>CM077021.1:66466603-67913839 GCA_039090855.1 Macrothele yani
GAAATCAGGGAAAACGTTTGAGAAGTAAATCTGCTGTGGTACTTTTAAATGATACGTGCCATATAGCTTAACTTTCTTATGTTGAAATAAAATTTAATAATAATTGAATCAATGCGAAGAGTTCCAATTTTTGACAGCTACAAGTCAGCTGAAAGTGCACATTCCTATTACTAGTGCAGTCAGTGTTAGATGTATTCGTTTGCAGAATTATAAACATGAAAACTATCGATATTTCGAAAAGAAACATCTATTCACTATCGATATTCTGTACGGAAAAAGTCATGGATTCCATTGATAGTACACTGGTGTGCAAAAATTAAGAGCGAAAAGGAGAAATTAGCATAACTGCGGAACGAGCAAGCAGAACGGACCGAAAACCACTCAGGAGATAGACAAGGGTCCGGCACGGTAGGGTATGCGCATATATGCAGCATGATGTACGGGGGGAGTGTCGGAAGGGTATAAAGCACATGGGCGGTGTACGCTCAGCAATTCGGTGAAAGCTATTGCACGGTGTACATCGGTTTGAACGGTGTCGAGTTGCTGCCACTGTGTGATATGGCCAACAGGCAATCCAGTAGACGACATCTGGATAACTTTACCCGAGGTCGCGTCATTGGGAAGTTAAAAGAAGTTCGATGTGTGATTAGTTTGATTAGTGTGGCTGAGGAGTTCGGAATCGCTCACAGTATCGTTTCACGAGCCTGGATAGCATTTCAAACGACAGAAACAGCTGTCCGAGAGTTTAGCAGTGGTCGTACACGAGCAACCACGGCGGCGGACAACCGGTATATTGTCCTACAGGCGAGAAGAGACAGACGGCAGACAACGGGAGAAATCGCAAGGGACATGCAACAGACAACTGGACGTCCGTTATTGAGTTTTACCGTGGTCAGGAGGCTGCACAATGGTGGTCTATTTGCACGACGACCAGTACGGTGTGTGCCATTAACGCCTGTTCATCGGAGACGGCGGGGTTTCTGTGGTGCCAAGAACACAAGAACTGGACACATCAGCAATGGGGTCGAGTTCTCTTAACGGATGAGAGCCGATTTAATCTGACGACCGATTCTGGACATATACACATCTGGAGAGAGCAGGAAACACGCAATCACACCTCCAGCATCATCGAAAGGGACCGGTTTGGAGGTGGCGGAGTTCTCGTTTGAAGCGGTATCATGCTGGTTAGCCGTACTGACCTCCACATCTTCCAAGGATGTTCAGACACTGGTGTCCGCTATTGTACCGAGGTTCTCCTGCCTCACGTGCGTCTGTTTAGAGGTGCTGTGGGTTCTGAATTCCTCTTCATGGACGTCAACGCTACACCTCATCGTACAGTGGCTATCGCAGAGCTGTTGGAGGATAAAGATATTCAACGCACGGATTGGCCCGCAAGTTCCCCGGACCTAAATTCAATCGAACACGTGCTTTCTCGCAAAACGCTTGGCAGCACGTCACCAGCAGCTGCTATTGGCACTACAAGAGGAATGGTCCGCAATGCCTCAACAGCTACTTGAGAACCTCGTCCTCAGCATGGAGTCAGATGTGATCATATCCCCTACTAAAGACTGGATTTTTCTCGAAAACCGCCTGTCAAGTGGACGTTTCTGTCTTCTGTCCAGTTGGGCGCCAAGCTACTTTTTCAATAAAGTGGCTTTGTATCCTTTGGACTCCTTGTTTGGACGGTTTTACTCACTTGTCCCATATTCTTACATCTTGGGGATCTTATGGTATGGTTTGAGTCGATGTGGAACACTTCTGCACGACTTTACATTCGAAAAACCGTCTCGCCTTTAATTTTTGTATGCCAGTGTACTGTGAGCTTTATCTCATATTACTAACAAATGGAGATATCCCCATGAATCGTTACATGATCCCAAGGGTATTTCCGGAAATTATCGCACAATTTCACTTTATGGAAGTCAGGTGGTTCATAAAAATCAATAACATTTTCCAGAGATTGCTCTGTTTTTTCCTCGTTTCACAGTAGACGTTTCTGATCAGCATTTTTCTAAATTTAGCTAAGCCGCAGACTTTGAGAGTAGCAGGTTCCCTTAAGTTTCAAGGCAGAAATACGTGATTTTGCAACATGTGTACTAAACTCAGATGTCATGAATATTTACACAGAAGCAAATACTACAATTCTAGAACGATATTGCGGACATCAGAGAGAAGTAATACGAAGACATGGCCCACCAGAAATACTACCACTTACCATACTACACTTATCTACTACCACTTACCACACTACACTTATCTACTTCCTCTTACCTAGTATTTTATACATAACCTACTACCGTTACTATTTAATTTATTACCTACTGCCACTTACCTAATATTTTTATATATTTAGCTTCAATGGATAAGTCGGTTTAAACAACTTTAATAATAAATTACAGCAAAACCTGAACTCCTTGCATCAACATTTTTGGACTTGCCTCTTAAATATAGTTGACTCTCCAAAAAATGAATAAAATTTAATTAGGTAACCACAATCGAGGCACTAGTTCTAAGCTGGTGTTCCAGAATCAGAAAAAAATGTATGGGGTTTGCCCAGAATATAGTAAATAAGTACAGGACAACAAATAAAAAAAAAGCCTAACAAATAAATATAAGCCTACCAACTTAGTTGAATCTCTGTGGGACGTTTGTGGACCGGTAGATAAAGGAGTTGGAAACACATATTCGTTACGTACTGGAACAGTGAAACGCAATACAATCTACTTGGGTGCAGATCCCCAAGGATTTGTATAGGCGACTCGTGTGAGTGTAAAATTGACGACCAAGGTTGCATGTTGTCCTGGTGAAAATACGGCAGTGGAAGTATAAAGTTGATAGTCTAAATTCATTGAGAACTCATCATGTTAGCTTGTGCAAAATCTTTACTGACATATCATATGTAAATTATATAATTAATAACTTCTTAAATAATTCTTTCAGCGGTTACTCTCACACTAATGCTTAGTTTTCAAACACATTGTTATTCTTAAAATGAATTATACACTGAGTGGTCACTTTTTTATGACCAACTGACAGTTTTAAGAAAATGAGATATGACTACTCTTTGTTGCCGCCAGAGGGCGAGGCTAGTATGAAAAGATAAAAGCTTAGTGCTTGCGACAGTAGTTGAAGTCATTGATGGGTGACGAGATGGGTAAAAAATGCGATTTGACGGACTTTCAACGTGGGATGATTGTAGGAGCTCGGAGCCATGGGGCGAGTATGACCGAAACCACCGCATTCCTGAAATGATCCACAGCAGCTGTTGTTAAAATGTTTAAAGAATGGACTGTCAGCCAAAAAACTGGGCCTCTACGTGCAACGTGTGGTCGTCATCGACTAGTGACTGCTCGGGCGGAACGGAGAGTGTCCACACTGGTAACATACAACAGAAGGACAACAGTGCAGCAAATAACAGACCTTCTTAATCAAGAATCACCTCAAATGATCTCTGCACGCACTGTTCGCCGTGCTCTGTATCGGATGGGATATGGCAGCCGTTGGCCTGGTCGAACACCTTTGCTGTCTGCAGTTAACAAGAGCAAATGTCTCCAGTTCGCACAGGAGCACAAGGATTGGGCAGTCGATAATTGGAAACAAATTATGTGGTTCGATAGACAGTGGCGGCTCCTGGTTGGAAAAATAGATGAAGAGGTACAAGAGCAGTATGAAAAGATATATACTGTCTACAATGAAAACCCCTTAATGAGGACTTACTTCTTTTTTGGATATTAAATCAATTTTTCTTCCTCTTAAAGCTGCAAATTCGTCGATTATGTCATCGTTAAATGGATGTTTCTTCGTGAGCATCAATAAAATGTCTTCCTGAATAGAAATATTTGCTAGAGAAGCAAATCTATCTTGGGAGCTAGTGTTTCTTGAACAAGTTTGTATTCTTTTAAGAAAACTTCTTTCCACTGGCACACTTGTAGATGTAATAGTTAAACTGAGGAAAACCAATTCATAATCTTCTGGAAAAATGTCTTTGTCTCCGTGAAACACTCGAAGGAGTTCCTGAGTCAATATGTTCCTTAATTTTTCATCGGCATATACAAGACTCAGTTAATTTTTAAGGCGCTGGTGCTTATTAAATATGTTTCCGTAAAAATGTAGATTTTCAAGAGCGCGAGTGGGAAAGCATGCATTAAATTATTCGAATTTGGTTTTGTCAGCAAGTCAGACAAATTGAAGTTTCTTACAGTCTTGAAATCTTATATCCATTTCCATAAGAATGTGGTCCAAAATTTCAAAATACAACTGTTTATAATTTTGAAAAATTGTTTCCTGTGTAAGAAAAGCATATTCCCGTGCTTATTTCTGTGATTTTGCTAGCTTTTCCAAACTGTGTTTCAAATAACTCATCGTTCCTTTTATGGCTCAAAATTTCACCAGGTTTTTTTTTTTAATTTGAGTTACACAGTAGTTTATGTTTAGTTATTTTTTCTTCAAAAGTTCGAATAATAGATCAGTGGAGCCAAAAATGTAAATTCGAAAGTGTTCATATAATTCAAAAACATCTTAGCAAAATGAATTGATTTTTTTTCTGATTATTCGCTATTCGTCAGAAATCCGAACACTTACTTCAATTTATCCCAATCTTCAAGAACTACACTTACTAATTTCGAAGTGGAGGGCCACCAAGTTTCTGTTATGGTTGGTCTGCATCTTGCGGTTGTTGATGCAAGTGTATAAGACCGCTTCGCAGAATGGTGAACAAACGAAGCAATTCCACTGAGGCTTGCAAAAAGTTTTCCACACTTAGAAATTTTAGAAAAACTCTGGTGTAATACAAAATCAAACGATGAACTAGGCATTGAACAAAAACAGCTTGAGAAGCTTTATCCTTGACTTTTTTTCTGTAGCCCATTTAATTGTCCATACATTGCCCATCGTAACATTGTCCTATTTATTTGTGTTGGTAATCAAACTGTTCCAAAATTTTGTCTAGCATTTTGTATAAAGCTCCTGACGTTCTATCTTCATTCACATCATGGAAACCCAAAATCCCTCAACCAATACACTTTCCGAATCAGCAATAAAAAATTATTTAATTTTTTACGTGATCGTTTACACTGTATATACAGAAATACATTCAATTAATTCATTTTGAATAATTTTTTATCCTTTCGTATTGCTTTTCAATTTCTAAAGAACTTCTATCATATCAACAATAAAAGTAATTCAATGAAATTTCCACGATTTATCGAGCCCATGCTTTCGTCATGGCCATGGAATGCTAGTTCTTGTTTGCTCAAATACAGTATAGACTAATTCTGCATCAATCACTGTCCGCAGGAAAAGTCTATTTAAACGAACGTTTTCGTTAAAATGTGTTTTCAAAAGCCTAGCATTCTTCCTCAGGGCATCGGCAATGGTGTTTTATATTTTTTCAAAATTCCTTAACCTTAATCCGCATTTCAGGAGTACGCTAGAATCACGATGTTTTGAAGTGACCGTGATACGCTTAATAAATCTGAGAATCCGTCTTTATCCCACGCCGAATGTTTATTACTAAAAAGTAAGCAGCCACCCCCCCCCCAAAAAAAATTAACACAGAAGTGCTGCAAATCCATTTATATTCAGTAAAAAAACAATTTTTAAAATTAATATTGTTAGATTTACCGCTCTTCTCGATTTCGTTCTTGGCAACAATTGTCAGTGAATCCGTTGGTCGACCCTGAAGTAAAACGTCTCTTTCATCTTCATCTTTCCACAGAGTAAATGGAGTTTGCAATAAATTACAAACAATGCCGTCCACAGGATGCATACTAAAAACTATCACTATCAGTTAAACTGTACACAAACCTAAAATATCAGTTAAAGCTTTCAACAAATAATCACAAAGCACGAAAGAACAAATTCCTTTCGGAAAATAATGTACCACAGCATTACCTAGCAGATTGCATGGTTCCCTGGTAGTCCGCCTACTCCACAGTGATCTCTCACGACTTTACGCTCAAAAACTGAAATATGCATAGGTAAGGTGCGTGAAGCTGAAACACTTCATCTGAGAGAGCAGATTGGGGAGGGTGATGTCACGGTTAGCATGGCAACTCGGCGGAAAACTGCAGACTTCCAAGCATTCTCATTTCGGCTCCTCACTTGCACTGTTTTGCGTGTAAGGATTTGTTTTCCGTATTGAGCGCTCCATGCGAATTAATATCTACTCAACATTTTGAGCATTTTGGAACTGAATAAAGGCAAAAAAGAATATATTATAAAAAATACTGAATAGAACTTTATTTTGAATAAAATAGGTGCAGAGGCACTTCACCTACTTCACCTGAAAAGCCGCCATTGCCGATAGATCACGTTTCAGTTGCACCATGCCGATGGCCGGGTAAGAATTTGGCGGAAAAAGCACGAAAGCATGGACCCCAAATGCATTGCTACAACCCTTCAAGCTTGTGGAGACAACGTTATGGTTTGGGGAATGTTTTTGGCATGCTTTGGGCCCTTTCATTCGTGTTGATCAACGTCTAACTGGCACTTCATGTCTAAACATCGTTGTGGACCAAGCGCATCCTGTCATGTGGATGGTTTATCCCAATGGCGATGGCTACTGTCAACAAGATAATGCGTCCTGCCATAGTGCTCGTGTTGTACAGGATTTATTTCAGAAACATGCCGGTGAGTTTACTTTGCTTAGGTGGACCCCACAACCTCCAGATTGTAACCCCATTGAGAATTTGTGGGATGAAGTTGAACGAACCATCAGACAGCTGGATACACAACACTGCAATGTCACACTCCTGGAAACTTTTATTCATCAAGCATGGTCTCAGATTCCACAAACCACCTATCACCATTTCGTGGAGTCCATGCCACGAAGAATCAACGCAGTATTAATGGCAAAAGGTGGCCCAACGATGTACTAAGGGGTGGTCATAATAAAGTGTCCACTCAGTGTATATACACCCTTTTGGAAAATGTAATAATACTTAAAAACAAGACCATTCTTAACTTTACGCCTTTCAATGGGCCTTTTCTTAAAATTTAGCTCAGCGGAAGCTGAAGATGTTCACGTAACTAAAAGTTTCCACTAATATACGTCAGGTGAAATCTTAATTTTTAATAGCAGTTTGTAATTTCAGTTGAACTATAAGGAGAAGTTGTAATGGTTACACGCTAATGAAGGCCAAAGTGACACACGTACTCACGGGAGATAACACTTCTGATTGCTGCATAAGGCATTAAGTCCTCGACGTTGAACCTGTGTTCGGTGGAGGGTCCTGAAGAAGATGATGCATCCTTCGGTCAAGTCCGGAATCAGCTCTTTACTGTTGTATCGCCGGTTGAGTGTTTCGACATTTAGTAACTCTCTTGTTATAATTTAACCGAAGCCGTTCACATGTCTTACCCACACATCAACACAACTTCTGGCCACGACCTTTCTCTCGTTACCACGAGAGAATAGTCGTGGCCAGTACCGCTGTATGGGGTACAACTCACTTTACATAGAGATAGTTGTAATTCTTCGAGCGCTTAATTTGTGCTGTATAAAAAAAAATAATGTTTTGTTGTCTTTGCTAAAATGCGTAGCACTGTAGTCCCAGTATAGAGAATAAACTTCTTTCAAAATACCTTTGTGCTGTTACTAATTGCTTTCTATGTTCTTTTTCTTAATTACAAGTCTTATTCCTTGAAAAGGAAGCCGTCTGTCTGACTTTTGTCCTTAACATACTTTTTTAAAAGCAGGTATCTTTTCTTGCTGTTTCAAAGAATCCTTGGCTGGTTAACATGCAGTTATTCCGTTTATTCGACGGCATTTCTACGAACTATATATATATTACAAATATATATACGATCGATGAAGAAAACGGGTTTCTGTACGCCCAATTAATGGGAAACACAATAAAAATAAAAAGTGAACTCCGTTTATTAGGCGTAGAAAATAAGGGAAACAAAAGATGCTAGCTTTCACTACCTCCGGGTAGCTTCATCAGGCATTTAGTAGTTAAAGATCGCAGAAGCAACTGGAACAAATGTATTTCTGAGAATATAATTAAATTCAAAATAAGTAAAACACTTGCACGATGTCACGGGTTGTTTGATCCCAGGGCCGGGTGGTCACGTGTAACTTCTAGGAGCCGGTACCATATGAAAGGAAGGCTCGTGGTTACATCTTTGTTACACACATTCCGTCGCGTGATGATCTCGATGGTTTCGCGAAGCGCAGTAGCTCTTGCGCTGACGTACGGTGCTAGTTTATTAAAATCTCCCCATCTGGGAACTGCCCTTTCAGATGCAACATCACGGGCTAGTGCCGCCGTAAGCTTTCCGGCTTTAACGTACCTTTGGTGTTCAGAAAAAACGGATCTGGAAGGATCTCTTTGTTATCCCGATGTAGGACTTAACGGATGCGTCAGGATAATCCAAAGGAATAGCATAGACTCCGGCTTCAGTGAGCGTAGAAGGCGATGCGCGTTGGTCTGCTGAGAGATATATCTGACAAAGGTCTAGGAGCCGTCACGCCGATATCATAACCTAGCCTTCGGAGAGCATTCTTCAGGAAGTACGTTAGCCTAGGAACGTAGGGAACCGAACCCACGAACTGGGCTGGCTGTGCCGTGGGGTTGGCACGAGGCTGTGGGAGAGCAGTTTTTGCAGCCTTTCTGACTATTTGGTCGATTGCGATCATGTCGTATCCCGCTGCAGCCGCTAGGTTTCTAATGCTACGGATCTCCTCCTCGCATTTGGCTTTGTTCGATGAGAGTTCGAAAGCTCGCTTTGCTCTGTACTTAAAAAGGGCATATTTGCGTGCGGCCGGGCCTGCTGAGTCAGGTAGTATGGGTTCCCTACGTTCCTAGGCTAACGTACTTCCTGAAGAATGCTCTCCGAAGGCCAGGTTATGATATCGGCGTGACGGCTCCTAGACCTTTGTCAGATATTCTCTCAGCAGACCAACGCGCATCGCCTTCTACGCTCACTGAAGCCGGAGTCTATGCTATTCCTTTGGATTATCCTGACGCATCCGTTAAGTCCTACATCGGGATGACAAAAAGATCCTTCCAGATCCGTTTTTCTGAACACCAAAGGGACGTTAAGGCCGGAAAGCTTACGACGGCACTAGCCCGTGATGTTGCATCTGAAAGGGCAGTTCCCAGATGGGGAGATTTTAATAAACTAGCACCGTACGTCAGCGCAAGAGCTACTGCGCTTCGCGAAAACATCGAGATCATCACGCGACGGAATGTGTGTAACAAAGATGTAACCACGAGCCTTCCTTTCATATGGTACCGGCTCCTAGAAGTTACACGTGACCACCCGGCCCTGGGATCAAACAACCCGTGACATCGTGCAAGTGTTTTACTTATTTTGAATTTAATTATATTCTCAGAAATACATTTGTTCCAGTTGCTTCTGCGATCTTTAACTACTAAATGCCTGATGAAGCTACCCAGAGGTAGTGAAAGCTAGCATCTTTTGTTTCCCTTATTTTCTACGCCTAATAAACGGAGTTCACTTTTTATTTTTATTGTGTTTCACATATATATATATTATTGGAGAAAGAACAATATTACTTTTTTATTGTAGAACACCGTTCTCTGTAAGCGGTAATCCTTTCATACACTCGAGTACTTTGAAATCACCGTTCTTGTAAGCGGTGAGCCTTTTATATGCTGGGACATTTTAAAGGTGAAGATCATCTAAATACGTGGCGTCAGTTAAATAAATAAATCCATCGCTCTTTCCACGTTAAGAAATGCACAGCAACTGAAAAATTGTTTTTCGTCCACCGTCTGGGAATCGAATCCCGAATTTCTCGATATCTAGCCGAGCACGTTAACCTTACACCACAGTGGCCAACAATTCACTGTGCTATGTGTTTTTTTTATTTTTCAGTCAGCATCTGACATCACTAATCCGTAAGATGGGCTTAGCTACTGAGACGTCTCCATCTGGTGGTCATTAACGGCACTGGCTATGTATAATTATAGCAATAATCCAAAGGGCGAGATTCAAGGTGAAATAATCTAAATACGTGGCGTCAGTTGAATAAATAAATCCATCGCTCTTTTCACATTAAGCAACGCACAGCAACTGAAAAATTGTTATTCGGCAGCGTCAAAGAATCGAATCCCGAATCTCTCGATATCTAGCCGAGCGCGTTAGCCTTACACCACAGCGGCCAACAATTCACGGTGCTATGTGTGTTTTTCTTTTTCAGTCAGCATCTGAAATTTTAAAATCAGATAAAGTTTATTACCTGATATGAATGTGGTAGTTTTATTTATTTGCTCAAGCGTCCAAAATGTCCGGTCTTTTGACATGAACAGTGATCAAAGCAGTGAAAATCAACATATACTTGAAGACTTCGACATGCTTTGGAATTTCATAGAAAGTAAAACCGAATACGCACATTATTTTATTTCAAAAACAAAACGAGTAAATCGAGTTTAACTGACGTAAGAATGACAAAACCTGTACGGTGTGAGCAAATCGAAAGCAATTATGAGAGTATTTAAAAACCTAACGTGTTCGATGGTATTTCAACCGAAGTGTAGAACAATTGCTGAGATCTCAGCCGTATGGTCCAACCTATGCAACACTGACTAATATTGGGATCTTGAGAATAATATTCTGGATTTTCTCTACTTCAAATTTCAGGATGTTGAAACGCCGTCTTCTGAGCAATATGGCTTATTAGAAGTTCTGACTTTAGTACCTATACGGTGGGGATGATTTCATATTTATTTTTTGATTGGAGGTTTAACGACCAACATGAGCAATTCAATGGGCTGTCAGCAGTCGCCCGTCCCTACTTTAGGATCACTGGTTCCAGAGAACCGAGAGAGCCAGTGCCATGAGACAAACATAACATCCATGCCTAACTGGGATTCGAACCCGGACCTCTTTCGGACGAATGATCAGAGGCCATTGCGTAGACCAATGCGCCAAGGGGCGGCGATGATTTCATTTGAAAGCATTTATTACGGTAGTGCTTAAAGTGTTCTTGATCATTCAAAAATACGGGAATAGCTGCATATACGTATTTGCTCTAGTTTCATTGTTAAAAAAAGTTATATCGAAATATATTTTCCTTTTTTGTGGTAAAAAGAAAGTAAAATTGAGCAAATGTGCTTAGAGAATGTGGGAAATAATGGATAAAGGAAAGGTAAGAAAAATAGTTTTCTTTCTTATTTTGCAAAAAAAAAAAAAAATCCGTAAGTTGAGGGTGAGGGAAAAGTATGTTCATGAGCTCTTGCGAAATTTTACCCGGCAGGCCATGGACTAATCTATAGCTTATCAAAGGACTGACTACTTGTATTCAAAAATCAGACATATCAGGTGAAACTGGTGGGTCAGCCCAAAATGCAGGATTGCTCTTCCAGAATGCTGATATTCTCGTCGAAACAGCAATGATCCTCAACTGCTGTTGTACAGAATACGAGCCGAAGAAAAGGGTAATAGACTTCATAATTCATAATAATTATACAACATATATTAAAAATGGTTAAAATGAAACATTTTAAGGAATATACTGTATAAGAAATACCGTAAGCGTTTCTAATTGGTAATAGCATCTAATCAAAAAAGGCTTTCGGTGCATTATTGAAAAAAATAATCTAATAAAACCTTTGTTTGTGAATTTCCATGGTTAACAAAAATATCAACACAAAATTCGCGTCGTTAAGTGAACTGAAAAGTTCCTGAAATCTGAGAATGTACTGGTACGATTTGAAGCCTATGCTAACATGAAGTCGTTCATTTTCTAGATGCGTTACGCTGCCTCCAAAGATCAATCATGTAACTTTACATTATTTTTTTTGTTTCGTTTACAATGGACAACGCACAATTTGCCTCCCAAATAAAAATGAAGAATCTGTACAAATTGCAATTTACTGAACACGAAAATTACACTAAAATCTGGCGATTGTTTCTTTTTTTGGAGGAAGTCAGTCCCCAACATATTGCGTCACATTGCATCAGGTCGTCATACACACAACTCTAAGGAGTTATTGCATCACTGTATCATGCAATGCAGTTGAGTCGTGATGTCACTGACGTAAGATGATGCAATCATTGTCATAAACTTTAAATCTCGTAGGGTGCGCAAGTGTTTGTGGACTTCTCAGTCTACAATCATATTTACTTCTGTTTCATACACAAGTGATACACACAAGAGATCCCTGTAAATCCAGAAGTAGTTATGCCTCATAATTGTGCTAATAGTCCAAATAACTTTTATTTCATTTACAGAAAAGTGACGTCTACAAGCCAGAAAAGGCCATCACTCCGATGGTGAAAAATGCGTTTCAGCTTTATTTTGTACGCAAGATCGGGGACGAAGAGAAGTCACCGGACCCACATACATGCTTCGGTACAGGTGCTAGAAATCTTCCGAAATGGCTGAAAGGCGGTAAAGTGTCGAGGCTGTTTTCTGTTGCTATGGATCGCAGGGTGCCAAGCAATCATGCAAACAACTAATACTCTTGCATGGTACCACCTGTTTAGGGAGGTAGCACGAGAAAAAAGAAGTGGACACTAGCGCACGCGAATACATCATCTCCTATCTGACCAGTCAAGCGCAGTGATGGACTTCCCGTTCCCGAACCTCTGAAAAATAGTCCATACATTCAGAGGACGGTGTGGACGAAGGAGATTCGACGTCAGGTTCTCGTGAGCTTTCGGTGTCTAATGATGATCCATATGTCGGTCACGGTGTTTCATCTGCGCTATACATTCTCACACAAGAACAATGGTACGCGATCTAAAGCTGTGCAAGGCCAAACCGCAGTTACCCGAATCAAAACTGCTGCAATTGAATCTTTTCAAGAAAAATGTCCGAGGGACTACGTTTCACACTCGTCATGAGCAGTTCGCACATTGCTTCTGAAAGGAAGGTGACCTGGCGTGCTATTGCGATGTAGATGGCCTGACGAATGCCCTTCGAATCAAACATGACCAACACGAATAGCGACTATTCTTAAACTCGTCGAAATTAAGTCTCAAGGCGGTGTTGCTGTATAATGGAAAATTCTGTAGCTTCCATTTGTTCCAGTCGGACAAGTGTTGAAAAGACAAATTTGTCCTGATGGTGATCGAATACGGGCACCCTCACACCGGAGTAGGTTCCTCTCCCAACTAAGCTACACGGACGGAATGTATACCTGCAGATATGTGGTCTTGACAAGTGTTTTACCTCTGTAGTAAGTCCCAGAGATTGTCTGCATGGAAAAAAGCTACGAAACGCTAAAACAGCTGTTCATTTGGCTTCATAACATCAAGCACGACTGGCGTCTCTTTGGTGACTGGAAGGTAGTGTCTGTTTTGATGGGTTTGCAGATGGGATATACGAAACACTGTTTTTTTTGTGTGTGTGTGGATGACACAACCGAGGAAAAAGTTTGCACTATGTGAAGACAAACTGGCCTGCCAAGAAACCTATGAAGATCAGGTAGAAGAATGTGCAACACCCAGTATTAGCAGAAATGCAAAAAGTTCTACTACCGTTCTTACACCAAAAAACTCGGTCTTGTAAAAAATTTATAATAGCTGTTGACCAAACTGGATCAGCCTTCAAGTACCTGGCTGACAAAGTTGCTCGAATCAGCAAACAAAAAATTGAAGAGGAATTTTTGTGGGTCCTCAGATCCGAGAGCTCTTTTTTTTTTTTTTTTTTTTGATTGGAGGTTTAACGACCACCGTGAGCAACTCAATGGGCTATAAGCAGTCGCCCGTCCCTAATTTAGGGTCACTGGTTCCAGGGAAGGGGAGAGCCAGTGCCGTACGACAAACACAACATCCATGCCTCACCGGGATTCGAACCCGGACCCCTTACGGCCGAATGATCAGAGGCCAACGCCTTAGACCACTGCGCCACCGGGGCGGCCCGAGAGCTCTTCATTGACATGTTCTATAACCTGGCACAAGGTGATAGGAAAAAGCTTGGAAAACATGCTGTCTGGTGTTAACTAAATTCCTCGGAAAGTTAGGGCAGAAAACTTCAAGTTTGTCTCTGTATCACAAACTTGACTGCAGTATGTCATTGATGTAACATATTGTCCCCTTCTAATATACTTGGATTTCTTCTCCAACAAAAGCGACACGGTTAGTGATGAACACGGTGAATGATCCAGAGTGGCTAAACAAGCGACATGCTACTTCGGAAGTAGAGCGGACACTTGCCTTAAATGTGTAAAGTACGTACAAGAACGTATTGCGGATTTCACACAAAACGTAGCCAATTCTGAATTTTCCTTCTCATATCGGTGTTCAGAACTTTGAAATCTATAAGAAATTATTTGTTCTATCATGGGAGCAAGACTGTACAAATGTGATGTCCAATATAATATAAATGTGAACACTGGCCGAAAATTGTAAACTGAAGCACGTGGGAAAAACACCTCTATTGTTCTTGTTTTTTTATTTATATTGCAGGGTATAGTTGCTTTGAAAATGTGAAACTCCACAGGGATTTCGAAGAGAAAAAAAAGTTCCGAATTCCTACGTATTTACTCTAATGACTCACTGAAATAATTTTTCTCACTTGGTCTTAAAATGGAAAATATTTCAGAGAATTTTTCTCATGCTGTTTATCAAACAAAATCATTCCACGTTCCACGTCAAACGGGGAAATCTTCTATTAATGTGTCCTTTTTATCGTAGGCACTCTCTAAATGGTCCATATTAATTATTCAGTTTAGATTTACCGTTTCCCGTTTACTTACATGCTCATAGAGAGTTATGGATATGAATTTTGCGTTCATTCATTTTTAGCACGTCTTTGGCAAAAAAAAAAAAGAAAAAAAAGAAAAAATCGTGCTTAAGTTATCGATTTGTCCGTCCGGAACTATTTATTCATTTTGAAAAATTATTTTTGCATTGAGAAGCTTGAAATATGCGAATGATGATACTTTATTTCGTTTTTTTTTTTACGATGTAAAATTTCTCTGCTAGGGGGCGGGGCGCAAAACCAAATGATATCGAATTCAAATTCCATTTTGTTCCATATATTTGCTTCTAAATATTTGATTGAGAAAATTATTTTATCTTTCGATTCCATTTATGTCGAAGAATAAAATTACTTTTTTAAATTAGTCATCGATTTTCCACTAGGGGGCGCAAAAGTAAATTACGTTTTCTCCGATATCTTACATTCTAAAATTCAAATTAGTATTTTTTTTCTTCAACGGATACGGCTCCTGATGGAAAATCATCTGCATATAATTTTTAATTTTGGGTAAATGACACTTTGGCCATCAAGGTGCCAAAGTGGTCATTTTTGCTTCTGATGTATTTGCCATAAAATCTTAGTTTCCAAAATCTCGATTGAAAAACATTGTTCGTCGAACTATGCCACCAACGTCGATAAACCTTTTTGGAATATTTTCTTCTTAAAATATTGCATGATTTCTCAGCGATGGGGCGTACATATATATCTTATTTTTGCCAATGTTTCTGCATCTAATGGTCCGATTTGAAAAATTATTTCTTTATTAGGTAGAGTTTCCGGTGTGACATGTTTTTTAAACAACTTCTAAATTTTTGAGTAATTCGCAGATTTTCCGCTAAGGGGCGCAAAGGTAAATTGCGTTTGCCCCTATATCCCTGCTTCTAAAACTCCGATTTGAAAAATTCTTTCTGTACCAGATACAGGTCCTCGTGGAAAATCCTTTGCATATAATTTATAATTTTGGTAAAAAATGGTTTTGCCACCAGGAAACGTAAGACTCAATTTCTGCTTCTGATGTATTTGCAGCAAAATATGAGCTCTTGAAAACGAATAATATTTTTTTCTTGCAGCGATACCGTTCACATCAAAAAGCTTTTTGATAATACTTTCTTCCTAAATGAATGCATGATTTTCCGCCAGGGGGCGTACATGCATATCTTATTTTTGTCCATATCTCTGCTTTGAAGAGTACGATATGAAAAAAATATGTCTTTGATGGAGAGCGTTTAAGGTGCGAATTGCTTCTCATATGAATTAATTTTTTTCTTAAAGCACAAATCTGTAACCAGATAGCGTAAGTTCAAGATTCCGGTTATAGCAATATAGGCGGGATTAAAAACCCGATTAAAAAACTTCTTCCTTCTTTCAGGTACTATTGTTTTCATTACCAGATCCATTGATTTCGAATTCCTTTGATAAATTTAATTTGCATCAGAACGGATTAAAATGGGTTGCACATTGCACACGAAAACTCAGCGTCATCTTTCTTATTCTTCTTTAGGAGGCAATGCTAAAAGCATTGCCTCTTAAATTTGAATATCGAATAAAACGTTTGTACAAAGGAAATTACACCGAACAGCGAAAACATTATGACCTGCTTATGTTCGTGAAAATTTAAAGCTAACATACGTAAGCGACGGCGCGATCAGATTTTATCATCATCATCTTTGTCAAAAATTATCAATCCACTGCTGGACGAAAGTCTCCCCAAATTTCTTCTACAACGATCTGTTTTGTGCCAGTCTCCTCCAGGTTACTCCCGCATACTTTCGAATTTCATTAACCCATCTCTCATGTGGTGTTCTTCTGGGTCTTTTCCTGTCCCATTTAATCCAATCTAAAAGGTCGACTGTCCATCGATGGTCTGTCCTTCTGGCAAAATGTTCAGCCCATTGTCATTTCAGGGATTTAACTCTGATCATGATGTCTTCCACTCTTGTCATTTTTCGGATCCACGAGTTCCTCTTCTTATCTCTCCTGGTTACACTAAGCATCAACCTCTCCATGCTACACTGAGCTGTCTGCAGCCTTTGTGTGTCTCCTTTAGTTAAGGTCCACGTCTCTGCACCATACGTAAGCACTGGAAGTATGCATTGATCAAGCACTTTTCTTTTAGAACATAATGGCATATTGCTCTTGAAAATTATGCTGTTTCTTCCAAAAGTTCTCCAGGCACGTTTCGTACGCCGATTAATTTATTCATCAATGTAAACCTCACTTGATATCTGCTCTCCAAGATAAACGTACGTGTCTGTTATCTCCGGCTTTTCTCCATCAATCGATAAATCTTCATTTCTTGTAAAAGCATTGAATATCACTTTTGTCTTCTGAAAGTCCATTTTTAATCCCACTTCTTTACTCATGTCAGCAAGCTCTTGGATCATACTCTGCAGCTCTGATGCGGTAGTTGCAAAAATGACTACGTCATTAGCAAAACGAAGGTGGGTTAGATAATCTCCATTAATCTGTATCCCTTTGTTTTCCCAGTACAGTAATTGAATGACATTTTCCAATGTGGCATTAAAGAGCTTGGGAAATATGGTGTCACCTTGTCTCACTCCCTTTCCAATTTTTATGTGTGTTGTATTTTCAAACAGCCGAATCTTTGCACTTGCATTTGCATATATGCTATTAATAATATTAATGTATGCATCTTCAATACCGCAGGATTTCAGAGCCATTGTAACTGCTGACGGTTTCACCGAATCAAAGGGTTTTTCATAATTGATAAAAGTCATGCAAAATGGAAGTTCATATTCCCTCGCTCTTTCAATTAGTTCTCTCAGTACGTGGATATGATCTTTTGTGCTGTAGCCACTCCTGAATCCAGCTTGTTATGTCGGTTGAGCCACGTCCAGTGTTACTTTCAAGCGGAGTGAAAGAACTTTAGTGAACATTTTATAAACCACTGATAGGAGGCTGATAGGTCTGTAGTTCCTGAAATCCTCAATATCACCTCTTTTATGTAGCAGGGTCATTGTAGCGGTGTTCCAATCATCAGGAATCTTCTCTTCATTAAGGCATCGAGTAAAAATTTGGGCGAGTACTGTTTCGATTTCTCCACTTGTTTCTTGTATGATGTCTACAGTAATTCCATCTTCTCCTGGAGCTCTTCCCCGCTTCATTTTCTTGATTGCATGTGCAACTTCTGCTGGGAGGACTGGAAGAACTCTGGTACTGGTACCTTTCATTATGTATGGAGTACACGTATCATACCTTTCATATAATTTGGAGTAGAAATCTTTCACTCTTGTAAAACTTTGGCCACTATTTCTTGTCACAGAACTATATTCTTTTCTCAGTGCAATACGCTGTTTTCTTCCCTTGCTGAGATGTCCCTTTGCTATCTTTAGGCTTTGGTTGTTTTCAATTGATTTCCTCACTAGTTCACAGTTGAATTTCCTTACGTCTTCAGTGATACTTTTTCGTACTGTCTTGCATAGCTTTATATATTCCACTTTGGAAGTCACATCTTCTTTAGTTGTCCTCATCTCTCTTCTTTTTTGCATCAACATTTTGGTTTTTCCTCCAAATTTGTTCACATGGAAATTGTTCTTAGACCCAGATAATTTTGTTGCTGTTGCCATATGGACTTTGGTTACATTTCTGGTAATCTCAGAAATATCCACTTCTTCGGATTTTAGGCCTTCTATAGCAGATAATCTGTGCCTAAGTTCCAACTTGAAGGTATTATGGAGATTATATAAAACAGTATAAGTTACAGCTGTTACTGATACTATTTATTAGTGTAATTCCTATCATTCATCGAGAGATAGGGGCAGTGGAATTAAGCGAGTCTTACAAAGGACAAATTGTAAAAGTCCGAACAAAGCCAAATTCGCCGGGCGACTTCGTGAGAGCATTTCTGAGAAAGCGACGTTAGTGGATTGCTCACGACCAGCCGTGGTAAGTACAGTCAAAACATGGTCCTAAGACGTAAAAACCACGAACAGCCGGCAGGGTGAGTGTCCACCGCGGTTCGATTGAAATTGTAGGAGCCTATCCTGTATAGTACGTTAAAATGGAAATTATACTATGGTGCACCTCGACGATATTTTGGAATACTTCTCACAGGAGTAATGTGTAACACCACACAGTACATAGATCCCTGCTGATAATAGGGTTGCGTACTCGCACGCTGTTCCGATTGCCCATGGTAAATTCTGTTCATTGACGAGAGCGCCTACAATGTGCAATTTATCATCAAAACTGCACCTCAAATGATTGGAAGAAATTCGTAAAGAATCTCGCTTCTTGTTACATCATGCTACCAGCTGGGTACGTGTGCGTAGCTAACCTGTGGAAATGTTGGAACCTGGCTGCACCGTGGGACGAAAACAAGCCGGTTGAGGAAGGGTAATGCTTTAAGCAATTATCTGCTGGAAAACCCTGGGTGCAGCCATTCTTGCGCAGGAAACTACGACGTACGAAAGTATCATTTTCAGACCGGGTACACTCGTTCTTTATACTTAATTTATTCCCCCGTGTAGTATTTCCTTATTTCAGCAGAATAATGAGTCATAACACATTGTCTGGATTGTTGGAGAATGTTTCGCGGAACCTGAGGAGGACTTGGCGCATTGTACTAGCTTATATTCTTTTGATACAACAATCCAAGAGAGCATCTGTGTTTTGAGTTGAAACAACAAATCCGATCTGCGACGGCTCACTCACGTAACTTACAAGAGTTAAAGAATCTGATAGTAACGTGTTGATACCACATACGGGTGCTTTAACCAGTCCATTACTTAGGGCCCCATTATGATGCTCACTGGGAAAGTCATGTTTTGGAACACCAGCGGATGAGTTACAATAGAGAGTGTTAATTTAATTAGATGGTTTTCCTACGTTCATTCATGATTACTTGACAGGTTCTGTATGTTACCGACCAGTCACATTCTGATCATAGTATACTTTTCCGTTATAGTCCAAAGCAAACAATGTTTCTGGATACATTTATTGTGCTGAAAAAAATGTAAGAGTTGTTAAAACGGATATTAATTGGGCAACTGCTTTGGATATCAATTTACAGCTGCCAGATTTTGACCGCAAATTTCATAACCATTTCTTGAGCCTCTGATTCATTAAAAACGATACCTAAGTTTTCCCGTTCGGAGAATGACAAAATTTTAGCCAGTCAGGAAATGGTGTAAACGAGAAAAATAAGATTATTTGTCATGCATTCCCGAAAGCTCAAATATTGAAATTATTCCAGCTGTGGAAACAAAAGTTTATGTAAGGACCACTACGAGTATTTTCATGAGGAGGCGAAGGTTTAATGTAAAAATCAAAGATCGAAAGAACTGCTATAGCTTTACACAGAAAATCAGTCAGCTGGAAGACACTAACAAGATTAATATCAACTTATTTTAAATTTCATGAATGAGGTATTGAATCTGTACAAGTCTTTTAGTAAGCACAATGAATGGCAAGCACCTCATTAAGAGAGTATGTTAAAATTGTATTCTGTTGTTGCCCTAAAATTTCTGAATGCCTATGTTTTTAAATTTCCGCAATTCTAAAATTTACTAAAAATTCACCGTCCCTCAAATTTTCACCCGGAATTTCCTTCCTTTGTGCGAGTATTACAGCAGAGTGTCCTAAATGATGAGGTACTTTTGGGCCACGAGGATGAACCTTCTGCTAAAAATTGCAAATCAATGAAAAAGAAACACCAGCTGCTTATTAAATTGCATCAAAATTGATGCTAAAATAAAACATAACTGTTCCTAATACTATAATGAAGCTAATCCAGTTCATTAATTTTCTTGAATTATTGGATTTCATGATAGTTAGTATGAGAAATGCATTCTCTATCTCTGAACACCAATACTTATTTAATCTGATAAGAACAGGATGCTAAATGTCGGTGTTTTTATTTTGATATTTGTGCAATAAAACGTTTCCATCATAAATAAACATTCCAAAATTTATTGGGTTTCGAATGTTTCTTCACATAGCAGAAGTATATAAAGGGGTAACATATGCTCATTACTTTTCGCATTTTTCAAACTTTTATTTTTGCATCAATTGACAATTCCCAGATATTGACGTTTTAGGCTTCAAAAATCCTACTCAAAAGACGATCCATTATCTGATGAGTAGGATTTTTGTTTGCATTTCGACATATTTTTACCCAAGTTTGTAGAAGTAAGCCAATATATTTCGTCCTAGGTGTGTAAAATAGGCGCCTGGGAGTGCGGCAATTAAAAAAAAGTTTGTTTTATTATGTGAAAATACGGATTGTTGAGATATTATGAGTTGTGAAAATTTGTTTTTTTTTAATTTCATCTATCATATTTCAGTGCAAACTTGTATTCACTTCCAATAAATATAGGGTGTTAGCTGATTTAATAAAAACCACATCCTTGGGCTAGTTTCTCTCACAATTTGAGGCATCAAGCTGAAACAGACATGACAATCAGGAGAGACAGGCTCAATTTGTAGGAAGAAATTATTTAGTTCTTCAAACGATGAATAAAAGTACATTTTCCGAAATAAACGGGACAATATGAATCAGCATAATTTATTCTGAGAATAAGCTTGTTGGTTACGGAAGCTGTGTAACATTGTGGACTAAGTTTATTTTTCTCTCGTAGGATATGCATGCGTGCAACGTTACTGAACGTGATGTAATACAGTTTTTTTAAATGGGAGAAAACGCTACCAAACCAATTTCATAGACGAGAGAAGGCCGTGTATGGACTTGCTCGGCTTCCACGTAGTATTTTAGTGCGGTGGTGCCAGGTCTTTAGTGGTAGACGAACAAGAATTGTAGACCAGCCAATTTCAGTACCACCACGTCGTGCTGTTTCAGTGACGACAATTACATGTGTGGATGTTGCAGCATAGTACAACCAAAGAATCATGATCCGAAAGAATCATGATCCCAGAACTGGCGAACAGTGAGAGTGTGAGAATCGTAATTGTCAATATGAAAATGAATTCTCACATTGAATATCGTAAGGTCTGTGCCACGTGGGTACCGAAACATCTGTCCGATGAGCAGATTAATCGACGAATGGGACTATCTTTACACCATTTCTTCCACTACCATGATGAAGGTGAAGATTTTCCGCTACGCGTTATTGCTAGGAGGAAAAGCTGGTGGCACCGTTCCGAGACAGAGTCGAAATGCCAGAGCATGCGGTGGAAACATGCATCATCGCCACTGCCGGAGAAATCACGATCCACAGTTTCCTTTGGCAGGATGTTGTTAACCCTGTTCTTGACCATGGATGACCATTGCTTCTTGAGTAGCTACCAAAAGGATCATTAGTGACGAACGATAATGTCAAACTTTAATGAAGCTTTAACAAGCCATCAAAAGGAAGAGACCTGGCACCGATCTGAGGGTTTTGTGCATGTTCATGATAAATCCCCCGCCGAACACCTCAGTTACCACGCAAAGTGCATTACAGCACTTTGGCTGGAAAGTCTTTCAACATCCGGGGTATACCCTGACCTATCGCCATGCAAATTTCACATCTTTGGACGAGTTACAAAATTTCTCAAAGGTAGCGTTTTTATTTCAGATGATTGGGTGCATGAATCTGTAAATAACTCGGTACAACAGCTGCTTGCCTGGTTCTGTGACGCAAGAGTACATGGACTTGGGCAACGATGCGATCACTGTTTGAATATTGGCGGTGATTATTTGTAGTTGTGGCATATTTTTCCTCTTTGAGGCAGAAAGTCTGGTTACGTATCGGACAATAAGTATATAACTGTATTGTTTTGATAGGATCAACAGTATCTTTTTGTTGTCGCCTTGGATTTTCAATACCAAAACTCCATTAGGGCTTTATTTAGTTTTAAAACAAAAGGTAGCAATTAAATGGCAATTTTGATTAAAAAAATATGATCCAACCTTTTATAATTTTATGTTGCTGATAACTTAGTGGGATTTTGTTATTTATGAATAGGTAAGGAAATATAAAATATTGTGCATTGTTGGATTTTATGATTTATCTTTGCTAACATTACAGGGCTAACTTTATATTTTTTATTATTTAGATGCTTGTCGTATATTTATTTTTTTACATGCACTGTCATCTAATTTTAAAATCATAAACTTTTCCCATATAATATCTACAAATAGGTGACTGTTGAACAACTTCTGGAGTGTTGATATCCGTAAATCTTATTATTAGTAAGTTACTGAGCAGTTATATACTACAAACTGAATTCTCATGAATAGAAAAATATTGGAAAAATTTAAAGAAAAATTAATTATTGAAGGACTGCGATATTTTCTACCGCCAAAATTTGTATTATGGATTAATACAAACAGATATCAGGCAAGGATGAAAATGTACGGTGATTATTTTCCAATTTCCGACTTAGAAGTATGGCATTCGACTATCATCGCTTTATTCGAGAATGTCCTGCCCTTTCAGATGTACGATCGCTGCTCATGACCTATTGTATTATGAAAGTAAATGAAATAACAAAACTTCATGAAAGTCGTGAAAACTCGATGTCGTTCTTCATGATTTATCAGTTCTAAACTTATTCTCTATTAGATAACTTTTACGAAATGTTTGAGTTCCTCCCATGAAATTATTTTACCATTTACAGAGGCTCTGATTCTGAGACAGCTAAAACTTTAAATTTTATTTCAGTTGTTACCGAAAGAAATAATTCCCGAAACAATTCTGTTCATAGCCCTGTTACTGTAAGTAACTGAAATGTTTGGCTTTCCACGGAAAATCCTTCCGCGATATAACTGAATTTTAATTGCCAAAATATATCAGGCAACCCGTTTTAGTGTAGCTCGTCGAAATATGCTGTCTTGCGATAACACTTTGAAGAGAAGACCGGAAAGAATAATTGCACCGCGAAAATTGTAAGCAGTTTTTATTAAGCGGTAAACTATATTGCAGCAGATTAATATTTTTTCTTTTGATAAGGGCATTTTGCAACTACTTCGTCTTAGACATTGATAAATATTTTATCGATTTTTCTGTTGTTAAATGCAACTAGAAAATATGATACGCCTGCCATGCATGAAACACCAAGTGAACTTAAGATGCGCCAGCGAGTCACATGCTTTTGTTGTCTGTCGTCCGCTCGAAACGCCGCGAACATGGGCCGCTAAACTTTATCATCAAACTCGTGTTGACACAAATAAGTATGGAATTTTGTCGATTAAACAACTATTTAATTTTAACATAGGTAAATTGATGTTTAAAAATATAAAAAATAATTTGTTTTTTGATGTAATAGATTTAAATTTCATTACTCATATTTATAAATGAAGGAATAATGCATTACTGCGGCATATTTTACCAAAGACATGGATGTCAAGGCAAGGTATTAACTACATTGGTCCTGAGAACTGGAATGGTTTGTCTCAGGATTTAATTGATATTAATAACCTAACATTATTTAAAAAATATTAAAATATACTTACTGAATAACTGAAACAAAAATAGACTAACATACATATCCTTCCTATACTGTGTTGTTAAGACCTGTGCTTGATTCATTTGTTCTGTTTTGGTGATTCAGGGTACGTCAGGACTCTGTGAGGTATTTTCCCTGTTTATTTTTGCTACTATTACTTTTTAATTGTACATAAATATATCTGATTTAATGTCATAATGTAACAGCATAAATATTGAAATTAAAATATATATATACAGTAATATTCATCACCTAATAATTTGCAACCTCTGACACGGGCTTCTTCACATATGACTTCGCATGCAAACTTAAAAGTATTCGTCATTTAACATGCCCTTATTTTCAGTTGTACTTGGACAAAACGTAACCAGTGTTTTTACGTGTCTCCAGATTTACTGCATATTAATACCTGTACTGATGAACTGGAAAATTACATTACTCGTCTTCGATTATTGAGATGCATGAATAACAAATCTTTGAGGTAAATAAAGTGGGAACACAAATAAAACAGCTGCTATAAACATACATCTAAAACTCAGGATAACAGTATATGAAGTTAAAGAGCGAAAGGATTGAAATGGCAAAATCTGATTTGATTATTTTGTTATTTAGTAAGAATTTTATGTTTCTTAATATAAGTAATCGTTCAGTCTTACTAACAACCGATATCAGAGATGCAGTTACAACAGGACTACTGTTCATAATTGAATACATTTGAATTTCTAACAATTTTTCACTTCGTGCTCAATTATAAAATGTTGAAACTGAAAACAATAACATCCCTCATGAATAATAATCACTATTGTTCTTTGTAAATCTGTCTTAATTTTGCCACTGAAAACCTGTTGGTACGTGGTTATTTCAGTACTTCATTTACTCTTTCTCAAAATGTACCATTGCTGTTTGCGAGGGCAAACTGAGAGCAACACATTATTAAGATTTTGTATATAATAATGTGTGCATTCAATTTATTATGGTGATTGTTTAGTCCTAGAAGTAGAGTTTTCTTTTTTCTTCCAAGCTGAAAAGAGAAGTATATTAATATAACTTCTGTGGTTACAGTTTGCTCTGCTCCAAACATTCATCCCATGCACGACACAGTTTAACCATTCTAGCCCTATTAGAATAAAAAAGGTGGATTGCGTCTTAGTACCTTATCTCGCGATTCCTCATTTCCTACTTTCGAAAAATGATTGTTTTAGGTTTCCATTACACGTTATTGCACTGTCAGACGCGAATGACTCGGGTGCAGGCATAGAAAAAAATAATATTTGACTTCACATTCAGAGTTTTTTGGGAAAAAAAGGGGAAATGCGCTTATTACCCTCAGTGTAACTTTACACCTCCTCTAGTTGCCACATAGTGTATGCGTCTAACAATGTTACTGGACCCATCGCAGTTTATAACACCTTGATCGGCCCTGTGTGCGACAATATACTTCAACTTTCTATTTCTACCTTTCTGACTGATGAACAAATTGTGATTGGACGTTGAAATCAGTTATCTTGAGTTTTCCGAAAGATTTCTTTGTGAAGAATGTTGTAATACGTGAAAGGTAATCTGCTTCGACCTCCAAAAGACGTACGGATGAAAAACAGGGGAGAGAAAATATTGCTATGGAACTGAATTCCCAGCTAGTTTTAAAAGCTATTCATTTTGCATAAAGGAATAAAATGAATTGAATGAACACAAAGATGTAAGTAAAATTGAAAGATCATTCTCAAACCATATATTCCTTGTTCAAAGACGTTTCTATGCGCACTAAATATAAGAAGCGAATCGAAAAAGTATGATTGTTTTTGTAAATTGCATAACGAAATTGCATCCTGTCTGTCAAAAATGTTTTATGTTTCAGAAAAGTTAAAAATATTTCCGAATAATCACGTTTTGTCATCGCGACTCATATTTCTGAGTATTGTATCCCTACAACGTTTTACTATCAGCAATATTTTCTAGAAAAACAAGTGTGTTTGCCAGCAGGAAGCATTTTATTGTAGATGTAATGTTCACATGGCATTTCTAAGAATATTCCATAATAACATGTCATGTAGGTGGCTAGATCTTAAGCCTGCTTTTAATTCCAAGCTTTCTTTAGCTGCAGTGTGTTTCGTGTAGTACGGATTTCTAGACAGGGTTAAGGTTGCCTTTATCAGGGAAGTTAATTTCACAACGATTTAAGTATCACTCGGATTTACCTGTCATTTGGTCTCTTTGCCACTACGTTAAACGACACTTCTCCTGCCGATAATAGTAAACATGCTCACTAGTATTAACTGAGGAATACTTTTGGTAAATTATGTGAATATGAATATTACTTTCCAATCCTAAATTTTCTTAAGTACAACCTATCCCCAAAAAGCTAAGGCTTTACAGTTAATGTGTTTTTTGGCACTTCATTATTGGAAAATAAAATATGAATAAGAGTAATGTATTTTTATTCACAATAGGGCTTCACGTATGACATTTAGCAAAACGCCTTTCAGTAGGCTTTAAAGTAGGAATGGGAACATCGGTGGGTAATTTCAATAATCGACATGGTTGGTTACTCATTCCCAAAACATCGGTTCATCCATATTATTGGAGGAAACTTTCGGTATATCAGTGAAATCCCCGATGTTTGTGCTAATAAGCTGAGACCGGCATGTAGTCGACGTACCTTTTCAATGATCACAAGAGGAAATGAGAAGGAAGACTCGGAGATAGATGAGATTGAAGAGTTACAATTTTACACAGAGTTGGAGGGAAAGCAGCTTGATTTTATTTTAGAGCAATCAGGAAAAAAACATTGAGGAAGCGGGGAAGAGCGAGAATGAAAAAGACAAGCGTGAGAAAACTCCAGGTATTGACTCGTCGTCAAACGACTCTGTGGAGTCAAATGAAGGAAATGGAGAAGGGGAAAGTGTTTCTTCTGAATCTTTGCCCCTACCACAATGACCGCATTTGTCGGCTTCAGCTCCTCCTAAAAGCAAAGATTGCGCGGTAGAGTTTGACAGCGAAACTATTTACCTCCTGAAGGTTAAAAAGAAGGGTAATACAAGTCTAATCACGAGATCCAAATCGAAAAACGTAGAAAAAACAAAGGAAAAAAATCAAATCCAGAGTTTCTACATCCAAACACCGGATACAAAAAAACAAAAAGCCAGCGGAGGAAAGCAGCATTAAAGAGAAGGCTGGCCGAAGTGGAGAAGGTTCTCGAGAAAAAAGGGAAAGAAATAGCCCCCTGGAGTTTCAATCCTGCAGTGTAGCACGACCAACGGTAGAGAATGAAAATTCTGAGGAGTCTGACAATAGTCAGGAAATTTTGCCAGTGTCTTCGAAGAGGTTCTCTCATATTTCGGAGTCTTCTTCCGATGGAGAGGCAAACCAAGAAGAAGCGGAAATATAAAGAAGTATATAGTGATCTTGTAAATAGATAAAATAAAATACACTGTAAACATGATTTTATTGAACATCTCTGGGCTAAAGAAGGCAGAAAAACTGAACTGGCTTGAAGGCTTTCTTTCTCTGAATGAAATAGACTTTTGTTTTATTCAGGAGACTCATTTTAAGGCCTTTAGCGATGTTTCAGCATTCAAACTATTAACGACATTTAAATGCGTGTTTTCCTTGGCGATTTCAAGTTACAGTGGTGTTATGTTGTTATACCGCAAAGCTCTTCTGGTGAATTTCCAGTTCGCTGGAGAAGGAAGAGTGGTTGCGGATACTTTGGAAAAGAATGTTTTCCTCTTCAAACTCATTTGTGTATATGCACCTCCGTCGACTCCAGCGGGGAAAGACTTCTTTCGAAACCTTCCGTACTACTTGACAGGAAACTATGACTTTTTGTTCATTGCAGGGGACTTCAATACTGTAATAGATACCAGTCTTGACCGCATGAGTCGAGCTGTGTATTCAGATGCAAGCCGACCGGTTTTCAGGAACTGGGTACAAGCAAATGACTTGAAAGATGTTTGGAGGACTCTCCAACACACTACACCAGGTTTTACGTGGGAGTGCAGAGGCTTGGCCTCCAGGATTGACTATGTGTTCACACAAGAGACAAATGTCTTCAAGAAAATTTCCATAATTAATCCGAATGCTCCTCCCGTGCATATATTGGACCACCATGTGCTTAAATGGAAAACTGTTGTTCATAGCGCAATTCGAAGGCAGCGAATGCCCTGGAGAATGAACACCTTACATCTAGAAAACGAAGACATAAAGCATGAAATAGTGAGATATACTAACGATCTGCTGGAGAGTTCTGAAAACCTATCCCAGCGATGTTTGGAATTCAAAGAAAAATTGAGTAGGTTCCTTCAGGGAAAAGGCAGAGAAATTGCAGAGGAGAAAAGAATCAACTTTAGATGGCTAAATAGCGTACTGAGAGCACTGATTAAAGGTAACAACCAGGGTTGTAACCAAGAACAGATAATTAACATTAAAACTGAATTAATGGAAATTACAACAAAAGTAGGCACTGGCATTGGAGCAGGGATTGCCGTAACTGACTTGGGAACTGAAGAGAATATGGTTAATGTATAATAGAAGAACAAAAGAAAATATAGGGCAATGGGTCTCCCCTTGTCGTATATTGATAAACATAACAAAAAACATAACACAATCACAGAAGCACAGGTTTTCTTTCAAGATCTCTATAATAAACAGGTGATACGCTCAACAAATATCTCCTGATACGTAGAAGTTCCAAAACTAAAATAAATTGAGAAAGAGATGCTGGAAAACGAAGTTATGCTAACTGAAGTTAAAAACGCTATTTAAAAGCAAAAGAATCAGATGTCACTAAGACCGGATGGTATAATGGCAGAATATTATAAAATTTTTGAAAATTAAATGTCCAGGTGTTTAATGAGATGATCCTGCAGGGAATTCCGAAAGAATTTAAAGAAGGTTATATCAAATTGATTAAAAAAGAAGATTCGGAAGAAATTAATTTTGATAAAATAAGACCAATTACATTACTTAGTGTAGATTACAAAATTTTTGCAACAATCATTAATTCCAGAGTTCGAAGTGTCATTAAGAAATTGATTAATTGCCAACAGTATTGTGCGATTCCTGGAAGAAATATCTCCCAGAGCCTATTTCTTACAAGAGATATCATCTACTTAATAAATGAAAAGAAAATAAAGTTTGGACTTTTTTCGTTAGACCAAGCTAAGGCATTTGATTCCGTAGATCAACAGGCGCTTTTAAGTATGGGTTTCCTGAATATATGGTGAAAATCATTACGATTTACATAGAGAATCATATGCTCAAGTTTTGATAAGTGGGCATAAGACAAAGCAAATTAAAATCGAAAGAGGTATTAAGCAGGGTTCGCCACTGTCTCCAACTTTGTTTGTGCTGACTATAGAGCTATATTTAAGGAAAATGTTGTCTAACACCAGAATCAGTTGATTTCCAATCCCGACTCAGAACGATGATGAAATTAAATTTTCAGCATATGAATACGATGTTTTTCTCTACCTAAAAGATGAACAGTCTATAATCGAAGCCCTCCGGGACTTTAAAGAATACGGTGCAATCACAGGTGCCAGTCTTAATGTCACAAAATCCAAAGCCCTCCTTTGGGAAAAATGGACATACGAAGGAAGAATTCCCAGCGTGAAAGTGTTTAAGATTTTAGGGATCCACTTTGCCCATTTTGGGACAAGTGACACTACCTTTCGAAAAATAATTGTCCAACTGACACAAGTGATACAACAGTGTCAGATCCACAGAATTTCTTTAAGCAATAGAGCTAAACTGATCAAAACATTGCTGGTGACTAAATGTGCCTATGCGGGTCTCCTCTGGGACCTACCACGAGCGATAATGGTGCAAATGACTAGACTTCTATTCCAATTCCTTTAGAATAAAAAAGTCAAAGAAGATATTGGCTGAAAAATGATGTATCAAAGAATTTGGAATGGTGGCCTGGAAATATGGAACTTGAAAATATGGTTTAAAACCATCCGTTTTTGGCTAATTCGGCAGTGGCTTGTGGAAAAGAACTACCGGAACTATAACTTTCTTAAGTTCTTAACGGGCCTGGACTCAAAGAAATATCTGACAAATGAACCTCAGTGGCATGGTCCGGTGAAAAACACTGTCCCTGTTTTTTACAGGGAAGAACTTGGTTACTTACAGTGCAATAACTTTGAAAAGGCTAAAAATTGAAAGATTTGTATTTTTTCATGATTCCTCCAAGTAATATTGAGATCCACGAGTTTCATGTTCCACCGAATTTTTGTAATGAGAAAGCTTGGGAAAACGTGGCAGGTCGCTTCTTGTACTTTACAAGGAGTGACTTTGACTTTAAGCTAGGGCACGACGTACTTCCGACCCGACAGAGAATCTGTCGTTGGGCAAAAGGTTTCAATTTTCACTGCTGGCATTGCGGTTTTGTAGAAGACAGACTTCACCTTTTTGTGAACTGTCGTTTCGCTAAACGAGTTTGGGCGGGAGTATCGTCGTGGGCCGGCTTCACTTTCCCGAGTGCTTCTCAGATAATCAAACTGCATCCAATACCCTCCAGGGAAAATATTGTGTATCTAATCATAGTAGTTGAAACAAGTTATCAGATTTGGCAAGAGCGAAACAAAGTTATACACAGTGAAAAAAAATTGGTCATACTCAACAAGTCATATGGCACATTAAGAGTATGATCAGAAATCGGATGGTGACTGATCACGTCCGATTACCTGAATCACAGTTCATTCGACGATGGATGCCTTGGAGGAGAATAATTGGAGGTTTTCCGCAAGCTCCATAACTTATATCGAATTAAAAGTAAATTGCGGCTTCTCCAACATGTACACGTCAGTGTCAGACCTCGGGAGAATGGGCCAAAATGCCAAGGCTGACTTGTTTTCAGCCAGTAGTTAGAATTAATATAATTTGTTTGTTTAAAAATTGAAATAATTTAATAGTTTCTTGATGATTAGTAGTTCGTTAGTGAATGTGTAAGTTCTCTGTAACTTTAGGAGATAAATCTTGTATCTTCCTGTGTAAAAAATTAGTACATTTGTAGTTAATTAAATAATACGGTTTAACGTCCTGTAAGATTTAGTGCAGGATTTCTGATAGTCATAGTTCTTTAATCGTAGAAAATACTTTAATGTTTATCTAACTTTAGTTTAGTGTTTAGAAGTGAGTGCTTTAAAGTTGCTAGTGCCGCCCCGGTGGCGCAGTGGTCTAAGCGATGGCCTCTGACCATCCGTCCGAACGGGGTCCGGGTTCGAATCCCGGTGAGGCATGAATGTTGTGTTTGTCTTACGGTACTGGCTCTCTCCCTTCCCTGGAACCAGTGACCCTAAATTAGGGACGGGCGACTGCTTATAGCCCATTGAGTTGCTCACGGTGGTCGTTAAACCTCAAAAAAAAAGTTGCTAGTTTTTTGAATTTTGATAAGTACTAAGTGTTGAAATTCTTGAATGTCACTTTGGTGAAATTTAACAATTAGAAGAAAAAGTGTAGTAGTTCAGAGATGCCTTTAGGTCTTGACCTCACGGCTTCATGGGGAGGGTTCGCCCTTTCCTCAGGTTTTTTTATTTTATTTTTTGCTTTCCGAATCTGCCTGCCTTCTTTCGATCGGCTAGATGGAGGAAAGAAATGGGAATAAATGCTGTAAGGTGTGTGTATGATCGTTTGTGTTGAGTAAAAGAGAAAGAAAGTTGGGTGAAAGGTTGAATAAATGTTTATTTGTCAGAGTTCAGACTCGCGAAGCAGTTCCATGTGTAGAATGGCGGACAGAGTTCTTTGGTGTTTTTCTGAGCATTAATCTCTGTAGCCCCCTAGCCTAAGGGGGAGAGGGCTACGGTGACTTCAGAGGTTCTCACTGGGGGCACACTCTGTAGTGTGTCCCAAGAGGATGCTTTATATTTGAAGACAAAGCCAAATTTTGTTTTGCGTCATTTTCTCTTAGAATGCTTCCGATATGACATGCTATAAAAGTGCCGTTTACTGAAGTTCGGTTTTAAATGAATGATGATGTAGCTATAAATTAAAAAAAATAGAAGAAATACGTTGTTCGTAACTTTACCACCTGAAAATATTAAAAAATTAGTTAAAATGTGTGATAAATTTAAATGACTTGTTGATGGGTTGTATTATTCAATAGTGTCATTGATATTACTAGAATTGTTCTTTAACTGGTTCAAACTAGATTCTGTTTAAAATTTAAAAGTAATTTTTTTTCCTGTATCTCTGTTTCTTCCCTTTCTACAGAGTAACTTAACCACACTGGGCAAAAAATGATTCACCAATAAGAGAAATGACAGAATAAAGTTACCGGTTGCACAGAGGGCACCGTGATCGCATTGATCGGAGATAAAGACCACTGACGTGGTCTACTGGATGATTTCTATCCCGTGCAATATTGAAGGGCAACGTGTGTGTTAAATTTAGTGTGCAATATGCGACGTAAAACAAGCGTGACTGAGTGGCAAAAGGATCCATCATGATTGGCCGTGCCCACAGACAAAAATTGAATGAAGCCGCCCAATTTGTTGGTGTGTAGAATCATACTGCTCAGCGGGCCTACAAACAGTAGCGTAGTTCGCAGTCAACTGAAAATCAACGACGTAACTGTGGCCGTAAGACGATTCTCACAAATAGGGACCGCCGCTACGTTTCACTCCTAGTAACTGCAAATCGGTTTCCAACCAAACAACAATTGCTGGAGACAGTCAATGGAAATCCACTCTAACCAATTTCCAAAAGGACATTGCGACGAGAACTGCATGGGATGAGCATCTGTAACAGAGTTCCACGGAAGAGGCCTGTTTTAATAGCAAGTCACTAATTCGAACGTTATCGATGCTCTCATATGCATCAAAACTTTACTGTGAAGGATTTAAAACGAGTAATTGGGTCTGATGAGTCTCGTTTTAGTTGGTACTTCGATGATAGGAGACGACGAGTGCATCACAAGCCCCATGAAGCCTTTTATCTTGATTGTGACAAAGGTGTTGTTTAAGACGAAGTGGGTCCTATGTTGCTTTGGGGATGTCTTTCGTACCACAAAATGGTCCCTCTCGTTACAGTGACGATGAATTTGAACCAGCATGGGTACCTTCGCATTCTGAATGACGAAATGTTGCCCTTTGTGCTACATCTCCAGGAGCAGCACCAGATTGCCACTCCTGTTTTCCTAAACAAAAATTACAGTGCGGACAGCGCTAAAAGTGTGTCTGAATGGCACGACGAACAATCAGCAACACTATTTCACGTCCACCTGCCCGCCAAATCCCTATATTTAAATCCTATTGAAAATCGTGGAATCATTTGAAACAGAAAGTGAAACGCCTGAATAGACACCCACGCACTCTGGAAGAACTTCGTATGAGGCCATCGATGCCAGCAATTGTTCGGATTGAGACTGAATCGTTACTCAAACAAGTTCGTGCAAAGAAAAAGGACTAATCCGAATTCTCGTCAATGCAATCAATTGGCATTGTCCAATCAGCAAACATTTGCTGCTGATCTCCAAACTAGTGAGTCTTTTACTTCAGTTATAGATTCTCGGGTATTTCTAACCTCAGCCTCCAATTCAAAGCAAAACATGAGACTCTTTCCTCATTCCGGAAGGAAGTTCAGCAATAGCTTCAATCTGCTCTCAGGACTGACTTGATTGGATTGAAAACATGGTATCCAACTCATCTCTATTTGTATCCATGTTAAGTATCATCTGCCTCACGGAACAGTCAAGGGTATTCTTCAATATCACCCCACGATTTTATCTGTGGGTTCCCGTCCAATGTTAAAAATGGATATATCTATGAATGGTGATAAGGGAACTGAAGAATGTCACCCATTAGATAAATACTCCGCATAGGTTCTTTGATTGAAAACATGGTATCCAACTCAACTCTATTTGTATCCATGTTAAGTAGCATTCGCCTCCTGGAACAATCAAGGGCATTCTTCAATATCACTACAAGATTTTATCTGTGGGCTCCCGTCCAATGTTAAAAATGGATATATCTATGAATGGAGATAAGGAAACACGAATTTTACGCATTCGATAAATACTCCTCATAGGTTCTTAAACAGAAAAAATACGTTAATTGTAATACCCTATTAAAACAATTCGGTCTTTATAATATTAGCAGAAACAATTACTGGAAAAACTCAAGGCTGTTGAAATCTGTTTTAGTAATTTCTTTAAAACAATCTTTTAAATATTAACTCTCTTATGTTCGTCTTTCCGCAATTGAAGGATGTCAAGTGATCGGGCGTGGAGTTTACCAGCTCACGATATGAAGTTCCTGAGGTTGCGAACAGTGTTGCCGTTCAACTGATTTATCAGTAGATCTACTGATTTTGACCCTTGTCTAATGATCTACTGATGGAATTTTGTAATTTCCGAGATCTACTGATGTTTCTCACTTTTTAAGGAAGCTACTGATTTTTTCTACTGAATTCTTAGAAATTCCTAATCTTGGCTTTCAGTGTTTTAGGGTTTTTAAATTCCTTACCATAAGAAGTGTAATTGAAGCCTGGGATACCGTAACTGTGATTTGTGATAACCGCAACTATATCTTTTGTATGTAGTGGTTGTTTGTGGGAGATGCCAAGTTTACAAAGCCAGGATACCATGCTGACGTTAGAGATTTAGTCAGTTGCGCCTGTGCGATAAAAGATGACGAAGCAACGTCGAGCTTGGTTACAAGTCGAAACTCGAATAACTGAAATTATTTAATCTGTCAGGAGTTTAACGTTGCCAAAATACAGTTTCACACCTTTTTAATTGGATCCGGAATTCCTCAACTTTGATCAAAATATGAGGAAAACATATTATTACAATCTTTGATCTTAATAAAATACATTTAAAAAATTATTTGATACAGTTTTAGTGGAACTTCCAATATCTATGTAATTTACAATGTCGTTAATTTTATTAGTAATAGTTGTCTGCATAAAGTAATGTAAATTACCGGATAACTATTCTCATTAAAAAAAATGCAACGCGACTAAAAAATTATCCGAAGTTATTTAATTTCAGCACACCGTATTCAAGAAAACGTATGTCGCAATCTACGGTATGCACTAGTCAATAACAAAAAACAGCTATACTTATAACGTTGTCTCGAATCAGAATCTATAAAATATACGAAAAATATTTAGAATCAGGAATTTACTGAAATCCTGCGAATTAAGTTGGATCCACCTAAAATGTCTGCCTTATGTTTCCAATTTTAAAAGTTCTGTACATATTTTCTTCGCAATTAATGCATTCCGAAGGATTAAAATTTGCACATCGAAAAAACTAACTTTAAATTATAGCATGGGCTATTTAATACTTGCTAAAACATAGCTATAATTATATTAAAAATCAATCGGTTTTCTTTGAGTAATGTGTAGACCTGTTAATAGATCTCCCAACCTGTACATGGATGACGTCATTAGACAAGCAAATGTTGGATTACTGAATTATAGTTATGTTTTAGCAAGCATTAAGTATCCCATGCTATACCTTAAAGTTAGTTTTATCGATGTGCAAATTTTCTTTCTTGGGAATACATTAATTGCGAAGAAAATATGTACAGATGTTTTAACATTGGAAACATTAGGCAGAGATTTTAGGTGGAACCACCTTTAAGACTTTATCTTTTCTTAGGAAGTAATTTAAAAGATCGTTGCCCAAGTAATGTTGTCTGGTTCCATTAGGTCTGATCACATATGTCTGTTCAGTGTGCAGTGCTAATAATAGGAACGTGGGGATAAAGAAATGGAGCAAGATGCAAATTAGTAAGTAGTTTTTTGTTGGGCTGCTCTATTTCCGCATTGGACAAATGAAAATCACGGAGAAACAAGATACAAACCAGGCTTTTATGTTTGTATCTGCTTTATTTTCGCATCAGTGACACAAATTTCTGACAGCTTCAAAAAACACAATGTTTACATCTGCTCTGCCCATAGTGATATTATATCTGCTTATCACTAGTAGAGGCATATCATCTGTGACATCAGCATGATATTCTGGCCTTGAGAACTTAGCATTACCCGGCTGTTTGTAGTGGCCTGTGAATGTGACCGTGTGTGTGCATCAATGTTTCTGCAATAGTCAAATCTGCGACTGTGTATGAGTCCTTCAAAAAATTGTAAATTTGTAATAGTGTGATATGTGACTGCATATTTCTCTTTCGAAATTAAAAAATCTATGACAAAGAGGATTTGTCATCTATAATTGTAATATGCATATCATGATGAAGGCAAATGGCATGGAATGGAAATAACTCTATTAACATTGGAAACTTTACTGTAACTGTGCTTCAATGAAATGAAACCCTTAAACGCTCCTCAGTGCTGACGTCATCTTCTCTTAGCGAACAGATTTATTTGAAAGCAAATGTGGCCGAGAATTTGATTAAATTATGAAAGTCTTATTGAGTGTTATCCAAATGGATATATTACGCTACTCAAAAAACATACTGTACATTATTTCACGTGCCTTCTGAGGCAGTGCAATATTGGGAACAGCATGTTCAGATCATTGGATCTGACACCTATGCTGACAGAAATATTTACCACTTTCAAACATAATAAAATGTTCAACTACTAAGATAAAAAACGCCACAAAATAAATAAGCAAGGCCATGGGAAAATGTGGTTATATATGATTTTATGAACCTACAGGCAGCCCGATTTATATATGCTATAATTGCTTGACAGTTTGGACAATACATATACACTGCCGGACAATTGCTAAGGACGGATGACAATAGCAACGATAGCAACCATAAAATGGAAGGCAGGAAAATGTGGAAATTAGCATAAGTGCGGGATACAGTAAGACGTGTTGTGCGTATGCAAATTTTGGATTGACGAACTTGTTCGTGACGTCATAGCGCTGATAAGAGATATAAAGGATTTGACGCGTGTTGACCGTTGTTGTTCAAACGCAAAGTTGAAAGGGGAAGAATCAATTGACGAACTTGCAAGTTTCAGTATGTCTGCACGACATCACCTAGATGATTTTACGCGTGGCCGTATTATTGGCAAGATTGAAGAAGGGCGAAAAATAACAGATGTTGCCAGGGAGTTCGACGTCAGCCACAGTGTTGTTTCAAGGCTTTGGAAATCATTTCAAACAAATGGAAAGTGTGGCAAACGTCACGGGGGAGGTCGTGTTTGCAGTACAACACCTGCAGAAGATCGGTACATAGTGCTATCAACAAAAAGGCACCGGCGCAGCACAGCTAGTGAGGTAGCAAATCAGTTTATGGCTGCTACTGGCAAGCGGATCTCCCGAGAAACTGCCGCCAGACGTTTTCATGAAGGAGGACTATACTCCCGCCGTCCTGTTGTGTGCATCCCATTGTCCAGACGTCACCGTACCGCCCGTTTGCAATGGTGCCATCAACATCGCAATTGGACTAATAACAACTGGTCTGCTGTCCTCTTCTCAGATGAGAGTAGATACAGTCTATCGTCTGATTGTCGACGACAACTGATCTGGCGTGATAGTGGTACTGCATATTTTCCAGCAAACATAGAGGAAAGGGACCGATATCCGACATATAGTGTCATGGTATTAGCTGGCATCATGATCAATGGCCGTACGTCCCTCTATGTGCTTCCAACTGGGACTATGACTGGCCAACAATACATTAATGATGTTCTGCTACCTCATGTTCGCATGTTCCGTGGTGCTGTCGGTGATAGATTCATTTTCATGGACGACAACGCAACATGTCATCGAACAGTCGCTGTCCAGGAGTGTCTTGAGAGCGAGGATATTCAACGCCTCGTATGGCCAGCACGTTCTCCAGATATGAATCCCATTGAAAATGTGTGGGATGCTTTGGGGAGGAGTCTTGCTGGTCGCCAATGCCCTCCAATAAACAAGGACACCCTCATCCGTGCACTGAGAGAGGAATGGGACAAATTACCCCAACAGCTGCTTGATAATGTTGTGCAAAGCATGACACGACGTGTGGAATCTTGCATCGCCCTCCATGGTGGCCATATCCCGTATTGACATCTTACGCCGGAACGCCTGCTGACGGTAATTGCATTTTTTTCACGTTTACGTATTCTGCACAAAATGGCCTGTTTGTCCCTTGAACACGTTCCAAAGCCTTCTGGATTTCAGAGCACAATAAATTGTCTTTCTTGTAATGTCCTGGCATTCTGACATTATTTTATTTCACTTGGCATCCAACCACACTTACTTTTTTATGCGCTATATAGCCGTTTATGATCCGTCCTTAGCAATTGTCCAGCAGTGTATTTCAAACAACTACTTTCTGATGACATTTGCCTAAGTACAGGCGAATTCGTAATTATTGACATCGGCATTAATGCTATTTCAATCTTTGCTTGACTATTATATATAAAATATTTTATCAATACAAAATGAAAGTTTTAGTTGTTTTTATATATGGAAAAACGGCAGTGCTTAAGAAATTACTTTCATTTTATAATAAAAAGGCTAAAATCCTTTTCTTAGGGAAACAGCTACACATTATATATTGTATAATGCATATTAATGGCGTACTTAACACTTGCATTTTATAAGCAGCATAAGGTACAAATAACTGGAGGAATTGCTGTTTTTACAAAATTCTGCTCTTCTACATAGAGTATAATAATTTCTTTATCTCAAACTCTAAATTCTAAAGAACTGTCTTTATACGTCAAAACACATACTTCGGGTATTAATTATTTTTTCTATGCAAACTTTGAATACTTTCGACTTCAATGTATACTGTAATTCTGTAGTTCCAAAAAAGGTATATAAGGCTAGACTGACTGTCAACTGCAAGGAATAGAATTAAATTTAATAAAAGGCAGATAACATTTTGTGCTGCTGAGTGGAGTGACACCTAAGAATTTCGGCGAGCTTCGTCATGCGCCATCATATTATGAGACAAACCTTGCCACGGAGCTCTTGGCTTTGTTTTCGAGAGAAATAGTTCTAGTCAGAAATATTGAAACTTTTTGTCCTTCATTATCTACTGACATAGCAGAACTAACCAACGGTGCATTCAAATTGTAAAGATGATCATCTCTTTCTCTTTTTGGGGAGTGGACAATGAAATTCGACTTTGGTTTGGAATACACTGCACAATGTAAAAGCAATCTGATTTCAACCTCTGTGCTTAGAGCACAGTCATGGTTGAAACATAGAGGACAATATGTAAGCAGAATTTTCGTAAATTTTGAAAAATACTTAGATAACCACGAGGAATGGAATTTCTCATATATCAAAACATTTAAATTAATAATACAGCTAACGATCTGACTTTTTAATTTCGTGCGTCCACTATTAATAACCAAGCCCATTGGATGCGAGTGATATGGCGGAGAACAAAAATGACGCTGTCTTCTGGTGAAAATGTAACGATAAATTCATAATTTCTTGACGCGTACCATGGAAACGAAGTTCAAAGCATACGAAGATATGAATAAAATCTCGCTTTAGATATAAATTTCGTTAGATTAATTAATAGACTTACATTACAAACAGATAGCAAAACCAAATCAGTAATTCGATTTATTGGCGTTGGAATATATTCATAAGCATTTACAAGCTTTCCCATGTCAACCGGATGGCTTTCTCAAGGACGTTAGAAAGACACACTGTCTAACTTCCTTGAGAAGCCTACAAGTAAGGAGATATTTTCCTGTGCAGTTTATGTCTAATGATGTGGATTGGCCACCTATGAAAACTCTTTGACAGTAAAAGAACGTTTGGGACCGAAAAACGAGTTTAATATTATTAATTATCATATAACATAATGCTGTCTTTGAGTACTTAAAATGCTTACAGTTATAAAAAAAGTTAAAGTAGTGATAGAGAGCGTACAACATAGTTACAATAATTTCTTGTTGTTTTAAAAAAACGGATAAAACAAATTCTAGTTTATTACATTTAATGAACTGCTCAAAAAGAATATCGCTTTATTACACGTGTGCGAACCAGAACATGACCCCAAATATGGGACTCGCATGTGTTGTAATCCGTCGGAATTTGCAGTACTTTTTTTCTCGTCAATTTTTTAATATGCTTTCGTTCGGAAAACAGTGGTAATACCGTAAGGAAAGAGTCTCATTCTTGAAATTTTTGTAAACAAAATTTTATTTCGCACAATTGTATAAGATTCGGTTCTTTTTGTAAGAGATAGGAAAACAGTAGAAGACTAGCACAACAACCATGTCTCATCCTAGACTTGAATACTGACACAATATAAACACCTGTGCGTTTATTTTTTCTTTCGAGAAAAACGCACCGGTATGAAACTCCTAACGATCAGTATACCGAGAAAAATGTTTTCATATAAGCCGAGCAAATGCTTTAGTATTTAATCACCAAATCCATGTGAAAAACTTCCAAACTCAATGGTAAGCAGTGTTTTCAACCAGTTCAAAATTTCCCGCGCAAACACGTGTGTTTGCGATACGCAAATCAGGTGATTTCCCATTGTTTAAACAAAGCTTTCTACAAAATTTTAGAAACATAGTTTTTCGGAAAATTACTGTAAGATTCAACCTAGTTTTTTTGTGATTGAGCATTGACTATCTATCCGAAATTAATGGTGTTGTCTTCAATTTGTTTTCTGTTTCAATTTGCAAAGCACAGTTGGCAAACCTTTGCCCAAAATTTCAAAAGGCTCCTCAAATTCTTTCTGGGGCAGCATTATAAAAATGAAGCGGGCCAATCTACAAAAAACATCAAAGCAGTCCCCTGAAATTTATTTTCGCTGTAAAAAAACATAAAACTGCGCAATTCACACAATGTTTATTGGGATTATATTTATATACCGGTAGATTGGCCTTCGCGTGGTGCATCCTGTTCCCACTAATGGGGTTCTGATGACCGCCAATATCGTTATAACTATACCATCGGGATTAGAGGAAATGCTATCCCACACTCACCAACCCGCTTGGCCAGCGTGGTGAGTTATGGCCAAACCCCTCCAAAATGACTCCACAACTTAAATCTTGGCCCTCAGTCTCCGGCAGCTGGAATGTACCTGGCCAAGGCAGCGGCCAGTGCGACATGAAGGCAGAGGGTGCTAAGAATCCTCGGAGGACGGACTAGGCTGCCATATGATGCTGACCTTGGCTACATAGAACGGACGCTCCCTATCTTCTGATTCAAAGCTTCTTGAATTGGAAGAGGAACTACAAAGGATCAAGTGGGACATCGTCGGGCTAAGTGAGGTAAGGAGAAAAGGAGAAAATCTCATCGAACTGAAAAGTGGACATCTCTTCTACTATCGTGGGACAGATACTGGCAGAACTAGTGGTGTTGGATTTATTATAAACAAGAAAATGAAGGATAAAGTTGTAGAAGTTGAAGGTTCCTCTGACAGAGCTGCATGACTCGTTATCCAACTCTCAAGAAGATACCAGGCTCAGATTATTCAAACTTATGCACCCACCACAAGTCATCCTGAAGAAGAAATTGAAGAATTTTATGAGGAAATTCGTCATCTAAATAATAAAGGTAAGCAGCACTTGAAGATAATTATGGGAAACGTCAATGCAAAAATAGGGCAACGGCAACAGAATGAAACTTCAGTAGGCAAATTCGGTCACGGCAACAGAAATCGGCGTGGAAATACTCTCGTTGAGTTTGCAGAGGCAGAAGGATTTTTCATCTTGAACTCCTTTTTCACGAAAACGTCACACAAGAAATAAACATGGAGACATCCAAATAGGACGACAAGTGAAATTGATTTTATTATGTGTAACAAAAAAATCATCATAGAAGACTGCAATATGCTAAACAAGTTCAACACAGGTAGTGACCATAGATTGGTGAGATGTAAGATGCACCTCAACACTAAACTCGAACGCGGCAAGCTCATAAGACAAACAAAATGTATTGACATAACCAACCTTAAAAACACCATAATACCTTCAAGCTGGAACTGAAGAACAGATTCTCTGCATTAGAAGGCCTAACATCGGAAGATGTGGATATTTCTGAAGTTAACAGAACAGTAACCAACGCTCTTATGGAAACAGCAACAAAATTAGCTGGGTCTAAGAACATGTTGCATGTGAACAAATTATCAGGAAAAACAAAAATGTCTATGCAAAAAAGAAGAGAGATGAGGACAACTAAAGAAGATGTGACTTCCAAAGTGGAATATATAGAGCTATGCAAGACAGTAAGAAAAAGTATCACTGAAGACGTAAGGAAATTCAACTGTGAACTAGAGAAGGAAGCAATTGAAAACAACCAAAGCCTAAAGACAGCAAAGGGACATCTCAGTAAGAGAAGAAAACAGATTATGGCACTGAGAAAAGAAGATGGTTCTGTAACAAGAAATAGAGGCGAAATTTTGTTAAGAGTGAAAGATTCCTACTCCAAATTATATGAAAGGGATGATAGGTGTACTCCATACATAATGAAAGGTACCAGTACCAGAGTTCTTCCAGTCCTCCCAGCAGAAGTTACACATGCAATCCAGAGCATGAAGTGGGGAAACGCTCCTGGAGAAGATGGAATTAATGTAGACATCATACAAGAAGCAAGTGGAGAAATCGAAACAGTACTCGCCCAAATTTTCCCTCGATGCCTTAATGAAGGGAAGATTCCTGAGGATTGGAACAAATGATCCTGATACATACAAAAGGTGACATTAAGTATCTCAGGAACTACAGACCTATCAGCCTCCTATTATTGGTTTATAAAACCTTTACTAAAGTTCTTTCACGCTGTTTGAAGGTAACACTGGGCATGGCTCAAACGAGAGAACAAGCTTTATTAAGGAGTGGCTACAGCACAATTGATCATATCCACGTATTGAGAGAACTAATCGAAAAAGCGAGGGAATATGAACTTCTATTGTGTATGGCTTTTATTGGTTATGAAAAAGCCTTTGATTCGGTAAAACCATCAGCAGTTACAAGGACTCTGAAATCCTGCGGTATTGAAGATGCATAGATTAATATTATTAATAACATCTATGAAAATGCAAGTGCAAAGATTCAGCTGTTTGAAAATACAACACACATAAAAATTGGAAAGGCAGTGAGACAAGGTGACACCATATGACCAAAGCTCTTCAATGCCACATTGGAAAATGTCTTTCAATCACTGAACTAGGAAAACAAAGGGATAAAGTTTAATGGAGATTATCTAACCGTTTTGCTGATGACGTAGTCATTATCTAACCGTTTTGCTGATGACGTAGTCATTATCTAACCGTTTTGCTGATGACGTAGTCAATTTTGCAACTATCCCATCAGAGCTGCAGAGTATGATCCAGGAACTTGCTGACAAGAGTAAAGAAGTGGGATTAAAATGAACTTTCGGAAGTTAAAAGTGATGTTCAATGCTTGTACTAGAAATGAAGATTAATCGATTGATGGAGAAAAGCTGGAGATAACAGACACGTACTTTTATCTTGGACAGCAGATATCAAGTGAGGGTCACATTGATGAACAAATTAATCGGCGTACAAAACTTGCCTGGAGAGCTTTTGGAAGAAACAGCGTAATATTCAAGAGCAATATGCCATTATGTCTTAAAAGAAAAGTGTTTGATCAATGCATCCTTCCAGTGCTTACGTATGGTGCAGAGACATGGACCTTAACTAAAAGAAACATACAAAGGTTGCAGCCAACTTAAAGTAACATGGAGAAGTGCATGCTTGGTGTTACCAGGAGAGATAAGAAGAGGAACTCGTGGATCCGAAAAATGACAATAGTGGAAGACGTCGTAATCAGAGTTAAATCCCTGAAATGGCAATGGGCTGGACATACTGCCAGAAGGACAGACCATCGATGGACAGCCGAAACTTTAGATTGGATTCCAAGGGACAGGAAAAGACCCAGAAGAAGACCACATGGGAGATGGGTGAATGAAATTCGAAAGTATGCGAGAGTGACATGGAGGAGACTGGCACAAGACAGACCGTTGTGGAGGAAACTTGGGGAGACCTTCCTCCAGCAGTGGATTGATAATGATTGACAATGGTAAGGATGATGAGATCGGTGACCAGTACGAAAATATGAAGATTTACTGGCAGTTCTGAAAATCCTTTACTTCGTTAGGACCTGCACTTTAGTTAAAATTTATTCATGTACAGAAAACCAGTGCACATTTAAGCAGTATTCGCAAAATAATGTTAGATTGTAATAAATAATTCCCCAACATGTTATGTATACTTTCGTCCCGTTATTAAAATCAGAGACTGTTGAATTCTAGATTTTCGGAGTTCCTGCTGAACATGGCACATCAAAAATTTGAATATTGCAGGGCATGCAAATATACCGGGTCATCCAAAAGTCTTGCACACTTTGAAAACGTAATAACTCGTGCAGTTTTGAGAGTAGGGCAACGCGGTTTGCGTAGAAATGATCAGAATGACATCGGGTTTTTTATGAAATCACATACATTTGTTACTCATTTTACTTACATTGTTCATAGCCAGGTAGCGCCAACGCAAACAGGTCTGGGATAGTGGGTATAAAAGCAGTAGCTGGGAAGCAACCACAAGTCACAGGGTCCGCGTCAGTATGCTGTCATTATCGGACAAAGCGCTCTTAGGGAAATTGTTCTATTGCAACGCTGAATTTGCGAGTGCTGCGTTGAGAGCCTGTGGTCACTGAAAGGTGATCGCAAAGGGAAAGGACCGATCGAAAGTGCTGCGCTGCAGCGAATGGTGAAAAAATTCGAGGAAACGGGATCTTCGGAAGCACGCCCACGAAGCGGCAGACCACGAACACGTGCTGATACAGCAGAGACGATTACGCAGAAAATGGATGTGATTGCAAGGTCATCCGCACATGGTGACTGTTGTGCTCGCCATGTTTCTCGGCAAACAGAAATTTCATGCGGGACTGTATGGCGAACACTACGACGGATTCTGCACAGATACCCGTCCAAACTGCAACGGCATCACGAACTGCAAGCTGGCGATTACGTGCATCGTCAGGAATTGGGGCATGATTTTTTTCGACAAATGGATTTCGACGAGAACTAGCTGATGAAAGTGTTATGGACTGGTGAAGCACACTTTTCCCTAAACAGAGCGGTTAACACGCCGCACAACTGCAGCATGTGGGCCACGGAACATCACCGAGCTGTCGTTGAAGCGCCACTTCATCAGCAGAAAGTTACAGTGTGGTGTGGATTCACCGCTTCCTTCATTATACGTCCTTTTTCTTTGAAGAGATCCGCGGCACCTCCGTTGAAACCGTTTTAGTGACAGGTGTACATTATGCGAACATATTACAAACGTACGTTATCCCTAGCTTGCAAGAGCGGGATGCAGCTATGCTGTGCACATTTATGCAGGATGGAGCACAACCCCACATCGCACGTTCCGTTAAGCAACTGCTGCAAGAGACGTTTGGCGCAAATCGTGCGTTGAGTCGACACTTTCCAAAGGCCTGACCTCCTCGGTCTCCAGACCTGACACCCTGCGATTTCTGGCTCTGGGATTACCTAAAATCACAATTGTACAGATGTCGCTAAACTTCATTGGTCATGCTGAAAGATGCCATTCGACACCATGTGGCAGCTATACCACTGGACATGCTCTTCAATGCCGTCCATGGTGTTTTCTCTCGTCTGCAGGCAGTGCTGGAACAGGACGGCCATCACATTGAGCACCTGGTACAATCAGGTGTCTATTTTTTGCGACACTTCCAACCTGTGGTGGCTGCGCCATCTGGCGATAAAAAATGTAAGTAAAATGAGTAAAAATAATGTGATTCAAGAAAAACCCCGATGTCATTCTGATCATTTCTAAGCAAACCGCGTTGCCCTACTCTCAAAACTCCGCGGGTTATTACGTTTTCAAATGTGTAAGCCTTTTGGATCACCCTTTATTTACAAAGTGTTTTACAGCATTATACGATATATACACTGAAGTGCCAAAACCTGTTGCAAATCTCGAATACCACGTTGGTCCTCAAGATCGGATAACTACAGCAACTCGACGGGTCATAGATGTCACGTGTTCTCTATAGTACCGTGGGGACAGTGTTCATCGTGCTTTCTGAAGAGCGTCCCACAATTTTGCAGTATTCGCTTCTGGAGGATTCCTGGCATTGACGACACGTTGAACAGCATCAGAATTGTGTTCGCTATCCTTTTAATCCGGCGACACGAGGTGGCCAAGTCAGGATCGCGAACTCCGTGGAATGTTCCTCCTGCCACCTTACACATGTGCGGTGGTACATGGCGACCTTACACATGTGCGGTGGTACATGGCGATCTTACACATGTGCGGTGGTACATTGACACGTTGAAAGTGTTCGCATCCGTGGAAATGGATGCATGATATGAGCGTATGCAAATCATTCCTAAAGATGGTACGTAGCCTATACCGTTCAGTGTGGTCTGAAGACGTATGAAGAAATCTCATGCTTGCTAACTGAACACACGCTACACCATAGCAGAGCCACCGACTGTCTACACTGTTTCTTGGAGACATGCGGGGTTCATTACCTCTCGGAATTGTGGCCACACTCAGGGGATGACATCCGCCCAAAACTTTTGGTACCGCGATTCGCGGGACCAGGCTACACGTTATGAACGGACCAGGATGCACGTTCACATGCATGAAAAGATGCTCATAACGATCATAATCTGCTCCCCTTATTCACACGCACGAATTCTTTATGAGAAGGCAGGCAAAATTCATAATAAAAGTCTACCAGGTACACGCAGGGCCTGATTTTGGTTAGCAGAGGACCTGTGCACATCCTATGTCTGGGACCCCGGGATAAATATTTTCACCCAACAGTTGAAAATAATATTTGCTGCTAAATATTTATTTTGGCAAGCAATGTTTCTAGTAGTAAAGCATTAAAATACATCCCACATGCTAGTCAACGTTATAGCCAATATGTCTGGTAATAGACGAGCATTCATAGCACTTGTACTACCCCGCACCCGCAGAGCTTACGGCTGTAACATTAATTACTCTGGAATTATCTTTTTGCTTCATAGTATCATTTACAAAACAAAAAACTATCCTCTCAGAGATATAATTTAAAACCTATAGTCTACCATAAATTAAATGGAAATGATGAACCGATGGCATTTTAAGCTGTTAGAAGTAATCCCTCACAAAATGTTGCAGCTGACAACACACATTGTGGGATAAATTTTTGCAACAGTCCGTATGAATTATTATAACAGTATATTAATAAAGTAGGGACATTTGAACTTTTTCCGTATTTTCATTTATGTGAAAATAAACCCTACATAATTATGAATACTGATTCACAAATCTTGTTCTCACAAAACTAATATTAATAAAAGTATTTTTAGTAAATTCTACATGTTTTGTTGAAATGCTTTTTATGTATATTATACCGTATATCTCCGAATATAGGCTTCACCCGTGATATGAGATCTCAAGGAACGACAAACCATACTTACATGTTATTTACAGGAGCGTCATTATAAGTCAAACCCCATTTTTAAACGAACCATTAAAAATGCATGAATAAAAATATTTAAAAAAATACTTGGTAATTTTAAACTGTTGAATTGGCAGTAGAACATTAAAAATGGCTTTTTTCTACCTTTTGTGGCTGCAAAATCATCAGTTATAACGTCAAAACTTAAATCTGCTGTTACATTACTTTTAATGGACAGTATATGAAGAGCATCAATTGACACTTTTTTTAATTTAATGCTTTGTTCTTTTCAGAACCGCAAACGAGCGTTCGTTTGAACAGTTTGGTATTGGTAAAAAAATCCTGAGGCATGTGTTAACAATGGGAAAAATGTAAACTAAATTCAAGTCCCCTAACTTCCCAAGGCAAGTTGGGGGATTTGTGCTTTCAGTGAATGAATTGTTTCGTCAGGAATTCGAAACTCAAGAAACTCTTCAGCGAAGTCTTCAAGTCTATTTGAATACTGCTTTTCCAACAATTCAGGTGCTTCCATCACATTGCTTAGATCATTCTTGTAAACAAATCAAAATCTAGAGTCTAATTCCTCATATGACTTCTTTCCGGTTTGCAACTGTGAAACAAGAACGTCACATATTACCTAAAAAGTTTGAGTGATGAAGGAATCTTGATTATTAAAAACAATGTCTAGAGTTGATGAATTATCTAGAAGTCAGTTCTTGGGTATTTTCTTCCTTCTTGAGGATTCATAATCCATTTCTCTCCCTAACAGCTGGTGGGATTCTTTCTCGAACAATTCGAAAGTTTTTCTGACGAAATTCAGGATGAAGTCAATTTTTGACTCGTATAAATGTAAAACTAACGACAAATGGCCCATGGAAAATTGAAAGGGAAGTGCTCACTTTGTTGATTAGTTGCAATATTGTCCCAGATAATTGTTAACAAAGCAGTCTCTTTTTTCATTAATTTTGCATGAAGAAACTTAAAAATATATTTGGTTTTAGGAGGTAGTTTGGAGGCCCCCAAAATCGTAGGCCCTGTGCACGTGCACCGCGTGTACGTACAGAAATCAGGCCCTGGTTACACTGCCACTATCTCATTGATCGTCGAATGAATGTGTGATGTGTATTTCTCTATTTCAAAATTATGTATTTGAAGCAAAGCTGTAAATATTTCAACTGATAATCCAAAGTAAAGAAAATGTTTCATTTTTCGAATTCCATATACTTTCGTTCGTTTTTGACAGAAGAAACAAATAATAAGTTTACAAGCTCTTGCAAAGGTTCAGCTTTTATATGCGGAAATAACTGATATTGCCAATCTTTCGAACATCTACTGGCGCCTTTAGCAAAACAGATTAATGTTATTAACCTTATCGGGAGAAAACATGTGGCGATGTTTTCTTCCCATCACTTAATGCTGTAAGTCTGTCACGGTAAAACTACGGACAGGTGTGCGGAAGCTCAAAAATGTCACTTGGTTTCTCCAAGAAAGGGCGAATATCTGTAAAATCTTGTATCTGCTTGTTGTACAATTATGCTTCATATTTATTTACATATACGAGATATTGAATTATTTTTACTACTACGCACCTACATGTCGTTCAACGAGTTTTCATTCCAGCTATTGATGTCGTGGTTAATGTGGTTCAAGGCAAACTACGTGAAACATTTGTCTAACACAAGAATATACAGTGGTGAATATCCGAATGAAATTTGCATGTTCTATTTGTTTTTATTCGCACTATTCGGTAAATGTTGTGCTACATGCATCTTAATCTCTTTTGCTATGCACTCCTCATTTTGCTTACTTAATATTGAATGCCTGAAACAAAATACCAGCGTCCTTTGATAGAAATTTCACTTTTCGAATCTTCGTCGTACAAAAAAGAATGCTTGAACATTTTAAAGTTTCAGATTTTTTGTATCAAAAATGGATGATATGATATATCTTTACCTTATGATGTACATTTCAATGCTAATAATGAGAAGCATTGCATGGTAACAGCGTTTTATAAGATGTGAAGTATTTTTCATAGATAAACCGACCTGGTTCCATATCAAATGTGGACATAAAACTTCTCTCTTCCTTTCTTTACGAAAACTGATTTTGAAGGCCGCTGGATTAAAATAAAATAACAATATTGGTAGACTTACAAGCCGTGAAACGTTGAAAATGAATGCTAAACAAAGCTATAGTGTTCAAATACTCATTATAAATGTTTTGATAACGTGATACGTACACTAGCTTTTGAAAAAAATGTTATAAGATCATAGTAATTACTTTCCCGTCTGAATGCGCTTATATTTTAATAATTCCTACAGAGCAAATTCCAATTAAAGGTATTTGCGTCCAAAACAATTCCTTTATTTTTAAGTGTCTTCTTGTAAGTTAGAAGTTACTTATTTATTAATTTTGTCCAAATATTGTAGTGCTTGTCAAACTTGATACTAGGTGTCTTTTCAAATTGAGGCATACTCTCTTGATTCTTATTAAAATCCATAAAGAGAAAAAGAAGAAGTATGACAATAGTGGGTCCCACCTTAACTGTTTAACCGCTTCTAAAACATTCGGTTTATCCTAAAGTTCCTTAATTTTGAGTCTTGTACAAAAAGACCATGGTTTAAGAAAACAAAATGATGCTAAACCTTTCGTCCCGACCGTATCAAGGATACTAAACGTAGACAGAAAGGGCATCATGTCATTGAAAACCAAGTGCTATACCCTATATACGAAGTTCGACCCGATCACTTTCAACAATCTAATGCTTTGAGTAGACATATTAATCAAAAGACTACAATCTCTTTTTTCTTCCAGACACAACAAAATTCGGGATTATTTGAAAGCATCCCAGAATTCAAAATCTACAGAAAGACGTGGAAAACCGCGTTTATTTGTTGAAAATCTAAGACAGACGTCATAATCTAAATCTAAAACAAAACGTCGAAAACAACATCTCTGAGGTCACAGCTCTTCCTGCAATGCGACGTTATTCTGAATATGGCGTATTGCCTACACACTCTTGACACCATCGTATGGAAACACTACCATTCTTGTACCACTTCTGCGATAGAGTGACCCATGCGTCAAGAACCCATGGTCATCCTTCCTTGAAACCCTCTTTACTCAAAAGTTCCATCCACACTGGCATTGCATTACAGATAACATGGATGCAGTAATATCTTCCTACCTATATAGCTATTATGAGCATGGCGTATTCCCTATACGCTGTTGATACCACAGTAAGGTAATACTCCAATTCCCGTACCACCTTTGCGAGAGAGTGACCCTAGAGTCGAATACTCACTGTCGTCCCTCCTTAAAACTCTGTTAACTGAAGATGTTCATCCATAATGGTTTTGAATTACAGTCTACAAAGCTGCAGAAATGTTTTCTACCTAAACAGATGCCAATGTGCGCGCTCTTTAACTAACAAGAGGAATAACACCACAGCATTGACAGAATCCGTGCATCCCTTGAGTTCGGTCTTCTCAGTTTACATTATAGGCGACTTAGTCATGAAGAAAATTTTGAATTGTAAACATAACTGTGTCCCGTGATTACACACTGATAAATTAGTAGCGTTATTTCGAGGTATATTATAAAGAAAATTCGTAGTTGTTCTTCTAATTATATTGTTTTCGGTCACTGTAACAAACTGAAAACATATTTCTTCAATATTTGCAGTTTATTATGAGTAACATTAACTTAAAAATATATGTATCCTTGTTTCTGAATTTTATTTTATTGATTCAATTAAAGGTTGCCTTTTTGTTAAGCTGAGTTTAAAAGAAATTGTTCCAGCGGAATAAACGCGCCAAGCTCATTTTTGAACGTGCGATCGGCACTGCTGAAAAATCAAGTAGCGGCAGACCAGAGTCTCCAGCGAAGCATAGGGTCCCTTTAATTTTTCTCCTTATTGGTCCGCGCTCGGGTGGCGCGGACGAATCAGATAACAGATGGGCATTTTTTTGAAGTAATAAATGTACTTGATTTATCCTGTTTGACTGACAGATTCTGATTCACGAGGTCTCAAACTTTTCTCTCGGAATTGATATTCAGTTAACAACAATGGAAATACTTTTAAATTCTCACCAAATTAGTAAACCCTTTGACAGAGCTCATGTTAAGCCAAATAGGTAAACTCTGCACAGAGCTCATGTGTTGTCGACTCACAACTCGGCAGCACATTAGCACACATTCCTGCATTGCGCGAAGTTCTGACTTAATTTGTGAAACTTACAAATTTTGAAGACGACAATCCGATTTTTGGCGTAAATGTGACAAGGATGGTAAGTCAGATAATATCCGAAAACTTGAAAAATTTCATCGTCCTGGAGCGGGACTTGAACCCGCGTCTCCCAGAAAACTCCTAGGTATGCTTTTCAATTTTCAAGTTTTCGGATATTATCTGACTTACCATCCTTGTCACATTTACGCCAAAAATCGGATTGTCATCTTCAAAATTTGTATTATATGGCGTAATCCCATATTTCTTTCATGATTGTGAAACTTGTTTTCATCTAAAACATATTTAAAGGTCATGTATTTCGCTTAAACCATTGAACACATGGAATCGTATTCAACTTTAAACGTTGTTAGATTACGTATAATTCAAATTTTCCAAATAAACCCGTACCCTTCACGTGCTCTGTTGAACATTCAATATCAGCCGGGAAGTACTCCTATGCTTCTTCGCCAGTATGCTTCCGTGTGCGGAAAAGCTCATTATATCAAACATCTTTACAACAAATACCATTAAAACAAAGTTCCAATACTGCATGGACGAACGTTTCTGTAATATTTTTAAATCCCTCTTTTATTTTTGCTATATTTAGATGTCGCCAGGACTTGATGGTCTCAATCAGTCTTTAGTGGCGCTATTAGCACTTCTCTCAATAAACAGAAGTTATCGCTCTTTCCACGTTTATAAGTGAGTCACGGAAAAATTATCATTGCCCGCCACGGGAACCGAACCCAGGGTCTTCCAGTTACATCCAGTTATATTAAAAAATACTAATAACAGGGCGAATATAAATTCTTAAAAATCGAAGCAATTTAAACACTAGCATTTCGATTATTAGCGCGTCAAGAAGTTCTGTTAACGGACTGGACAAACAAGAAATAAATATTGGTATTTATTATTCAACATTATATTTCTACGGAACAAATTCGGGTAATTTTGATTTTTATTCATCAATATATCAACAGTAAGATTTTTAATATATCAACAGTAAGATATCAACAGTAAGATTTTTAGAGAAAATTCTTGCACTTTTTTTTAAAATTATCTTTTTGTTTGCATTTCAATACCCAGATTTTTTTCCAAATTAGTGTCTGCAGTAACATAATGGTGAACAACATCCAAACATTTAGTTTTCCGTTTGTAGGATATACCACCTGGTACTGCACGTTCAGGAATCCAGGCATATTGAGCTACACTGATATCAGATATTATTATATTATGAAGATAAGTAATGAGTTATGAAGGAACAATAATTACGACATAAATATGCATGCAAGCCTATTCACAAAGCGAAATATTTTCCTAAATATATGATCGAGATTGCAACTTCGTCGTGCCGGCCATGATATTATGTGACGTCATGTGAATATCAAAGAAAACAGAGATTGCAAATGCGCATCGAAATGGCGCACCCTGGGTTTATCAATATTAGAGCTTCGGGTTCCGAATGTAAACTCTGATTGGCCATGACCATTGTGTCCTGCAAATATCACAGATTATATTGAAGACCGCATTATTCGTCCGGGACATAGGCTTTTAAAGCGACATGTAGCTGGCTGCACGATAGGTTTCCTTAACAAGAATGGAAGGGATCGCCTGTTCTTCCAGTTTTGTGGAGTGAGAAAACTCTAAATCTCTTTGAATCATAATACGAGATATGGTCAAACGTTTGCGTTAAGCAAAAGAATACGTTTTTGCAAATACTGAATTGCGCGTATTTTGGCAAACTTGCACAATAAAGATTTTACTTTTTGAATCTCGTTTAATATGTGTAATACTTTCTCGATATTTTCAATAAAAAATTATGAGCTACAAGGCCACGAATCTCTTAAAAATCAGGTATTCCTTTTTAATGAATTTTTTCAACCTTTCAGGGTTAACTGCTGCACAATTGATAGAATTTAAGAAAAAACACTCGTCGCCTTTAAATAACCTGGAAACGGTCTAAACTATTCTTAATACATTTATAATATTTTTAGACAGAGGCGTATACTTGCTATAAGAGGGGATCGTTACATTGAACAATGTGATATTGCCACAGGTTTCAGAATCTTCTTGTTTCTAGGGCAACATTGTGTCATCTAATCATAGGAAAACCAAGATATGCCGCCCCAGTGGCGCAGTGGTCTAAGCGACTGCTTCTGATCATTCGTCCGTGATGGGTCCGGGTTCGAATCCCGTGAGGGGTGGATGTTGGGTTTGTCTTGCGGCGCTGGCTGTCTCCCTTTCCTCGAACCAGTGGCCCTAAATTAGGGACGGGCGACTGCTTATAGCCCATTGAGTTGCTCGCGCTGGTCGTTAAACCTCCAATCAAAAAAAAAAAACAAGATATAAGAAGTTTCCCTGATTTTATGCCAGGTTTTTTCCTATATCATAAAGCAGCTCTCACAGAAAGACGTCCCACCTGGTCGCATCTAGTTGCTTTCGTGGTGCATAACCGCATACTTCAGCAATTGAGATCGAAGAGGGTCCCCAAGTAAATGAATCTCTAGGAACAAGACAGCTCTCTCAGTGCTGGACTCTCATAAAATAGCAGACCAAATTCAAACTGAAAGATAGGCAATTACACTGTTATTTATATAATGAACTTCCTGCATATACCATAAAAAAGACATTATGACCAACTGCCTAATATAATGATTATCTACCACGTGCTACCAGGAGAGCTCTTACATTACGAGCCATAGTCTCTAGAAAATTTCTGAAGATGTCTTACAATATCTGGTCCCAAGTAAGCAGCAGATTCTTCAAATCTGATTAGTTACCTAGAAAGTTACTGTTTCAGCACGAACCACAGATGTTCCATTGGATTGAATTTGGAGTCCATTCCAATTGTACGTAGTCCCAACACTGAGCCACAGTCTTCTATTCTTACAAGGAGGTGGCTCAGTGTTGGGACTACGTACAATTGTAAGATGGTCCTACCTCGGCAGGGCGATAATTAGATGTCTTCCTCATATTCCACTAACCACTGCCAAGCAATCAGGCAGTATGACATGGAGAATTGTCCTTCCGAAAGAAGACACTACTAGATGGAAGTATCTTTTCCAAAAAAGGATATACCCGGCCTGCAATGATGCTAAAGTAGCTGGCAGATGTAATTGTTCCCTGAAAATATGCGATTGCACATAATGTTTTCAGCAAAACTTTACCCGAAGCATCACACTTTCCTCACAGGTTGCTTTTTGTCCGACGGTGCATCCTGGAACCAACATTTACCCAAGTAAACGACACACACGTACTTGACCTTCCACATAGTGCACTTGGAAATGAGATTCATCGGACCAGGCGACCTTTGTTGCTTTTATTCAAAGCACAGATTTGTTGTTCGCGTGCCTGTTGTTGGTTTTTTCGACTGTGAACCACTATTTGCATGGGCAGTCTGAGAGACCTGCTGCTACGCAGACCAATTTCAGCAGGGATCGTTATACTGTAGGTTCTGAGACATTACACACGTCATCCGCATTCGAATTACCCTCATGAGGTAATCAAAACAATGGTTTTCTCATGAGAATTTGAGAAAAATGTTGAACAAACCTACGTAAAACGCCAATCAAGAGAAATTAATAAATTGCAATATGAAATGTAGTGTTTAGTATCATTCGTGTAATAAAATATACGAAAATATTTGATTTCATTAGATAGCTTGTAAGATAAAAGCTGAGTTTCTTTAAATACTATGTAATTGAAAATTTGGTCGGACTTCGTTGCTCCAAACTTTTTTCCAAGATAGGCGAGATTTACCAGTATACGTGGTAAATATCTCTTCTCTTTGCTTCCAATTGTCATTTCAGTCTCCACCCCATTGCCATTTCAGATTAAAATCCCTGAAAAGGACTGCACATTTTTGCGGAAGAATGGGCCACCCATGGACAACTGAAATTTAAGACTGAATTCCAAGGGTCATAAAAATATCCAGAGGAAGACCACAAAAGTGATGGATGGATGCTGTTCGGCATTAAGCCGGAGTAATATGGAGGAGACAGGCTCAAGGCAGACATTTGTGGGAAAACTAGGGCAGGCCTTTATCCAACAGTGGATTGACAATGATGACGATGCCATGGAGAAAACGTAGGAACATCAGATGCCAATTACGAAATTTTGCAAAATAATTTTTTTAAAAATTGGGGTGTTTGGTATGTGAGAAAAAAAAAGATTGTTAGCTCTTTCACCACGAATAAGTAGTAACATTTTCTACCTAATACATTCTGATATTCGTTTATTCGTTCGTGTGGTTAGCTGGGGCTAAGGATTTAATACGCATCAAAGCACACATTTTTTATCCTACAAGCTCGCATTTGTATGCTACTTTTATATACCAAGAGCTTTAAAATTCAATAAAGGAAATTATATGAAAAACAGTTATAATTTCTTTTAATATTTGTTTTAAACAGTTTCCTCCCTTTGGATGATAAGATGAATGCTGGTAATGTCAAAGACCTACGTTAAAGTTTAGAAAAATATGAATTTAAGAAAAAGTGTGTTCGAGGCATGAAGAGATAGGTGAGTAATACATTTAGCATTGTGAAGTTAAATGCGGTTTGAAAAGTGTTTCGTGATTTACATGCATCGTAAGTTCTTTGTGAAAATGTTTTCTAGGAATAAGTAAGATTTCAGAATATTCCTAGATCTTCTTTCGGCTGCGAATTAACGCAAACGGAAGAAAAGAGTGAAGAAACCAGTAAAATATCCTTAAATTCCAAACAAAAGTGCATTGCACATGATGTTTAAAATTTTCAAAAATGCATTTTCAGAAATTTATTCTTATCAAATTTAAGAATAGGTATCCTTCTGACTGTGAACGGAACTCCTGAACATGGTGTAAGATATTTTAGACGTTTACTTGTAAGAAATATGTCATTTTGGAATCAATGCTTGAAATTTGTCAACAACAAATTAAAGGAAAGCAAACAGATAAGCTTAAATTTACAATCCTGTGTTTAAGCTTTTTTTAGCTGGATCTTACAAGACATATATTATCGAACATGAAAAGCCCAACTGATACCTCCTGATTTTACTTTCTAGTCACAAACTACTAAAAGTTTTATTTTTATTCAGTTTTCTAAACTACATATTAGACATTGTAATGCTTTTAACTAATTATATTACAAAAACAAAATTTTCATTAGAAATTCAAATGAAAAAAGATATCCAAATATATCTAAATTGTTACATTATACTCAAATAAATAATGTGGGACTTTCCAAAGAAAATGAACCTGACTTTAAAACAATATAACGTGTTTGTATTCATTTTAGATGTATTATCACGAACTCTAATTAACGCAGCTGCAACACGATATAACTCTTTAGACACTATGTTTTACCAGGGAGAATTTTGGTTAAACGTTGTTGTGCGTATACAACGTAATTACGTAATACTCTATCCAGGATTTAAAATTCACTGTATGACGGTTTCGATTCTTTCCTCAACAGATTTTGTCTTTTAAAAAAATCTTTAGTTTTTCGTGTCTTCAGAACTCAATTGACATGGGATTAGTTCATCAATCTTAAAAGAAATAATTTCAATATGTGCTCCGTAATACAGAATTCCTGTTTGATCAGTATAAGAAATTGATAACAACAAATAGCAGGTGAATAAACCAAATAAGTCAAATCGAAAATGCATATAGAAATTTTATAGGGAAATTTCGTTTTGGCGACCCCAATGAGAGATGAAACATCAAAATGCAGATATACAGTATAAAGAGCTGCACTACCTGGGGCGAAAGTCAAAAAGCGAAAAGTAGCAAAGAAAGAGTGAAAAACTTTCACAATTTTTTTTCTAATTCTCTCAAGTAGTAAAGGATTCATCGTGTGTAAAACTGGGAGGCATATCAGTTTGAGAAATTTTTAACAACATGACGCAGCAGGATACTTAATTTCAGGGCTGTGAATTTGAAAAGCAGTTCACCCCTCGTACACATAGTGAGGAGGAGGACAGGACGACGATATTTCGAATAGTCACTGATGACCCCTTTTTAGCAATATCTCCGTGTCAATGCCCACCCACTGTTCACTTAACCAAACGACGCCTACAAGGGGTGCTGGCTGTTTCTATGGCTATTCGTGCACTTTTCCTCATTACAGAATTCGGAACGAACCTGGCAGCCGAATTAACTCTTCGGCATTTCGCATCACAATCTCTCTGAATAACGGGCACAGATCCTCGAAGCTTGTTATGTGCAATAACTCACGACCCTGTTCCGAATTTATCTGCTGAATGCTTCGCTTCATTAGTGTCAAGGGCAGCATGTCAGTGATATGACCTATGGGCACAATACACACTACACTACCTTCTCGCCCATCGCATACATCCAATATGATTTGAACTCTAATACCATAGCTTTCCAGTACCTGCGACACACATATATGTACCCTTATACGAATAGTGAACAAGAAATACTGTGGAATTGTACCTCTTAAAATCATGAGTATGTTGCTAGCTGCGCTACTGCAACAGTGCCTCTCAGTCCGGTGAACAAATGTGTAACCAAAGCAGTTTTATGTTAATTGTAGCTGTCCACGTAGGAAATAGATATTTAGTTTATGGCTGGTACGCGTCACAAAAGGGGGCGACGAACAGAGTCTTGAGGTGAAAACGGCAAATGTTCGTGGCGTACATGTTCAGAAATTTACAAGGTACAGACATCGGAGTAACCGCTCTAAAGAACTGAACGTACCGAAATCTCAATTTTAGCACGTGATCTTACAAACAAAACACGATCTTCGTCTACATGTCCAATTGTTTCGTATATTAATTGTAGAATATTTTTATGTGCTTGTTTTATAAGAAGATATTGTTCTTCCAAGTTATCTTCCAGATATTTTCATTCGTTTTTTTCTTTTATTATCACCGATTCGTCCACATGCCGATACGAAATGAGACGTAAAATACAGCTTCTAATAGTCATCACGAAATCCATAATCATTTCTGAAAAACCTGCTGACAGCAAACATTTCTTCATATAGCGAAGTTACGATCACTTAAATACATCAGATTTCCCGTCGTAAAATCTTTAAAATTTGGGAAACCTTTACTTACCAGGAGACCAGCCTCACAAGGACGTAGCATAACGACACTTGCTGAGAGAGATATTTCCTATCTGAGGTTGAGAGACCCGAACCCTCAGCGCTCTGCGCCTTTTGTCAGGTGAAAAAGAGGAATATTAGATATTTGGGAACAGATTTCCCTGATAGGATAGTACGAAAGAAAAGTATGGAAATATTAGAGGAGAGGGAGTAGACGGTTACCCGTTAAGAAGTGAAGTTGTAAGCTGCCCTACATACTTACCTGTAACAACAAGCCATTTCAAGTGATATTTCTCTCCGCAGAAAAATGCCTGGTACACCTGTGCCACAGAAGAGCACAGGGGGAAAGGAAGGAAAGGACACGGGAAAGGGGAACCTGGAAAAAAAAAAACATCACACACAGAACATCTTTCCCAGAGAAAATCGTCTTTGAACACCGGGTAAGACAAGACTGGCCATTTGCTCAGTGTTGCTCGCCAGCCAATGAGAGAAAAGATTTTTCCCCATTGGTTTACAGAATTTTTTCACAGGTTTACTTTTGTTGCTTCTTGACAGGCATGTCAGAGTAACCATAGCTTAGGGTGGTGTGATCACAAAATTACACCGATCGAGGTTTAAGATACTCGTTTAGAGTATGCAACATTTTGTCGGCCCTTAAAAGAGCCTTTTTTTTTTTTTTTTTTTTGTTTTGTTTTGTTTTTCAATCAGAGAAAAACAACAACAAATTTTAAAATAAAAGGCAAGACCAACAATACCTTGTTTTTTTAGGGGCAGAGATATTTAGTACAAAAAAGATAAATCTTTTATGCAACATTTTGCTCGGCCCTTAAAAGAGCCTTTTTTTTTTCTCTCATTTTTAATTTAACTAGGTTTCTTCACATGGGTGAAGTATGTTTTCAAAACAGAGTACGGCTCTTAGAGGAGCCCACCCCTTCTTTGTTTTTTTTTTTTTTTTTATTTAACGAGATTAATTCACATGTGTGAAGTAAATTTGCAAATCAGAGTAAGGCCCTTAAAAGAGCCTTCTTTTTTTTTTTTTTTTTCTCATTTTTTATTTAACAAGGTTTCTTCACATGGGTGAAGTATGTTTTCAAAACAGAGTACGGCTCTTAGAGGAGCCCCCCCTTTTTTTTTTTTTTTTTTTTAATTTAACGAGATTTATTCACATGTGTGAAGTATATTTGCAAATCAGAGTACGGCCCTTAAAAGAGCCCCTTTTTTTTTTTTATCAGAAATTCTTCATAGGTGAGAAATACCCTCTAAACCTAGTCCCAATTATTGTTATTTTTTTTTGCTAGGGTAGCTGTGAATTGGGTTCATTTCTGGAACTTTATTCAAGATAGTTTTTGGCCTTTTATAACTGTCAGTTTCATTGACAGTATAGTTAATGGCCGCTCTGACCAGAGGATTAGGATGAATCTTAGCTTTTTCATAGTATCTGTAAGCTAAGTCATACATCGTGTAATGGATGGAATTAATATTTAGCATGCTTCGGATAGCATGGTTTGAAGTTCTTCCATCAAGTCCAACCATATATCGTAGGGTTTTATTTTGAAATGCGGTAATCTTATTTTTCTGCTGTTTGTTGCAGTTACCCCAGATAGGACAGGCATAAGTAATAACAGGGCTGATACAGGCTTTCCATATCAAAGTTTTGTTTTTCCTGCTAAGCCTTTTATTTTTTATTATTGGCTGGAGACTTCCTCTGATGTTAAGAGATTTGGACACAGTTTCTTTAATATGCTTGTTCCAGTTTAGGTTGTGGTCCATAAAAAGTCCTAAATATTTAACATCATTTACCCAAGGTATTTTTTTTTATACATTTCTATTTCAAAGTCTGGATTGTGATTGCATTTAATCCTAGAAAATAGAATTGCTTGAGTTTTTTCGGTATTGATTTTAATTTTCCAATCTAAGAAATATTTCTCAAGTTTTTCAACATAATGTTGCAACATGAAAGTTGCTTGATTCTTATTTTTGGAAGTAATAAGCGAGTGCAGTGTCATCAGCATAGAGAGCTGTAGTCAGATTCCTGTTATTATAGTTGGGAAAGTCTGACGTAAAAATAAAAAGAATACAGCGTTGGTGCGAGTACACTGCCTTGAGGTACACCAGCTTCGATTTTTTTTTAACGATTTTTTCCCATTGATTTTTACACAGAATGTTCTGTTAGTGAGGTATGATTTGATTATGTGTATAATCCAGGGGGGAAATCATGTGCTATTAGCTTGTAGATAATTGCCTCATGTGGGCATTTATCGAATGCTTTTGCCACATCCAGAAATATGGCTGCTGTGTGTTCCTTTTTTATAATTCCTTCAGCACATTTTTCAGTTATTCTAGAGAGTTGGTGCACCGTGGAGTGTTTATCTCTAAAACCTCCTTGAGTAAATGGAATTACTGGGAATTCCTCACAGAATTGTTGCATTCTAATAAGAATTATTTTTTCAAAGATTTTTCCCATGGTTGGGAGCAACGAAATCGGTCTGTGATTTTCAGGAATTGCCGGGTTTTTGCCTGGCTTGGGTAATAGTATTACCTCTGCTGTCTTCCAAATATCAGGGAAGTAATTTATTTTAATGGCACAATTGTATATTTTAGTAAGGGTTTGCACATATTCTTCCGGTAATGTTTTCATAATTTTATTATTTATGCCATCATTGCCTGGTGCCTTTTTATTTTTAAGATTATTAATATGAAACCTAACTTCCCTTTCACTGATGGGTAGTGGTTTTTCAAAGTCAGGAGGAACAAAATTTTTTTTTGGCCCTTAAAAGGGCTTTTTTTATTTCTTATCTTTTCAGTTTCTGGCGTTCCGGACCCGCGAGAGGTCGTAGCACCTTTAACTTGTCTATCGGACGTAAAAGAGGCCGTAGCATTTTGTACTTTTGGCTGCTGTTTTCTATGCCTTGTGCTTCTATTTTTTTTAAAAGAGACTTTCTGTTTGCTTTTAATTGGGGATGTTAATACAGGTTTTTTTTTACTAGTAAATTCTTCATAGAGTTGTGCACTTTGGGCGATGACTCTAGAATTTTCTACATCCTCCGCGTGTCTAAAATAAGTATTCAGGGCCTTTTTCATTTTAATGGCTACATCAGTATCAGGGATATCATTTATTTTAAACTGTTTTTCTAGTGAGTTTGCAAAAAATTTCTGCTTTTTCTTCGTCAGTTCTAACTACCGTCCCATCTTCTTTTTGAAGGGGTGGGAGTAATTTGACATTTTTATTTTGCAAGCTTGACGTAAGATTCCATAGAGTCATTTTGTTTTTTTTATCCGAATTTACAGAGTAGTCAATATGAGCCTCCTCTAATACTTGACCCCATGACCCATTCTCGAATTTTCTGATTTCTCTTTTAATTTGTCTATTTATGCAGCAATAAAGGTCATAGAACGTTTTATTTCTTGTTCTTTGCCACTTGCTTCGGTACCTATTTTTTTCTTTTATAAGTTCCAAAATTTCTTTGGGTAAATAGTACGGATTTTTTTTCTCTTTAGCAGGAGTTTGACATTTTTCCATAATTTTTTTAATGGCGTGGTTAAAGAGTTTAATAGCTGTGTCAGTTTCTTCTTTGCTATTACAGTCTCCAATTACTGGGGGTGGCACTAGTTTAATTTTCTCTTCAAATTGCTTGAAGTTAGTGACCATTTTTGGTGCTACCTTCACAGTTTTGTCAGTATAAAGCTGGAGATGAACTGGATTGTGGTCAGAGGAGAGCGCCGCCTCAGTATAAATTTCAAAGTAATATTTATTATTCTTCAGGAGTGCAAAATCTAGTATATTGCTAGTTCCTCTGAGCGCCGTTCTTGTTTGTTCAGATGGCGCCCCCAAGTCAATGTTTTTGTTTAAAAGATATCTGAAAAAATTGTTCCCACTTTTATTAGCTCTTGGGCAGTGCCAATAGCGGTGTTTACTATTAAAATCTCCCGCAATGACCGTAGGAATATTTTCCTCGAAAAGCTTATCTAGAGCTTCCCTGGTAATAGTATGTTTGGGATGGTTGTATAGTGCCGTAAATTTAATCGGGTTATTTTTTGTTTTAATAATAACCGAGTGCGCTTCCATGCCATCCTCTGTGTTGCATATCGCTTCACTTTGCTCTAGTTTATCTTTCACTGCAATCAAAATTCCCCCACTTTGGGAGGTTTTGTCTTTTCTGTAAACCTTGTAGTTGGGAATTTTGAATTTAATTCTGTCCATTAGCCAGGATTCATTAATTAGCGCAATATAAATTTTTTTGTATTTTAGGTAGGCTAAGAATTCTCTATGCTGCCTTTTGATGCCTTGCGCATTCCAAATTAATATATTAAGTCCATTTGTTTCAGAGGAAAAAATTCATCCTCGTTTTTTTTTCATCATTTTTTACTGTTTCAATTTTATTTATATTGCTGTTAATTTCGATAACTTGGTCAGCATTACAATTGATTGCTTCCTTGCTTTTGACCAGTTTGGCAGCTAATTCTGCTATTTGATGGATTCACCATTTTTTTGTTTTTTATCGGTTTCTCCATTTATTTTTTTTTCCGTAAGTTTCTCACTCGTGGACATTCCTTTAACTTTTTTAATTAATAGGTCAATTTTGCTTTCTTCCTCAGAGAACGAGGGAAAGGTTCCACTAAGAAGGCGTTTTTCTTCCTCAGAGAAGGAGGAAAATGAACGGCCCCTAAAAATGCCGTTGTTTTTTCCCCCTTCCTCAGAGAAGGAGGAAAATGAAAATGAAAGGCCCCTAAATATGCCGTTGTTTTTTTCCCCCTTCCTCACTAGTAACAGCATTTAACCGAAGCATTTCTTCATCGTTGTTATTAGCATACTGCAATTGAGCCTCTTCATTACAGTTATTTTTTTCTGCCTCTTTAATTTCTTTGCTAAGCCTGCCAGCGAAATATTTTGGTTTTTCCACGGTTGGAGTAACCAGTTTTTTTTGCTTATGCGTAGCAATTTCATTTAAATTTTTTTCAACATCAACAATCAATTTCTCTATCACTTTTGTGTTTTGGAATTTTTTTTTGCGATGTTTTTTAATTTTTTCTTTTAGCACAGAATTCTGTCCCATGCCCTTAAAAGGGCCTTTTTTTCTGTTTTTCCTTCTCGCCTAGATATTTGTCAACATCAGCAATCAATTTCTCTGTGACATTTGTGTTTTGGAAATTTTTGCGATGTTTTTCAATTCTTTCTTGTAGCACAGAATTCTGTACATTGCTTTTAGGGACAACTTTTTTTTTCTCTGTGTAATATATTAATATTACGCAGGTATTTATTTGTATCATTTTTCATTAATTCTGTGTCGTTTACAGCATCCTTTATTTTTGAGCTTAACTTATGCTCGTAAGATGACTGAGGTTGTTCCTTTTTTCAACACTTTTTGTGTTTTGTATTTGAACAGTTATTTTTTTGGAAAATGTACTCGGCCCCAAAAAGGGCCCTTTTTTTTTTTCATTGCAAAAGCCTGACGCCGAAGCCGTCTCAGGTCTGTTTTCTATAAAACCTTCCTCTTGGGTAAGGTTGTCCGGAATTTTCTCGGACTTTTCATAAATCATATCTGGTATTTTCTCAGATATTCCATCGCCCGGGCATTTCACCGGTGTTTTAATGATATCTGAAAATTTTACAAATATCCCATCGCCCGGGCATCTCTCCGGTGTTATAATGATATCTGAACGTTTTACAAATATCCCATCGCCCGGGCATCTCTCCGGTGTTTTAATGATATCTGATATTTTATCAGATATCACATCGCCCGAGCATCTCTTCGGTGTTTTAATGATATTTGCAATTTGTTCAGATATTCCATCGCCCGAGCATCTCTTCGGTGTTTTAATGATATTTGTAATTTTTTCCAGAAATCCCATCGCCCGGGCATCTCACCGGTGTTTTTTTCATATCTGATATTTTTTCAGAAATTATGTCTGGAATTGGCACAGACATACAAGAGTCATCGACAACTTTTTTGTCAGATGACGTGCCTAGATTTTTCTGAGGCACAGAATAAGAAATTTTTATACCTGCCAATCTTCTTCTTGTTCTTTTTTGGATACTATTACAAAGTTCCGGCGGAAGGTTCTTAATTCTTCCAGATCTTCTTGGATCTGGCTTTTCAGTTGACTCCGGATTTCCCGTGAAAGTAGATGTGGAACGGGAAACGGCATCGCTTTTCTTGGCGTCAGGCTTTTGCTCTACAACATCAGAACTTGAAATTCTCTTAATTTTTACGAAGGGCTGAAAGCTGAAACGAAGAGAAGTGGATTCGAGAAAATTTTAATTGAGCTTTGAAAAAAGCTTAACAACTAAAAGATCCCCTAACCGGACTGATTCGGATAGACTGGTAACCCAGAAACTATCTAATCGCAGAACAAGAAAAACGGCCGACGACGACGAAAAGCTTGCACTGAAGTTCACTCGCAAACGACACTTGCTGTAAATCGAATCCTAATTTATATGTTTAGCCCTTAAAGAGATTTCCGATGAATTTGGGGTGAGTCATAACGCTTTGTCAGAAATAAAAGCTTAACCAAAGGCGATTTTAAATTACATTACAATGTGCCCTACAATTGAACAGTCCAAATATTAAATATTAATATAATTTTTTTTATAAATAACAAACTGAAAATATCTTCGAACTGGCTTTGCTTTCTTTCTCATGCAGTGAAATTTCAATTCTAAAAGTACCACCAAGCACATATACTTGAAAAAAAAATCTTACAACCAATCTAAAGGAAATTCTTAATTTAAAATAGTTGACTAAAGCTAGAAAATACACCTTTCAGAACTTCGAATATTATACGATACTGTCAAAATATCTCTAAAGAGTATAGAAAATACGGAAATGTCTTTTGTAAATATGAGATTAATCTTTACGCTCTGAATTTGTTTAGAATGAGTCGAAACGTACGAGATATAATGACCTGAAGCGGAAATTTTAATTTTCTTGAGATAAAAGTTCTAGATTCCAAACGTATTATTTATTCTTTCATTAGTTAGGTGATTAATTGAAATTCTAATTTACGATTTTATACTGGGTATGTACACACTTTATTTCACAGCATATTGTTTATATTTGTGATTTTAAATGTAAGACATGCTTGACTAATTTTATGGCACTCCCTTTTCCTTATAATTATTTGTACAACCTATTGTGAATCACCTCGGTGAATTAAATAAGTTTTTTAAACTCATAAATTTAACATTTCAATAGGCTTAAATTGTCACATTTGGGGTGGGAAGGTATTTATGAATTCTCACATGCATATGCGATAACTGGATGAATATTTGCTTATGCTTTCGTACGTTTCCGAAATGATTTATCTCCGGCAATAGCGTTATGCTGAAAAACCACACACACACACACACACTCAAGACAGTTATACCTTTTAAGCTTTATATATTGAACAGCTTTCCGCATTTTCACGGTTTCTCTTCCTCAAGCCATCTGCCACAGCTCGTGATAAAACACATGCATCATTAATTTTGATCATTGTAGGAACGTAATTTGATACTACACATTAAATTAAACGCTGAAATGTATGAAGAGAGTTCGAAGAAATATATGAAGAAACACATGAAAGAGCCGTTTTGCACTCGATTCCAGTAATGTGTTGTGAGATGTGACCTGTCATAAAACAAACCAAGTTTCCGAAGAAATAGGATAAGGAAGAATCCATTGCTTCCCAGTTCAATGCATTTCATCTGAAAGCGCTTCAGCACTTGTCTTCAACTACTGTTAGCAACAATGTCCCTCAGGTTATCTCAAACAATATATAGGCATTTCTTTTCACGAACATCGGAAAAGTGATATTTACAGGCTCAATTAGACATTTGGTTTTTGGACTACTTTGTTTTTTGGTGTTTGGGTAAGATACGTTCTCATGATATGCCGATTAATCACATGAGCTGCTCCAATGGCGCAGTATTTTGAATGCTGGCTTCTGACTATTTGTCCCCGATGGGTCTAGGTTGGTATCAGGGTGAGGCATGGAAGTCGTATGTGTCTTACGGCAATGGCTGTCTCCATCATTTTCTGGAACCAGTGACCCAAAAATTAAAGACCAAAGATTGCTCATAGGCAAATCTGGTATTCAAATCTGTCATTAAAAACATTTACACGTCAATCGGAAGGCTTTGCAGTGACTGGAGGAATTAACTACATGTTAAACATTATCATTATTAATTACGTGTAGTTACGTTTCTAGTTTTCTAGAAACCGAGACTGTCGACGTGTGAAATCTCGGTGCGAAATATGTATGTTGACCCTACAATAATAAACGTATTGACTCTACAAATTTGGAGTAGACTTTGAATTTAAGAATATCTGTAGAAAAGTTTATATTACGATAATTTCCCCTTATGTATTTCTGCCAATACGGAAAACGTGAAATAAATACAGCTAATATTTAGTGTCATCGTTAAGAAATATTCATCGTTGGCATTTCCGTTTGGTATTTATAAAAGTATGTAGCGAGTTGCAATACGGCTACTTTCCTAGGACAGAACAAGCAAAGAGTTTCTTTTGGAGGAAGGGCGTTGAAGGTTTTTACTTAATTACAGTAATATGAGGTGAATCCACTATTTGTCCTACCATTTATCTGCAATTTTATTAATCACCAGCCACATATTATGATAAAAAAAATCTGGCTGAATTCCGTGTCGTTCGAATCTGTCCCGTAGAGAAAGATTTCAATATATCAACGTCTATATAAAATTCGTTTGCTTTAACACTTGTTTTGTATTCCTTTGAGACGGCGGTTTGTATTTTCTTCTTATATATATTTTTTTATGAATAATGTGGCCAAATAGCACTGCCGCGGTAGTCTTTGCAGATGCTTATGCAGTAGATCTTTTATGAAGACTTAGGAGCACATATTTTCCGACAGCGGTTATGTGTTTGCATAAATGAGAAGCATATAATTATTTCTTGTTTAGCAAATCCTTAGTCGATATAATTTTTAAAATATAGAATTAGTTTTTTGAAATAGAGCAGAACAACTTTCCTTAAAAATAATATTGCTAGACATGAGGAAATTTCTTCGCCTACATATAAAGTGATGTTTATCTCATCTAAGTGTTTAAACCAATAGTTTTTACCGATGTTCGTGTTCTTGGTGAATGCACAGTGAGCAATCACAAATCACACGCGTCTTGAAAATATATCTCTGTTTCCTCCTTCAAAAAAAAAAAAAAAACAGTCAAGAGAAATTTCTGTAAGCGAACGTTATAATGTGATATTCCATGCATGAGTGTCACATATCTGGCAAAGTATGTGTTAAAGCATGCTAAATCTAATGTGTTGTCTTTTGAAAGCATTGTAATACATGATTTACAGGCAACTTACTTCATTTACCCCTGTGACGCGCCTAACTCTAGAACTAAATAAACATTTATATTTATTCAAGTTCTCCATCATGCCTATGGAAAGGCGAAAGTAAATAAGGAAGTTATTCTGGAAGATTAAATTAAATAAACAAATACTATTAAATATATTTCAATCTATCAGTAAAAAACTGAAAACTTTTAGAATATTTACTTTGATATACTACATAATGTTTGCAGGTTGCTGATGAAATAAAATGTTACTAGATGAATTTACCCAGAAGAGGCTTTCGAAGGACCAACGCTTCAAAATTGTACACAGATACAAGACAAAGTGCAATAAACCGTACGTATCGGAAATCGGCAATGCGGATAGGGATTTTTGAATACAGCTTGTTTGTATTTCAAAATGTTTTCTTAAATAAATATAACATATAATAATAAAATTCCCTCAACGTAAACGTTACCTTAGTAAAAGGGATACTGAAAAGATAGGGTTTGACTTTTTCAGCTAGTGAGCGACTGAGAGCGAATGAAGAAAACCAATGTAAAATTCTCTAAAAGATGTGATTTATAGGAATGGACTTTGATAAAAATGGCTATTTGAAATTCCGACTTTATTGTTAAACACAACAGCAGAATTTTCGTGCGAATGCATTTACAATATATCATTTTTATCCGACATGTATGGCCGTGTATTTATTAATACTGCAGTGTAATTAATTATATTCACGTACACAAGATATTTCCCAGTATTGTTTCTAGTTATTATAAGTGAGGAGAGAATAATCAATAAGCTTGAAAACTGTTTATTGACCGAAGTTAGGTCATAAACCACATATGTTATTTCATTTCTCTTTTTCTAGGAATTCTTCGGGTTTCATAGTGAACAATACAAATAAGCATTCAAAATAGTACAATTATACTAACCATCCGAATTTCTTGGCGTAGAATAGTTATCAAATTTTCCAAATTTTCGTACATCAACCAGGTGGATTTTTCAAAGAAGGAAAATAGCAGACTGCAAATTGAATAATAGAACGCTTGAACAATTTAAACGCGGTGACTTGACTTTTCAATAAACGAGGAGATACAAACGTAATTATACAATTTTAAAGACACGAGGCATCATATTTGTTTTGCACTCAGAATCCTTGGAGCGAAATAGGCATTCACTATTTGAAGAATTGGTTCCAAATTCGCAGTAACTCTAGCGAGACGCTGTCCTTGCAGCCTCATTTTTGGTAATGTTCTCCAAAGTTTCCCGAATGGTAGTGGATTTAGGAATAGTGTAGAAAGCTAATTTCTTTATGTCATCTCACATAGGATCAGCAGGCTTGAACTGGACTTCTCTTAACAGGGCAGTGGGTAATTTGTCACTCTTTATGTCCCTCTTACGGTCGTTGACTCTAATTCCAAATGAACGTTTGTTCATTCCAATGTAGTATAATTTGGAGCCTTCCGGATATTGTAGAAGTACCTTTCAAAAACCTGCCTCGTTTGAAAGTGGGGACATGTCAGCATTTTGCTTTAGCATAGCATATAAAGATGCGGGAGATATTTTACCGACACTGAGGTTCTTCTTCCTTACATACCAAATGTTTCCTATAAACTCAAGAACGCACTCAGGAAGAAACGTGGGACAATGTGGTTTAACGTGGAACGGCACATGGACTTTTCACTGGACGCCCCGTTGAGCTATTTCCTAGGATAGCCGGCAACCATTGGTAGTCCTCCGTACCATCCTCACGGCTCAACAGTACGTCGACGACATCATATTATCTGTTGAATGCCATTTTTGTCGCAGCATCACTCAGAAATTTTTAACAGGATAATGCGCGGCAACACACGGCACGCCTTTCCTAGGCCTGGCTCCCTAACTTCGAGCCCCTTCCAAAGCCTGCCCGACCTCTCATCGATCCAACATGTTTGAGATACGATAGCACTTAACCTGTTGAAATACATGAATGACGTGCAACTGGCCGGCAATTTGGACAGCATCTGGCATACTATACCACTGAACTGTATCCGTAAACTGTTGGTATATACAGTCTTTTACAACCAAGTACAATAGAATGCAGGTTTCGTCTACGGCAGATAAAATTTGAACACTTATTTTCAAAGAATGTGGATCTTGTGTACTGCAATTACATAGATTTATTGTTTGAAGCCATAGGACAGCAACACAAACATGAAGAATGGAGTTCTTTATAGATTCCTCAAAATTAGGCTTAAAAATTTTCCTTCTTCATAACGGAAACATGCATCCGTTATGAAGAAGGACAGCGTTTAATCTTAGTACATGTTGCATATGATTCATATATGAAAGAAACATATACAAATATGAAACTGTTGCTTCATACAGTAGTACAGTATACAAAAAACACTTACGGAATATTTGTGGCGATCTTTAAGTGATAGCTTTACTCCTTAGTCTAGAACTTGGATACACAAAATGCCGCCGCTTCCTCTGCGAATGGAACAGTAGGCAGAGAAATTCTCATTGCGTTAAAAGTACCTGGCGTTTAAGAGGGTCCTTAATTCCAGGTAATAAAAATGTTGGTGCTGAGCCTTTAGTTAGTTGTCAGAACGTGAACTTACCACTGCTTTACATCAAACCGCGTTTGATAAATTTTTTTAAAGGCATTGAATAAGGATTGTGAAGCCTTTCGTTTTCTAAAGAACAAGTTCCCTAAAATATCTGAAGCCAAAATTAATTAAGGCATTTTAATTGGTCCATATATAAGGGAATTTATGCGTGATCTTGCATTTGAAGGCGCTTTGAATGAGACTGCAGCTGCTGCATGCATGTCCTTTAAAGATCAGGTACTGAACTTTTTGGGTAACCGAAAGGCAAAAAATTATAAAGAACTTGTTATTCAGCTTCTACAACACTATAAGGCCATGGGATGCAATATGTGCCTAAATTACATTTCTTTCACCCGCATCTGGACGTTTTCCCGCAGAACTTAGGAGCTGTAAGCGATGAGCACTGAGAACGTTTTCATCAGGACATAGGTACCATACAAAACAGTTATAAAGAAACATTGAGCCCTAAAATGCTAGCTGATTACTGTTGGGCTCTAAAAAGGGATGTAGTACAACCACAGTACAGAAGAAAATTAAAATATCTACTTTTTAAGGAAAGTGTGATTAATTGCTTTCTGCGAAATATACATGCCAAATTGAAAGCTTATTTTACACTGAAACAACAGATAACTCGAGAACTATGCCCGATAGCCCAATTTAGCAAGCAAGTTTGTAATCAATATGACAAATAATGTTTGATTCAGCATGTGCAGTCTTTGTAACAAACAAAAAGTTTATTTGTGACACTAATAAGTTTATTTTTGTTGGTTAGTGTAATCAGGAAATCAGGTGTATTGGCTTGCATTCTACGTCGCAATACATCGCTGCACTTTTCGATGGATATCAAAGTAGTTTTTATTAGGACATACGTTAGATAAACTATTGACTTAATCACATATGCGAGCTGCTATTGTTTGCATGTCACAGATTGGTTATATATCACAAGATGCTTCCTTAGGCGAAGATTTGTAAATTGTGTACCTTTCAGAATCCTTATTCTTTAGTACACAAAATCGTATTCGAGTATCAGAATTCTAAGTGTTAGCTTCAAAAATTGAAAACTAAATCATTGTTATACATAAACCATTTTCGCATTATAAAACTGAAAGCCGTTTCCTTATGAATTGGGTTTCAGTGTATCAGGTCTTTTTTTAAAGTGTTTATTTAACAAACAGCGGTGTATCTAATTTTGCGCAATTTCGATCATTCCAAAAACTCGACACAAATTTGGAGTAATATACACATAACGTACATAATACTATACGATTTTGAATACTATTCTACTATACATAAAAAAAATACAGTTCACCGCAGTAACCATCCATCGTGAATATTCTCCTCCGAAAATCGGAAAAATTAGTACACAAAATCGTATTCGAATATCATAATTCTCCCACTGAAATTACCAGTTTTTAAGACGAATGGTTTATAGAAATTTTTATTTGGTACTTCGGTTCTAGACGATCACAAACTGTTTGTCTCACACTTGGTTTGAAAGGTCACCAATTGCTTCTTTGAAGAATAGCAGTCCCAATTTCTAACGTAATTATTTGCGGCAAGGTTGAAAATCCTTATAGCATTTTATCGGAAAAAATTGATTCGCCACAATCAGGTTTATCAGGTATTAAACGGAAGAAATGTGTATTCATTTATTTTCCTTTGATGGCGTGAGATGTCATGCATATGAACAATACAAGGGCAGGTACCACATTTAGTTTCCCTCATAGGTTGCTTTGTGCAAGTTAGAATTTAAAAATTGTACTAGCGTTGATGCATAGCGAGTACCGAAAACTTTTAATTATATATAATAGAAACAAGTTTTCTTCCCCTGCGTTCCCTCTTTTTTCTAGAAACATTTTCATTTGTATTTAAATACATGGAAATGTTTGAGAAACGTGGAACCTCCTTTCATACATTATACACTATATGAAGGTGAAAATTTTGAGCTCCTTGCACAATGTAATGAAAGAAAAATACAACCTTAAAGAGCTAAGTTCATGTGACACTAATAACAAATTTTTCATGCAAATAGTTAAAGTTGCGAAATAAGTCGTAGATTTAAACTGTTCCCCAAGTTCTGTCAATAATCACAAGCTATGCTTCGTGGACTGTTAACCCAAAATCTTCTGATGGGATTAGCGTTGTGCGTTCGTCATTTTAGAATAACGAGAACAAACCACAAACCTAAAATTTATGTTTCTATTCTTTCTTAATTCCAGTAATACCGAGGGGAAAAGCTCTAAAAAACAGCATACCTTTTTAAATCGGTGTAATAAAAGAAATATCTTCCAAGCTAGTTTTTCCCAAAATCAATGTGTATATATGCACAAGATATTTTTTTTCTGGAAATATGGATATCTAGTATGCTTATGTATAGCTGTATATTTTGGGAAATACGGCTTTTTCGTATCTCCAAGAGCGTATATAGTAGCTACATCTATCCCTAACGCTCTGACGTCATTCAGTACTTTCAGCGCCATCTGCGTTTATCCAGTGACTGAAATCGGAACTAAGCCCACCCCTTTCGCATGATACGGTCCTGCTCATTTCCGTTTCTTTGCATTGTAGGGTAATTTCATAAACGACAACAAAATTGCAGATCATTTTTTATAAAAATGAATCAGCGTTATTTTATTTCATAAAAAGGAACAAATGAAATTGCAAAATAAACCTGCAGACATAATTTTGATTCACTGTGCGGAAATTAAAAAAAAAATATTGATCATTGAGATTATTTCCTTGTGGTAAAAGATGGAAGAAGATAAAGCAGAAAGGAATATTCGCTTAAATGGAGAACGACAGTGGCGATGGCGTTCAAACCAATCTTCATAATACCCATGAAACATTTGAAGAAACACAAGCCAGACATATCACAGACGTAGCCTATTAAATATTTCTAATGCATATGTATGTATACATTTGTATTTAACGATTCGTGTTATATAAATTTTAGTCACAGTTTTTTGACCCATGAATGGCATTGTCTATGAGCTAGTGTTTCCAGATTAGGACACAAATTCCGTTATGTTAAAAGACTATATTCCAATGTATTTGTTTGGTTAGTGATTCTGAAACATGGGATTTTGTGTAAGAAAACTGCGATTGATGAAGAGGGCAAAAGCAAGGACAGCAAGACGAAGGAGATATGACTTTGCATATGAGTGTAAATATATTCATATGTCCGGCAAGGGGTTGACTTTCAATTCACAGATAGGTGCAGAAGCATCCAGGTTGAGAACTCTTACGTAAAACTTTCGGTAAGTTTAGTTTTATCGAGCGTTCAGAATGCAATTGTCTCCACAGGCAATCTGTGAAGTGAAGACATGAAACAGTTAGACTCGTAACCACATAATACTGCATGAGAATATCCTCAGAGTTTTGGCTTAGTTGGTGAGTTACCTTTCACTTTTCTACATTCCAAATATTCGTTGAGTGTTATAGAATGACAATCAGAGGAAATTAGTTTCCTATTGAATAAAACAGAAATTAATTTTTTGTTGAATGAATGAGGAATGGTACTATGTCATGATCCAAACATTTTCTGCACGAATTTTAAAACATCGTTGTGTTGTGCTAACTACCTCAGCATACTTCACAAATAAATAGATTGTGTTGCTAAGAAATTATTAGACTTTTCTCAATATACGTTATATGATGATTTTTAAAAGATTTTCAGATTTCAAAAATGTTTCGGAATGATTTTCAATCATTCCAAACATTTTTGAAATCTGTAGTATAACAGTATTTTCTTAAAACAATTTGTGGTTTATTCCTTTTAAATTCGTTGAAGAAATGCCTGTAAAAAGGCTATAACTTCAATTTGTGAGCAGTCTGTGACGTTCGACTTTTCACGTAGTGCTTCTGTGCGGGTGGCGACTGTAAACAAATATTAATAAATTGGCGATAGCATAAAGTTTAATTCTTGCTTCATCTTGCAGATAAGTACAGTAGTGAAAAAATAACTCAAGGCGCCTTTACAAAAGTATGGCAGCTATTATACTGTATTTCGGCTGTAAACATCTAGGATGCTGTATCCCATTATAAAACAGAGTTTTCTTTTCTTCTTTTCTTGGTACTCTTCTATAGCTGTGGTTTCGTTAATCTTTACTTGAACTGTAACTTCAACTAAGATCACTGAAACTGGTGCAGTTAAAATGCTTTGCATTTTTTCGGCACTGGCGTAATGCCTTTTGAAACAGCAAGCTTTTGAAAGAAAATATTTCCTCTTCCCTTCGTGATATCGAATTCTGCCACGATTTTGTGCGCTCCATTCCGCCTTTCATTATTCTCAAATTTAGTATATCGACATCAATTTTGATTTGAATATTTATTCGTTCTATGGAAAGAATTTTGTACATGCACTTTCAATCAATAAATTTAATCAGTAATGCCTCAGAAATCTAAATTACAGCAAATATTTATATAAAATACCGAAGTGTGTTGTTTTCTGAGCCTCGTGATTCATCTTTTGAGCTAAAACATTACATCGTTTTCCTTTTTCAAGAAGCTGGAGAGCCAGTTGCTTGAATTTTTTGGATGTTATGAAATATTTTCTTTTAACAGTGACATGCGTAAAATTTAAACTGAAAGTTGCTGAATCCTCAAATCAAGTTAATTTTGCTTTGACGTTCCATCCGCACAAGCGAGTTCCCTTGCATCGGAAACCAGTGTCAAATTCTCATGTTATGTTTTTTTATGAGCATCATATTGAAGATTGTAGTGCTTGATTTTATTGTAAATTGTGCTTTTCCGTAGCAAAAATGTTTTCACACAGAGCATTTGTTTTTACAAAAAATATATTACAAAGATAAATGCCGAAAGATTGAGTTTCACAAATGCATCTGATTTGACAAATGACTTTACTATTTATTTTTGTTTCATAGATTTTGGAAATGCCGAAAAAACACTGAAGAAATAGATGCAGGAACATTCAGAAAGCTTGTTAAGTGAGAACACGTACGCACTGTACACTATCAACTCACCCCTGATGAAGATATTGATAGAAGTAAGATGAGCAGACAACGTCACCCTTGGTAAATACGGAAGTACACGTTTCTCGCAGAGAAAAACCTTCTCCCAGCGTCACACGAAAGTACCGAAGGGTGAGCTGAGGCAAAGCCGCAACTCGAGACATTCTCAACGAGCCAGTGGTAATCTGAAGAGCTGCCCAGCTTTCAGAAAGGGTTTTCGATGGAATGCTCGATTGAACTTTCATATGCTTATTCTTCTTCAACTTACTTTAGGATATTATTTCATTGGATACGGGAACGTATTTTAAACACAGATGCATACTGATATTACGGATTCATTCTGATACCTGATTCGTGGGAAATACGACGATCTCACCTCTCTCGCTAATGAACGAACACAGCGATTGGTAAATACGTAGATAGAGTCGAGGAATTTAGTGCATTCACGTAGAGGATTATTTGATGTTTGTTTGGCAAAAATTTCTAAATTGCTAGAGTTTGAAAGATGGATGATAGTGTGGGATCGAGGCACTAGCATACATTTTTCAAACTCTGAAGATTAATTACTAGAGGCATGAACATTCACAGCTAATCACTACTGAAATTTGTAAAAGCATCATAGGGCTGATCAGAGTTCAATGTCATAAGTTCTACTGCTAAATTTCCAAGCTGTATGGGTATTTGTTGCGTACGGGACCACAAGGCATTTAAGTGAAAATGCGAGATACATGCTGTGCTCCATTACAGAGATGTAAATATTTAGTAGTTTCGTGCATACACGAGGTCACCGTATTGCTCCCGGTGATATCGCATTGTTCTAATAAAGATATTTTCAATGTTGGTGGCAAACAGAGTAGATGAGAACATAGAAAATATCGAAGGGATGAAATACACACGGGTAGTCTTTTTTCAAGGTTGAGATGTAACAATTCTGCTTCCTCTAGCTGCTAAATCAGTAAATGTCGTTGTGTACCTGTTAACATAACTGCTTACTAAGCAGTGTAACAAATAGTATTCTATCTTTTTCTTTGCTTTTGTAAGACCCCTACGAAGTTTCCGCCAAACTATACAGCTTTATATGATAAAAATCCTTTCTCGACCAAATCAGAAGCCAGCTGTCCAACATCGGTCATCGCCAGCTTGCGGAGATACGTGGACTACCAAACTCCGCAATCGAATGTGTGATAATTGAGCAAAACAAATTTCAAGCAGAATGGACATTGCGAAGACAACGAGGAAAATTCCTAAACGAAAGCGAAAGGGCAAACATCCAGATGTTGAGGAAGCCCTCATTCAATAGTTCTTCATTTCAACCGAACGAAGTATGCATTTTAATGGTCCGTAATTCAAACATAAATCAAAGAGGAGTTAGCTAAAATGAAATGCCAAAAAGCTTTAAAGCAGCAAATGGTTGGCTGGTTATCGGGAAAAGCGCTAAGTCACAATATAAGTCTTAGAATGGATGGCTTGCCAGTTCTGTGTTAATTAAAAAAATGCATGGATGACTTCTGATATTTTTCAGAAGTGGCTGATTTGCTATGCAGAACCTTAACGGAATTCAAGGAACATTATCCTGCTTTTGGATCCCAAATTTGCAGCACATCCTTAATTAAATTGTTTGAAAAATATCCATCTGGAATTTCTTCCTGCTAACACCACGTCTTCGGTACGATGCTGGACATGGGCATAAAATAACATGAACAGGTATCGCCAAAGTTTGCTACATTATGTTCTTGAAGTAATTGAAGAAAATCTCCTGACATCTTGTTCAGCATCTAATTAAATCAGTAAAATGGTTGCCATTTTTCGAAAAAACGCAATTTGTCGCCGACAGCTTGCGATGTGTATGCAGCAAACCGATTCAAAGTTGCTTTATTTACTCTGTATTTAAGCATTCTGGCCAAAATACAAGGTTCGGTCAGGAACTACAAAGTGTTTTCGTCCATTGACAAGAGTTTTCAACGTCATAATGAAAATACTGATTTTGTTGATTTAATAGTTGAACAAATTCCAGAAAACCATATAGAGAATTTAGAACACCAGCAAAGTAATGAATACGGTGTAACTGAACATGAAAGAGTGAGTAACCAAGAATTCCGAAAATTTACTGCTGCACTACTAAGCTACTTTATGCAAGAAGTCAAAGAAAGCAATACTACATTTTCACTAGATATAAGTGCTGATTTTGTCCATTAACACTCTATAAAGATAACACACGAAGAGACCCTCGATAAATTTCTCCAAAATACACATTTTGCGTCAACATGTTTATGTGACAGATGTGTATGTATATTAACATTAAGATTGTTTTGGGGACAAAGATTCGCATATTTGGGACAACCTTTTAATTGGGCCAAAGTGTTTTGACCAGAGCGCCCCGATTGATCAGAATCAACTGTACCTGACTGTATTAGGAATCCAGGATTCAAAAATGTTACTACACAATAATTTTTAGTACCACATAATTATTTTAAGTGCATTAACTTAAAAATTCCTTATTGTTTTTTTAAATTGTAAGGAGGAAATCATCTGCACTGAAAATAACATAAAACAATTAGAACAGACACATTTATAAAACTAAAACTAAAAATTTTGTTAGGCATGTCAAGACCTATTGGCTGTTTTGTTTCTTCCGGAAATGTGCAGCAACAGTTATTTTTTTAAATAACTGCAAAATACACTACGACAATGAGTCTCTTTAAGGCTTAACACCAATACATTTGTAAACATTACGCCAGTCATATTGAGTGGATTCTTTCATCACACCTTTGGCAATTATTTTTTTACTTTTGTAACAGAATAGCATGAATTTACTGTGTTCTAGAAAGCTGCAAATTTGCATGATGTTTTTCATTACGTAATTCGTTTCGTATCTTAGTTTAGACCACATTGTTATCACTTATACCACACAATTTGTTTTTCAGTAATAATTCGGTAACGGTAATGCATGCCGTATTCGGTGTTTTTAAAATACCAGCAATAAAATCTTAACTAGCTAATTATGAGCAAAAAATATTTTGAATTGAAAACGAATAAATTGTTTAATATCGATGTGTAAGAATAGTAGATCACAAATCAAACACTATTTACTCTAAAAAACAAATTATATAAAAACTTCTTTTACATTTTTGAAAATCTAAATTTGACATTAACACATTTCATTTAACCATCTTTTCCTGTGATTGGATGGAAAATTTGCTGTGATGCTTTATGTTGAAAATACCAGATTACAAATAAATGGAAGTAATGGAATCAACATATTTTTCACAAACACTTTAGAAAATAAACAAGTATTCTCTGTAATTACACTCATCATCCAAATAATAGTTTCGCCCAGAAGGAAGCAACCAACAGGATTAAAACTTGGTGGGTAGGTTTGACATCGTGAGACATGCAAATGATTCAAGTTTCACTTTCGGCGGCGCATATGATGCAAGCAAGGAGGTCTTGTAGCCTTATACCTGACCGAAAATATGAGGTCATCCCGTTGTGCGTGATTGCCATTATGGCTCATGCTATTGTGTTGGTTGTACCATTTGCGAGTGGAGTATGCCTCGGAGAAAAGATAGAAAGCGAATCGAGTAGTTGAAGGAGTTTAAGAGGGGCCGCATCGTCGTGCTTCGGGATGATCTTATCGCCGTATTGCGAGCCATACCGGTCGCGCGGATATCACCATAGCACGCTGTTGGGTGCTTCGGATAGAAAATGGTATGCAGAAGCGAAAATAATGGTCTGGGAGACCTAGACGAACCACGCAGAGAGAGGATCGACGGGTTGTCCGAAATGCGCGGAGTTACCAAACAGCCACGATTGAGGATATTCAACGAATAGTGGTGCCTCCATGTTGGAAAATCATGTTGAAAAATTGCTCACTCTGGAGTTATTTTCTAAGAGAAAAACTCTCGTCCGAATACTGCTGCCGTCCGATTAATTCCAGCACCATTGGCTGACGGCTGCACGACTTAGGACTACACGCACGCAGATCGTTAAGATGACTTTCCTTATCACCATTTCATCGTTGCCAAAGACTGCAATGATGTCGCGCCAGACTGTCATGGAGCCGCGAAAAATGGCAGCGGGTGTTCTTAAGAGACCAATCCCGCTTTTGTCTTGGAGGAGACGACAAATGAATTCGTATGTAAGGGAACCTTGGTAAGCGATAATCCGAATGGTTTGTTGTTGAGCTTCACACGTATAGAAGGCCTGGTTTCATATTGTGGGGTGCAAATGCCTAAGATGCCAGATCACTTTTGGTATTCTTACAGGCACATTTACAGACCAACGCGTGCCGCCCCGGTGGCGCAGTGGTCTAAGGCGTTGGCCTCTGATCCGTAAGGGGTCCGGGTTCGAATCCCGGTCTGGCATGGATGTTGTGTTTATCTTATGGCACTGGCTCTCTCCCTTCCCTGGAACCAGTGACCCTAAATTAGGGACGGGCGACTGCTTATAGCCCATTGAGTTGCTCACGGTGGTCGTTAAACCTCCAATCAAAAAAAAAAAAAAAAAAAAAAAAAACAGACCAACGCTACGTTCATAATGTCTAGCAGCCAGCGGACTTACCTTTTTGAAAGCTCACTCCGTTTCGATTTTCTAACAGGAGAACGATCGTCTGAAAACTGCTGTCGTCTCGAGAGCTTGCCTTTAAGGAACTGATACTCTCCATGGCCAATCATATCGCGAAACCTATCGCCGACTGAAAATGTGTGTGTTGCTAATGAACGCGCTATCCACACACCTCACTTACCGCATAATCTGTAGGAACTGCGTGAGAAGTTTAAGCTGGATGGAATGGTTTATCGCAGAACACCATTAGGAACATGTACAACTCTATGCCGAAACGTCTGGCAAGCTGTGTGAGCAAACATGGTGGCCCGACTCAATACTGCGAGACATTACTTATTGGCGTGTTGCTCAAATATTGACCTTATCAGTCTCAATGTTTAAACATTTATTTTTCCTTCTAACCTTTACTTTCCTCTCGAATAGCATTGCAATCCGACACGTCTTTCTGAGTGAAACTATTTTTTCGACGATGAGTGTATGAAATAATACTATTCTTTTATATATCTGAAAGTATTTTAAATGTTTAGGTGATTATATTACAGATCTTTCACTTACTTTCCTATTAATTTTATTTTATTTTTTTAATTTCTATCGGCTCTCTAATTTTATGCGAAGTTTTCTTGTTCAGAAAATGTTTCCGAACATTACTTTAAACTCGATATACCTTTTCTTTCAGTGGAAACCATAACCGATGACCGACGTTTATTTCATAGAAACATACTGAAAAGAAGATCGGAATGACATTAACTTCATCGTAATCATGAACCACTGCATTAAAAATATTTCAATAGGTATTTATTTATGGTTCCATACCATATAAATTTAAATAAGGTTTCTGGTTTCTTTGAAAATTCTGAGGTCATTACCCTTAGCCGACGATATGTACTAGCAATAACTTGTAAATTAGGTTTCAAAAACACAAATAAACTGCTGGAACGTCATATATCATATCTTGTTTTTGAAATAAAAATGTCAGTGCTTTACTGTTCTAGTGAAATCTCAGGATAACAAACATTTAAGGAAGGATAAACATAAAGTGAAACCTCGGTTATGGGTTTTTCTACGTGGACGGCTTTCAAAACGTATAAATGTAAGGAAACGTGTCATCAAAGTTTCAAATAACAAATATTATTTTAAACTTAAGGTTAAAAGTAGTATAAGATGGTCTTTAATAACGGTTTGTTCAAAGTAGAACTGGAGTTGAAAGGGAAAAACTATAAGACAAAAATTATAATATGTATGTTGTAGCATTGCAAAAAGTAAAAGCCTTTGAACATAAAACTTTTATTTCGACGATTTACTCTATAAAAGTTCTAAAATTAGATAAAGTGAAATCTTCACAATTAAGAATCTGAGACCAAAGCTTCGGTATGGTATTCATGAAATAATATCTGTTTTTTTTGGATCCTGGGGAACCTGTTTGAAACTAGGATCTTGAATATTAATGAAAAATTTAGAATTCTACTGTACTACACCACGAAATAGCGGATAGGTGTGTGAGTCAGGAAATGTGAAACCAATTATTTTCAAACGAATCAAAAGTAAACAACATACATATTTTTGACAGGATCAACGTTCAACTTTGGTCACACTAAGAAAGAAAACATTGAAGCTATTCCATTCTTTTCGGAACAGTAGCATACAGGATCACATATAAAATAATGAAAGAAACGTGTACTTTTCATAAATTGAAACTTAAACTTGGCCGAATAATCTCAAAAAATCACATAACACATTACGTACAACCCAGTCAAAGAATCAATAGGAACTACAGAAAAATGACGTTGTCAACGAAGAGTTAGGTATCAAATTGAAAAATATACACATTAAAAACGAAAAACTGTTGTCCACTGTATTTAGAAAATCCCTAGACAATTTTTGTTTTGGCCTCCTAGTTTAAAGAAAGTTATATTCCCAGAAGCATCGAATCGCTTGCAATACTTCTGCTTTATGCTAAAACCATAAATCAGTACTTAGGCAAAACCGATTTTTGGCTATTCATAAGTTGTATTGCAAAAAAAAGTATACAAATAATGATCATCACATTAGTAATGCTGCGTATTAGAGCCACTTTGATAATGGCATCTGACACGCTCCCTTGTGCTGGAAACTTGGAGATGTCACAAATCGATTCAGTATTAATGAGAAACATGCATTACCTGTCAGTTTAAGCTTAGATTTCCCTTCGTGGAGTTCCAAACCAAGCAAAAAATTATTTTCAATTTTCAGTGTAACTCATTTTTATGGCAATTGCTTTAATTGTCTACCAAATATGCCGAATTGAAACGATGTGTAATCCGCAGATGTTGTGCAATTCAGAAAGTAATCGTCTGTTCGTATGCGAAGAATATTCTCAACAATCCATAAATTTATGGCGCTGGTCCTTTGGAAGCAAATATCGGCCAACCGGAATTTACCAAAACAATGTTCTGCCTTGCGTTCACTAACGGTGCATTCCCAAATGTTGTATTCATGTTGCAAGCTGTCCAAAATAAATTAATCTTATAAAATGAAACGAATTTTGGTGTGATATATGTGTGTTTTAGGTGTGAACACTGTAGCACAATAGTCTCAAAATTGATGCCCCTGACGAAATGGCCCGTGCTTTACAGGAATCTTTAAATTTATGTATCACAAATCACATCGCATGCGGTATTAAATCATAAAATACCGGAAAACTACAGAATCTGCCAAATCCGACATTTCATCTGGAACAGCTTAAAGTTATACTTCTGAGCTTGTTGTTCTCAATTAAAAATGGCCTTTGGATCGAAATAAATCAGAATTAAAGTGAGCCGCACATGACTATCACGGAAATTAAGTACTTTCAAATGTGATGCCCAGGCGAACAGACACAGAAAAAGAATGACCAAATCAATTAACTTCATTCTATATTTATTGTTTATAATGTTTTTTATATAGTGAACAGAAAAGTAAGAATGTATTTTTTCCGAAATAGTGTATCATTTATGGCACAAAATTTCACAGCTTTATTTTAACTTTGCCTCCTAATGAATTGTATTTTTATAATTATTTGGAAAAGGAATCAATTATAGAAAACAATTCCTAAAGAGCGATAACATGATTACAATAATTAATTCATCAGACCTCGAAGTTAGAGAGCTCATCAGTTTCGATAAAAGGTTTATGCGAAAAGATTTTGTGGAAGAAAATCTATAGAGTACCACACTGTAAAACACATCTAATTTCTTGCCAAACACAAAGGCTGATAATTTTTCTTTAATTGAAAGTTCAACGACCAACGTGAGCTACGATCACCCGTCCATAATTTAGGGTCACTGTTTCCAGAAATAGGAGAGCGCCAAGGCAAACAGTGAGACAAACACAACATTCATTCCTCACCGGGATTCGAACGCGGACCCATCTCGGACTAATGATCAGAAGCCATCGCATGGACCACTGCGCCACCGGGCGGCGTGGTATATTTTATTCCAAATCATTGCGATTTAAAGTTAGTCCAGATTGCAACATACCGATCTGCTCTTTCAGTGCATGTTTTCAAAATGATAGATGAAAGGAAAAGTACTCGTTTACAGCTTTTTACAGCCGCCTCATTCTTCCGAGATGGGTCCGGGTTGGAATCATGGTGAGGTATGGATGATGTGTTTGTCTTACGGCGCTAGCTCTCTCCCTTCCCTGGAACAAATGACCCTAAATCAGGGATGGGCGACTACTTATAGATCACCGAATTGCTCACAGTTGTCGTTATACCTTCAATCCAAAAAATTCCAACCGATTTTTATGGTACTTTCACTTGTAACGGTGAGCTTTTTTTGGAATTTCAGATCTGCAACAAATTTGTGCTGTTCATTTTGGAGAAATCTACACAAAACTCGAAAGTTGTTACCATACCAAAAGTTAACAAATCACTAAATATTATTTCTTAGAGAAATTTGCACAAATAATTCTTACTAATGTTTCTTCATGTAATTTACTTCAAATTTAATTAAACTTCAAAGCTAAAGGAGGTCCTTCAAGATAGTAGGTGCGTATCCCATGACTTTTGACACCAGTGTATATGTCATTCCTTGAAATCGTTCTTGGTTTTACTATTTAGGAGCATTTCATGCTTGTATTGAATGGAAAAAGTACAAGTACTCCTTGTGATAACGTATACGAAATAATTGGCAGTAATATATCTCATTCCATAAATTGGTATAATACGTTAAGTTACTTCACACTGAATTTTTAGGAACTCAAGCAATTTCAAACAAGCAGAAATTCCTGCAGTAAGATGTATTAATAGTCCCATCACCAGACTCTCCTTCAGGGCCCTGCGTAGACACAATAACTGTATCGGCTACGAAACAGTCGCGTGCTCGAAATTGCCGTAAACATAATTCTGTTTATACACTAAAGAAGTACGTTTCCCAGCACCTCCCTCTCTCCTTAAGGAAATAACACGAAACCAGATGCTATTACACAACCATCAGCAATACAAGGATATAACATTTCTAATTTAGTGGAGCAGGGAAAACCCCACTAAAAGAAAAAGTTATTCCGCCTTCCGATAACAATCTTAATGTAAGAACAACCTTAACCCCAACACTCTCAGCACCCAAAACGTTGGAATTCTGATCAACAGCAATCAATCAGAACAGCTGCTAGATTTCAAAAGAAAACAAGAAAGTTGACACCGAATTTTCGGGTGTAATAAGTACATCTTTTGAATCTGTTCTGACGCAAATTAAATTTATCAAAGCTATTCAAAGTCAATGGAACCGGAATGGAAAACAATTAATCGGACCAAAGGAAGAAGATTTTCAATAGGGTTTTTAATCCCTCAGATATTGCTGTAAATGGAATCGAGAGCTTACGAACTCTTAGAAACAGAGTTATAGACAAAAATAAGATGTGACTTTACGTCCCCTGGTGGGAAAACCATGCATTATTTTAGGAAGAGAGTATTCACAAAAGGTTTATCCATATGAGCGGTATCGGTCCAAGAAAAATATTTTAGTCGAGTTTTCAAGAGCCCAGATTTTGCTACAAATATATCAGATGTAGAAATTAACACTTATCACCCCTGGTGGCGAAACCATTATTTAACAAACATTAGAAATTACGTGAAAAATATTTCCGTCAGGTCTTGTATGCGATACAGGAAGAATTTTTCAAATCGTAGTTTTAGGAGCAGAAAACGCAGTTTACCATTGTGCGCCCTAGCGGAAAGTCTATGATTTACTTGAAAATTTTGAATTTACAGGAAAAACATTTCGCATCGTAAACACTATCCCACAAAGAAGGAATTTTTCAAATCGGGCTTTTAGAAGTAGAGATATGGACAAAAATAAGACATACATCTACGCCCCTGGCGTAGAAACCATGCATTATTTCAAGAAGAAAATGTTCCTAAAATGTTTGTCGACATGAGTAGCATCGGTCCACAAAATACTTTTTTCAATCGAGATTTTAGAAGTTCATATTTTGCTGCAAATACATCAGAAGTGGAAATTAAGACTTACGTCACCTGGTGGCCAAACGATTTTTACAAAAATTTGAAATTACGTGCAAACGATTTCCCATCAAGAGCTGTATCCGGTGCAGAAATAATTTTTCAGATCGGAGATTTAGAAGCAGAGATATAGGGGAAAACGCAATTTACCTTTACGCCCCCTAGCGGAAAGTCTATGAATTACGTGAAAATTTTGAAATTATATGAAAAACATGTCACACGGAAACCACTATCCAACAAAGAAGGAATTTTTCAAATCGGACACCAGAAGTCCAGATATTGACAAAAACAAGATATACATCTACACCCCTGGCGGAGAAACTGTGGAATATTTTAGGAAGAAAATATTCCGAAAAGGTTTACCGATGTGAGTGGCATCAGTCCACGAAAGAATTTTTTCAATCGATATTTTAGAAGTTCAGATTTTATGGCAAATACATCAGAAGCGAAAACTAACGCATACGCTCCCTAGTGGCCAAAGTATTCTTTACCAAAAATTCGAAATTATATGCAAAAGATTGTGCATCAGGTGATGTATCCGCTGAAAAAAATTTCAAATCGGTGTTTTAGAAGAAGAGTTATTGGAAAAAATGCAATTTACTTTTACGTCCGCTAGCGGAAAATCTATGCGCAATTTGAAAAAGAAACTATATCCAAAATACTCTTCGAGATAAATGGAATCGAAAGATAAAAGATTTTTTCAATCGGATGTTTAGAAGCAAAGACGTGAAAGAAAACGTATTTTTGATATCTACATGATCTGCGTTTACGGCCTCTAGCGGCGAAATTGTACATCGTAAAAACAAAACGAATTGAAGAATCATCATTCGCATATTACCAGCTTTGGAATGCAGAAAAAAAATTTCAAATCGGAGTAATAGTTGCAGAGATACCGTGGGCACAGATTGACGGACGAACTTTTTCCAAAAGACGTGCTAAAAATGAATAAGTCATCAGAGAAAACGAAGGTACTGAACGTAATCGGAAATAATAAATGTATATCACATTATCAACATATATTACTGCAAGTTTGCGTGATGCAACTATTTTAACAGTACTATAGGCTACAAAGAAGAGATTTAATTATTTCTAAATTCCAAAAACTCCCAATATTTATAATACCGTTCTTTTAAAATTATCTCACCTAGGGGTTTCATTAAAAGAGAAAACGCTATTGCAATTTTCTGTACAAAATTTAAACTATTAGATTTAAAAGAAATTAAGGTAGTAAGTGTTTGTAATTTATCAGTGTGTCCGCAAAGAAAATAAATTGACACATCAACAATGTGCTTCATATCAACGATTGATTATAAGGTACGTAATGATATTTAGATCGATGACTGAAGATTTTTATTTTTAACTAAATTTAAGCTAAGATACTTGAATTTACATTCGATATTGATATTGCGAACATCTTTATTATTGTAAAGCGATGGGATAATTACAACTAGTGTTATGCTGACATCAATTTTACGTACTGTTCTAATGATCAAATTTCACTGTTTTTTCTTCTTCCTTTTAAAAGAGGAAAATTCAATAATTAAATAATAAAAAATTAAATAACATTAATATTTAAGTAATTAAAATAAGAAATGAATAATGCGTTCAATTGTTGAAGAATTCCATTACTCTGTGTACCTTCGTTGAAAATTCAATCTGGTTGAAGTGGGAAAGCTTGGAAATTTTGATTTTCTATTCTACACCAAGAAATTCCGATCACTAGTACAATTATACTATTCAGGAATATTCAATTCTATGATCCCCCAGAAGAATTTTTGTTGTATTCCTCAAAATGTACGATGAAATGTCTGTGCATGGAATTATTATTTATATTTTCCCATCGAACATTTATCCTACAAGTTTCAAATTATATTAATTGACGATCAATTAGGAATCTGCGAAGCCAATTAGTCGGTGTTCTTTCCAACATAATTATTTACTTTGATTTCAGTTATCTATCCCTGTGAGAGAAATTCAGGATAATGAATTTTAATACACATTGCATACTTTAGATATTTCTTGCTTCTTCTTCCTAGTGGATTTAGTTTTTTCCAATTTTCTCAGAGAAGCGTTTCCACTTTTCTGAATAAAGCAATTTTGCATTGCTTTAATACATAAATTGCATTTCGGTTTCAATTGCAAAATCAATGTATTCACAGTTTGAATGTAAAAAGGTATGTATGTCATTATGAAGGTAATAAATATTTACTTTAATTACCTTTATTTGCTATAGTCTCCTTTAATTTCCAATTTCGACTTGGTACATATTGCACATCAATATGTATAAAATCTATAAAGGACAGATACGCACGATTCAGATACTAAAGCAAATAGATGTTTCCAATACACAGTCGTATCAGAATAATATGAGCACCTACCTAATAATGGGAATAACCGCTTTTGGCCCGGATTACAGCGTAGAGACGGAGTAGCATGAATGAAATGAAGCCCCGAAATTTGAGTGAGGTACATGAGCCCATCTGGACTGCCGCAAAACACGGTGGTATCGGAGATAACGCGGTTGCGTGTCAGCTCATCTAACCTCTCGATCCAAATAGTCCTACAAGTGCTCGAATGGATCGAGGTCGGGTGATTTCGCCGGCCAAGAGAGAACGGGTAGATCGCTATCTTGTTCCTGGAACCAGTAACGCAAACCTTAGCGACATGGCAAGGCTCATTGTACTGTTGGTAGACAACATCACCACCAAAATAAACGTCCAACATGAAGGGATGCATGTGGTATGCCAGGATGGGCAGGTAGCTATTGGCTTTCAGGGAAACATCCAGTGGTATTAGCGGTCCTAGGTTATACAAGGAAAACACCCCCAGAAGTGCACACTGGTCGCGCCGGCCTCTTGAACAACAAGCATGTCCTGGTGTTGGTTCCCTTGTGTACGACGTTCTATCCGCCACCCATTGTTACTTCCGTAGAGTAGAAACCTCGATTCGTCGGAAAAGGCAAACTTTTAAAGTTCTTGCATGGTCATTGACGGTAGAATCACGTGAACTGAAGGCGTTGTTGCCAAAGGACCTGTGTTAACATTGGCGCCTTGACGTAGCGTCGAGTCCGGAGACCCATGAGTAACAGGGTTCGCTCTTCTGTTATCACGGACATGTACGGTGGGTGTTCCAGCGTTCATTTTCGTGGTCAATTCCTGCACTGTTGCTCGTCTTTTGCCCTTGTGCAGTTGACAGAGGCGACGTTCTCTTCTGTTGTAGATGATCTTTCGAGCTCCACAATTATGAAGTCGGGAGGTACTTGGTGTGCTAGTGGTACATTGTTTGTACACCCTTACTACTGCAGCTCACGAACAGCCCACGAAGTCTGCTGTTCTCCTGTTTCTGAGATGCTTCCTCCATTGGCGCGGTAGACGATGATCATTCCTTTTTGAGCATCCGTTAAATTAATGCCTCTGGCTATTGTACTCACGCAAATTACTATGGCTCCTCTGTCATAGTGCCCGCATATACACTGGTGTGCAAAAATTAAGGACGAAGTGGAGAAATTAGCATAACAGAGGAGCGAGCAGGCAGAACAGACCGAAAGACCACTCAGGATATAGACCAGGGTCCAGTACGGTAGGGCATGCGCATATATGCTGCATGACGTAGGGGGTGGGGTGGGGGTATAGGAAGGGTATAAAGCACACGGGGGTGAACGCTCAGCAATTCGTTGAAAGCTATTGTACGGGGTACATCGGTTTTAACGACGTTGAGTTGCTACCACCGTGTGATATGGCCAACAGGCTATCCAGTAGACGACATCTGGATGAGTTTACTACAGGTTGCGTCATTGGGAGAGCTGGAAGAAGGTCGAAGTGTGACCAGTGTGGCCGAGGAGTTCCGGAGAGCTCACAGCATCATTTCACGAGCTTGGAGAGCATTTCAAACGATAGGAACAGCTGTCCGAGAGTTCAGCAGTGGTCGTCCACGAGCAACCACGGCGGCAGACGACCAGTATATTATCCTGCAGGCGAGAAGAGACAGACCACAGACAGCGGGAGAAATGGCAAGGCATATGCAACAGACAACTGTACGTCTGTTATCGCGTTTTACCGTGGCCAGGAGGTTGCACAAAAGTGGTCTATTTGCACGACGACCAGTACTGTGTATTCCATTTACGCCTGCTCATCGGAGACAGTGGTTTCGTTGGTACCAGGAACACAAGAACTAGACACATCAGCAATGGGGTCAAGTTCTCTTTACGGATGAGAGGCGATTTAGTCTGTCGAGTGATTCTGGACGTATACACATCTGGAAAGAGCAGGAAACACGCAATCACACATCAAACATCATCAAAAGAGAGCGGTTTGGAAGTGATGTAGTTCTCGTTTGGGGTGGTATCATGCATGGTAGCAGTACTGAGCTCCACATCTTCTAAGCAGGTTCAGTCACTGGTGTCTGCTATTCTACCGAGGTTCTCTTGCCTCACGTGCGTTTGTTTAGAGGTGCTGGGGGTCCTACGTTCCCCTTCATGGACGACAACGCTACACCTCATCGTACAGTGGCTGTCGCAGAACTGTTGGATAGTGCAAAATTCAACGCATGGATTGGCCCGCTAGGTTCCCGGACCTAAATAAAATCGAACACGTGTGGGACCTTCTCGGGAGACGATTGGCAGCACGTCACCAGCCGTCAGCAACGATTCCGCAGCTACGATTGGCGCTACAATAGGAATGGGCGGCGATGCCTCAACAACTCCTTGACAACCTCGTCTTCAGCATGGACAGACATGGTAAATCCTGCAACGCAGTCAGGGGTGATAATATCTCCTACTAAAGACTGGATTTTTCTTGGCAGCTGCTTGTCACATCGACGTTTCTGTCTTCTGTCCAGTTGTGCTCGAAGCTAGCTTTTCAAAAAAGTGCCTTTGTATTCTTTGAATTCCATGTTTGGACGATTTTGCTCACTTGTCCCATATTCTTACATCTTGGGGATCTTATGGTATGATTTGAGTCGATGTGGAACACTTGTGCACGATGTTACATTCGAAAAACCATCTCGTCCTTAAATTTTGTCACGCCGTGTGGCCGACCTCGTCACACGCACTCTGTGATCCGCCTGGGTGGGTACATGGTGATTCCGGGGGTGATCATATTTTTCTGATAAGACTGTGTATGTTGAAATTGAATGACCAAGAAAAATACTGAATAAATTATTTTCGTTTAAATTTCGTACGAATTTTTAAAATATTTATAACTATAAATTGTGAGATCAGTTACTTGCTTTAATAATCGAAATATCTTTAAAACATTGTAAAGCATTTTCATAATCAAAATCTTTTTCCAAGTGTTTTGAAGCATCAAATTCTTTAGGAGCATAAATTAGAGCGTCTGCGATATTATTTTACATATTAGTAAATACAATCATCTGGAGTGTTAATTTCTTTTTATCTCCAATTTTTGATGAATGATTTTCCCATCTGTCTTGTTTGAAAGGCTTTTTTTGTGTTTTGTTTTTTTCGGTGTTCACAATTTTTACCAAGAGTCTGTCCAGAACTCACACTGCCCTACTGATTTATTTTGTTTCAAATGGTACAAAATAATGCTGTTTTATGAAAACACTCCTTCAGAGATAACATATTTAAAACATTAATAGTAGGCATATGGATGCGAAGCGAAAACCTGCATTGTAACGAAATTCAAGAAATGTGTATTGCTTTCAGTTTAGTATTCGTTAAAATCATATTAATTACGAAACCTTATAAATTTCAATTCTACTTGGATATTGTGCTGTCGATATGAACAAAACCTTTAACCAGGCTGGTTTTTTTTTGGATAGAAATTAACAAAGCTTAGGTGGTAAAGCATTTCATTTGTACTTCATTATGATTTCAATAAAATTTCGCCAGGCTGGTGTCTTTTCATCGTTACTAATTCACACTGAACTGCATGAACATATTCTAGTAGATGTGAGGGAAATATACAATAGCGTAAAACTAGAACTTCCGATACGTTGATTATCTGGTCTACCTATATATTTATCCATACGATCAAAGATGAAATGGTTACATTCATTTTTGGAGCTTAAGATCTTTGTCACTAAGGATTTGTTTTGTTTATTTTGAAAACAACGGGTTTTTTTATTTGATTTTGTGGTGTATCTGGGATATTCAAAAACGCTTAGAAAGTTTGCAGTTCTACGTTAAAAGAAAGCTTCGACAGAGTTGATCATTAAATATAATTTAACTTTCCACAAAAACCACACACCCATTTCTTTCAAAGGATGACCTAATAACCATTCCCTTTCAGAACAGTGTGAATCAGTCATCAACACCTCAAACCTCAGGAGTGTTACTGACAAAAACAGATCAGACGTCATGTAGCATGCATAAATTTTGCTCCCCCCCCCCCATACATACATAAAAGAATACGAAGCACTCCGGGAATGTCGTCCCATCCTGATGAATATCCTCCTGCAAATACCGTAGGGCCGAATATGGAAGTGATAAAAACTAGCGACCAATGACTAAGTAGTGGTCGACCACAGCGCATATGAACCAAAGCAAACGCTTGAACTCCGGTATATCTGTAACCGGAAATTGTGGTTGCATTAACCTCCACGGACTGTGAGGATTCCATGACATCCAATCCGGGCAAGCTACCAGCATTTCACAGTTTCAGAGGGGAAGTTTAGAGAAGCCGTTTGTAAAAGTCACCATATCATCAGGCATTTGGGTCGGAGCGGCGAGGCGATCGGACGATGTTGGCTCCAATGGGACGTGGAGAGCACATCGCAGAGGCACGCGGACAGTGGATGGCTGAAGGAAACAAATGGAGGCAAAGATCGAGCGTTTGTGAGTGCCGCATGAGCAGAAACTAATTCGTTGCTCTCAACCATTCTTGCACATGATGCGTCACCTGAAGGTACGGAAGTGGACATCCGGACCTTTGCCGGACGACTTGCGGCAATAGAGTTACTTTCGAGAAGGTACCCCGCCCGCCAAACACTGTTCAGCAAGCATTGCGCCGGCACCTGTTGCACTGGTGTCGAGCCCGATCAACATGAGATAGTGTTTAGTGGCGTCGTGTCGCCTTCGGTGATGAAACACGGTTTGCATTTGCACTTGGCGCCTGTGAACAGCGCATAGGTGTCTGGAGATGATAATCACAGTGCAAGGAACGTAATTTTTTCATTGTACGTATTTCAAGATAACCAATTTTTCCCGAAAATATTACGGTACACATACATTTGCAAACCTTGATTCCGCGAGGATAAACGATTCCAAACCTTGATTCCACTAAAGTATATTAACAAAAGATGGTAACATACCTTAGTGTTAGGAGAAAAACAAATTTCTCACGCTTTCGTAAATTGCATTGTAAGGGAAATCTTAATTTCTTCAATTTTTTTTCTCTCAACAGGATAATTAGTCAGGTCATCATGCAGTACAAAAAAAACTTGAAAATGTTTCTAAAACAACTGTTAGTTTCTTGAATTATGTGTTTTTCTGGGTCAATAGGGTTTCAAAAATAAAATAATCTTACGAACTGAGTTGAGAAACGCATGATAGCGCAATAGATTTATCTGTTTCACATATGGAACCCTTCCTGAGGCGAGTAGACATGTGCTAAGAGGGTGAGTCTAACATTTACTAATATTTGCATAACCGGATGTGCTACGGCGTGCATGTCACATGTTTAAACCAAGTTCAAGTCACGCTGCAATTAGTTTAAAGGAATATAAAGTGGTAGTCGTTGCTGGTAACAGCATTGCACGTCGTCGTTCTATCTGCGGTTGGGACGCCTAAAAGGTGAACCCCCACAACCGGCTAATCTGGGAACTTTTGATTTACGAGTTTGAACTCGGCCTTAACGCTGATTAAACAACACAAAACATTTGTCATGCAAAAGGCGTAGGTTCTGTGTAGCACAGCACCACAACCATGGTTCAAACATTTCGCTCAGGTAACAGAAACCTCGACGAACAGTCAAGGTCCCTTAGCCCCCGAACCGTGGTTTCGGAAGCTGTGCGCCAGTATGTTGAGAAAAATCAGACAACCAGTACACGGAGATTATCAGATGAGTTGGGCATATTACAGACCACCGTGGTTCGTCACCTTCAAGACCTCGGCAAGGTCTACAGGAGCTGCTGCATCGTACTTCACGAACTAAAACCATCTGAAGCCAAGCGGCAAGTGGAAGTTTGTAAGAAACTCCTAGAAAAACCGCGTAATGTATGTGAAGAGAATCTTTACGTATCATAAAAACTGGGACTATTTTCGTAATCCTAACACACAGCAGTTGAGCAACGGCCAGCTTCCAGAACCTGTTCGCAAATGTGGGCGCTTCGAGCAGAAGATGAGGCTCGGCATCTAATGGCATTTCAAGGAAATAATCCATTATCAACTTGTTCCAGGCAGTCGGACCACAAACGCCCAACTCTACTCTAAAACGCTGCAGCGGACGTACGCCAATTTGGACCAGAAGCACCTGGTACCGGTCAAGTGAAAACGTGCTATCCTACAGAAGGATAACGCTTGTACTCATACCGCGCACACGACCCAGGCACTCCAAGAACTTGAGGGCAACAAACTGATGCCACACCGAGCATATAGTTCGGATCTTGCCCCGTCGGATTATTACTTCTTACAGGCCATGTGCGACTTTCTTCGTGGACGGCGCTTCAAAAACCAGGAGGATGTTGCAGCTGGGGTAAAGGAGTTCTTCGCCTCAAAGCACAAGGAATGGTAATAACGGGGAATCGAACAACTGGCAGACAGATGGCTAATGACGGTGCAACACGACGGCCTATGCTTTAAATGTTAGTCAGCTTTCGTCGTAAATTTACGTATGAAGACATAAAGAGATCGAAATGTTGCGAAACTTTCAACTTACCATCTGCTTTTATTTCAAATTTTCCATTATGTAAAATTCTTCCGCCAGAAGGTGTAGAGTTTTGCTATGTTCCCCTTTATATTTTAAAGTTTAACTGCTCGAATAGAAAATCCTTTTCACACAGATACGTACTCTTTGCTATGAGAATTTTTGTGCACTACTTGTTAATTCTCGTAACATGCTCTTTAGCAGTTGATGAAATTAAATAGCGCTTTCTATTTCTGAATGTCTTATCGATTATAAAAATGATCTTCATCTTTTTCTAACCGGTTCCATTAACTTGAATGATTTTAATAATTTTAATTCGAGTTAGAAAGGATTCAAAAGACGTGCTGATTCACAACCGGAAGTTCGATGCCATCTTTCTTGTTTGTACAACTGCTATACATGCAAAGTTCACAAGAAGGTGATAAAAACTTTTTCCCCCTAAATTGCGCAGGACAACAAATGGTTCATATTACTTGATGTTTTGCATTCCTCTATTAAAAAATTGCTTAGGAGAACATTTCATATTTTCAAAGATATTTGTCAACTAGCAAACCGACAATGAACAGAACATACATTTTAATTATCATTAACACCTTTTCTATGAATTAACTGCAAACAATTTGTACCAAACACATTTCTGCGCTATTTAGAATAGAAATCATCACACCCTGTCGATATGCCAGTTATGAAATGAAACTTACAACATATGTAGACAAATAGACTGGAAATATTTGATTTGTTATTGTGGTATTTCATAGAAGCCATGAGTGAAAAGACAGTATTAAGTAGTTTGCGCCAGTTAATTTATTTACAATATTTATTTATTAATTTATTTTCAACTAATTTATTCATGATAGTAGTCTTTGCTTTATGGCTGATGCTCCAATACAAAACAAACATTTATATATTTAAGAAAACGGAACAACACATACATTTAAGAAAAATAATTTCGTTCTGGAAAATGTTGATGTGCGTGCAAAAATGGAATTAGACTTCTAATCTGACAGAAGAAACGTAACGGGTTGTAAATACAACCGTATTTGGTCTTAACGATAAAAATGGAAATTTAGGATATACTGGCAACACTATATGAAACAAATGACAGGAACGTTACGGATTGAAAATATATTCAATCTATTTCAGACAAATACAGTAGATTGCAAATAAGTAATTTGTTTTATGTGGTATTACATTGAGGCCATGAGTGAAAAAACAGTATTAAGTGGTTTTTACCATTTCATTTATATACAATAATTATTTATTAATTTATTTGCAATTAATTTATTGACGATAGCAATCTTTGCTTTATGACTGAGACTCCAATACATAACAAACATACATATATTTAAGAAAAAGGAACAACATATATATATATATATATATATATATATATATATATATATATATATATATATACATTTTAAGAAAAAGGAACAATATATATATATATATTTAAGAAAAAAGGAACAATATATATATATATATATATTTAAGAAAAAGGAATTTCTTTCAGAAAAATTATGACGTGCGTGCTAAAATGGAAGTAGCATTCTAATCTGGCAGAAGAAACCTAGCCGGCTGTAAATACAACCGTATTTGGTCTTAAGGATAAAAATATAAATTTAGTATATACTGGAAACACTATATGAAACACATGACGTGAAGTTTGACGAAGAAATATAAACTTGATGGAGCCAAACAGGAAAGCGTTCAAGGATTTATCTTTCTGTTGGCGACTGACGTTTGAAAAAAATATAGTAACGCTTACTACTGAATGCCTGGAAATATATCTTAAAAAATTATATCAGCTCTTAACAAGCCAACGAACTCATAATTATTATGGCATTAGCATATATTTACGGACATTATCGGGTAGATGTTGGCCTTCAGTTCCTTCATTAGATGATAACGCTCGCCCGCACAGTTCTCAGGTTTTCTATGATTTCGTCGAGTGCGGATATTAGGTATATGGACCTACCAGTCAAGTCTCCTAACCTACACACATTCAATAACGAATGCGATCCTATGAAAAACACGTTAGCAGCACGTTAGCAGCACGTTAGCCCTATCTCCCAGAAACGCTGCTGTGGTACTTCATCAAAATTTAACATAAAATATTGAACACGGACTTCATCATCAATTGAATTCTTTGACTCCAAGTTTCATCAACAACCTAGTGGCGAGCATGGATCATCGTTGATAGAGATGTTTGTCGGTTCGAAGTGATAATTTTGAACAGAGGAAACGTTAGTTTTATATTAGAAAAAATATTTATATAAAAAATTCATTGCCATTTTCTGAGGTAATTTTGGTTTCTTAAACATGCAACTCGCCTTTTATTAGGCATAGAATTTTACAATTGCTGCTCATTATTGTATTTTGTGACGGTCGTCCACAATTTGCATATTACAGTGCTTAATGTCTGACACATATTTTACATCAAGCGGTCATTTCTGAAATTTCCTGTTTTGCGGTTATAGCGAATCTACAATCATCTGACGAGAAAAACCACATTGATAGATGAAACGCATCTGTCTACATGATGATATTTGCGTGATTGTTTAAAGAAAGGCTTCTCGTTTTACTTCTTGACTTCTGTTTCAATGAATTGCAGAACTTGCTTTCCTTCAAACAAAATAACTGTTGTACATCAAAAACTTGAGTTTTAAGAAAAATGAGTGTATATTCTTTGTGAGGCTTTTTAAACGATGCAAATGGTAAACTTCGCGAATGACATTAATTCTTATCATTTTTTGTTATTGTGTTGCCAGCATCTCAGAAGGTCAAGCCTTCCGCACCATATAGAACAATTCTATAGAGAACGTAGAATTAGCGGTACGCGAAAAACGAGATATGCAGTCAGTGTTCTTGCTGCGGGAGGAAACTAATGCTCTAGATGTGAAGGCATCGGTGCCTGTAGAGAATCCTACAAGGCGAGAGACGAGCTCTGATATATCAAACAACAGCGTAGTATAATAATGACATTCAGATAATTTTTTCAGCAAACACAACACACCGTACAATGGTGCGAATGGTCTATAACGGCAAGCGTCTTGTTCGTGTGTAACACATCTTCGAAAGAACAACCAACCAATTCGTCTGAAGGTCGCACAGGAGAACTACAATGGGACCTCGGAGGTCTGGTAAGAGGACGCATGGATCGAGGAGTCATATATTCAGGTTATACACACCAATGGACGATTCAGAATATTACCTAAACTGCACAAATCGACGGATCCGTGTTTCATAGCCTTACTCCATAGGCTGGAGAAGGCAGTTTAATAGCAGTCTCACATTCCTTCTTTGGCGCGGGTATTACTTCCTTAATACCTCTGGAACAACATTTGTACACCACGAGATATTTTAACATCATCGCTGAGAAAGCACACCCATACGTGGGAATAGTTCTTCGTGATGGTCAGGGTTGTTTCCAGCAGAATCATATGCCATGAAACAAGGCTTGGACCGACACACAGACGTTGCTGGATCAGTAAATTCACTTGAGCGTCTGAAATTGACGTCTGAATTTCTCAGATCTTAACCCAATTGAACATCCGTGGGTTCAGACTAAGAGAGCCATTTGTAACTTAGATCTACCCACTACGATTTCTAAAATAATGGTCTATTTAGATCTGCACAGAATACATATAATAATTTAATAATATATTATATAATAATAGCCCTCTGTAGCAGCTCTCTGTAATTGTCCTACAGATCTGTTTTTGCCATCATGTGTATCGTTCATCTGTTTCATTACGTCCATAAAATTTCAGCTCAATCCGATGCTTCCTTCTTGGTGCACATATTTCATTGTTCGTGAGTGTATATTGGTGTAGCAACTTTTACAGGGCACCTATCAAATTACGCGTTGGGGTGATATGACCTGAACAAACAGGCTCAATTCGACAAGAAAGGGAATCAGTGACGTACTGATATCGTTCTTCAGGCATGTTATGCCAAGCGGATGTTATTGGGTTAGAAAATTTCCAAACTTTCGTAGCAAGAGTATCTCTGCTATGAATAGTTATTTTATTATCATCGCTACACCTGTTCAGTTGTCAGAATATTACGTATTCTGACAATTGAACAATTAAAATTTACTTCATATTCTGCGGAATATGAGGTAAATGTTTGCAGACTCAAGTCACTGTAGTTTGCTTGAACAGTGTTCCACGATCAAAGACCTGCAGCATTGCATATTATCATGCTGAAAATAGCCCTTTCCATAAAAAAACACCATGCAGTGTTGCAGAATTGCCAGGATCTTAATGATGGTTAGATACCTCATGAAATCCAAATGATATTCCAACGGTACTAAGGAACTCAAGAATAACAACGGATCCCAGATCATCACATCCGCTCCAACAGCTGGTTCACTTTATCTCAGACTCTTGCGACCCGTGAATTAGTGCTGTTTACTCCACGGTTTGGGATATTCATAAGTGTGTATCATCATAAAAATTCATTCATAGGCGGGAGTTTCACTTTTCTCCTCGTTAAAACTACTTTTGATTATCCAGTGCCTATAGAGTCGATTTTTTTTCGTTGTTAGCAGAAACGAATTGCGCTTCCAAAGAACGATTACACTGGGGAACACAGTTTTCGTCGACTTAGATCTGACACTTACTTTTTACTAACTTTTGGGCTGTGAATTCAAATATGACCTCAGATTTTTTGTACCACATCAACTTTTTACGATACAGGGTACCCTTCATGTTCCTTGAAAAGCATACAAATTTCATACATAAAATGGAAAATAAAGAAAAAAATAATTTACCTGAATGTACTTTATTTACATCTATTTTGTTCATACAAAGCATATATTGCTACTGTCCGGCAAATTGTGTGCAAGTCGTAGCAGTTAACATACAAATTTGCGCTTATAGCTTTTCCTGGAGTGTTCAATCCGTGGACAATTACGCCGAATGCTCCAGCAATAGTCGGCCAGCATGTGTTCATTCCATCTTCCCTGATACCGTCCTTTCATGACCTTCAAATCTTGGTGGAATCGTCTTTTTTGTTCATTACTGCGGCACCAAGGTTTTCCGGAAATGTATCAAGATAACTATGCAGAAAATGCACCTTGATGCTCATGTTGCAGCCAAACATTTTGTAGGAGTCCAAGAGTTTCTGAATAATTTCGGTGTAATTCTTTGCTTGTGTATTTCCAATAAAGTTCTTGAATGATAACCAAGCATCCTTTTCCAGTTCTGACATTGTCCCGATGAAATGTTGATCTTTGATGAGCTGCCGATTCTGTGGACCATCAAATACACCGGCCTTTATGTTTTCCAAAGACATGCTAGGAAATGCCGTAATTTTGTGCATCAGGATAAATATCCGATCAGTAAAACGGTTTTGATCTCAATAGGATATGATATTGATCAATGCATCCCTTGTTACATGTAAATATAGATCTGTACTCCTTTTCTTTAATGGGAAGGTTATCGCTATTAATAACTATATACTTGGAACTGTGGGGCATATATAGGAATTCCCTTTTTCTTTTGCAGTGTTGAAATCAATTCGCCATGGATTTTAAGTATTGTCATGGCATTTTTTGTGAAACACTGCAAATTTTATATCCTAAGGATTCTTTGACTATGTCTTACGAAATGAAGTTCAGAACGCGACAAATTAATTTACAATTAAAATAACAAGAATAGTTGGTCATTTCTTTGAATTATTTGCAAAACTATCCACAAAAAATTATAATCATTATGTATACGTTTTTTCTTTGGGGGGTTGGGGGCAAAGGAAGGGAAATGAGATAAACGTTGCGTATTCATGCTTGTTCCGTGTAATTTATTTCTACCTCTGAAATCTGAGACTACAATACGTTTTACTTTTGAAGTACTTTTGCCATTCCTTTTTCATTTGCTACGTCTCATGCTTAAATTACTTTTTAATTGAAAATATTTTTGCACGAAAATATTTTGTTGGCCATTTGCAAAATTTTGTGATTCAAAGTTCCTAAATGTAATTTTGAAGTTTCATATCCTGAGTAAAAATTGCACTGCAGAAAAAGAAACACCTTTATTTTCAGTTTTTCATTTGCAGAATAAATTTAGTTAAAAGTTTATTTTGCTGTTTTTGTTAATGCTGATTTTCAAATTTAGCAAACAAAAACCCTATAAATTGGTTTCTTTGTAGGTAATCAAGCAGATATGGAAGTAACACAAAAGATGTCAGTTTTCACTGCACCTAACTCTAGGCGCGTGCGTTGTTGAATCCAAAGAGAAAAAGAAAAAGTGCATACGATGAAACCATGTTTGAAGGAACTGAAAGAGTTGTAGCCATCGCCATGACAGAAGGAAACGGAGAACAAGATGTCTGGTTGCTTCTGGGTCGCAAACATCGACATAAATACCTAGGCATACGAGCCTGTATCATCCAGCTTAACGTAAAACTAAGTATGATTAGTAAATACCCTTAACACAAATATGATAAGTACTTACCAAAAAATTTAATTTTGATGGAACACAAGCTGAAGGACATTTATACCACTATGGGTATTTCTCAGTAGAATTATCAGTAATGTTTTATAAATTTGGCACTAAGGATTTTTACTGGATAATTTTGATTTTGAAGCTTTGGCAACAACATAAATATGAACTAGTTGAATCATCAGACAATGGATTTTTGGAGGGGGTGGAAGCAAGGCAAAAACGTTTGCACACGTTGCTCACTATCAATATGTTAATCAACATTACACCAGTGTAAAATTCTACATGTAAAGAGTACGAAAGTTTTGGCTCATCTTTGAAAATTAATTGGAAATCTTCACTTTTTCCAAAGGGTAGACATACCAGCAACAGTATTAATTGTGGTGTTTTCGGCACAGATTCTGATCTTCTGGAGATGCAGTCCTACCAATATACTCTCTGCTTGTACCTATTTTTTCTAAGTACTAAATAATTGCTTCACCGGAAGACCAAACAATGTGTTAGTTTATATTTTGACAAAGTTGGACTTTTCAGGTATCTTGCTAATTTTTCTATTTTAAAAGAGATATTAACTCGTATCTGGTTTATGGAAATATTGATATCTGTAAAGCGTTTAAAGAAGTAACATTAGCTGCCAATTCGATTCAGTGACCATTTACTATTCACCATAGAGTCTGATAATGGAAGTGTTTCCCTTTAGAAGGACAAGAAACGCATACCGTGTCTTTCGTTTCCCAGCAGCTGCATAATTTTTGAGGAGGTGGAGCGATGCTTTCGATACACGTCGCTTTCTTTCGGATTAGATATATCTACATCACCAAGTATGAACTTCTGAAATGGGCTAATGCATAATTGAAAAGACTTTTGCATTGTAATAAATGAATTATATATTATCTATAATATTTTTCACACTCATTCTGAAAGACTGCTTTAAGCTTAAGACGATCACGTAAATAGTATATTTTAAGTTTTTAATTTTATTAAAGTTATTATTTAATGTATGATGAGCCAAACAAATTGAAAATTAATACATTTGCTTGATGCTTAAGGTTCGATATACTAATTTAGGATAACTATCAAATTCATTAAGTAAAAAATCCATCAAATAAATACATGATAAATCCATTAAATAAAAAACGGATAAGTTAAAATTTCAACTGCTAACAAGCAAATGAAGTAATTCTTCTTAGACAAACTACAAACGAGAGCTAGACGAGTTACTTAAATTAAACGTATGAAAATAAACAATTATGGTACCCATTTAATAGTAAATAAAGTGTACAGAAAGAACCAGAACCATCTTTACTCTATAGAAAGCAGATGATACAAAGGAGGATCGATTACACATTCAGTACCGTGAGACTTAAGAAAAACATAATAATCTGTACCTTGTGTAGCCACCATGGGCGGAAATTACATCGGCTACACGGCCCGGCATCTAGAGGAACAGACATTGTATATGGTTTTGGGAAATGTCCGTCTACGCAGCTTCTGTACGACGCCACAGTTCCACTGTTGTAGCTGGGGATGGCAGCGGGTATGCCAGTCGTCCGGCGATCGTGGACGACAAATGTCCAACAGGTTGTCCAATAGGCAATATATCCAGAGACTGCGCAGGCCAAGGAAAACGTGGCACATGAAGGCGAATAAAGAAATCTTGGAGGTTGCGTTCCACAGGAGTTAGCGCCCTATCCTGTTGGCACCAGGCATTCTGAAGATACGATAAAACAATAGGCTCTAATATCGCAGTGATGTAACGATGGCTGTTCAACGTTCTGCTAATGACTACAATGCGCCTGCGGGAGTGGAATCCAATAACACCCCAACCATAACGCCAAGTGCAGGGTCGGTAAGGCAACGTATAAAGTAATACTCACTCAGCCGGTCGACGTGGTATCACCAGATAGGGATTCATCCACTCATGGTGTTGTAAACTGAACCAGAATTCGCCGGAAAACAGGATGCCTCGCTATTCGCTTCTCCATGCACGACGACTTTGGTACCACTGCATTTGCAGACGCCGGTGTTACACAGACAAAGGTAGCCGAAGATATGGGCAGTGTGCAAAAATACCCCGCTGCTGCAGACGATAATGAACCGTCCGTTCGAAGACTGCGTGTTGTGCCTCACACTTGAACAATTGAGCTACGATGCTCGATGTGTCTGCGAATCCGTCGGAGTCATGCGGACCAGATGTCGTTCATCGCGTTGTGTGGTGTGATAGGACCGTTGGGATTCCGTACTTTGGTGTGTTCGTTCCTCCGCTACCCCGTAAATCCCTATTCACCCCACAATGCCGCATGCCGCCCCACACGAGCAGTTACGTGTAGGAGTCGTAATCCACAAATTCGACGTGCCACAATTCTTCCGCGATCGAAATCGGAATCCTTCTGGAAGGGCTACCATTTTCTTCGACCGGACATTTTGCATCTGTTCGTGACCAGGAACTGCGAGTAAACGCACTTCTAGTGCTTAACACGCGCTCATTTTTTACCCTTCTTATACAAGTTTCACGGGGTGTTACTCTTCAACATGGTTCCCAAATGTAATGTGCTGCCCGATTAATTATTGACACATACTTCCCTGTCTATGCTTCTGTAAACTTTCGATCCTCTGGGATGCGCTTCAGTGAAGTATGCTGACGGTCACCACTGGTTAGTAATTTCAAAAAATGCTCCGTGAATGATGAAACCACGAACCGTCGGCAAGGTATGTTAACGTACCACGTATCCCATTGTATCTCTTCAATCAATTCAAAACTAGAGAAACGCATGCAACGTATAAAATGTGTTAATGTTTGTGGTGTAAAGAGCACAAGGATTCGACCAGCTTTCGCCCTCCACAGGCGAAAGCTTTTCGAATCCTTTTCAAGGCATAAAAATGCAGGGATTTAGAACATGTAGGAAACAAAATTTGTTTTTGAAAATAACGTGGATAAACACCTACCGGGGACTATCAAGGGACAAAGATCTACCGGGTACTATCAATGGACAAAGATCTACCGGAAACTATTAGGATGTTAGCGATGCTTCCTCCGAGCCCTACAATTACACCACTATTTGAAAAATTAAAAATTAGAAACTGGATCTCTCCTTAGCCCTATAGGGGGAAAAACAAATCTTCTACGCACATATTAGAAACATCTTTAGTTAAATTTTTCTCTGAACGTCTAAAATACGCCAATTACTTAATCAAGTCAACAAAAGAATTTGTGGAGCGCGCAGGAAGATTGACAATATTTGATAGCAATGTAACGGAAAGTAACGACATGGCGTCTTTATATTCGTCTATACCAATTCCAGAGTCTGTTGGAAACCTTGAAGAAATAATCGGCACTTTCCGTGATTTCAGACCGACCCAAACTAAGGACATTATCTGCGCCATAAATTCAGTTACTAACCGCAACTGTTTCAAATTGGATGGAAAACTCAACAAACAAACAAAAGGAGAACCGATGAGTTTACCTATATTTTCAGTCCTTGCGGAATGAGTACTTAGACCTTTAAAAAATCTTATCTTCCTAAATTACACTACTGGCCACCCAAAATGCAACACCAAGAAGGACACAAGATAGCAAAGCCAGATTTACTGGACACATAACAACAAATACAAAGATGAAGCGATTGAGCTTACAGGCCCGTGCGACTTGCGGAACTCGAAGACATCAATAGTTCGTGTGGCCCCAATGGCTGGCAATAACGGCCGCTACACGCCGCGGCATCGAACGAAAGAGGCTTTGGATGTGGGCTTGGGGTATGTCGGTCCAGGCTGCTTCCACACGTTGCCACAGTTCATCAGGCGTAGCCGCAGGTGGTCCTTGTGCCGGGACCTCGGTTGCGGATCAGCAACCAGACGTGTTCGATGGGCGACATGTCGGGAGAACAGGCGAGCTACGGCAGCAGTAACACCTAATGACCCGTGAATAATTGTTGCACGAGGCGTGCTGCGTGCGGGCGCGCAATGTCCTGTTGAAACGTGGCCCCTAGCAGGTCCTGCAGGTAAGGGAGGACTACAGGCTCCAAAACGTCGGAGATGTAGCGGTTGCTGTCGAGGGTACCGATGATGCGAACCCGCGGGGTGCGGGTGTCATATCCAATTGCGCCAGGCGACGAACCAGTATGACAATGCATAATGCGGATCCGACCATCGTAGTGTTGCCGGAAGAAGCGGGTTTCGTCGGAGAAGACAATGTCGTTCCATTCCGTAGTCCAGGTGAGGCGTTCAACGGCACAATGTCGCCGCACTCACCGGTGGTGTAACGTCAATGGTATTCGGAACAATGGGTCCAGTGAGACATGTCCCCGCTCCTGCAGACGAAGACGAACGGTACGTGCTGACACAGGATGCTGCGCAACACATCCTAATTCCTGCGCTAACGTTCGTGATGTGGCGGTGCGAGCCGTCAATCCCCGTCGCACAACATGCCGGTCCTCTCGTTCGGTGGTGTGCCGCGGCTGAGGCAATCGCTCACGTCGACCCGTCCGTCTCTTCTGCACCCACCGAATCCATACTCGCCTCACTCTGGGTGGATGTCGTCCCACACGGGCGCCGATGTCTCGCTACGATAAACCGCTGTCGCGTTAAACCGCTTTTCGTCCTCTGTTGAACTCCGAAATGTGCTGGTTTGACTGCCGTATTCTGCGACGAGGCATCAGGAAGTTTCAAACGCACAGGTCCGGCAGCGCAATACACTTCCACTACTTACACCCCGCCTTCTGTGCACCCTTCTCATAGTACTTCTTGGTGGCGTGCCGGCGCGCATGATTTGCATATGCCCAGCAATGCTAGTCGTTTGCATGTCCTTTCGTGGGCGAGGAATGCTGCGAATTTCAGGCAAGTCGGATGCTTCCTTCTTGGTGTTGCATTTTGGGATACCAGCAGGGTATATCAAGATATTCCGAGTGTGGATCTGCTATGCTGACGATATACTCTTTATATGGGAACATGGAGTAGACGAATTAAATGATTTCATATGCAAAATAAACAACCTAAACAATACAATAAACTTCTCCATGGACCTTTAAGTCGTAGGAATTTGGGTTATCTTGATATCATTCTCAAAAAAAATAAAACATCCATCTTCGATTTTCATACATATTACAAACCAACCACAGTACCAAATCTCGTCCCTCCTATTTCTCACTGCCCAAAAGTGTATAAACTTTCTGCGTTTAGAGCATGGTCTATAGAGCAAATAACGTATGCAAGCCCGACTACCTAAGTAATAAGGACATTGAGAATATAATAAAGATAATGTAATACGCAAGACCTATCATTTATGTCCTATGCTTTACATATTGCTTAAAGAATTTATTACGCAAGTACAACATATTAATAGTAATGAAGTCCCCGACACTCATTATTATATAAACTATCAAGCGCCAAGGAGAGACACTATGAGATAGCAATGATGGGTGTGTTCGCTTTACAGTTGGTATATCATGACAACGGGATATAAGGTCAGGTGATGCGTAACATCACAGCCTCTCCTTGACAAATGTCAACCCCGCTTTCTCGTGGTGCATCCTGTTCCCACTAAAGGGCTTCTAACGACCGCCAATAGCGGTATAACCATACCATCGGTATTAGAGGAAATGCTATCCGACACTCACCAACCCGATTCGCCAGCGTGGTGAGTTATGCCCAAACCCCTCCAAAATGACTCCGCAACTTAAATCTTGGCCCTCAGTCTTCGGCAGCTGGAATGTACCTGGCCAAGGCAGCGGCCAGAGCGACATGAAGGTAGAGGGTGCTAAGAATCCCCGGAGGAGCGGACTAGGCTGCCATCTGATGCTGACCTTGGCTACGTATAATGGACGCTCCTTATCTTCTGATTCAAGGCTTCTGGAATTGGAAGACGAACTACAAAGAATCAAGTGGGACATCGTCGGGCTAAGTGAGGTAAGGAGAAAAGGAGAAGATCTCATTGAACTGAAAAGTGGACATCTCTTCTAGTATCGTGGGACAGATACTGGCAGAACTAGTGGTGTTGGATTTATAATAAACAAGAAACTGAAGGATAAAGTTGTAGAAGTTGAAAGTTCCTCTGACAGAGCTGCACGACTCGTTATCCAACTCTCGAAGAGATACCAGGCTCAGATTATTCAAACTTATGCACCAACCACAAGTCATTCTGAAGAAGAAATTGAAAAATTTTATGAGGAAATTCGTCATCTAAATAATAAAGGTAAGCAGCACTTGAAGATAATTATGGGAGATTTCAATGCAAAAATAGGGCAACGGCAACAGAATGAAACTTCAGTAGGTAAATTCGGTCACGGCAACAGAAACCAGCGTGGAAATACTCTCGTTGAGTTTGCAGAGGCAGAAGGGTTTTTCATCATGAACTCCTTTTTCAAGAAACATCCACACAGGAAATGGACATGGAGACATCCAAATTAGACGAAAAGTGAAATTGATTTTATTATGTGTAACAAAAAATTCGTCATAGAATACTGCAGTGTGCTAAACAAGTTCAACACAGGTAGTGACCATAGATTGGTAAAATGTAAGATGCACCTCAACACTAAACTCGAACGTGGAAAGCTCAAAGGACAAACAAAATGTATTGACATAACCAACCTTAAAAAACACCATTATACTTTCAAGTTGGAACGGAAGAACAGATTCTCTGCTTTAGAAGGCCTAACATCGAAAGAAATGGATATTTCTGAAGTTAATAGAAAAGTAACCAATGCTCTAATGGAAACAGCAACAAAATTAGCTGGGTCTAAGAACAAGTTGCATGTGAACAAATTATCAGAAAAAACCAAAATGTTGATGCAAAAAAGGACAGAGATGAGGACAACTAATGAAGATGTGACTTCCATAGTGGAATATATAGAGTTATGCAAGACAGTACGAAAAAGTATCACTGAAGATGTAAGGAAATTCAACTGTGAACTAGTGAGCAAAAGCAATTGAAAACAACCAAAGCCTAAAGATAGCAAAGGGACATCTCAGTATGGGATAAAAACATATTATGGCACTGAGAAAAGAAGATGGTTCTGTAACAAGAAATAGAGGCGAAATTTTGACAAGAGTGAAAGATTCCTACTCCAAATTATATGAAACGTGATTACACATGTACTCCAGACATCATGAAAGGTACTAGTACCAGAGTTCTTCCAGTCCTCCCAGCAGAAGTTGCACATGCAATCAACAACATGAAGCAGGGAAATCGAAACAATACTCGTCAAATTTTCACTCGATGCCTTAATGAAGGAAAGATGCCCGAGGATTGGAACAACGCTACAATGATCCTGCTGCATAAAAAAGGTGACATTTTGGATCTCGGGAACTACAGACCTATCAGCCTCCTATCAGTGGTTTATAAAATCTTCACTAAAGTTCTTTCACACCGTTTGAAGGTAACACTGGACATGGCTCAACCGAGAGAACAAGCTGGATTTAGTAGTGGCTACAGCACAATAGATCATATCCACGTACTGAGAGAACTAATTAAAAGAGCGAGGGAATATGAACTTTCATTGTGCATGGCAATTATCGATTATGAAAAAGCCTTTGATTCGGTGAAACCATCAGCAGTTACAATGGCTCTGAAATCCTGCGGTATTGAAGATGCGTACATTAATATTATTAATAACATCTGTGAAAATGCAAGTGCAAAGATTCGGATGTTTGAAAATACAACACACATAAAAATTGAAAAAGGAGTGAGACAAGGTGACACCATATACCCGAAGCTCTTTAATGCCACATTGAAAAATGTCTTTCAATCACTGAACTGGGAAAACAAAAGGATAAAGATTAATGGAGATTATCTAACCCACCTTCGTTTTGCTGATGACGTAGTCACTTTTGCAACAGCTCCACCAGAGCTGCAGAGTATGATCCAGGAACTTGCTGGCAAGAGTAAAGAAGTGGGATTAAAAATGAACTTTCAAAAGACAAAAGTGATGTTCAATGCTTTTACAAGAAATTAAGATTTATCGATTGATGGAGAAAAGCTGGAGATAACAGACACGTACATTTATCTTGGGCAGCAGGTATCAAGTGAGGGTCACATTGATGAAGAAATTAATCGGCATACAAAACTTGCCTGGAGAGATTTTGGAAGAAACAGCATAATTTTCAAGAGCATTATGCCATTATGTCTTAAAAGAAAATTGTATGATCAATGCATCCTTCGAGTGCTTACGTATGGTGCAGAGACGTGGACTTTAACTAAAAGAGACATACAAAGGCTGCAGACAACTCAAAGGAGCTTGGAGAGGTGCATGCTTGGTGTAACCAGGAGAGATAAGAAGAGGAACTCGTGGATGCGAAAAATGACAAGAGTGGAAGACATCATGATCAGAGTTAAATCCCTGAAAGGACAATGGGCTGGACATACTGCCAGAAGGACAGACCATCGATGGACAGCCGAAATTTTAGATTGGATTACAAGGGACAGGAAAAGACCCAGAAGAAGACCACATGAGAGATGGGTGGATGAAATTCGAAAGTATGCAGGAGTGACGTGGAGGAGACTGGCACAAAACAGACCGTTGTGGAGGAAACTTGGGAAGACCTTCGTCCAGCAGTGGATTGATAATGGTTGACAATGATGATGCTATACTGACAACAAGGAAAAAATACATATCAGAATAACAAAGCGACCCTTGAACACTCGATGTTAAAAACATGTAGGAAGTGTCAAGCAGGACATGCAGAATGATGCTCTCACCAGAGAAGTCAGGCATTAATCGACCTCTCCTGTATGCAATTATATTAGAGGAATCCCTCTTTACACGTACTTTAAAGACACTGCCCTCCGGAAAACAGTCGGAATCCTATCAGGCAAACTAGCATGCAACGATATGGTCTCTTCTAAACTGCGAATGGTTTGGCATGCGTTATTAAAAGATGGAAACCCTTCGCGACGCACAGTATAACTACTGCGTGATAAAAATTCATGTAATATGCTCGTCATGTAACCCACCTGATTTTCAGAAAAATATCTTTGTTTCTTACGGGTTCTAATTCCAAGCATTTTTATGCCAAGCATTGCCTTTTGAAAACCTCCCAGTGGAGTGCGAGATCTTGACGAATTTATATGCTTATTACACCACAAAAATTAAGGGATTTAATTTGCTATATGTTTTTTTTGAGTTTTTACCGTCTGGCGTATTTAAAACAACGCTCTGATTCAATTTACCTCTCTCAAGGAGAAGTTAATGATCTTAGAACTTACATGCAAAATAGCAACCTTGTTTAATTTAAATTAGAATTAACTTTGAATCTGGTATACACCCTATGGCGTGGACTCTGTTCTATTCAAGAGTATAATTGCATACGATTTATGATAAATTTTACAAGTTCTGGCGTGTGACCACTTTCCTTTGAGATTAGGTACAAATTGGTTTCATAAAAGCAAAACACTAAAATGCGTCAAAATCTCACACTTATTTGTGAAATAAAGTTTTTACATAAATATTCTTGGAAATTCCATCAGTTGTATAATTAATGCTGTATTAAAAAGGCTGTTTTGAAAGTTGACAACACTCTTCCTCAGCTTTCACTTGTTTGTTAGAAAAATATTTTTTATAAACATTTCTATTACACTATTTGTTCACCTGATCGTCCTTCATCACCTTATTTTAGTTCGCCTTTCACTAGGCATCTTGTCAAAATAAAAACGCCAAATTTATCGTTTGTTGTAGGAAACTAGGCTCATGACTTGTTCGCATATTTAACACTACCTGGCTGTGTCATGTATTTGTGACATATTCGTTAAGGAAATAAATACAGTTCACCATTTGAGAGCAACTGGTTATGTGAAGGGCGAAAGCCTGGGAGAATTAGGATAAACAAGCCTGTTATATTGGGCCGAATTTCCTGAGAAAAACGAAAGCCCTTTTGATTTTCCCCAACGCCGTCAGAGGTCGCTTTTACCAAGGACAACCTTCTCTTACTGTTAGTGCGTTTAGTAAGCTGCCGTAGGTTACGAAACTACATACTTCTCGTTGTTTTCAAATATTTTTATGTAAAAGAAATGAGGTATTGCATTGTGTCTCTTGTATATTCTTACAAGCAAGTTTAGAGCAAGTAACTGTGGAAACTTTGATTTGTTTAGTTGTTACTCATGCAGTTCAGCTGTGTACATTTACGAGTTGCATGGCTTTTGATAGCAGTAGTCGTGTTAATATCAAACTGTAATGAATTGTTATTCATAAAAGAGGAAAGTGTTTCATTTTAAAGTTATATTTGTTTTGAACTTCCGCGGACGTTTCATCAATTTAAGTTTGAAATAGAAATGGGTAGGTGCTTCAAAAGAGTTACGAATATTTTTTAATCAGCAACGTTTTCTCACACATCGGCGGCAACTTAGGTTATACAAATAGAAATATTTGCTACGAAAAAATTTGATTCGGCGAAAACAACATGCATTGCAATAACCTTCGAAATCACCTACTTTCCAACACTTTAATGGCTGACGCTCACGGCTGTAAGCTAAAAGCAAAGTAGTACTGCCCGATTGATGCTATATTTGTTTTGATCTTTCACGAACGTTTCATGGCGGCAGCCTGCAGATATCTGATTCTAACGTCCTTAAGTATAACTGACTTACACATATAATCATATTCATTTGTGTACAACATGCATTAAAATATGAAGAATTACTACCGTTCTGCGTCATTTTGTAATGTAAAATTTTTAACGATATTGTGAACAATTCACTTGATATAATTGAATTAAAAATTATTCTACAACTAAGCCAGATCATTACGCTCCTCCTTAATAAATATTTTCACACGAGAAATTGCACAAACAGCAAAGCATGACAATAACGAACCCTTTAAGTGTGGAAAACTTTCAAATAAAGAAGAAAGTAGTTAGTTATGTAATCTTACCTTCCAAAATGGATTTGGGAACTGTGAATTACTAAAAAATATACATATATTAAAATTCTATGTAGCAGGTCATCGGTGAATTTAATGTGTCTAGAAATGTGTAACTTCGTTGATCATATCGGAATGCTAGTTTACGGTAGAGGGCTGATAAATTATACCATGAATGTAATTTATTAGTCATAATATTATTCATCGCGTTCGCAAGAAAAAATAAAACAATTCTGGCGATTACGGGAAACATTTATGCGATTTAATTCTGTATAGCAGCACACTGACCTGCCACCAGCAGCGGCAAATCGTTGTTGCTATCCTCGGCAAAAGCGCCATCTGGTGAGCTTACCGTCGTAAATGATTCCTGGTTTTGAAGTTTGAAATAGCAGGCTTCTCTCACGAGCGTGTCAAGTGATGTAGCACAATAAATATTATATTCGAATGTGCTCATCTGATACAAACAGTGAGCTAACGATCTTGATCTCAGGTAATGAGGCGCCACCTAGCGGTTCTGAAGAAAAGTGAAAACTATGAGTTAATTTCATAGAAGTGTGCATCGTATAACCTGAGTATGTATTTGGTATACTCGATAATTTGCAATATTTTTAACATTTATCTGAAGAAAATCAAACTCAGTTCCCAGTATTACTCAGCTGTTCCTCACCTCATTACGAAAATAATTCGTTTTCAAAAGATATTTAGCATGCTAAATAAATTTACACACGTTATTAAATTGCAGATATAAGAAAAAATATAGTTTACCCTTTCAAAAACCACAAAGATTTGCATTCCTAAAGGTTAATAAATATTCCAAAAAGTTTTGAAAAACTTACGAAAGTTAAGATACATTGGCTTTTACTAATAACGACTTCAACGAAACTGAATACAATAAGAAATGTTTTAACTCGAAATTATTACTGTCTTTGAACTTCTAATTCAAATTCACATTTTCTATAAAAGTGATCTGAAAAAACACGTTAAGAGCAAAACGTCTGCATTATTTAACACGCCGTTCATTTCTTAAAAGAGAATTCTCAAGCACTGCAAGAATATCAATTGAATGTTACATTAAGCCTATTTTGCTACTGTGGATGAAAATTCACCCATGTCTTAGGATGGATCGATTGCGTTATATTTATTTAAGATAATGAAAAATTAAATAAAGGCCATTTATTTCTCTTCATATGAAAGGCAGCAGTTATTATTAATCTACAAGTAATTATAACTCTATTAGAAGAAGTGTGGGTGAATGTTCACCCAGTGTAGCAGTAGCGTATGAAAAATATGAGTAGCATGATAGGGTTAAATTATTTTGTCATACTTCAGAGAAACTGCTATTTATTGAAATCTGAGTTTAAAAAATCGTGAAAAAAGCACCAGGAGTGGTAATATTTCTGATTTATCACACATATATCATCAATATACAAAGCCGTGCTTAAGACATATCTGCATGTCGACCAGAACAACGCGTGCATGTATGGCATGTCCATACATTTCACCGATGAGATACAAACTGCTGTGAGCATGTGGTTCTTTGGAACTGCTACGTCTACATCATATGGCAGAAAACTTGTGATGTGTCAATTCTTTTCCTTATACAGCGTTCCTTCGAAAAATCTGAAGAGAAGAAAATTTGAGATAATATTTTGTTCCAGTTGTTAAATTGAAAATAGAGGCATCTAACCTTTCGTGATAAAATTTGCGTTAAAAATACCTTAATATAACAGTGCTGCTGAGCAACACGTGTTTCATTTGCAACTGAAATGATATTCTGTCTGCGCCAAAGTGACCGAATGGTCTTACCGGCAAGCTCCTTGACTACCCGTCTGAAAGGACAGTGGTAAGACTCTCTGTTGAAGAGTTCGTGGTGCATTTGTTAGAATGTTATGCACTTTACATGGAAGTACTGGCCTTAAGTTTGAAAGGGACGAATTGCCATTGTGCTCGTTAAACGTAAGAGGAAAACATTATCTGACAGTAGGTACAAAAGTAAAGCCTAATCAATTTAATGAAGTAAATTCAAATTCATTGCATCCAATTCAAAAGAGAACTAAGAGCTGAAAAAAATTTAAAAAGATTTCGTTGAATAACACCCATTTACTCCAAGCGCATTTTAATTATTTTTTGAAGAATAATGATTGAATAATACACTAGTCCTAAAACATTAAGGATTTTGAACAAATGATGAATGTACTTGACTCAAATAACACACACTGAAATATCATCAATGTGAAAAAGACGAAAAAGAGTGCTTCTACAAAATCAATTTATAGTGCACATTTTGGAAATCCCTCCAATACGACTAGTTGGATATTCAATTGCTACGAGACAGTAGCTCTGTGATCAGCTCCAAGTCCGCGTTTGGGGTTAACGTGCCGTTGGCAACCAGTTTTGCATAATAATTTATTTTACACACAAAATCCATTTTTTAAATCATAGTGCATGCTGTTTGCACCTTCTATCTCTGAACGTGAAAGGTCAGCAGCACCCCATTCCTCCCCAAATAATCATGACCTCGCTACCAGATGTCAAGAAAAGAACTTAAACTGAAGCTAATATTATTTTATTCTCTTTTATTTCACAAATTACTGCAAAGTTTTCCCTAGGATAACGCATTTAACTTCAGAATTCGAGTACGTTCGTTCTTCGTAATCTGTTATTGGGCAAACAAAAAGTTCAGTTGCTGAATTTTGCTCTGTAATGCTGAATTTTCGCATTTCAGGTTATTGCTACTGATTCCTATAAGAATGTTTCATTCTGTAATAAGAATAACACAGTCTTACGAAATAATTACCAATAACTCAGAAAAATAAATGGCTGATTACTGAGATTCTGACAGAATCGCTAGAGAAAGGAAGAAACCGAAAGGAAGAATCTGACCCTGAATTTTACTAATATGGCCAATTTACATTAATTTAAAAAGAGTCTTTGAATTTTGGTCACAATGTATTTTAACTGCTGGGTCGCTTTACTTACAGTTATCGTATTCCTAATATATGCGCTAATGATGTTGTAGGAGTTACTACGTTTGAAAGATTTTGGTGTACTGCAGGATTCCTTTCAGAATATTCAAAACTATTGCAGGTACTAGATTTAACAAAAGCACAAAGCAGTGACGTGGTAGTTATTTGTTTTGCCTGTAAATAAATTTTTGTTGTCCTCAATTTCTGTTTTACTCAGGCGTAAAACTTTTTTTACTTCTATTAAGGTTATCCGCTTTAAAATGAATATGTTTTCACCATGCTATATATTTAAGGTCACAAGTGATATTTTCCTTGTCCGGCAAGAATTACTGCGCATTTATTTTGAAATATTTGCCAACATTTTTGTTTTGATTTGTTATTTATTGAATACCAAAAACGTGTTTTTGAATCGTTCATTTCTTTGGATTTAAATTTTCAATCATGATCACGAGTTTGCTTTTTGGTTTTTGGAGACTATTCTCTCTGTACCTTCCTTCAGTTAAAGCAATTCCCAATCTTTCTGCATGGGAGGTATAAACCAGAGCATTTTACTCTCTGCCTCATTTTGGACATAAGAAAAAATACTGCCGAAACAGTACTGTAGTTTTGATGTATTAAACTACCATCATAATGTATTGCAAGCATTCCGGAACTTGAAGTATCTGATATTCGTATATATCTTAATGCAACTGGGAAACCATTCTCTAGAGAACAAAGCAGGAAACTATGTTTCTTATAAGATGTTTAATTTGTATGCGATTATTTATCAGACAGTAAAATAAAATACTCTATTGATCATTATCGAATACAGGAAAATTACGGAAACGTTGTCCACAGAGTTCCAACTCAGTCTTCTGCGGTAGAATTTAATTTCGGATAAATTCAAGTATACGCTAATGATTTCATAGTTTCTACGACTACGTAGACACACAGACGAAGAAAGAATCCACTGAACGTTGTTGACACACAGTGGAATAAAAGAATCCACTAAACGCTGTAGACGCACAATCGAAGAAAGAATAAACTGAACGCTGCTAAGTTTGGATAATTGGAGTAGGGAGAATAAACTACTATTCACTCATGTAAAAGCAACATTGATAATTATAACCCAAAAGGGGGAACTTAAAACTCTCCCAAAATGTAAGTTGCAGGTAAAAGCCATGTAATAATTCATATACTCTTGAAAAATCAAAAGCTCAATGGCATAGCTCAAATAAATGCTATTAAAAATAAGTGAGCCGTTATCATAAATCTTCTTAATGGTATGAACTTGAAGGTTAAGGACGAGAATCAAATACACTAGACATGGATACAGAGAATATTGGCATACGTGTGCTAAATGTGGGTCACGAAGTCATCTCGCATTAAAAACAATTAGGAATTACCAGATAGTTAAGAACAGAGCCAACCTTACTTGAATGTTTTGGACGGATGTGAGGCAGCTAATTTCACGTTCGCAAAAGAAGTAGAAACACAGTGACAATTTAGAAACTCAAGTACAAAGAAAATACAATTTCTTTGGCATAACAGAAACTCAAGTGCAAAGAAAATATCATTCCTTTGGCAATTCAGAAGCTCACGTACAAAAAAATACCATTTCTTTATCATATCAGAGACTGAAGTACTAAGAAAATTCGTTGGCAATTCAGAAACCCAAGTAGAAAAGAAAACACCATTTATTTGGCAATTCAGAAACCCAAGTACAAAGAAAACACCATTTCTTTGGCAATTCAGAAACTCAAGTAAAAAAAAACTTCTTTGGCAAATCAGAAACGCAAGTACAAAGAAAATACCATTTATTTGGCAATGCAGAAACTCAGGTACAAAGAAAATACTAGAGTTAGAAAATAGTAGATTTCTATTCCTATTCGGTGTTGGAGCGAGATATCTGTTATTATCTTACTTTACCAACAGCAGAAATGAGTCCGGCATGAAACTACGGCCAACCAGGTGCGTAAAGCAAAGACATTTATTCAGGTTGTTCAAAGATGAAAAACCGACCGGGTAGCGACTTTCGCGCTTTGACAGAAAGAAGCAAACCCATAGAAAAGGAGCCACTGACTCTGAGATACGATCCGGTTTTCAGGCAGTGTAGTGTACATAAATTTATATATCACCTTCATTTGAACATGTTTTCTAATTTTTCAATTTGGAAATCCTTTTTCTTTTATATTTCCTGCTACGTGAAATTATTTTTCTGGATTTTGTTAATTTTCATTACCGACTTTCAGCTTCTAGTTGAAATAAGTATTAATTATTTTTTTTTGTAGATGTTTTATCGATCTTTGCTTATTGGAATAGTTGGTCATATTGAGACATTGCACGTCCACATGTCTCTCCATACCTGAACAGTATTATTTTACCCAACACTTTGGCTCCTAACTTTAAAATACATTAGATACACAGCTTTTTATAATGCAAAATACGAGTACTTGTGGAAGGTAACTATAGAATAAGTTTAACTTTGTGGACGAAAACACAAAGTTCTCGGTTTATATATGTATTATTTTCCATTAAAAGACATAAACAGATTATTTCCCTAACGTTAATTATTATTTAGGAGCACGGGTTTTTCTAGTCATGTATGAAACAAAACTGTCTTCTGTTTAAGATTTGATTCGTCAAATCACATAAAATCTTGGCAAGGATGTGCTCATAATGCTGCAAAAAATACAGAGTTTGGACAAAAAAATGCGAACACCTAAGTAAAAGGTTTTACGTACATAGTAGGCTTGAGACATACAGGAGAAGGATAACTTGGTCTTACACTGTTTTCCAACAGTCTACAGTGGGTCGATGATGTTTAAATTTTGTGACTGGGGAGACCAAGAAAGTTGTGAATGTTCGTCCTCATGTTCTTAAAACCATGATTGCACATTCGGAGCTCTGTGAATTGGGGGATTATCATCTTGATAGATGGTATTGTCAATTGCAGGAAACAATGCCTGAAGTATTGGATGAACTTGGTCGGCCAAATGGTTGTATACGTCCTAACATTCATCCGTCCTTTCAAGGTGATCGGGGGACATGCTAACAACCACATAACGACTACCTAGAGTATGACAGAACAACCACCATGCTGCCCCGTTGCGCGCAGACATTCCGGGTTGTATGCTTCTAACGGTGTTTTTCACACATTAACACGTTCTTCGCTGGGGAATAATGTTAATGTAGATTCATCTGACCACGTTACCAGCTTCGATTCATCGGCAGTCCACGTTGTATGCTCCAGACACTATTTTCGTCGCCATTGTGCATTTACCTGGGTCACCAGAGGTTTCGCAATAGCAGCTCTGCCATAAATATATTGTATATACAGTTCTCTGCGCACTGTGTTCATTGATACTGGGGTCTGGAGATGCAGATTAAGCTCAGAATTAATTTTCGGTGCCCTGGTCTTAGTATTAAGGGTAACAATCCTCTTTAAGGTTTTCATTTCTCTATCAGTGAAGGCCGCTTTCCGGTTGCTCTTGTGTTTCGCACACGAAGTTTGCCACGAACAGGGTATGCTGCCATGACACTAGGCAGAGAGTCTTTCGATACCCTCACTACCCTGGCGATTATTGTCACGGAGGCACCGACTAATCGGCCACCGACCATTAGCCCTCATTTAGCCGTCGCCCTTAAATACATTTTTCAAGACACTTTCAATGCCATTAAACAGGGCTTTGAAATTTTAAACTAATTTATTACAACCAAAATGTGGTGGATACCTTTGCGTATTGCGACGTACGCAGCTGCGTTAAAAGTCACGTCTCTGAGCATGGTGTTCACATTTTTCTGTCCAACCCCTGTATATTCCAAATGATAATATAACGCATAGGTCCGGGCCGACTTCTTATGTAAATATATGTGTCTTCACATAAAAACATTTTTGAAAAATTACATATAAATGCAAATTTTTCAAAACTACGTTTTAAATACACATATTTGCACTTTACCTCCATTTCTTTGCTTTTCGCTGTTAACAAATCCCAAATACAGTTTCATCCTGAAAGAAATTGAGAGAGGGAAAATAGAAAATGATACTATGAACCAGCGGTTGCAATTTGCGCCACTCGTCCCATTCACTAGGATGTTGTTGAGCGGAGCTCTTTTACGAAACTCGAGACAATTAGTTGTTCGAGCATAAGTACCAGATGACATATCCGATCACTGTGAGTTTTAGCATGCTATTGGACATCGTTAATGGTCAGGTTTTGACGCCTTTCGATTTCCGAAATTCCATGTCATTGAATAATATTCACCTAAAAACTTGCATTTTTAGGGTTTTTTCCGGGTTTTGAGAAGGGGTCGTTTGTTACCTATCTCCACCTATGATCTTCATCCGATCGCGGTGACACTTGCCACATAAAAAGGGAGGGACATAGTGAGTGACATGGGGTTGTTCTCATGGTGAGTGACATGGGTTTGGTCTCATGGTGAGTGACATGGGGTTGGTGTCATGGTGAGTGACATGGGGTTGGTCTCATGGTGAGTGACATCGGGTTGGTCTCATGGTGAGTGACATGGGGTGGGTCTCATGGTGAGTGACATGGGGTTGGCCTCATGGTGATTGGTCGTGTCGTTTAAAAAATATGACGACTAAAAAACTAACCAATTTTAATAATAATTGAAAAAATCCGCTCTATTAAGAAGACTCAGGACAATTAGTTGGTCGGTCATAGCTACCAGATGACATCCGATCACCGTGATTTTTGGCATGTGATTGGACATCGTCCATCGTCAGGTTTTGACGCCTTCCGATTCCCGAAAGTCCGTGTCATCAAGGAATTTCAATTAAAACGAGATGGCCTTTTACTTGAACCGTTTCACGAAAGTCGGCTCACATTTATTTATTAAAAAAACCTTCGAATTTAAAAACGAAGAAATAGAAAGACTCCGTCTGTTAGCTCAACACTTGCTTAATCTATAATAATAAAAGGAAGTTTGTGTATGTGTGCGTGTGTCTATCTTTCGCGATACAAAATGAAAAACGTGGTTCCCGATCTGAGTGTGTCTTTCCGCTTTGTTTACCTGCACCCTGATCACAAACAACGTGAAGGCGTGGATGAAAGTAGTTCATTATAGATTTTAGGGAATTTACTTTTTTAGAATGTTTCGTACTTTTGTTCCGGAAGTTATAAATTTTACGCGTTCATTTATTAGAATTTGCTGTAATACACGCCTTAATGAGCTTAGATTTTGTAATAGCTTCGCTCAAAATTTGCCAACAATACCCGAGTTATCGGTTACCATTGGCGGCTTGTACGTTTTATTTGCTGTGAGAACAACAAAAACATGACTATCTCTTCTAGATAGTTCTTTATGATACTGAAAGGTTTGTGTTGTAGCAAAAATATGTTCTTTTATGATACTGAAAGGTTTGTGTTGTAGCAAAAAGATGTTCTTTTATGATACTGAAAGGTTTGTGTTGTAGCAAAAAGATGTTCTTTTATGATACTGAAAGGCTTGTGTTGTAGCAAAAAGATGTTCTTTTTGATATTGAAAGCTTTGTGTTGTAGCAATAAGATGTTCTTTTATGATACTGAAAGGTTTGTGTTGTAGCAAAAAGATGTTCTTCTATGATACTGAAAGGTTTGTGTTATAGCACAATAAGTTTGACACATGTTCATTCTTTTTCGAGAAACATTTAAACTTAAAGCTGGGGTTTAGCGCTTAAGGTGCAACTTGTATATTTGGATCTTTACTGCAGTGAATAACTGTGCGATGTGTAACAATTCCAGTTTGCAATGCCTATTTTCTATTTACTAAAATCTAAATATTTTTGGAAGCAAAATTATTTTTACAAGCAAAGGCACTTTCTCGAAACTCACTTTGATGAGCTGAATGAACAGCACATTCAAAGAGGTGGTCAAGTGCCAAGAGCAGCTTCTACAAGAGAAATTGTAGAAGCAGTTTAAGTACTTGGAAGAATGCTGATCTCATGTGACTGAACATAGAAAATCAAGAAACATGGTAGGTGCCACGTGTTCTTGAAGTACGACAAGACAAGTTGAGTCCAATGTGTGAAATGTGACTAGTTTACTTGTAGGATTCATCAAACAAATTGTGCAAAAGTTGTGACTAAATATGCTATTTTATATTTATTCGGAAATGAACAGAAGCAACGCTTACAAAAATTACAAAGTAATGCAACGATACTGGCAAACTTTTCTTTTTATACTGCCATAATATCAATTCAGACAGAGATATGTTCACTAAATGTTTACATATGACTAAGAACTCTTATATTCAGAGCCAATGGGACAATATGAATCGAATTCCTGATGTTTAGATATTACACGAACAGCATACGATAGGTAAAAAACCTTTCTTTAAGTTGCTCTTATTTAATTAAGTATCCTGGGAACCAACATCAAGCCAAAGAAAAAGTAAGTACTTTCATTTAGAGCACGAAACAGGATTTCTGAAAATAGAATATTTTGGTTCATGTGTCGAAGTTTGAATTGTGGAAAGAGTCATTTCATTTTTGTGATCCAGTAAGCGTGTGTCAAAATGATGGAATTAATTAAGGTTTCTGTGTGTAATGTTTGTCATGCATGATTTGATTTTTTTGATTGGAGGTTTTAACGACCAGCGTGAGGAACTCAATGGGCTGTAAGCAGTCGCCCGTCCCTAATTTAGGGTCACTGGTTCCAGGGGAGGGAGAGAGCCAGTGCCGTAAGACAAACACAACATCCATGCCCGACCGGGATTCGAACCCGGACCCCCTTACGGACGAATGATCAGAGGCCAGCGCCTTAGACCACTGCGCCACCGCGGCTGTCATGCATGTATGTCACACTTTAGGAAATGTTTTATTAAAACTTGGTTTCATTCAACATAACATTTTGTGGTGAAAATAACACATAATTATACCAAACGAGACACGATTTTTTAATCCTATTAAAATACGTGGTAGCTAAGTTCTGCACAAAAGTAGAAACACATGCCATGTTTCCTTCTTCTTCGATGGGGCTACTGAAAGATTCATCAAAGCAGGTTATGGACATATAAAAAAAATTATAATTAGAAATTCTCATTTTTATATATATAATTTATTTACGCTTTGCAACCGTAGTTTGAAGAAGCGTATATGCTCCAGCTTTGTCCGTCCATCCGTCCGCACGATAACTGGCGTAAAAATGGTTCGATTTCGATGAAATTTTGCAATGTGGTAGGGGACCACATGGAGACGAACCCTATTCAAAATGGGTGAATTGGGGTCAAAGATCAGGACATAAGAGCGGGATGCATTCCATTGCCTTTATGCGCCATAACGTGCGTAAAAATGGTTCAATTTCGATGAAATTTCAGTATGTGGTAGGGGACCACCTGGGGACGAACCCTATTGAAAATGGGCGAAATGGGGTCAAAGGTCAGGACATAGGATTGCGATTCATTCCATCGCCCTTATCCCATATTATTAAGGTGGACGTCAAGTAATTTTGCTTCCTATACTTCCAAAGGAAAAACTTTTGTACACATTTCCTTCACAATTAATGTGTTCCCAAGGATGAAAATTTGAACATCGATTAAAATAATTTCTTAAAATAACTTGGAATATTTAATATTTTCTAACACATAACCATAATTATATTAAAAATCAATAACTTTTTTTGGTGGTGTTGAAACCAGAAAAAGAATGGCGCGACCTGTACTTTGATGATGTCAGTAGACAAACAAATATTGGATGGCATATTTATGGTTATGTTTTAGAAAATATTAGGTATTCCAAGTTAAAAAAGGGAGCTATTTTAATCGATGTTCAAACTTTCATCCTAGGGAACGCATTAATTGGGAAGAAAAAAGATGGCGCGACCTGTGTTTTCATGACGTCAGCAGTCAAACGAATGTGCTGATCCTATTAAAGTTTTATGACGTCACACTTTTGCTAGCAGATGGTCGCGATTCCCATCTGCCTCATTACGTCACGCGTTGTGTGCGTATGTTCGTCTGCACGATAACTCGCGTAAAAATCGTTCGATTTCGATGAAATTTTATTATGTGGAAGGGAATCACCTGGGAAGGAAACCTATTGAAAGTGAACGAAATGATGTCAAAGGTGGGGACATAGGAGCGGGATCCATTCCACTGTTCTTATGCGTCATAACTAACGTAAAAAAGGTTCGATTTCGATTAAATATTAGTATGTAGTAGGGAATCACCTGGGGACAAACCCTATTCAAAATTCGCGAAATGAGGGTCAAAGGTCAGGACATAGGAGCGGAATCACTTCCTCGCTATTATGCACCATAAGTTACGTAAAAATGTTTCGATTTGGATGAAATGTTAGTATGTTGTAAGGGCCTGCGCCTGGGGACAAATCCTATTGAAAATGGGCGAAATGGGTCAAAGGTTAGGACACAGAAGCGGGGTCTATTCCATAGCTCTTATGCATCATAACGTACGTAAAATTGCTTCGATTGCGGCAAAACTTTATCATGTTATTTTGGAGGTATACTGAACCAGTTCTTTTGAATATCATCGAAATGGGATCAAAGGTCAGGGCGTAGGAGTGAGATTTATTCCACAGCCATTTTATGATTTCTAGTATGTTGGAAAGCTTATCATAATCAATGCATTGCATGATTTTACTAACTTGTTTTTTGAACAGAAAAGTGAAAGCTTTAAAAGAATAAAATGTCAGACATAGGGTTTTGACATTACGATACGAGATGTATTGTAAATAAATTCATATATTACGTTGAAGTTGTTGAAAGTATTTCACTATAAAATTTACTAAATGCAAGTAGTAAAATTCTACGAAAATAGACTGGAGTCCGAAATCGAAGTTCTGAAGTCAATATTTGGCAGATAATCCAAAGTGATGCACGGACTGTTAAAATGCTCAACAGGCATATGCAAATGGACACGAGAAGCAAATGCTCGCAGTGAAATTTGCGTGTCAGTAAGCTGAATTATGCCAATTACACAAACGTTACATACTAAAAGTCAACTGGGAACGATAGAGGGATTTCTACCTGACAGCGTATGAAAGAACCGTTCCGGTAGCTTCGGATCCATATGCTTCATACAAGTTTATCTGACGCTCTACGGTGGCAAATGAAAATACGCATAGAAGATAGGCAGTCTGAAGATTAGGTAGCAAGGGAATTATATATTCATCTCAAATGATTGTGGCGTTTCTTGTAGCAATTCAACATACCGGTAGTGTTTCAGTGAAGCCTGGGCAATGGCCAAGCTCTAACTATGAGTATGACAACCCGTGATGGCAGTTACAGCACTTTAACCCCAAGCCCCTGATGTCATATACAGACCGGCAATCGCATAAGGAGTTATCCGTTTCCACTGGGTTTACGGTATCAAAAAAGTGAAAGCTTTAAAAGACACACGACATGTTTTAGGCTTCATGCCATTGGCCTTTCTACTTGGAGATCCCTGGTTTATGTACAGATAACCGCATCTCAGAGAAGAGCTCACTTGAGCTGGTTCAGACAAGATTGTTTCTGGAAGACAGACAAACCGGCCGGTACCCTTGGTACAGACGACCTGAGATTAAGTTTAAAAATTGATTTTCACTGGCATTTGATAGAATGGAACTTTAAATCCGTAATGATGGCATCAGCATCTGTGAACGAGAACATTACGAATGCGGAGGCTTGTTCCTGTGCAGTACAATTAAGTTCTACTGCTGCACATCCCTCAACTTATGCGCAGGAGCCAATGATAATCCTTGCACATAATATATATAACACTATAGGCCGAGATCCTATAGTACAATGGCGTGCAAAAATTAAGGACGAGACGGTTTTTCGAATGTAACGTTGTGCAGAAGTGCTCCACATCGACTCAAATCATACCATAAGATCCCCCAGATATAAGAATATGGGACAAGTGAGCAAAACCGTCGAAAAAAGGAATACAAAGGCACTTAATTGAAAAGGTAGCTTCCAGCACGACTGGACAGAAGACAGAAACGTCCATGTGACAGGCGGCTGCCAAGTAAAATCCAGTCCTTAGTAGGGGATATATACACCCCTGACTGCGTTGCAGGATTTACAACGTATGTCCATGCTGAGGACGTGGTTGTCAAGGAGCTCTTGAGACATTGCGGCCCATTCATCTTGTAGCGCCAATCGCAGCAGCGGAATAGTTGCTGGCGGCTGATGAGAGCAGCCAAGCGTCTCCCGAAAAGGTCAAACACGTGTTCGATTGGTTTTATGTCCTGGGACCTTGCGTGCCAATCCATGCTTTGAATATATTCACTCTCCAACAGCTCTGCAATAGCCACTGTACGATGAGGTGTAGCATTGTCGTCCATGAAGAAGAGCTGAGGACCCACAGCACCTCTGAACAGACGCACGTGAGGCAGGAGAACCTCGGTACAATAGAGGACACCAGTGACTGAAGCTCCTTGGAAGATGTGGAGATCAGTACGGCTATCAAGCATGATACCTCCCCAAACGAGAACTACGCCACCTCCAAACCGGTCCCTTTTGGTGATGTTGGAGGTGTGATTGCGTGTTCCCTGCTCTCTACAGATGTGCATACATCCAGAATCGCTCGTCACTCTATAATCGGCTCTAATCCGTAAAGAGAACTCGACCCCATTGCTGATGTGTCCAGTTCTTGTGTTCCTGGCACCACAGAAATTGCCGTCTCCAATGAGCAGGCGTTAATGATACACACCGTTCTGCTCGTGATGCAAATAGACCAACTTTGCGCAGCCTCCTGCCCACGGTAAAACGTGATAACTGACGTCCTGTTGTCTGTTGCATGCCATCATCATCATCATTGTCAACCACTATCAATCCACTGCTGTACGAAGGTCTCCCCAAGTTTCCTCCACAACGGTCTGTCTTGTGCCAGTCTCCTCCATGTCACTCCGGCATACTTTCGAATTTCATCCACACATCTCCCATGTGGTATTTTTCTGGGTCTTTTCCTGTCCCTTGGAATCCAATCTAAAATTTCGGCTGTCCTTCGATGGTCTGTCCTTCTGGCAGTATGTCCAGCCCATTGTCATTTCAGGGATTTAACTCTGGTCATGATGCCTTCCACTCTCGTCATTTTTCGGATCCACGAGTTCCTCTTCTTATCGCTCCTGGTTACACCAAGCATGCACCTCTCCAAGCTCCTTTGAGTTGTCTGCAGCCTTTGTATGTCTCTTTTAATTACGATCCACGTCTCTGCACCATACGTAAGCACTGGAAGGATGCATTGATCAAACACTTTTCTTTTAAGACATAATGGCATATTGCTCTTGAAAATCATGCTGTTTCTTCCAAATTCTCTCCAGGCAAGTTTTGTACGCCGATTAATTACTTCATCAGTGTGACCCTCACTTGATATCTGCTGTCCAAGATAAACGTACGTGTCTGTTATCTCCAGCTTTTCTCCATCAATCGATAAATCTTCATTTCTTGTAAATGCATTGAACATCTCTTTTGTTTTCTGTAAGTTCATTTTTTAATCCCACTTCTGTACTCTTGTCAGCAAGTTCCTGGATTATACTCTGCAGCTCTGATGGAGTGGTTGCAAAAATGACTACGTCATCAGCAAAACGAAGGTGGGTTAGATAATCTCCATTAATCTTTATCCCTTCGTTTTCCCAGTTTAGTGATTGAAAGACATTTTCCAATGTGGCATTGAAGAGTTTCGAGGTATGGTGTCACCTTGTCTCACTCCCTTTCCAATTTTTATGTGTGTTGTATTTTCAAACAGCCGAGTCTTTGCACTTGCATTTTCATAGATATTATTAATAATATTAATGTATGCATCTTCAATACCGCAGGATTTCAGAGCCATTGTAACTGCTGATGGTTTCACCGAATCAAAGGCTTTTTCATAATCGATAAAAACCATGCACAATGGAAGCTCATATTCCCTCGCTCTTTCAATTAGTTCTCTCAGTACGTGGATATGATATATTGTGCTGTAGCCACTCCTGAATCTAGCTTGTTCTTTCGGTTGAGCCATATCCAGTGTTACTTTCAAGGGGTGTGAAAGAACTTTAGTGAAGATTTTATAAACCACTGATAGGAGGCTGATATGTCAGTAGTTCCTGAGATCCTCAATGTCACCTTTTTTATGTAGCAGGATCATTGTAGCGTTCTTCCAATTCTCAGAAATCTTCCCTTCATTAAGGCATCGAGTGAAACTTTGGGCGAGTATTGTTTCGATTTCTCCACTTGCTTCTTGTATGATGTCTACAGTAATTCCATCTTCTCCTGGAGCTTTTCCCCGCTTCATGTTCTTGATTGCATGTGCATCTTCTGCTGGGAGGACTGGAAGAACTCTGGTACTGGTACCTTTCATGATGTCTGGAGTACATGTATCAGCCTTTTCATATAATTTGGAGTAGAAATCCTTCACTCTTGTCCAAATTTCACCTCTATTTCCAGTTACAGAACCATCTTCTTTTCTGAGTGCCATAATCCGTTTTCTTCCCTTACTGATATGTCTCTTTGCTATCTTCAGGCTTTGGTTGATTTCAATTGCTTTCCTCACTAGTTCACAGTTTAATTTCCTTACATCTTCAGTGATACGTTTTCGTACTATCTTGCATAGATCTATATAATCTACTTTGGAAGTCACATCTTCTTTAGTTGTCCTCATCTCTCTTCCTTTTTGCATTAGCATTTTGGGTTTTCCTAATAATTTGTTCACATGCAACTTGTTCTTAGACCCAGCTAATTTTGTTGCTGTTTCCATAACAGCTTTGGTTACTTTTCTGTTAACTTCAGAAATATCCACTTCTTCCGATGTTAAGCCTTCTAAAGCAGAGAATGTGTTCTTCAGTTCCAACTTGAAGGTATTATGGTGTTTTTTAAGGTTGGTTATGTCAATACATTTTGTTTGTCTTACGAGCTTGCCACGTTCCAGCTTTGTGTTGAGGTGCATCTTACATCTCACCAATCTATGGTCACTACCTGTGTTGAACTTGTTAAGCACACTGCAGTCTTCTATGCCGAATGTTTTGTTACACATAATAAAATCAATTTCACTTGTTGTCCCATTTGGATGTCTCCATGTCCATTTCCTGTGTGGCTTTTTCTTAAAAAAGGAGTTCATGATGAAAAACCCTTCTGCCTCTGCAAACTCAACGAGAGTATTTCCACGCTGGTTTCTGTGGCCGTGACCGAATTCACCTACTGAAGTTTCATTCTGTTGCCGTTGTTCCCCTATTTTTGCATTGAAATCTCCTATAATTATCTTCAAGTGCTGCTTACCTTTATTATTTAAATGACGAATTTCCTCATAAAATTCTTCAATTTCTTCTTCAGGATGACTTGTGGTTGGTGCATAAGTTTGAATAATCTGAGCCTGGTATCTTCTGGAGAGTTGGATAACGAGTCGTGCAGCTCGGTCAGAGGAACTTTCAACTTCTACAACTTTATCCTTCAGTTTCTCGTTTATTATAAATCCAACACCACTAGTTCTACCAGTATCTGTTCCACGATAGTAGAAGAGATGTCCACTTTTCACTTCAATGAGATCTTCTCTTTTTTTCCTTACCTCATTTAGCCCGACGATGTCCCACTTGATCCTTTATAGTTCCTCTTCCAATTCAAGAAGCCTAGAATCAGAAGATAGGGAGCGTTCATTATACGTAGCCAAGGTCAGCATCAGATGGCAGCCTAGTCCGGACCTCCTGGGATTCTTAGCACTCTCTGCCTTCATGTCGCACTGGCCACTGCCTTGGTCAGGTACATTCCAGCTGCCGGAGACTGAGGGCCAAGATTTAAGTTGTGGAGTCATTTTGGAGGGGTTTGGCCATAGCTCACCACGCTGGCCAAGCGGGTTGGTGAGTGCGGGATAGCCCTTCCGATAATCCCGATGGTATTGTTGTACCGCTACTGGCGGTCTTCAGAGCCCCTTTAGTGGGAATAGGATGCACCACGAGAAGGCGGGGTTGACATTTGTCCAGGAGAGGCTGTGATGTTACGCATCACCTGAACTTATATCCCCTGTTGAATGTACCTTGCTATTTCTCCCGCTGTCTGCTGTCTGTCTCTTCTCGCCTGTAGGAGAATATACCAGTCGTCCGCCGCCGTGGTTGCTCGTGGATGACCACTGCTAAACTCTCGGACAGTTGTTCCTGTCGCTCGAAATGCTCTCCAAGCTCGTGAGACGATGCTGTGAGCGATCCCGAACTCCTCGACCGCACTACTCACACTTTGACTTTCTTTTAACTTCCCAATGACGCGAACTCGGGTAAAGTAATCTAGATGACGTTTACTGGAGAGCCTGTTGGCCATATTACATGGTGGCAGCAAATCGACGTTGTGCAAACCGATGTACACAGTGCAATAACTTTCACCGAATTGCTGAACGTACCCCGTGTGCTTTATACCCTTCCGATACTCCCCCTCCCTACGTCATGCTGCATATATGCGCATGCACTACCGTACCGGACCCTTGTCTATCTCCTGAGTGGTCTTTCGGTCCGTTCTACCTGCTCGTTCCGCTGTTATGTTAATTTCTCCTCTTCGTCCTTATTTTTTGCACACCAATATATTATTTCAGATATTTTCTGTTACTTGTTCACCCTGAGTTCCTTTTAATGGATGATATAGCTCACTGCTTAGGACTCACTTGTCGTTGATTTTACGTATAGCAAGGATATTCACTGTATAGTCTGGGCAGCCAGGTCTCCGGATCTGAACTCAAGAGTTTATACCTTCTACTCTCTATGGGTGACACAGAAATTCTTCTTAAACTAAACGTTTGCCTCATCAATGCAGGGAAATCTGAGGCTCCAGAGTTCGTATCAGTAACTTGGTGATGAGCATGTATGCATGGTTTTTTTCAGAGTTGTACGTCCATAAGAGTTGATGACACTCCTGATTGATACATTTTAAGTTACATTCGTACATCACACCTGGGTGACATTTGCGGAGGTTAACATGAATACCCAAAATATGTACATATAAAACGGTCGTTCCATAAAAACTGAGAGTAAAATCAGCCAAAATAAAGAAATATCAGTACAGCAAAATACATTTTATTCTTCTTCAAACATCTTCTCTCGGATGATACGCAGCGCTCTAAACTTTCAGTCCACTTTTCAAATCATGTGGGGAAGCCATTTTGTGATAGCTGCTTTGGACCTTTGTACAGCTTGAATGACGTCAGTATTTGTGTTGAATGTTGCGCCACGGAACTTCTACATTGTCGGAAACAACCAGAAATTGCACGGGTCGAGGTCAGGATTGTAGGCAGACTATGGGACGATTTCAATATTGCATGTAGTAAGCATCTGTTGAAAACAAGCAGCCACATATATTAGGGAGATATCGTGGTGTAGGATCCACTTGCCCCTACTGCCCGCCGCTTAATTGATATGTGCCGTCCCAGAGGCTTCAAGAGCGAAATGTATTACTCAGCTTTGCCAGAAATTTGGGGAATATCGAAAGAGCCCATATCATCATCATCTTCCCAGCTGATTTGGTTCGGCAGAGATTAAGAATTCAAGTCATTTATCCAATATATTTCTTAATTGATGCTTATTTATATCTAGTAGTTTCAAGGTTGTTCAATAGGGAATACGTTAAACGGTATTCCTTCATTGTCTTACCAACTCTGCTTGGGAACTGTTTCCGAGTGTCATTTTGCGATTTACAAAAACAGCAAAGAACCACTCGTCTCCCAAAATAATTTGTTGACGTAATGTGACTTAAAAAATTGGCTGTGAACATCTTACTACTGTGAACATAATCTGATCGTGATGAGTTTGTATGATACGGTCAAACTCTTATGTCCAGAATATCCTGGTTCATTCGCTTGTGCAGCAAAGGGAAGGTCATATTTGGCTGATGATCTCTTTCTTTAGTTATAGCAAAATATATTTTTGTTTCTGTTACAGTTACGTCATATTATTTACTCATTCAGATTGAGATTCCCAGAAATTAGTTTGTTGTACATATATTGATTAGGAATTGACAGGTTGAAATCACATTCTATTTCATTAATACTTTTGTATTGGTCAATTAACAAATTTTATTCATTGGTATAGTAGATGGTTTTATTTTCACTGTGATATCTGTAAAATAATGTATTTAAAATAATGTATTTAAAATATTAATTGACTATTTCAGAGATAATGAGAATTTTCTCTGCTTATAGCCTTAGATTGGGATTACATGAATAATGAGTGAACATGATACATTGTAATTGAACGGGATCTCAGTGAATGAAGGTACTCTCGCGTACTCAACCGTCTGGTAGAATGTGCATAAATTCGGTTTCCTGGTGTACTCAATGCTTACATTAAAATAAATTCAGCTGATAGATAAAACGAATTTATCTCCAGAATTTCATGTATTGGTATCACAGGTTCAAACACCATGTTCTTCCCAAACACCCTGCGTTTTCCCTATAAAGAATAAAACGGATTTTCTTCTATATTGCCAAATTCATCTACAGAATACATTCCGAAGATTATGTTCGAAAGAGCCCATACTAGATGTTTACGCTCATAGTGGTCAGCAGAATGGGCGTATGTTTCAGACATAGAACTCCAACAATTCCTTCCCTAATTCACTAATGATGTATCTCGTTGGAATATTTATCTGCGAGGTAATGGCACTATAACGTAGTTAATTTCTCCGTCATTTTTATCCGCGCCAGGATTCGAACCCGGGTCCACTCATTCCGGAATAAGTTGCTCTACCAATTAAGCTACGCGGACATTTTATTCTGATTCCTATCTGCCTCTATGTCGTGTGCGTCCTTCGGGCAGGTACGTCTCATCTCCTGGTACGTTACAGCACTCATTTTAATTTCTCAGTCAGTAAATTAGTGAAGACCCTAAGAGCAGATCCCAGATCCAAAGGAAATTAGAAACGGAAGAAACTCAGATAGAAAGAATAACAGAGAGATGTTTGGAAAAGAACGAATGAGCACCCATGTTTTTTTGTAAATATCGCATATAGATTTAATGTTAACAATTGAATATCCCTTAAGAATTATATTACTTGAAACTGTAAAGGCAATAGTTTACTATCCGATTCTTTAAAACGCTTGGGAAAGGGGTTGCGCATCAGAGAAAGTAGTGAGTTATTTAAATATTTTGAAATTAACTACGTAATTTTAGGAAATTAAAATAATGGCACTCTCACAAGTACGGCATTAGATGTAATCACCGTCCTTTTTTGAGAAAACGTCGCCTAACCATATCACCGTTTCGAGGAGTTTCATGAATATGTCCTATAATTGTGCCAGTAGTTACAAATTAAATATATTGCCTCATTGCTTTCCCAGATTTCAGCTTTTCTTCCCCTTACCTACTTACTTACGAACTGTCTTAGCATACTAGGACTAAGAAGTCCCGTCACTCCTTCAACATAAATAAACTGCATTGGTGGTTTCATAATCATAAGACCAAAGATTCTGTGGCTGGCAACAAATACGAAAGACGAGGGAAACTAACGTCTGAGATCGTTTTCAAATGGAATTATCCATGCTTTCAAAGTTCTATGGATTCCGTTAAAATCCCCGTAACCAACGCTGACTAACGTACGAATGACGAGGTTCAAACCTCATCAGAAATGCGCGTTTCAAGTATTACACACAGCGAGTTGGGATTCTTTCTCTCACCATAGGTTTTGTTGTTTTTAGATCCTGGCTATTCTTCTAGCACATTCATTAATGTAATCACTGGAAGCTTTGAAGTACATACCACTACCCCGCTGTAAAACATTTACAATGACATTCGGTGGCTGTACATCTTTTACAATGTCTTATATGTTTTTCCAAATACCTTACTGTTTACTTTTTTGTTCCTTTGTTTCAACCATATAATTTGTTTTGGTTTGTCCTTGGGCCTTTGGCTTTATCATTTTCAATAATTTAGTCATTTTGAACTTTAAAATGAGTACCATTAACCCACGGCACGACAAATAATAAACCCTTTCTTTATTCTATTAATTTCCCATTTTCAGTTTTGATTTTAAGGACTCACTGGGCTCCCAGATGGTAAAACGCAGATGTTTGAATGGCAAACGTCTATCCATCAAATCGAATAACATTTCATATGGTTTCCTGCGTGAGTGCGCAACAGAATTTCACCTGAACGTAAAAGACAAAATCAAGAACGCAAGGTAAATTAAACCGCAAACCACTTGTGAGAGCATGCAGAAATGCAGGAGTGCATCGCAATAGCATCTTACACGCATTCTGCTCTGTTCTGACCTGGTGACATTACATGAGCTTTGGTATCTTACAAATACCCGGTCATGAATGGCGCAGACGAGCAAACGCCATCTTTATTCCTGTAGTGGAATTTACTGGGACTTCTACAATACAAGTTTAGAGTGCGGAGGTAGATGTGCATATGTCTTTCTCCTCTGCGTTTAAATATAGATGGTTCTCCTGCGCTATTACTTCTTCTCCTGCGTGTCTAGGGAAACACTTTCAAACAAATGGAAATTAATGGACATCTATTTTCACTCAATTTATTTCCTTAGATTTCCCTTTTAAAAATATGTATCGACTTCTCTGTCGTCTCATTTGAAAATTGTTGTTTTCTAACCTTAGGTTTTCAATGTAAAGATTCTACTGCGTTGTTATTGTCCTTTTAAATTTTAGCTTTACTCATCCGTTTCGAGTCACTCTGGATTTCTCAGATTTGTCAACAAAAAGGAAATTCTGCCAGCAAAAGTAAATGTGATGACACCTATATGGATCGACTTCTCTGTCGTCTCATTTGAAATTTGTTGTTTTCTAACTTTTGGTTTTCAATGTAAAGATTCTACTGCGTTGTTATTGTCCTTTTAGATTTTACCTTTACTCATCCGTATCGAGTCACTCTGGATTTCTCAGATTTGTACACAAAAAGGAAAATCTGCCCGCAAAAAAGAATGTGATGACACCTATATGTATCGACTTCTCTGTCGTCTCATTTGAAATTTGTTGTTTTCTCACTTTAGGTTTTCAATGTAAAAACTCTATTGCGTTGTTATTGTCCTTTCAAATTTTAGCTTTACTCATCCGTTTCGAGTCACTCTTGATTTCTCAGATTTGTCAACAGAAAGGAAAATCTGCCAGCAAAAGTGAATGTGACGACACCTTTATGTATCGACTTCTCTGTCGTCTCATTTGAAATTTGTTGTTTTCTAACTTTAGGTTTTCAATGTAAAGATTCTACACCGTTGTTATTGTCCTTTCAAATTTTAGCTTTACTCATCCGTTTCAAGTCACTCTGGATTTCTCAGATTTGTCAACAAAAAGGAAAATCTGCCCGCAAAAGTGAAAGTGATGACACCTATATGTATCGAATTCTCTGTCGTCTCATTTGAAATTTGTTGTTTCCTAACTTTAGGTTTTTAATGTGAAGATTCTACTGCGTTGTTATTGTCCTTTCAAATTTTAGCTTTACTCATCCGTTTCGAGTCACTCTGGATTTCTCAGATTTGTCAACAAAAAGAAAATTCTGCCAGCAAAAGTAAATGTGATGACACCCCTATGTATCGACTTCTCTGTCGTCTCATTTGAAATTTGTTGTTTTCTAACTTTAGGTTTTCAATGTAAAGATTCTACACCGTTGTTATTGTCCTTTCAAATTTTAGCTTTACTCATCCGTTTCAAGTCACTCTGGATTTCTCAGATTTGTCAACAAAAAGGAAAATCTGCCCGCAAAAGTGAAAGTGATGACACCTATATGTATCGAATTCTCTGTCGTTTCATTTGAAAATTGTTGTTTCCTAACTTTAGGTTTTTAATGTGAAGATTCTACTGCGTTGTTATTGTCCTTTCAAATTTTAGCTTTACTCATCCGTTTCGCGTCACTCTGGATTTCTTAGATTTGTCAGCAAAAAGAAAAATCTGACCGCAAAAGTGAATGAGATGACACCTAAACATTTGGAAGAATAACATATCTGATCAAATTCGCTATTAACGTTCAGTTTCAAATAATCTCTACTTAAATCGTTGGTAAAATGCAAGCAAACAACCGAAACTGGCGGGCCTTAAGTTCAAAACGGCGGTTCTGTTCCGGTCGTCCATTCCTAGGTGCCTGTGATGCGTTGTCTCTCCTCCCTTTCAAACCCTTTTAACTGCCAAAATGTCTGAGCCCGTTTCCCTTAAAAGATATGCAATTCTGACATTTCTTAGCAAGAATTACCCAACATTTTATGCCACCAGTTGTGGTCACTCAGTGTGAAGCTAAATTTGGTGCAGAAAAATTGTCCTTCTGTAAGAAGCATTTTGAATGCCAGGAGTTTCAGGTGTTCCGTAATACATATGTACAAACTGGTACTTCGCCAGGAGTTTCAGGTGTTCCGTAATACATATGTACAAACTGGTACTTCGCCAGGTATTTTGCTACGTGGCCATAGTATTGTAGACATAAAAAGGATACTCTGAAGTTGAGTCACGTTGCTTTCATGCCGCATGTTGTATTCAATGCATTAGAAGAGTGTAAACGCTCCTCTGGGTACTGTCTGTTGAGTACAACAAAATATGTTTTGAAGGAAGCTACACTACACGATTACAAATGTTAGTGTCAGCACATTTCAATTTGAATTTTCAAAATATCAACTAAATTATTATAAATACAATATGTTTCCATAGATTTCCAGAAGTACTGCAAAAAAAGAGAGCCCGCTCATCCTTTAACAATGTTTATGCAAAAGCTGAAATTTTAGGATATCAACCGCATTTTGTTCTCAATGAAATAAAAAATAGTGCATTATGTGATGTGTATAAGATTTTTAAACTTTCACTTTGACTACAGATCTATATCTTTGACTACAGATCTATGTCTTTGGTTTTCCAATATAATTTGGATCAAGTACAATAATGTTAAGTCAAATATTCTTAGTATCGTCAAAGAAATGTTAGTCTCCAAAATGTTAACTTTTAAACTTTATTGAGAAGTTTAGCAGAAGCTCTATTCGAATCACTGACATTGTTTTAAGGTAGGGCATTGGCAATAACAAATTGGTAATACTTTGATATCAGAATTGTATTTGAAAAGTAAACATGAGTATCTTTGATTATTACTAATAGAAGGAACCATATTTAAAATTCTTTCAGTAATATATTTACATAATAAAATAAAATAATTTAATTTGCTTCTTTTATACTTTTTAGTGTGATATCTTTCTTTAACGGAGGATAAGCACCTTCTGCAGTAGTGTCTGTCAACAAGTTGTAAAATATTTTACAATCGTACATTGGTTTTAGAATTACTGATTTGACGCTGTTAGAAATTATATGCATATTTTTTTCACCACTTATATGCTAACAAAATTTAAGCAAAGTTAAAATCAAATGTCATTTATGTACAATTTAAATACAATTATATTGTGATCTTGTTTCAAACAAATACCAGATTTCCACCACAACTATTTTTCTCGTACTTACCATTACGTTTCAAACAAAACCACATTTCGGACGCAACTATTTTTTACATATCATGTTTCTCAGGAACCCCAGATTTCGAACGTGTCTATTTTTCTCGTACTTGTCCTAATGAAACACACATAGTGTATTAAATTCGTCTATTTTTGTGTTGTAGTCAGCACAAAAGTTCGTGAAGCTTTCGAGGCAATGCTAAACATAAATTACTAAAACAAAAGTACCTATCCTTTTGTCGGTTATTGTTGGGAATGATATGCTTTTAAGTTCGCTTACCATCTGCAGAATTTGCTTTTCTTTATTAAGTAAGGAATGCCAAAACATGCTCTTCTTGCACTTTAAGGAGCAAGCAAAAGGGGAACTTACATTTATTTATGAATTCGAAAATTGCGCCGCTTTCAGTATGTAATGAAAACACAAGTACTATAAAATACGACAGCATGAAATCTCGTGGACCTTTTAATTTTTTTTTTTTCATTTCAAGCAAAGCCTATGATTAGGCGTCCTTTAAAAATAATTAATTTCACAAGACGACAGAAAAATCCTTTAGTTTCAGCACATGTAAGGAGATATTCCCGGATGGTAAAGTCGGCCGTCCCGGTGGCGTAGTGGTCTAAGCAATTGCCTCTGATCATTCGTCCGTGAGGGGTCCGGGTTCGAATCTCGGTGAGGTATGGACGTTGTGTTTGTCTTACGGCACTGGCTCTTTCTCTTCCCTGGAACCAGTGACCCTAAATTAGGGACGGGCGACTGCTTATGGCCCATTGAGTTGCTCACGGTGGTCGTTAAACCTCCAACCAAAAAAAATGGTCAAGTCGCCATGCCGACAGGCATTTGAGACTGAGCGTCGGGGCAATTGAACGATGTTGGCGCCAATGGGTCGAGGAGGACATAACACGGCGTCAGACGGTCAGATGATTTATCAGAAGGATTCGGCGATTGTGAGAACCGAACAAACTGAAACAGGTTATGTTCATGCCGTTCTCACAATCGCAGCCATCCGAACCATCCGCCGCCATTTTGCGTCGATAACAGGTACGGTAGTGGCCACCCGGTCAGTTGGCAGATAACTTGCTGCAAGGGTACTATTTTCGAGGAGGCCACTCCGCCGCCTACCACCGAACACCGAGCATCGCAGGCACCAATTGCTGTGGTGTCGGGCCCAGTCATCAGGGATAGTGTCCAGTGGCGTCGTGTTGCCTTCAGTGATAAATTACGGTTTCCACTTGGCACCGATGATCAGCGCATATTTGTCTGCAGAATAGTCGGCCAGTGTACTGTAACTGCCTTTACCGTTGACCGCTATACGGGTCGCACACCGGGAGTGACTGTCTAGGGAGCTACTTCCTACCATAACCGGGGATCTCTGGGAGTCCTCCATACCACTCTCACGGGTAAACGGCACGTCGACTACATGCTATTCATGTTATGTTTCCTCTCCTCTCACAACATCACCGAGCTATTTTTAACAAAGAATAATGCACGGCCACACACGGTTCGGCTCTCTCAGACTTCACTCCATAATGTCCAATCCCTTCATTGTTAACCCGATTGTCTTACTACTCACCGGTCGAACATGTTTGTGACATGATGTTGCGCCACCTATGGTCATCTAAAAACATCGGCGAACGGGCACGCAATTTTCATAACATCGGGTATGCTGTACATCAGGACAGTATTCGTGAACTGTATGCGTCTAGGTCACGCCGGGTAACCGATTGTATACGAGACAGAGGAGACGCTACAACGTACTGAATTGTTCCTCTAGTGCAGCTGATTTATGAAAATAAATGGCCGTACCGCTCTAGAATTGCAACCGTTTCCTTTACTTTAGACTTACGTTGCGCACATTAATTTTCATCTTGATTAGATTATTTCTACTGGATGCTTCGTTTTTTTGCTGTTGATTTTTTGCAGATAGTGTATTTGTGGCGTAGATTTCGTTTCTGTAGTCTCACATCATGCTATAATCAGGATCAGACCAGAGGCATGCTGTTGGAAGCAGGGATCTTGCGTTCAATAACAATATTTCTTTCTAAAAGTTCACCATCTTCAATAAAGTACAAATGCACTGGTTAGTATCTATATTTCAGATGAGCGAGAACTTCTAGGAGAATTCCATAACCCTTATTACAAGGGATTTAAAGACCACACAATCTTTTGGACTAAGCCAAGAAAAAAACCTGTGCGAGTTAAGTAAACAGAAACATGCATATCAAATTAACAATTGGTATTAAGTCACTTTAAGATCAATACACGGGGAATAAGAATCCTGGTTTCTCCTTTTCTGAAAACAAAAGTGTGAGTCCTTGAAGAATACAAGTTATCTCGAAGAACTGAAAAATATGGAGATTCAAAAATATATATATACACTATATTGACAAAAGTCCCCAGATACCCTTCAAAAGCAAATGGATGGATCATCTGCGTTGTTAAGATGAGAGGTACAGCTGCAAACGATATAAAAACAAGACTGCAGCTGACTACGATCATATCGCACTGTGAGGTTGAGTGAAAATGTCGCGGAGGAGAGTGACTGACTGTGAGAAAGGAAATATTGTTGGGTATTATATTACTGGGTTATCAATAAGATAAACCGAGAGGCGATTAAACATACCCAAGTCAATTGTTTTGGATGTACTGAATAAGTTTAAGACACATGGCATGCCTGAAGAAGTAAAATGTACCGGCTCACCAAAGAATATCAGTGATAGAGGACGTCGAAGCCTCAGGAGAGTCGTTACAGCTAATCGACGGAGTACTGCACAAGACCTCGGTGTACAGGTGAGTAAAATTGCTGGAACCTCGGTATGTACACGTACCATTCGCAGAGAAGTTCATTCCATGATTATCTTAACCAAAATAATAGTTTAAGGGGAAATCTTAAAAAATAATAATATTCCTTATAGGGCTTACGATTATTTTCTCAAAAATGCTTGAAAGGTGTTATCACATTGGCGCTCCTATGTTTGTGTACATATTCCTTAAGTCTAAAAAAAGTAAATAACGTAAGACGTAAAATACGTTAAATTTATGTCATATAGATAAGTACAATATGATGAAATTGCATGGAAGATGGAACACTCGCTACAGTCCTTTGCTAGGGGATCATTACCAATTCCCCAGCCCCGAGTTTAACGGATTTAATGTGCCTAACCCAATATACTATCTTCCAAGCGATTATGCTTTCACGGAGAATAATTGAAGCTCGATGTATACAGCTGTTTGTTATGACACATGTCCAACGGGCTGCTTTTGGTGTGGCGTGTTTTTAGATATGCAGTTTAATTCTAGTGTTATATTTCGCTATTTTAAAAGAGTTACACGGAGTTACGTTAACGCGATGACCCTTTCTTTGAATCGAAAAATGTTTTCAAACGAGAATAAGTAAAAAAATTCTGCTTGGTTTGTTCTGCGCTGTTTAACATGTAGTTTAACATAATATTACTTTGACACTTCGGTGTTTAAAAATGCCGACCGATCAATGGCTGATATTTCAGCGCTATTCTCAAGATAAATATAATAAATATTTAGGTCCGGGTTTCTAACAGATATTATTAATGAAGAATAAATATTGAATAACTTTTACGCCACAGATAGGATAAGAAGTTCATTGCTCTTCCACTAGGAAATCACGAATTCGTAAAACCTTTTACACGCGAAACACTCAACTTCAAGGACTTCTGAAAACATTATCTTCGATAATCACAAACAGATCAGCCGACATGAATATTTTCAGTGCTTCCGAAACTTTGCAACTTTTTACTAAGAATGTCTTTCACAACGGAAGACCACCTAGAAATAATATTAATGACTATAGTAAAAGGTGCTGTCATTCGCAGACGAATTTGTACGTATCAATATATAAAAAAAATATATCAACGTTGCAACCAGTACCAATTAATGAGCCACAACCAATAATCTGGTGGAACTACGTAGTACCCTGTTTTTCACCCCTTCGTGTTAACGGTATTCACATCTAGCAGTGAGGATAATGCGCCGTACCACACAGCATGGAATGTTGGAGAATGTATCGCAGAACATTAGGATTATTTCCAGGTATTCGTATGGGCTCGAAATTCCCTAGATTGTAATTCAATGGAGAATATCTAGTTTGTGTTGGAACAGCAAATTCGACAAGCTGCGGCTCAATCAACGAAACGTACAAGATTTAGAAATCTGCTCGAAAATTATTTTTTTTATGTACCCCAAGAACATTTCGAAATCATGTATTATCCGTGCCTCGCCGGTTAATAGGTGTTTTGGAGATACTTGGAAGACCAACAGTGTATTTGGCAAGTGGTAATAATATTACTTTGACACTCCGTTGTATAATTAAAAGATAATTTTGAGAGAGATGTATATGTATTAACAAATCGACTAAATTTTCAGCATATTATTGTAAACATATGTTATATATACCTTTGAAGTTTAGAGAAAAAATTGAATCTTACTTGCGGATATAAAGTTCAGATGTCGCCAGTAAAATGCTATGTTGAGCAAACTAAAGAATGTATTTTACCTGAAATACGGACGTAAACTTCGTCACCCCTCCGAGTGCAGCAACAATGCAATGGAAAATCATAACGTGACGACGTTTGCATACAGGAAATATCTAACCTTAGGTGAACCCGTTAAACATGTACGCAATCATTAATTAATAAAACTTGTTGCGATTCCATTGAAAAGAGTTTTTTTCCGAAAGATTTCGATTTCAAACAATTTCATTTATGATTTCAGTCTCCTTTTCTTTGAAAATAAATCTGTTTTTCATTTTTTTTTTTTTGTTATTTGCTTTTTGAACACCATCAAATTTTTTTTCTATTAAGTGAATTTTACTACTGAAATGTACATAAGAGAAAGTAGTGAAATTTTGATTTCTATCGTTTCAGTAAAATAAATAAGGAAAAGTGGAAACCAATATTTTTAATACGCTTTGTTATTCCCAAGCATGTTCTAAATACGTTTATTGATCTTATGTGTTCGAGGCTATCTTACGAATTTGCTGAAATTCAATCAAACTTTACATATTAAAGATGAATCAAAAAGTTCCGAGATTAAAAATGTCCGACACCAGACCGATATACAGCAAAGTACTTGCGTTACTTAAGTCTGTCTATGATCTCACTCTCCTTGGCCAGCGTACTTTTGAATTGCTGGAACGCTCCCTGGAAGTCTTGTTCGCGAATCGTGCCAGGCACCGTCTGCGATTCGCGCTAGATCTCGTCCATGGTTACAACACGTCAACTTTTGAGCTTCAGCTTCACTTTCGGGAACCGAAAGAAGGCGCAGGGGGCGAAATACGGCGAGTAAGGCGTTTGAGGAAGAGTAGTCATGCTGTTGCAACTCTAACACTGGAGTGTTGCTGACGCTCTGTGAGCTGCTTCATTGTCATGATGCAGCAGAAAATCGCCCCTGCGCCACATTTCAGGTTGTTTGCGACGAATGTCCTCCCGAAGACACCGCAGAAGATCGCAGTAAAAAAGGGCGGTGACGGTGTCATACTTGTAATATTTAACTACGTATCTATATTAGTGTGATCCAGGAACTTGCTGACAAGAGTCAAGAAGTGGGATTAAAAATGAACATTCAGAAGATAAAAGTGATGCACAATGCTTTTACAAGAAATGAAGACTTATCGATTGATGGAGAAAAGCTGGAGTTAACAGATGCGTACGTTTATCTTGGACAGCAGATATCAAGTGAGGGTCACTTTGCTGAAGAAATTAATTGGCGTGTAATACTTGCCTGCAGAGCTTTTGGAAGAAACAGCATAATTTTCAAGAGCAATATGCCATTATGTCTTAAAAGAAAAGTGTTTGATCAATGCATCCTTTCAGTGCTTACGTATGGTGCAGAGACGTGGACCTTAACTAAAAGAGACATACAAAGGCTGCAGACAACTCAAAGGAGTTTGGAGAGGTGCATGCTTGGTGTAACCAGGAGTGATAAGAAGAGGAACTCGTGGATCCGAAAAATGACAAGAGTGGAAGACATCATGGTCAGAGTTAAATCTCTGAAATGGCAATGGGCTGGACATACTGCCAGAAGGACAGACCATTGGTGGACAGCCGAAATTTTGGACTGGATTCCAAGGGACTGTAAAAGACCCAGAAGAAGCTACATGGGAGATGGGTGGATGAAATTCGAAAGTATAGGGAGTAACATGGAGGAGACTGGCACAAGACAGACTGTTGTGCAAGTGGCTTGGAGAGACCTTCGTCCAGCAGTGGTTTGATAATGGTTGACAATGATTACGATGATGGTGATGATGATGATCTATATTTGGAAAAATAATTTTCACAGGAAATTTAGCTACTTATTCATAGTTTTGTTTTTATTTTTTATTTAATCAAATTATCAAAATTACAAAATTATTTGCCGTAAAATATTTGTAAAAAAAAGTTTAATATAAGAAATGAATTAATCCTCCATTGCTTAATTCTTGATTTGGAGTAAGCTGAAATGACTTGTGGAAGATATATCGACTTTAAAGGAACATCTTTTCTCCAATTTTTCTTAATTTTAATGTATTGTTTTCTCTGAGAGTAGAGTTAGCTTTCAGGTGATATATTATTTAAAACTAGAACTCAACTTAAAATAAATTATCCTGTTCCACCAAATCTCATGAATTCAGGAAACTCATGTTATCAGGCAGTGATTCTTCAGTAGGATAACTTAGAATTAAGGAATCAGTTTAGTCTTTCGCTAGTAATCTACAGAAAAATTCAATTCAGATATGTTCCCCATCTATTTATGTAGCTTTGGTTTGAATATCAGTGATCCTCGTTATACACCGCGAAAGAAACCATGGTAACGGTTTTGCTGTGTAAGGAATTCATTCTTGATTTCATGGCTTTATGACGTGCTGAGTGTGTCCTAGCTACGCTTTCCTCAGATGGACCAAATTATTGATTTACGGTGATGTGCAACGGTATTGCATGACCTACAAAAATCGGGCAATTTTCAGTTTAACTCTTTTGTTAACTAGTTTTATTTGTTTTTTCGTCATTTATGTGTCATTAGATGCGAAATTTAATGGATATTTCAAAAGTGCCTTAGTTGTTCCCGTAGCTACTACTGTTCTAAGATGTGACATAAGCAATCGGGTTTGACAAACACATTGAAATTCACTGCAGATGCATATCAATTGTTACCTCCAGTCATATTGTTTCACCTGATTGGTTGCTTCCTAATGCTCTCCTAATCCTTCTCCAGCCATTATAAGATTTAACGTAGAGCTATTACAGCATTGCAGTGGTCCCTTCTTGTTGTTATTGGGGTATAGTTTGCGTAATTTCTCAATAATGGTTAAAACTGGGCAATTGTCCACAACGGACAGCGTAAAAATTGTTGTTCCGCGTGAAAAGGGATATTCTTTAAATTAAATCGCTGAAAAAGTGAGTTGTAATCAATCTACATTTATTAGGATACAGGAAAAATTAAAACATACTGCTGATATTCAGAATATGCGTCGCAGTGGAAAGCCCACATGTAGTAGTAGTACAACCAGGCAGGACAGAGTGCTCCGAAAGTTAAGCATGGTAGACAGTACAATGAATTCATCTGAATTGCTATTAATATGGTTTGAAGTGACTGACTGTTAGCAGACCTATTGTTAGGAGAAGATTGCTTCCCTATGATTTATGTGGCTGCAAAGGCAGGTGTAAACATCTCTTAACTGCAAATCAAAGACAGCGTAGACTCCCGTGAGCAAATCAGTATGTTCATGGACAAACAAACGATAGGAAAATATTTTTTTCAGTGATAAGTCAGAATATTTTCTTAATGGGAATTAGAGTAGTGCATATGTAAGGATATTCAAGCAGTAGGAATTCCATCCAAGTTGCTTTGCGAAAATAGTTAAGCTTCCGCTGGCCGCCCCAGTGGCGCAGTGGTCTAAGCGATGGCCTCTGATCATTCGTCCGTAAGGGGTCTGGGTTCGAATCCCGGTGAGGCATGGATGTTGTGTTTGTCTTACGGCACTGGCTCTCTCCCTTCCCTGGAACCAGTGACCCTAAATTAGGGACGGGCGACTGCTTATAGCCCATTGAGTTGTTCACGGTGGTCGTTAAACCTCCAATCAAAAAAAAAAAAAAATAAGCTTCCGCTGAAGGTCGTGGTTTAGAGCTGCATGTGTGCATATGGCGTTGTTAAAGTCTATGTTTTCGATGGAACGGTTAAAACTGGGGAATTGTCCACAACGAAATACTTCTGGATACTAGAAATCAAGATGCTACCATCATGTAGATGAATGTATGGCAACAATTTTACATTTTAGGATTACAGTGCTCCCTCTCATTGTGCTAAAGCAGTGAAAAAGTGTTTGTAAATTCAATTCCCTAAAGCTAGACTCCATTCCCTAAAAGTAGGTTCAATTTCCTAAAGCCATGCTTCACAATACATACAATATTATTCCATACTAATAGCCTGGAATGTGTTGTTAAATACACTGCTGGCCACCCAAAATGCAACACCAAGAAGGACACGAGATACCATAGCCAGATTTTCTGGACACATAACAACAGGTACAAAGATGAAACGATTGAGCTTTCAGGCCCGTGCGACTTGCGGAACACGCAGACATCAATAGTTCGTGTGGCGTCCATGGCTGGCAATAACGACCGCTACATATTGCGGCATCGAACGAAAGAGGCTTTGGATGTGGGCTTGGGGTATGTTGGTCCAGGCTGCTTCCACACGTTGACACAGTTCACCAGGCGTAGCCGCGGGTGGTGCTTGCCGGGACATGCGGTTGCCAATCAGCGACCAGACGTGTTCGATGGGCGACATATAGGGAGAACAGGAGGGCCACGGCAGCAGTGACACTTGAGCAGCCGTGAAGAATTGTTGCACGATGCGTGCCACGTGCGGACACGCATTGTCGTGTTGAAACGTGGCCGCTTGCAGGTCCTGCAAGAATGGGAGAACTACAGGCTCCAAAACGTCGGAGATGTAGCGGTGGCTGTTGAGTGTACCGGCGATGCGTACCAGAGGGGTGCAGGTTTCATATCCAATTGCTCCCCAAACCATAACGCCAGACGACAGACCAGTATGGCGACGCAAAATGACTTGTGGAAGGTATATCGACTTTAAAGGAACACCTTTTCACCAATTTTTCTTAATTTTAATGAATTGTTTTCTCTGAGAGTAGAGTTAGCTTTCAGAGTTAGCTTTTCTCTCGCGGCGGTGCCGCCACACGTGGATCCGACCATCGTGGTGTTGCAGGCAGAAGCGGGATTCGTCGGAGAAGACAATGTCGTTCCATTCCGTAGTCCAGGTGCGGCGTTCAACGGCCCACTGCCGCCGCATTCGCCGGTGGTGTAAGGGCAATGGTAATCGGAGCAATGGCCACCGTGCGACAAGTCCCCGCTCCTGCAGACGACGTCGAACGGTACGTGCTGACACACATTGCTGCGTAACACACCCTAATTCCTGCGCTAACGTTTGTGGTGTGGCGGTGCGATCCGTCAATGCCCGCCGCACAACATGCCTGTCCTCTCGTTCGGTGGTGTGCCGCCACTGCGGCAATCGCTTACGTCGATCCTTCCGTCCCTCCTGCACATTCCGAATCCATACTCGCCTCACTGTGGCTGGATTTCGTCCCTCACGAGCGCCAATGTCTCGGTACGATAAACCGCTCTCGCGTTAAGCCACTAATCGTCCTCTTCCGAACTCCGAAACGTGCTGGAATGACTGCCGTATTCTGCGACGTGGCATCAGGAAACTTCCCACGCACAGGTCCGGGAGCACAACACACTTCCACTACTTACACCCCGCCTTCTGTGCACCCTTCTTATAGTACTTCTCGGTGGCGTGCCGAGCGCACATGATTCGCATATGCCGTGCAATGCTAATCGTTTGCCTGTCCTGTCGCGGGCAACTCATGCTGCGAATTTCAGGCCAATCGGATGCTTCCTTCTTGGCGTTGCATTTTGGGTGGCCAGCTGTGTAAAACGCAAGCATTCAAGCTTATAACTTTGATAGATCTCAACACCGTACTTAGACGAGTTGATACGCCATAAGCTTGTTTCATGATTTTTTTTAATCTGTCTTTGTGCAGGATTATACGAGGATTATTATCCTAAGTATCAAATAAAAATTTAACAAATCTGAAAGCAAGGAAAGTCAATATGTAACAAAATGAAGAATAACAACATAAGATAAAAAAACACCGCATGTGCACAGTAACACTTTTTATTATTTTCAAGTATCAAAAATAATTATCCAACCAAAATTGTGTTGCTGTTTTCAACATATAACCAAACATTTTATTTTTTGCTATTTTGACCTTTATTTTTTTTTCGCTGTCTACCTAAAGTGTAATTTCTTTTCCGTTTGCGTAAGTATTTTTAATGCGGGTGAGAATGCATTATGAGAAACTACTGCAAATATTAACGTCGACATTAACGATTCACGAATATCAACATGAATCATAAAGTAAAATAACGATAAATTGAGATATTTATGAGACTTTAGGTCAGATCATTAACACTGAAATAGATTAATTCTTTAGTTCTAACCCTGTTGATCATTACAGGTGATGGAGAGGAAAATGTGTGGGAATTACAGTTTTTTACAGCACGAAAGATCACATATTTAATTCAACAAATTGCATGGTTTTCTCTGCCGTATGAGGTCACGACATCTGGTTTGAATATATTTTCCAATTTTAGAATGCTATGTGTCTAACGATGTCAAATATATGATATCGCAATTAATTACATTGCATTATGTAACGTTTTAAATTTACTGGATTGCAATACTTAATGACGAGCCAGGTTTTGGAGCTGTAGAGTCTCACACAGAAACAGCCTAGATATATAAAATTCATACTACTGGAATTCCATTACTTAACAAAATCATGACGGAAACAATACTGACATAACTGCAGATACTGAAACATTTTGTGCAAATTTATTCAGAATTGTCTGCATACTATTAAATGCTATGATACACATGCATCACCGCCAAAGAGGATCGAAAGAAAAGAGGTTGTCTTCAATTGGACATGTGATCACCCCTAACATCGATGCATGACATTCATGGTCTGTCAATACTTCTCACTAGATTTTTTATGAGTTCTTAAGGAAGCATCGCTTGCTTTTACGTCAGCGCCGTGTTTAGTTGTTCGACATTGTTCGTTGTGTGCTGATGCGCCGCAACGCTTCTCCCCAGAGGGTTTCGCGTGTTCTAAGGGATTTAACTCTTGCGAACCTTCTGGCGTATCTATTCCCTCAAGGATTTTGCTGGCAACAGCTCATAGAAAGCCACTGTATGATGAGCTTTGGTATTATCATCCATTAACATGAACTTTGGTTCAATGGCACCCCGGAACAGACAAACATGAGGACGGATTACCTCGTTATAGCGGCGCGCATCGATTTCAATACCTACTTCGAATATTTGGAGCTCCGTACGTCAATCAAATAGAACAGCTCCCCATCCAAGAGCATAGCGGCCCCCATGCGTATCCCTTCCGTTGATGTTTTTGGATCGATACCGAGTGTTCACTTCACGGCAGATTATGTGATGATCACAATCTCTGGAGAGACCAAACCTACTATCATTGATAAAGAGGACCGTTCCCCGTTGTTTTGCTGCCCACACCTCGTTATCTAGACAGGGGTAAGGAAACTACGGCTCGCATGCCATATCCGGCCGCCGCCGCCGCTTTTTCTACGGCCTGCATGCCATATCCAGCCCACTGCCTATTTTTATACGGCCCGCGGGCCATATCCAGCCCTCTGCCTATTTTTCTACGGCCCGCGGGCCATATTCGGCACGACGCCTATTTTTCTAAGGCTCGCGTGTCATATCCAGCGCGCCGCCTCTTTTTCTACGGCCCGCAAGCACTGAGAATGGATTTTACATTTTAAAATTATTTAAAATGTCAAAGTACGCGCTATAACGGAGCAGCCGACCGCCGAATTAAGGAGTTACAAGATACGTCTGTATGTGGCGTTCCTATAGCTTCGCATTCGGTGACCTCTGCTGTGACGCCACGCAGTTATTATTAAGCAAAGTTTTCAGTGCCACGTTTATCACTTTCTGCGATATTTTTCTCTCGTTTGATTACACTTGCATATCCATCATGTCACTGTCAGAACAAGAAAAGAAGGAAAAAGTGGACTTTCAATGTCGTGCTTTTAAGGCAGAGTGTTGTGTGAATTATTTTGTTACCCAATTAGATGACAAAGCATTGTGTGTATTGTACAGAGACACTATAGCTGTACTGAAACAATACAATATACGTCGTCATTACCAGACTAAGCACACGACACAATTATCACAATTGACAGGAAAGCAACGATCAGAAAATTCGGAAACTTTAAACCACATATTTTATCACAACTCGATTTATTCACGTAAATGAAAAACGAAAATGTTGCTGCAACAAAAGTCAGTTAACGAGTAGCTCAATTACATGCCAAGGTAGAAAATCCTTTCACTGATGGTAAGTTAATTAAATCATGTCTGATTGTAGCAGCAGAAGAAGTGCGTCCAAGGAAAATGCATTTATTTAAATCTATCAGCCTTTCAGCGAGAACAGATGCTCGAAGAGTTGAAGGCATTGGGAGCAACATCAACAGCCAATTAAAAACAAGGCACATGATTTCCATTGCTTTTCCTTGGCTCTTGATTAGTCGAGAGACGTTACTGATCCTTCTCAGTTGCTGATGTTTATTTGAGGATTCAATGCTGAATTTGAAGTGAATGAAGAATTAGCTTCTATGAAAAGTCTGTGTGGAACAAATACAAGGCGAAAAGAGTTTCTGGAAAGTTGAGAAAACGTTGACAAAGAACAATCTGAAGGGGAATCAAATGAAATGTGTCTTACAACTGATGGTGGTAAAAATATGTGTGGGACAGGGAAAGGCTTAATTAGAAAAATTTGCGGGTCTTGTGGAAATGCAAGGTGTTCAAGGCTTTTTTATTATTCACCACCAGCTACATTTTGGGAAATATTTGAATTTGTTATGTGTTCTTGATCCAGTTGTGCCACGGTGAACTCAGTGGCGGTTCGTGGTTGGAAAAATAGGTGAAAAAGTACAAGAGCAGTATGAAAAGATATCTCCTGTCTACAGTGAAAATCTCTTAATCAGGACTTACCTTTTTTGTATATTAAATCAAATATTCTTCCTTTTAAAGTTGCAAATTTGTCGATTATATCGCCATAAAATGGTTAGATGGTTATTTCTTCTTGAGCATCAATGAAATGTCTTCCTGAATAGAAATATTTGCGTAAGAAGTAAGTCTGTCTTGGGAACTAGTGTTTCTTGAGCAAGTTTGTATTCTTTTAAGAAAACTTCTTTCCACTGGCACACAAGTAGATGGAATTGTTAAACTGAGGAAAACCAATTCATAATCTTCTGTAAAAATGTCTTTGTCTCCGTGAAAAACTCGAAGCAGTTCTTGAGTCAATATATTCCTTAATTTTCATCGGCATGTACAAGACTTAGCTCATTTTTAAGGCGCTGGTGTTTAGTAAATATGTTTCCGTAAAAATGTAGATTTTCAAGAGCGCGAGAGGGAAAGCATGCATTAAATTATTCGAATTTGGTTGTGTCAGCAAGTCAGACAAATTGAAGTTTCTTACAGTCTTGAAATCTTATATCTATTTCCATAAGAATGTGGTCCAAAATTTCAAAATACAATTGTTTCTAATTTTGAAATATTGTTTCCTGTGTAAAAGCAGCATATTCCCGTGCTTATTTTTGTGATTTTGCTAGCCTTTCTAAACTGTGTTTCAAATAACTCATCGTTCCTTTTATAGCTTAAAATTTCACGAGTTTTTTTTTATTTGAATTACACATAGTTATTAGGTTATTGTTTCTTCAAAAGTTCGAATAATAGTTTGGTGGAGCCAAAAATGTAAATTCGAAAGTGTTCATGTCATTCAAAACCCCTTGGCAAGATGAATTGATTTTTTGTCTGATTATTTGCTATTCGTCAGAAATCCGAACACTTCCTTCAATTTATCCCATTCTTCAACAACTACACATACTAATTTCGAAGTGCAGGACCATTGAGTTTCTGTTATGGTTGGTCTGCATCTTGCGGTTGTTGATGAAAGTGTGTAAGACCGCTTCGCAGAATGGTGAACAAACGAAGCAATTTCACTGAAGCTTGTAAAAAGTCTTCGACACTTAGAAATTTTAGAAAAACTCTGGTGTAATACAAGATTCAAACGATGAACTAAGCAATGAACAAAAACAGCTTGAGAAGCTTTATCCTTAACTTTTTTTTCTGTAGCCCATTTAAGTGTCCAGACATTATACTTGCCCCATCGTAACATTCTCCTATTTATTTGTGTTGGTAATCAGACTGTTTCAAAAATAAGTACCGAAGCAAGTGGCAAAGAACAAGAAATAAAACGTTCTATGACCATTATTGCTGCATAAATAGACAAATTAAAAGAGAAATCAGAAAATTCGAGAATGGGTCATGGGGTCAAGTATTAGAGGAAGCTCATATTGACTACTCCGAAAATTCGGATAAAAAAAATAAAATGACTCTATGGAATCTTACGTCGAGCTTGCAAAATAAAAATGTCAAATTACTCCCACCCCTTCAAAAAGAAGATGGGACGGTAATTAGAACTGACGAAGAAAAAGCAGAAATTTTTGCCAACTCACTAGAAAAACAGTTTAAAATAAATGATATCCCTGACACTGATGTAGCCATTAAAATGAAAAAGACCCTGGATACTTATTTTAAACATGCGGAGGATGTAGAAAATTCTAGAGTCATCACCCAAAGTGCACAACTCTATGAAGAATTTACCAGTAAAAAAAAACCTGTGTTAACATCCCCAACTAAAAGTAAACAGAAAGGCTCTTTTAAAAAAAATAGGAGTACAAGGCATAGAAGACAGCAACCAAAAGTAGTAAATGCTATGGCCTCTCTTACGTCCGATAGACAAGTTAAAGGTGCTACGACCTCTCACGGGTCCGGAACGCCAGAAACTGGAAAGATAAGAAATAAAAAGAGACCTTTTAAGGGCCAAAAAAATGTTCCTCCTGACTTTGAAAAACCACTACCCATCAGTGAAAGGGAAGTTAGGTTACATATTAATAATCTTAAAAATAAAAAGGCACCGGGCAATGATGGCATAAATAATAAAACTATGAAAACATTACCGGAAGAGTACGCGCAAACCCTTACTAAAATATACAATTGTGCCATTAAATTAAATTATTTCCCTGATGTTTGGAAGACAGCAGAGGTAATACTATTACCCAAGCCAGGTAAATACCCGGCAATTCCTGAAAATCACAGACCGATTTCGTTGCTCCCAACCATGGGAAAAATCTTTGAAAAAATAATTCTTGTTAGAATGCAACAATTCTGTGAGGAATTCCCAGTAATTCCATTTATTCAAGGAGGTTTTAGAGATAAACACTCCACGGTGCACCAACTCTCTAGAATAACTGAAAAATGTGCTGAAGGAATTATAAAAAAAGAACCCACAGCAGCCATATTTCTGGATGTGGCAAAAGCATTCGATAAATGCCCACATGAGGCAATTATCTACAAGCTAATAGCACATGATTTCCCTCCCTGGATTATACATAGAATCAAATCATACCTCACTAACAGAACATTCTGTGTAAAAATTAAAGGGAAAAAATCGTTAAAAAAATCGAAGCTTGTGTACCGCAAGGCAGTGTACTCGCACCAACGCTGTACTCTATCTTTACATCAGACTTTCCCAACTATAATAACAGGAATCTGACTACAGCTCTCTATGCTGATGACACCGCACTCGCTTATACTTCCAAAAATAAAAATCAAGCAACTTTCACGTTGCAACATTATGTTGAACAACTTGAGAAATATTTCTTAGATTGGAAAATCAAAATCAATACTGAAAAAACTCAAGCAATTCTATTTTCTAGGATTAAATGCAATCACAATCCAGACTTTGAAATAGAAATGTATAGAAAAAAATACCTTGGGTAAATGATGTTAAATATTTAGAACTTTTTATGGACCACAACCTAAACTGGAACAAGCATATTAAAGAAACTGTCCAAATCTCTTAAGATTAGAGGTAGTCTCCAGCCAATAATAAAAAATAAAAGGCTTAGCAGGAAAAACAAAACTTTTATATGGAAAGCCTGTATCAGCCCTGTTATTACTTATGACTGTCCTATCTGGGGTAACTGCAACAAACAGCAGAAAAATAAGATTACCTCATTTCAAAATAAAACCCTACGTTATATGGTTGGACTTGATGGAAGAACTTCAAACCATGCTATCCGAAGCATGCTAAATATTAATTCTATCCATTACACGATATGTGACTTAGGTAAATGATACTATGAAAAAGCTAAGATTCATCCTAATCCTCTAGTCAAAGAGGCCATTAACTATACTGTCAATAAAACTGACAGTTATAAAAGGCCAAAAGAAATCTTGAATAAAGGTCCAGAAATGAACCCAATTCACAGCTACACCAGCAAAAAAAATAACAGTAATTGGGACTAGTATTCGGAGGGTATTCTTCACATAAGAAGAATTTAAAAAGAAAAAAAAAAGGGCTCTTTTAAGGGCCGTACTCTGTTTTGCAAAAATGCTTCACACATGTGAAGAAATCTTGTTTAAAAAAAAGGGGCTCTTTTAGGGGCCGAACTTGTTTTGCAAAGAGAAATATTGCAGTCCACATATATGAGACTGGCCCAGAATTACAGTACTATGGTTTAAAAAATAAATAAAGTACCAAACTACCCTCCAGCCAGCGAAAAAAAAAAATCGAAAAATTCCTGAGAAGCGAGGTGAAAAGCCGACTCCTACACGGGAACTGAGCAAACGACAACTGTGTGAGTTAAGGTGCCTTGCAACACAGAGTTTTGTGAGAAAACTGGGTGTTTATCTGTAGGATTTTTCTTGTGTGGTTCTTTTCTTTTTTTTAGGCACCCCTTTTCCCTGTCCTTTCCCCGATTCCCTGCGGCCTGGCGTTGCCTGCGGGATGACTTGCTCTGACTGATTTGTTGCAGGTAAGTATGTAGTGTTGCTTACAACTTCAATTCTTAACGGGAAACCGCATACTCCTTTTGCTCTAATATTTCTGTACTTTTCTTTCATGCTGTTCTATCAGGGAAATCTGTTCCCAAATATCTTATCTTCTTTTTCACCTGACAAAAGGCGCAGAGCGCTGAGGGTTCGGGTCTCCCAACCTCAGATAGGAAATCTCTCTCTCGACTGTTCCAAAATTTTATCTAGCATTTTGTATAAAGCTCCTGACGTTCTATCTTCATTCTCATCATGGAAACCCAAAAATCCCTCAACCAATACACCTTCCGAATCAACATTCAAAAATCATATAATATTTGACGTGATCGTTTATATATTCAGAAATACATTCACTTAATTCATTTTGAATAGTTTTTTATCCTTTCGTATTGATTTTCAATTTCTAAAGAACAACTTCATATCAACAATGAAAGTAATTTAATGAAATGTCCACGATTTATCGAGCCCATGCTTTCGTCATGGTCATGGAATGCTAGTTCTTGTTTGCCCAAATACAGTATAGACTAATACTGCATCAATCACTGTCTGCAGGAAAAGTCTATTTAAACGAACGTTTTCGTTAAAATGCGTTTTCAAAAGCCTAGCATTCTTCCTCAGGGCATCGGCAACGGTGTTTTGAATTTTTCAAAATTCCTTAACATTAATCCGCATTTTAGATGTTCGCCAGAATCACGATGTTTTTGAAGTGACCGTGTTACGCCTAATAAATCTTAGAATCCGTCTTTATTCCACGCCGAAATTTTATTACTAAAAAGTAAGCAGAGCCAAAAAAAAATTAACACAGAAGTGCTGCAAATCCATTTTTATTCAGTAAACCAACAATTGTTTAAATGAATATTGTTAGATTTACCGCTCTTCTTGATTTCTTTCTTGAAAACAATTGTCAGTAAATCCGTCGGTCGACCTTGAAGCAAAATGTCTCTTTTATCTGTATCTTTCCACAGATTAAATGGAGTTTGCAATAAATTACAAACAAGGTCGTCCACAGGATGCATAATAAAAACTATCACTATCAGTTAAATTGTACACAAACCTAAAATATCAGTTAAAGCTTTCAACAAATAATCACAAAGCACGAAAGAAAAAATTCCTTTCAGAAAATAATGTACCACAGCACCACAAGGAAAAAGCCCTAGCAGATTACAAGGTACCCTGGTAGTCCGCCCCCTCCACCGTGATATCTCACGACTTTACGCTCAAAAACTGAAAGATGCAGAGGTAAGGCACCTAAAGCTGAAACACGTCACTTGAGCGAACGGATTAGAGAGGGTGATGTCACGGTTTCTATGAAAACTCGGCGGAAAACTGCAGACTTCCAAGCATTCTCATTTCGGCTCTTCACTTGCACTGTTTTGCGTATATGGATTTGTTTCCCGTATTGAGCGCGCCATGGGAATTAATATCTATTCAAAATTTTGAGTATTTTGGAACTGAATAAAGGCAAAAAAGAATATATTATAAAAAATACTGAATAAAACTTTAGTTTGAGTAAAATAGGTGAAGAGGCACTTCACCTATTTGAACTGAAAAGCTGCCACTGGGTGAACTTCATTCGCTCTCGTGGACTTAATCATCGTCAGTTCTGGGACTTTTTATCAGAAATGGAAGCTGAATATCCTGACTTGCCCCCACGATACAGCAGTTTGATGGCTTAGCAGTCGTAAAGTTTCATTGAAATTTTTTGAAGTCCGATGAGCGACAGAAATGTTTCTAAACGAGCAAAACCATCCTCAACCACTACTATCGAAAACGGAATGGCTTTGAAAATTAGTTTTTGCTGCAGATATAGGATTTCGTAACGGATTCAAATTAAACTACAAGGCAAAATAGTGCTCATATATGAAACGCATACAGAGGTAAAGTCATTTCGACGGCAACTGGTGTTAATTGAGTCACAAATTAGGTCAAGCTGTTTTGTGCATTTTTCATGCTGCCAAAAATTAAATAAAGACGTGAAATTTCCGTTCCCGCACACATTTGCGGCAGATTTACGGCATATACTCAAACGTAAGGCAACAACTACAAATACCACTGAGTTTGCTTTTGTGAAACTATGTACTTTCAGAGAATTGATTGATTTATCTTCTTATGTTCCCTACTTTCTCAGTTCCTGTCGTATTCGTAGTTGTTGCTTCAAAATAGAGTACTAGTGTACGTTTCACTCACAATATTTATTAAATATACTACCTGCTGCCGGTAGACTAGGTCTCTAGATAAAGAATAATGTTGCAGTCATTAAATATCTTTAAAAAAAAGGAACAAATTGAATAATACTCATACTAACTTCCCACTGTCACTCTTTGTGTAACCTAAATCTCCATGTATAAGTCATTTCTGAAAACGTCGTTAACCGCTAACTCAGACTGGTGGATGTGCACAATTATGCCATGGCGATATCTCATTCACCCCGTAAAACTACGTTTCATATTCCAGATAAAAAAGCTTCTTCGACGTATTTCTTTCATTTTAGAGAAAAACTACACACACACACACACACACACACACACACACACACATATATATATATATATACGTATGCTTATATACTGTCAACTTTTGTATGCGATTTTGAAAGAGGAAAATTAATCGTATATGGTTTTAAACGCGAGAAAATTCTCTATTTTATGAGCGTTGTAAGTGATAATCATAATTGAAAAATTCGCTATTTTATGAACGTTGTTAAAATATCGTGCGAAAAATAACGTTGTGGGGTAATGTCTCTGGACGACATGACCAAAACAAGTTGAAAGAAGCAGAGTTATGATAAATCTCTACATGCAGCATAGATCAACGAAAATGAGTACTTCACATGAGGACAATATTTTTGACAGCACGTGCGAAGTGTGGTGGATCCTTAAAAAAATGACAGGACCCTATGATATTGCTAAAGACGTATGATGTCGAAATTCAACATTTTCATTTTGTGTGTGTGTGTGTGATTAGTTGCGTATATATCTTTTGCAAATTCTGAACAGTATCAACTTCAGAGATTAACAGTATCAACTTCAGAGATAACATTTTAATTCAATTTAAGAATAAAACGAACGGGGTAGAGTGATCATTCTTGATCAATTTCGTTTTAACAATTCCTTAAAATATATATCGTAGAATACAACTACAGCATTCGTTATCAAATTTAAATATCCTTTACGCCCTTGTGTCAGTGTGGTTAACGACGCTGGCTTCTATTTATTCGTCTTAGCGCGATCCTTGCCACAATCGCGTGTGAGGTACAAGTGATCATTTCCGCCAATGAACCTGTCCCTTCACTAGAAACACTAGTCCAAAATTCGTGACGGATGACTACGTATCGTCATGTGTTTTGATCATCGTTATCGATAAGATTAGAAGCGAAACAAAATGAATCTCATGTAAGATGTAATGGAACATTTTCAGGTTGTCATGTTTTCAGTTTTTCTCAGGGATTCTCAGGTTAATGCGTAAGAAATTCATATGGCATTAAAATTCATAAAAATTGAAAAACACTATGCGTTTACTTTCATGTGAATTATAAATTCGAAATGCAATTCTTAACGTTTTGAAGGACCACGCGGATGTAGTCGCTTTCTAACTGCTTGCTTCCGACCGTTTTTTCGAGATTGGAGAATTTTCATATTACACTTAGGCATGGATGTATTGTTTATCTTACGACACTGGCTCTATCCTTTCCCTGGAACCAGTTACCCCAAATTAGATACGAGTTACTGCTTGTCTATGTTGGTCACGGTTGTCTTAAAATAAAAAAAAGAATAATTTTGCTATATTTTTGGTAAAGGAATATGCACTCATCGAAACAAAAAATTGAACACACAGGTTTCAGTTTTATGTTGAGAAAATTAATTATCATTATTGATCATCCTAAAATCTTCAATGGCTTTTTAAACGAAAATATTAGTCCGACTCGCCTTTTGCTAGGCATCAAGGTTAAAATAAATTGTCCGTTTCCGTGCTCTTTGCTTAGGAGTTGCAACTGTGAACTTCAAACATTGCTAATTGCAAGGTGCTTTGGATTAGCAAAGGGCGTAAAGCTGATTTTACATTTACCACTCTCCGATGGCATCGAAACATAGAAATCGTGGCCTTTTCGAATAAGACAAACATTTTATTTTCTGTTTATATGACATTGGGGACGTTTTGAACGAAATAATCTGAGACCTAGGTTATCCTGGTATTTAGGATAACCTATGTCTCAGACGGGATGTAAGGTCAGGTGATGCGTAACATCACAGCCTCTCCTTGACAAATGTCAACCCCGCCTTCTCGTGGTGCATCCTGTTCCCACTAAAGGGTCTCTGACGACCGCCCATAGCGGTATAACTATACCATCGGGATCAGAGGAAATGCTATCCCACACTCACCAACCCGCTTGGCCAGCGTGGTGAGTTATGGCTAAACCCCTCCAAAATGATTCCACAACTTAAATCTTGGCCCTCAGTCTCCGGCAGCTGGAATGTACCTGGCCAAGGCAGCGGCCAGTGCGACATGAAGGCAGAGGGTGCTAAGAATCCCCGGAGGACCGGACTAGGCTGCCATCTGATGCTGACCTTGGCTACTTACAATGGACGCTCCCTATCTTCTGATTCAAGGCTTCTTGAATTGGAAGAGGAACTACAAAGGATCAAGTGGGACATCGTGGGGCTAAGTGAGGTAAGGAGAAAAGGAGAAGATCTCATCGAACTGAAAAGTGGACATCTCTTCTACTATCGTGGGACAGATACTGGCAGAACTAGTGGTGTTGGATTTATAATAAACAAGAAACTGAAGGACAAAGTTGTAGAAGTTGAAAGTTCCTCTGACAGAGCTGCACGACTTGTTATCCAACTCTCGAAAAGATACCAGGCTCAGATTATTCAAACTTATGCACCCACCACAAGTCATCCTGAAGAAGAAATTGAAGAATTTTATGAGGAAATTTGTCATCTAAATAATAAAGGTAAGCAGCATTTGAAGATAATTATGGGAGATTTCAATGCAAAAATAGGGCAACGGCAACAGAATGAAACTTCAGTAGGTAAATTCGGTCATGGCAACAGAAACCAGCGTGGAAATACTCTCGTTGAGTTTGCAGAGGCAGAAGGGTTTTTCATCTTGAACTCCTTTTTCAAGAAAAAGCCACACAGGAAATGGACATGGAGACATCCAAATGGGACGACAAGTGAAATTGATTTTATTATGTGTAACAAAAAATTCGTCATAGAAGACTGCAGTGTGCTAAACAAGTTCAACACAGGTAGTGACCATAGATTGGTGAGATGTAAGATGCACCTCAACACTAAACTTGAACGTGGCAAGCTCATAGGACAAACAAAATCTATTGACATAACCAACCTTAAAAAACACCATAATACCTTCAAATTAGAACTGAAGAACAGGTTCTCTGCTTTAGAAGGCCTAACATCGGAAGAAGTGGACATCTCTGAAGTTAACAGAAAAGTAACCAAAGCTCTTATGGAAACAGCAACAAAATTAGCTGGGTCTAAGAACAAGTTGCATGTGAACAAATTATCAGGAAAAACCAAAATGTTGATGCAAAAAAGAAGAGAGATGAGGACAACTAAAGAAGATGTGACTTCCAAAGTGGAATATATAGAGCTATGCAAGACAGTAAGAAAAAGTATCACTGAAGAGGTAAGGAGATTCAACTGTGAACTAGTGACGAAAGCAATTGAAAACAACCAAAGCCTAAAGATAGCAAAGGGACATCTCAGTAAGGGAAGAAAACAGATTATGGCACTGAGAAAAGAAGATGGTTCTGTAACAAGGAATAGAGGCGAAATTTTGACAAGAGTGAAAGATTTCTACTCCAAATTATATGAAAGGGATGATATATGCACTCCAGCCATCATGAAAGATACCAGTACCAGAGTTCCTCCAGTCCTTCCAGCAGAAGTTGCACATGCAATCAAGAACATGAAGCGAGGAAAAGCTCCAGGAGAAGATGGAATTACTGTAGACATCATACAAGAAGCAAGTGGAGAAATCGAAACAGTACTCGCCCAAATTTTCACTCGATGCCTTAATGAAGGAAAGATTCCTGAGGATTGGAACACCGCTACAATGATCCTGCTACATAAGAAAGGTGACATTGAGGATCTCGGAAACTACAGACCTATCAGCCTCCTATCAGTAGTTTATAAAATCTTCACTTAAGTTCTTTCACACCGCTTGAAGGTAACACTGGACATGGCTCAACCGAGAGAACAAGCTGGATTCAGGAGTGGCTACAGCACAATAGATCATATCCACGTGCTGCGAGAACTAATTGAAAGAGCGAGGGAATATGAACTTCCATTGTGCATGGCTTTTATCGATTATGAAAAAGCCTTTGATTCGGTGAAACCATCAGCAGTTACAATGGCTCTGAAAACCTGCGGTATTGAAGATGCATACATTAATATTATTAATAACATCTATGAAAATGCAAGTGCAAAGATTAGGCTGTTTGAAAATACAACACACGTAAAAATTGGGAAGGGAGTGAGACAAGGTGACACCATATCTCCGAAGCTCTTTAATGCCACATTGGAGGGTGTTTTTCAGTCACTGAGCTGGGAAAACAAGGGGATAAAGATTAATGGAGATTATCTAACCCACCTTCGTTTTGCTGATGACGTAGTCATTTTTGCAACTACCCCATCAGAGCTGCAGAGTATGATCCAGGAACTTGCTGACAAGAGTAAAGAAGTGGGATTAAAAATGAACTTTCAGAAGACAAAAGTGATGTTTAATGCTTTTACAAGAAATGAAGATTTATCGATTGATGGAGAAAAGCTGGAGATAACAGACACATACGTTTATCTTGGACAGCAGATATCAAGTGAGGGTCACATTGATGAAGAAATTAATCGGCGTACAAAACTTGCCTGGAGAGCTTTTGGAAGAAACAGCATAATTTTCAAGAGCAATATGCCATTATGTCTTAAAAGAAAAGTGTTTGATCAATGCATCCTTCCAGTGCTTACGTATGGTGCGGAGACGTGGACCTTAACTAAAAAAGACATACAAAGGCTGCAGACAACTCAAAGCAGCATGGAGAGGTGCATGCTTGGTGTAACCAGGAGAGATAAGAAGAGGAACTCGTGGATCCGAAAAATGACAAGAGTGGAAGACATCATGATCAGAGTTAAATCCCTGAAATGGCAATGGGCTGGACATACTGCCAGAAGGACAGATCATCGATGGACAGCCGAAATTTTAGATTGGATTCCAAGGGACAGGAAAAGACCCAGAAGAAGACCACATGGGAGATGGGTGGATGAAATTCGAAAGTATGCAGGGGTGACATGGAGGAGACTGGCACAAGACAGACCGTTGTGGAGGAAACTTGGGGAGACCTTCGTCCAGCAGTGGATTGATAATGGTTGACAATGATGATGATGATGATGATGTCTCAGACTAATTCGTTCAATTCGTTATATCAAAAATCTGGGGTCCTGCGCTACATGAAACTCCTTGGAAGTACTTATCAGAGTTTTGTTTCTTTATTTCATAATCAGTAGATCCCTATATTAATGTATCTGGTCGCAAAGGCATGGACACTTGCGTATAGCTTGGGTAATGAGGTACTGGGTTGATCAACGGTAGGACGCTCACGTAAAAAATTATTTTTTCTTCCATATCGTACCTTTGTACTTTACTAGAACAAAAAGTAACAGTCATCATTATGATTTCTGTGTTCTTCCCGGATCATATGGGAACAAAAGTGGAAAAACCTTTTGTTACTTTTCGGCAAGTGTCGAAATGCTTCTCCACACAAATGCAGCACATCTTATGTGGCGCACACGACTAATCTTCATCACTAAGTTTATACAAAAATACCAATAATACACATTTTACATATACTCTTCAAACAAAAATCTTCGCTCTTTCCACGTTTATAAGAGAGTCACGGAAAAATTCTCATTGGCCGCCACCGGGAGTCGAACCCAGTCTTTTCCCGTTACGCGCCGGATATGCTTCCGCTACACCACAGCGGCCTCGAATTCCTCCAGACTCACACACGCTAACTCCCAAGCCAATTTGGCAGGTTGCTTCTTGGAGCCCCGCACAATGCTGGGGATTCACCAAAGATGGTAAACAGCAACTGAAGAAATAATTAGAAGGCGAATGGATAATTAATACAGAAATTTAACGTGGACCAGAAACATCAAACAAAAATCTTCGCTCTTTCCACGTTTATAAGAGATACTCAAGGAAACTAACTCAAGATATAACACGAAGGCCACTAAAATACATTTCATTTGAATTTTAATAGTACTACATATGGGATATTAATCATTAAAAGGTTTGTAAAATGAGCATTTCCTTTATGGAGGCATATATGAGCATTTCCTTTTTAACACAGGCAAAGAGCCCATGCAGGGCCTCCATAAATCAGTGACTTGACCTAATTAAATGGTAAAACACAAACGGATTGCCTCAGCAAAGTGCAAAACTCAATAAAAATCTTTCACATCAAAGATTGCAGGCAATGAGCGGAGAAAGGAATCGATCAATTCCGATTCTTTCATTTTATTTTCCGTCACAGGGCAGTTTCACTACCCTTACTAGGGTAATTTTCCGTTGGGAAAAATTGTAACTGGATTACCTAAAGTGTTTTCAAGGCAGAAGTACTTAACTGAACGTTTGGAAGGTAACTGTAATTATAACAGGTGATTTCCAAAATTTATGTACTTTTACATATACCTTTTTTTCAAAATCATATAGCGCTAGCATTTCCGTAAGATTTTGCAGATTGATTTGGCAGATGTTTCCGAAATAATTCATTTGCTTAGTGTTTTTTCAAAATGCGAAGCAAAAGCAATTTATTAATTTAGGATACTATTTTTTTTTCATATTTGAGATGCCATCAAAATAAACATTTGTGTAATTGTGAGAGAGTATTTCTCTTTAGAAATGGATGTCGTGGGTGCATAAAACAGTAATTACGATTTTATTCTGACATAGCGAATATACACTGAAGTGCAAGAAAAACTGGTATTGACGAGGTTATGCAAAATACATAGCAATGTCACCTATGCGCTTACTCGGTTGCGTCTGCCAGTGCGTATATTAAACGATAGACATCCTTGCCAGCTATCTGAGCTGTTTTCGGCATGTAAATGACGAGTGATAACGATTTAAGAGATTTTCAACGCGGTGTCATGGTTTGCGCTCGTGAGATGGGCCATAGTCTGTGGGAGGTAGAAACGAAGTTCGGATTTTAACGGACGACCATTACATGGGTGTACCGTGACTACACGAATTCCGGCAAAACTCCCAACCTACGATACCAGTGTGGCCATAAAAAGACACTGGTTGAACGTAAATATCGTCGGCTGTCAAGAATCGTTTCACGTAATAGGCGTGCAACACTCTCGCGAGTATCATCGGAATTCACTACTGGAGCCTTTATAAGCATCAGCGTCGGAACAGGCTATGGGAGCCGACGCCCAACTCGAGTCCCATTGATGAGTACACGACACAGAGCTATCCACCTCACTTGGGCACGGCAACACCACCACTGGACACTTGATGACTGGAAACAAGTAGCCTGGTCTGTCGAGTTGCATTTCCAACTGTATCGGGCAGATGGAAAGATTCGTGTACGGCGAAAACCCCATGAAGCCATGGTTCCCGCCTGTCTACCGGCTGGTGGGGTTTCGTAATGGTATGTGGTGTATTTAGCTGAACTTCCCTGGGATCCCTGTTACGTCTTCAAACGTCTGTACACGGCCAACGCTATGTGTGCATCATTTCTGACGAGGTACACTCGTTCATGTCCTGCATTCATGCGGATGGGTTGGGCCTGTTCCAACAGGACAATGCTCCTATACACAAGTTTCGAGACGGCACATTACGGTTAAAGGAGCATTCATCTGAGTTAGGCGTGTTGCCATTCCCACCCAAGTTCCCAGATCTGGACGTGATAGAACACATTTGGCATGCCATGCAACGCGCTATCGAACACAGGAATCCGAGATCTCGGAATACACCCGAATTGTGGAACGCTCTGCAGGAAGTATGGTGTGCATTGCCTACAGGATATGTCCAGAAGCTAGTGGAGTCCATGCCCCATTGTATTTCTGCAGTTCTGCTGTCTCGTGGGGGACATATCAAGTGTTAGACTGGTGTACCAGTTTTTCTGGCACATCAGTTTATATGTTTGACATATTGTTCCTAAAGTATGAGTATTGCTGTCCAGAAACTAACAAAAGCTGGCAAACCTACGTGAAATATGTGATGCGAAGTCTGGCGGCAAAACATAAACTTGATCGGACTAAACAGGAAACTGTTCAAGGATATATGTTTATGTTGAAGACTGGCTTTGGAAAAATGTAGTACTGCTTTCCAAGGAATACGTGGAAATATTAGATATAAAATTCCTAGACAAAATCACACCGCAAGAATGTATTAATATTTGATTAATTCCGAAGGATCTCTGCATTAGAAAGGTAAACTATCGCGAGGTTTTAATTGCATTTGAGTATACACAGTGGTACGAAAATAATATGACCACTTACCTAATAATAGGAATAACCAGCCTTGGCCCGTATGATATCAGGGAAATAGGGTGGCATGGATGCAATGAGGCAATCCAAGATTTCCCGACGCACACGTGCATATTCGGACATCAGCAGAGCAAGGGGGTCTTGGAGGTGACGGAGTTGGAGGTCGGGACGTTACACCTGTTGACAGAAATAGTTCCACAAGTGCGCTATGGGACTGAGGTCGAGCAATTTCTCTGGCCAAGGGAGAACGGAGACATCGCTGTCGTGTTCCCGGAATCAGTCACGCAAACCCTTAGTGATACGGCTCGGCGCCTTGTCCTGTTGGTAGACACCCTCTCCACTAGGGTAAACGTCGAACATGAAGGCATGCATGTTGTCAGTGAGGATGTTTAGGTAGACATTGGCCCTCACGAACTCATCCAGTGGTACCAGCTATCCCACGTCTTATATCCATGCACATAATGGGCTGTGCGGGATTCAAAAGCTCTGAGATACCTCCCACGACACTAAGTGCATGGCACAGCACAGAAACTGATTAGTACTCCTGAGAAAGTGGCAATAAATAATTAACTGCTGGATAAACTTCCCCAACATAGTGCTTGCATGAAATGCAGCCCGCAAAATGTTCAAACCCTTATAAGTATCATCATCATGGTATTTTCTTATACAATCTAACAAATCCTCTTCATTATGCAAATAACCGTTCGATGTATGAGAAGGCATCGCGCTTTCAGTTGTAATGTCGCACTGTGGAACTGCAGGCTCTTTATTTGGAAGTATAACTGTGTTAATAATGCCAAAGTTATCAATACGTTCAGGTATTGTGCGAGTATTTTGCTTAACATCCATGAACAAAGTTCATGGGTTCCCAATTTGTCAAATTTTCAGATACTGTCATCTGGAAAATAGAGATACCTATTCAATGGAAAAATCCCTTTGAGCTGGCGCTGTTCAGGTTTTGATCCATATTATCTTATGCTCCGACAGTGAAAATACCACGTCGCAAATTTGAGGGACATGAAATGTTTTCTTCGGCAGCTGTATTCACACCAATTTGGCACATACTGGACGTTACTGCATATATCCGTTTGGATGACACAGACATTACAAGACTGTGTAATACACCGATATTTGACTTGTTTCTTGACTATCTATAAACTTGTGAACCTAAATCTACTGGAAATGGTGGCTCACGATGTTTTGTGTTGCGCACAATGTCACATTTAGGCATTCCTTCATGACGACTGAAATTTATCAGCTGACTGATTATCAAGGCTGATTGTGTTGTTCTGCATTTTTGTATTACATACTATCCATACAGAATCATACTATCAATGGCTAGCAGTGCATGTGGTACTGAACTTTGTTGGCAATATTTCTGAAAATCTCCAGAAAATGAAACAGATAATGTTGCAATTTCTTATCTCAGATATCTGATGAATCTTATACAGGCGACGGCATCTCCGTCATAATTTTCCTTCTCTGCATATTTTAGGAAGTTTCTCCTGTAACTAATAAGTTGGTATACTTTTCTAAACATGACTAACATTAGCTGCAGAAACTGTGCTTCAAACGTTTCTCGCAAACGATATGAGTGTGATTTCACATCATATATTTCTACACCTAAAAGCTGATTAAGCCTGACGTCCTATATTCGAGTTAGATCAGACATCCTAAAAACGAAATGCATTTCCTTTGTGTCAAGTTTATCTTGGTTGTGTGATGCCAATACTGCGAATGCGATTCCCTCGAACATTAGCTTTCTGCGGTCCATATCACTTCTCGACGAATTAATATGCTTGTTAATACCCTGCTTGTGATATTTTACTTCTCGTCAGACGAAGTCTCTTGGACAAAATGGGGCCACCGTTTTTAGTGTTGCTACAGTTCTAAGTCCAGATTCTACTTCAAAAGTCATCATTTTGTGCAATGGTTGATTCGACATTGTGTGACGCCTGCGCACGCAACATATATCGGCGAACGAATTGAATGGTGGAATAGTTGATCTGATCATCTAACACCCTTTGTTACCAGTAGAACCAGAGGTGCATGTTGAAGAAGGCAGAAGATCTTCAAGAGAAAGTTTTTCTGATTGGAGGTTTAACGACCACCGTGAGCAACTCAATGGGCTATAAGCAGTCGCCCGTCCCTAATTCAGGGTCACTGGTTCCAGGGAAGGGGAGAGCTAGTGCCGTAAGGCAAACACAACATCCATGCCTCACCGGGATACGAACCCAGACCCCGTTCGGACGAATGATCAGAGGCCATCGCTTAGACCACTGCGCCACCGGGGCGGCAGAGAGACAGTTTCATGACCCTCTGGTAAGTTCTCTTAAGTTTAGATGGCCGAAGATTTTTAAGAGAATGTTTCATGACCCTGTGGTGGGTTCACTTAAGCTGGCTCGAATTACACTTCACTGAACATAATTTGTGCCACTTTATCTCACGAGTAATAAACGTGTGTGTGATTCCTTCTCCATCTAGACTCTCGAAATTGATGAATTATGGGAGTTCACCCAAATGATGGAACTCTTCAGTATTGCCAGCTATTGTATCATTCCCCTTATTTCGTTATTCTAGATTATTTTTGCTGGCTGGATTCACAAGAATTTCTTTTATGTCTCGCTGAAACAAACAACATTTCGCCCAATCCATTAGTCTTGAGCGATTTCGTCATTTTGGCAGCTCGGTGAAGGTTATTTTCAGTCTTTTACTCGATTTCCCAGATATATCTGAAGTCTAAAGTTTTAACACAACTTTAGAAGTCAGTAAAAATCTTGAAAAAATAATTAAAGATTTAGTCACTAGTGTAAAACAATTTACTTAGAGATAAAAATACCTCTGAATACCAACGTACTGCAATTCTGAACACACTTTTGCACAGTTGTAGTTTTGCAGTTTAATTTTAAAGATTTAAATAAGCATAAATTTGCCATATTATGTTCATTTTGACCTAATATTAGTGTTAAGGGATTCAAAAACATGTAAATGACAACAACCAGGATATAAGTAGACAATGTGCGGTGATTTCTGGCTTTATGACGCCAATTTGAATTCTAAGGGAAATTCCAAATGCCTCTCCTTCGGAAATTGATCTCTTAGGTTCAACCTACAATTATGCAAAGCGACAATCCATGTTCGGAAAACACACTATACCAACAAATTAGCCTCGTACTGTCTCCATTTCTGTGCTGCCTAGGATGCCATCCCAAGAATCAATTGTATCTATTTTTTAATATTTCCTCGAACAAAAAACTGGAAACTACAATAACTATCATTTTACATGGTATAGTTGTTCCTAAGGCCAATGAAACACAGGAAAATGTTTATTAACATATCCATGAAGCTTTACTAACCAAAAGTATCATTTTCTGGAGATATCAAAATTAATTAAGCAGTTAAATTTTCCACACAGAAAAGAAGTTGAAAACATTTCCAGTATGTCACGAATAACTGCAGTTTTATTCAGAAACTTTATTCCGGGCACAACGCAGTCATTAAATATCTGGATGCCTGAAGTCATGTCAACATCATATTTTCAGTTGGAAATTCAATACAATCTTAGGAAATCTATTTTAATCTAAGAAAATTTCATTTTTTCCCCTTGTGTTGGTTCAAACATATTTTGTCCGCGGAAGGCACGAAGAAAAAATTGCTACCTAAATTAAGAAAAGCTGTAAATAAAAAAGGAATTTCAACAGGGAAAGTATTTACTGGTGGTAAAAAAAACTTCTATTTGAAAGCACGATTTAAAAAGAAACATGATTCGATAGAAGAGAAATAAAAAACGTATGTTGTTTTAACTTAGACAGAATTTCATAGAAGAAATACCAACTGAAGAATCTTCATATTAAAATGCTTGTGTGTATGTGAGGTGATATAACATGTAAATATGGAAGTAAGAAAAATTGTTTTTATTTTATATTTCTTTGTCTTTTCTGGCGTGTTGGGAATAATGATGCCATTTATCCATATTTTTACTCCAATGAAGCAGGATCCAAGTATAGCGCCATTATTATTCCATATCTCGGGATTAATGATGCCATTTGCCCCCATCGATATTCCTTAGACGCAGGAACAAAGTAAGTGATTGTTCAACAACACATGCGATAAGGTTTTCAATCTGTCGTCGAAAAAGTGATTTGCGTCGTCTCTCTGGTCTATTTTACAGTCTGGCACGACACCATTGCAGTGTTTTCGACGATGTAATGTTGTTAAGAGCCGTCGTAGAAACGGCCTGCGTGCGTGTAGTCCTACGTGGTGCTGACGTCTGCCAATCGTTCTGGGACGAATCAAGTGACGCATGGAGGGCGGAACTGCTCGCTGAATACCCGCGATTTTGACTGTTGGGTCACTCCGCGCATGTCGGACGAAATCCTGTACCGACGTGGAACGTCTAGGTCTCCCAGACCCTTCCTGTCACAGCTACGTTCCTTGCTCTATCCACTACTCCCAACAGTGTGCTATAGTGATATATGCAAGACCTATGTGCTGCATTGTCGGAATTGGACATCCGGTGATTGGCAAAGGATTGCCTTCTCCGATGAGTCACATTTTCTGCTTCATCGAACTAATGGACGTTGACGTATAAGACGAGATGCATCGGAGAACAAACACTCATCAACCATTGCTAGAAGAACGCAAGCTAGTGGGGACAGCGTTATGATCTGAGGAATGTTTTCGTGGCATTCTGTGGGTTCACTCATACTTGTGGAAGGCACTGTGGACCGAATGCGTTATGAATCCATCCTTGCAGACCACGTACACCCATACATGCTGATTGTCTTCCCTGGGGCGAATGGGACCTTCCAGCAAAAGAAGACGAAGTGTCACACAGTTAGAAATGTCCGAGAGTGGTTGGAAGAGCACGATGAAGACTTCAAAGTACTTCCCTGGCTCCCTTATTCCCCAGACGTAAACCAATTGAGCATCTGGGGTACCATCTCTATCGTGTTGTTCGCTCTATGGATCCTCCACCACGCACCCTTAGCAGCTGTGAGATGCACTGCAGTAAGCATGGCTTAGCAACTATCGATCGTTGATCCCCAGCTGTACCTTAAGGATCTACGAGACCCGCCATCTTGTATTGCTGCCTTCTCTTATTAACCAATGAGCAAGCGTATTTCACAAACTGCTCGGGCAATTTAACACATTTTAGAACACCGTTTGTGGTTAACACAAAATTTATCATAAATAAAGACTTCCCTGGTTTTAGATTTTCATTTTGGACCCTTTAAGTATTTTTTATTAATTAATAAAACTATGGAAGACGCCTTGGTACCACTTTCGCTGCAGATAAAAAAAGAAGGGAAATGTCATTAAAAATTCCAAAAACCATGCAACTCTTTACTTATCATATATCTTGCGTTAGCCACAAACGGTGTTCCAAAATGTGCAAATTTGCCCGAGCAATTTGTGAAATACGCTTGCCCGTTGGTTAATAAAGGTAGGCAGCATACAAGATGGCGGGTCTCATAGTCTTGAGCTCTATTCAAAATGTCTAACAAAAGGCACATTAGTCCTTGGACTTTTATTACAGAACGACAAAAACTATTGGAAAAAATTGTTTACATAATTGATTTAGTGAAGAGAAAACTGCAAGCAATATCATGATATGGTGCTTGATATGAAATATATCTCCATTAAAAACATAATTTCAAAAAACAAAGAAAAAAAAAGAAAAATAGAAAAAAAAATTGTTTATCTGAGGCAGCTACCAATTTGTAATATACAGAACGGATATTGTTTTTTGTCAGCAAAAATACTCGGAACAATTGATATAGAAATTATAACGGAAAATATTATTAAAAGAGTTCAATTTAACTTAGAATTATGTTTTGTATATACAGCTGGAAACGTTGTTCCCCAAAATGTTCTTACAATAACACATTTTCTATATAATAACCCACGTATTCTGCTGAAACCCATCAAACTGCCTTCAGAAGTCCAATTTCAAAATTAATTGTAGGAAATACTCAGCAATCTGAATGGCAGCAAAAAACTACACAAATATGGTAACATTTAGAAATCGCTTTTCGTAGCTATTCTATATAGATACTCTGCGATAAAAGTATGTAAAACTTGGATATGTTGCTTTGATTAAGTATTTGCAATCTGATTTATTTCGAAGAATACTCTCACCGTCTGAATATCTCCAAACGCAGTATGTATACGAGTTGTTCAGTAAATGTAGTGCAAAGAATAAGTTCTATCGCAATAGATCTCTGGGTAAGAGGTGTGAAAATTTAAACTCAGAAGTTCATAGAAACTTTTTAATGACATCCAAAATGAAATACACTGACGGAAAAAAATCCCAACACCAAGAAGAGGTTGTATTAGATAAACGGCAGTTGGTAGGGGGTGAGAGTACATCTGTAAGATGACGTCTATGCAAATTTCGCGCTTGGTGCATACGTGTGGCGCTAGTAGCGCCCCTCGGAACATGCATAGCAGGTTTGCTGTAAATACGCGTTGTAACGTTCGTGAGCGTTAGTTATCGTTGAGATTAGACGTAGTGTGTTGATGTTAGTCAAGAATGCCTTTAAGAAGACGAAGAAGCCATTATCAACAGCTCACGGAGTTTGAACGAGGTCGTATAATAGGGCTACGAGAAGGTGGATTTTCTTTCCGCAATATTGCAGAACGACTTGGCAGGAATGTAGCCACTGTGCATCATTGTTGGCAGCGGTGGTCAAGGGAAGGTACTGCCTCAAGAAGACAGAGTTCGGGCCGGCCACGTGGCACTACTGAGAGGAAATACCGCCGTGTACGGCGTATGGCCGTGGCGCACCGTACTGCGTCTGCGGCAGCAATTCGAGCTGCACTTGCCACCACAGTGACACAACGAACTGTTACAAATCGGTTACTTTAAGGACAACTCCGAGCCAGACGCCCTGTAGCGTGCATTCCACTTACTCCAAACCACTGCCGTTTTCGACGTCAGTGGTGTCAAGCTAGAGCTCATTGGAGGACGGAGTGGAGATCTGTTGTGTTTTCTGATGAAATCCCGTTCTGCCTGGGTGCCAGTGATGGCCGTGTGTTGGTTAGAAGGAGGCCAGGTGAGCGTCTGCAAACAACCTGTCTGCGGCCGAGACACACTGGACCTACACCTGGAGTTATGGTCTGGGGAGCAATTTCCTGTGACAGCAGGAGCACTCTAGTGGTTATCCCACGCACCCTGACGGCACAGTTGTACGTCGGTCTGGTGATACAACCTGTTGTGCTGCCATTCGTGAACAGCATTCCATAGGGTGTTTTCCAACAGGATAACGCTCGCCCGCATACCGCTGTTGTAACCCAACATGCTCTACAAAGTGTCGACATGTTGCCGTGGCCTGCTAGATCACCAGATCTTTCTCCAATCGAGCGCGTATGGGACATCATTGGACGACAACACCAGCGTCTCCCCCAACCAGCATTAACCGTCCCTGTATAGACCGACCAAGTGCAACGGGCATGGAACTCCATCCCACAAACTGACATCCAGCACCTGTACGACACATTGCATGAACGTTTGCATGCTTGCATTCAACATTCTGGCGGTTACACCGGTTATTAATGTACCAGCATTTCACATTTAAAATGGCTCTTCTCGCGCTTACATTAAGCTGTGATCTTGAAACCGTAATCGATTATATATGTTACCTATACAAATGTATTGCCGCAATTTCATTTCTCTACAACTATTTTTTTGGTGGTGTTGGGATTTTTTTCCGTCAGTGTATTTCAAAATATCTGCAATATATGTCGCAGATGTCTTCCAAAAAATGATACACCAGTTGACTTTCAAATCTGATCTCCTTTGATTACTGAATTAACTATTGATTAATGATTGAACTCTTTCAACTGGAACTGAGATTTAGCAGCTTAGTGCGTAGTTGCATTACGGAACGAAATATTCGCACGGAAACGGAACATGCTTCTAGAATTATGGCATCTTTCAGAGCCAAAACCTAGGCTTGTTTTGTGTAAATATTTCCATTAATTCTTAGGAAATATAAAGAAAATAAAACTGAAATAAAAACTTAAAGTCATATACCATATCAGAGATGCTTCACGTCCGAACACCTGAATAAAAATATTTCAGCTTTATTGCGGTAGTACATCGCACCATAAATCTGTGACAAAGATCAATCGATTAGAATACTAGTGACCCGAAATGTATTTTAAGTTATCCTTTTGTAGATCCGATAATAATTTATTTACATTACGCTTTCTGGCCACCTTTCAGGGTCAAATGGGCGGAACATCCTTTAATTAAAAGTCAAGAATAGTAGTCCATAAGCTCCGAAATCATTGTGTAACAGATTGTTTAAAGCTGGCTCTTCATGCAGTGTAAGATTGTTCCGAGATTTTCCCAATTGGGAACAGTCCACAGTATTGATGTTAGCACCAAATAAAGCCACTTTGCTCCTCGCGAAGAGCTTGTGTACTTAGAGACACTCATCAATTTGTTTTAATGAAGAATGTCTGTCGTTTACTCCGATACCGTGGCGTTTACTTATGAGGGACCAGTTCAACGGAGAAGATGATGACGTACTATGCAATGTTTGTAATTTATTTCTTTTAGTGAGTTTTACCTTTTGTAAATGGCAACCCTTAACATCAGGTGTTGTGTCGCATTATAGGTGATATGTTAATGAATATGTCATCGTGCTTGTGTTCATTTAAACATTCAGCCTGATGATGGGGTCATATAGTGAGCATTGAAAGATCTCGTCCTCATTTGGTTTTTAACTTATTTGTGTTTTACGTGTAAATAAATGTCAGCTTTTATTAAGCAACACTTTTAAGTCGTACGCAGGCAGCGGGAGTTCAGATACATTGGAATAATCAGCACGAATTCGTCTCATATTCACTAAAATGCAGTTCGTATGTGTATCATTTCTCTGTTGTTATTCCTTGCGCCCTCGACAAAAATATTACTTCAAACACGCACTCCTTAAAATATAACTAATCAGACAAACCTGACTTCATGCGATTCGTATGTGTGTCATTTCCACATTGTTATTTCTTGTGACCTCGACAAAAATATTGCTTCAAACACGCACTCATCAAAATATAACTAATCAGACAAAATCTGGCTAAAATTTTCAAAAAAGCTTCTAGTTTTCCTAATTTTATTCGTTCAATGTAGATATTACTTTGAACATGTAGTTTAAGCATCATACGAAAAACTACAATATTTTGATAATTTTGAGGGAAATTATTTCATCCTCTTACGGAAGGTCATAAAATATGCATACAATCTTCTGAGTTGAGAATTTGCTGAATGCAGGTACAAAAAATTCTTGCTCCATAGATCCTTTGCTCGACTTTGCGAATGTTGCTATGGTAATAGTCCTTTCACGTAGTTCCTAATAGTTTGGATTAAATGCCACATCTTTTTTTCAACTCCTAATTTTACAGAGTTTCAAATTGCATAGTAATAGCATGAGAAAAGAAAATAACTTCAAGATATAATTACATGTCGACCTTAGGAAGAGCATACAAAAACTGAGTTAGTTTTTACAGACCAAAATGCTGTTCAAAATCAGAAGTTGAAATTTTTATGTTAATCTATTTTTCTGCTACATCTTTTCTGTGACGAATATGCTTCATAAAGCTAATATCATACCAATTTAGTTTCCGAAATTATAAATCAGAAAGTTACGGTATCATTCTGCTTCCAGTGACTTTTCTGAAGAAAATAAAGGAACTGTACTGCAATTTTTTAACTCATTTATTTCCAATAATCAGTTTATGGATCGCTAAAATAGGAGAATTTAGATTTCTAAAAGTTTCCTACCTTTCGAAATTTTCAAAATATACAAATATTTGGCAGAAAACACTGTGACGTACTACAGAATTGAAAACATGTGTTAAGACGACAAATATACAGCGAGATATTCAGTCTGCGTAGTTCAGTTGGGAGAGTGACTTACTCCGAGGTGAGGGGACATTGGTGTGATATCCGTCGCCTACAGACTTCGTTTTCACAACACGGTATTGTTGGTTGTCCGGTGGTCTAATGATTAAAGAGACCACCTCCATACCAGAAGGTCGTGGGATAAATTCCAGGTTGGTTGTGCTGCTCAAAACCACTGAATTTTTCAGTGAGCAGGATTGGCAGGTTGAACCGTTGGATTTGAGGCATTGGACTCCGATCCAAATAGAACATCGCTTCCCCCATCCCGTCCGAACCTCAAGTGCGTTTCTTGAATCACTTCTATACCAGTTCTTACTAATCTTCTGACTCCTTTACTTCTGTGAATTGCCCACTCTCTGCCTTATTTGAGCGCACAAGTCCAATGTAAATTAACATCAGTCCTGATACGCAGCAGCGAATTCCTCGTGGGTTACAGCTATTTGCTACTAAGACTTCCCTGAGAAGAAAATCCTACAATACATGGGTATAAAACAGGAACAGAGGGAAGAAAAACCAAGAGTGCCATTATTTATAATATCATCAATTGTTACTTGGCTGAAATACGTAAATGTGATTGCAATAAATGTGTAGAAAGAAATCTATATTTTATTTTTCAGACGAGAGGAAAATACTACAATAAGGCAACATACATTGCAGATTTTTTTGAATCCTTTGAAAAGCTTTTTCAGAAAAGGAACTACCCTTCAAATTTAATGTAGACGTCGTTCTTTATTAAAATGTTAGTATCTAGCGAAATTTCATTCGCATGATATCGAGTAAAAATTCCAAACTTAGCTGCACCAGTGGTACTGTGGTCTAAGCTGTGGGCACAGTTCATCTATACGAGATGGCTCTGGAGTTGGAAATCCCGGTGACGAATAAATGCTTTGTTTGTCTTACCACCCTGGCTGTCTCTCTTTATGAAAAACCAGGAAGACTAAATTAGCAAAGGGCTACTGTTTGCTTACTATCGTGTAACACACGGTTGTTGTCAAACCCACCAAACAAAATACAAAACGTTTAGACTTAAGACTAAAGTAAATTTATGGCCATATGTTTTACAATTTTTTTTCCATAGGTCTCTATTGAGGAACGCTTTAAAAATATTACTACCCTTTGCATTCCGTCACGATGCTCTTACATTTGAATCAAAAATTAGAATTTCAAAAATACATAGTGATTTAAATGATATTTTGGTACTTCAGTAGGGCTTTTCGTTCGCATATAAATAGAACTTCATCGATATTGAACATGACATATAAAATGCTATGATCAGAACAATGGGATGTTTTAATACACAATCCACATTAGCACCACACAGAGCACTTGATGGCACTGTTAAATATGTTGATGTACCTCGAATACCATTCTTAGTTAAATTTAAAATTAATCTTCCTGAGAAAGGTTAGCATGTCGATATCAAGAAGAATTGATGCTCTGATATGCTGAAAACAAAAGAAATAGACCTTAAAACTTATGTTTTCTGCTTTTAAGAGGATGAGATGCTGATGCTAACGACCAATGCGTTCCGAAAAGGAAATTCAATTTCAGTATTAGTAGAGACGTGCTTAATGATAAAGCTTCGCCCGTATGCAAATCAAAGGAACAGAAAACACAAGTTTGCTTCAGATTTTTACTCAATTATCCTGAGTTCACTACAAATCATAATTTTGAGATACGTTCCTTCACGTCATTAAAACCTAGCTAAAAGCGAAATTTTAATTTAATTTTTACCATCTTAGTTCTATCACAGCACTGAATTATTTAAAGTACCTGATTTTGTTGTTAAAGTAGTGAAAGCTTTGAAATGATTACCACAAATGGATAGTATAAATCAAGAAATGAAATCAAATGAATGATTACATTTTTTAACAAATAAACCTACGAAAACACGAAATATGACACCGAATTATGGTTATAGTGAGTATATATATCATCACCTCACTCAGACAAGTTAATATGCGATAAGCTTGTTTTATAAAGTTTATAAAATCTGTTTCGAACAGTATTGCATGAGTTTTATTATCCTAAGTTTCAAACAACAATTTGAAGCATATGAGAGTGAGGAAAACCGATGTCTGTCAAAATAAGGAATTACAACATAAGTGGAAGAGGAAAGCAAACATCGTGTTCTCACAGGAGCGATTCGAATAATTTTAAAATCTCAAACGTAATTAATCAACAAATTTCCGGTGCAAATTTCACCTTGAGACCAAACATTTTAAGTGTTGCTGTTTTGACCTTTTTTTTTTCGTGTCTTTGTAAACTGTAATTAACGACATCAAGTATTAACCGCGGCATTTACGATTCAGCAGTATCATCATGAACTATAAATTAAAATTACGGTATTTTGAGTTATCTAAGAGATTTAGGGCATAACATTAACACTGAAATCGAATAATTGTTAAGTGCTAACTTTCTTGGTATTTATAGGTTATTGAAAGAAAAATTTATATGAATTTTTGTTTTTTTCACCATGATGGATAACAGATGTATATTATTTTGCTATGATACAGATGAATCACTGCTAAAAAGGGTACGAATTAAAAAGGTGGTCCTCTGTTAGGGAATGTCATTCCTTAACATTGATGCATGGTATTCAGCTTCTATGCATATTTTGCACTAAGTTGTTAATGAGTTTTTACGGAAACATCACTCATTCTTCCCTCAGCGCCGTTTTTACCTGTTCGACAGTTTTCGTTGTGTGATGTTGTGCAGCAAAACGTCTACTGAGGGTGTTCCACACATGTTCTTGGTCTTGGGAGCGTGCTGGCTTATCCATTCCCTGAATACTTTCGCTCTCTAAGAGCTTATTAACAGCCACTGTACGATAGGGTGTGGCATTATCATCACCAACACAAACTGTGATCCAGTGGCACCTAGGAACAGATGAACGTGGCGAAGGATTACCTCATTACAACAACAGAACGACTCCCCATTTCGTTGATGCTTTTCTGTCGATATAGAGTGCCTCGCTCACGCCATATTAGCTAATGGCTAGAATCACTGGAGAGGGTAAATCTGGTATCATCAGCATAAGGTACCGTTCCCACTGTTCAGGTATTTAGTCCTTTGGTTCTCTAGACCTTGGTAAACGGTACCTCTGGTAACTAACGAAATACAACGCACTGATCATTGGGCAAATAATTCACTTCTGTATGGTCGCTTGAACATTGTAAACTGCGATATTATGCTTCCTGCGCTCATGTTCAGCTGTTCTGCAAGAATTTTTGCTGTCTAGTAACCATCGCTCTTTGCATGTATTAGTAGACAGCTGTCATCTCTATGGATGATATTGGGTTGGCAACCACAACACTGCTTTAGCATAGCTGCACCTGTAATCATGAAGGCGGACCACGCATGCGATACGATGCTGTTGACCATATCGAACTCCGGGGCCATACTCATCAGAGTTTGACCCTCCAGTGTCCCAATAATTCTGCAACGACTAAAAGTAGTAAGATATTCTCGTCAGGCCACTTCTTCGTCGCTAGCACACAACAAACACAATAGAATGTCTGTAAATCTTTTGAGCACAGTCCAGTTAATCCATTCAACAGATGCTACTGGTACTGCCTGAGCAGGACTTGTTATCACGTCTCGCAAAGTACACCCCATGTCCCATTTTCACACATCAGATGTTGCTCCTGGTCCCAGACACGGTCATAAGTAAATCTTTATGTGCTATAACACTGGCTGATATGAGATATAACACGCAGCTAAGAAAAGGTTTTTGACGATTTCATTTGCCGCTCATTCTACTCATTTGTAATAATTTATAACTCATCACATTGTTGAAAAACGTTATTTGGGGGATCTGCTTTGAGCCGTATGTCTGATTTCTTACAAAATCGTATAATCCCTAAAGCTTCTCAGGTGAAATGCATAGTATCAGTGATATAGCTGGAGATTGTTTTAAGTAATTAAACAAACACCTAAGTAGAGAGACATTAGAATCAGTTTACGGTATAATATCCATAAAAAAAGTTATATATATATATAGGTATTTGATATTTTAATTAATGACAGTGTCTCCTTTTTATTTGGAAGAACGCCTTTCTGTAGGCATTTATTTGCTAACCTTCCGATGTTTCATTTTCTAAAATTTTTTAGGTTTGTTGCTATGGTATGCTCTCCAAATGGGTTGCGTTCTACTAGACAAACTAAAATAAATGGCAAATTTTCGTTCTGTTATATTCAGTCCATATAAGTTGTTTTCAAAAAGTTTCTTATCCAATAATTATAAATAGGTAATTTTCACTTGGATGTATACTTCAGAGTGCAAGCTGTTGTTTTACATTTTAACTACTTTCGGTAGTTGTTACAGTGAGAAACATTTCAATTCTTTATTTGGCGACAAAAACTGTTCTGGCGCTGGCTAATGACCATTGAACGAAAGGGTCCCGGATTCAATCCCAGCGACTCACGGAGGAAATATCCCCTAATAAAAACATATGCGTTGTGGAAGTATTCATAAAGAAACAAAGCTTTTCAAGTTTCACTCATGCCATAATAGTGAAATTCATGACCTGGAACGAACTAACTATTTACGCAAAGTGACTTCAGTCATGCATTTGATTCGCATTTAAATTCCTGAGGAATCTGCGTTTGGTTTCATCAAGATTTCTATAGAACTGAGCCTTTTATTTCGTAGCTGTAACACCAAAATAGGCTTGTTCGCAATTTTGCTTCTTGTGTATGAAAAGAGAAATTAACATATACATTGGACAGAGAGCTTCTTCTCACTGGATCAGGAACTTAAGCGGATATCTTGTTTATGGAAATTATCAAAGCTGTAAACAATGAGAACATTTTAATGGGTTGCGCATTGATTACTAAAATCAACAAACGTAATATGAGACGTATTTTTAGATTTACATTACGGGAATATTTAAGAAAGCAGCAGCATCTTGGGCTTTTATTTGCAGCTTGTTTTATAAAAAATGTCTTCCACTTTTTGAGAGAAAGGGATGTACCGTTATTATCTGCGTACCAACACTCCCAAAATGAAGCGGCACAAAAATATTCGAACGATAGAAATTGAACACCAAGGATATTTTGAGTCTTTCATTAGAAAGTTAAAGGTTTTTCATTCCCTTATTTCTGCAAAAATGTTCGAGAAGCAGAAAGAAGTGTCAAATCATTGTAATTTCACTTTTGCATACTCTTTATTTTCGGCGTTCCTCAAAGGATGTAAATCAGTCCATAACAAATAACTGAAAGTTTTCAGGATTAGAAGTTGCAGTTAACGTAATTGAGAATAAATACTGATTTCAGACTATATTTATTGTAAAGGGTGTATCCGTTAATTCCAAGGATATTAGAGGAACATAGACTAGCAGAAGCTCAAGATTCCAAACAAGGGGAATCAAAGTAACACGCAGCACTCTCTATGATTTTGAAAGTTGTCTGTGATCAGATGCTTACTGGAAAGCAAAAGTGTTTGATTCAATTTATATTGTATTGCAAAAAACATGTAGAAAAAATCGTGTAAGAACCGATTATTTTTTACATTAAATTGTTAATAGCAAATTCTCATATCTCAAGTAAAATAAAACGGAGCTGGTAAAAGTCTAAAACGCAACAAAAGGAAGCTGCTGAATCATACCATGTCATAACGGATCGCCCATGTACACACAGAACAGAAATGAAGCAAAAAAGATAGAAAGAAAGTGCCAATAACAAATCTACCATTTCATCTTGAAAGCAATTAGTTTTAATAACAAAAACCTAAAGAACGTTTGATACTAAAACCTAAAGAACTCAATTTCTCGCGTACAATCACGCCAATATACTAGTTCTGTACTTTCTACGGAGCAATTACTGTACTTCAAAACTTGGTAGAAAAGATCATTCCATCTTCTTCAATGAAGATATCATACAATGGTAAAGGCAAGTTAAGATTTTAAGAGTAATTCTTAGTATGGGGATAACCACATTGAAGGTGAAATCCGAAACCTTCCATTGTAGTGAATGATATGCGATCCATTTTCTGTCAGCATCGCAGACTCAGTAAATTCATGCTTCTGTATTAGAGAAGTGGGGTAGCACATCATTGGGTTTCATGGTCACACTCTCACTCAGACACTCACTAAATGATCTTAAGTGGAGAGCTACACTGAGTTATATTGACTGCCAATTCCTATCTATTTATTCTGCGGAAAGATTGCTATCCGACAATGCCATAAGATGACGTCAACACTGTAGGATATCCCTAAAACCGATACTTTCCTTGTTTAATTATGACCATTAGAAAAAGTTTCGGAGCGTGCGCGCGCATGCGCGCGTGTTTGTGTGTGTGAAATAAGTACATACCTTTAGGCAAAGAGCCAATTAAGTAATTATTTGGCGTTATTTTTCCTTCCTTGCCTACCAGAAAATAATTCCGTTAATTAAAACTAAAGAAATTGGCGTGTGACGTTTTCACAAAAGATTAAAGAGTGTCTCTCAAGCTATGGTACTCTGATTCTGATGGTTTGGAACAACGGGAAATTTATTCTGGTCCCTCAAAAGCATTAGTACTAAGGAGATAAAATAATTTTATCTAAAAATGATTTTTTTAATAATATACAGACATTCGCACTCTTTCTCAAACACTTATCTAAAATAGCGCATTTATTTGAATGTTTACTACTAAAACTTTTTTTATGTTCGAATGATACCATGCCTATGAAAGGTTGGCACTTAAATGCTGCACATTTCATGAAGAATCAATAAAGGCAGCTGGATATCAACAGTTCCCGAAGTTGTTTTTCTTTTGTTTTTTATTACTTTTTTTTTTTTTGGTCTATAGTTTGTCCAATGAATTTTCTAATACGAATGACGGTGCAATTCCGAAAACGTTTATTATCAACAATTTTTAATGCGATATATTCCGCACTTCATGTTAGAAACAATATATGTTTCTTAGCACTGTCTCATTTTTCTACATAAAATGATATTTCTAAGTAGGAAGGACAGATGTTGAAGTGTAGAAATTAATATACAAAAACAAAGTTAACCCAATTCCTATTAAGATCATGAGCATTATCAACTCTGAATTTAAAAAAATACTGTATAAGCCTGCATAGAAATGAAACTGAATGCAAACGAAATTCACACACAATGAAACTGTTTAAGTGTAGGAGGGGATGCTAGCGAATCTGCATAAAATAGGTAAAAAACGTACTAAAATGTAATTAAAAAAATATTGTGCCCAAAAGCACATATTGCAGTTTCCAAACACGTTTTTTAAAAGTCATACTGTTTAAAGTGCATTTCATCACAGTCTAACGAAAAGATATACAGTGTCATGGTGTGTAAACGAAACGAATAACAATATTTTTTAATGCAGTGACAGCTATGATGGTACCTCTTATTTTTATGTTTTTCATAATTCGCACATTATTCGGCTGCAAAGAATTCATATTAGGAAGAAGTTTTCTTCTCAGAGAGTAAAACATAAAATGGTTCGTAGGCGAAAACATGTAATAATACATCTAACAAAAATGTTATATTGTATGGTGCGAAAATGTCATAATAGAAAAGTAACACTTGTTGAAATCTCAAGCAATGTACTACTAAAATGACATCGGATGAAGAAACATAGAGAAAAAAGCGGCACTTCCATTCGTTTTCTTTACTACATTAGAAAGTATTTCCATTTTCTGTTCATTGATTTACCCCCACTAAAATCTATATGTTCCTCTTTACATTTTTTTCATTTAAAATTACTTCCAGTTATTAACTATATAGGATCATTACCCCTCCAAAGAAAGGACTTCAAAATAAAAATGAAACATTGACAAGCTACAAACCAGTGCAATGATTTTTGTTAAAATATTGATGACTGCATTGAAATACATTTCGAAATTTCGGGACAGCAGTATCCGTATTTAGTCGAATAGCCATAAAAAGTGCAAAGTTAATCATTTACAGTAGCCAGAATTCTGAAGAGGAAAGATCATTATGGACTTATTCCGATGATCCATACTTTCCCCCTATATCAGTATCGAAAAACATATCATTTGGAAAGCCTGAATATTACGCTGCTGTTTGATCAGGTTGCAATTTATGTGAAAATTGCAAAACGATCAAGCATTCCTGATAGCCTAAAAAGCTGGCTAAAACGACGAGATGTTGCATTCAGTGAAGAACCAACAGTGAGTTGAAGTAGTGTTTCTGGCGTCTTACGAATCCCGTAGCAGAAGAAGTTTGCATTACGAACAGCTGTCGGTCTTTGAGCGAGGAAGTATAGTAGAGATGAATGAAGCAGTATTTTTCTATCTCAGAATCGCGACACGTATGGTAAGAAACACCAATGTAGTATGCGAATGTGATATCAGTGGACACATTGGACTCGGACAATCAGAAATTCACGAAATGGACAGCAAAATGACATAACTTCAAAGGGTGACAAACACCTCTACGGCGTCACAGTGACCGATCGTAATTATGATCGCACATAAGCTGTAATTGTTTTATATTTTTTCATATACATATAGTTTATATCGTTTGAATAACCTCCACTTTGTTTTAATTACCACAAAACAGCACTAAATAAATATGTTTCTTTTTAATGAGAAATATATATGGAGTATAACAGCACAATGCAAGCAAAGTTTTCTTCACTTCCAATATGTTTTAGTGTTCTTCGAATCTGTAAAATACTAGGGACTTTATCTGTGTGAGAAACAACCCGAAGTTCTCTTCTTAAATCGAATATCGCAATTTTTTTCCTCTTCGGGTTTTAATGACGACCATCAGCAACTGATCGAATTACAAGCCATCATACATACCTAAAGTCGCCTAATGATCTGAATCTGTTGCAAATGGAGGATTCACAAAAATAAACTGGACCGTCTGTCTAATGAATGTTTGTCACTAAGAATGTGGTCCCTCTGTGGTTCTTTAAAAATACATCCACTAGCTTTGTTTTTCCAATCACTTTTCCTTTACATTAGATCATAGCTGCACCTTTTTGTAATTTTATATCTTCTCACTTTGTCAATATTTCACATATACCTACCACTTGCGAACTTGACATGTGTCAAGCCAGGATCAGTATCAGATGCTACCCTGCATAATCTATGCCTCCTATGACTGCTTGTATCTGTACAACTCGTCGCACTGACTGCAAGGTATATCCCGCACCAGAGACTAATATTCATTTTTTTGGTTCGAATCTATTAGAAGGTGGACGGCCGGAGGACGGAGAGAGAGGAACTGGCCATGGCGCAGCACCCTGACCAAATACCTTTTCCATTCAATTTCTATAAATCTTCTAGACAGATATAAATTGTTCATGCCCCAATTACTGTAATTCTGGAGGCACTGTTATACAGCTACCATTCTGTTATCAGAGACCTCTCAGTGAAGAAAAGGTGCAACGCGTGAAAATTTCATATCTGTCTAGGAGTGTTTTATACTGGGCTTAGTTAGAAACTCCGTTACGCATATGGTACCTGTCGTTTTTGCATGGGTACTTCACAGGACATGCACGACAAATTATGTATTGAAGAACGCTTCCTTTGTTTTCATGTCTAAAAGACGGTAATGAGGGCAGACTGAAAAAAGCAAACGTTTTTACACATTTGAACTACAAAAATATGTGTGTCCTTTTCTGTGCGAAACGAGCACCAGCAAATGCTAGTTACCACGATAACGTGGAACACATACGTTTCATGGTATGTATGTGGTAGAGCGACACCTTACGTTACCAGGTGAGCAGAGGATATGTGTTCGGAATTTTGAGCTAGAGACGTCAAAATTTCGCGAACAAAAAAAATGCTGAATTGCAAAATATCTAGAACATACAGAGAAAAACTAACAACAGATTTGTATTCAGCACACACAAATTAGGTTAGAATAAGTGCCGGTATCAGTGCAAGAAAATTTGTTCCCCGTGGATTTGAGAAAATAGAGACTGTAGTTGTTTTTCAATGAAGTAAAAGTGGGGATTATGGTATATTCAATTTAAAATTTTGATAAACCAAAAACCTAGTCCAAACTTTTTTGGCAACACTGCTTCATGTTTTTTTCGTGACCTTTTTATGAATATATATTTGTCTTGTCTTTTCCCTGTCTAATACCGCTTCCTGATTTCTTTCAAATTTTCTTATGAATAATTTCATTGTTATTTTTTACGATATACTCTGAAACAAACTGATATTCGGTATAACAAATGCAACTAAGAGATACATATTGATAACTTCTCAAACAAGAAAAGCATTGCTTTTCTTGCATATATAGAATCATTCTTTTCTGAGAGAATTAACGCATATACAGCACGACCTCGTTTCTACGTTTCTCACTCATAAGTTTTCCTCATTCATACGTGAAATATCCCTGTCCGCAAAATTCTAAATTACTTTTACTTCTGTTTCGTTGATTTTTCATCAATTATACGTTGATGTTGTTTGTCCCGTGAAAGACGTATCAACGATGACACACTGCATTTGAGTGCGGATATTTAATTACGTTAAATTAAAGTTTGCTTAGAAATTAAGAGCCGTTTGACTAATACAAGCTCAGAAATCCTATTCGGCTGATTTTTATTTGTTCTGAAAGCCTGTACTTGCGCAGAGGAGTTAATGTAGAATTGCACTTGTTGCGGAAAATGTGGTTATGTTTAATGTGCTAAGAAATTTCACTACCTTGAAGCGAACATAAACTTTGTTGCATCATTTCGCAGCTGTCCGTAATTTGGTGTCTTAATATTTTATGATAGTAAATTAGTGTTAGGGTCGATTCTAAGATGTCAAAAAGCCATCTAAGTCAGCAAAATCACATAAGGGAAAATAATGGTCATCCTCGAGTTCTGCGGTCGCAATCCAAGGAGTCCACTTCCTGATGACATTTGTACAAAACTTCCCATGAATGCTCATTTTTTTATAGCTGAATGTCTGATATACTTAAAGATCTCCTCAGCTGTCGCTAAATCAAAAAGTTTCAATAATCTTCTCTTCTTATCAATTATTTCACAAATCATTGTACTGCTATTCGGCAAATCAATATGAAATGCTGAACTCCATAAAAGACTGTCTTATTGTCTCGAGGAAAGTTCTTCTTTACAGTGAGCAACCACGTATTAGTCTGTGAATCGGTGGGACGTTTGGTGTGGCTGCTTTTGATTTAATGCAGTAAGTCAGTCCACCTAAAACTGTCCCATTCGATTTTACAATGGCTATTAACTAAACCTGCGTGTCTACAATAATTTCGAGATTATCCCTTCAAGAAATTTTACAAGAGTGCCATTCTTTTTCTTTCAGAACGTTTTTCACGTCACCTGAAACACTCCCTTGAATTTCCCTTCACTGAAATTTACACCAATTTCAACAAAACGGCTGTACCACGAAGCTATGCCGTTTTGCTCCTATAAATCATACGTTCCTTATTCATCCAGATTTTACCGTGAAATAAAGAAGGAGGAAAAACGTGCTTACGAAAAACACCATTCTTCAGAGCTGTTTGTCGTACCAGTATGATGCGTGATTGCAACTTATAAGGCATGCTGTGCATGAGAGCATGGCTTTCGCTGATATCCATTTGCTCCTGAGGGCAGATTCACATGCATTCCTCATTTTGCTTACAAGAAGTTTTTTCCCAGCATAATGGAATAAATCATTGCTGTATATCCTCTTTAGATTTGTCTAGTTAATATCTATTCCCTTGTCTTCTGTCGATGAGATTCCTCTGAAACTCAACATGTTTGGCTTCATATTCCATAGGAAAGAATCAGAACATCTGAAGCCGCTATCTAATTTAGAATTCTACACTTTTTGTGAAGTAATACGTCCAACAACATCTAGATTTGAACTCATCCCGTGGAATTCTATTATATATTTGAGATCTTTAGGATTTTTTAGAAGTATTTTCATAATCACGGGAAGAAAACTTATTGTTCATGTGTTTTGTTTACTTTCTTACTGAAGTTGCTGTAATTGCGGATGTTCTTCAGTTTTTTGTTGAAGAAATTTTGTACATTAACTTCTCAATTAAAGTGCAAAATGATCAGCATTTCTTGCTTCTTGGTGTAATATTTAGTTTTTGCCGAAACGTATTAGTGAATATTTAACATTCGGATAATATTTTCCTTTCTGGAAATGTACATGAAAAAATAACACAAAATACTTATATTAAGAGTTCGATATATACAACACATTGTCTTGCATCAAAAGTTACCGTATCTGACACGGTTGTTAAGTAACATTTGTATAGGTATTAGAAACAGGGTGTTAAATATTGTTATGTGAACAGACGGCATATGATTTACTTAATTGGCAATGGTGTACCAATAAAGGCTCTTTTATCATAATACCAACTTCTTCGTATTGCTCGTAAATAAAAGTTTTATATATCGGAAAGGATCTCATTTTCCCAGTTTGTAACGAAATGTGTAACTGATTCTTGGTTCTCCAACAAACGAACATTTTTGTTGGAGGTTTAACGACAACCGTGAGGAACTGAATCCACTATAACCAGTAGCCCGTCCATAATTTAGGGCCACTGGTTCCAGGGTGACGAGAATGCCTGTACCGTAAGACAAACACAATATCCATGCCTCTCGACACTCGAACCCTGACCCATTTTGAATAGATGGTCAGAAGCCAGCGCTTCGACAACTTGGTTATCAAGGCGGAGAACTAATTTCGAATGTGCCGCTGCCAAATGTACAATATTTTGAAAAACGAATGGAATATCTATGGACACTGAAAATAGTCTAATTTTATTGTTTTATGTAAATAAAAAAAAATTTTAGTTGAGTGAAGTCACTGAGATATCTTATACATCGCAATTAACCAAATATGTAAAAAAAAGATTTGTAGTTGAGCGACGTCACTGATATATCTTGTACATCTCAAGTAATCTTATATTTTAAAACATATTAAAATACCATTCTTAATCAATAAATTTGTTTACCTCATAAACCATTCGCCCAAAATTCCTTCTTTTTTGCCAATGTTTGGACATTCAAATATCTTTATTGCAAGAACTTCATGTGATAGGAAAAAAAAACGATATGATTTTTGGTTTCAGCACATAAAATACGTTAAAATCAAGTCTCACGTTTCAGATGTAAGTCAGAAAAAATGGTGTGATGTTACCCCAAAATGCCCTCTTCTTGCCGATTTTTAGACATTCAAAATTCTTTAGAGGAAAAACGTGGCGTGATAGGCAAAACATTACATGATATTTGGTTTCTTTCAGCCCATAAAATTACGTTAAAACAAAGTCTCACGTTTCAGATGTAAGTCAGAAAAATGGTGTATTTGATTCAGCGGAAACTCTTTGATTTCAGCACGGACTGTTTTGTTTCTCAGCTATATGCTCTGAGTGTTTTTCTACCCATTTTGTTCAAGATCATCTCAGTGTTTGTTCAAAGCAGAGCAAATGCCATATTTCATTATACACTGACGGAAAAAAATCTCAACACCAAGAAGGGATTGTGTTAGATAAACTACAGTTTGTAGGCGGTGAGAGTACATCTGTAAGATGACGTCTATGCAAATTTCGAGCTCGGCGCATACGTGTGGCGCTAGTAGCGCCCCTCGGAACATGCAAAGCAGATTTGCTGTAAATACGCGCTGTAACTTTCGTGAGCGTAAGTTATCGTTGAGATTCGACGTAGTGTGTTGATGTTAGTCAAGAATGCCTTTAAGAAGACGAAGAAGTCATTATCTACAGCTCACGGAGTTTGAACGAGGACGTGTACTAGGGCTACGAGAAAGTGGATTTTCTTTCCGCAATATTGCAGAACGACTTGGCAGGAATGTAGCCACTGTGCATGATTGTTGGCAGCGGTGGTCAAGGGAAGGTACTGCCTCAAGAAGACCGGGTTCCGGCCGGCCACGAGGCACTACTGAGAGGGAAGACCGCCGTGTACGGCGTATGACTGTGGCGCATCGTACCGCGTCTGCGGCAGCAATTCGAGCTGCAGTTGCCACCACAGTGACACAACGAACTGTTAGAAATCGGTTACTTGAAGGACACTCCGAGCCAGACGCCCTGTAGCGTGAATTCCACTTACTCCAAACCACTGACGTTTGCGACGTCAATGATGTCAAGCTAGAGCTCATTGGAGGACGGAGTGGAGATCTGTTGTGTTTTCTGATGAAAGTCGTTTCTGCCTGGGTGCCAGTGATGGCCGTGTGTTGGTTAGAAAGAGGTCAGGTGAGCGCCTGCAGCCAACCTGTCTGCAGCCGAGACACACTGGACCTACACCTGGAGTTATGGTCAGGGGAGAAATTTCCTATGACAGCAGGAGCACTCTCGTGGTTATCCCACACACCCTAACGGCACAGTTGTGCGTCGGTCTGGTGATACAACCTGTTGTGCTGCGATTCATGAACAGCATTCCATAGGGTGTTTTCCAACAGGATAACGCTCGCCCGCCTACCGCTGTTGTAACCCAACATGCTCTACAATGTGTCGACATGTTGCCGTGGCCTGCTAGATCACCAGATCTTTCACCAATCGAGCACGTATGGGACATCATTGGACGACAACTCCAGCGTCACCCCCAACCAGCATTAACCGTCCCTGTATTGACCGACCAAGTGCAACAGGCATGGCACTCCATCCCGCAAACTAACATCCAGCACCTGTACGACAAAATGCATGAAAGTTTGCGTGCTTGCATTCAACATTCTGGCGTTTACACCGGTTATTAATGTACGAGCATTTCACATTTAAAATGGTTCTTCTCGCGCTTACATTAAGCTGTGATCTTGAAACCTTAATCGATTAAATATGTGACCTATACAAATGTATTACCGCCATTTTACTTCTCTACAACTATTTTTTCGTGGTGTTGGGATTTTTTTCCCCTCAGTGTATATGGTATGTAGGCTTCGAAACTTTTTCAGGAAAAAACTATGATAAAGTGTCATTTACGTTAATAATCTGTTGAACTTAGCCTCTCCATGGGATGGGGAATATAACACCGCAACTGGTTTTCCATGTATTTTCTAAAGCATAATGAACAGTAAGCGAAATACAAGAAATTCGCGCTTTTCTTAATGCGGTATACCTTCAGAACTTGTATGTCAAATTTATGCTCTTGTACTGTAATTTCCGGTCTGCGGTAATGTGCATTCCAGAGACAAAAACGTAGAAGTACTTCCCGGAGATTGAACCCGATGTACATATTTTCATGTTTCAGTTTCAAACAAGTAGATTCCATGAGGTATATAATGCAAAATCTTATTGAGTTCTTGCCCGAGGTGAAAAACGCACTGCCGTGTGTGATGAAATGTATGTTCCTCTCTTTTCTCACAAACAGTATTTGCAATTTCATAATTTTAATGCCATTTGTCGTCACTCTTATCTAATCTCAGTCTTTTATAAAACATTCTCAGTTCACAGTTTTTAAATTTTTAAGACGTTTATCCGTACAGAATCCATTTTTATAATTACTGGATGGATGCGTTTGATTATTAAAAACCTGCAAATATGTTTTCGTACAGTCACTAGGATATACGACGTAAGTTTGTAATATAGAGAAATCTGTCAATTGATGCATTTTCGAAATGTACACGTAGAGATTTTCGTTAAACTTCATTCTTTACTCTTTCTCAAATAACTATTGAAACTAATTTTCGTTACTAGATATTTTTCCAAATGCGATTCCTGTTGCTTAGGTTAGAAAACGCAATAGTAACAGGAAAATGATCACCACGAATAAATTACAAAATTTTACTATAATAATAAATAAAATTTCTTACCACTTGAATGATTTGTTTAATTTCACATTTTTAAACTGTCTTTATCAGACCACAAGTGAGAAAACGTGCATACGCTCTGACATAATAGCGGCTCCCAAAGCGTATTCCGTGGAGCCTGGGGATCTGTGAATGGCCCGCGACGATTTCCTGAAACATCCCTCATCACACCGACATGTTTGACAACAAAAATACCCTTGAAAGATACACGTTCCTTATTCAATAAAATTACATAATGCTTCCTTCAAAGCATGTACAAACGGTATATAGCGAACCATATTGAATGCCGCTTATAGTTGTCATTAACACTCCGGACCGTGTAGCAGCTGTTTAATAACCGGAAGGCAAAACAAAGAAAAACCTATCGTCATCAGCCGTTGAAAGTGTGAAGTCGGCACGGTACACTCGCCTACCATATCTTTCTCTCACGCATGGGCGCGGTCAGGCCCGATGATCGCAATGGCTATATTGCTGCGAAGATGCGATGGGATGCGGCTCCAATGTGTTATTTCCTAGACGTACGAAACCGTTCCTGAAACAGAAAACGAGAGCGACGCGGACTGTACCTGCTCTGCTGTTCTTTTGCTGCTCGATTTCTGGAATTTGCAACACAACACACGATTGTACAATGTGAATAAAACATTTGTTCGAGTTTTATTCTGTCCGTCTTTCCACTTCATTTCACGTCAGTTGACTCGTGGGAAGTGACGCGTCGTAAGTTCCAGCGTTTCTGGTAATGTTTAATATTTGCGATGTATCGTTGCTCAAGACAGGGATGTTGATCCCATATCAAGAACGCGTTCGCCTTCTACAACGGAAGTTTCGAATCCAGTGCCGGCCCTCCAAAGCCGGGCGACGAGAAATCTACAAAATCCGCAATACAGGAATATTTACGTAAGACGTATACTGAGAAAAAGAACCTTTCACATTTTCAGAGCAACCTGAAGGAAAAGAGCTAAACGTGAATCCATTTTTTAGTTAGAGAACAAAACCGTTTTTTTCCTTTTCATACCCCTGCTCTGGCAATAACTGACCATGGGAGATGTTAGAGGTGAAGGTCGTATAACTTGCATTTAAAATTATAGTCCGAAGTACGAGAGGCTTTGGATGTGGACTTGGGGTATGTCGGTCCAGGTTGCTTCCACACTTTACCACAGTTCATCAGACGTAGATGCTGCTAGTGTTTGCCGGGACACTTGGTTTCCAAACAGAGACCAGTCGTGTTCGATGGGCGACATATCGGTAGAACAGGCGGGCCACGGCCGCAGTGAAACCTGGAGGGCCGTGAAGAATTGTTGCACACGATGCGTTCCACATGCGGGCGTGCATTGTCCGGTTGAAACGTGGCCGCTGGCAATTCCTGAAAGTAAAAGAGGACAACAGGCTCCAAAACGTACGTAGATGCAGCGTTGGCTGTTGCAAATGGAGGATTCACAAAACAAACTGGACCGTCTGTCTAATGAATGTTTGTCACTAAGAACGTGGTCCCTCTGTGGTTCTTTAAAAATACATCCACTAGCTTTGTTTTTCCAATCACTTTTCCTTTACATTAGATCATAGCTGCATCTTTTTGTAATTTTATATCTTCTCACTTTGTCATTATTTCACATATACCTACCACTTGCGAACTTGACATGTGTCAAGCCAGGATCAGTATCAGATGGTTCCCTGCATAACCTATGCCTCCTATGATTGCTTGTATCTGTACAACACGTCGCACTGACCGCAAGGTATATCCCGCACCAGAGACTGAGATTCATTTTTTAGCTTCGAATCTATTAGAAGGTGGACGGCCGGAGGACGGAGAGAGAGGAACTGGCCATGGCGCAGCACCCTGACCAAATACCTTTTCCATTCAATTTCTATAAATCTTCTAGACAGATAAAAAATGTTCATGCCACAATTACTGTAATTCTGGAGGCACAGTTATACAGCTACCATTCTGTTATCAGAGACCTCTCAGTGAAGAAAAGGTGCAACGCGTGAAAATTTCATATCTGTCTAGGAGTGTTTTATACTGGGCTTAGTTAGAAACTCCGTTACGCATATATTACCTGTCGTTTTTGCATGGGTACTTCACAGGACATGCACGACAAATTATGTATTGAAGAACTCTTCCTTTGTTTTCATTTCTAAAAGACGGTAATGAGGGCAGGCTGAAAAAAGCAAACGTTTTTACACATTTGAACTACAAAAATGTGTGTGTCCTTTTCTGTGCGAAACGTGCACCAGCAAATGCTAGTTACCACGATAACGGGGAACACATACGTTACATGGTATGTATGTGGTAGAGCGACACCTTACGTTACCAGGTGAACAGAGGATATGTGTTCGGAATTTTGAGCTAGAGACGTCAAAATTTCGCGAACAAAAAAAAATGCTGAATTGCAAAATATCTAGAACATACAGAGAAAAACTAACAACAGATTTGTATTCAGCACACACAAATTAGGTTAGAATAAGTGCCGGTATCAGTGCAAGAAAATTTGTTCCCCGTGGATTTGAGAAAATAGAGACTGTAGTTGTTTCTCAATGAAGTAAAAGTAGGGATTATGGAATATTCAATTTAAAATTTTGATAAACCAAAAACCTAGTCCAAACTTTTTTGGCAACACTGCTTCATGTTTTTTGTGACCTTTTTATGAATATATATTTGTCTTTTCTTTTCCCTGTCTAATACCGCTTCCTGATTTCTTTCAAATTTTCTTATGAATAATTTAATTGTTATTTTCTTAGGAGATACTCTGAAACAAACTGTTATTCGGTATAACAAATGCAATTAAGAGATACATATTGATAAATTCTCAAACAAGAAAAGCATGGCTTTTCTTGGACATATAGAATCATTCTTTTCTGAGAGAATTAACGCATATACAGCACGACCTCGTTTCTACGTTTCTCACTCATAACTCATAAGTTTTTCTCATTCATACGTGAAATATCCCTGTCCGCAAAATTCTAAATTACTTTTACTTCTGTTTCGTTGATTTTTCATCAATTATACGTTGATGTTGTTTGTCCCGTGAAAGACGTATCAACGATGATACACTGCATTTCAGTGCGGAGATTTAATTACGTTAAATTAAAGTTTGCTTAGAAATTAAGAGCCGTTTGACTAATACAATTTCAGAAATCCTATTCGGCTGATTTTTATTTGTTCTGAAAGCCTGTACTTGCGCAGAGGAGTTAATGTAGAATTGCACTTGTTGCGGAAAATGTGGTTATGTTTAATGAGCTAAGAAATTCCACTACCTTGAAGCGAACATAAACTTTGTTGCATCATTTCGCAGCTGTCCGTAATTTGGTGTCTTAATATTTTATGATAGTAAATTAGTGTTAGGGTCGATTCTAAGATGTCAAAAAGCCATCTAAGTCAGCAAAATCACATAAGGGAAAATAATGGTCATCCTCCAGTTCTGCGGTCGCAATCCAAGGAGTCCACTTCCTGATCACATTTGTACAAAACTTCCCATGAATGCTCATTTTTCTATAGCTGAATGTCTGATATACTTAAAGCTGTCGCTAAATCCAAAAGTTTCAATAATCTTCTCTTCTTATCAATTATTTCACAAATCATTGTACTGCTATTCGGCAAATCAGTATGAAATGCTGAACTCCATAAAAGACTGTCTTATTGTCTCGAGGAAAGTTCTTCTTTACAGTGAGCAACCACGTATTAGTCTGTGAATCGGTGGGACGTTTGGTGTGGCTGCTTTTGATTTAATGCAGTAAGTCAGTCCACCTAAAACTGTCCCATTCGATTTTACAGTGGCTATTAACTAAACCTGCGTGTCTACAATAATTTCGAGATTATCCCTTCAAGACATTTTACATGAGTGTCATTCTTTTTCTTTCAGAACGTTTTTCACGTCACCTGAAACACTCCCTTGAATTTCCCTTCACTGAAATTTACACCAATTTTAACAAAACGTCTGTACCACGAAGCTATGCCGTTTTGCTCCTATAAATCATACGTTCCTTATTTATCCAGATTTTACCGTGAAATAAAGAAGGAGGAAAAACGTGCTTACGAAAAACACCATTCTTCAGAGCTGTTTGTCGTACCAGTATGATGCGTGATTGTAACTTATAAGGCATGCTGTGCATGAGAGCATGGCTTTCGCTGATATCCATTTGCTCCTGAGGGCAGATTCACGTGCATTCCTCATTTTGCTTAAAGAAGTTTTTTCCCAGCATGATGGAATAAATCATTGCTGTATATCCTCTTTAGATTTGTCTAGTTAATATCTATTCCCTTGTCTTCTGTCGATGAGATTCCTCTGAAACTCAACATGTTTGGCTTCATATTCCATAGGAAGAATCAGGACATCTGAGGCCGCTATCTAATTTAGAATTCTACACTTTTTGTGAAGCAATACGTCCAACAACATCTAGATTTGAACTCATCCCGTGGAATTCTATTATATATTTGAGATCTCTAGGATTTTTTAAAAGTATTTTCATAGTCACGGGAACAAAACTTATTGTTCATGTGTTTTGTTTACTTTCTTACTGAAGTTGCTGTAATTACGGATATTCTTCAGTTTTTTGTTGAAGAAATTTTGTACATTACTTTCTTAATTATAGTGAAAAATGATCAGCATTTCTTGCTTCTTGGTGTAATATTTAGTTTTTGCCGAAACGTATAATTGAATATTTAACATTCGGATAATATTTTCCTTTCTGGAAATGTACATGAAATTATAACACAAAATACTTATATTAAGAGTTCGATATATACAACACATTGTCTTGCATCAAAAGTTACCGTATCTGACACGGTTGTTAAGTAACATTTGTATAGGTATTAGAAACAGGGTGTTAAATATTGTTATGTGAACAGACGGCATATGATTTACTTAATTGGCAATGGTGTACCAATAAAGGCTCTTTTATCATAATACCAACTTCTTCGTATTGCTCGTAAATAAAAGTTTTATATATCGGAAAGGATCTCATTTTCCCAGTTTGTAACGAAATGTGTAACTGATTCTTGGTTCTCCAACAAACGAACATTTTTGTTGGAGGTTTAACGACAACCGTGAGGAACTGAATCCACTATAACCAGTCGCCCGTCCTTAATTTAGGGCCACTTGTTCCAGGGTGACGAGAATGCCTGTACCGTAAGAAAAACACAATATCCATGCCTCTCGACACTCGAACCCTGACCCATTTTGAATAGATGGTCAGAAGCCAGCGCTTCAACAACTTGGTTATCAAGGCGGAGAACTAATTTCGAATGTGCCGCTGCCAAATGTACAATATTTTGAAAAACGAATGAAATGTCTATGGACACTGAAAATAGTCTAATTTTATTGTTCTAGGTAAAAAAAAACATTTATAGTTGAGCGACGTCACTGACATATCTTGTACATCTCAAGTAATCTTATATTTTAAAACATATTAAACTGCCATTCTTAATCAATAAATTTGTTTACCTCATAAACCATTAGCCCAAAATTCCTCCTTTTTGCCAATGTTTGGACATCCAAATATCTTTATTGCAAAAACTTCATGTGATAGGAAAAAAACCAATATGGTTTTTGATTTCAGCACATAAATACGTTAAAATCAAGTCTCATGTTTCAGATGTAAATCAGCAAAAATGGTGGGATGTTACCCCAAAACGCCCTCTTCATGCCGATTTTTAGACATTCAAAATTCTTTAGAGGAAAAACGTGGCGTGATAGGCAAAACGTTACATGATATTTGGTTTCAGCACATAAAATTACGTTGAAACAAAGTCTCACGTTTCAGATGTAAGTCAGAAAAATGGTGTATTTGATTCAGCGGGGACTGCTTGATTTCAACGCGGACTGTTTTGTTTCTCAGCTATATGCTCTGAGTGTTTTTCTACCCATTTTATTCAAGATCATCTCAGTGCTTGTTCAAAGCAGAGCAAATGCCATATTTCATTATACACTGACGGAAAAAAATCCCAACACCAAGAAGGGATTGTGTTATATAAACGACAGTTGGTAGGCGGTGAGAGTACATCTGTAAGATGACGTCTATGCAAATTTTGCGCTCGGCGTGTACGTGTGGCGCTAGTAGCGTCCCTCGGAACATGCAATAGAACGCGCTGTATATTCGCGTATATACAGCAAATATACAGCGCGTATATTTGCTGTATATACGCGCTGTAACGTTCGTGAGCGTTAGTTATCGTTGAGATTCGACGTAGTGTGTTGATGTTAGTCAAGAATGCCTTTAAGAAGACGAAGAAGCAATTATCTACAGTTCACGAAGTTTGAACGAGGTCGTGTAATAGGGCTACGAGAAAGTGGATTTTCTTTCCGCAATATTGCAGAACGACTTGGCAGGAATGTAGCCACTGTGCACGATTGTTGTCAGCGGTGGTCAAGGGAAGGTACTGCCTCAAGAAGACCGGGTTCCGGCCGGCCACGTGGCACTACTGAGAGGGAAGACTGCCGTGTACGGCGTATGGCCGTGGCGCATCGTACCGCGTCTGCTGCAGCAATTCGAGCTGCAGTTGCCACCACAGTGACACAACGAACTGTTACAAATCGGTTACTTGAAGGACAGCTCCGAGCCAGACGCCGTGTAGCGTGCATTCCACTTACTCCAAACCACTGCCGTTTGCGACGTCAGTGGTGTCAAGCTAGAGCTCCTTGGAGGACGGAGTGGAGATCTGTTGTATTTTCTGATGAAAGCCGGTTCTGCCTGGGTGCCAGTGATGGCCGTGTGTTGGTTAGAAGGAGGCCAGGTGAGCGTCTGCAAACAACCTGTCTGCGGCCGAGACACACTGGACCTACACCTGGAGTTATGGTCTCGGGAGCAATTTCCTATGACAGCAGGAGCACTCTCGTGGTTATCCCACGCACCCTGACGGCACAGTTGTACGTCGGGCAGGTGATTCAACCTGTTGTGCTGCCATTCATGAACAGCATTCCAGGGGTGTTTTCCAACAGGATAACGCTCGCCCGTCTACCGCTGTTGTAACCCAACATGCTCTACAAAGTGTCGACATGTTACCGCGGCCTGCTAGATCACCAAATCTTTCACCAATCGAGCACGTATGGGACATTATTGGACGACAACTCCAGCGTCACCCCCAACCAGCATTAACCGTCCCTGTATTGACCGACGAAGTGCAATAGGCATGGCACTCCATCCCACAAACTGACATCCAGCACCTGTACGACAAAATGCATGAAAGTTTGCGTGCTTGCATTCAACATTCTGGCGGTTACACCGGTTATTAATGTACCAGCATTTCCCATTTAAAATGGTTCTTCTCGCGCTTACATCTTGAAACCTTAATCGATTAAATATGTGACCTATACAAATGTATTACCGCCATTTCACTCCTCTACAACTATTTTTTCGTGGTGTTGGGATTTTTTTCCCTCAGTGTATATGGTATGTAGGCTTCGAAACTTTTTCAGGAAAAAACTGTGATAAAGTGTCATTTACGTTAATAATCTGTTGAACTTAGCCTCTCCATGGGATGGGGAATATAACACCGCAACTGGTTTTCCATGTATTTTCTAAAGCATAATGAACAGTAAGCGAAATACAAGAAATTCGCGCTTTTCTTAATGCGGTATACCTTCAGAACTTGTATGTCAAATTTGTGCTCTTATACTGTAATCTCCGGTCTGCGGTAATGTACATTCCAGAGACAAAAATGTAGAAGTAATTCCCGGAGATTTATATCGTTTTTTTTTACGATGTAAAATTTCCCCGGCAGAGGGCGTAAATGCAGATGATGTCGAATTCAAAAATACGTTTTATTCCACATATTTGCTTGTGAACATTCGATTGAAAAACAGTTTATATCTTTCGCTTCCATTTATATCAAAGATTATTTTAGATATATTTACTTTTTCAAATTACGCACAGATTTTCCGTTACGGGGCGTAAAAGTAAATTACCTTTTCCTCGATAACTCTTCTTCTAAAACTCCGATACGAAAACTTTTTTCTTCAGCGGATATATCTCCTGATGGAAATATTTTGCATATAATTTCAAATTTTTGGTAAAGAATACATTGGCCACCCGGGGGCGTAAATTTTAATCTTTCCTTCTGATGTATTTGCCATAAAATCTGAGCTTCTATAATATCGATTGAAAAATTATTTCGTGTACTGATGTCACTCACATCGATAAAACTTTTTAGAATATTTTCTTCCTAAAGTATTCCTCAGTTTCTCCGCCAGAAGGCGTAAATGTACATCATATTTTTGGGAATATCTCTACTTCCAGGAGTCCAATTTGAAAAATTCTTTCTTTGTTGGATAGTGTTTTCAGTCTGACATGCTTTTCATGTAATTTCAAAATTTTCAAGTAACTCATAGACTTCCCGCTAGGGGGCGTAACGGTGTATTGCGTTTCCCCTATATTTCTGCTTCTAAATCTCCGATTTGAATAACTCTTTCTGCACCGGATACAGCTCCTGATGGGAAATCGTTTGCACATAATTTCTAATTTTGGTAAAAAAATGGTTTGTCCACCAGGGGGCGTAAATCTTAATTTCCGCTTCTGATGTATTTGCAGCAAAATATGAGTTTCTAAATTCTAGATTGAAAAAAAAACATCGTTTGTTGACCAATACTACTCATGTCGACAAACCTTTTAGAAACATTTTCTTCCTAAAATTGTGCATGGTTTCTACGCCAAGGGGAGCGCAGATGTATATCTTAATTTTGTTAATATCTCTACTCATAGTAGTCCGATTTGAAAAATTCCTTCATTGTTGGATAGTGTTTCCCGTGTGACATATGTTTCATATAATTTCAAAATTTTCAAGTAATTCATAGACTTTCCGCTAGGGGGCGTAAATATAAGTTGCGTTTCCCCCTGTATCTCTGCTTCTAAATCTCCGATTTTAAAAATTCTTTCTGCACCGGATACAGCACCTGATGAGAAGTCGTTTGCACATAATTTCTAATTTTTGTAAAAATACGGTTTAGCCGCCAGGTAGCGTAAGTCTTAATTTCCGCTTTGTTGTATTTGCAGCAAAATATGAGCTTTCAAAATCACGATTGAAAAAAAAGTCGCTTGTTGACCGATACTACTCATGTCGACAAACCTTTTAGGAATATTTTCTTCTTGAAATAATGCATGGTTTCTACGCCAGAGGGCGTAGACGTATATCTTTATTTTTTTTTCAATATCTCTACAGCTAAGAGTCCGATTTAAAACATTCCTTCTTTGTTGGATAGTGTTTCCGATGCCAAATACTTTTCCTATAAATTCAAAATTTACAAGTAAATCATAGACTTTCCGCTACGGGGCACAAAGGTAAATTGCGTTTTCTGCGTTATTTCTGCTTCTAAAGCTTCGATTTGAAAAATTCTTCCCGTATCGCATACAAGACCTGATGGAAAATATTTTTCATATAATTTCTATTGTTTGGTGAATAATGGTTTGGCAACCAGGGGTGATAAGTGTTTATTTCTGCTTCTGATGTATTCGTAGCAAAATCTGGGATCCTGAAAACTGAACTAATTTTTTTTTCTTGGACCGATAGCGCTTATATGGATAAACCTCTTGAGAATACTTTCTTCCTAAAATAATGCATGGTTTTCCCACCAGGGGACGTAAAGTCACATCTTATTTTTGTCGATATTTCTATTTCTAAGAGTTCGTAAGCTCACGATTCCGTTTACAGCAATATCTGAGGGATGAAAAACACGATTGAAAATCTTACTTTCGTCAGATCTATTGTTTTCCATACCGGTTCCATTAACTTTGAATATTTTTTTTTTTTTGATTGGAGGTTTAACGACCACCGTGAGCAACTCAATGGGCTATAAGCAGTCTCCCGTCCCTAATTTAGGGTCACTGGTTCCAGGGAAGGGAGAGAGCCAGTGCCGTAAGACAAACACAACATCCATGCCTGACCGGGATTCTAACCCGGACCCCTTACGGACGAATGATCAGAGGCCAACGCCTTAGACCACTGCGCCACCGGGGCGGCTTAACTAACTTTGAATAGCTTTGATAAATTTATTTTGTCTCAGAACGGATTCAAATGACGTGCTTATTACACCCGAAAATTCGGTGTCATCTTTCTTGTTTTCAGTAGATCGGGTTTTTTTAACAAGTAGTTGTGAAATTCAGATCATGGCATATCTTTCAAATTGTATATAACTAGCAATATACCCCTCACTGACTGATTAAGACACTTGACTTACAGAAAGCTAATACATAAAACAACTACTCACAACACACAAAACAAGCTCAATGAGCTGATTGTTTACACGATTACACCGCAATGCACCGCCCACATGCGGAGTACTACCGAGAGAGAAACCCGTCGTGGTTGGTTAGGCAGCTGCAGGATTGCAAGAATAAACTGATCGGACCTTTTAAATAAAACGGAGGACATTAGGGAGGGCACGAGCGAGAATTCAGATATGAATGAATACATTTTAGCGGAGGCTTGATATGATATATGATTACAATATACGAATTTTATGAAAATGTATATGAATTATTCCTTATTGAAAAAGCCTGACATTTGGGCTATTTTCGTCAATGCCTGGAGGATAGGAGGACATGGTAAGAAAAGAAGGTAATGTCCTCCAAAAGCCGAACGTCTGGTCACCATGCTCCCAACTCCGACATTGTGACCGCCTGAGAGCAGTAAGAATATATGCACGTGCATAGTATTTTTACTTGTTAGGACTTGTTGCTGGAACCTGGCCAAATTTTCGAGAAGGGTGTTTCGTGTCATCGGCATTCGGATGTAGAGAGAGAAGGCTTTGGTGGTAGTGAGGAAAGCAAATTGCTCGTGCTGTTTATGTCAATATGAATATGTTCATTAATTTGGCAGATACACAGCACCACGTAATGACTGACTTCAGAAATCATCGGCCAACATGGATGTCGTTTGCTGTGCAGGGGCATAAGGATGTGGCATTCATTTGCTGCTTCCCAGAAAATGAAATAAGATGCCGTCGACATGAGTTACTGAATCTCCTCTTGAAAGATGGAGGGCGGGCTAGCCGCAAACCCGCTATCAAAGATTATGTACGCCAGTCAACCGCACTTGGCGGATGTTGCGGACGTCAGCCCACGAAATGCAATTAGAGGACTCTGTCTGGATAGAGAGCTACATGATACTCAAATCACGTACATTAGGTTCGAGAGGGATTCATCTCGAAGAAAGAGTTGAATACGCGTCACCGAAAGAACTGAATTGCTGACATCTATCGGCTTATGAAATTTACTTAGAAAATCTCTGCAATTTCCAGGTATTCTGATTTATACTGTCGTGAAAGAACGGTACTAAAAAAAGTATGCTGAAAAGTTTATTTTGTGAACACATTAGCTTCTGAAGATTTTCGAACCATTTTTAGAGAAAACTGTTTAAATGAGCATTTCTCAAACGCTTAGATAGAAATATACAATCCATCATGTGCATTACATTAGCTATTTAAAAAATTCGGACATTTAAGTAAGTTCGCATGAGTCATTAACTTTTACCGCTTACTCAGCAGAGGATTACAGCAGAGCACAAATGATTCTGTCGATGAAGAGACTATAAATAAAAGCTTTCAGAGTGAACACGTGTTAAACACATTCTAACTAAAAACATAAAACGGAAATTAAAGAATGGGTAAGATATATAGGACTATAACATTTCGATAGCAAAAACAAAGAGGTTTATTCCTGGAATAAAACAAACACTACTATCTACAAAGATTGTCACATTACTGGACCGCACCTCAACTTCGTGCTGTTTATTTCCATTCATCAAAACGTGAACGATTCGTATTCTAGAGTACAAGGAATTGGTGGGATTTGTGTTTCCAAATGATTGTGTACCTCAGATGGTGTAACGCAATAGCGGGTCCGTCATCCTTTTTTTGAGGCAACAAGTCAATTTTTTTACAATCGTAAAACACCTTTCAGTATAACAGGAATCAAATGTTCCATTTTAAGCAGACGTAACAAGATGGCATACGCATCATGCAGACGCATCAATTTCCTTTTTCATCCGAGAAGGATTAAAAAAGCTCATCCAAAAAATAATTTAACTAAATTCTTTTCACAATACACTACTGATGTCCTTGTGAAAAAATATTTTTTACCGTGTGTATAATTAAACTGCATAAAATATTACATTAAAATAACATGTTGTACTTCATTATTTATTAGATTTTAACAACAGAATTTTATGGAAAACAGATTAGTCGGACCAAAGCAGCTTTGAGGTATCCGAATTTATAACTTTGGTATATATACCTTTATGCTCTTTAACATAAATTCTTAAATTGGAAAAACAGTATGGTGATGTGTGTGTTGTGTTTTTCTCAAGATTTCAGGCTAGTAATGTGTACTACATTCCTTTACGAGATTCACTATATTCCCAATCTGGAAATCGATGTGAGGCCCACGTTGCCCAATCCGCTCCGAAGAATAGGTTATTGAATACTATGGATGTGGGAGTGTTAACAGATTAGAATTAGTCACTATGTATCTGTAGAAACACAGAGACTTGAAGAGATATCAATTCGGTGGTACAGGGCTCATGGTTTGGTGCAAATAAATATCAAGAAATAAACAAATTTATGTCCTAACTTTTGTTTTCTTTTAATGTCAGTCACATAAATGTGATTACATGTAGATATTAATTCATTGTAAAAGAACAAATTAAACTTTACAACATACTGTGAGTGATATTCAGCTTTGCTCATTATGCAACCGGCCTAGAGACTCACAACTTTTTTGAAAATATTAACTTGTGCTAGGAATTTGAACATTATAGGAACTAACAAAAAATGTTAGGGAAAAAATCGTTTTGCGCCTGCATGATTTAGGTGCAATGGAGTTTAGTTAAACTTCCCTACAAACTAATAAAAATATATCAAGTTTAGTTATTAGAACAAACTTTAGAATATATCATTTTAATAGCACTTTAATATCATGTTTTATTGCTTATGCTCATTATTGTAGAATTCGTGCAATATCATCTAAAGTGTTATGCCTCGCCCCTAACAAGTATTAAGAAATAGGACCAAGAATGTGGTGGTGTATGCCCAATTGTTGTTCCAGGAAATAAACCTTAGGTGCATGCATTACTGCGATATTCTAAAAAATGGAAAAGTTCATGGTGTTTATAAAAGCATACGTCTTGGTGATCACATAGTGGAATGTCCTAAATTAAAAATATTGCTGTAAATTGCAAGGAAAATACCGGACTGACTTCTTGAGTTTATCCGAATTTAAGGTACAGTAGCAGAGAGGAAAAAAATTCCCTAAGGTATACATGTTTTTCTCCGTCTACTTAATTAAAAAAAAAGAGCGTATCGTGCTGATGATAAAAGAAACCAAACGCTGCCAAATATCATGAGCTCAAATGTACGGGTACGAGATATTCCCCTAAAAAATACTCTTGGACTGTTCGAAAAATCGCCGAACAAGCATTAATGATCGTGATTTGTTACTAATCGTGACGTATGTAAAATAATTGGAAAATGATGAACAAAATGTGTCGATTAATTGAGTTGATGGTTTTCGGCTTTTGTAAAGGAAAAAAAAATGTTTAAATGTGGACCACTGTATTAAACGAATACTAATATTGTCTGCTATTAGCAATAAAAGTTGAACTGTAAATTTTCTTGAGTGGTACGTTTGACAATATCCAAAATATATTCTTCTAAATGGGGGAGTACAGACGCAATCCTATCCTGGAATATTGTATTCACAGAATCACAAGAATATTTTATCAGCAACACGAGAACTCCCGTATTTAGTATTACAAGTTAATCTTATACAGAAAACAAAAGAAGACCTCCAAAATTATCTGTAAATTCCGTGACATCCTTATACACATTCATTAGCTATCTGAATTCCAACATTTCTTTCCATATGAAAAAGTATACAAGATACTTTAAATGATCAACCTTTTACTAGGTTTAAAGTGCACACCAACATTTCTGATTAAGGGGTTTCTATTCTTTAAATCCCGTCTTCCAGTATTTGCATGAATATTAATTCTTCTTTTGGGAAAGTCACAATTGAAGATAAAAGAATACAAACGGCTGTATAGAAATCATTTTTATTTATATAAATATTTTAATACCGCAATTATTTAAAGACGTTGATTTATATTTTTAAGAAAAAGATTTAATTACCAGTGGGAAAGTAATATCTTAAAAGCGCAAAAACCTTTAAGTATACGCAGTTGTTAATTCTACGAATGGAAAAATCACATTAATGTTGCAGTACCAAAGAATGGATTTTCTGTCCCAATAATTAAAAAAAAGAAAAAAAGAAAACGAAAAATAAAGTAAAAAAAAGGACTCAGAGTTAAAAAAAACTATATATAAAAATGTATTACACATAGTGTTGTTTACATAATGTTTGATCAGGACAAACAATATAATTTCCTTTGTCTAAACGTTTGAACAATATTCCCACTTCCATTGCTCAGCAGAACGAGCGCTTTCCGGATTTAATTTTTTAGTCCTTGCTTCAACAAATGTACTTTTTTTACTGTTGTAATGTTCATGAAACATATGTTTACATTTGGGCCTCACAGACAAAAAGAATATCCGGTTATTAAAAATTTACTCCACATATCGTATTTCTCCCCGTCATTATTGACGGGATTCCCTCTAATCAATTTACATTCAACAGAAACATCTATTCGATATATTTTTCAATTTATATCGCTGCATTTCGTTTTCTCTGGACACGTGGCCACCAGGCAATGGCGTTGTTATCACTGCTTTAAAATTCGACAAAAACAAATGCCTTATAAATTTTCTCAGACAAATATTGAAAAGAGTCGAAACACTGTGGCATCCCACAAAAGCATATATGTTCTTCAGTTCGTTAATGTATATGAACTACCGCGTTTTATCTGGAAGTGGTAATATCCACAGAATTGAAAAGGAGGAATATTTCACGTTTCTTCCTAAATTACATATACAATTATTAAAAAGTAAATTCATGAAAAACTCATGCATTCATAATTTTTGTGGAAAAATGTTGAGAATCATTTCATCTTTTAGAGGAGACGACAAAAAAGAGTTGCTCACAAGAATGACATATATTAGGTAATTGGAATCAAGTATTGTGAGCCGCAAAATAAAACTCTGGACGTCCTCATTCCAACTCTGCATGATGGGATTTTCTGAGGCAGGGGAGTCTTGTGATTGTTTAAACCATTCTGAAACACGTGCAGGACGACGAATCTGTTTCTTTAATACTAATTTGGTGGAGCTCAAATTTCGAATGAGCATCAAATTAGCTTTTTGTTTTATATAAATGTATCTCTGTTACATCGAAACGATTGTAATGCGTGGTTCAATCAATAAATATTAATGGCACCGATATTTATTACATGAGGATTTCTATTCGTTAAGTTTTTCGATCATCAATGCAAGGAATTCATAGGTGTCTGAAACTTAGGGTTACGCATTCTAGAGAATTGACTGAGCTGGGACTACTTGACACGGTCACCAATTTTGGCCCATTCCTTCGAAGTAATAAATCGAAGCTCTGACCAATCGTCCACCTGGGCCGAATTCGCAGTTCTACAGTTTCAGCTGCAATATGTGTTTTTAACAGCAAAATTCCGTTTGTTTAGATAATATTCAAATTTTACAGTACCATATTTTCAAGTTTAGTCACTTCAAATGAAACTGAAGTCTCTAATATGACTGTTATTCATTTCCACATCTATTCAATAAAAGACCGCAGATATTCCTGGTTAATTTTTTCAAAGATTCATATTTTTATCTGGGAGGCAACTCTCCGTAACAGAACAAAACACCAGCTCTATTTCATTGTAATGGCTTTTAACGACTTATCCTATTTAGAAAATAAGTTTTGCAACATATTACTGAAACACATTTCATGAAACATTACATTTTATCATTGAGTTTAAACCCATCAAAAATGGAATTTCTAGAACTTAATTGTGCAAATACAGAATTGTTTTATATTTTTCACAGAAAAACAGAATCTCCAAATTACTGGTAGCGGTAGAAACGTCTTAAACGTTTTAGAACTATATTGGTTCAAATGGTGTAGAGAGGACATAAATCTTAAATAATCTCTAACTATTATTAAAAATTATTTGCAGAAGTCAGTAAAAATAATGAATTTGGTAAACTGACTGTGAATTTCTTCCTGTAATGTATAAAATAAACTAATGATTTGTACTGAATCTTTGAAACGAACAATAAGAAATACTGATGTCCTTGTTTATTAGACACCTCCGAAAAACAGGAAAGCATTTTCGAAGTAATTACCACCAAAATAAAGTGTCTTAGGTAAACTTTCCAGGGCAATATTTTATGCTTAATGTGTTCCCATGGTTTCTAATGTAACTTATGAAATCATAATAAATTATATTGTATATTGCACTGAAACTAAGACACTGATAACCAAGGTTCTTTAACACACAAGGTTGTGCCCGTAAATCTCCTGTAAAGCTTACCCTTCGAGGGAGTGCGGAGGAGATCGTTTAATGACGGTAGCTGTCTTGAATTCATTTAGTGCACCGAAGGTCAAAGCAGTGGCAGTCGCAAATGTCATTTGACTCTTGGTCAAAGAGCTGTTTTTTCTGCTTCTAGAATAATTTTAGTGTATATATAGTAAGTGGAATAGCTAAGTTTGTTTGCAAATAGTTCATTCTTTCGAGATTAAGGGGACCAGACGTCATCATGCTTGGAGGACAGTCCTCAATTTCAATGCTATGCCCTCAATTTCGTAAAAACTTATTGAGGACGTCAAAGTCCTCAATTTCTTAGTTTTTGTCAACAATTTTTGAAATTTCCCCAAATAATTGAAATTTGTAAAAATGTGTTAAACAAAGGCGTAGAATTCAATTGAATTTACCAAATGCAACGAAATTTAGCATCAATTTCTTATTTAATTGCTAGAAAATGGATTCATAAAGGAAAGGTATGGAACTATTTTCCGAAGCGGATGAACTTTTCTTTGAATTAAGTTAGAAATGATGCAAGATTAATGGGAGACATGCCGAAGCATTAAACAAAGTCATCTCGATAAATGTGGTGTTACGATTTTGGTTCTGTTTTAAGTATTTCTTTTCTATTTTAACTGGATTTAACTAAAATATTTTTTGGATGGGAAATGAATCTCAATTTCTCAGCATCCACTTCCTTGCAACTAAATAACTAATTGATGTAGTTAATTTGGCTACATTTGATAGATTCCATTGAGAGTTTCACAACTTTTGTTCAGTACATTTTTCATTAAACTTTTTCTTTAAGTGAGGTTATTGGACTTGGAATATTCCTTCTCATAAAGATAACATACAGCTATTCCATGATTTCTGCTCGGTCCGCGCATAGTAGTTTTCTGGCTTCAGATATATATTCTTGTACAGAATCACAATGAAATTTCAGTGTAGAAATTCAAAATGTAACTTTGTTTGTGACTGCTACCTCCTACAAGTAAGATTTAAACTGCATCGGTAGCAATATTCTGCACGACAGTATTTTATTGCTATGTTATACTTATTTCAAATGAAAATCATTCTTCTGGTTCAACGAATGTTTTCCAATGAAACTGGACAATTATGGGACATTTCATAATTACCATAATGTGTCAGACGCTGTCCTCAATTATGTCCTCATTTTGAAACGAAATTGTCCACAATTTTGCATTGAAATTGAGGACAAATATCATTTTGTCCTCAATTGCATTCTCAAAAATCTGGTCACCTTATTCGAGATGCCTTCGAGTTCCTGCACTGTTGCAGACTGCAAGAATAACTACAGAAATACCAAAGGATCCTCAATTACGTACCACAGATTTTCAAAATGACTGAGCTCTGTATGTTATGGAACTTACGCTGTAAACGAGGTGAAACTTTTTTTTTAATCCAGAATCAGGGGCGTATACATGGGGATGGGGGGTGGGGTGTCACGGCTTCAGCAAAAACATTTTGAAGAATAGACTTTTTTGCGGAAACTGTACATGAATAAAGAATTAGTCAGGATTTTTTTGCGGTAGTTTTAAAAGGAGTATAAAAAAAGAAAAGTAGTTTTTGGTTGTTATTTTTTCCGAGATTTAAATTTATAAAAACTGGATGACGGGAAAGCAGTTATTTCAGAGAGCCTGGGGCTCTTTTTCATTTCCATAGCAAAGGGTTCAATGAATGTATATTAACAGGAGAATGTGAAACAAATATCAGTTCAATGAATGAAAACGTTTTATCAATGAGGATAAGGTGTTATGAATTAGTTTTTGTCACGTTACCTCCTTTTTTTTGCAGTTTTTTCTTCCGAATATAATGAATTGGAAGTTGTTGTTTTCGGTACATGTAGAGACCTGTGTCGTTTTTGTTTTTTTGTAAGAGAAAATTTTATACTACGTGCAAAACATTGTGACATTATGTTGTGTTTTTAATATTAAAAAAAATAAATATTTTACGTAGTTTTGCTTTTTTTAGTGCCATGATTCTTAATTGTTACTTATTTATTTGTTTACTTATGTTCTGTATTTTCGTAAAAATCGGAAAATTTCATTATGCACTCTCACAGAAGTTACGTGTTTTGTAGGCCTGATCGCGAGGCGTTTCAAATAGGCTGGCCTTAGTTGTCTAAAAGAATAAAAATTGTATGTCAATTTCAACTTTTGCGTAACTGTTTTGTAGTATTTTGTACTGGTATAAAACTAGATCAATTATTTCAATTACAAGGTGCAGATTTGTGTTACACGCAGTAAAGCGCAATAATTTCGGTCTTACGCAAAATACCTGTAGAGTCCAAATAATTTTAATTATTAAAATACCTATAACTTATTTAATAACATGGAATTAAAAAAAATAACTAATTGAGTGCTAATAGATTTTCGCAAAAGGGTCTAGAAGATTTCTTTTTTGCGGGGGCTCCGAGATTTTCCGGTACGCCACTGTCCAAAATGCTACTTTTTGCTGAAAGCGACTATAAAAGGGATATGTAAAAGTGAACTAGTGGGGTTTCCGCAGAAAAAGCATTGAGCGGATGCTTCTCCCAATCCATGGCGAACATGGAATTAAAAAAAAAGTGAAAAATATTAAGAGAAACGTATCAGAGGCAATCGAAAAACATTCCTCTAAAATTCCTCCGAGGCAGCAAACTTTTCATGAAAACACGTACTATGATTCGAATGAGGCACATCAATTCGCAGCTGAAAGAGAAGGAATTTTTTTTTTTTAGAAAACTCGAGGTTCTGAAGATAACTTAATGAACAAATGTTTTTTCTTTTTAATTTGTTACTTCTCACATTTCTTCAATGGCGCCCCGAGGATTTATTCATATGAGTGGCCAAAAATATTGAAGTTGCAAATGAAAATACACCGGAGAAAACATCTCCGAAAATATTGGTAAGTGTTAAAAATATATCCACCATATTAAAGTATTTCCAATGATTCTTAAAATATATATTTAAAATCACATACAGATATATTTAAAAAATACACAGCCAATAACGAAAAACGAAGGACCTAGCCATACCGGGTCCCTGGGCCAACACAACTGAGAAACGCCAGAGCATTTTTTTTTATTTACAGAATGTTACATAAGAGATCTTTAGAATTTTCTCTGAGAGCATGTTGATACTTAGTGGTAATCAAATTCGGAGACAAATAATTAGAAATTAATTTATTACAGAACTAAATATACGAAGTGATTACGCGAACGCATTTCTTCTACCAACAAACTGCTTGTATGTCAATAGACAGCAGACAACTCTCGTGTTCGCTGCTTTCTCTTGTAAGACAGGTGACGTCAGAGGGAATGCTGTGCACGAAAGCTCACACGGTACCCCGTATGAGCAAACCTAGTAGTCTATTAACCTTGATTACAACCTTGGAAAAGGTGGTTGCTCATGAATATCTCACAATGAGGGATATCTCATAGACAAACGATTCAATAAATGTTCTGTTGTTTCAACCTGTAAATGTGAGAGCATAGTAGCAGTTTGGAACAAATATCTCTCGGTCATTTGATGCAATACTGTTGTGGTTTTCTTTTCAACGTTTGTTACTTTACAAATTTAATACTTCAACGGCACGTTTAGAAAAGGTATGTTTTAGACACTGCTGATGAATGATTTCTAACCTAATTCTCTAAACATAAAAATATATCACTGCTGCTTAACGTCCGCAGTAATTTTCTGAAACTATTATAGTTAATTATTTAAAATATAATGTTTTTGATTTGAAACGTGGGAGTGCTATTCTGGTTTTAAGGGTTCGCATTCCTACCCTGACATAATTTCTTGATAGAAATCCAATGCCTTTCTTCTATGCATTGGTGTCGCATTCCATGTAATTAAAAGCTTTTGTCTTGATACCGTTGGAAACTAATACGTTCCTTTCCGAGACATCACTTACAAAGTTAACGTTCTGAAACAATTACACTGTGCTGCATAACAGAAGTACAATCTGAAAATTGCGTTTGCAAAAAACTGAAGAAAAATATACAACCTAAAGTAGAGTGCGCAAATTATCTGGAAATATCTCGTTTGAAAATGAGATTCACCCATAACGGAACAGTTCTCTAAGCTTGCATCTTAGCAAATTATATATGTGTACGAAAGAGGTAGTAACACTCCTCCATTGTATGAAATTTAAATCAACTGCTTTCGGAAAACCATAAAGATCCGCAGAAGCCGCGTCTGAAACTGCTAGCATTTGTCGAGCGAAAGAGACAAATCCTGTCAGCGCGAAGCTATTGTTGAACCCTGAAATTCCTCACGTACTTTTAGGTGTCACTCAGTACAACATGACTGATGTTTTACAACTAGCATAAAGCTAAATTACATATTGTTGTTCAGGAAAACACGTTGAAACAATTTTGGCATCTACTCAGTGATGAATTCAGTGTAATAAAATTGAACGTATTACTTGATATTCATGCCAGCAATGCAATTCCTAACTCAAAAATGGACTTCAATTCCTGCCTTCTGAAATAACTTAAACACTTAGGAAAATAATTGTGACAGACATATTTTAGCATTTTCTAAGGACAATTCTGACATACTTTTAAGTCATAACTTATTTTACTCAAAATTAATAATCTACTATAAGGTACTCGTAACTACCGTAATCTTTCCCTGTACACTCATGAGCATAAAAACAGCACACCTGAAAACAGTCGAGCTACGATTTGGATGTTTTCGTTCGGCAATGGAGAACAAATAATCGGCATCTCGATGACATATGTACAAGATGCTCTGATATAGGTAATAATCGGCATGATCAACCTTTGCTAGCATCACTTGAATTTTGCGCTGAGGCATCGAATAAAAAAATGTGCGAAAGGTGTCCCATAGAATAGCAATCCATACTGTATTGACTCGCATTCAAAATTCCTGAAGATTTGTTGGCAGACGGTGTTAACGCTTTATCCCTAGTTTCAGCAAGTCCCATACATTCTCTACGGGTAATAACTTCAGCGAACCAGCCACCTACGGCATAAGTTGAGCGTTGTTATCGTTGATGAAGCCACGTGTTGTCGCTGCAGCATGCGGTGTGGCATTATCCTTCCTAAATATGGCTCCGGAAACGTTCTGCATGTTCGTAATTGGAAAAGGCCATAAAATGACATTGAGGTAACGGGCACTCGTTATGGTCACAAGATGTAAACTGCTTTCGTACCGGACAGCACCTCTGTCTGTAATAGCTTCTTACGGTTCGGTAGGTCTGGAGCGAATACTTTTCCTTGACACCTCTCTCTTGTTGTCGGCGGGCACAAATGCAGGCAACATCGAACGGAACCGTATTTCGTCTGTGAACACGATGTTTTGCCTTTTGTCACCCAACTCCTTTCGTTCGATGCACTGTTGCGTCCTGGCAGTCCGCTGCTAGGACGTCAAAGTTACCCTGAGGAGTCAAGTGTTTCTTCACTTGCTTCGTGAGGATGAAATACCTCAATTGTAGGCAGTAAAAGGAGAAATGGTTTCAGTCTATAAACATTTGCATAGGTAAATTGCTTTGCATGAAGATAGAGCTGCACTGGAAATAGGAAATTCAGAAGTGTGTATACATTTCTGTGGGTAACTTGCCTGGCATGAAAGTAAGAGCGCCTATGAAAGCAGAAAAGAGATAAGTGCGTCAAGGTAATATACGCTTCTGAAGCTAACTTGATTACCATAGAAGGTCTCCATTGAAGTCAGAAAACAGGGAAGCCAGTGAATCAATTTCGTTCAACATTGCTGTTCTCATTTTTCAGTGTTTGGAAACTTTACCCTGTTTTCGAAGCAGATGAATTCTATACGTCTTAAGAAATTGAAACATAAGTGTAGGAAATGAATACCTTTAAGTAAGAGGATATTTTAGATCTCATGCTCGGTGTCTCAAATTTCTTACTCAACTTCAGGAACTCAAAAGTTTAGATATTTAAAATGAATGAGTAAAAAGGAAAAAAAATCAGCTTAAAGCATTAACGTATCACTGCGAGGGAGGAATAAAAGCCATTAATGAAACAACATTATAGAAGAAATCTGATTTCAGAATTCGCACGATGGTTAACCAGGTTCTTTTCTTTATTTCAACGCCTTATTTTCCAATAAATTTCATAGCAGAATAAGCCATGTTATAAGAGAAAAACACCCAATGAGGTTACTATTTTAACTCTACTCAAAAGGAAGTCCTTCGTTTTGAGAAATAATATTTGTATATATATATATGTATGAGAAAAATATGTATATGTAGTATCCTCATGCTTTGAACCGTTGAATGGTTCGAATTCGGAGGCCGATATGACATGCAAAGCAAAAACATAAATAACATTATGAATTAAAAGAGCAGATAGCAACGCAGAATTCAAAAACAAAAAGACCACTGACCGCAGTTTATGCAAGCATCATGAAACATGAACAGAAAGAAGAACATTAAAATGCCAAATTTATGAAGCTTAAATCTTTTTGTAAACATTGAATATTAAATAGTGCCTTTGAAGTTTATAACTTTTTTACCACCACCCAGTCTAAACTTTATTTTGAAAAAAAACCTGTAATAAACCTTTAAATATTGAATTCAAAGAAGTATATTAAGTTCCTTCTCAAGACAAATTCAGTAATTCATCGAAAACATATATTATATTAATAGGTAAGTATATCTTTTTCTCGTGTTGTTTCTCAAATGGAAATTTTAGAAAAAAGTGAGTTAAGCTCACTGATGTCTCCATAAAATAGGAGTGGAACGTATTCTCTCAGGTTTGCAAGTAATCGTGAATGACGTATTTTGGCAGCAGAAGATATCCAGGTATTTGCTTAATGTTAGTTTACGCTGTGTGTTGCTCATTTCTTTAGTATTGTTTTTATTATTTCATTATATATTTTTGATAGAACATGAGTGCTTTAAATCTGGAAAGTCCGATTCTGTATTGTTGCATTGCAATCAATAACCCTACTGTGCTATTTATATTTCTACACGACGTTTTGTGTTCGTGCGAATGTTCACTCAAAAAAAAAATATAAAACATGCAAAAAAAAAAAAAAAAAAAAAAGGATCAAACTAAACATAATTTTTTTCAAATAGATGTGCATATCTTAGTGCCTTCCATTTTCATTTACAGTTGTGGACAATAGTATTTTATACGTGTGCCTTACAAATGTGTTTTTTTTAATTAGAGCACAGTATCTTTGTTTTGTTGTCATTTCTTGATGAACAAAATTTGTACCGCGCACGTATGATACTCACTGAAGAATCCACCTACGATCTTGAAGTTGCGTTTTGATTTTCCACTATGTTACGTGACTCCTCAGTTCTTGGAAGATGTTGCCTCGATTTTATGTGTGGAGTAATACGTGATTTACCCAATTCCTCCAAAAATAACCTTCTTTGTGACAGTTTGATTTCATTCCATTTGGTACGTGTCGAAATCCATAGAACAAACGCGTTGTAAGGATACCTATCTAGCATATTATAGGAAAATATCATCGGCCAGCGATTTCTTTTTCTTTTGCAGATGTAAGTTTTCAAAAGATGATCAAGAGTATCCACAGCTCCTTTACTTGAACTGTAATATAATACCGTTTGTGTTTTATTTTCAGTCCTATACTATCTTCCTTTTCATGATGCAATGTTCTCAAAGAATAACGTTACTATTTTTTATGGGATGCAGTTTAAAATTGTTGTGTCCCTAAAATAAAAAGAATAGGTATGTAAAATTAAAAAAAAAAAAAACGAGCTCTGCTCGTCTTCCGGTCATTTGTCCAGGAAGCTCTGGTTTGTTTTTTCTTATGGTGCCAAGCAGAGCCATTTTCCTTTATAGAAGTTGACCTAAATAGTATAAAATAAAAATTTATCGCATGTAAGGTTGTGCCCGGTAATTTCATATATATACGGTCACAAACTAACCGCATGCCTTGATTTTTCTATGGCGTTTATCATTTTTCTTTTCCAGTGTAAATAAATGTGTGTCTTGAGAACATACGAAGTTTTACTCTCATATACTGTCCATATTTTAATCACTTAATTACGTGGTTTACTGAGAATATTCGGTTCTAATGGGCACCGATCACGAAAGGCAAATATTTGTTCATTGTTTTTTCAGGATAATAATAGTATAATTTTGGCAGAATTTCTACACAATTTTCTCGGATTTGTATCCATACACCATCTTTCTTGATGAGTGGATATATCGAAAAGAATAAATCGAGATATCGTGCAAAATGCTTCTAGTGACATTGTTGTGCGTAGTATATTACGACCAATTTCTTTATCCCACAAGCTTTTAGTTAATTCTCCTTATGATTTGTAATTTCCATCAAAAAATAGTTATCCAAAGTATACTTGAAATATGACAATGTCTACATTTTTTCATTGTGATCCATAAACTCTCCCATTTCAATATTTGCCATTTTTACGATTTCATTTTGAATTGTAGAATGGAATACCATCTCAAATGTACTTTAAACATCAGTTTTCCTGGTAGAATACCTTGTAATATTTTGACACTATAACAAAGTTTTCAAAATGTCATTCCTTTTGACCTTGTAAGTGATGTCCTGCCACGTAGAAAACTTATTGGGATTGGTCCATCAGTTTGTTTTACTTTCTAAGAACCCGAACCAGCAAAGTAGATAAAACCATACCTTGTAGCAGAAATCGTTATCTAAACGTTGGTAAAGTATCCTTAAAATATATGGGCGTTTTAAACATTTATAAAGTTATAATAATATATTACAAATTGGGTCACATTGATCCGAACGGATACAGAAAAAAATTAAAATACTTTTGGGAGAGAAATCGCATGCTATTTTGCAACAAAGCGATGAATTGCTGTGAAAATATCTCCATACATTAATTTGTTTTAAACAGATGAAAAATAATTCGGGTGAAATAGATTCGAACAGACCAACAGGGTTAAGCAATGTACGTAACGGATTCGACATTAATTATAAATATTTCGATGGTGATATGGGTAAAATTGCAGTAGGTATGCAATATTTATAATTTGGTATTTAGTAAGCTGTTTTGAAAAAGTCATATAACATGTAGCTGCCTGTTCCTGAAGCGCAGTGGTAATCCAGAAAATATTTGTTGATTTCTGACTAGTTTTGAGAAATTCGCTTTTTTTATATATTAAAAATATTTTATTTTCGAATGAAAGACTGTACAACAAACAATATTTTCCATCTAATTGTGCTGTTTTTAAAACATTTAACCATTGCAGTTCAATTGTAATTAAGTGTATAAATTTTACAAAACAAAACATTGAATACACATAAACTTATCCATGGTCTGAATGATAGAATGAATCGTTTTAGCATGGTCACTATACATGTATACTGTGCTTTTGATATTTTATCACATTCAGCGATGCCTTATTCTATTCGTTACTCAATACCAGTTCCATTGAACAATCGTAGGAATCTTACGCTCCACTCTGGCTTTGACTTTCGAACCTGTTTCTTCCGTACAATCTCATTACTGCTGGTCATACACACCCGTCTCATCCGCTAACATTTTTTTCCATTTCCTTTGTCGTCATGCTTTAATTCAGGAATGTAGTTATAACAAGAATAATTATCAAAGTGGTAGCTTAATGGATGGATGAGAATAGTCAAGGGAAACATTATGGTGCAAACGCACCGGTTTAACTTCTTCAAGCCATATATTGCATATAACGGAACATCGTTTGATTTTGGAATATTCCATTTTGTATTGATAATATGCTCAAGTACTTACAATTGCATGCAGACACTGGGCTTAAAAATTAGGTTTGTGTTTCATATTGCTCTTCATCAGTACACAAACAGGGTTCCTTCCAATGAAAGAAGCATATGAAAAAAGGTTTGCTGCGTTAAAGTGATTGATGGGAATGACATATGTAACTGAATCTCTGTCGACGTGAAGGACTTCGATTTAAAATAGCGCTAATAGAGGCGTATCGGAAAATATATCGAATACTATATCGATTAATATATGCACAGCTGTCAAACATTATAGTCCAGAAGATATTCGAGCAAATAAAAAACAAAACCCGCAACTCCAAGCAGAGACATTCGGCATGTATAAAGACAGAATGATTCTAAGCGTGGTAAACGTTTTATAGCAACCAAAAATATGTACACATTTTGCGCGTAAAGAGTGACAGCCGCAAATGTCACCAAGGAGAGATGTAAGAATAGAACCTAAAAATTTCTTAATATGGAGTATGCTCACTTTGTACGAATAGACAACAAACACAACGAAGTTACATATTTATCACCAGATTACTGATGGATCTAGAACCAGTTGTTTCATTGATTGAGAATTCACGTTGAGTGTTTGATTGTATTCTGGAGAGAGTATTCATTGACTTTGCTAAGGAGCTTGGCTACAGTGAATGCAAAGCTAGCGACAGGTGGATAACTTCAAAAACAGGCAGAATATCATCTTTAGGAACCTTTGTGGTGAAAGTGCGTCGGTTAACCAAAGTGTTTGTGAAGAGTTGTTCAAAGAGCTTCCTTTTCTTTTATAAAGAGATGAGCCAGATTATGTGTTTAATGCCGACGAAATAGGGCTAATTTCCCAGCGTTTGCTAGATAAAACAACTGCATTCAAGGGAGAAGAGTGCCATGGTGGTAAACAAAGCAAACTATGTGTGACTATACTTTTAGCAGAACATCAAAGCAGCAGTGAAAAACTTCATCTATTAATGTTTGGGAGAGCAATAAAACCCAGGTGTTTCGCTAAGGTTAAATCATTTCCCATAACGTACAAAACAAATAGGACAGCCTGGATGACAAGTGAACATTTTTGGTGATTGGCTGAAGGTAGTTGACAGAGCTATGGCTCTGAAAAAAGAAAGATTCTCCTTTTTATTGATAATTGTAATGCCCACTCCAATCTTCCAAGTCCAAAAAATATCACTGCAAATTTTAGCCACCTAACACGACATCGAAGTTACAACCTCTGAATCAAGCTATCATCCATAACTTCAAAGTCGGATACAGGCAGCAGCTCGATAGGAAACTTGTAGACATTTTTGGTGTAGGTAAAACCTTTCCCACCATCAATGTCTTGAATGCAATACATATGGCTGACTTTGTTTAGAGAAATGTTACTAAGGGAAAAATAAAAAATTGTTTCATCAAAGCAGAATTCGGAGAAAGAAGCACTAATGAGCAACAAAAGCAGACTGCTGATTTAAATGTAGTAAATTCGGAACAGTGGATGGTCATCAAACAGAACCTAAATCTTGCCATTTCATTCAATGATTTCTTGGAAGTTGACACTTTCCTTCAAACATGCGGCACTTTAACTGATGCAGAGATTATAGCGGATGTAAAAGCATCATAAGACGAAGAAGATGATGAAGTGGAACAGCAGGGAGAAGGCCAAAAGTGACTGTGAAGGAAGCAGAAAAAGCTGTTAATACATTACGCACTTTTCTGCAATCCTCGGAAAATATAGGTGCTGAATCATTTGCCTCAATTGCTATCTTAGAGAAAGTTGTTCAGTCACAGAAAGACTTAGCCGGGCAACAGACTTTATTGACAGATTATTTTTGTTAAGGTATGTTGTATACGTACATATTTGTAAACTACAATGTGCAATGTATTATTGATCTGAAAAGCTGTATTTAAAATATAACCTTGATGTCTTGAAAACTCTTTTTCTCGAATTTTTTTCTGTTCTTGGGAGATTCAAGATTACACTGTACGATTATTTATACAATATATATATATATATATATATATATTTCTTCCGTGAGGTCGGTGAGTGGATCAGGAAGCGTTGGGAAGAAACTTACGAGCAGCTACGTCTCATCTCAAAGCATCCCGGGTACAGCCGTGGTTTTCAAACAGTGCTCGCGGCTCCCGGGGACGACGCCGCCCTCAGATAAGGGCGCCGCAGTGGTTTTGCAGAAGTAGTTTGTCACGATATGATGATCTGATCTTCGAGATGTAGCACGTTTCGTATTTATAGTCGGGTCGAAGGTTAGTTTTGTGGAATGTAGTTCGCTGTAAGTCGTGTTTTGTTTCATGATCTTTTTGTTTTTCTATCATTATGGATACGTTTTCAAATTTATGTACAAACTTGTCATTTTAGACGTATCATGCAGTTCTAAAGAGGAAAGGAGACGAAAATACCGGAAGTAAGACGACATTTACATGGATTTCGGATTTATATGCACTATTGTGTGAAATAACGAACGTACACAGGGTGCCATTTGTTTTACAATAGGAGCCATTGGGAGCATGTTTCCAAATAAAATGATACAGTTGGAGTCAGTTCATTGTAGTTTACTAAATAAACCACGTGAGTATTTTTCTCCCAAGATGAAAGAAATGACTGAACAGAAATCAATTTTCTCTAAACAAGTTACGATTCCACGAAATAATTTTATTTCATCTTGCAGAGCTGCTTTACGTATAGCAAAGAGCAAGAAATATCACATCATTGTGGAAGACTCTTTTACCAGTGGCTATGTACAAGGCATTAGGATAGGCTAGTCTGCTACCAAACAACCGCTAAGAGCGCATTTGTCAGCAAACCCAATCTTTCGTCGAAAACTCGGTATGGCTGACGGTATTAACGACCAGTTGATTGAAAAATTGAAGGGTGATTTTGCTATTCAGTTGGATAATAGCCTGCACAATGATGGGCATCTCATTTGTCATGTGCGTTTTTTAGATGATAATAACAAGTTTTACGAAGATCTTTTATGCAAAAGCATAAAATCTGAAACAAAAACAGCAGAAATCTTTGAAATTCTAGATAATTTTATGGAAAAAACAGAGCTAACTGGGAGAAATGTTTAGGTGTGAGTGCAGCTCGAGGTCGTTCTATGGCTAGCTGTTAAGGTGAAATGCATCCTCTGAACCGTAGAAAAGGTTTTTGCGCTGTTTGGACTCACTGCATCATTCACAGGGAAGCACATGCATCAAATAGCATCAGCCCTGCTTCAGTGATATCCTTCAATTAGTGGTCGACATGTTAAACTTCCTTAAAACTCGTCCACTGAATACCAGGGGGTTTGAACAAATGTGCATTGATGTGTGTGCTAAACACTGCTCCCTACTTTATTATCGTAACTCTCGCTGGTTTTCACTTGGAAATGACTTGAAGAGGGTGTATGAATTTCGGAATGAACTTCATTTTTATCTTGCTGAAGAAAAACATTCCAGTTCCGAGAAGATCGTTGACGGTGACTTTGTTTTGAAGCTGGCTTATCTTCCTGATACCTGTGAAAAACTCAGTTCATTAAATGTGTCATTGCAAGGTACTGAGATTCACATTCTGTAACTGTTGGAAAAAAACTTTCAGCCTTCAGAAAGAATTGTGGAAGAAAAGTTTGGGTTATAAAGGTGTTATTTACTGCTCTCTAGCTCTAAGAAGATCTTCTTTTCTGCAAAAGCATAAAATCTGGAACAAAAGTTTAAAGACAATAACTTGGAGTTCAGAGGAAAACTGAAGTCTGTGTTTGTGGACCATTTAACACAGTCCAGTGTTTACTTTGACAAATATAGGGTGTCTCACTCGCTACCTACAAGACATTTCTTTAATAATAATATGAACATCACTGAAGATATTGCAACGAACTTTGAAATGGACTTACCACATTTCATGCTAAATGTGATGACATTACCAAAAGTAGCTGGACGTGGCCACCGTTTGCGTCCAGGCAGCATTGAACACGGCGCTGTCCGCTCGTCAGCCGGAGTGCCCTTTATTGCCAGACACATTCCTAAGTGTGGCGCAACTGAGGACCAGTACGCCATCCATATGCACCCGCCTCTCTGCTGCTTTGTTCTGCCATTTCGCTGAGCGTGTCTACACAATACAGTTGTTGATAGTGAGTGGTCGTGATCGTGGCTCTTCGCGTACGTGTGCAAATGTAGCGGCATGCTCTGGAGAAGCGAGTGTTTATTGTTCGCACTTATTGGAAAAAATAGTCGATAAAGTCTTGTCAACAGCAAATCCTGGAGAGGTTTCCAGGCAGCTATCCGCCAAGCAAGTCCAATATTTGGGCATTGTCGAAGAAATTGGAAACCAAGGAAACTTTTTTAAACGACCATGCAGGATATCGTCCACAAATGTCCGAGGAAACGATCCAGAATATAATGGGCCGACTATTTGTGTTTCCCAGGAAGTCACTTCGCCGACTGTCACAGGAAACAGAGTTGTCCAAAAGCGCTTGCTAACGTGCTGGGAAAAAAGCGAAGCTACATGCGTACCGTATCGCCGTGGTCCACGAACTGAAACAGCCTGACCTCGTGAAACGAGCGTCATACTGTCGATGGTTTCAAACATTTCTTCAAGAAAATCTGGGTATTCTGGATTACACGTGGCGTCGTTTCACCTGCCCCGATAAGTCAATTCTAAAAATTACCATATTTGGGACAGTGAAAATCCAAAAGCGATACATGAAGAACACCTCCATTCACAGAAAATTAGTGTTCGGTGTGAGATGAGCCGGCGCGACATAATTGGTCCCATTTTCGTCGATACAACCACCACAAAAGCTGCATATGTGGAATTTTCAACATCTATGTAAACCAATTGGAGGACGTAGAACTCTCCATTGGATATATCCAGCATGATGGAGCGACATCACACACAATGCACACCAGTATGACCGAAATTTAGTCCTTGTCCGGTGACCGAGTCATTTCGAAAGGTATATGGACACCGCGCTTGCGCGATCTGACGCCTCGTTATTTCTTTTTATAGGGATATCTAAAAGGAAGAGTTTAGTAAAAGAAACAGCGAACCACAGATATCTTGAAAGCAAATATCACCGAAGAAATTCAGGCAGTGACGGCGGACGTACTGGCAAGGACTTTGCACAGTATGGTGCGCCTTATTGAATGCTTTCTATACGCAAACGGTAGCCACTTCCAGCACATGTTGTAATGTCATCAAATTTCGCACGAAATGAGGTAATTCCACTTCAAATTTCGTTGGGTATCTGGGTATCGTTGAATAAGTGCAAGTGCACTGAAGTGCCAGAAAAACTGGTACACCAGTCTAATGCTTGGTAAGTCTCCCAAGGGAGCGTAGGACAGCAAAACTACGACGGGGCATGGACTACACTAGCTTCTGGAAATATGCTGTAGGTAATGCACACCCTACGTCCTGCAGAGTGTTCCACAATTCGGGTGTATTCCGAAGTCTCGGATTCCTGTGTTCTGTTGCGCGTTATATGGCATCACAAATGTTTTCTGTCACGCTCAGATCTGGGAAGTTGGATGGGAATGGCAACACTTCAAACTCAGATGAATGCTCCTCTAACCATAATGTGGCATCCGACACTTGTGTGGAGGTGCATTTTTCTGTTGGAACAGGCCCAAACCATCAGCATGAACGCAAGACATGAACGGTTGTACCGCGTCAGAAAGGATGCGTACCTAACGTTGGCCTGTCACAGTGAAGTCCAGCTAAACACACACGATACCATTACGGACCCCCCCCCACCAGTCGGTACAGTTCCCTGTTGTCAGGTGGGATACATGGCTTCATGGGGTTTGCACCGCACACGAATCCTTTCATCTGCCCGATACAGTTGGACACGCGACTCGTCAGACCAGGCTACTTTTTCCAGTCATCAAGTGTCCAGTGGCGGTGTTGCCATGCCCAAGCGAGGTACATAGCTCTGTGTCGTGCATCCATCAAGGCGACTCGAGTTGGGCGTCGGTACAGTCCGGACGCTGATGCTTGTTGAGGCTCCAGCATTGAATTCCGATGATGCCTGTGAGAGTGTTGCACGCTTATCGCGTGAAACGATTCTTGACAGCCGGCGATGGTCACGTTCTCCCAATGTCTTTTTACGGCCACACTGGTATCGTAGGTTGGAGATTTTGCCGGAATTCTTGTAGTCGCGGTACACCCTTTCAATGGTCGTCCGCGAAAATCCGAGCTTTGTTTCTACCTCTGAAATACTATGGCCTATCTCACGAGTGCCAACTATGACACCGCGTTGAAAATCGTTAAAAGTGTTATTACATATCATTCTCATGTCTAACACAGTTCTGACAGCTGGCAAGGATGTGTTTTGCTTTATATAGGCAGTGGCGGACGCAATCGAGTACGAGCATAGGTGACGTTGCTATGTGTTTTGCATAAGCTCGCTGTGCCAGTTTTTCTGGCACTTTAGTGTATATATCTTTTTAGGAAAACAAGGGGGACAGATCTAGCTGTGTCTACTGTTATATTAAAAGACAAATGCCATGATTATTTTCAGGAACATTAGTTTTAACGATCCGCATTGTTCTATGATGTTTTTGATCAATAATATCTTTAAAAAAAGTACTAATGATTGTATTAGTTTGTATTTAAATTTCGGGGTTTATTGTAACTTTTACGTGTTTCGGTAATATTTGACATACCAGTAGATTTAAGGGTAAATGTGTAGATTAGCATCCTTAATTCATTTGTCGGAAGAATGTTAGTACTTGGGAAAAGGGCGACGTACAGTATGGAAAATAATGGAAAATGGGGCAGAAATTTCATATTTGAAATGTCTTTTAAAGATGATTATCGTAGTATTTATCTTAACGGCGTATCTTGGGTCCGAGACCTGGGCTATCTCACCCCACCACACCCAAAGTACTGTCCTGTTTTTAAAATTGTGAAGTTTAATTTCTAATTGTCAAGTAATGGAAATAACATTTTTTCTAAATTTTAGGTACATACTATTGCTACCATGATACCAAATAATTATGAGGATTAGGATTTGATCACTTATTTGTAGAAGAACGCCATTCGTCTTAGGATTACTTCATTCGTACTTGAACTCCATTCTTCTTTCCTTTTGTGTGAACTTGAATGTTACGTTTTCACAAAAATGTTTCTTCCGAGTACTTTTTCATATTTGAAAATAATGTTTCTTTTCTATTGATAAACCAGCCAAGATGCTCGAATGTGGATGTCACTGTGTGGCTCTAAGATATATCTTGATTTTTTAATACAGAAAAACGCCTTCCGATAGTTGCAGTTGTTGACGGAAAGTTTAATATTAGATCTCTTCAAAAACACTATGACTAATTTATTCAATTTCATTTAACAAGTAATGTCCCTTACTGATTTGTTTTGCATTCATCAAGGGAATAAAACACCTTTACTTCATTTTTTAATCGAGCTGTATCAAAATTTGAACAATAGAGTTTTTTTAAGTTCTGACAGTAGGTGTTCAAAGATAGACTTCACAAAATCTATCAAAACAGTTCCAATCCAACAAAGCCATGGATTTAAGATATAATATCACTGATTTTAATCCATTGACACTTCACACAAACTGAAACAACTCTCGCAAAACACGCTCTGTTGTATACGTAAGCATGTGAGTGACTGAGATAGTCGATGTCTTCTCTTTTCTGAGCGAACTATTGCCCAAAGCAATGGTCCATCCCGTCCATTCGCTCATTCATGTTTTCATGGAAACACTAGCAGGCGATCATCGAAGTCCTTCGAATCAGAACAGCGAAGACTCTGTAAGATCTGCTTGCGTTATGCCGCTGGTCATGTCTCGTCTGACTGATTCTGTTAATCTCTCGTCAGACTGATTCTGTATGGATTTAAGCCAATTTTGTATCAAATACGAATTGTAGAAGAATATGTTTCTCATGATATATTTTTGCGACAGTAGGGTGTATTATTACTGTGATATTTTCGTCTAAATTATTGTAGGAAAAATAAATGTAAGCGGCTGCAATCATTCTAAACATGCCCGATTGTCGCATGGTTAAATTGCAATATTGATTGTCTTTAGAAAATTAAAAAAAATATTGAAAAAAATGCTTCATGATTACAAATATTAAGCGATCTGTATAGGTTGAGCCATCTCGTAACTGATCCAGCAACACTCCGAAGCGAAACAATATTAACATTTAATATTATTATGTTTCAGTTTTAGCAAATATTAAGTAGGCTATGCTTAAATTTAAAGTTGTTTTTGTCCATATGGTAATTTTCATCCTTGGAAGTACATTAATTGCGAATAAAGTATCTTCAGAAGTTTTTACCAATGGAAACATGGTGCAGAGTTTTGAGGTAGATCCACCTTAAGTCCTCATTTTCCACCTTGCATTATCCTTTTAATATTAGAAACATTGCTTCTTAATGAAGGTGGCTGTACCTAAAACCTTTGTCATATATCTATAATGATGACTTTTATTCCCAATACGGACAGTTTACCTGTACACAGTACATTGTATTTGTACCAGGTTCTATCGGTTGAAGATAACATTGAGAAGCGAGTCATTTTGCTTGAAGATCCAATTAACCTTGATACTCCTCCGCCATGTGTTAGAGGAAATGTTTGCTCTTTTGGAATGTTTAATTATATTGGTCCTTACCTTGCGTATCGTGTACATACATGTGATAAAACCCTTTGCACTCCCACTTTGCAATTATCTTCTGTACCTTGTGACATTCGATCTTCTTGTTGGATTAGAGCATTGTCACTCCGTGGTCTGTGGGAACAGGTATTAACCTCATTTCATGGGCGACATTTGCTGCAACTAAAAAATATATTCAAGATACTCTGTGACTAAATAGGTAAGAACTTTATTGATACTTTAGCTGTAGCTCTCTGCATGGCCGAAAATATATTCTAATAAAACTCTGGAAACCATAGTTTCCAGTGGCAATCCTATTTGTGGACCCCTAGTTACAAGTATAAATTACTATATATGATTTTACATAAAATACATACATTTATTTATGTCGAAATCAGAATTTATACATTGAGTGGCCACTTTACTATGACCACCACACAGGTTCAAGCAAATGAGCTATGGCTGCACATTGTTGCCGCCAGAACGCGAGGCTAGTAAAAAAAGGGAAAGCTCAGTATTTGTGACAGTAGTAGAAGTGATTTTTTAATGACGAGATGGGTAAAACAGCGATTTGACGAACTTTCAACGATGGATGATTGCAGGAGGTCGGAGCCATGGAGCGAGTAAAACCGAAACCGCCGCTTTCGTGAAATGTTCCAGAGCAGCTGTTGTTGAAGTGTTTAAAGACTGGACTATCCCACAAGCCAAAAAACTGGGTCTCTACGTGCAACGTGTGGTCGTCATCGACTAGTGATTGCTCGGATGGAACGGAGAGTATCCAGATTGGTAACAGACAACAGAAGGGCAACAGTGCAGCACATTACAGACCATCTTAAACAAGGATCCCCTCAAATGATCTCTGCATGCCCTGTTCGCCGTACACTCATCGGATGGGATATGGCAGCCGAAGGCCAGTTCGAACATTTTTCCTGTCTGCAGTTAACAACAGAAAACGTATCCAGTTTGCACACGACCACAATGATTGGACAGTCGATAATTCGACCCGAATTATGTGGCCCGATGAATCACGTTTTCAGTTGCACCATTCCCATGGCCGAGTGAGAATTAGGCGGAAACAGCACGACAGGGTTGACTTCAAATGCATTGCTAGAAAAACTCAAGCTGGTGGAAACAACGTTATGGTTTGGGGAATGCTTTTCTGGCATGCTTCAGCCCTTTAATTCGTGTTGATCAATGACTGACCGGCACATCATATCTAAACATCGTTGCGGACCACGTGCAGCGTGTCGTGTGGATGGTTTATCCCAAAGGCGATGGCTACTTTCAACAAGATAATGCGTCCTGCCATATTGCTCGTAATGTACAGGATTTGTTTCAGGAACATGCCGGTGAGTTTACTTTGCTTAGGTGGCCCCCATAATCTCCAGATCTCGACCCAGTTTAGAATTAGTGGGATGAAGTTGAACGAGCCATCAGAAAGCTGGATCCACAACCCTGCAATCTCACATTTCTGGAAAGTGCTATTCATCAAGCATGGTTTCAGATTCCACAAACCACCTACCAACATATAGTGGAGTCCATGCCACGAAGAATCGACGCAGTATTAAAAGCAAGGTTGGCCAACGAAGTGCTCTTACACAAGAAAAAAGAACTCAAAATTATAAACAATTGTATTTTGAAATTTTAGACTACATTCTTATGGAAATGGATATAAGATTTCAAGACTGTGAAAATGTTCAATTTGTTTGTCTTGCTGACACTACCAAATTCGAACAATTTAGTTTAAGCTTTCTCTCCCACGCTTTTGAAAATCGGCAACATTTTTACGAAAAATATTTACTAAACTCCAGCGCCTTAAAATGAACTCAGTCTTGTATATGCCAACGAAAAATTAAGGAATATATCGACTCAAGAACTTATTCGAGTGCTTCATGAAGTTAAAGGCATTTTTACAGAAGTTTATAATTTGGTTGCCTTCATTTTAACCATTCCATCTACAAGTGTGTCAGTGGAAATAAGTTTTTCGTGCCTTAAAAGAATACAAACTTACTCAAGAAACACTATTTATCATGATCATGATAGACTTGCTTCTTTGGCAAACATTTCTATTCAGAAAGATATTTTTTTGATGCTCACGAAGAAAGAATCATTCTATGACGATATAATCGACAAATTTGCAGCTTTACAAGAAAGAAGAATTGATCTATTATACAAAAATAGTTCAGTCCTCATATAGTGATTTTCATTGAGACAGTAGATATCTTTTCGTATTGCTCTTTAAGCTCTTTACCTATTTTTTCAACCACGAGCCGCCACTGCTTTGAAATTGTTCCAAACTATCAATGACACTACCAAAATTGTCAAGCTTTATGTGTTTGTCAAGAGAAATTTTGATTATGCGTGTAGCGTAATGGAGTGTTTTATTAATTATATTGCCCTATATTGATAAAAGTTGTGCCATATACTTAGTTACAGCGACATAACACGAAGATTACTCCCCGTAATTAATGTATTCTCAACATATTAATTATAGATATTCGATCTTGACCAGATTACCATGGAAACGTTATAGCTTCCAGTTTATTATCTACAAAATACTACACATAAAGTAAAAACTTTTAACTCGGAACTGATGCGTGTGAAGTATACGTTCTTGTTGACAGGCTTTTGAATAGACTAAACTGAATAAATACCTTTGTGAATTTCAATTTAACTGATACACAGTGTTATGACGATTGAATTTCGTGCTGTTTGATGAACCTGCCTCTTGTTTAGAGGAAAACTCATTAAATTGCCAAAATTGAGTAGAAATCCAATCACAGATTTCACTTTTTTTGTTAAAAAACATATCGCCTCATTATATCGTACACCACAAAGTTTACGTTCTTCGTTCCTGAAAAATATTAGCTGTTCCAGTTTCGGGAATTCTGATATATAACGAAATTTTTTGTTTGCGAAAATATAAAAATTAAGTTTTCTTAACGAAAAACAATAGAAACACCAAATTGTTCACGTTCGTTAAGTCATTTGTGGGGACAGAAAACTAGGAACCGAAATCGAGTATATGTGAACTAGCTATGGAGTTACGTACTTTGTGAGGACGGTGCTTAAAATTTAAAAGAGGATGTGAGGCTATTTGTAAAATGTCAAACTTACGATCGCACATAAGCGAATATTCAGTCTCATAACAGCGGAAATGCAATCACAGGCCTTTCGCATTTGAGCAGAGCAATAAGGTGTTACATGTAGAATAGAATCCGTGAAATATCTCTGGAAAGCAATAAATGACTGCCCAGAGCCAAAGTTTAACAGAAAGTACTTAATGGCGTTTTGTGCTGCAAGAGAACAACAAATACCTCATTAAAAGGCACATGATCAATTCATATCGTGCTCGCATGGCAGATTAAGTAATGCTAAGCTGAATTTCGAATACCAGTCAAATACGGAGTTGCCATAACTAGGAATACAATAGATAAAGATACTGCTGAATACTTTGATGCTTTTCCATTCGCCGAAAAATTGAAAATGAATTTTTAGAACTAGGGACTAGTAGTTAAAAGTATGCTAGATTGTGCACAGTAAACAAAATGCCTACAGCGAAGTGAAATCAGCTTATTTACTGGCGTAAAAGGACATAGAATAGCCGATAATTCGCTCTCTACTGGGAGGCTTTTTCAAGACAATAGACAGAAATAAAATGCAAGGCATTAAAGCACGTATAAAAAAATGATATTTTTTAAATAACATGGGTGACATCACGAGGGGTATAACGTGCATTTTTATTACGAAATTATAGGGTGTGCTGCGATGTGTTTCCATTCTTTAACAACGCATGCCAAACCATTCGCAGTTCCATAGAGACCATATCATTGTATGCTAGTTTCCTGGAGAGGAAATCGGCTGCTTAACAGATGACAGTTTCCTTTAAGTTCATGCAAGGTGTAAACCTATTATTTATATACGAGCGGATAAGCAATGCACAAATCCTTTGGATAGCGTTTTATTCTAGATGATTATGCATGTCCTGGTTGAGACTTCAGTCCTTGGACACTAGATGTAAAGAACACGAGCTAAGTGTCATCCAGGTCGTGCAAAACACAGCGCTTGCAATATAAGTCTTGCATTGCTCTTGCGTTACTAAAGAGACTGCCATTAGTGAAACAGTCGAAATCCTATCCAGCAAACTAGCATGCAATGATAAGATTTCTATGGAGCTACGAATGATTCGGCATTAGTTACTGGATTATGGAAACACATCCACCCAGAAAGTCATATGATAAAAATGCACGAAATAGCGCTCACAATGCCTACTGCGTTATTTAAAAATATCATGTTTGTTCTTTCGTACCCTAATTCCCTGCATTTATCTCAACCTACTGCCTTGAAAGTACATTCCAGTGGAGAGCGAAAGCTAGGAGAATATATGTGCATTTTACGTCAGTAACCAAAAGACGTTTACTACGCTACAATCTGCGGACAATCTACTGTCTTTGACGTTCTTCATCAATGGAAAGCAGATGGTGACACTACACCGAAGCCGTACTCTTACAGGCCGCACAAACTGAGTGATCGTGCCATGAGGAGCTTACCGCAGCATGTGAAGTCATGCACATCCTTGGCCACAGGTCAACCCAGAGATGCTGAATGAGCCACATGGAACTTCCATTTGCACCACAACAATGCATCGGGATCGGACGACGCAAGTCTCCATGCTTGTTCAGCTGCACACAAGACCTACATCACTACAGGTAATGCTAGACTGTGACTGCAGTGGTGTCTCGCACACAATTCATGGACAACAGAATAGTGAAGGAAGGTCATATAGATAAATGACTCACACTACTCACCTTTTTTGTTTGAATAGTACTTGGGTGTTGGGTTGCCCAGGGAATGTTGTCAGGTGGACTGCATTGGCACTACACTCAAGTTGGGAGGATGCTCTGTGATGGTGTGGAGATGTTTCTGCCAGCAAGGAGTGAAATCTTTGATTATGGTGATGTTCAACCTAACGGTCGCCAGTTATCAATATATTCTGACCAATGCTGCACTACCTCTGCTCTGGCATTACTTCGGTACAAGTCTCTGTCTGTTTTAGCTCATCCGGGTACCTTTCCACTCTGCAACACCTGTCCAGGCTGGTTTTGCGAATCACGGACAGGTGTTAGAGCAACTTGTGGAGTAGAGACAGAACGTCTAGGTGTTGGACAGGCTGGCCTAAAGTCCTTATCTAAACCCCATAGTACATACGTAGGGCAAGGACGAATGCTGAATCCGACCTCAACAGAAAATACCTTACTCTATAGCAAGTGACCTTATTCTCTGGGAAGTTACAGCTAATCAGTTATTATTATTATTATCATAAAAGTGCAAAAACTAAGCATCAAAACAAAAATTATATTTATTTATAAACCCTAATATATATCAGTGACCTTTTAGTGTACTAAATAACGAAATAAAAATCAGTTTCTATGAAATTGCAACAAAACTATTAACTCCAAAACGCCAATGCTCCCAAATGGGAACAATAAAAAGACAAAGAAAACATTTTTTTCCAGAAAATTTCAAAATGTGTGTTATATATAGGTACAAGAGGCTTTTTTAAACTGCATAAAAAGTTTGAAACTAGCAGTTAACATAGTGCAACATTTAAAATGTAAGTGAACTAACATGAAAAATGATCAACAGAAGTACTGTATGAAAATATCTCTGTTAAAAATCTCTTGCAAAAATCTAAAATAATGAATGATATTTTTATAACTCAGAGATAAATGTTTCTCCTTTCAGTTTTTTGTGCCTTAATTCTGGTTCTCTCTGCATAGTTTATCTCACATGCACCTTGTTTCGTGAGTGGTTTTCCATCCACTCAGAAGGGTGACATGTACTTTCCATTCCTTAATGTTCAAATGCGATACTGCTACTTCTCAAGATTTCTCAATTTTCTATGTTTCGAATTATTCCTAAATGTGCTATAGTTGCTATGCAATTAGTTTTCGTTTTCCTGAAACATAACCTTAGATGAAGATTTATTTCTATTATTTGCCCGGAGCAAATCGTAGATCGTAATTTGGATGAAATTATTTTTAGGTACAGTATGTATTTTTCATTTACTATCACTTTGCTGCATTAACTGTCACATTGTAATTTATTTTCTCATGGTGCATATTGTATATAAAATATTGATACTAATCTTTCTTATGAAAAATGGAGTGGCGTGTCCATAACACACATAATCAGTGGTTTTGTAAGCTAAATCATTTAATGAAAGAAGGAATATTGTTCATAATACATGGAAAATCGACAGAATATTCAAGCAAAGCAAACTGAATTTCCTTGTGCCACTTACTGTCATCCATGAAACAGTTCTCAGAAAACGTGAAAATTTCATCGTCATGAACAGGAATCGAACCCCGCATCTCCCGATTACCGGTCGAGTATGGTAACCATTACACTACCCAGGACAGTGAAGCTCCAAGTAACTGAGAAAAAGGAAACTGAAAGTCCTCAGATTTGAGCTAGTCCAAGCATCCCTGCTTCCCCGTAGAGCTTTGACCCAAGTCCCATCCCGACGGATGTAGGTCGGAAGTCACCAGTAAGACAGATAAATCAATAAAGGAAATAATATTCTTCATAATACATGGATAATTCACAGAATATTCAAGCAAAGCAAACTGAATTTGCTTCTACCAGTTACTGGTCATCCATGTAACACTTCTCAGAAAATTTAAATTTCATTTAAAATTTAATTTTTCTTGGAACTAAATGCATTCTTTAAGATATTCTACAAATGTTGCTAACGGTTCTAATGATACAGAAAACCAGGCACTTTTTTTCTGGTAGAAACGTGCTTTAATTTTCCCTTAATGACGGAAGAAATCGCAAAAATCTCTTCAAATATTTCTTTTTGGTGGTTGCATTATTGACAGCTCTCAAAAAATTGAGCAGTTTCGTTATTTCAACTAATGACAGTCTACATAGTGTTCAAACGCCCATTGCGCAATTTTTGGATAGATTCAGATATCCGGAAATTTCATAAATCTGGCACTCGTCCGGTCCCGTCAATGCAGGATTTTGGAGGTTTTACTGTATAAGTTTTATTTATTCTCGTTCGTGCAACGTTTTTCTATATAATGATATTGATAGAAGAAAGCACAAATGAAAAAAATGAAGAACCTAATGTAGTAGGAACCGTAGAAGACAATTTTTAAAAATACACGAAATGTTTTAAAAAACGCAAATATTTGTAATATAAATTTTTCCCGTGTTTGGATTTTTCGTTTAGATTTATCATTCATTCCAGACCTTAGGATATTCCTACATTTTACAGATCTTAGGATATTGCTTGCCATTTTGAAATCAAATACGTTTTCTACGTCTTTTCTAAAGTAAGCGGAAACTTTGGAAGAAAAAAGAAACATTTTGATAAAATATTTTTTTTTCTATTCCGCCATTGCTTGTTTCTAACAGGTCTGAGATGGTAATTGATTCCCAAACCTCATTTATTGCATGAGGTCATGCAGTTGTTTAGGCTAAGGTGAAATGTCTGCTTGCTTTGCAGATACATTGCGTCATCGGATGTATCCATATGTACAAAATTCTGATGACCCTCGAACTCCTTCTTAGGCATGTTTAAACATATAAATGTTTATTATTCCTGAAAAATCAAAGATTTTACGTACGCTTTTCGTTTTTTCATTTTAATAATTGCGTTCTGTTCAACATAGTTTTTCTTACTTACAATTGGGTGGATCGCTGCAGTCCTGTCTCTGCTTTCTTATATCGTTTAAGGATTAATCATCTCTTTTTTTTACATTAAAAATCATCAGCATCCCATATATGGCACATACACTAGGCTAATTCTGTTGCGCCCCTAAAACTGAAAATGCTGACAACGAAAGGTGGTCTCTCTGTGTGTGACACGTTACCATGGTGCTATGCATCTGAATGGTTAAAAAACTTTTTTAGGACAGAAGGCTTACATATTTGGTGAGAATGTTTACCCTAAATAATGTCTTCTATCAATAATTCTACAGTTTTCCAGCCATCCATTCCTAATGTGCACGTCTTGTGGTCACCTGACACAAATCTGTGTATAGAAATCAACTAGTTCCACGAGATGTCTCTCTGATCGGTGCGTAATCGTGACTTCCCGATATATTTGACAACTATCCCGTCAAATACATTTGCATGACTTCCGTACGTTTGTATTGATTTTCCAAACCACGTAATTCGGGTTTCACATTATTGCAAACATTTTACTTCACTCGGGTTCTTATTTTCTCTCTGTCGATCAAATGTGGAACTTTCGTCCTGTTTCAGCGCCGAAGGTTGGGGTACTTTCCGTGTCAGTATTTGTGTCAAGTGGAATGGTGATAATTGTGTTGTTCTAAAATAATGGAAGGTGAAACTTTTGAACATGGTTCTTTCACTTAGTGTTTGTGCCTTGTGGAATTGTTGTGATTTGTTGTTTTAAAATATTGGATGGTAAAATTTCTGAAGTTGGTTTTGAAACGCCAACACATGTTTCATGGAACTTCTACTTTAAAAACACTAAATTTTCAGTTGAATTTCATACCCCCCCCCCCCAAAAAAAAATCCTAATGAGGCTTCTGTAAATACAAATAAAATGCGATACGTCGGTGACTACTTCGATTTCTAAACGAAAAGTGTGTTACCCATTTGCTAGTTTATATCCTGGGGCAAATTAATCTTTAAAAAATTATAATTTTGTTGCCGAACACAGATCACTTGCGGTTCAAAATATGATAGCTACAACGAATAATTATTATGCATTTAATGCATTTAGACTATTTGAAGAATTACCAGTATGAAATTTTTTCTGCGTTTTTTGAATATTTTACATTGTGCCATGCTGTCTATGTAAATGCTACTTGAATACAGACGTATTTTAATTATAAATCCAAGTGAAGTTTTGCTTCACAATTAATTTGAAAATTTGAACACACTTAAAATACGAAAAGTTATCTCTCTGTATCTTAGGAAATATGATTGAGAATCACGGATGCAAAGAAATGATGCTCTATGCGTACAAATAGAATTTCATTTCTTTGACCCTAAAAGACCCAAACAGAAAGCCTTGCCATGGTTATCTTTAAAATACGTGAAGTTATCATTCTGTATCTAAGATTATACGGTTGAGATATACTTTCGCAAAGAAATGAGATTCTACATTCATTAAATTTCCTTAAAATATGTTTACGGACAGCCTTACTTTTGTTTCTACATTCATTAAATATCCGTAAAAGATACTACCGAAAAGCCTTGCATTGGTTAGCTATAAAGTACGTGAAGTTATCCCCCTGTCTCTAAGATTATATGATACAAATTTACTGGCGCAAGGATATGAAATTCTACATTCATTCAAAATCCGTTAAAGATACTAGCTGAAAGCCTTGCTTTTGTTCTCTTTAAAATACGTGATGTTTTCTGTATCTAAAATGATATGATTAAGGTACACGGACGGAAAGTAATGAAATTCTTCTCTCGTTATATACCCGTAAAAGGTATTAAATGAAACCCTTGCTTTGCTTAGATTTAAATTACGTGAAGTTATCTCTCTGTATGTAAGATTATATGACTGAGATATACTTACGCAAAGAAATGAAATTCCACATTCATTGAATATCTGTAAAAGATACAAACGTAAAGCCTTGCTTTTGTTATTTTTAAAATACGTGAAGTTTTCTTTCTGTATCTATGACTATATGATTGAGATATAGTGACTCAAAACAAATGAAATTCTACATTCATTAAATTATCTGATTAAGGCAATAATGGAAAGTCTTGTTTTGGTTATCTTTGAAATTCTTGCTGCAGGAACTTGTTCGATGCCTTTGTTCAGGCTTGTAATTTTGACACCTGACCTACATTTTCTTATGAAGCACATGAGTCAGATCAAGTATATAAGGGAAACGACTATATATTTCTAGAATATGCGTCATTCTACGCAAGAAAGAAATTTTTCTCCCTATGAGCACCTCAGAAAAGTACTCACAAAAATTATATTGCTCTGAAATGGTGATCTATCGTTATGTATCTGGTTGGAAGTGTTTTACTCCAGTTATGACGTCTGCGGCGGCACATGAAAATAGAAGAGAATACCCTGAGGAAATATTATGAGATAGATCTCGACTTACAGCTGTGTTCGGCTTCATTTTTCAAAACGGATCCTCCATTCACAAACAAGGAGGTTGCTTCTAACAGATTACTTAAAAAAAGCTGGAAAGTTAAAAAAACAACATATTTTTAAGTTATAAGTTTATTTAGTTTAAAAAATTAGTGTATGTCTTTTTAATTGAAATTTAAAAAGGAGGAAAGTAGTTTACGTTTCAAATCAGATCAGAACACTAAATTAGCAATTGCATGATATTTTCTTGCCTTTGAACCAGTATTTCCTTTTTTATTTGAATGTAATGCAAGGGAGATATCTTCTAAGAATCCGTTAGAAAATATATTTACGTACATACTGAAAGCAATTTTATTATACACAATGTACATTCCAAAAACCTATTCTGTACCACATAAATACTATTGTGTCCTACGGAAATCCACTGCTGGAGAAAAGTGGGTCAGTTACCTGCCTGCGACTGTGATGTTGGTTAATCGCCGAAACTATGAGAGTTTAATCGTAAGTGGATGTTTTGTGATTAGCAGACTTGTACGTAATTCCCTGGACAATTTAGAAACAGCATAAAATTTCAGGGGCAGAAAACAAATTTAGCCGAGAAGGTACCGTCCGTGTTGGACTTGAGAATTTACTCCCCGATAATGTAATTCATAAGTATATGTATGGAATCATCACGCCATCCCGAACACGCGGTTGGTTGAAGGCTGACTTTGAAATTGGGTTTAGGTGGAGCGTATACTGAGAGTTACGTGATGGGAAAATCTGTAGATCTGTGCCCTGGTGTATTCTTGTAGGTCATTGTACTGGTTCGGGGATTTCTTTTAGTTGATCAACTCATACAGCGTCAATGAGACTGCAGATGAACAAAGGTAGAAGTTTATGAGATGGCGTTAGAGACGACGTATTTCGTGTATCTTTTGTCATATCTTATTAATTCAACCGGTTCGACGTAATTCTCACAGGACTGAGAGATTGAGCAGGGCAGTATTTACTCTAAATTGCACACGATAACTATTGAACTTGTATTACTATTTTTGTCCTTTATAGCGGTGATTATTGCTAATATGTTTTGTTACAACGCGCACGTTTAATTTTTTTTTGAAGTTAAGATGTGGAAATGGAAGCGTATTTTTTTATGTAAGCGTGTATTGGTTGCAGTTTAAAGGGAATTATTCTGAACATTAGAAACTTAAAATTAAGTAAGCAGAGCCGAATTTCAGATTTTGATTTTCAGTGAACTGAATATAGAGGGACATATGATAAAAATAATTCTAGCTTAAATCCAATTTTGACTGATAAAACAAACCGTTCCTAATATCCCGATCCTTCACTTTTGGCCACAACGCTTAAATATGTTGCTTTAATTTATTTTCCCTCTGTGCTACAATTGAATTCTTCGTGGTTTCAGAATTCGTGATTTATTTGCGCCATTATATGTTCCAAATATTTCGAGGAGCATTCATTTATTGAACCGTGCTTTGAAGTTGAGGATGTTCTTTTGGATAATTTTTTACTTTAAGTGGTTTCAAATACCGCCTGATTCGTGTGTATGTATTGAAAGCCTATTCTTGAAAACAGATCTGTATCTTCTGCAGTGTCAGGATGGAAATGAAATGATATTGGAGTCAGAAAGATAAGAAGCGAAAGAAGAAGTTGTCTGCACATTTCTGGCCCCACGGGTGATATAAAAGTGTACTTCCATATCAGATGGGAAGAAGCCCTGTGTTTGTCACTTATTTTTTCGGAAACCTAATCCGCCGCCACAGAAATCTATCCACATTTCCTCATCCCATTAAGTGAAGTGGAGAACCTCGGCGTTTTCAAGCATTGCAGTTCTATAAATATAAATCGTTTCATACTAGGCAGTATAAACTCATCGAATCATCCTTCACTGAAAACGAAGATATTTCAGTTTCTGTTCCATGCTGATCTAAATGCAGTAAACGCTTTTTTTTTTTTTTTGAGAATTGTGCATTTATTTTTTTATGTCATTCCGCCGGAAGAGAATACAATAAAAAATAACAATGTAATAATAATAAGAGTGATTCGGGTATGTTTATCTATTCTTTTCCGGGACTTTTGCTTTAATTTATCATTGGTCAGGCTCGTTTTCGGAGGCTTTAATGAAATGGTGACAAAAATTTTCGAAGTATCCTTTCATATGTTAAACAAAAAGCAATGAATATGAATGTACTTTAACGACCGTATCAGAAAGTGGAATTCATAGCTTGAGTGCACTGCCCCCTCAGTTTGTTTTAAGACCAAATATCAAGACTTCCTAAATAGCTCTTTGCCTTTACATTGTGTATTAATTATGTACTGCAACATATCTATTTTCATAAATATTACACTCTTCAGCATACCTACCTTTTTGGTAGTAATTTGTCGATCCCTCGTCGAGAGCACGGAGTTTTCCTTTTTCTGATGACAGCAGTTGTCGTAATATACGAGTTTGATAGAGCCAGCTGATCAAATAAAAAAATCGCGTGGCGAAGACATACATGATATATAGGAAACGATTATCAAATCTCTAAGGATGCCAAATACATCGGTTTATCTCAAAGACTTGATCTTGTTTCCTTATTTTACGTCTCATGCCCGAATGTAAGTGAAAGTCGACCATGAGGGATTCATAAAGAATTGTTAAGAAGTTATTTTTTTTTACTGAATCACATTTGAACACACCTTTTACTCACTTTCGTACCATTTACTTAACACCAAACAGAAATCATCCCCCGCACGGGGATAACTGGTTTTCCAGTTATTTGGGGAGCGGCGCCCCACACGGCCCGAGCTGACCTTGTGACTGGTCAACATCTGATGTCATGCCACCGCTTGTTTTTTATTTTGGTGCTGATGGTGTTTGCAGGGACGGCTGTTCATCCAGCTGTTGGGGAGTCGCGGCCCCACGATCCCGAGCTGGTCTTGTGTCTCGCTTTTTTGTTTTTATTTATTTTCTCCACTGGCTAGTTGCCCGTGTTGTATACTTTACCTAATCGCTACCACGTTATGTACTAACACCCCGGTCTTGTGGTTTTGTTACCCTCCACCACTAACTGTTTTGTATTAACCGCTCAGTTCGTAGGTTGCTGAGATTCCGTTTAGGTTCCCTTCCAGGATTTGTCTTCTTTGGATTTCTTTTTCTCCTTTTAACTGGTTTGGGTGCTAGACCTACCTGCATGTTTGACGCGTGCGGAGACCCGTGAGGCGGAAATGGGATGTCTGGCGGCTGAGGTCGCAGGAGACCGGATAAGTGCCTCCTGTGTGCCAACACTCCTCTTCGACCCCGGCTTCGCTGTAAACGGGAGGCTAGAGACTAACCCACCTCTAGTCAGAAGTCTTGTACCAAGTTGTGTGCAGGGCTTTAGCGGCTTTTTTGTCGTATAGAACGGCAGGGTGAGCCCGGGGCTGTGGGATCATGCCAAAGGCGTTGGCATGACGGTACCCGGAGGCCGAAGTGTCCGCCGAATGCGTGTGATCACAGCCACCGGACTATATCTGCAACGTATAAGCTCCAGAACTGTGTCCAGCGTCATTTTCTTGGCTTGCAGACCTCCAGTTCTCCCTGGTAGGGCTCGGTGGTGGGTGGAGTAGTCTGCAGACGAATCCTTCTCCTTTTTTTCCATGGGTAAACCCAAAAACAAACGCTCCAAATTCAAGTCACCTGAGCAAATGATCGTTGACAACGACTCTCCTTCGTCTTCTCAACCTACCAAGTCTCATACCCTTAAACGATCTTTAGACCATGACCTGGACCAAGAATGTGGAACCTCTTCTTCGGCAGCTGCACCAGTCGCTCCGAAGCGTCGTCTCCCCTCGATTGCTGTGAATACGCATGCTACACACTTAGTTGTAGAATCCATCGATCCGTATGAGAGACTGTCCACCAGATCTCCATTTTTCATTTCTAAAGCTTTGGACGCTGCGGTTGGCACCTTGAAGTCTGTGAGGAAGCTTCGCTCTGGGGACCTGCTTGTCCAAACTTGCAGTGTTTCTCAGAGTAACACTTTTCTGCACCTCACTAGTCTTCAAGGCATTCCTGTCAAAGTGACACCTCACCCGTTTCTTAACACCTCTCGGGGTGTTATTTCGGAGTTTGATCTCTTGCCATGCAGTGAAGACGAATTGGTGACTGAACTTGCAGATCAAGGTGTTATTGCTGCTCGTCGTATGATGTTCCGGCGCGATGGTTCCTTGATTAAGTCTAAAAATGTAATCTTGACTTTTAACTCCCCGAAAGTTCCAACCGAAATCAAGGCTGGCTACTTGGTCTGTGGAGTTCGCCCGTACATTCCCAGTCCTCTGCGCTGTTTCAGGTGCCAGAGGTACGGGCATTCCCAACGTTTCTGTAAGAGTTCCGCTCGTTGCGCAAATTGTGGCTCCAGTGAACATGACGGGGATGGTTGCACTTCTGCGGCCTGCTGTGTTAACTGCGGTGAGGCCCATGCAGCTTACTCCCGCAACTGTATGAAATGGAAGGACGAGATGGCAATCCAGCGCCTCAAGACCCTGGAGGGCCTCTCGTACCCTGCTGCCAAGGCCAAGTTGGGTATACCCACCAACCGACAGCGTACTTTTGCCGCAGTGGTTCAGTCTCTGCCGCAACCCGTGCAGCCCTTTGTTCCGCGCCCTGTAGCTCTCGCCGCACTTGCCAAGCGATCTACAGTTGAACAAGCGACACAGGTGGATTTCACCGAGCTCCAGCTTATTCGACCAGCTGAGTCTGCGCCTTCTCTTTTGAAGACGACCAACTCTTCCGGTTCCCAGCAGACAGCCTGTACGTGCGGAAGACCCGGCCCTCAATCCGCAAAGGTGTGCCGTGTCCATCCAACTGTCGCGGTCCACCTGACCAACATTGCAACTGTCTCGGACTCAGCGAGGTCCCCACCCTCACCCAACATTATAGAGGAACATCGGGGGGAGGAGAGTGACAGTTCGTCCCCAGCCTCAACTAACATTGCAGAGGAACATGAGGGGGAGGATAGTGATTCGTCCTCGCCCTCGGCCAGCATTATATTGGAGTGTGTGGGGGAGGAGAGTGACTCATCCTATGTGTAGTTGTGTTCGATTTCGTAATGTGTTTTATCATTCTCATTCCTCAGTTTTACTTAATCGGCTTGTTTCTCACCATTGTACCATGTTTTTCATACTGTTTGTTTCATTGTCTTTTTTGGCCCTTCCTTCGTACTCATGGTTCGGTTTTACTTTGTCAGCCAGATTTTGCGATTTATGCCCCGTTTTTTAATTTTGTCTGTTTGTCTTGTATCTGGCGCTCTTTGGCCAACCATGGCCCTTGCGCCAATAAAATCTAATAACCAACCAACCAACCAACCAGAAATCATCGCTCTTTCCACGTTAAAATCTTACCATTTACTTAATTTAAAGATTTACCTTAATGTCAGGAATTTATTTAAGATACCATTTTGCAGAATAGATAGGTAAGGAGCACTATAAATAAGCTCCTAGGTAAAAAAACAAAGAACACCAAGTTAAAATATTTCTCACATATATACTGTTAAAACTTAATATCATGTGGATCCAAAATGCAAAATTTCACAAGCAATTACAAAGTATAGCAATATTCTTTCACATCTTTCATACAGATTTTTCAAAACATCTTTATGGGAGGTGGAAGGGGGAGCCTGCCTGGGAAAAAGCACACACAGCAGATTTAATACAATTTATTTAGAATCACCCCATCAGGAAGCACTACAAAGAGACGCATATTGAAGTGATTCTTTAAAACCAAGAGTAAAGGAAAAGAAGACTAAGAACAATGAAAGAAAGTTAAAGTTCGAAAACAATAAAGACACAGGAAGTGAAAGTGCTGCCAATACAGGAAAAATGAAAATTGGACTTTGGATCCTACTATGAATAAGTGAATTATTCAATATCGTTTTATTAAGAATAGCATTGCCTTTTCTAGAAACTATTGTTCTTTATGCTATCCACTGTTTAAGAGTCTTATTTGCACCGTATTTCTTATTTTCAAATTTTAGAACTCTTCGAATATCGCATCTCATCGCTAATTTTATTTGCTCCAAATTTCGATATTTCTGATTAAATTACATTAAATTTCTATTTTCCAGAGATTATATTTTGTAATTGCTACTGGAAAATGAATTCCATTATGTTTTAAATCACTATATTTTAAAAGTTCATGGTATAAGATTTGTTTACTGTCAAAACTATCCTTTAAATTTAAGTAATTTTTAAACATGTCCAAATATTTCTTGCAAAATCACATTCAATAAAATTGTGTTCAGTGTTCTCCAAGAGACCATAATGTTTACAAAACGGGTCATTTGACAGATGTATCTTATGTAATCATTTACGATTAGGAATAATGTTGTGTATAAATTTATTATAACAACTTATATACGTAATGCATTAAAATCTCCTTGAAACCATGTCAAACATTCTTCTTCAGCTTTTTCCGAGGAAAAACTCTTCAGCCTTTTGAACGAGACTAAAAATATAATTACTTAATATACGTAAGCGGCTTTCACGAGATATCCACAAGAAATATTATTGTTCCACAAGCAATTAGTTCTTTGTAATGATTCCGTTTTAGCATTATAAAGAATGATATGTTAAAGAAAATTAATAGATAATTCATATGTTCAAATATGCTTCTTTGGGGATTATCACTTGGTTTTGAAAGTTTGATTTCTCTCGAATTTTAGAAACATGATCCTTAGACTTGCGACGTTGTCCAACAAATATCAGTTTGTGAAATATTATCTTATAATTATTATTATAGGGGGGTAATGAAATATAGCAAATTAATCTATTTGATATATTTTTAATATCCCAACCACTAAACTACCACACTCCAGAACGTACGGCAAAGATTACATCCTTCAATCACTTTGAAATGGCAAACATATTTATTCTGATTTTTTTTATTTTCACAGATCACTACACCTTTTACGAAAGAGAACATAACATTTACCACAACTAAAATAAAAATATTTTGTCCGCTCCGGTGACGCAGCTGTCTAAGAGATGGCTTCTGATATCTCGCCCGAAATGGGTCCGGGTTCGATTCCCGGTGAGGCATGGATGTTTCGTTTTTCTTACGGAACTTGCTCTCTTCCTTCCCCGGAACCAGTGTTTCTAAATTTGGGACGGGAGACTGCTTATAGCCCACTGAGTTGCTTACGGCGGTCGTTAAAATTCCAATAAAAAAACAATGTTGCGTCAAAAGTGAAATGGAAACACTAGAATGGGCCGTAAATGAACACATCTCTCAATTTCGTGCATGAAATAAATAAGCGTTCAATCGTTTTCTGAGAAATGTGACTCTCTTACACGATAGTCTATTCCAATAAAGAATGTTTAACTTGCATGCACTAAGGGGAAAAAGTTTCCCTATTGAAGCATGAAACCTAGTTATAACGATTCTTTCTAGTAGGACGTAGAGGAATTGAATGCGATCTTTATATAAACATTTTAGGAGTAGAACCAAGAAAATTTTTGATATCTATATTTCTCGTGGAGAGAAAGATATTTCAGCAGAACAAGGGAGAAACTTGGTTGTGAAAAACAACAAAATGAAGAAAATTATATCCCGCTGTTACAGTATGTTCATTTTTTTTATTTTCTTAAGGACAGACTGAGCATGGTAAAAATCACAAATGACTAGCGTTGGATGCCTGCTTCATTTTCTTCTGCTTTTATTAGAAAAAATTCATTTTATATAACCTGCTTTACAACATTCACGAATTTAAGTATACGCATGCCTTTTGGTGAACTGGTGGGACACATTTTAAATCAAATAGTCTTGCAGCCGTCATTTAAATGGCTCCAATGAGATTAATCGCAGAAATAAAGAGGTATATTAATGTACAACTAATGTAATTATAAATATCCAGTACAGAAATATTAGCAGAACAAAGGTTTCTTATTCAAACGTAAACTTAGAATAGGTGGATAAAACGAGACCGTAGTTATCGGAGCGCCAGGCTATGGCCCTGCCTCGTCCACGCAAGCTTCTGTGAAAAAACTGATGTTTTCACAGAAACCTGTTAAGAACGCAACTATGCTGTTCGTAGATCAATTTGTTTCTTTTAGTTGAATGATAAAGAGTTGCATTTTCTAATTTTACGCGGCATTCAGCGTTCCAGAGAAGAAGCCCGAATGTTGTCTTCGAATGTTGTGTAGAGTCCTTTGGAGTTCTTCAGAACATTTGCACGACTGATTTCAAAATAAACCGTAAAAAGCAGACAATGGAAAGTAGTCTATAAAGTAAAATTTAGGCGAATTTTAATCAAATCGGATATTCCGATTGACCCCTCCTTTTCTGTGTCTTTAATGGCACCAGGAAAACTTCTAAAATACATACAGAAAAGGCATTACTAGTTTATTCCCAACAATTACTTTTTAAAATTAGGTAAGCTGATTCTTTCCCTTCTTACGTGATTGTGTGAAAAGCCGTTAAGGAGACCAAATCGGACAGGACTCACTGAAAATGCACGGAAAAAATGGTATACTCTAATTTTACATATCAAAATAGTGTAGATACCGTTTATTCCGTACTTAATACACGCACTGTATACAACACATGTCTAACCATGAATTCTGAATTTCCATTCGTTTTTTCCCAGCCTAGCACAGTTGTTGTACCGACTCCTAACTATGCAGAATGTTCTAGCAATCCTTCTGAACGCATCTAATTGTGTGTCCATTGTCTCCACAAATTTCTTTCGTCTGGATGCCATTCTTCAAGTATTTAATTTCCAAGGTCACAGATCTCTCCATAACTACGGCGCACGCGCATGGCTTATACAGATGATAAAGCACAGTTTCCGCTGCTGTTAACTATGTGGCATATTCCGTTAATACGATATATAGTATATATATATTTAAGAAAAATCAGAGGTTGTTCAAAAGCCATTCGGATTAACTCGGGATTTACTGTATACTGTTCAAACACAAAAGCGATGTGCATTTTGACTAATCAAAATCGGAATAAATATTTTTTTAAGCTGTAAGTGATGACATATTACAAAGGAAGTACTGGCTCAACTGTTATTCAGTAATATTCTTCCATCAGCAGTGCATAAATAAATTGCATGGAGACGTCCTCAGTAGGGCTTGTGTACACACCAAACAGCACGCTTGTTTCACGCTGGTGTGTAATGCTTATCTCCAAGTTCTTTAAAAGCTCTTCGGGTGAATTTTCTCACTCCTGTTGGAAATACCTGAAAATTAATGGAATGTTTTCGGGAGGAGGATTTCTTTACGCAACATGTCTCCCCAGAACTCTGCATGCATGTTTGATTTTATTTAGATCAGTGGAGGGCATGGTCACTTAATTCGACGGATACCCTCGGTAGTCAGTCCTTTATTCACAAATGCAGTGCAATGATGACGGGCGTTAACGTCAGTGAAAATGAAATCTGCGTTCATAACATCATGGAACAGAAACACGTGGTGGATAAACACATTATTTGTCTTGGATTGACACACGTATCTTCATGCACCGCAATTAAATATTTTTATTTCCTTTTCAATGCTTGGACAAGCAATTAGCTCGGAAATGGCGTCAAAAGCCGCTTATTCTGGGCTGACGACGAATACACGATTTTGTTGAAAAATGCTATTTTGCACATTGCTAATAAAAGTTCAACCATATTGAAACCACGGAACGTTTACTCGCAGCTTTTGTAATGGTGATATATTTCCGACCAAATGAGCTAAATAAAATCTTTGTTGTAAAATTCCCTATTTTTTTCATGAGCGTTCACAGCTTTGAACTATCTTATGGCCAAGATCACTACCTGTTATTCCAAGGGTTCACGATTTGGACGTAAATATACATAATTTCATATATTTTAGGAATAATAATCACAAAAGCGTCAGCTGAATGGAGGTGTTCACTATTCGTGAATGTCCATTAATGAGGATTTGGATTATTATATTCGCAATGTAAGAACGTGCTTATACCTTAAAATATCCTTACTCACATCATTTTCATTTTATTATTATAAAGCCTTTTTTGTGCTGAAATATGCCAGGTATATTGGTCAGACAGCTGTAATTTTGTGCTATAAAAACCTATTCGTTTGCACCAACAAAGATTTTCATCTACGGAAAAAAACCTTCGAAAGCAATGCTTCATTTGCAAAATAGGTTTTACAGTACGTTCTGAATAAAATAGTAATAAATCTTGAAAAATACAAGCCTACTAGAAGGCGTAATCCAAATTTCAACTTTCATATGAACCCTAAAGAGATGAACCTCTTAGGTTATTATAAAAAAATTAAATATATTAAAGTGCACACCAAAGTCAAACCTGCTTTGTGTTTTATCATTGTGCAATCATTACGTACGAACTTTATTACTGAGAAAAAAAGAAACACTTTCGATCCTTTAATAATTTGACTGTGTGTCTCACTGAAAACCAGTAATTTGGGAAATTAATAGGGCTACCGGGATGAAAACAGATTTGTTGCTTCCTTGGTTGGGAAGCCAGTAAAAGCGATGACTTGGTATTTCCCTTCAAGTTTTAAATAATTCATTGTTGTGTTTAGAAAAACAGTAACAGAACTGAACAATTCGGTAATATTAACATATGATTTAAAACAGATATACAGTTGAAATTTGGACATAATGAATAATATATAATATATGATTTAATTAACATGGTATTCACGAGTTATCTTAGCAAACACTTTTTAAATAAGTAAGAATCACTTGAAGTGTTAGATACTCTAAGTTATATGATTTACACATTATTGAATTTGTTTAAATTGAGGGTGTAACATAGTACATTAACAATAAAATATTAGGAAATATTTTTGAAATAAAAGATTTAACAATAGCAATAATCATTCAGAACGTGTTAAATGTGCGTGTGTGATGTGGAAACGATTTTTGGTTACAAAAATACCTCATCCACATTAATATCTAAGTAACATTAGGAAAACGTTGACACACTGTTTCAAAAAAAAAAATTCTGGATGAGATTCCAAAATAAAGTCTTGAATAACTTTGGATTATTGCCGTACTTGATCGAGAATAGATACAACTATTTATTTTATCACGATCAATGAAAAAGAAAAGAAAAAACTGCAATTCCGATACTTACCTTGTGCGGTAAATTCTCACTGTTCAGAATAACAATATTGAATTTATTTATTTTTTCTAGGGTGATAAGCACATTCAAAATTACTTGTTGAAAACGCTAAACACCTTATTGCTTTTTACCATTTTCATTTTGATTCTAATTGCAGAAACTCATAACATGCATCAAACTTTTAAAACATAGTGTAGCCTACTCTTCAATACATTCAGGTATTATTTAAAGTTAAAATAATACCTATGAATTGTTGTGCAATCGTAATCCGTCCGGAAGTTGTCTGTTTTCCTGGAAATTCTGTGCAGTGTTACGGGTCTCATTAAAGACAAACATATTTAATAATATATTTTCCGGCGCTCCTGATAATAATGAATTTGGTTAAGATGTTGCGTACCTGTGTTGGCAAAACAAATTCTGCCATTTAAAATAACCGTGATGATTCGCCAAATATGAAATCACTTTTCGTCAGACGAATAAAGGTATTTCTTCGTGAAGCTTAGACCTACTGTATATCTGATATTAAAATTACGTGACTTCTATGAACACATTCATAGTGCAATTATGGTTATTATACACATCCCGATCGTGTAATCAGATACATATATTTAATACCACTGTACACCCCCTTAGCCGAATAGAACGTATGCTGTTTTCATGAATGCATAGATTCTACAAGTTGTTTTACTGCTTCTACGTCTACAGTGTACTAGATGTTCACCAGACAGCTCTTTAGCTGGATCAGATCATACGGAAGATGACCTTATTGCTCGATGCGTTTTAATGCTACGCATCTTTTCCGTCCGAAATAAAGTGAATAGCATGTTAAAATTTGATGAAACGGAAATAGGTAACGGAAGTGACGTAACAATGGTTAATTTCATGTTACTAAACAACAAGTATTGTTATCGGCGAAATTATTTCATCACATTTTATATCACGTAACGATCTCTCATTTGGATTTGCGTAAATTACGAGAACCTGATGCTCAATTTGCTAAAAGCCATTACAAAAATGCAATTTTGATTCTTTTCCCCTTTCCTGAGAGTAGAGAAGGAAATCACAAGTAAAAAAATCAATACAACGAAAATACGTAATGGCAGTAGTCTGTGAACAACATAGGTGGTTTTTGTAAAATACACTGGAGGAAAGTGAAAAAAACCATGCAGGAATTGGCGGACGATCATGAAATTTACATATGTTAATGGGGTCAGGTGTACGTAGGTGTGATGTTAATTTCGGGACCAACCGGTGAGCGCTTACGCCACAGCACGGCATACTATGCAAATTACCGTCGGTGGTATTTAAGGCGCACAGCGAAGTGAATGTAATCAGTCGTCGGCGTACGGACACGTGCGAAGACCCTGAAGATCCTGCAATGCCTGGACATGGAAGACGTGTACGATTTCAGCAGTTATCGGACTTTGAGCGTGGTCGTCTAGCCGAATTCCGCTAGGCCGTGTGGTCGATCGTCATATTGCGGAGCGAATTGGACGGGAAGTATCGGTGGTGGTACGATGGTGGCGTAGATGGTCCGAGGAACATTCCCACACGAGAAGACGTGGAACCGGGAGTCACAGGCGGACTGATGAGCTGATCGATCAGCGCATAAGAAGAGCGGTGTTGTCAAGCAGAACATCCACTGCAACGCAAATCCGAGCTGCCGTTCCACCTGAGGTAACTGTGCGAACAATCCGCAACCGTCTGCTGGGTGCAGGACTACGTGCACGTGTGCCTATGGCATGTGTACCTCTGACTCCAGCCCACCGTCAGGAAAGGCTGCAGTGGTGTCGTCAACGTCTGCACTGGAGAACGCAATGGCGCTCTGTCGTGTTCAGCGATGAAAGCAGATTCTGCTTGGGAGCCTCCGATGGCCGTATGCGTGTTCGCAGACATACAGGGGAGCGTCTCCACCCTTCTTGCATCCGCCAGCGACACACAGGGCCTACACCTGTTCTCCTGGTGTAGGGAGCGAACAGCTATCACTCCCGTACAGAACTAGTGTTTGTACCGGGTACTTTAAACAGCACCTCCTACATCAACAACATCATTCAGCCTGTTGTTGTGCCATTTGTAAGGTCGGTCCATCGTGGTGTTTTCCAGCAAGATAACGCACGACCACACACGGCACGTGCAATGCAACATGCACTTCAGGGTGTGAGACAACTTCCATGGCTTGCACGTTCACCGAATTTGTCCCCCATTGAGCACGTGTGCGATTTCATGGGACAACGACTTATCCTGTCTGCAAGGCCAGCCACGACCATCCCCGATTTACGCGTCCAAGTTGAGAATGCTTAGAACTCAATACCCCAAACTTACATCCAACATCTGTACGACAGATTCAATGCCAGAATTGCACAGTGTGATGCAGTTCATGGCGGTTCATCCGCGTACTAACCATGTTACACGGAATTGTTATTTTTCAGTTTACCAGTAAATACAGCTGTATTTTGCCATAATGCTTTGATCTCATTACCCTCTGTATTCCATTATTATGCTGTATAAATTTCGTTGGTATCAGACGTCTCCTTCTTGATTTTCTTTCTTCAATTTCCACCAGTGCATATCTCGAAACGGTGCGTTGTAAGAAGTAAGAAGGAATTGCGCCATGCAAATGAAATTGATATTACAAATTTCTCATGATAAGGAGATAACTCAATAAATTATGAAGCCAAACAAGATATTTTTGCTCCAAATCAAAGTATCATGGAAAGCCACCTCCAGCAACAATAACATACTCTATACGGCGTGGCATTGAATGGAAAAGGTTTATCATATTGTCCTGGGAAACATCCTACCAGACTGTTTATATGCGATACCAAAGGTCATTTGTGATGATTGGCAAAAGCGCTTCACTAGTTAGTCGCTTACCTAAGATTTGTCAGTCATGTACGATCAGGGACAAATCCGGCCAAGGTGCAGGCCAGGGAAGAAGCTGAATATGCCGTGCATTGAAGAGGTCTTGGACATTCTGGGGCACACGTAGTCGATCATTGTCCTGATGGAACATAGCTTCAGGAAAACTTTAAATGAAGAGTATAGCCTCAACCTCTAAAGCACCACTGATGTATCGCTGGCTGCTGATATTTAACTCAATTTTTATAAGACTAGATCGCGAACTGAACTCAATGGCGCCATAAACCATGGTACTTGGCGTTGGATCGTTGTGTAGCTTCAAATTGTACGCTGTAAGTTGACGCTGAGCACGATGTCTTCGAACATATATGCGACCATAATGGAGCATCAAACTAGATCGCGAATACTCAGTAAACACGGTCCGTTACCAATCAGCTCCCCAATGTCTGAGTTCTAAACAACATTGCAGCCTGAGGCGTTTGTGATTCAGAGGCAAAGGAATGCGCAGGTGTGCTGCTATAGACGAGTCCCCTGTTAAGCAGACGTCTTCAAACTGCGCTGTGGGACAAACTGTGATCTGTGACAGTGCTCCACCACTGCGCTAGTATCGTGGATTTGGTTGTGTAATCATTTACTGTCATGTGATAAAGGTATTGGTTATCCAGTGCAGTCCTGCGATTTTGCTGCCTATTTCCCGGATTTTTGTAAGTCCGCGTTCGAGCCTCGTATGTCTGCTGACGGCAGATTCGCATCACTATCCTAGTATTTCTTCACCTATGACTGGTAATTCCGGTGTAGTAAAATCCAGCATATGTCATCCCAACAACCCTTCTTCTCTCAAAATCGGTCAGGTGTTCGTAATGCGACGTTCTTCGGCGACGGGGCCCATTGAGACACAAGAATTACCTTTCGACTCAATGCCGGATCTTTACTGAAAACAACATCTCGTTCGAGCCATCCCTTTATGCCAAAAACTGGACAGTTAGGAAAGTAAGGTGCTGCTTCGAAACCACATAGGCGTATTTTTACTGACACTTCAATCATTTGCTTGTTGTACATTTCTTTAATCATCACCTGTTGTACCTTCCTGTACATTTCAAGCTAATACCAGCCGTCCTTCATGTTTTTTTTCAATTTTCACAAAAAGTAGTGTATAGCACCATGGGGTGTATGTAACCTGCAGATATCGTACACTAAACACTACTAATCCCTCCCACTAACACACTTGTGATTCGGCTTTTGTTTCTGTCTTTAAATCACATTTTAGCCCGAGCATGCGCAGATGTATTTATATCACATTTCACTTGTGTCAGAATCGTTCGCTGTGTTCGCCTAAATAATAATGATAATATTTGTTGTCGTTATTGTTATTATTATTATAAAAATGATGCCATAGTAGTGTAGTAGTTATTTGTTTTTATGATACACATATGTTGTCCTATTGGTTTTACGCCCACAGCATTAATTAATAAACCTACCAAAGTACCGCGCTGTTTCAGGAAACCATAAACTTTACCGTTCGTTTTAATGATTTAATTCCATTTATTATGTACCGGACTTTGGCTGGGTGTCGTCGTGACTGATGCGAAAAAATACAATGAGGTTTACGTGTACAAACATTTACTCTCGAATCACTCCTTTTGTTTCTCACCCACAAATATCTTGGCATGCGAGAGATGCCTAGCATAAATTATATCGACAAAAAGTACCAGATTACTGTATATATTTTTTCTATGACGTCCTGCACATTTTCGATGGGGATCAGATCAGGGTTTTGTGGTGGTCATGAAAGATATTGAAATTCGATTTCATGCTCTCTGAACTACTTCTGAACTCATCTTACCGGAAGGACAGTAGCATTATCGTTCATGCTGGATAGAATGTCAATGTTGGAGAAAACAATGTTCAGATAATTCGCATAGGACAGCGGACCTTCTAATAATATCACAGGAACCGTTCGGTACGAGCAGAACGTGGTCCATGTAACGTAAATTTTATCTTTACTTTCCTTTTGAGTTTATTTTTATCTGTAAATTTGAATTTCTGCTCTTAGACATTTTTAAACCTTAACGTTGTCTTTTCCCTCAAACGAGAATTATGTTGTTAACACCCTGAGGTCGGAACAGGCGTGTCATATGTGTGGCCGGACAAGAACGATAGATAAAAAGGCAATGTAGCGGTTGTTTAAGTGGGGTTGATGATTGATGGTATTGATGAGAGACGTGCTGTCATACTACTATTGATGTTATTGATGATAGACGTGCCGTTATACTGTGTTTGGATGTTAAATCACTGATACGGTCAGAAAGCCATTAAACCACATGTGAGGGTGGAGTACAACATGCAAGCAAAACGAAAGTATTTGTAAGTATTACTTGACCTCTTTCTTGTAAGGTGTATGGGTACCTTCTAAGTTAATAATGCATTGACTTAGCACACAACGTAATTACTGACGTAAGGACGAATTTACAGCGGAAAAAAATTAGCTGATATCCAAACGATTACACCATATCATTAAAACTTGAGTTGGGATTAGAATGCAAACTGTGTCCACTGTTTCATTATCCTCCCGCCAACTTTTTGCCTACCGTCGGTAGAAAACAAGGTGTATCGCGACTCGCCGGACTACTTGAATTTTTTCGAGTCTTCCATTTTCCAGTCAGTGTCAAAGTGACACCACTTTAGACGAACTTTCTTATTCTTTGCAGAAATCAGTTGTTTCTCTATAGGTATGCGATTGCCAATACAGAAACTCTTCAATTCCCTGAGTACAGTTCGTTGAGATCTGGGTCACGATGAGCCTTTGCTGAATGTTTTGGTCAACTTCTACACACACAGTAAGTATTGTTTCCTCGCACACGCCTTCTCAGATGATGGCGATCTCCTACCTGATAAATTGTCTTCGCGTCACAGGTCTGGCTCTTAGACATGTCATGTGGGTTATTTTTCCACTGAATAAAGAGCCTGCATGTCACACGTTTTGATGAACCAATCATCTATTTTGGGTTCAAAATGTTGGTCCGGCAAGATGGACACACACAATGAACACTCTATCGAATTCGGAAAGAACTTTTGCTTTTCCCCATTGTGATAATAAATGGCGTCTCAAATAGTTGCCCAGATCACGTGGTGACGCAACGGACCACGTGTTTTGCATACTCTGCGTAAGGACCTTCGCGTTGATCTGTATAAACATTTCTGATTCGGTGGACGTGTGTCTAATTCTTAATTGTGTTCTCTGGGAGAATAATTAAATGTATTAACATAGTTAAAATTATATGGATCCAACACCTTAAAATCTGCACAACTGTATCTCTATGCATAGATAAATTGATTTCTTTAATCATAACTTTTAGAAATTACTTATGGCAAGTGAAAGGTGTCCCGTTGAGCACCCGCTATTGACTGATAAGGTTTTTCAACGAGCAAGCAAGATATGTGCCTACTGCGACAAGTATTGGTGCGCCTCGTTGAATAACTTTTTACATACAGTACGTATTTTAACATATCTTTCTTATACCGCTTTTAATTAGCACTCTTTGCCTAAATTGAACCTCAAACATACATTGACTCCATGAAAGCTACGGAAAGGCTAATTTCTGACAGCTTTGAGGAACATGCATTACACGACATGTAAATATAAATGCAAATGTAACTCATTTTATAGAAAATATATTGAATGTAAATGTCTAGTCATATTTAGAACGAATGTTTGTTAATTATAGAGCTTTTTATGTTAATCAGTTGCAGTAAATTCCCTGAAGGAGATGGCGTCTCTCGACAACACGATGCCACACTGCGTAGAACATTCTGGAATGGTTCCAAGAACATGAAAAGAAATTCCATTTATAGCCGTGGACCAAAATTCGCCAGACATGAGTTCATGAGTCATAATTCACTGAAACTACAGGATCTTGTGTTACATTGATGGTACCATATATCAAGAGACACCTATCATCGTTTTGTTGAATCTATGCCTTATAGGGAGAAAGTTGTTTTGGCGGAGAGAAAAACATTAAAACAAACCTACCTAATATTCTACATCATACTAGGTAGGTGATTTTAATGTTTTGATTCATCGATATATATACAGACGTGCATCAACAACGTCAACAAAACATAACTCTATCAGTTCCGTTCATCTGTGATCTTATGGTAAATACTTGATAGGTTCATGCTGCAATTACTGCAATTGTAATGAATTAAAATAATGGTTGTAATGGGCGGGTGCAACATGATTGCATAATTTGCAAACGCATGTGGCATTCCTATGACCACATCTACGATATGAATATTGCAATACTTTCAGTTCCGAGAAGGATGTCGTTTAAAAATGCAACATTTCCGCGTAATATTTATGACACGAAATTACTTATAATGCAAAATTCTATGCGAAATACATAAACGTCTTTAAGTATTTACACCGATACATGATTAGTAGTTGTAATCTTATCATGTTAGGAGGAGTCAGAGGAAATGTAATATTTTGTTCGTACCTCTAAAGGAGCACTGTGATTTTACAATTATTCACACTTTGATTTACATTTCAATTTCCTTCCCGATTCCTGATTTTTCTTTAGTCGGTTTCCCTTGATTCAAATGTATTTATTTTCTGGTCATAGTGTTTCTGTGTTTACTAAGTTCCTATTTCATATTTCTTACATTATTGTATATTTGTTCATTCATACAACCGAATTTTGTAAATTCATACATCGTTTCTTTTTTCAATTTTTCTGCGATTAACCTTTTAACGTTTTCATTTCTGAACAGAACGTGTGTAATCGTCCTAGAGTAGGTAATATTGCTAAATGTAACATGGCAGTACCTTGAATCTAATTTTCCCAGTTATGTCAACGGAAACCCCAGCTATGCGTGTTACATTTCTTGACGCTTGTAATACAATAAAAGCAAAATGCATTAATAAACGCACATTTTAGATCGTTCCAAGTTCACAAATAGTATGACGCAAGAAGTTTACATTTTTTATCAACAAAACTATTAAAATTTCGTTAGCAGCAAATGTTTCATAGAGTGGGCAAGTCGGCAAGGGAATTTATTCTAAACACGGGAAGTCAACTCATCGTGAGGCATTGAATGTGAAAGAATGTGCTATTTGAAAGCAGGGTCATAAATATATGAACTATATGGGATTGTTGTAACCGTGAGAAGGTAAATTCCGTCAGATATTCGTGAATATTTGTAGCTACGAATATCCCCACTTAGCTCTGGGACTGAGAAATTATGATCTTCAAACTACAACCCGACTTCTGAAATTATGTCAAATGAAAAGTTGGGAACATCATTAAATTTCTGCAAATTCATACAAAAATGTACAGGTCAACGATAGAACATTGGGTGCACATTCAGGAAGCAAATTTAGGGTTGTGTCTTTATTCTGTACTAATCAATTACTTATAATGAATGAAGAAAACAGAGAAAACAGCGCTAAAGTGTGAAGCGACAGGAAAACGAGATGTAGAATTTCTATGTTTAACATCAGTAGTAGACATACAGAATGGTTTTAGTTTAATTTCATAGTCACTCTACTAGGTAATATCGGATGGTGGAAGCAGAAAAGCCCTCATTTCGACGTCGCAAACTAAATTAGCTTTCATGTTTTAGTCTGTTCCACGCGTCAACGAGTTGTTACATCCCATACCTGAAAGCCAAGTTATTCTGTACGTAAATCATCATAGGAATGGTAGAATGTTTGGAAGTCTGAAGAAGTTACTACTGAACTACCTGTAGCTTATCTGTTGGGATTGATATTGAATGGACCTTTTATTCAAGATAATATCAAAGAAAATCATCATTTGCAAATTCTTTGGCTTTGCATGTCGTATTTGTTACAACATGGGAGCCAAAGGACTTGCAAATGATGTAAGAAAACCGGCAGCTTCATGAGGACATCAAAAGGTGTTTGTACATTGTAATAATACAGGACCCCGTGCATTTAAGGCTTATCTAATACCTAGACAATTATCCAAGTGACCTAGCGTTACTTGTTTCACGTAAATCTCCTCATGATCAGTTCAAATTTGTCCATTCACTCTTACATTTGTGATCGATTTGCGGAAAATGATTGTGGTTCAGTCCAACTTTGAAATTCATGTGTTTAATTCAGCAGACTTATTTTCTGATTTCTAGGTCTAGAATTTCCAAACTCGCCTCCAGGCAGATATGTTTTTGCATAAACAATTTCATTTGATTAATTAATATGGCTTTAAATAATATGTTCAGCAGAATATACTTCTTATGGGAACAATTTCCCTTCCTAAGTGTGTTCTATGTTGATTCAGTAAAACAGCATTACCCTCTGACTCACACAGTTTTCCTATGAATATTTATCAGCCTGCTTTTTCAAAGAAGTTCTACTTGGTCAAGCATTCGTAAAGGTACTATTTGAAATAATGTTATGTATCGAAGATATATAACATTATTTATATACCCGGTGATCCAAAAGTCTTGCACATTTTGAAAACGTTATAACTCGCGGAATGTTGAGAGTAGGGCAATACGGTTTACGTAGAATTGATCAGAATGACATCGTTTTTTTTTATGAAATCACATACATTTTTACTCAATTTACTTACATTTTCATCGCCAGATGGCGCAGCAACCACAGGTTGGAAGTGTCGAGAAAAATAGACACCTGACTGTACCAGGTTAGACACCACATTGTACCAGATGTTCAATGTAATGGCCGTCCTGTTCCTGCACTGCCAGCAGACGAAAGCAAACACCATGGACGGCATTGAAGAGCATGTTTGGTGTCATAGCTGCCACATGATGTCGAATGGCATCTTTCAGCATGACCAATGAAGTGGGGCGACATCTGTACACTTGAGATTTTAGGTAACCACAGATCCAGAAATCGCAGGGTGTCAGACCTGGTGACCGAAGGGGCCAGGCCTTCCGAAAGTGTCGGCTGAACACACGATTTTCGCCAAACGTCTCTTGGAGCATTTGCTTAACGGAACGTGCGATGTGGGTTGGTGTTCCATCCAGCATAAACGTGAACAGATTCACTGCATCCCGCTCTTTCAAGCTAGGGATAACGTACGTGTTCGCATAACCTGCACCTGTCACTGAAACGGTTTCGAAGGAGGTGCCGCGGACCTCTTCAAAGAAAAAGACCGATAATGAAGAAAACCGTGAATCAACACCACACTGCTACTTTCGGCTGATGAAGTGGCGCTTCAACGACTACTCGGGGGTGTTCCGTGGCCTAGATGCGTCAGTTGTGCGTACTTACCGCTCCGTTTAGGGAAACGTGTGCCCCATCAGTCCATAAAACGTTTACCAGCCAGTTCTCGTCGACATCCATTTGTCGAAAAAACCATGCTGCGAACTTCTGACGCTGCACGTAATCTAAAGCTTGCAGTTCGTGATGCCGTTGCAGTTTGTACGGGTATCTGTGCAGAATTCGTCGTAGTTTTCACCATACAGTCCCGTATGGAATGCCTGTTTGCCGAGAAACATGGTGAGAACTGGAGTCGCCTTGTGCGAATGACATTGCAATCACATCCATTTCCTGCGTAATCGTCTCTGCTGCAGCAGCACGTTTTCGTGGTCTACCGCTTCGTGGGCTTGCTGCCAAAGATCCCATTTCCTCGAATTTTTTCACCATTCGCCTCAGCGCAGCACTTTCCGTCTGTCCTTACCCAATGCGATCACCTTTCAGTGACCGGTAGGCTCTCAACCCAGCACTCGCACATTCGGTTGGTTGGTTGGTTGTTGGATTTTATTGGCGCAAGGGCCAGGTTTGGCCAAAGAGCGCCAGACCAAGAACTATCAGCCACAGATTTTTAAAAAACGTGGAAAATGATTAAGAGCAGACAGGCTTGGTAAAAGTTGAAAAAGAGTATGATGAAAGCTGTGAAGACAAGGTAGTTAATTAGGTTTATATAAAAATTTATTAATTGACTATTATAATTATAATTTTTTTTTTTTTTTTTTTAAAACAGAACTACACAAAGGATGAGTCACTCTCCTCCCCCCACACTCCCCTGCAATGCTGGCAGAGGGCGGGGACGAACTGTCACTCTCTTCTCCCCCATGTTCCTCTGCAATGTTGTTTGAGGCTGGGGACGAACTGTCACTCTCCTCCCCCTATGTTCCTCTATAATGTTGGTTGAGGGTGGGGACCTCGCTGAGGCCGAGACAGTTGGATGGACACTGCACACCTTTGCGGATTGAGGGCCGGGTCGTCCGCACGTGCAGGCTTTCTGCTTTAAACTGGAAGAGAGGGTCGGCTGCAAAAGAGAAGGCCCAGAATCAGGTAGTCGAAAAATCGCGAGCTCGGGGAAAAACACCTGTGTGGCTTGGTCAGCTGTAGATCGCTTGGCAAGCGCTGCGAGAGCTACAGGGCGCGGAACAAAGGGCTGCACGGGTTGTGGCAGAGACTTAACAACTGCGGCAAAACTACGCTGTCGGGTGTTGGGAATACCCAACTTGGCTTTGGCAGCAGGGTACGAGAGGCCTTCCAGGGTCTTGAGGCGCTGGATCGCCATCTCGTCCTTCCATTTCATACAGTTGCGGGAGTAAGCTGCATGGGCCTCACCGCAGTTAACACAGCAGGCCGCAGAAGTGCAACCTTCCCCGTCATGTTCACCGGAGCCACAATTAGCGCAACGAGCGGAACTCTTACAGAATCGTTGTGAATGCCCGTACCTCTGGCACCTGAAACAGCGCAGAGGACTGGGAATGTACGGGCGAACTGCACAGACCAAGTAGCCTGCTTTGATTTCTGTCGGAACTTTCGGGGAGTCAAAAGTCAAGATGACATTTTTTGACTTAATCATGGAACCATCACGCCGGAACATCATACGACGTGCAGCAATAACACCTTGATCAGCAAGTTCAGTCACGAATTCGTCTTCACTGCATGGCAAGAGATCAAACTCCGAAATAACACCCCGAGAGGTGTTAAGAAACGGGTGAGGTGTCACTTTCACAGGAATGCCTTGAAGACTAGTGAGGTTCAGAAAAGTGTTACTCTGAGAAACACTGCAAGTTTGGACAAGCAGGTCCCCAGAGCGAAGCTTCCTCACAGACTTCAAGGGGCCAACCGCAGCGTCCAAAGCTTTAGAAATGAAAAAGGGAGATCTGGTGGACAGTCTCTCATTCGGATCGATGGATTCTACAAGCAAGTGAGTAGCATGCGTAGTCACAGCAATTGAGGGGAGACGACGCTTCGGAGCGACTGGTACAGCAGCCGAAGAAGAGGTTCCACATTCTTGGTCAAGGTCTAAAGACCGTTTAAGGGTATGAGACTTGGGAGGTTGAGAAGACGAAGGAGAGTCGTTGTCAACAATTATTTCCGCAGGTGACTTAAATTTGGAGTTTTTCTTTTTGTTTTTGCCCATGGAAAAAAGGAGGAAGATTCGTCGGCAAACTACTCCACCCACCACCGAGTCCAACAAGGGAGAACTGGAGGTCCGCAAGCCAAGAAAATGACGCTGGACACAGTTCTGGAGCTTATACGTTGCAGATATAGTCCGTTGGCTGTGATCACACGCACTCGGCGGACACTTCGGCCTCCTGGTACCGTCATGCCAACGCCTTTGGCATGATCCCACAGCCCCCGGGCTCACCCTGCCGTGCCATACGACAAAAAAGCCGCTAAAGCCCGGTACACAACTTGGTACATGACTTCTGACTAGAGGTGGGTTAGTCTCTAGCCTCCCGTTTACAGCGAAGCCGGGGTCGAAGAGGAGTGTTGGTACACAGGAGGCACTTATCCGGTCTCCTGCGACCTCAGCCGCCAGACATCCCATTTCCGCCTCACGGGTCTCCGCACGCGGCAAACATGCAGGTAGGTCTAGTACCCAAACCAGCTAAAAGGAAAAAAGAAATCCGAAGAAGACAAATCCTGGAAGGGAACCTAAACGGAATCTCAGCAACCTACGAACTGAGCGGTTAATATAAATCAGTTAGTGGTGGAGAGCAACAAAACCACAAGACCGGGGTGTTAGTACATAACGTGGTAGCGATTAGGTAGAGAATACCACACAGACAACTAGCCAGTGAAGAAAATAAATAAAAAACGAAAAAGCGAGACACAAGACCAGCTCGGGATCGTGGGGCCGCGACTCCCCAACAGCTGGATGAACAGCCGTCCCTGCAAACACCAACAGCACCAAAATAAGAAAAAAACAAGCTGTGGCATGACATCAGATGTTGACCAGTCACAAGGTCAGCTCGGGCCGTGGGGGCGCTGCTCCCCAAATAACTGGAAAACCAGTTATCCCCGTGCGGGGCTCGCACATTCAGCGTCGCAATAGGACAATTTCACCAAGATCGCTTTGTCCGGTAATGACAGCATACTTACACGGACCGCTGTGACTTGTGGCTGCTTCCCAGCTGCTGCTTTTATACCCACTATCCCTGACCGGTTCGCCTATGGCGCCATCTAGCGATGAACAATGTAAGTAAAATGAGTAAAATTTTATGTGATTTCATAAAAAATCCCGATGTCATTATGATCATTTCTACGCAAACCGCGTAGTCCTACTCTCCAAACTCCGCGAGTTATTACGTTTTTAAAATGTGCATGACTTTTGGATCAACCGGTATATATATCTTCAAGAAAAATGCTTAGTAACATGATGAAACTTAACTTACTTTCAGTTTATCCTTTAAATGGTCTTTTTTATATATTAAGTTTCATAGTTTAGAGTGAGACAGAGCATAAGATTCAATTACACAAAGTCTTTAATTAGACTCAATTTAACCTTTACAAAAAGGAGAATTCAAATTACAGTAATCTATCACGAACAGCAGAAGTCGTAAACGGAAATTCCCGATCGTTCGCTGCATTATGCTACAAAAGAATAAAATTGTAAAGCTAAAGATTAGACCAAATTTTAGAACCAAATTTTTAAATTTATTATCATGAGGGATATTTCTGTAACTTTCTTTGAAATTTATAAAATCCATTGTATAGATTTTTAAATGGCATTCTCTTGGAAACCCTGAAAACACATAAGTTGCCTTTTGTAGTAACTTTTGAATTTCCCATGGAATCTTAAAAATGATACTGTTACTACAGTTTTCTTTTCTTTTTTCGTCGAATTATATCTCTTCAAAAACACTTAAAAATTTTAAATTTTGAAATTTCCACGATTTCCATAATCCGAGATCATTATGAATATTCACACTATTCAGTGTCAGAACAAACAGGAGCACTACACCAATACCGTTGCAAGAAACGGAGCTATGCAAAAAGAAAAGTTAGGCACAATTAAAGCAGAATCAAAAACAGCAAACCCGGAATCTAGCGAGTAAAGAAGTTTCCTTTGGTATCATTGTGGAGGTGTCCCACGAAAGCGTGCACTGCAGCGATTCTGATCAGGGTTATGTCTTAAAAGCCGAAGATTTATATTTCACCTTTTCCCATGAGTAATAGAAATGTGTAGTTCGTAAAAGATTCATTCGAGAACGCTCGGGAAAAACGAATCAGCAAACTGAGCGAGTGGTGTACGAATCTGTCATGAAAATAATCGATTCCTCAAAAGAGCCGATTCTTTGAATGAATCAATCAGAATTACTTCTTACTCGACATCAAAATTTAACCACGGGTCTCGGCGAGGTTCATGATTTAGTCAGAAAATCTTATCTTATTCGGAAAGGTACAAATACAATAAATTATATCAACGTTTCGAAACGAACGTATAATAAAACTCAAGAACAAATTTTACGTAAGAATTAAAAACAAATATAAACTTAGAAATCGGCTATTGAACCGAATATTATCAACGAAAGAAAGGATCTGACACAGAATCTTTCCCCTAGACACAAATCTTTTGCTAAACCGGAAGTACCAATCGACTTAAACGAACGAAACTTTTTAGTGAGTTGAATCGAAAGAATCGATTCTTTCAAAAGAATAACTTTGCCCATCTCTAATGAGTAACCACAGTTTTTAACAAAATCCACCATGCAAGAAATAAAAAGGCATGTTACCTTATTTTCAATAGTACTAAATGTATCTTATATAATGAATAATTAAGTGGTTTCTCAAATCGCGAAGTACTGAAATTAATTGACGTTCGTTTTAGCACGAAACATTAACTTCTAAAGAATCATGTTTGTCGTGCAAAAATCTCAAACGTTATATAAACAAAATATTTATTAATTACTACTATTTTCTAAATTAAATCTCGAATATTAAGAAACATATATTTTAAAGTGCTAAAAGCCAAGAAATAAACATTTAAAAGGACCTAAGTCTCAATTAACATGCACAAGTGTTTATGAAAATTGCAAATTCATGAAAAACTGTTGGTATTAGCGTAAAATACAGGATATGCACAAAAGATTGGGACTTGAAAATGTTTAAAGTCTTAGTGAAATCGCGCACGCGGTTTCGCAGAAGCGCGCTCTGGGTAAAAAGATTTGCTCCTCTCCTGGGTAAAAAGAAATGGCTCAAACAAGATGTCGCAACCAGTGAAGAGCCGACACTGAGTCGAAAGGTCGACTCTTCTGTCCATATGCTCCGTCACCTATGAAGAAGGTTTCGTTATGAACACATAACAAACTTTGAGCGAGGAAAGATTGTTAGGATGAGAGAAAATGAAAATCCCTCGTAATATTGTTGGGATGAGACAAGCTGTATTTTTTTGGAAATATTATGGGATGAGAGAAGCTGAATTTCCTTGAAATGATTTTTCGGATGAGAGAAGCTGGACATCCAGTCGTACCAAACAAAATGCCAGTGTAGTGATGCACGTGGCATCAGTATACAGAAGGGTTTCGGACACACAGATATCAGGCGACTTTAAGTGATGGCATACACAATCGCACGACTTTAAGTGATGGCATACACCTCTTTTGCATGGCAATGACCGATCGCACAGCGACATCCACTGTGTTAGTGCAAAAGTGGAGCACTGTCACAAGTCAGGCTTTATACTCCAGCAGAGTATTCGAGACCCTATTTAGTCTGAAGAATAGACGAATTCGTCAGACTAAAATTGGATCTCGAATAGGTAGTGACACTGGCGGGCTGATTGATAACATGTCGTGTTTCAGAAGAGTCACTATTCAACTTGATGCACTATGATGGTCGAATACGTGTTCGAAAATATTGTGGCGCACGACATCCTGCAGTGCGCATTTCGGAGCGTTATACATACCAAAGGCCAAGTGTCATGGTTGGTGATCCATTGGTTTTAATTCGTGATCGCGACTGACAGCGAGTGAGGGGTACTTCAACAACGAGGGATGCATCCAAAATATTTCAGAAGTTGATGTGATACCCCTGATACATCCCTTCAGAGTTGTCCTGGCGTTATATTGCAGTAGGAATTCTCGGCCATATGTGGCCAGGAATGTTCAAGGTCTCTTCCATGCACGACAGATACCTCTTTTTCCCTGGACTGTGCATTCACCTGTATGTCCGCGATCCAACATGCGTGGGGCATGGTAGCTAAGCGACTGGATCATTTGCACTTCTGCCAGTCACCACAAGTGTCTGGTCCGGCATTAAAGCAGCCGGGAGACTCAGGACAACAACAAAACCCTCCTCAATCAGTGCGCTGCCGTACAGAGGCTGTTATTTTTGCGCCAATTCGCCGCACACGATTCTGAGGCTTGTAGTGAAAAAATCTTGTATAGCTCTACAAAAGTAATCAGTTATCTCCAACAACATATGGAATCTGTGATATACATTTCACTCGAACAGCGCGATTCTTCTTTGGGGGGACAATTTTCACAAATTGTAGTGCAGAAATATACCTTATGAACAAGTGTAATTGGTCAATGCAGTTTTTATTCATGTTCATTTTATTGCACACTTTGAATTTCTTTATCAGAACAATAATTATCGTGATATTTTAGTTATCGCTTATACCATATTACGTTTTAATGTTAATTCATGATTTTGGAAATATGGGAATTAGCTGAACTGTCGACCAAACTCGTTATTGATGCATTTTTTCTTGAATTCTACTGCATTTTCATAAAAAGGTTTATAAATGGTTGGCTTTACGTAATCCGGCTCCATTATTTGACACCAGTGAATATCCGAGTCGATATGAAAGTCCATTGGCTCCACGGCGTCGACCAGTGCGCTAAAGGTGCTCAGGACGGACGCACTTGGACATGCTCGTTCTGTAATGGAAGTTCGGGGTTTGTATGGGCCCACAAATTTCATGTTCTTCCCGTCTTTCCATTTTCCGCAGCTCCTTAACTTTGCATTTTCGTTGCATTTTGAAGGTTTTTTCGCTAATTCAACAAATCTGCGAAAAAATAATAATAAAATATAGTTACATTACCATCTACTCTAATTGTTAACAGTTTCAATTATTATTTTTCTAAATACCCACGAGTAGTCCTCATGTTAACTTTAATTACATGCCAAAATGAATGTTCAATCACCTTTAGTTCACAAGTGTTGAAAACGAAAAGAAACATATACTTGCTGCGGAAAGTACCAAAAAGACTATCCGCTTCGGCGCACTGTTACGTATTACAGCTGATAGCCGGCCCCACAACTTATAATTGTCTCTAAATGTCATCAATGCGCTATAAAACGATACTAGTGCCTACGTCGCAACGTGCCCGATAACCCCGGAGTTATTGAGAGTCAGAATCAATCAAACAATTATGTCTCGTCCACCGCTAATCTGTATCGTACAACAAAACCTACTTTTACGTCAAAAAAAAAAAAAAAAAAGAAAAAGGAATTACTTTTTCTATTCCTCAGTTCATGATCTGTACGCATCAGCTGCGTAAAATGCGGAATTCCATTCCATTTTTTATTAGCGATAAAAGCGATCATCTCACCTTTTATTCATGAAATCTTTTGTTATATTAAATTAAATTCGTGAACAAGATCAAATTTCCTTGAAGTTAACTTTGTACCAAACAAAGGACTTATTTATAAAAAAGTGAACACCGTTGGTTTGAAATAAAGCAAAACGTCCTGGTCAATGTCCTATTCAATGAATTTCATTAGTAACGAATTTTCGATGCGAACTGGATAGAATGGTTAAGAATAGAACGGTTTTATGCAAATAGGATATTGGTTAAGATCAAGGAATCTATCATACTTATTCGACACGAATTGTGAGTGTATTTAATTTTGAAACCAAAGGACATTCTTGTTTCGTGCATTATTTCTTTTTCCACGAGAGTGAGAAGTATATTTCACTACCTTTGAAGGTTTCCAGAATAGCTATTCCTATTTAACCTCAAGGCAAAACATACGTTATTGAAAGTAACTTAATGCTCTAATCGGCACAAACTATCAGTTTTAAAATTTAATATTCACAACTATTTTTGTATTATGAAAATATAACTTCGCAGTTTCTTCAGTTGTTCTAAGCAGGATATATTAAAAAACGCGTTAAAAATATATTGTTTATGATGCGCATTTGTCTTCTCTGGCATCGCATAACAAAAAACTTATAGAAAGAAAAAATTCTATCCTACGACTACGTTCTGTTAATTTGGTAAGTCATAAGAACTGATTGCGTTTTGGCAGGTCAGCTCCAGTTTAAAATCATGCTCACACAATTCTAGTGCCCCAGCATTGTCCAAAATATCACTTTCTTCAAGATTGTCATGATTATATGTTTTCGAGATAAAATATTATATAATTTGATGTGTAGAATTACACGTAATGTTTGGGTGATGCAGCATTAGAATTACATGTAATTATTTAACGGATCGAAATAATAAATGTTACCTAAATATAATTTTAAAAGGTAACCACATTTACAAGGTTCACCAGGAAACAAAATGTTGCTAAAGATCTTCCAGCCATATGATATTTTGTTCCAGATGCTCCAAGCTCTTAGAATTTGTGTTTCAGACGCAAGCGTTCTTACGATGACTAACGCATTTGTCCAAAAAATAGAAACATATTTTATATTAGATAGGATAATCGGCATTTATCACAAAGTCTTAATGTCATTTTTCTAAGAAACGCTTTTCACGGATGTAATGGATTTTCTGTCAACTACGATATGCTCTTTACACATGCCTCTTTTAATCTTTTACCCAATGCCGTTATCTGACGTGCATAATTGCATATTTTAAAGCGTAAGATACTCCTACATTGATTACAAAATCTCATACTACTGGAAAATATATTATACCTACAGAAAAATGTTTTTAATTAATATTTGATTCCTCTTTTCTTATATTTTTTTCAAATTAGCTAAATAAATGCCTTTGAGAAGGCTAATTGAATATTGCAGATATCAAATTTTTAAACACTATTCAATTGGCCAATATGTTAAGTTAATATGTCTTTGAGAAGGGCAATTGAATATTTTAAATCTCAAATTTTTAAGAATATGGCTCTGATATTGATGCAGTATCATGACGATTGCTAATGGTTTCCCAAATGAAAGTGAAATTTTACAGTAACCATGAAAATCTAATAAATACACAATTCATTAGTGATAAATCTGATAATAATTCATAACTTTGTTTCTTAAATATCGCTCTTTTATTTCAGTCTTCACTGAAAAATCCTTACACACATTTTTCCTAATGGTACAAGTTTGGTTTTTACGGTAGCACAAATCTTCATAATTCCGTAAGACTTAAGGTGTAGTGCCTAGGAAATCATAGAAAATTCACTCATAAATTTTAGTGCTTTCCGTTTTAGAAATTGAAAAATTAAATATATATATGAAGAACTATAAATTCATTTAGCGATTTGTCTTAAACTGATGTATGTATTGCCTGCCTGCACTTAAAGAATGTAAGCAGCCAGGACAGATGAATATTCAGTAGGGAATTGTTGTTAATTCGCAATAGCTTTCATATCAACTCATTAGCTTTGTACTACTTCTGGGTACTTGGCAGCAACGTTTAACTTTTTGGAGATGGATGCCACTGGAGATTCACGTGTTTAAAATGTAATACCTTCTGTTAAAATTAACTATTACTTAGTTGTTTTTTTCCTTTCCTAAATTATTTTACAACGACCATCACTGATATCTTCCTATCATACATGAGAGTAACTTCCTATGCCTATTTGGTGGGAAGACAAAGGGTTCTGAAATTGTCAGTAATTTCCCTAAAACTCCCGCATTCCACAAACTTTCATCCCGAAACCCAAAACAAAAAATATTGTGAAATAAAAAACTAACAAATTTGCGCAAAATAATTCATTGATGAGAGTTTTTATCCAATAATAAGTGTTCAAAAGGAGAATGAATTTCGAGGTTTAAATTGTTGTTTCCAGTTTCTTATACTTTCGAATCCTGAACATTGAACCTTAACATATGGACAGTTGCGAAGTGTGGAAAAGGACCACAAGTAGCAGGTTTCATCAAATATCAAAATGAAACATGCTTTTGGGACTGAATGTTTTTTTCCTTAGAAGTTGCTGGTGTTGCAATGCTCTTATGAAATCTTTGGTGATCTTTTTCTCATATTTTCAGCGTCACCGATCAAAAACATTTAAAATAAAAATCTTTATGAAGGATGAAATTCTATGTTCCTTAGAGCAGTTTTCCAAAAAAAATGCTAGATAAACTGATTTGTACATATCACAGAACTTTGATCATTTTATGTGTAACATGTGTTGTGTTTCTTTTAAGGATTGCATGTGTGTTATTAAAATGGCATCATACTGTAATTAAAGGATTTATTGAAGAAATAGCAAGCTTTGGAACCGTTCTACTCTATTTTTAATACGCATATACCGACTGAATTTGCTGTGATCTCCAAAGCTTCACTATAGATTCGTTTCCAGTAGTAGACATACATTTCATCTTTCATATGGTGTCCACCGTCTTGTTGCTTTAAAATCTCTGTTTCATTCTTGAAACGGGAAACAAGATACCGATTTAAAATATTACGAAGTTCTGTTTCCAAAAAATAAGATATATGCTTGTCGCATTCATGGTTAACATTTTAGAATTTTCATGTTGTACTTTCTATACAGACAATATCTGTGTCTGATGCTTCAGTACGTTTGAGTTCTCTTGCGCACTCTGACATCATTTCTCCCAACACTATGATCCATTTAAGAACATTGATAGGAACTGCCGTTGTTGGTTGAAAATTATGATTCGTAACTGGTACGACACTTAGTCGGATAACAAAAAACATTAAGTTAACGAAAATCATACCGGTCGGGTAGTTCCATCGCTGGAACGAAAGTCAAATATTTTACGTTAACAACACCAATTTGTGTGTTTTTACTGTATCCAATGTACAATGATGAGATTTGAGTTGGGTGTTGGATTTTGTTTCTTCCACTGACTGGCTAAGCTGCCCTGAAATGACTGTCTCGGCCGGGACATTAAAAGTTAAGTGAAATACATTGTCTTGCGATCTTTCTGCGAAATTTAATCGTCACTCCTCAATTTTACAAATTTCATCGTTCATGATCTGATTTAAGACGAATGTCTAACATATTTATTTTCCTTGAAACGATGATGTAGAAATTTTGCGGCGTACCTATAGCTAAAAAATAAACAAATAGCTCTGTTAACCACCAAGTTCAACGCTGTCAATAAAAGACGCAGCAATCCTAACACAACGATTCGGCGACGACCTGAAGCTTTTTTTGTTGACAGGAAGGTTTTTTCCGGCGACCAGTTCAAGGACGGAAAACTACAAGTGGTACCGGCTACGTTCTTGACAGGAAAGCGTTCCATTTTGTAATGCTATGCTATGGGAAATCGCTCATCATTCCTGTCTCAGGTTTCCACATCACGATCTCAGAATCTCTTGTTTTTTTCGCGTATGATTCTTTGATGCGGAATGTACGAGCTCACTTCCCCCTCGATACGAAATGAACTGCGAAGCACGCCGTCAATACCACTGCCAAAACGTTCAATTACCGAACCGCCATGCTTCCGTTACAGAAAACGCGACATTTACTTCAGCGCATTTCTAGAAGCAAGGAAGGCATCTGTGTACTTTCTGCTTCGTATCAGCAAATCATATGAAAAAGCACGAAGCAATTCTCAGCATGTGATTTAACAAACTGAGACAGAAATGAAAAACTATTTTCTGTAACGTAGAAAAGCAAGATGTAACTCTTTCCTAACAAGAACTTACCCGTTTCCTCTTGCAGTCTTCCTCTAGGAAATTGGCTGCTCGAGAGAAACACATGATGACCTTCGTTTCAGGAGAACTAATCTTGCCGTCACCGCGGCGTTGGTTACGACAGCAGCAGCGATTATTGACAACGTCGTACTTGGAGGTCAGTTTTACGGAAAAAAATCTTTAAATTGCAGCATAAAGGGAAATGTTTTAAACATTTGTTACTAAATTGCATATATTAAAATACGGATATCACGTTTTTATCGGAATTTTTTGCCAAATAATTTAGGACGCTAAAGTACAAGTTTACGACATTTTCCGGCTACGTTATGCAACACAACACACAACCATAATGAATGTAAGTATAAAAAAACCGGCTAGTGAAGCGAAATGCCCATTCCTGGCTCCTATAATCATGATTTCACCTATATCACTCGCAATTAAAACCACGAATCCTTAGTCATGTATTACAAGGGTTTAAGCAAATACTTTACGTGGTTTCTTGGTTTTTTATACATTATGGCGTATATAGATACCAATCGAAATTATCCCATTTCCGTCATAACACTTCATCGGGATGTCCATCGTAACGGTATTTATGGCTGTGGTGCAATACAGAAACATCTCATTACAACTAGCAATACAATAAATTTTTAAGATGCATAAAATCACATAAAAACTAGAATGATAAAGACTGCTGACGTGTCATTTAGTCATGAATCGTGCTTCTCATTGTTTTCCACCACTATTAGAGTGTAAGTCTGGCGAAAACCTGCAGAAGCCAACCATCTTGATGGTTTGGTTCCGTCTGTGAAGCATGGAGCTGGATCCCTGATGTTGTCTGGTTCGATATCATGGAAATCCTTAGGGACATTCATGTATGTCCCCTAAGGATTTCCACGTAAAATAAGTACGTGTTCATTATTGGGGTCCACCTGCACCCAATGTTACAAGCATTGTTTCTGAATGATCATACCTGGTATATAGCAGACAATGCAATGGTGCATTGTGCGGAACAAGTCGGGTTGTAGTTTGAAGATCATGAGCATGACAATCAGAACTTTAACTTCCAGACTCAATATTAATGAGAACGTAAGTAAATAACTCAAAAAAAAGGTCATACCACACTTTTCACCACACACATTTCTGGCACAAGTGGTTCCGATCTTGGGAAATGATGTTTTCTCTTGATACGAGTAATATATGTTTCTCTTAACATTATATGAAACAGTTTAGTTTTTGGTTTATTGTTCGCAAAATAAGTTATATTTACACTTGTGAAATATTTTTGAAAAAGACATTCTGCGTCGATTTTCTTCTTATTGCCTTTGAGTAGGCATAACTTTAAAGATAAACTGTTGGGCTCGTGTAATTATGCCATGTTTGTCTTGCTTTAATTCAATTCTGTATTTGAAATTCTAAAGAGCCACACACACAAGAAAAATCCTTACAAAAGCCAATATGAATACCTGCTAGTCAATTAACGCATTGCATTTTCCAGAAACATACGTACGCTGCACGAATCAACGGCACTTATACCATAACACAGTTGATAAAATGACATTTGTCACGTTTAAGCCACAAATACTCCACATTTATAGTACGCTTCGCCACCATATTTTACATTCAATAGGAGGAAACTCAGGATCTTCTCATATAGTACAAATATTATTGCATATAATCATATGAGTTTAGATAATATGCATTATATCTGTGGATATTTTTTTCTATTTATCTTGTAATCACAGAGAGCGTTTTTCTTCACTAAAATTTGTTACAGTTCTACTAAGATCTCCAGACCATAAATTGCGTTAACTTACCGCAAATATTTCAGCTGTTTTAATGGCTTATTCACCGTAGTAAATGAGACTGGATATTTAAAATAAAATTGTTCAGATTACGCTTGGTATAATGACATGCCATTGTTCTACACTTCTTGGCAGAAAACGTGGGACAACGATAATTCGAAAGGGATATTTAATTATATACAGAATTGCATTACGAAATGTATGATTGACACATTGAAGCATATCTAACGAAATTTGTGAGATGATTAGATTCTGCTGCAGACGCCGAACATCATGAATACTGTAAATGTTTCATTGGCGAACATACTTTAACCATATTGTTTTCTTCTTTTACGCTTTCCAACCGTAGATTGAAGAAGCGTATATGCTATAGCATTGTATGTTTGTCCGTCCGCACGATAACTCGCGTAAAATGGTTCGCTTTCGATGAAATTTTAGTATGTGGTAGGGGACCACATGGGAACGCACCCTATTAAAAATGGACGAAATGGGGTCGAAGGTCAGGACATAGGAGCGGGATCCATTCCATCGCCCTTACGCGTTATAACGTACGTAACATTGCTTCAATTGAGACAAAATTTTATAATGTTGTTCCGGAAGTGTACTTAACCGGTTCTGTTGAATAGCATCGAAATGGAGTCAAAGGTCAGGGCATAGGAGCCAGAATTATTCTACAGCTAGTATCCTTATAACTTGAATAATAGTTGGAGTAATGATTTCTGGTATGTTGTAAAGCGTATCATAATCAATGCACTGCATAATTTTACTTACTTGTTTCGTTTAGAAAATATTTTTCTGAGACGTCCATTATGAAAAGCCTTCTTTTTGTGTACCACTCAGACTGATACACTTCAAGAAACGTGATATAAATTCCACTACAGTTTGATGTTTATAAATAAGTGATGTTTTTTATAAATAAAAGTAAATACTAAATAAGCTAATGAAAATATTCATGGTCGAGCCAGCTTTGTGGGAGAAAGTATACGTGTGAACTGTATAGCTTTCAAATTTTATCTGGAATCCTCTGGCAGAAAATCATGTACTATACCATAATAGTGCACCATAGGATTCTTATGAGCATGCTCTATTTGATAGTTTGTAAAGAAGTATTGGATATTTGAAAGGATATTTATTCGTCCATGCTTCCTCCTAAACTTTTCAGTCTCAGCTTTTAAAATTATTGAGAGGTAACGTACAAGCTATCATTTGTTTGTTCTAGCACTGCAAGCAATCTCCATTTCCTTAATATTTGCAAGCCATTGCATGTAAAATTATATTATTATTATTATTGCATTCAAGCTGTGTATTTTGCTTTAGTTTATACACAACATTAGGATACGATGAAATGTATTATAAAATCATGTACCCTGCTCGTTATATAAGTTGCCCTTCCCAGGAGGAGGTGAACACAATCATGCAAATCGCAGGGCAGATGTACTTAGTGCGATCAAAAATTTTCGAGACTAGGTACGTAGGGCGCAAACAGATGTCAATACGCGGATGCGCGAGCAGCGGTCGAGGGCAGTGACATTCGTGAGTCATTGCGCCACGTGGCGTCGTTCTATGAACATCGGGAGCTGTGCTACACCGTATTTGGTGACCACGTGCAGAACACAGCTTCGATTTCGGTATGGACTGCAATCTACATCAGCGACCGAACATCAATTTTTGCGTTAAACTCAGCAAATCGGGAACGGAGACGCATGAATTGTTGCGGCAGGCATATAGCAATGAGGCAATGAGTCGTGCGAGGTGTTATAAGTGGCACTCGCGCTTCAAGAGCTGCAGAACGGCACTGAAAGATGACGAGAGGTCAGGGCGACCGTCCACGAGCAAAATCCCCGAAAATGTGGACAAATATCACCATTCGTGTTGTTATACCCCATGAATTCGTCCCCCAATGCCAGACCGTTCCGTTAGTAACAAATTTGACCTTCGTTAAGGTCAGTACTGAGAGTATGAATATCGCTGAAATTAGAGATGAGCCAACCATTTTAAAAAAATTGATTCTACTCACTAAACTGATTCGGGTTTTTGATTCTTTCGTGTAAGAGCATGAATTGTGTCTAGGGATTCGATTGTGATACGTTCATTTTCGTTAGTGACTCTCCCAGTATAGAGAACGATTTGCACCCAGCTAAACGATTCTGAGTAGGATCCCTTGGTTTGTTGTTAGTCACCGGTATATTGGCCGATTTGTATGCTTAAATTTGCATTTAAATCCCCACTTTAGGGACGGACTGTGAACGGCATGAGGGTCGCAAAACGAAGATATGGAACACATTGATTGACCTCTAGAATAGTGCTTGCCACATTTATTTCTCGATACATCCTTAATACCCACGTAACTGCAGGTTGAAGCATTTATTTAAGATTTTCGCTGATTGATGTGTTTAACGACCACCGTCAGCAACTCGATGGCCTATAAGCTGCCGCAGTCCCTAATTTTCGTCCACTGACCAGGGAAATGACAGAGCCAGTCCCTAAAGGCAAACACCACATTCATGAAACACCGCGATACGAACTTGGACCTTTTATCGGACGAATGGTCAGAATTCAGCGCTTAAACAACTGCGCCACCCAGGCGGTGGTTCAGATTTAAAATAGAACAGTTAATACAGCCCTGAATGATTAGCGTTGTTTCGCATCTTTGAACTAACGTATGCAATCCATCAAATCAGATGTTTTATCCCGCAGCTCGGTATCCATATTATATCTATTCCAAAATTTACTTTTCATACGGACGAGTGATGAAAATATGAGTTCACGCATGTATGGGTTTGTAAAACGTCAAATATTTCATTGCTCTTACCTAAACTTAGGACTCATGGTCTCCATACATAACTCCAAATTCAAGAAATCAGCAGAGTTAAACAAATTCTTCTAATACGAATTCACAGGATAACTCATTAAAACGGATGTTAATAAGGATGTAATTATTTTTTAGTCTTTAGGGATAGTTTTCAATCCAGTGCCTTTTTAAATTGAATACCGGAGGTAATCTCTAAACAAGTCTTTATTGACAACATGTGTTTCTCCACGCACACAAACAAATTAGTTTGAGGTTATTGCTCAGTTATTGTACATACATAACGTTTAACATTCGCTACTGTCAACGTGATGAGTACAATATTTGTCGCCTCGGTGTTATCATTTGCAGAAAATACAGAAGAGTAGAACCTCTAAAATTTGGGGATGTACTCAAGATGGTGAAAATACCTGATAAGCAATCAATAACTTAGGAAACTGGCAATAACTGCAGTAATCGGACAATAGCCGAGCCGTACGGAGCTTTGACGACAGTCTGCAGAGTGCAGAAACGGCGGGTGCACTTGGATCTGCGGCCACCGTCGTCTGCTACAAGAGACGCGGTGCTTATAATATGCTACCATTTTGCGGGTGAAATGAAATACGAGCTATGAGATATTTCTGTAACAAAAGTGTTAATGCAGTAGTTTGGCTCGCCTTTAAAGGGGCCTTTATTGAATATTAATTGTGCACCTATTCTGAAACCTTTACTAGGACGGTCAGATGTGTTTCCCTCAAAATCAAAATTTGTCGTTCTGGTTTAATAATTAAATAAGATTTTTTACGAACCAGGAACGAACTGTTTGATGATGCGAATCCTCACCTCAAAGCAGTGTTTTGAGGAAAGACGATAATTCCGTCGGAATAAATATTCGGCAATGTGGTCTGCCAAATAATTATTCTGAGGCCCATCTGAAAGTGCACATTTCGGGGCCGTCAATTGTTCTCCTCACCTTGAGTGTGAGCACCAGTACAAGGATCCACGAAATTGAAGGAATGGTTTACGGTCAGAAGTTGGGATCCACAGCTTGGCAGGTTACGGTATGCAGCTCCTGATCCGTCATGATAGCATTTCCTGATTGCAAATGTTTCTGGAATAGAAGCAGCAGTTTCTGCGCAGACTCAACATTCTCAGGGCAGATCTCCACCCTGAATCTCTTGGTACCTCAAAGAAACCAAAGATCCACGTGACCTCAACGAAACGACAATAGTTATACTGTCGATTTCCAACCTTGGTCTCATCCACTTCAAAGATTATTACAGTGCCACCAAACTTTCCTTCGTGTTCTTTGGAGACCACGATGAACTCTGAGACAAGTTCTCTTCAATCCTGATAAGAGACGCTGACTGACTCAGAGAACGTGACAACACCAGCCTGTGAAGTTCCTCAATTGCATCATCGTAGGACGATCCTTTGGCGAAACAATATCCAAGAATCATCACCGTATTAATAGGAATTTGACCATTCCCGAACCACGTCCCACGTGCACCGGGAGACTGCTCAGATTTCCCTGAAACGTGATTCTCCCGACATCTGAATGGTCCTTAACGATGATACATATCCACTCTCAGAATCATTAGATGACCTGCTGATCATCTTTGTACGGTTGGAAGCAATCCTTTCCGGTCCCACCGAGCAACCCATGTTTCCTCATCCTTCGAGATTTCCTCGAAAGAACGCTTCCAATTTCACATGTCAGGATTCACGGACTCACAACGCAGGCTGAAAAAGGAATAAAGACGGCAGCAACAACAGAAACAGGGCAAACCAAGAAAGACGCACGAAGCGAAGAGGTTCTCTCTTCTCTCCGTGCGTATTTCTTGGTTCTCCCTGACTCAACGGAAGAAGCAGCGCTGGGAGAAAGGAGCATAAGCGCCAACTATCGGGAAACGTGTAATTTCCCGTGTTTTAATGTTACTTTCTTCTAGCCGACAACGGGAGCCGCAAACCGAAGTGCATCCGAAGCAACTATCCCGACTACTATGATCCAACAGACGGGCGATAATGGAAAAACTGGGCAGAGCATTTCATGCAGTTACACCAAGGAGCGTATCGTTAAAACAGTCGAACGCTGTCCACTCAATTTGCTCATGCTGACGGGTAGATATCTACGATTACATTTGAGAGGAGGCGTTGCTTAGGCGTAAAAGTACAAGCATTGCGCAATTGAGTAGTAGAACATAAGTGCCTTTTCAGACGAATACGATTTTCTGTTTTATCGTTGGATGGCCGATGTAGATTACGGCGAAACACTTCTGACATACATTCTCCCGGCACAGTACTCGTGATGAAACACGCAGCGGTGACACTGTGATCATATGAGGCATGTTTTACAAGGAAATATTTGGAGCAATAATCAATGTTTATCACAGGACGGACCTTTCATGCTACATATCTACTGTGGCGGACCTGGTGTTTCCATTCATGATGACGGTCTAATCGATAGCTCAAGTTACCTCCAATAAGAATATGCCTTGCAATGCAGATGTGCGTATGCGAGAATAATTTGACGAGAATTTCAGTGACTTTAGCTTACTATACTGGGCACAATACCCGCCGGATATTAATCTCATTGAACCTTCGTGGAACTAACTTGACCAGCAAGTTTGACGCATGGATCCACCACCGATGACTATTTAATGATCTACGAGAAGCTGTGGTGACTGTATGGTACAGCATCCGTACAGACGTTTTCAATGGCATCAATAAACCAATGCCACACGGTGTATCTCCGTCATTAGCGGCACGAGGAAGTTATACCTTACACATAGTCGTGGACAAAAAATTGTTACTGGATTGTGTCTTTATATAAATTTTTTCACACATAACAGGGTGAAACTAGACTCTTTACATGATTTCAAATATCCTGCAAAAACTGAATATTTTATGTAGTAGCATTTAGTATTTTTTCACAAAATTAAAGTATATAAAAAATAAATTTAGTGTCAGTTCCAATTTTTGGTTTTTGAACTGTACGTAAAGACTTTTCCCTAAACTTAATGGAGGACTTGAAATTTCTGAAGTCGTCTAACAGAAACAGTTCCATGAAATGTCAAAAGACTTATACAGAAATAATAGGAAAATAATTCCAGTTTAGAACTTCTTCAAGAAATAAAATGTTTTGTGGTTGTCTGAATAGTTGCACAATATTTCATTTGCATATCTCTGTAGTTTCCGTTGCACCATGCACTATCTAAATAGTGTGAACATCTAAAGTTCATGCAATAAGCTGCATATAAAATTATACAAATACTGAAAATACATAGATTGAGGGTTTATGAAATGATTTGTTTTCGCATTTTTAGCATTAACTTATTGCTCATGGCAATAGTTTTTTTTTGTATTAAGTAGAATCTAGTGCGTTTGATGTTTTTATTGTTAAAAGACTTGTTCGTCAGTTTTAATGCATCACAATGCATTGCGTCGACACGCCATTCACATGCACGGTAAAATTCATTAAATCTCTTTGAAGACACACGAACGCTCATCACAACTGAAGGCCAGCTCGACAATAGTACATGGTTGGTGTGCTCTAGGGTTAAGATATCTGATGCAGATATTTAGAAATTTTGATTCTTCACAATATCAGGCAAGATTCACGTTATGCTGAAGCTTCATCAACAACAAAACTTTCCAATATGATTTTTGAAGTTTTTAATCCGTTTATTAGTGCAAATATGACATGAATGTTAAGTCAGATAATATCCGAAAACTTGAAAAATTCTTTGTCGTGGAGCGGAAATGGAAACCGAGTCTCCGGGCTAGCGCACGCGTATAGCTTACTGGAGATTAGTCGAAACAAGGCGCTTCTTGCAATTGGTACAATACTATTGTCACATTCGTTGAGCCTCGTAGATTTAGGTCTGCCACAAGTGTCAGTAGATGCCATGCCACAAACTGTCTTCGAAGCAGAAACCGAACGTACGACTGCTGACACTATGATTCCCAAACTAAATACAGAACAAGAAACGATCTTTGATGATCGTATAGACGCGTGCGTCACTAACCAAGAAACAAGTTCGAGTGCATTTTTCATTTCTGGTGCAAGTGGCTACAGAAAGACGTTTTTTTATGAAGCTTTGTTACATTTCTTTCGTGGCAAAACTGTGAAATGTTCCGCTGCAGCATGGACAGGCATCGCAGCAGTGCTCCTGCCAAGCAAACGTACGCGCCACAGCGTCTTCACATTTCTGATTCCGAGAATTCCGTTAGTTTTATCAAGCCAAGTTAAAGGCTTTATAGAACGAAAGGGAAAAAAATGTTCTGAATGGTTTTTAATTCAGAACATTATTCATCGGGAAATCAACAGAGACCCAACTGCTGCAACCATTGCTGCAATCAGCCATATTAAAATACATTCAGATCAGCCTAACAGTGTGAAGTTTGGCCTAACATTAGTTTCTGGTCCTAGGGTCCTGTAATTGTTTGGACAGCTGAAATTACATAAGGAGGGCCACCTGCTTCGTCCTTTTGTGTCCTTCTGAACAAGCCCCTCCTAGGCTCTCGAGACTGCGTTGGTGAATTATTTAAAACCGTTGATTGCAATGTCAAACTACTCAGTGAAAGGGATATTACAAGTCATTGGCCGAATTAAAAGAATTCAGAATATTAATCAACCCTATATACTGGCATCACTGGACGTGACTTCTTTTTTCTTAGTGTCCCTGTGGAATTGGCACATGACATTATAGAAGATAAATTGAATATATTGGGAAACATACTCGCCTCCGAGTTTGCTGCCACCATGAACGCAATTTGACTGGTGTTTAAGCGGACATATTTTAAGTTTGACCAAATTCTGTATTGACAGTCAGGGGTCACGAGATCCCCCTCTCTCCAGTTCTAGCGGACGTTGTCGTGCAGAATCTAGAAGCGAAAGTGCTCAGTGAAACCCAATGCAAACCGTTGATGTGTTTGAGGTTCGTTGACGATGTGCTTGTTCTGTCGCCTCAATCTAGAGAGGAAACAGATAATATTATTTATCAGATGTCAAGTCAGCAAGATTCGATAAGATTTACTGCAGAGCTAGAAAATAATTGTGCAATTCCTTTCTTGGGTCTTTTGTTAGTTCGAAACACATGTTCCAACCAAATAACATTTTCGGTCTGCACAAAATCCGAATCTTGTTCCTCAATCCAACGGGACTTGTCACAACAGTCATGAAGCCACAGAACTTCGGCAATATACTTCCTTTTAAGAACAGCGTTTATGCACTCGTCAAACCAATACTTACATCTTCAAGAAATTAACAGAATTTTTGACATTATCACAACATGGATATCCCCTTCGGGTCGTGGTTGGCATTATCAAGAGGCACTCAAAGCATAGGTTTGCTAACCTACAATCAATTATTACACCGAGTAATATGTTTGTGGGATCCGTAGTGTATGATCCAACAGTTATACGCCCCTAAAACGTTATGCAAGTAACTACTAGTAGATGTCGGAAAGAGACCAAGAATTTGATGTCACTGATTAGGAATAACCAGGACACAATCGATAAAATGAAAAAAACATGGAATTTCCATTTTTTAATGTCATTTACGTAGATTGAATGTCCTCTGCAGGCCATTTTCTTGTCATTTTCTGTAGATTGAATGGCCTGCAGAGGCCATTCAATCTACAGAAAAAGACAAGATCTGGATAGGATCGAATTTCCGGGGTCTCAGCACCAGGTCTGCGGAGCACAAGTTTGATGTCAAAATGAAATCTATTGCTACAGCGATGTCACGCCTAGTCAACAAAGTTTCACACATTCCTGTCTGGGACCAAATATCTATTGTCGATGTAACGATTTCAAGATCACAACTCAGGTTCACCGAAAGTCTGTTCATACACTTCAGTGGAGAAAGAGCATGTAATGATAACATCACTGAAGTGATCCCGATTCCGTGTAAAGCAGGTCTTCCCGCTTCTTCACGGACGGTATCAGATAACCAAGCACAATCCTGGAATAAGCCTACTATATGATAAATCGGTATACTCACCATCTACATAGACGCTACCTAAAAATTTCGCATTCCAGCTGACAGCCCAAGAGCGTGGTTCTGTAGAAAAGTTTCCATTCGCGTTCGACATTGCCTCACAATAAACCCTCCCACTCTTGCGTCACTAACCCGAGCTAAATTTTATCATATAAGACAGTTTCAGCCTCATATTGTCATACATCTGACGACGGATCGGACTTTACGATCCGAAATATCTACTGTCTGTTTTTTAGAATGTAATGCTATTAAAGTAATAATTCTTGAATTGGATGTGTTTTAATCATGCGTAGACCGTTGTTAATTACGATTTTTTCTAGAAGAGGATCACGTGATTTGAAACAGAAAACTCACGATTAATTCTGAAAGAAGAATTAGATGTGCAGGGAACTTTGGTGTATACAGGGAACAGTAACTCGGAATCAGGATAATATATGGAAATGAGTGCTGATGGCAATGGCTTACGCAAATCAAGGTGACACTATAAGTCCTATGCTTCTGTTTAATTCTATGTTGCAGAATAACTTTTAGTTTTTGAACTGGAAAAGAAAGGGTTTAAAATTCTATGGAGATTACTTTGCCGTTGATAATAGAGTCATTTCTGTAAGTACACCCTGAGAACTGCAGATTATGATCACCAGAATTTGCTGAAAAGGACTTGAAGTAGACAAAGCAACATGCCCATAACTTTTGCAAGAACTGAAGATTTAATAATTGAAATGAATAACGGAAAATTTTTCTATACCAAATTCTTCATTGCACAACATATACAGTACCTAGCGATGTTCACTTCGGAAAAGAAATTTGTAGGCGTGCTTTACCTGGCTAGAGAGTATGCCGTATAAACCGTGCCATTTCCAAGCACCTCTTACCATTATATTTCAAAATAAAAGGGTTTTATCACGGTAATCTCCATTTCCAAATAGCAGATCAAAGATATGGACACACTTGATCAAAAGTGAAGCAGTTTCTTAAAACTTGGATTCGTTCGTGAACTGCTACTTTTTCTTTGTGAAGCATGGTGTAATCAATCATCTGTGTGTTATAAATAGTGTCGATTCTTTTCTGATTCAAAAATATCTCAAATAGCACATTAAAATCGCCGAGATTTTGCAGATGTAGACATGATCCTCATATTGGGTAAACAGTACATAGTAAACAAAAGCAGGAAATGAGTGCAAAACATTTTTCTCGAAGAGAGCTGCAGCAGAGGAACATTAATAAATGTCAAAAACATCGGTTAAATACTCGTATATGGTCACTAAAGGGAGGCCAGTGCATTATTTTTAGTAAGTTTTGTACGCAGTCTTACTGACAACCAATGGTATACAATAAAAATCTAGTTTAATTGGATATACAGAACCACAGATATCATACCAAATATTATTATTCCTTAACACCACTTGCGGCATTGATTATTTCAGGGAAGATTTTGTTAGTACTAGCTTAATATACGACACAATCTGTGTCATACGAACTAAAAAATCAGTGCTTGCTCTCAGAACAAATGTTATCAAAAAAAAAAAAAAAAGAAACATTCTTTACACGAAGGGGATAGACTGCTAATCTTTTCAGTAACGAGATATCCATTATTCAGATATTGTAACCACAAAAAAAATTACAGAACTTAAACTGTAGTTTACAAATTATAAGAAATATCAATATATGTTAAGTATTTTTAACCGTCAACAGATTGTTTTAAAATCACTCATGTTTATAGTGAAAAAAGTTTTACGCTTGTGTAATATAATTTGCCGATAAGTTACATAAACTATATATGTATATAATATCATTTTCTCGGGTTATGCAAGAATAATGAAATACATGAAGTTAAATAATAACAGACGCGAAAACTCTCTTTATTACTTTGAAGTATTTCATTTTCATAATTTATCATCTAAACAAATCAAACTGATTTACTAGTCCACCACCTGCACTTTTGTTCATTTACAATGCGGGTATTTGCTCACTCAATGTAATACAAAATAAAACAATCGTGGAAGGAACATAACAATGCCAACGTCATGTTCATGCTTGAAAAGTATGTACTGGGTTACTTCATCTGAAATCACGCAATGGCTGTTGCTCTGATATCACAGATTTTTGTGAATTTTTTTTGCCAGTAAGTACAATATGAAAAGTGGTTAAACTATTTTTTGCAGAATTTTTGGGTGAAAATTGCGGTCATTTTGAAATTTGACGCAATTTAACAAAATGGCGTCAATGGACAAGGTGGTTTTGAAGTTTGCAACAACTATAACTTTCGTATTTATGAACCAATTTTGTTCATTTTGGTGTCATGGGAAAGCCAAAAGTGTAAGCTATGAAATAGAGTTCTTAAAATTCTGGAACGTTACATGTCAACCTTCACAAATGTGCAATGAAAGAGTGTTTTGGTGCAGCGATGTATGCGAATTTCAGGAATTTATTACAGCAAAACCACAAGTTTCATCACCTTGAATTTTTTTTTTTACATAATGCTGATAATCAATGATTTTTAGCATAAAAAAATCAGGAGGGTGTTTTTTGTGTTTGGAGAACAAAAAAAATAAACAAAGAATATGCAAAAAAAGTATTATTGCTCTCATAATGATTGGTCTTACATAGGCTAATTCTTAACTAGTATACAACAAATAATGATTTATATTTTTTCTATACCATGCTTAACATTCTAGCATTTTTTTCTATTTATACACAATTTTTGAATGGATTGGACAATATCTGAACCGGAGGTATATAAGCGACCAGTGCTTGTACTTGTGCTTGGGGTAAGTACATTCATTAAGATATTTCCGTATGGAACCCAGCAGACATCAGTATGATTAGGTCATAAATATGATCAGGAAGGTTCACTTGGTGTCATGAATTGAATCTTTGCATCTTGCTGCTCTTCACTGAGTCCCTTTATTTTTCCAATCCACCACTGATTCTGATAGATAGATCTGCAATAAATCGTTCCTTCCTAATGGTGATAATTTCTTGATTGTTTCGCTGTCGAAGATAAACTTGAAAACATTTCTCAGAAGCTAAAACACGCTTCATAAGCAAACTGCTTTCATCTAGAGGTTGAAAGAAATGTTATCTCTTGTCCCAGGTATTGTAGAAACAGTGTGATACCGTTCTTCTAACATTTTTGAGCATTTTGTTATACCTTCTGTTGTAACATAAAACGTATTTATTCCAGGAACATGAGTTTTGGAAAATGTAAAAATATCTTTAGGACTAAATATCTTATTCTCATACGGTCATTGTAGACATGCTCTTGTGGCTTAACGTTTTATGGTACCTCCAATTCCGTCACGTGCATTTTCGCCGTGACTAGTGGCAAAAAAATTCCATTCTGTTGTCAGGCCATGATTCTGTTTATGACGGCACAAATTTACACCGTTTTTGAAGTTTTTATATTGGGCGGCACTACCATCACTAAAGTACATGACGTGCTGGATTTGTGGTATTTGTTCCAGTACATAGGCAAGAGCAATTTTCTGGAAAACATTGAACGCGTTTGTATCATGCTTCAAACAATCACTTACAAAATACATGGACATTTTGGAATCTTCTGATTTATAGTAAACAACAAACGGATTAAAGGTTACTTGAACGTTCTGCCAATGAAAACCTTGGACTGTATCTTGAAGCAAACACGTATAGTTTTCTGCAAAGTCCACTATAACAATGCAGGAAGTTTCAGAAAGTGTTTCCATGCTGGTTTTGAAGTGATGACTCTTGAGATTTTGATATGTAATGATGCTGTGCCAAATTTTGGAGTTGTTGCACCAGGGACTCAACAAAGTCATCAACTGCCTTGATTAATGTGTCCAAAAAAGAATAGTCCGTTTGGATCCATTGCTTGAAAATAACATTTTCATCATCTTGTAAGCATTCCAGTTCCAGTAAATAATTACGCAGTTCATGTTCTTCAGGACACTGGGAACAACGATGCAGCATGCACTCTTCATTTTCCATATTGCAAACAAGCTTTTGTAGCAGTTCAGTGTAGGGTTCTTTTATACTTACATCATGCATCATCAGTTTCACATTTTGATGATATGTGCATACACATACGGAATGCATTCCACGACTGTTTACAGTAACACATTTTTTAGGGCGAAGTTCGCAAAACTTGGTCAAAACAATTTTGTCATCGGATATGTTTCTTTAAATGCTAAGTATACATCTTTTAGATTATGCAAAATGCGTCTTTTTGTTTTGTACACTCTTTTGCCAATTTCTGATGGGACAGCTAGACAATCTCTTGTATTAGCTGAAATCAAACTTATATCATCGTCATAATAAAAGGCCTGAACATGGTTTTCCACATCTTTACCAATCTGTTTCCTACTTTGTTATTTCCTTTTGACAATATACCATCTTGTTTCAGTAATTTTCTTGTTTTTTGACCAGGTATTCAGTAGTGCTGAAAAATGTTATTAGTGACTTCCGATGAGCAAAAGCACTGAAAAGAAATATATGCAAAGATTAATTAGCTGTAAAAACTCTGGACACCTTGCTGAGAATTAAAACAACAACTACATCCTGTTGCCAGATCCTAGTTACACTTTTGCTGCCAGATACCTAACTACACTGACTGGTATTTTCAAAAACTAGGGTATCTTGAATTAGGTGTTGAGGATGTAAACTATTGAATTTAGTATAGGCTTACATGTCACGCAGTTATAATAATTATTTATTAATTATTTAATAATTAGTTATTAATTAAAACATTTGCATCTGGTAAACGATAGGTAAATATTGCATTTTTGTAAGTGTATTATGAGAACAATAGTAATTTTCCACATGTTCCTTTTTTTATTGTCCAAAACACAAAAAACACCCTCCTGATTTTTTTATGCTGAAAAGAAGTGATTATCAGCATTATGTAAAAACAAATTCTAGGTGGTGAAACTTGTGGTTTTTCTGTAATAAATTACTTGAATTTGCATAAATTGCTGCACCAAAAAATTATTTTACTGCACATTTGTAAAGGTTAAAATGTAACGTTTTAGAATTTTAAGATCTCTATTTCATAGCCTACATTTTTTTCTTTCCAATGACACCGAAAGTAACTAAATTGGTTCATAAATAGGAAAGTTATAGTTGTTACAAACTTCAAAACCACCTTGTCCATTGACGCCATTTGTTAAATTGAGTCAAATTTCAAAATGACCCTCTAACTTCAGTTTTAACCCAAAAATTCTGAAAAAAATAATTTAACTATTTTTCACAATGCACTTCGTGCCAAAAAATGTTCACAAAAAACTGTGACATGAGAGCAACGAGATTTTTATAATTTCTGTGATTTGAAATGAAATCAGCCTCCTGACAATCACGCGATAGGATGCTTAACCTCCAGATTCGCTAAACATGAATGCCGGTAGCTTTGACTAGCAAATCCTGTGATGGTTATATTCAAACTGATCGGAAACTTGAAACTTGGTCGATCTGGGTGGTGTAGTGGTTAGCATACCTATGCGCTATCTGGGAGACGCGGATTGGAGTTCCGCTCCAGGACGATGAAAATTTTCAAGTTTTCGGATATTATCTGACTTACCATACTTGTCACATTTACGCCAAAAATCGGATTGTCATCTTCAAAATTGGTAGAATTTATTACGTTTCGTTCAAATTTAGTTCATAAAAACATAAATATCGAAAATTGCATTATAAAGTGAGCAATGTTTTTTATTAGAACTATTAATTAAACAGTTAGCTGTTTTTTTATTCAGATTTTTTTTTCATATGTAGGTGAACACACGAGACCGGTGTTAATATCAATATATATATATATCATCATCATCATTGTCAACCATTATCAATCCACTGCTGGACGAAGGTCTCCCCAAGTTTCCTCCACAACGGTCTGTCTTGTGCCAGTCTCCTCCATGTCACCCCTGCATACTTTCGAATTTCATCCACCCATCTCCCATGTGGTCTTCTTCTGGGTCTTTGCCTGTCCCTTGGAATCCAATCTAAAATTTCGGCTGTCCATCGATGATCTGTCCTTCTGGCAGTATGTCCAGCCCATTGCCATTTCAGGGATTTAACTCTGATCATGATGTCTTCGACTCTTGTCATTTTTCGATATATATATATATATCATCATCATCATCATTGTCAACCATTATCAATCCACTGCTGGACGAAGGTCTCCCCAAGTTTCCTCCACAACGGTCTGTCTTGTGCCAGTCTCCTCCATGTCACCCTTGCATACTTTCGAATTTCGCACTGGCCGCTGCCTTGGCCAGGTACATTCCAGTTGCCGGAGACTGAGGGCCAAGATTTAAGTTGTGGAGTCATTTTGGAGGGTTTGGCCATAACTCACCACGCTGGCCAAGCGGGTTGGTGAGTGTGGGATAGAATTTTCTCTAATCCCGATGGTATAATTATACCGCTATTGGCGGTCGTCAGAGCCCCTTTAGTAGGAACAGGATGCACCACGAGAAGGCGGGGTTGACATTTGTCAAGGAGAGGCTGTGATGTTACGCATCACCTGACCTTACATCCCATATATATATATATATATATATACGTATTTCGAGACCGCTGTCACCTATATATTTCGCACAAAAACGTTGACAATATTGTCAAATTTGGCTTGGATAATAGATAACTGGATTTCGATCGATATTCATGACGATTTTTGAACATTGATACTTGATATACAGATCAGGTTTAGCTTGAAACCGCGGATGTTTTGATTTGTTTTCTAATTGTTGAAAGTCATGCTCAGCTTTCATCGTCATTTATCAGAAGGAAAGAAGTTACGAAATGTGTTTCTATTATTAAATAGAAGACGCTAACTTTTATAAAGATAAACCAAATCTTTAGGGAAATCTATTAAGTGAAAAAATACGAAGATTGTTTATAAAAACAAAATACATTTCCTGAGTCATTTTTTGGTCCTCACGCAAAGCTGTCCTTTTACTAAATCTTTTTCGTAGAACATGTAATAGCTCTACAGTATTCCTTTACATGTTTATACAATAATTTCGGTGACCGTTTTTGGGATCAACTTTCTGCAGAATTTTATAGCTCCAGGCAGAGAGACATTTCAGTATGGAATATGACCACCCGAATTACCGTGCAGCTCTCAAAACGTCGGGGCATACAGACCTCGTCATCCAAGAGTACCTGACACAAATTATCCCACTTTTCCCGGAGAGAACGGATGAGGCCCTGTTTGTTTTTGGAAAAGAATTTCGAACAACAATGCGTCTCCCAGTTGCTTTCCACATGATTTTTTGGAGGGTGAGCTCTGTGCAGTGTGCTGACCAGTCCATGAGGTGAATATTCTTGATCTACAGAAGTGTCGTCATTTCTTTATTGCGGTTAGGGTGTTACGTTGTCATCCAAAAATAAAAAGTCTTCTCCGACAACATAGCGGGACAATCGAGCATGACGCTGAATAACGCAAATGTAATATCGTTCGCCCTTCATTTCCACGTTTTCCAGCACCTGTAGCTCGGTGGGTTCATTAATCATGATGCTGCACTGTATAATGACCCCGGCTGGTACGTATCACAGTTCTTGAGCCAGACAAGCTGACGTCTGCAAGCCGAGAATAGACTGAAATTACTCTTATCTTTGAAGAAAGCATTGGCCCATTGATCACGTGTCCACTCGATTGAGCGACGCAAAATACAGGTATCCTAGCACATAGCCCTATTCCTCGCATACGTGTTGGTGCAGTTTTTTGGTATATCCGCGTCCCTGTGCTGAAATGGAGGCGGCTTGTTAAACCAATAGCCGTGGTACGATGATAACGTTTTAGTGTAACAACTAAATATTTGTCTTCATGCGTCGTAGTAGAGATGCTGCTACCTCCTGGCATGAGTCTGAAACCCATTCCCTTAGTTTCAAACACTGCGCAGATCTTGGGTGCCACACAATGTGCTATTACAAACTTCTTAAAGACATCACTCACTCAGCGGCCTTCATCCAGCTTCCCAATAATTCTTCCCGCCCTAAAATCATCTAGATAACAGTTTCGAGACATAACTAAAAAGGCACTTTTTTACGTTTTTGCCTTCCCGTCTATACCTTCCTTCAATCACATGTCCCCTACCGCGCATTTTGCTCTTTTATTTTTAAAGTGATACCACGTGATCCTTGTTCGCAGGACTGGATATTTCACACGTGTATCGACTTTCTACGGAACAACCACAGGGATGCAAATTGTTACAACCTGTTACGTCTGATTTTATGGTTGTCACCTTCCGAAATAGGGTTCGTCAGTAGATTTTGGACACCAGCGCATCTGTACATCTCGCGACGTAAAAGAAGTATTCCTTCCTTTGAAAGAAAACGGTAAGTAACGTTTCAATCATCAATAAGAGTGTTGAGGTAAAAGTTAATGTCCGTAAAGCGTTCGTTTTGCATCAATGAGCAATTAAGCGCAGTACGGATTTTAAGATTTCAATCAAAACATTCTTTGCAAAACATATTTACGTTTTCAAAGTATTATCCCAGTGGGAAAAGGGAGATCCGAAATTAATAAAGAACAATCCCCAATCTTCATATTCAGCAGTAGTTTCTGCAAAAAAATATAAATTTTTAACTGTGGTTGTTTATTCAAAATATGATTTTATTTGCAATTCTGTAATCCTTAAAGAAGACAGCAAAGTTATTTCCTGGTCATCATGTACTTTAACCCTTTAATGTGAATGACCCAAAATTTATGTATAACAAATTAAATATCGTAACAACCGAAACTGCCTGTTGTTTCACTTCTTTGTTTAATAACAACAATAGTGACAGAGGGTGACTTCTGCTGATCCCTCATAAATTGAGAAACCTTGAAGATCAAGTAATGTATGTATTCTGACTCACTGTAGACAAGCGTTTCGGGCTGTTCTGGCCGTTTGTACTTACTGGCGTTTTGGTCGTTAAAGTGTTAAAAGCTGAAACTTGGCAGAACTTTCCAAACATGTAGAAATATTGCATTCTATAGAGACAATATTTAGTGTCAATTGGTGTACTGTCATACAAGTATCACTCACATGGAAATTTCTTGCGGATATGGAGACATGAAACAAAATGTACCATAAGTAAATATTACTATGATTCAAAATAAACTTAAAAGTCATTTCGCTTGTGAAAGGAACATACATAAAACATAAGACTTGTTGCATAGAGATACCGTGCATTGTTATTGTTTTACTTATCTAGCTGTCCTTCAAAAAACTTAAAATTAGCAGTCGCATGTATATACTGACAAATCATATGAATATGCCTTGCATGCATTTGCCAATTTATTTTTACTCCGGAGTGTTTCTACACATTGTTTTACTGAACACTTCTCCCGGATAGCGGCCGAATATGCTAAACACTACACCACTCAGAACGACCAAGTTTGAAGTTTCAGATTAATTTAAATATAACCATAACCGGCTTCGCTAGTCGAAGCAACCGGTATTCATATATAGCGAATGTGGGGGTTTTATTTAATTCCCGTGAGTGCTCCGAGGCGCAGAATATCATTGATTGAAATGTCAATAAAATACAGGATTATACCGTGGTACAATGCAAATTTGGAAGATGTGAATCCGTTAATTGGTGTAAAAATGAAAAGGATATTAAGTCAGATGATATCCGAAAAATTGAAAACTTCAACGAGCTCGTGTCTCCCGGATAGATCATCGTCTTGGAGCGGGAATCTAAGCCGCATCTCCCGGTAATAATTACATCAAAATTTAAGACCAAAAACGTTCACCAACTTAATACTGGATGTAATTGTAAGCTTCTCACCTTCTTAATTTTCTTTCTTGTACATGAAGAAATTACAATAGAAAGTTTTGATTTGAATAATACGCGAAGGTGAGGTAATTTGAAAGGAAATGTGTTATTATCTATTAGGTTTATAAAATTGAAATGTGTTTTAATCTTCTTTTTGAGCAGATAATACTTGTTTCAAGTCAGATGATGATAACTGGCACTAAGTTATACAGAACGTAAAATATACTTATGAATTGCAGAAGTAAAAGTTCTTTGTGAAAATTTTCTAAATACGTGGCGTCAGTTGAATAAATAAATCCATCGCTCTTTCCACGTTAAGCAACGCACTGCAATCGAAAAAGTGTTATTCGGCCGCCGTAGGGGAATTGAAACCCAAATCTCTCGGTATGTAGCCAAGCGTGTTAACCTTACACCACAGCGGCCAACAATTCCAGGCGCTATGTGTGTTTTTCCTTTTCAGTCAGCATCTGACATCATAAATCAGAAAGATGGGTTCATCTTCTGACACGTCTCCATCTGGTAGGTATTAACGGCACTGGCTAAATATTAATTACAGCAATTAAATCCAAGGGCGAGATCCAAAGTGAAAATCCTCTAAATACGTGGCATCAATTAAATAAATAAATCCATCGCATTTTCCACGTTAAGCAACGCACAGCAATCGAAATATTGTTATTCGGCCGCCGTCGGGGAATTGAAACCCGAATCTCTCGGTATCTAGCCAAGCGTGTTAACCTTACACCACAGCGGCCAACAATTCACGGCGCTATGTGCGTTTTCTTTTTCAGTCAGAATCTGATATCATAAATCAGTAAGATGGGGTCAGCTTCTGAGACGTCTCCATCTGGTGAGTATTAACGGCACTGGCTATATATTAATTACAGCAATTTAATGCAAAGGCGAGATCCAAAGTGAAAATCCTCTAAATACGTGGCGTCATTTGAATAAATAAATACATCGCTTATTCCACGTTAAGCAATGCACAGCAACCGAAAAATTGTTATTCGGCCGCCGTCGGGGAATCAAATCCTAAATCTCTCACTATCGTATTGAGGCGTCTGTAGCCATTTGTTATTTTGAAACACATCAACTGTCTTTATTGACGGTTGCTGAATAAGATTCCAACAGAGTGCATAAGGTGTAGACTTAAAGTAATGATATATACAGTGGATACAGGCTTTGAAGACGTTGCGGCCGCATCGACCAGCAACACAAGCAAAATATGAAGTGACCTCGTCCCGTTTGCAATGGTTGCTATGGCAACCCAGTGCTCGGGGATAGTTGAGAACCATCTGCTCTGGGACATCCAACCCCCCCCCCCCCACGACCTTTGTTCTCAACTGCTGTCACAATCAAAGCCAGGTGAGGCATCGGAAAGATGACAATAACGTAATGTAGATGTCGAAGCTAAAAACGTAGATATCGAAACAGCTGATACCGGAATACAAATCAGAATTGCAAATAAAGACGGATCACATCTTATATTGTGAAGAAAACAATGACAAAATATGCGTGAATGAAATTTACATACAAAGACACGTAGGAACCTAAGTTATGTCATTTGCAAAGGAAAAGTTAACGATCAGTAAAGAATAAACAATATTAATGCTACTTATTAGAATGCTTCAGGAAACTGAAAGATGCAAACCAAACAAAATCCGGATAATGATAGGTATATGTCGTATACGTCGTCTTCATTTCAGCTGGTAGCTGAAAACTCAAATTAACAGAAATCACGTGGATCGTGGCGTATACCTGGGACGCCCAGCTGTTAATCAACGGTAGTCATCTTGCAGGTCGATGGGGCGCTGCAGTCGACTTTATGAAGTCGTTAGTTTCAGCTTACTACATCTGGTTTCTTCTCTATGTATCCTTACTTTATGCTTGCGGATTTGGCTGAAGGGGTGTTACACTGGTGTCTGTGAGTAGTAATAGAATAAGAGTGCAGCCAGACGCCCGAATCGTGACGCTTCAAACACTAACGTGTGGCGACAGGTTTGATAACCCAACAGCTAGCTTCAGCGTCTTAAATATATGGGCAGCTACAGATTCTCACCAATTAGCGTGGTCCTCTCAATATTTCCTTACGATCTCTTGAATATGAGGGAAATACAGCGCAGTAACACACGAATTGTGCTGCTGCAAGACCATTTTCAGCAGTCTTCTATCACGAAACAGCTCACATGCACAACTTGCTGCTATAGGTTTTCCACAAATAGTAATTTATTGAAATATGAGAGCAGGGGCGCATTAAGCAACGGGCCCAGAGCGCCAGATTTACGGAGGCGCCAAGCAGGAAGGGTTTTGTATGAATATTTCAGCATCACCACACAAGAAACGTTTTATTAAAGTAATTTTACAAAATTTATTAAATTTTTAAACCTATATTATTTGTATGCGTGGACGGAGAGCATTGACTGGGCAATAGTAAACTCAGTTCTTAAGATTCTGTATTCTCCAATCAGTAATTTAGCAAACAGGTGGAAATCATACGAAGTTGTTCTGGAAAGGTTTGACCTTTTCAGGAATTTGAAAAGGGCTAAAAAAGAAACTTGTTTATAGGTACCAGGGAGACGTACAAAACGGTCTCAGCAACAAATTTCTACATTTCCAGTCATTTACGAATGCTGAAGATTTTAACACGCCACGGAATATGTACACTTTCATCATTGAAAACAATCTTCGGAGTACATTTCCAAGCTTAGAAATAGCTTTGAGAATATTTTTTACCTTACCAGTCAGGAATTGTTTTGCTGAAAGATCATCAGTCCTCTGTGGAGAACTGGTAAAAACATTGGTTACAGCAGTCAGATTTGAAAACGAACACTCAAATTTATTGGTTTTGACTTGTAGACTGTACCACAATAAAATGTAATTGGTGTGCACAACAATATATAAAATATGCGTTTGTAATGTTGCTGAATAATAGCCTGAGCATCTCGTGATGCCCACTCATCACACACACTAGCACAATCATAGCTCTGGAATTTGTCAGGATTGTTAACAACTTTTTCCGAGGCAGCACGATTACATACAGCAATTGACGCTGCGTTATGTCCGTGGGAGAGTTAGGGTAACAAATTACCAGTACTTTTAACAGGTCTTCCGTTAGTTAATGCACATTGAAACCGATTTCTAGTTTAAATCCAGATGAAATATTTGTTGTTTCATTTGCGATTACTGATACAAAATTTGCATTTGTTATTTTTTTCTTGATAGGTAGTAAGCATGCAGTCTATCAAATCATTCTGAATTTCCTCGGATGTTCCTTTAAAAAGCGTTGCGTTAGTAATATTACCACGCCTTCGGTAGTGCGGTGGTCGCGGAATACTTATTTCATCGTCTAAATCGATAAACAGTGAGGTTGTGTCACCATAATTTTAAGGAAGCCAATCTCAAAGTTTACGGACGTCCCATTGTGTTTCATACAGGTTCATTACGAGGTATACGTAAAAACACCATATACCACAAATTATGAATTAGAAGAATATACACAGCATAAAAAAATTTGCTACACCAGATTAAGTAATTAACATCTTATTATAAAGAAAAGTGTGTTGAATTAAGCAATTGCAGCCTTTTAGCGGAGGACAAATAAAAGTTACGTTACATTAATAGGATAAAATTAGCCATATTGACTGGGCCATTGCTGCGTAAGCCTGGTACTCCTCTGTGTTTAAAATTAAAATAAATTCCTAAATATATCTAAGAGGAGGTATAGCGACCGTGCATATGTATACATACGTACATGTAACATTGGAACTGTAATTGGGGAGAAAATATAATCTTACTTACGCCTGATGGTCTGGTACTTCTTGGGATCCCTCAGGTGGCAGAGTAGTCTGTTCCTGATGCTTCTAATTAACTAAAACTTTGCTATCATGGCTTTAACTGCCTACCATCTACTCTGGACTTCGATTTCCGTCTCCAGGCTCTGGATATATCTATGTCTATGCGTGCCCTTGCCTACCTTATAAATTTACATTATATTCTTGTATATCGAGCTTGCGCTATCTCTATGTATATATCTTAGTCCTATAAACTCCCACGTCATAGGAGCGTGCCCTCGGCCATCTAGGAGTGTTCTGCCTGGGGCCTAGATTGGTCGGCTGAGTTGACCAGTGCTTGATCCTAGTGATTATTGGTTGGCCCCTGAGCCACTCAGCTACCCTTTAGTAACAGCTGGCGCAATGGGCAGTTGATGTTTTCGCACTTTAAATGGGATATAGTTTCCTGCGCCTGGTGAATAACGAAAGATGACAGAATAACGACTTTCTTGTGACACCACAGTGTATTTTATGACTTTTGTTGGTGCCTACTTCTAGAGGAGATAACGTAAATTTGACTATTTATCTGACGAAGGTTCGGACTTTGCAGTGTGCATTTCTGACATACAGCTAGGTTTGTGCACCAGTAACGCTAGAATGGGGACGGATATTTAATAAATTTCGTAAATACCATGCTTCCTCTCACGTGAGTGAAAAGAAGAGAAATTCCTTCGTCGTTCGCACGGGTGTCCGAGGTGAACGCCATATACCGCCTTGACTACCTGGGCTTTATGCTCCAATGAGGGAAATGGGGGTATGAGGCAGGAAAAGAAGCAAAGAAAAAAATAATTTAGATTAAAAAAATAAATAAATTACGCATGGGACAGAAATATGAAGTAGTTAATCAGCAACCGTAACGAGGTCTTTTAAAGATGCATCGAGTTCTGATAAAAAATCAACAAGACCTCTAAACACGCCAGATTTAAGGACTCTTCACTTTCCCCGTGACCTCGATGTGCTAGATCAAACACGCGGCAAAATCTTTTACCATCAGTAACTTTTGAAAGGACGTCAGGTTATTTTCTAATTTTCTCATTATGCCTTTTAATATTCAAACAATAGGCGCTGTCAAGTTTTTGTCGAATCTCTATCTTTCGCAAATGGTTAAACTCTAGAGTATGGTTTAAATCTGACACTGCACATTGATGCTTCTTTATTTTTTGAGTTAGGTGAGACAGATCAGAGACACCAAAATTCATCCAATTACATTCACCACTCTGTTCTGCATGTAGCAGGCAGGGAAATCAATATAGTTGGTAACTTCAGTTACACAATTTTTTCGTAACTATTGTTACAAAGTTCGCTGTTGTAACCTCTTAATTGTAATAATATTCGGTTGATGCAATTATATCTCATCCTAGTCGTTTTATCTAATTCTAAAATAATTATTGCTCCACATTATCCCTAGATACCCCGTAATCAACTAGTTGCAAAATTACGCAGAATAAATAGGCAAACTTGTTGGTTGCTAAATTCGTAAACTCCAATCATCAGAAACCCTTTTCTAAGAAAAAATTTTTCACAATATACTGGCTGAACTATTCTTACGGTATTGCTCCTTTAATTCAAAATTCTGCTCTGGCGACATTAACTCTCGTTTTTTCCTAAGTCTCTTACGCTTGATTCCCTAAATATTTCGCTGCTCGGTTATTCAACTATTCTAGTTTTCTGACAGCCCAGATGCATCTTTATCCACGCACCTGAAATCCGTGGCTCGGAGCTTGAGTTCCCTCCGTACGTATCTCGCTTCTCCCTCCAGACTCTCTGTTTAAAACTTAATTCCGTTAAACTCGCTCTTCCCTCGGGCAAAATGTAAAACCTACATCCGTTACAAGCAACCCTGCGACATTTCATATCTCCCTGCCTGAGAAACGCAGCGCGAGTCTCCATATCAAAGGTAAAAGCACTCAGAGCTAAGGAAAACGACCTCACTTTCGGAAAGCGCATCAAACGACCAGAACGACGGAAATGGATTTTTATCACCAATGATGTCTATCTAAAACAAAGCTGATACCTATGGAAATACCTGTCTCAATCCTTAATCCCTAAGAAGGTGTCTGCATGTGGGACAAACAGGCGGCTACAAAAAGATTGCTTAATCCTGATAAGTTGAATGAAAATGTCCTTCCCAGGCTCAATGAGACAAAGAAAATATACTGCGATATGGGAAAAGTGTTAGGATGTGGATTTGATATCACAATCAAACCTTCCTATATTAAACCCTGGTAACACTATCTTGCTTAAACTCTCCTATAAAATCCCGAGTTTTGGTTTAGTTATTTGCAGTTCAACCAAGGCGTTGGTTTGCCACTCTGTGTTATTATTATTTTTTTCTTTCCAACGACATGCTCCAAAATACCAATTATTTTAATTGTGAAGCTGTTAACTTACTCAAAGTCATTATGTATTTGTTTTGTACTGAAATGTAATTATTCAATCACTCTCATATGTATGAAATTATACGCTTCACAATATAACAGGTCAACAAAACTAAACACACCACACAGGAGAGTCACGGAAAAGCGAAGGAAAGCAACGACACACTACAAGTGACCTTCAGCTGTGAACCAATGGAGTCCCGCCACTGATACGGACTGTCGTTGTTGTTGCTGTATGTATCCAGACGTTCCACCGCCTGATGACAGTTGTAAGGGAATTTTATTACCACCGGCAGACACTGATTATTATGGGCACTCGGGACAATTTGTTCAAGCATGTCGTACGTCATTAGTTTGGTCAAAGCATCATTGGGTCAACTTCCCAACGCTTTGCCTCTCATCTTCATAGGGAGGAATTAGTCTCCCTGACGGAAACCTGGTTTACTGTGACGAACGGCTTCACTGGTTCTTTTTTGCCTACTAACTCTAAGCCAGATACATGCACAGTACGTAATGTTCTCGCCCCATGAAAAACTTCTTTTTTACTTTCGCTGTCTGTCTTTGAATGGAATGTTTGCCAGTCTTACGACAAAGCCTCCCAGCAGTATATTAGAATTTCATAGAGATCCGGCGGTTTCCCCCGTTATGGAGACCACCCACCCCTCTACAACGGATATACTAAATTAACCACTCTTTTATTCATCAGTACTTCATCCCTCTAACTGACCAATATTTGCATCTCCTGAGTGGATGAGTGCAGGTATTATTTCTGCCCGGTAACTTGTGAACCAAAATATTACGTTGAAGGATTTCTCTTGCCAATCTGCTAATCCGTATGATTCCATCTCCTCTCGGATACACTCTATACGCCGGTAAAATTGTCGATCATTAATTTATATCCATCATTAGCTTCTTCTGAAGGAATTCTACAGGTTGCAGAAGCACGCTACTTTCCCCGATTTTTGTACAACTCTGTATGAAATCTTTTCTGCCTGAAGTATGCTCACAGCAGAATTTAAGTGAAATTCTTCGCAGCTGCACTCCTCAGCCACCAATGCCTTTCATACTGTTATATCTGCCTTTCTAGTGGCTGTTTGGCCTGCTTCACACTGTCTTCTTGCGGCACCTCATAGAATGTTCATTGGTTGTTTCTACCTTGCGGTCTCCCTGTTCCAAATATCTTACATCGGATGACGCTTGTTGTTTCTCCACAATGCGCCTACTGTAATGTCATGGCAGACATTGAGCATATCTATTGGTATTGTCCTGTCTTGGTACCTGTCTTTAATCGCATGTTCCGTATTGCACACCATCTTGTCCCAGGAAATCTGGATGCTGTCTCATATTACAATCGAATACAGAATCTTCATCCTGCTTCTTATCTTCCACCTGTGTGTGAGCATATTTCACGCTTGTAAAAAGTGGAATTTACGTCATCATCTCCCGCATCCGGAAACCTCCAATGTACCTACTTTTACAGAAGCAAGCGAAATTCTTGTTAATCACTTCACAGCTCGACTAAAGTTCCGTTTACATTTAGCGCAGGATCGCAGTGTTAATACAGAAACTCTTCCCAACTTTCGCAAGCTATGGAATCCATACCTCATCTAGTTCCAGACTGATGGCCAGAGATTCTCCCTCGCTAAGCTTTTTAGCTGACTCTTCTGATTTAGCTTTCATCATGGATCATTGGCGCGCACACCCAGTCCTTTTAAAATGAAAACCATTAGTTGATGTCCTTAATGTCTCGATTCATGTATTGTCGCTTGTGTTAGCATTGTTTTCCGAGCTGTCTGCGCAATGCCCAGTCATCTAGAAATTTGCCTTGCTAGCTCAATATATGTGAGATTCTGGATTTGGTACTTCAATTATATGCACTAGTTGGGGATGCCTGCTGTTAGAACGTTGACCCTTGATTTAATTGAATGAAGACATTTTCATATGAAATAATAACAGAACTTCGCGATTAATCTTGGCAAAGTAACACCTGGAATTCACAGCTGGTGATAGAAACGCACTTATAGCAGTCAGCAAAAACCGATTGGTTTCGTTTCAGAAATACCTACCACTTCGTAACTGTGCTATTTTGCACGAATTATCTCAAACAATGGACTACAGTTAACCATTGCATGTGCGCCATCTACAGTTTATGTCTATGTAAGAAAGAATGATAGCCAATTATGCGAAGCAAGTTTTGGTTATATTCTCATCTTTTTTCTGCTGTTCAAGAAGTGCCACATATAATTGCTGACCAGATTAGCCAACATTTCAATTAAACGGAATGTACTTAATGAAAATGAATGTTTAAAGAAATATTCTTTATCTCAAAAATATTTTTGCGTGTTTCTTAAGTTTTAGCCTTTGCCGCATTTCTTTCGCCAAATTAATAGAAAACTGTCCTTCAAATTTGCTTGATATGATAAACATAAGTCATCCAACACTTAAACATAAGACAGCCGACATCATAATATATTTTGCTATATTTCGTGAGGACAAAATTGTTTCATTATTTTATGAGAAGAAAATAAAATGATCCGTTTCATTTTTCTTAATAGAGATATTCTTTCTGACGTGTAAATTCTTTCAAATTCGGAATTCAAATTATCATTTTTAAATAAAAGCCTTAGTATTATCTCTATTATCTTGTTTTGAAGAAGAGAGATAACCGACCAACATCCAGCATGAGACAAAACTGAATGAGTAAAGTGAATAAATTATGATAACATTGCTATAAACGGTACGCATACTAAACAAATATAATAGAATAAAAAGGTCACCCAAACAGAAGTCATCGCTCGTTCCACGTTTATAAGTGAGTAAACGTGAAAAGAGCGATGACTTCTGTTTTATGATCCTAATCAACGTAACTTTTATGTATTAATTATTCATTCGGCTCCTAGTTATTTGTTCTGTTGCTGCTTTCCATCTTTGGTGAATCCCCAGCATTGTACGGGGATCCAAGAAGCAACCTGTCATGTGGTTTGGCAGTTAGTCGAATGTGAGTCTGGTAATTTGGAGTCCGATGTGGTGCAGTGGTAGCATGTCCAGCGCGTAACTGGAAAACCCTGGGTTCTATTCCCGGTGGCTTCCAATGATAATTTTTCCGTGACTCACTTATAAACGTGGAATTAGCGATGAAGTCTGTTTGATGTTCATAGTCCACCTCAATTGTATGTATTAAAAGATCAGTTTTATACTGAAAAAAACTTTATTTGTTAAATATTTAAAACTGCAGGTAAAACGATTTCCTGATACAATCGCAGAATCTTTCTTTTAAACGGCAAAGTTTATGGAATCTTCGAGATAGGAAATAATATTTCAACGCAATCTACTTATTTCTTAATAGAGTCCATTACGATTAAACCAAAGAGAGCACAATGATAAGAATATTAGTTTTTAGACTGTCTCGTAAAAATGTAAATCTAGTTAATCAAAATTAGTTTCACTTCAATGCAAACTGAAGATAAAACAAAAGTGCATTCAGGAAAATAATATTAAGCAAGGCTTCGAGCGGCAGATGTATGTGAACCAAATGGTGCTGACAGGTTTTTTTGCTCTGAAAACAGAAATGTCCACATGGCGGCTGAATTATACGAAAGGTGAAAAACATTACGACTTTTCTCTTCGCTTCTGAGTATTATTGACCACGAACATGTAAATGGTTGTAATATTAAACGACCACGAACATGTAAATGGTCATATACTTCACAGTGTGTGAACTCGACGTTTAAGTTTTGTGATTTCTGGCCAAATAAGAATTCCCTGGGAATCACAAAATCAGTAAAGTGAAAACAGAACTTACTCCGAGTCCTATTTTCTTTATTTCACGATTTCAGGAATGATGAAGAGCTGCTGGTCTTCCAGACACGGAAATCCTGTCACTGGGTCCAAAAAGTTACTCAACGATCCGTCTTCTATCTCGAATGCGTCGCAATGGTTATAGCCATTTTAGCAAGTAACCAGTCCAAAAGGATTAATGTCTTAATCATTTTTTAAAATATTCACGTTGAATAATAAAGCTAAGCGAAAACTGATACTTTCTGGGACGCAGATTAACTCATCAGTGATACTTCGGCCCAATATGTAAACCACGAATATATTCGTTGGAGTTTATTTCAATCCAATTATTAAAAAAAATGTTTGCCCTGCAATCAACTAGCTCAATTGTTGGCACTTATAAGGACATAACTTCTAATCATTTTGTTAAATATGACATTCAAATATCTGAAAGTTACAGTTTCACAACAAAGTTCATTTTATTTGGAAAGGTCTATGTGTATGCTACAGTAAACATTACTTGTGTTTGAAGGCAGAGGGTGTAAATGATCGAAATCTATTGGATTTCGAGGTCTGTTTAGAAGAGAAATAGAGACGATAGGAACAAAACTGAATTCCAAGGTATGTATCGATAGGAGTTAGGCACGTCGTAACACATAGATTCTACAAAAGGAAATGCCTCTACGGGGAATTAGAAATATCAGAATATTCTTGAGCATACTGCCTACGCAAAGGCTTTTGATTTAGATTTTACAGCCAGCATCCCTAACCGCATTTTCGTATTAATATTAAATATATATTTATTTTACGAGTTTTAAAGTGTGAAGTACTACGTCTAAGCTCAAATACTGTATCTGGAAATACAGAGTATTCCTGGCATTTACGAAGGCAAATTCATTAGAGATATGTTGCTTAAAAAGTCAAAAGACTTCTGTTAAAACACCACCCTGCATATTTAAGGAGGTTTCTACCTCAAAGAAACGAATTCATGCAATTTCTTCTATGAGATAAACTTTTTCTTAAAATTATAGAAAACGTATTTCATTTCAATATTTAAGTTGGAATCAAGTTTAATATTAAAGCATACACTGTAATTTGTGAATATAAATGCAACGATTGTTGTGCTATATTACCTATCAACACAAATTATATTTCGCTTCAGATATGTAATATGCGTAAAACTGATAAATGTGGAATATCGATCATACATTATAAAACAAAAACAATTTTAATATATGCATTATTGCAGGATTTCAAATTAATAACGAAGAACTGTACACTAATTATGTAGTAAATAGTAAAACTATACCTGTGATCCGATTTATTGGCGTGGAAACATACAAATAAGCGTTTCCATGCTTTCGCACGTCAACCAGATGCGTTTTTCAAGGAAGCTAGACAGAAAGTGTCAACTTCCTTGCTTCGGCAGTGTCTGGTTAACTTCTTTGAAAAAGCAAATTGGTAAATCTGCGAAAGTTTTGAAATGCTTATTTGTATGTTCCTACGCCAATAAATCAGATCACAAGTATAGTTTTACTGTTTTATACAGGATTTCATTTGGAACCAATGCAAATTAAATGTGATTGAAATCCTACAAACTGTGATGCCACAGTTTTGATGTTTTTAATGATGTAAAAAGAACAGCAATCGTCATGACTGTAAGTTATTGTGACACGTGTACCACTGATATAAACGTAATAATTTTGAAATTTGGTAAACAAATTCAGTAATGTGGTACTGGCTACGTGGTTCATTAAGTACATAGGTTCATAGCTGGCATTATAAAGCAAGTTTTCGAGTGAAAACTTGCATTATAATGCACGTTTTCACTAAAAGAATAATAATACAAGTTTTCGAGTTAAAACTTGTATTATGATTCTTTTAGATGTTAATCTTTCACAAAAAAAATCACAAAAATAATTTTCTAATGAAAAAGTTACGTTCAACCAGAAATATGTATACGTTGTTGTAGAAGTCAGGTGCATCCGGTGTAGGCAAAGCACTATTCTTCGCCGAAAATAAGGCAAAAAATATCCCAGAGTAAGAGCAGGTCTTTAACTAAGAAGATTATAAGAAATCAGCTTCCGCTGTGCATGAAAACTTTGGCGCCATTGCAAAAATTAAAAGCAGAAGCACAAATTATTGAATGATCAGGGACTTAACAGCAGACATTTTTAAAAGAAATAATGAAGCTTATATCATTAACTCTTGAACTGAATGGAACGAATTAACTCCGGGTTAGGAAAATGGACAGAATTCCGCTGTCGAATGTATGTGCTGACTCGTAAGTGTTCCAACGCAGCTGAAACATATGAATCTGATCATCAAAATGCGTTGCTTTTGCCTTGTCTATGATATTCGAAACGATCAGTCGGGGCTCCCCCTAAACCGTAATAAATTCTGACTGATTACCTGCTAAAAAAGGTATACAAATTGCGCAAAACCCATGAAAAGAGTGAGAGACATGTTTGAGTCACTCTTTCTTTCCCAGCGACATATTTTTTTCAGGGAACCAGCCGCTTCCCATCATGCCCTTTAACAAAGAACAAAGTCTGGAAGGGAGCACTTTTTATCACTGAAAACTTTAATTTATGGTCAGCGAGTGGAAACGAAATACATTTCTTCTCTCCTCACACGTAAGATGAAATACATTTTAAATGTGAGGGGAGAAGAGACTGTTCCGCAGTAATTTTAATAAAATCCATCAGCTGTATAAACACTTTTGTTTAGTCACAGACAAAAATTGGGGCATCATTCAGTTCAGGTACACTGGTCGCTTAAGGATTTAAACATATCTCTATTCCGAAAAAATTAGGTACACAATATTATTAATGACTGTGTTTTGAATATAATATCGCACGCTAATCGTGGTGGGGCATAAAACGAAAGCATTACTAGCTTGGAGGTTGCAGCTCGAACGTGTAACACATCAGATGTTGAATGGTGCTCATCACGTAGTTGTTCTAACATCAATTCCAATTGTCTCATATAAGGTTTGTTTGATTTGAGACGTTTTTTTCCTTTATGAGCGGACAATCATTTGCAGGACTCTACCGTATCATTCTAGTAACATCGGTGGTTTACATGATTGCGTCCTGGAAGATTGGCATACATCCAGCTGAGATTTGCATATCATATCACCAGTGGTCGAAGTAGAGATCGCCGTAACCGTGGAGATATCAGGTTCGTAGCAAATGATTACGTACCACCCTATTATAAACCATCGCAGGAACTCGGCAGACTTTTTCAATCAGAACATCATGAATTCACAGTGGTCCTGTTGTCTCAAATTTTCCTACTTTAATATTTGCGTACTTGTTGGTATCGCGGTGTTTGCTTAAGATATGATTCACTGTTAATACAAGGTTGACGAAATATGATTGGTAGTGCAAGGTGTTTATAGATGTCAACAAGTCACAACTCATTTTTTAAATAAAAAAATAGACTCACATGCGATTTCTCATTCATGATAATTTCACTTCTTGCTTTCTGAAATGCAAATCCAGCCCTACGAGATACACTACATAAATTCGCCATATTCGGGGTCACAGAAGTCCCCTGTATCCCTCTCCCCCTCTGACGAGAGGGACACAGTACAATGGTAAACTCATAAAAAATAACTTTCTCAACCATTCAAAATTTCGAACGGTTGGAAATATCGAACACAACTGAAAATAAAAAAAGCAACCCTTTCACTCATATAAGATTGATATAAGGTAATTCTTTTTTTATTTGTTTTCCTTTCCTCCATGTCTTTTCCTGATAATCAGTTGAATGGATTTATGAAGAAGGTAATACTAAAAACAATGATACCCTATGAATTGAGTATGCAACATAGCAGGACAATGTACTGCGATCTTGAAATTGAAATGAGAAATGCATATGCGCTTATATATGAGATGTTTACGAAAAGAGCAACATTGTGGTACACTTATGGTATATCAGTATACACTACTAACACCATGAAGTTATTAAATCACTGTCATTGCTTTGTTCATAATTCAACATCACCTTTCATGCTGTATGAACTCCTAAAAGTTTCATACGTGTGTCCATTTAACGAAATCATGTATATTGCTTTATTGTATAATAGGTAAAAAAAACGGAAATTTGATGCTTTCTTGAAGCAACGGTTATCGCAAAATCGTTTTAAAACCGCATATAAAGAAATGGTTCACTCACAATCGCCCTTATTTCTGCTTTTCCACAGACATCCGATGTAGATTGAGGCTAGGAGCGGGCAGGAATTCAACTCGCTAAGAAAGCTGTAAGCTTTTCTACTATGGTTATTAAGCGCTATTCGTCTCGCCTAACTTCCTGTAATACTAACCGTATGAGGTTCGGGCTAACTGTTCCAGATTATATGGAAGGTATGATATGTAAGTGCGATTCAGCCTTATGCTGTACTTAAAAAATACATTAAGCCCAATTGAGGGCGTTCGTAAAAGGATGTTAATCAGACATTAACAATTTCTTAAGTCATTGCATATACATTTCATAATAATTTATGAACATAAAAGTGAAAACTGTTATCCACTCAATGTTAGATTATTTAAAAAGATAAGTTAGAAATTGCCAAATCCCTACCATTAGCTAAACACATGATTCACAGTTTAAGAATGTAAAATATTCTATTGCTAGAATAATTTATATGAATGCCACGTAACAAAACTGACAAAAACTTTTAAAAGTTAAGATAGAATATAGCATGCAACTGCTCTATCCAATTTTACGAGATCAGAAAGTTCGAAATAGCTTTTTCTTTTAGGAGTAATATATTATTTTTCTTTAAAACAGGAAATATGTCATTACAGTATACTATATGTCCTTCGTCAACACTATATACCTGCTCGTTCGGAAACAAATGGCCGATGTTTGAGGGTAATAATGAAAAAGACATACCTCATAGCGTACACTCTTGTTTTGTTCGTAATAGGCGCCTTCAAAACCTACGTGCCTCTGCCAGCAAGTGACAAGTGCTTCAATGCCAATCCGGAAGAAATCTTTCTCCCAGGATGCAAAGAAGTCCCGGAATGTAACTCCAGTCTTCTCTCAGTTTCTGAAGGTACTGCCTTCAGAAAATTGCTAAAATGAATGAACAAGTGAAAATCAGTAGGTGCCAGTTCTGGAGATTAGGCTGGGTGTATGGAGGGTTTCGAACCTCAGATTGTGTAATTCTTGTTTCTTCTATGGCGTCAGCTTGCTTTAGGATCTTTTTTCGGTGGTTCAAAACGTTTCATCTACTGTTCAGATCCCTTAGGGTTGTCGTATAGCGCCCACTTTTCATCACAAGTTACATTGCGATCGAACATGGGCTCTGTTTCGTTGGGAAGCAGAATGTTACAACACATCCGTAACCGCTGTTGTTTCTGACGCTGCGTAAGTTCGTTCGTGACTCAGATATTGAGCTTCTTGACCTTCCAAATTTGGTGAATACGTTCGAAAGAGGTTGACACGAAAACATTGTGCTCTTTAGTGAGTACTCTGACTGTGATGCGAGGATTCCCCCCTACATTTGCTTTCAAATCGTCGTTATCAATAACCAAATATCGTCCTCGGCTACCCTCAACTTACTGGCACGTATCACAGGAAGGAAACTTTTGAAACCACCGACGAACAGTGCGTTGAGATGTTTCCTCCCAGCCCCATGCTATGTCAACATTAAGGTACGTTTGTAGTGCATTACAACCCAATTTGAACTCAGTAATCCGAATAATCTGGAACTTACTTATTCCTAACATCTTGTACAGACCACTCTCACTGGAGTAGCAACAATTGCGGCTCAACTAATTATGGCGGGTATGTGGTGTCTGAGTTATCCTTCATCTCGATCGAATGGCGCTACGAGCGAGTTAGACTGCAAGCATTATGGGCGAGCTGATTGTGGCAGCTCAGGAAATTGGTCATTATTTTCGGAACGACCTGATTAAAAATGTTGCGTATCCAAGCTTTTGAACACCAGACGATGGGTCCTAACTTGGGTTAAGATAGAAGAAGACATACTCCACGGTCTGTCTTCCAGCAGAATGTTACCTGCTATGTTTACTGCTTTTTCAGCCCACTCAAATACACTGGTTGTGATACAAAATGTCACACCAAGAAGTATATCTTGAACCATTGCTAATAAGTGGATAATGCCAGTAGTAATTTCATTTTCCTAACAGCTTTTTTACAAACATTATTCTTTTTTTATATTCACATTTTTTTTTAATTTTATGTATAAACTCTTAACACAGTTTAATATTTTTATCTATCAATGTTTGGCAAATACCCCAGTTCAAAATTAGTTCGACTGATTTTTTTAACATTTACTTAGGGTTACTAACTCATTTCATATATTGTGTGTTCACCCTATATTTTTCTGTCTCTTGCAGAAAGAGCGTTGCGCTTGGGCAAGCTTTACCCGCTATGTTAGATTTCATTCGTTTATGATTAAACTGAGTGAGAAATGGCGGCGTTTATTGATTTAGCAATTTTTTAAATTAAATTAATTTAATTTTTTATAGTCCATTATTTGGTTTTTGGTCGTTGGTATCAATGACAGTAAGTGGGTATGTGTCGATAATTATGATAGGAAAATGAGTGCACTTACGAAGAAATCCCATCGGAGGTAAAGTATATTAATGGAAAAACGGCTTGTTGGAGCTAAGAATTGTTATCTTTCTCTATACGTGTAAATCCCTGCATCAGAAGGATCTATGTGAAAAAAAATTGTGAAACATGCTAAATTCCAACCCTATGTCATAGGATGTCCTTCTTTACAGGGACATCTTAACCAGATGTCTCGTAATGGAGCTATGTACAGCTGGTTGATTACCGGGTCACATCGATGCTGCAGCGTATCGGGATGCTACAGTTTTCGGCCTGATGTGGAAATGTTTCGAAGTAAGTAACGAGGGAACAGTGCAAGTTCGTTGGCGTACGAATGCCTTGAAGGTCCAAACGACATATCGTAGCAGATCCACAATCCATAGTGGTGACATTCGACGAGATTACAAATATCTATGGAAATTCCCGTATCCACAAGAATGGAGATTGTCTGAAGAAGTTTTCCGCTCTCGCCATTCATTGGTGCGATTGTCACTTATCACAGCACATTGTCGAATAAAGCCATCAGCAGTTTCGTTATACTGTCAGAGCCAGCTGAAGAGGATGTGAGGCGGTGAAGTTCATCCGCTGTTCCTAATTAGTTAAAATGGCTGGTAACGTAAAGAAAGGTTTACTTAGGGATTCACGTCTGTTGTGATATTGTTACAACGCATGTAAAAGTGCATGAAATTATAAACCTTATTTTGGCCTAATGTGAGAGGGACTGACCAGACTCGTTCCAATATCCAAACAATGGTGACTACGCCTGCAATTTGAAAGATGAAATTTATAGTAATACGCGGGCCGTAATAGATAGAATGCCGGGCTGCCGTTTGGCCATCACTGGTTAACAAAATAAAACCAAGCGTTATTTGAAAGTTTGCTTTATAATTTCCACAAAATAAGTTACATTAAAAAACCAATCCTGTCTTTTTAGCACGTCTTTTGTAAAAAAAGATCGTGCTTCTGTTATCGGTTTGTCCGTCCGTCCGTCTGTACCCACGATATCTCAGCAACTATCAGTCCGATTTGGAAAATTCTTTTTGCATTGGGAAGCTTGAAATATGCAAATGATGATCTTTTTTTACGATGTACAATTTCCCCGGTAGAGGGCGTAAATGCAGATAATGTCGAATTCAAAAATACGTTTTATTCCACATATTTGCTTCTAAATATCCGATTTAATAAAAAATTTATATGTTTCGATTCCATTTATGTTGAAGAGTAATTTAGATCTAGTTACGTTTTCAAATTACGTATACATATTCCGCTAGGGGGTGTAAAAGTAAATTACATTTTCCTCGATAACTCTTCTTCTAAAACTCCGATTTGAAATTTTTTCTTCAGCAGATACATCTCCTGATGGAACATCTTTTGCATATAATTTCAAATTTTTGGTACATAATACTTTGGCCACCAGGGGGCGTAAGTGTTAATTTTTGCTTCTGATGTATTTGCCATAAAATCGTAGCTTCTAAAATATCGATTAAAAAATTCTTTCGTGTACTGATGCCACTCACATCGATAAACCTTTTCGGAATATTTTCTTCTTAAAAGATTCCACAGTTTCTCTGCCAGGGAGCGTAGATTTACATCTTATTTTTGTCAATATCTCTACTTCTAGGAGTCCGATTTGAAAAATTCCTTTATTGTTGGATAGTGCTTTCCGTGTGACATGTTTTTCATATAATTTAAAAATTTACAAGTAATTCATAGACTTTCCGCTAGGGGGCGTAGCGGTAAATTGCGTTTCCCCCTATATCTCTGCTTCTAAATCTTCGATTTGAAAAATTCTTTCTGCACCTGATACAGCTCCTGATGGAAATCGTTTGAACATAATTTCTAATTTTTGTAAAAAAATAGTTTGGCCACCAGGGGGCGTAAAATTTAATTTCCGCTTCTGTTGTATTTGCAGCAAAATATGAGCTTCTAAATTCTCAATTGAAAAAAACGTCGTTTGTTGAGCGATACTACTCATGTCGACAAACCTTTTAGGAAACTTTTCTTCTTGAAAAAATGCATGGTATCTACGCCAGGGGGCGTAGACGTATATCACATTTTTGTCAATATCTCTACTTGTAAGAGTACGATTTGAAAATTCCTTTCTTTGTTTGATAGTGTTCCCGATGCGAAATGTTTTCCCTATAAATTCAAAATGTTTAAGTAAATCATACGCTTTCCGCTAGGGGGTACAAAGGTAAATTGGGTTTTCTGCGTTATTTCTGCTCCTAAAGCTCTGATTTGAAAAGTTCTTCCTGTATTACATACAAGACCTGATGGAAAATATTTTTCACATAATTTCTAATGTTTGGTAAAGAATGGTTAAGCCACCAGGGTTCATATGTGTTAATTTCTGCTTCGAAAGTATTTGTTGCAAAATCTGGGCTCATGAAAACTCGACTAATTTTTTTTCTTGGACCGATACTGCTCATATGGATAAACCTTTTGTGAATACTTTCTTCCTAAAATAATGCATGGTTTTCCCACCAGCGGACGTAAAGTCACATCTTATTTTTGTCGATAACTCTGTTTCTAAGAGTTCGTAAGCTCACGATTCCGCTTACAGCAATATCTGAGGGATTAAAAACCCGATTGAAAATCTTCTTTCTTTGGTCAGATCTATTGTTTTCCACACCGGTTCCATTGACTTTCAATAGCTTTGACAAATTTAATTTGCATCAGAACGGATTCAAAAGACGTGCTTATTGTACCCGAAATTTTGTTGTCAACTTTCTTATTTTAACTTTTCATTCATCTCCTCAAAATTAAAAGCCTCTAGCTGGACAAGCGTACAGCTAGGGTTTTCAAAGAAATTGGGAATAGCTCCAAATTAAGTACATATTTTAAATTAAATTCAAACAAACATTGTAGGTCTCGCAAGAAAATGTGAACAGTTACTCGCTAAAACCTAAATTGCGTATTGCAGTTAAACGAATATCCGGAATTAAAAGAAAACGTGGGTTTAAAGATAGTAACTTTCAACAACGGACGATATACCGGATTCATACTGTTTTTTAAACTAATGGTTAAACGTCTTTCTAGTGGCGAAGACAGTATGCGGATTTGTTATTTAATGCCTTAAGGTTTTCCAAGGCGCACTCTCGTCGAAGTGTACATAAAAAAAGAGGATGGGCTTAGTGATGTCAAAATGTATTCATATTTTATTGTTAACAGAAACTTTAAGTGTTACTAGGAACACAAATTCTGCAAAGAACCCCTGAATGGCACAAATTACCAGTTCAGATCTATTTATTGATACATTTAATTAGAAATCCAGAAATCATAACAAAAAAATGTGTTTTCTTTTCTGTTCATTATAATTTTTGCAATTAACATAATGTGCAGAATCCAGCGGAACTAGAAAAAAATATCTTTCATTGTGATGTTTTGAATGACTACTCAGTTTATCGAATCCGGGCAAGAAAAAAATCATGGACGAAGCCTGTTACCCATAAATAAAGCTGTTATGTTACACTGAACGATTTTAATTTGTTACCAATTTTAGTTTCCTTTCATCCTTTCATTCACATACACGCTTCTAGAAAACGAAGGCCTCATATTCTTTGGTAAAGCAGAGAGTGCTTTTGCAGATGATATTTACGGACTCGGAAACCATGTACAATTGTACACATCTTATCTTTTAACACGAGTGCCATAAACCTTGGTATATGGAGGAATTTCAGGAGTGCCTTTTTATGAATTGTTTCTCTGATGTCCGTAATTTCATTTTGGAAACGTATTATTTGCAACTATGTAGATACTTGAAACATCTCAATACAGAATGCACTCAATAACATAACATAGTCCTGACTTTCAACTTATGAGAAAACGGTATTCACAAAGTAAGGCTCAAATATGCTGTATTTGGAAATAAAACACATACAGCTTCCATTGTAAAACAAGGAGGAAATAAAATGTTATTTCGAAAAATGTTATTTCGAAAAAATGTTATTTCGAAAAAATGTTATTGCTCTACACAATCTGACTTACAAAAAGTTGAATTGCACGCTCAGTTCCGAAGATATGATCGTGATCGTGGAAGATTGCTTGATAATATGCCTTATCTTTTCGCAATATGATCTATAGCTAGTGTTGGGTTCAGAAAAAAATTTCAGATTACTTACGAAAGCAGCCACACAAATTATGCGACTCATAAAAAATTGACCTGCATTATCAGTTCGAGATATGCTTACGGTCGTGGAAGGTTGAATGCGGTACGCCTGCATTGTCATCAAAATGAGCTTTAGCTTATGTAAGACTTTAACAAAGAAAACACTTTGGTTTTGAACATCTAAATAAGTTTGAATATTTTATTTTTCTTGTTTATTACTGCAGAATGAGTACTCGGGAATGATTTAGATTCCTTTCACAGTAAAGTAAACTGAAGTAAATCAGGCAAGAAAAAATATACGACATTGGTAAATGAGATATTTTACTAATTTTTCCCCCTTACTAGTTTATTAAAGTAAGAATTGCTTAAACTGTCCTCTAAACATATACTTGTCTAATTAAGTCTGATTACATTGTGTAACACAAAAATCGATTAGGCTGAGTTTTAACTTCTACAACTTTATCCTTCAGTTTCTTGTTTATTATAAATCCAACACCACTTGTTCTGCCAGTATTTGCCCCATGACAGTAGAAGAGATGTCCACTTTTCAGTTCAATGAGATCTTCTCCTTTTCTCCTTACCTCACTTAGCCCGACGTTGTCCCACTTGATCCTTTGTAGTTCCTTTTTCTATTCAAGACATCTTGAATCAGAAGATAGAGAGCGTCCATTTTAAGTAGTCAAGATCATTATCAAATGGCAGCCTAATCTGGTCTCCCGGTGATTTTTAGTACCCTCTGCCTTCATGTCGCACTGGCCGCTGCCTTGGCCAGGTACATTCCAGCTGCCGGAGACTGAGGGCCAAGATTTAAGTTGTGGAGTCATTTTGGAGGGGTTTGACCATAACTCACCACGCTGGCCAAGCGGGTTGGTGAGTGTTGGATAGCATTTCCTCTAATTCCGATGGTATAGTTATACCGCTATTGGGTGTCTACAAAGCCCCTTTGGTGGGAACAGGATGCACCACGAGAAGGACGGGTTGACATTTGTCAAGGCGAGGCTGTGATGGTGCGCATCACCTGACCTTACAGCTAAAAATATAGCGACTGAAACATGTCCACTCTGGATTATGAAAACAATTGGTAATGGTTTCCTGGCTTACTGCTTGCCAGACTCCATAGCTGATTGCATCGCGGATTCAATATTGCCAATCGTGCATTACGTAACCAGTTGGCAATGGTTTCCTTTCCAGGTTGGAAAGCTAAATTCATTGCGATTGAGATGTCTGCCACAAGCGTCTTATTATATTCCATGCTAATGATGATCCGTTTGATTTTTTTTTTTTTTTTTTGCGGTAGGGCTTCTTGAAGCTCGGATGGCTGTTCCGGTGGCGCAGTGGTCTAAGGCATTGGCCTCTGATCATTCGTCCGAAAGGGATCCGGGTTCGAATCCCGGTGAGGCATGGGTGTTGTGTTTGTCTTACGGCACTGGCTCTCTCCCTTCCCTGGAACCAGTGACCCTAAATTAGGGACGGGCGACTGCTTATAGCCCATTGAGTTGCTCACGGTGGTCGTTAAACCTCCAATCAAAAAAAAAAGCTCGGATGAAACAAATATCGATAGCTGAAGCACTGAAGTGTTTTAGGAGGAATAAATTCCATTTGAATTGTTTTTAAGCATATGCTTTTAGGGTGCCCTCTGCAACTGTTCATAATCAATAGCATCTTTCTTTCATTATTTTTCATTCTTTGTTATGCTCACGCACCTATTCTTCAAAAACGTTATGTGTTATCCACTTTTCTTATTGGCTTTATATGCCATTGGTAGAGATTTCTCACCTTTGAAACAAGGAGATTTCTGCGTATCGCAGATTACTAAAAGTAGATTTGCATTCCCTGGCATATTTGCATCCAAGAAAGACAGTTATTTGATATTTTGCTCATTTTCCGCTGAAGCATTTTTCATTTTTAAGAGCAAGAGCTTTGTTTGACTTTACTTTATAAAATGCGGTTCTAACAGCGTTGAACCGTGAAGTAGGTGTAGTGGTCTAAGCGATGGGTTCTGATCATTCGGCCAAGATCTCTCCGGGTTCGAATTCTGGTGAGGCATGGATGTTGTGTTTGTCTAACGGCACTGCCTCTCTCTCTCTCTTTCCTGCAACCAAAACCAGTGGCCCTAAATTAAGGAGGGCGATTATTTATTGTCCTCTGAGTTACTTACTGTGGTCGTTAAACCCCCGAAAAAAAAAAGAAAAGTAATCGGCGATGAATACATTATTTGCACCATATTTCTTCGTATTTTCTTTCTTCCAGCCTATGAAAGTATAAATGTTAACAGAAACATTTCGTAATGTAATGATTTTTAAGGAAATTTTATTCCAGAATATGAGATCCCTTTAAAGAGCCACTTGAAACTTTCACATTTTCATTGACGTTTAAATGTAATCTTTAGCACTTATGTGCCGTATTTTCATTGTTGTCAATGTAACCACTCTTTCGGAAAACTTGCAAATCCCCTGACCTGGAGTGGGAATTGAATCCGCACCTAAAAATTACCTGTCGAGCATGCTATCCGTTATACCACCCTGGACAAGGACGTTCCAAGCAACTGAAGCTAAGAAGATGTAACTTAGAAATCTGAGAACATTTAAGATTTGCTCTAGTCAAAGCAAATATAAACTTCATTGTAGCGTCCCAACGACCTTTTCTCACATCCGGTGCCGAATGTAGGTTATGGTGCTTCACAGAACATCATACATAAATGGGAAACGAATTTCCCCGAAGAAATAATTGGTATTACAAGTAGTGTATAAATGCCTTCATTACACGATCGGAATATTCAATATTCAAATTTGGATTGAAATTAAAAGTATTTTATTTTAATGCCAAATTATATGTAATGATTCAAAATCTTTCGAAGTGCCAAGCACTTCATCATCTGGTAGAACGTTCAAACAGTGGAATCCAAAGCTAAACTTTAAACAAGTAGATAAATATTTGCTGCGAGACAAATCATACAATGAGTATGCTTGTGCGTGTGATAACGTAGGGTGGATTGGGTTACTAACACGTTCATGCAGTTATATCAAAGAACAATAAGAGGGTTTACCGTTGTTAAATTTGATCGTAATGAATTTGGTGCAGAATTGGGTGTTGTGTGGCAAGCTGATTTATATGCGTTGGTCGTTGCCGAAGTAAGTCAGCCTATGGAGCAGGAACGTTCAGAGAGGTACCTTCGTTTCATCATTTAACTTCATCGCTTTCCAGTCGTCTGATTAAAGGAATTCCTAATAGTTCGCCTTTTAAGTTTCGTATACACGAATCATGGTCGATATACACAGATCATATTCTTGCTGGCTTCAAACTAAACTAATCAGCTCGCCGACATTTCATAATCCACTGCTGATATGTTTCATAGTCATTAAGAAATCTATGAAACATCACTTTTTTCGTAATTTGGTGTTTATTTCTACAAATAGTTGCGGCACAGTTTGCAATACGTGCCTTTACTCACATAAAGATAACTGCTATTTATTGCCAAAAAAAAAAAAGATTAAGATGCTCTGCACGAATTGGAAAACTAAAAAGACACAGAGAGTCTGTTGAAATTAGTTACCATGAAAACAAAATAACAGACTAAACTCATCAAAGAAAAATCACGAACATTCAGATCGACCTCTGATCTCTGGGAAACTGAGGGCAATTTGAACCAAACTACATCAGAGTTTATGCTCCCTCGCCGCCCCGTGGCAGTCTTAAGACCGTTGGGCTACCTTATATATCTACTTACCTCGGTTTTAGAGTTAGAAAAGCACATTGTAGAATTCAAAGCCTGTTCAAAAGTTTCACAACTAAGATTAATATTAATAAAATTACCACTCAGTTTTCTTGAATTAATTTCAATAGAAAAGTATTTTATTAAAAATCTAGTGGTGACTTTGCCTAACATCTTTCGTAAAAGTCATTTAATAGAGCACATTCCGTTAAATTTGCTGCAATTTTTTTTTCTTCCAACAGTATATTGCATATCTGTTAATTGATCGGGCTTCATAAAATATAGAAATTAGACAAACTGGTATTAAGTAAACAAAATAATGAATTTATTTTATTTTTCAAATTAAAATTTTTCCTGTCGATAAAGTTTTGAGTTGAGCATATTATTTATGCTCACACTGTGGGCATTAAAATTTTCGGGCTGTATCTTATTTATGATAACAACTTCAGTTTTCACAAAGATCCGTTTATTTTGATTAATGTTATCTTTAAGTACAAAATTTTAATTGTTATTTGACATTTACAGAAATCATATTCTTAAATGTAGTTTCAAACCTTAGGATAATTAGGATATTCATTATTGTAGTGCGCTAGTTTCTTGATTTTGAATTTTCAGTTTTTCTTTTAGGTTTTTTCACTATAAAGCGCAGTTTAGTTAATTTATGATTAAAAAGATTTTTCGAATATAAATTCAATTTTCTTATTAAAACAACAGTGTGTTGAGGCACGATAGGTCCAGGGGGGGGGGGGTTGCCCTTATGTTGGGGGAGGGGATTGTTCGATATTCTCCCCTTTTGCCTCCAAGGTCTTATAACCCACTTTGGAGCTTTGTTTATTTTCAGTAGTCAAGACCAGTGGAGCCTACCTGTTTTCGAAACGGCGACGGAATGTCTGCGATATTAGTTGTTCTGTCCTGTTTTGTGAAATATGTTAAATTGTTAATGAGGGTTTGTATGTTTACTGCAAACTTCAGAGTTCTGACCCTCAAACCGTTCCAATTAATGAATGGCTGAAGGGATTTTACCGTTGTTTTCTGTGTATTCATCTCTGTGACCCCCTCGCCTTCGGGGCAGAGGGATACAGGGACTTCATGGATCCCCAGCGGGACACATTTTTGTAGTGTGTTCCATGGGCTTCTTTGATCTTTGAAGACCAAACATGTATTTCACGCTTAAAGAATCATACAAAATGCCTTACCTAACCGAATATTAATTCTATAAAGTAGTTTCCATGGGACTTAATGAGATTTCTCCACCGATGTAAAAGTTGAAATATCCGATTGTGATAGATATTTGGCGAGCGGAATTTGAAGAAGTCATCCATGAAACGTTTAATATCATCGTGATAAGCAAAGTTTTTCTCAGCGAGAAAAAATCCAGGAAGACCTGAGAAGATGAAAGTCGGGCTGGGCAAGGTCCGGGGAATAAGAAAGGTATGAAAATATTTCTCATTTCAGATCATGTAATATTTGTTAGGTCGGTTAACGGGCAGGAGGACGAGCGTTATTCTTGTGTAAAAACAACTGCATGGCGATTGATAAACGCTGGGCTCTTCATGATTTTCTCTTTCACGCAGAGCAACAGTAATGGAGTAGCGTTGCATCCGATTCTGGTCAGACGAAGCTCGGGATACCTGTTTGCACAATTTGCGCGAATATCCCAACTTCCGAAGTCGGGTGTTGATGGTCGTATGTGAGGTCTTCAGTTACTCTGCCAGTTCTCACAGTGTTGCAACAGTCTTTATCCATTGCGCGTGTTGTAATGTATCATCTTTAACCTCGTTGGATTTGCCTCATCTGCGAGAAACAGACAAATCATGTACACCAGTGACCAATTTCCTGAACCAATCATAGCATGTACATTGTTCGATAATATTGTCAACAAACGCGTTTCAGGAATTTTCAAAGTGACTCCGTAACTTTCACCCCATTCAAATATTCATAGAGCATTATTGCACGCATCACTTTCTTCGATATCTTATTGGTTTCGTTGACATGTGTAACTAATCTTCACCACAACAGCGTACGTTCTGTCCTTAGAATCTATTCTGTCGCGCAGAGCACTCTGGGATGTCTAACTTACCGCAGTATCTTCCATTACACGCGACATATAAGGTTTTTCGGAAAAATTTCTTTGCAACCTGCTATGTTCTGCCTATTTGTTACCCTGTTAGATCAAGTGTTGTCTGTTTAAAATTAGTCTAAAGCCTATACTTCCTAAATCGAAGGCAAACTGGTGTGCTGGAAATTGTCTCTAAGCATATATTCCTTTTTGATTTGGGATAACGGCCTCCGTGAGAAACTCGACGGATTGTAAGCAGTGGACGGTACCTAATTTAGGGCTAGTGGATTCAACGAACTTTGCATACCGTTGCCGTCAAAGTAATTTACCACTTATCCCTCACTCGGGTTCCCAATCCGGACAAATCTCGGTGGAATGTTTAGATACCGATGCTTTGTACCATGGGAAACCCGGAGTGTCGGTTCTGACTGCAAAAGAAAGTTTCGTGCCTGGGGAAAAACAGTGTGAAATACAAATCGTTGATTGATTACAACAGCTCTGACAAATGTTTCATGATACATTTTGTCAGAGCTATGGGTAATGGCGCAGTGGATTTAAGTATCAGAAAGAAAAGTTCGCGAATTAAGCGAAGCAAAATAATAAAAAAAAGTATTTTCATTGGACTACGAATCCGCATTAATATGGGGACTTGTGTTCGTGACAAAACTGACTGAAACTGAAAACACTGCGTGCTTTGCATTCAGGAGCTGCTTGAGCAAAATTTGTGGAAAATGTTCGAGCGAAAAACTATTGTGAAATAGTGGAAGCTGTGAGTGAGGCATGCAAGTCTATGGGGTGCGATGTGTCTGTTTAATTGAATTCCGTTCATGCGCGCCTGGAGTTTTACCCCAAAACCTAGGTGTCTCGTGCGACCATCGCGAAGAAAGAATCCACGAGGATATATCTGAAAAATAAAAGAGATGTACGTGCAGGTAGGTGGTCACCACGCATGCTTGCAGTCTATTGCTGGTTTTTTTACAGACATTTCGGTGTTCAGTCACACGCAAAAGACTTCCAGGAAAAAAGGTTTTAAAAATGTGAATGGCACACTTCGTTTCTTTATATTTTTAGGCATATTTGTAGCACTATCTTGCATTTATAAACCATTCTTGACCATACTTCTGAATTAAGCATATCATTCTTAATTGAATTGACCAATATTCAAACACTTAATACGGAAACAATTGTAAAACAGCTGTAAAAAAATTGTATTTATATATATATATATTTTTTATTATCTTCCTCAAAATTTCAAATCGAGTTCCCCAAAAGCTTATAGGTGATACAGCATTTTGGATTTCATATACGAAATCAAGTCCCTTAATTTGGCAAAATCACAGCCAATTTTACCATCACATTCACTGAAATGGAAATACTTCATGTATGGGTCTCCTCTGTTACATTGTCCTATCAGGGAAATAGCTCGTATATCTTGATTTTTTGTTTTTATATGACTATGAATGAATCCATCGTACCGTTTCTTATTTTGTCATGCAACTTTCCTTTTCTAAAACATTTCATTTACCATGTAATTGCAAACGACCCTGAATCGAAATTGAAAATAAACTATTCTCTGTGCCACTATGCTTCCTTCTGCTGATCAATGCATATCTAAATTCCCATGTCATGTTATTAAATATTAAATAGTCACCTGGTGGGAACACAGAATAGAATATTATTAAATAGTCACCTGGTGGGAAAACCATGGATTATTTTAGGAAGAAAGTGTTCCCAACAGGTTTTTCCGTACGAGCGGTATCGGTCAAAGAAAAAAAAATTAGTCGAGTTTTCAGGAGCCCAGATTTTGCTACAAATACATCAGAAGCGGATATTAACGTTTATTCCCCTTGATGGCCAAACCATTCTTTACCAAACATTAGAAAATATGTGAAAAATATTTTCCATCAGGTCTTGTGTGCGATACAGAAAGAATTTTTCAAATCGGAGTTTTGGAAGCACAGATAACGCAGAAAATGCAATTTGCCTTTGTGCACTTTAGCAGAAAGTCTATGATATACTTACAAATTTTGAATTTATAGGAAAAACATTTCGCATCGGAAACACTATCCAACAAAGAAGGATTTTTCAAATAGGACTACTAGAAGTCGATATATTGACAAAAAAAGGATATACCTCTACGCCCCTGGCGTAGGAAGCATGCACTATTAAAAGAAGAAAATGTTCTTAAAATGTTTGTTGACATGAGTAGTATCGATCAAAAAATGATTTTTTTGCAATCGAGATTTCAGAAGCACATATTTTGCTGAAAATACATCTGAAGCGGAAACTAAGACTTGCGCCACCTGGTAGTTAAACCATTTTTTACAAAAATTAAAAATTACGTGCAAAGGATTTCCTATCAGGAGCTGTATCCGATGCAGAAAGAAATTTTCAAATCGGAGATTTAGAAGCAGAGATATAGGGGAAAAGCAATTGACCTTTACGCCCCCTAGCGGAAAGTCTATGAATTACTTGAACATTATGAAATTATATGACAAACATTATTACACTGGAAACACTATCCAAGAAAGCAGGAATTTTTCAAATCGGACTCCTAGAAGTACAGATATTGACAAAAATAAGATATACGTCTACGCCCACTGACGTAGAAAGCATGCATTATTTTAAGATGAAAATGTTTCTAAATGGTTTGACGATATGAGTATTATCGGTCTACAAACGACGTTTTTTTTTCAATCGATAATTTAGGAGCTCATATTTTGCTGCAAATACAATAGAAGCAAAAATTAACGCTTACGCCGCGTGGTGGCCAAAGTTTTATTTACCAAAAATTTGAAATTATATGCAAAATATTTTCCATCAGGAGTTGTATCTGCTGAAGAAAAAAGTTTTCAAATCGGAGTTTTAGAAGGAAAGTTATCGGGAAAAATTTAATTTACTTTTATGCCCCCCAGCAGAAGATATATGCGTTATTTGAAAAAGTAACTGTATCTAAAATACTCTTCGACATGAAAGAGTCGAAAGATAAAAGATATTTTTCAGTCAGATGTTTAGAAGCAAATTATGTGGAATAAAACATAGTTTTGAATTCGACTTTATCAGCATTTACGCCCTCTAGCGGCGAAATTCTATATCGTAAAAAAACGAAATGTAGATCATCATTTGCATATTTCAAACTTCCCTTGAAAAATTATGCAAAAATAATTTTTCAAATCGGACTAACAGTTGCAGAGATGTAGTGGGCACACGCGGACGGACGGCCGGACGGACCGACAAACCGGTATCATATGCACGATCTTTTTTTACAAAAGACATGCTAAAAGTATCAAAGATCAAAAACATTTAGCACATCATGACGTTGCACATGATAGCGGTTTCAAAATAGTAAATTTAAGCAATGCGAATAAGAACAGAGCTGTTAATGACGCAGAAGTATAATGCTGTTGAAATAATTTAAGCAGTGTATAACATAAATCAAATAATTGTTAAAATGAGATGCTAAATAATTTTTCAACTGGGTTGCCTGATGTTGTAGCAGAAAGTTATTTCAAGCGCAATAACTTTTGAACCAGAATCTTTCATGAGCGGGTTTCAGAACACCTGCTGCTTCGATTGAAATTCATATGCCACATTATCAAATATGGAACCTAAATGTGCTTGTATAAATAGAAAATTCTTGTTTAAGGAACAACAATCCTTATTCTTATTTTGCGCGAAATCTTATCTCTTATAAACTCTTTCCTATCTCATGGTTTACACTTTGTTTTCTCCTTTTCTTTCTCTTTCGTAAACGGATTACACACGAAGTATTGTGAATAATCTCGCCTACATAACATTTAAACTTTGGAAATGCAGACATGCCAAGTAAAATATTTCATTAGCAAGATGGACTTCAAAATTTGTTTTTAGTTAGAAAGTAAAATAACATAATTCATTTTGTCTGAGAAATAAATTAGGAAATGACATCAATATAAAATCGTTTCACCGTACACATGTTTCTATCTACATGACGTTAGTAATGAAGAAAAAAAATTGTCAAACATTTAAAACGCTTTCTTTTTTCTGCAATTTTTAGGTTTACTCTAAGTTTAACGTTTTTATAAAAGTGTTTTATTGACGTTCTCAGAGAAAGAGAGAAAACATTCAGTTTATTTAGGATGTGATTTTTTATTTTATAGGATTCTGCTTTTTTTAAACAAAGCTGAGTGGACGATCAATCCTTTGAGCTTGAAGGTCATTGAGAGCAGAGCCACCTTAAACAAAAGTTCGCAAAAACAGAAATGTGAACGCTTGTTGTTTCTTTTCATTTTTCCCTCGTCTTCTCTCGTAATTGGATATTTTGAAGAAAATTGAAGATTTGAGGGTCCGATTTCTTTTTGTCAGCTCATGAGAGTACCTATTTTTCTGGCAGCTAGCTTATTACAAAGCTCAAAAACGCGATTTTTCTTTTTTTATAACGGTGATATAGCTTATTTTTAAACACGTCCGCTTACACAGGAGTTTTGACTCATCTCAGGTGCCTAAGGAAGGTGCTGCGCCTGATTTGTAAAGAATGAGGAGGTGTTTCTGCTTCCAGGTTGGATGGACTAATGCAAATTCTAAAGTAGCGTGCCGATTGACATGAGTGGAAGAAATAGATTCTCCAGCCGAGTCATTTCTATACCATTTCAACGATATTACAACACGAAGAATGAGGCGACTCGAACCTTTCAATATTACTATCAGATGCGGTTTATTGTACACAATTTTAATAACCTCAGAGCCAAAGTAATTTTAAATATTCTGAATTGCTTCCTTAAAATGCCTGTTGGAAGGATGACATTTATCTCTTATTAGTTAAATTTTTTAGACTACTTGAATTTTCCGGTATAAATTCATGTCGGTGGGTCACTCGAACTGTCTGGTTTCCACATAGACACTGGCAAACGATGTTTAAAGACGTTAAGGACGTCAACTATTTTTTTTTTCGAAATATATAGAAAACCTTGTACGTATAATGATGCACTTAATTTATTAAACGCTTAGGCGTTTTTAACTAGTATTCTAGCATTTCAAACTTGATATCAAAAATACATTCAATGAGATCATTGTGAACCAAAATACTGCATAAAAAAATTATTGCATGTCCGCTTTAATACTTTTATTTAAAAATCGTTGTCACTGTTCAACAGCAGAATCATCATTACTCTTGCTGTGTTTTGACAGTATGAACTCTATGACAATGTATTCCTTTTCCCATGATAAAAATATCTAAAAAATGAAGCCAATGATCTCACATTCGTGTGTTTTTCCGTGAAAAAAAACAGTTCTGCTGCCGTTTCTCCTCGAGATTTAGTAAATTCATCTGCTTCAGTTCACGTAATTCCCTATTTTCAATGAGATTTCCAATGTCGCCATTCACTGGATTGCGAAACAAACGTGTGCCTGGTAGAAGTACACGAAATTATTCATACCTGTCATCTAAATTCAATGAGTATGCGAGGTTCACGAAATGTTTTGACATCCATAATGCCTCGAAGTATTTCCCAGATATATATACACATATATATAGGAAAACGAAGTTTATTCACCTTCAGAAGTTGGTGGAGCCTCTACGAGTGGCGATTACAGCTGCGACCCTCCGGGGCATACTGTCAACCAGGCGTTGTACGACGGCTAGCGGTATTTTCTTCCACTCGGCTTAGAGAAGACAGATCAGTTTCTTCACCGATTTTGGACGGTGTGGGCACCACTTAACTCGACACTGCAACTCGTTCCAGAGGAACTCGATAGGGTTAATGTCCGGGCTCTGGGCAGGCCAGTCCATTCGATTAACACCATTGTCACCATACCAAGACATGGTAGATCTCGCAACATGACAGGTGGCATTGTCATCCTGAAAGTAACATGGGTCCACCCCGTAAAACTGCCACAACGTAGGAAGCGCATGGTCATCCAAAATGGTGCAGTAGGTCTCGGCGTTGAGTCTGCCAGGAATTGCGACCAAGGGTCCCGTGCCATACCAGGAGAAACACACACATAGCATAATTCTACCACCGCCGAACTTCACAGTTGGCAAAATACATTCCAGCAGGAGGCTTTCTCCTGGCAAACGCCAAACCCAGACCCTGCATGCCGAACGGTAGAGGGTGAACCTTGATTCGTCGCTCCAGAGAACCTGTTTCCACTGTTCAACGGTCCACTGTCGACGTTCTTTGTACCACGTTAGCCGAGCAGAGCTATTGGACTTAGTGATCAAAGGCTTTTGGGCATCAGCACGTCCATGATAACCGAGCAGATCGGCTTCCTTACGGATTGTATTCATCGAAAGAACACTCCCGGATGCTTGTTGAAACTCCTCGCGGATGTGGCCCATCGATTTCGTGCGGTTCTTACGAATTTCTCTGGCCAGAACCCGTTGGTCTCTAACTCCCAGTTTTATGGGTCTGCCGGGTCGGGGCACATTCCGACAGTCACCTCCAATCTTCCACTTGCCAATCACGTAGGCCACTGTCAATTTTGGGTACTTCAACTCACTGGATATGTCATGTATGGATCGGCCATTTCTGTAATACCCGACGATTACACCTTTCTCGAAATCAGAGAGCTCCGAACTGCGTGGCATTTTGCATGCGACTGGTTGCGTTGTTGTTTCCCACGCGATATTTCACGGCGGCGGCCGTAACGTGTATCACGCCGCAGATATCGTCGATTGCAGGGCTGTCCAATTACTTGTTGCTCGATAGTGTATATATACACTGGCGAAAAGTGAAAAAAGGACACCAAGAAGGAATTGGCGAACGATCATGAAATTTACATATGTTAATGGAGTCGAGTTTACATAGGTGTCATGTTAATGTCGGGTCCAACAGGTAAGCGCTTACGCCACAGCACGGCATAATATGCAAATTACCTTCGGTGGCATTTAAGGAGTACGGCGAAGTGAATGTAATCAGTCTTCGGCGTACGGACACGTGCGAAGACCCTGAAAAAGCTGTAATGCCTGGACATGGAAGACGTGTACGAATTCAGCTTTTACCGGACTTTGAGCGAGGTCGTGTAGTCGGACTCCGCGAGGCCGGGTGGTCGTATCGTCGTATTGCGGAGCGAATTGGACGGGAAGTATCAGTGGGGGTACGATGCTGGCGTAGATGTTCCGAGGAACATTCCCACACGAGAAGACGTGAAACCGGGAGTCACAGACGGACTGATGAGCGGACCGATCGACGCATAAGAAGAGCGGCGTTGTCAAGCAGAACATCCACTGCGACGCAAATTCGAGTTGCTCTTGCAGCTGAGGTGACAGTGCGAACAACAATCCGCAATCGTCTACAGGATGCAGGACTACGTGCACGTGTGCCTCTGGCATGTGTACCTCTGACTCCAGCCCACCGTCAGGAACGGTTGCAGTGTTGTCGCCAACTTCTGGACTGGAGAACGCATTGGCGATCTGTCGTGTTCGGCGATGAAAGCAGATTCTGCTTGGGAGCTTCCGATGGCCGTATGCGTGTTCGCAGACGCACAGTGGAGCGTATCAACCCTTCTTGCATCCGCCAGCGACACACAGGGCCTACACCTGGTCTATTGTTGTGGGGAGCGATCAGCTATCACTCCCGTACACAACTAGTGTTTGTACCAGGTACGTTATACAGCACCTCCTACATCAACAACATCATTCAGCCCGTTGTTGTGTTATTTGTAAGGTCAGTACATCGTGGTGTTTTCCAGCAAGATAACCCACGCCCACACACGGCATGTGCAACGCCACATGCACTTCAGGGTGTATGACAACTTTCATGGCCTGCACGATCACCGGATTTGTCCCCCATTGACCACGTGTGAGATTTTATGGAACAACGTCTTATCTGGTCACCACAGCCAGCCACGACCATCCCCGATTTACGCGTCCAGGTTGAGGATGCTTGGAACTCAATACCCCAAAATTACATCCAACATCTGTACGACAGACTCAATGCCAGAATTGCACAGTGTGACGCAGTTCATGGCGGTTCAACCTCGTACTAACCATGTTACATGGAAATGTTATTTTTCAGTTTACCAGCAAATACAGCTGTATTTTACCATAATGTTTTGATCACGTTATCCTCTGTGTTCCGTTATTATGCTGTATAAATTTCGTTGGTATCAGACGTCTCTTTCTTGGTGTTTTTTTTTTCACTTTCCGCTAGTGTATATATTTTAAGAAATTTCATATAGAACAACATTTTATTTTCGCTAATCATTTTCCAAACATTTTTTCTTTAATTTCATAATATTAATTAATTAGTAATTATGCGCTACACTCTAAGCGGCTTTGTATTTATTTTGTCATTTTGATGAGCTAAGGTTTTTCCGAACAGGATGATCCTAGCACATTCGGGATTTGTTTAACAGCTTACGCATGGGCTGGGTTCCGGGAAGCGTCTGCTGCTGTCCTTATTTCAAACCAGGTTCCTTTTTTGCATTAATCGGGAGAGTTGTTTTCCACCATATTCTTTCTCCAATGAACGTGTTAAAGGATTTTAAGAATTATTCTCTATTTCGCATTTTGTTTTTTGTATAAGGTCTATTTGGATGACTTACATTCATGAGAAATCTTCAAAATGAATATTTTTGTGGTGCAAGCATTTTCTTTTCTTTTTTTTTAATTCTGTCCCCTTAAAAGTACGCGTATAGGTGATTATTTTTTACTCAGGGTTTAATTACCACCGAGAGCAACTCAAATGGTTATAAACCGCAGCCTTCCCTAATTTAGGGCAGCTAGTACTCTAAAATAGTGACGGCAACCCAAAGCAGGCAAGAGAGAGCGAGAGCGCCGCAAGAAAAACAGAACATACATGCTCCACCGGCAATCGCATCTCGACCCTCCAGGACGAACGGTCATAATCCAGTGCTTTGACAACATCACCACCAGGTAAGCTGTAAATATTTTGCTATATTTCTTTGTTTAATCCCAATCAGGGAAGGGAGAGTGAGAGCGCCGTAAGACAAACAGAACACACATGCCCCACCGGCATTCGCATCACGACCTCTCGGGGACGAACGGTCTTAAGCCAGCTCTAGGGTTACTGGTCTACTATGCGGCGTATACGTAATTAGATCTTTTATGTATTTATCAAAATCTGGATTGTCTCCATATTAAAGTAAGTTACCTGAGGCGGATGTCTGAGGTACCTTATTGTACGCGCATTACGACAGATAATTCACAACTCTTTCCGCCCGTGTGATATACACGTGGAGGCTGCTGTGCGTGTAATGCTCTGGGTGATGACTTTCTGGAAAGTTCACGGATCCCAGGTAAGCGTGTATGAGATTCTGGAAGCCATCTTGTACCTGTTCACCAATTTTCATTAATTTTGACAGGATTTCTAGACTGCAGTCGGATACTTCAGGAAGATATCTCGCTGTGTCTTTAAAACTGTGTAGTCCAGAACTGTTTTCAGAAACACTAGAATAAATTCCACCGACGACTAGTTATGAATAACAACGGATTATATTTGAGAGTACACTGATGGGCAGCAGGGGCGCATCACCTTTCCCTAAGAGAAATGAACATTCGGCAGTACATATATGAATAGACAATTTCATAACGGTGAACAATTTCCCTGGACATGTAGACTCTTTGTTCGACGTCACATCATCACTGCGGCGCGCTTCTCATAAAAGATGTAGAAACTAAAGTAGGTGGTAATAATATTTCGCTCTTGCTTATAGTTGAATGTTATTTTGAAGGCCTATTTTGCGTAACATTTCCAAAATATTACCATGTTACAGCACATAATGACAAAAAGCTTAATATTTATTAATTTGATTCAAAACTCAAATTCGGTGTTCAGTAATTTATTAGAATACCTTTATGACTGTTGTGAAAATTCAGTTCTATGATAAGCTCAGGCTTCACTTCAAGAAACATGCTAATCTTTCGCCTTTTACTAAAGATTATCGATGAGGGAAGTCATCTAGTGAGATTTAAACAATTTTTAGATACCCGTCTTCGGATGGGTTAAAACTGAAGTTTAGCTGTGAATTCGGCACACATGGCATTACTCTCTGGAGATAAAGGAACAGTTGTTTTTGAAAAGAAAATTACATATTATACACAACCCATATTCCTAATTTGCATGGTAGTTTTTAATGATGTTATTATATATGGAAAAAGCAGTTTGACACTCTGGTCGGAAATATAAGTAATAAAATTATGTTTTAATGTGTTTTATTGGTGTAAAAAGCTAAATAAATACTTCCAAGTTTTCGCCCATCAACCAACACCTATTTTAAGGAAGGTAGACAGAAAAATGCAATCTGAGTAACAGAACGCTTTAACAAATTCAGAGCTCTGAGTTGACTTCGTTCAAAGGAACCAGACCTCACGATTGTGGAACGCACTGTCTTGTAAGGTAAATTGCGTTATTTAAGAATCTATCCCAAAATCGTTTCAACACTAGAGAGACACCACCATTCCCTGCCTCGCTGTAGATAATGATTTCAATGTTTTCCGAAGAGCTGTAGATTTAGTGATTGAGCATGAAGTTAATTTCATTCTATCTTTCGTTTACATCAGAATGAACAAAGGTTTATTTAGAATCCACGTCATCGTGCTTAAAATATACACAAAAAAAACGGTAAACTAATAAGACAAATATACTGAAAAATCACAGTGACGTCCGTTGTTCGAATGTGTGATGTTAAACCAATATATCAGCTTCTTACTCCAGCCCTAAAGATAAGCTGATCGCGAAGCTGTGGACATCATTACCAACAGTTAAGGCCGTAAAGATAGCGTTTCGTTAGAGTTGTCAAGAATTTGGAAGCAGTTCTTCAAATAACGCCTTTACCTCACAAGACATGACATGCAATCAACGTGAAGTTTTATATCTAAGAATGAAATTTTATTTGCTTCTTTCTGTTTACTGTCTCATCAAGTCACCACGGTAAAAAATGTTGAAACTACACTGCTAGACAATTACTAAGGACGGATCATAAACGGCTATATAGCGCATAAAAAAGTAAGTGTGGTTGGATGCCAAGAGAAATAAAATAATGTCAGAATGCCAGGACATTACACGAAAGACAATTTATTGTGCTCTGAAATCCAGAAGGCTTTGGAACGTGTTCAAGGGACAAACAGGCCATTTTGTGCAGAATACGTAAACGTGAAAAAAATGCAATTACCGTCCGCAGGCGTTCCGGCGTAAGATGTCAGTACGGGATACGGCCACCATGGAGGGCGATGCAAGATTCCACACGTCGTGTCATGCTTTGCACAACATTTTCAAGCAGCTGTTGGGGTAATTTATCCCATTCCTCTGTCAGTGCACGGATGAGGGTGTCCTTGTTTATTGGAGGGCATTGGTGACCAGCAAGACTCCTCCCCAAAGCATCCCGCACATTTTCAATGGGATTCAGATCTGGAGAACGTGCTGGCCATACGAGGCAATGAACATCCTCGCTCTCAAGACACTCCTGGACAGCGACTGTTCGATGACATGTTCCGTTGTCGTCCATGAAAATGAATCTATCACCGACAGCACCACGGAACATGCGAACATGAAGAAGCAGAACATCATTAATGTATCGTTGGCCAGTCATAGTACCAGTTGGAAGCACATAGAGGGACGTACGGCCATTGATCATGATGCCAGCCCATACCATGACACATATTGTCCAGCAAACATACGGTCCCTTTCCTGTATGTTTGCTGGACAATATGCAGTACCACTATGACGCCAGATCAGTTGTCGTCGACAATCAGACGATAGACTATCTACTCTCATATGAGAAGAGGACAGCAGACCAGTCGTTATCAGTCCAATTGCGATGTTGATGGCAATATTGCAAACGGGCGGTACGGTGACGTCTGGACAATGGGATGCACACAACAGGACGGCGGGCGTATAGTCCTTCTTCATGAAAACGTCTGGCGACAGTTTTTCGGGAGATCCGCTTGCCAGTAGCAGCCATAAACTGATTTGCTACCTCACTAGCTGTGCTTCGCCGGTGTCTTTTTGTTGATAGCACTATGTACCGATCTTTTGCAGGTGTCGTACGGCGAACACGACCTCCCCCGTGACGTTTGCTACACTCTCCATTTGTTTGAAATGATTTCCAAAGCCTTGAAACAACACTGTGGCTGACGTCGAACTCCCTGGCAACATCTGTTATTTTTCGCCCTTCTTCAATCTTGCCAACAATACGGCCACGCGTAAAATCATTTAGGTGATGTCGGAAAGACATACTGAAATTTGCAAGTTCGTCAATTGATTCTTTCCCTTTCAACTTTTTGTTTGAACAACAACGGTCAATACGCGTCAAATCCTTTATATCTCATATCAGCGCTATGACGTCACGAACAAGTTTGGCAATCCAAAATTTACATACGCACAACACGTCTTACCGTATAGCGCACTTATGCTAATTTCCACATTTTCCTGCCTTCCATTTTATGGTTGCTATTGTGTCTATTGTCATCCGTCCTTAGCAATTGTCCGGCAGTGTATATTACACAGATTCCAGATTGTTGCTTCCTTTACTTGAAAAAGCTATCTGGTGTATGCGCGAAAGCTTGGAAACGTTCATTTCTCTTTTGAGTAAATAAATGGGATAACTAATATAATTTTGTAGAATTATAGATCGTTGTTACAGGATATCTGGCGTTTCAATTTAATTCAGTGAAAATCAAATGCATTACGCCATTAAGAATTTACCTTAGAAAATGTTTTCGCACTTACTGATAAGTTGATCAAGATGTAATGCAGTAAATCATCGGTTAAGTGATCCCGTGACATTACAAACTGGCGCATCTTATAACTATTAACGAATAACAGAAGGTACGTTAAATACCATAAAACATAATATTTTTTATTCTTTTTGATGAACTTACATAGAATGTTAATTAAGCAAGTAAGTTATAAGCCAAATTTCAGTGTTACTGCAATGACAGAATTGATAGTGGGCTATATTTCCAGAACACTTGAAAATCCCCGCAACATGGTAGTCCTGATACGTAATCAAAATAAAAAGAATGCCGCTAGCTTAATTAAAATAGACAGCATAGAAGTAACTAGAAATTCAAAATTTGCATATACCTCGACTCTTCATTATATACTTTTTTAAATATTCTCTAAAGCCTTTTTATGACCTTTGTAAACAAAACAAATAATCATTTTGGTTATTCGTGGAATAGGGGTTGGGGTAGAGAACAGAAGAGTTCTTCCTGTGTTCAAGAAAAGAACGATTTAATTTCACCATGCTCTCCTGCCGTGTTGTTGAAATGGGAAAGCAAGATTTTTATAGGGATTTTTACAATCCGTATTTTCTCATTATTTTGTTCTACCTAAGCATTACAGGCCTCTGACTAGGCCATTTAAAAAAAATTAACACACGACACTCATATTAGTAAAAAAAAATCGTACTACACTTTTTCTCATGCGCAAAACATTAGTCATAATTCCCGGGCTTAGGCCTCTTCAGAATTTTTTTTTATGCGACATGCTCATTTTCACGTTTATATAACAAATCATGTTCATACAGTTGCATTTTTTCTCGGTAACGGAACAATAATTAACACACCCTAGAACATTCCAGGCATTTTGTGTCTGCCGTGATCATATTCATGAGGTTAATATAGGAAGTCAATGGTGTTGAGTGTACGTCTTACTATTAACTACAGATCACGACCACTCATAGAGCAGTATCTTTTGACTGAATGGGCAATTCACCTGTGACAGATTTTAGTGTAAGTTCTTTTCGAATCCTCTAGGTGGGGCTCTATGAGCGGTCGAGAGAAGCCCTCAATCGAAAAAACCCTCTACCCGTAAAAGAAGATGTTACAGCAGACGATATAAGTAATATAAAATGAGAAACTATAAAAAAAATGACTTTTAACCATTGATATCATAGGAACAATCTTGAAGAACATTTACCAGGCTCTGGATGACAAAGATGGACACAAAACAGCGAAGTATAATTCCAACTTTGTGTTTTGTGATATTCTTAGATTTTTGGATATGCGAGTCATCCATAAACTGCACGCTTACTAAATAAAATCAGTATTTTTATTTCAAATATTTGACTATGATATAAAATCTCTGCATTCGATGAAGATCTGCAAAACATGTTCTTTTCATTTAGAAAATCAAATCAGTTTTCATAAATAATTATATGCTGGGATTTCATCGCAAGCATTCATTAATGTACTTTCAGAGTAGTTTGATTTTGATTTAATTGAGATAAAACTATCTTAAACAGGAGAACAATCCATGTTTTTCTGTGTTCGTCAAAGACCTGAAACATGAGTGATGCATACCATGAGGATGAATCAAATGCCATAAAATGGACATTTCGGTTACCGTTTCCATTCTGACGACGTTTCTCGGTGTTGTACTAAAATCCGATCCCATGCAGAGACTGGCGCAGTTCTTCTGTGGTACATTCTGAGGTGGAAGCATCCTGAAAGCCTAAATGAATCTCCCCACAAAGAGAAATCAAACGACCTAAAGAGAACATTTTGCTTAACCCATCTAAAATTAAAGGCAGCACTGAAAAAAACTTGGCATACGTCTTTTAAGAAATCAAAAGGGATATATAATTACTGAAAAAATTCAGTTATTCAGTCATTGTAAAAACTGTTTACGGAACATTTGCCTGTAGGTACGGTATTTCGCATTTCAGTCTCCGGCGAAGGTCAAGATATGATGGCCGGGAGATCATTTGCCATAACTCCCGGCGCTATGAACTGAAAGACCAAGCCGAAATAATTAGACTTACCATTTTCAGTACAGGCTGTGCGGTTGGATGCTAGAGGATTTCAGAGGCAAGCACAACTCACTATTTCGCTTTCGTCGTCTCACAGCAGCATGGAGTTAATCTTCTGTTGGACCACCAAGCCTCGAGCAGGGATCTGTGCTATTTCTAATTACAAAGAGACAAAATGAATGTTTTGGCATTCACGGCTTTTGGGAGGACAGTTGGTGGTTTGAGTCACAGACGCAAAATGCGGTTATTCTCCGTAGCAGAACCATTGGGAATTTCGGTAACAATTTATATATTACGGTTACTCTTGTCACTGACGAATTAATTAAAGCTTGGTGCATGGGTAAGAGCAAAACAGAACTTATGTTTCCCTCACATTCTTTAAAGGACGTTTTTCTGTCCCAGGTATGACCGACATAGCTACAGAGTGCTATGACTTGATGATTTTTCTCTTACACTAAAGGTTCACTTCTAGGCCCAACAAAACATGCGCACTTATATATTTTTAACAAGAGGGAACTACTGTTGTGTTTGTGATAATTTTCAAAAGCTTGCCAAGGAAAAACATTCTGAAGGAAGAGTAACAAACTGCGGTCTTTACTCTTCACTGAACCCTTGTTTTCTAGGATCAAAACCATAACTGAACACCCTGCTAAACGTTGACACAAGGATCTCAGAAGTCTTTGTATTTTTCTCCCTCGAAGGCAAGGGAAACACTGCGATTACTCTATACAAAAAAGTAGGGAAATACTCATTCAACCATTCAACAAATGTATCGGTCTGAAGAGACATTAATCTCTATTTTCCCAAAAGGCACGCAAATTTCGCGCAACTCTCACACAAGCTCCTTCATCTCATATATTGCTCAGATGCCCTACACACCATCTTCAGAAAATCCGGGAGTCACAGAACTCAGGAACCCAATAAAACCTGCAATGAGGAAGCCCGACGTGCGTGATTATAAACCACAAAAAAGGACGGAGTGGTAAAGTCGCCTACCTAAGTTAAAAATAATTCCATTTCAGGCAACTGTTCACTTCGACTGCACTGAAAATACTGAAATATAGAAAACATATTTTAGTACTTTTGTTATGAATTCTAATTATAAAACATTTGATAATGATCAATTTAATTAACAGTAATTATTTAAATTCTAATAATAGTCTATTATTAGCTTTCCAAATGCTTTTCGGTACTCTTCATCCGTATCTTCTTCCAAATGCTTTTCGGTACTCTTCTTCAGTATCCTCAATTTTTAGAGGCTGAAAAATTCACGATACAGCCACCGGAACGCAGTGTGGCTCATGATCTCATCGGACTGATGTTCCTTGGAATGCATATGTGGTCACCGTCGTGTCAAACGCTCATGGGTCTCCATTTTGAAAAAAACGATGCGGTGAACAGTGCGCCCTGGGGTCCACTTCTTAGTCATGTTAAAGCGAAATCTCAAGCCGGTATCATTTCGAAGCGCACTCTTTGTTTCAAGACAACGCCTTCACTGCTAACACTTTCATTCTTCTAGTGTTAAAAGCAGTGTGGCGCATGGTCTGATCAGAGTGATGTTCCGTGAAATGCACAGTTGATCACCGTCGTATCAAGCACTCATGTGTCTCCATTTTGAAAATAACGATGCGGTTAACAATGATGCCATCAATGTTGTAATGGTGTCCTATGGGGGTCCATGGCTCATCTGCTGTCCTCGTCCGTGTCAAATTAAAGAGAAATTTCGTGCCGAGAATCACCTCGAAGCGCATTTCTAGTATAAAGATAACGCTTTCATTTCTAACACTCTTATTTTTCCAGTGTTATTTGAAAATGATAATGCGGTTCACAATGCGAGCTGTTGACCACTTCTGAGTCAAGTAAAAGCGAAATTTCGTGACGGGCATAGCCTAGAAGCCCACTCCTGGTATTAACGTAATGACTTCATTCCTAGCCCTCTTTTTCTTCCAGTATTATTTGAAAATATCAATGCGGTTCAAAATCCTACCTGGTGATCTCTTCTGAGTCAAGATGAAGCGAAATTTCGTGTTTTTTTAGAATACTGAACAGTTTTTATTTTAAACAATTCATTTCCGAAAATTCGCAAACACTTTTTTTTAAATCATGTTAATAATCATGTTCTGTAAAATGTTTAGTGCAAATTCTGGCATTTTCCAAATTTTTGTTTACATTTCAATAGGCAACGTTTTTGCAATATCTGATCTTTTGGGAATGCGTGATAAATAATCCCAGTTAATTTCTTTCCTTCTTCTGGACGGGCAAAAACAGCGGCCCAATTAGGCATCGTTCTATCGAAATAATAGGGCCGAATAGTTAGTCTTAAATTTCCCTGACAAACAAACACACATCAATAAAACGTTTCCTCTTTGTTACCACAACAGTTATCTCATAACGCAAAACTTTTCTTACTATAATAATTATATTTATCCCATCACAAAAAAAATATGATTACCGATCACAAAGAAATGGTTAAATACCACTGAGTAAACGCAAGACTAAGAACAACGGCATGTAAACAAACCAATGAAGCAAATGATCTGCCTCCACAGCCACGTCAGGCAAGAGTCGCTCCCAAACGCCTTCACTATTGTGACTCGAAATGAATCATCTCTGGTTGAATATTTGTAGGATTTAAAATCTGGTACGTCAGTTAGAGAGGGATTCTACATTTCCTAGGGCAGCAGTTAAAGCTTTTTTTAATGTGAAAACCTCGTTAAACTCTAAAGAAACAATTAGGAAATAAAGAAGATTCTTAAAAGTACCACATTTATGTAGTGATTAAACATATATTTCAAACAATATACTGAAAACTTCTAGTACAAATGATTTTCCAGATGCATCGTTAAACAAATAATCAGAAACTAAGGCAACACCAAAATATTTGTTTTAAACAGCTCTTCCTCTGAACTATTGCCAATACGAAACTAATATTTAAGTTAGATTTTCAAAAACTGCGGTATGCGTTAGACTGACCATTACGTAAATACCAGGTTTTTATGATAATAGGAACATGATACGAATAAATATAAAAAAATTAACCGTTCCACACGATTAGTAAAACTGCCAGAATGTAATTAGTAAAACTGCTAGAATATAATTAGTAAAAGTGCCAGAATACTGCTAACGCTCACTGACGGCAGACATCTGACTTGCACACGTTCACAAATGTTACAGAAAATGTTCCTCATTGAGCAGAAATTAGGGCAAATCGTGTTTTTCAAATAAAAGTTAAATTATTTATGGAAAAACGTGTGGTGCAATTTTACGTCTCTTATTAGGAAAGGTATGAACCATAGAACAAGCTAGTGTGGGGAAACATTATTCATAAAGAGGATTCAAATCAATGAAACGCTATGACAGAAATGCCAAAAATCAGATAAAAAAGTTTCAAACCAAACTTTAAGCTAAACCTATTGCGTGATAGGCGCAAATGAAAAGAAGCAAGTATTCTCAAAATATAATATGCCATGAGATGCAGAAATAAACTTTTATTTCACCACATTCAGAATCAAAAAGAAGGTTAAGAACATTTTTTTGTATTTTTCCGAACTGGTGAGCTGTGCATTATTTAAAGAGGGCGATCATAGCCATTTCTTCCGCAACAAATGCCATAAGGTACAAAAACGCAAAATTACAAGCGGAGATACAAAGTTTAACATCTTTAAGCCGCTAACGTTCTTTTTTGTTTGTTTGTTATCGTGTACGTTTTTTGGTGGGAAACGAGAGTTGATCTGAAAATAAGGAGAATAACAATGGCGACGATCCTCAAAATTTGTCTTGCAACATTTTTCTCTTTATTCAAAAATTAGGAGAAACAAGAAAACGGAATTTTTAAACATTATTCTGATAACGTCCCTTAACCAGATCTGTATAATTACGGCATCAATAGTAAGCAATGACAACATTTCGAAATCCCATTACCACAGAAAAATTTTATAAAACATTCAATGCTCTGTAGGATGTTTAGTTTCTTTTTTTCATAAAAACATTCAAGGATCGGATTTTCTTTATTCTACCATACCTTTTGAGTTATTGATCAACTATATTTCTATCAAAAACAGATACCAATTATTCTCTGATTCTCTCTAGAATCACATCTTCTTTCAGATTGGCCATCTAATTTATCAGTAGTGTTCAAAATGTCTTTGGTATTTGTCTCCTCTCCTTCAAAAACCTGCTTAACTTCTTACCAACAAATGCTTCTTCGCGAAATAATGAATTGATTTCTCCGGACCTTTGATCAAAGTCATTATCCAATTCATTGAGTGGTGCACCAATTTTCAGCGGTACCAACAACGAGAATATTACAGGTCTACCCTCACCGGACGTTTTTTACCAGAGGTTAAGTGATAAATTCCCGCCTAAGGCAGGATCGCCCCAGGAGTTTACTGGAAAGTTTATCATTTTAATCCTGGATTTAAAAAATATATATTCGTCTCACAAAACGAAGATTGGCTTTATAAATAATCAAATCATGAAGTTCACCGATTTTTTTCACAGAGTGCGTTGATTAATGGCAAATGTAAGATGATAGTCTGAGATGGGACGGTTTTTAATTTTAAAGACAACTCAAATTTCGGTTTCACTTCATTCGTTTTAGAGACTAAAACAGGTGGAGTTTTTTCCCGAGAAATGCTTACGTAAGCAGTTTTTAGTATCACGAAAACAAAAACAAATCGAACTACTGGAGACATTCATTGCTACGACAGAGATTAAATGTTCGAAGTTTTAGATTGAATACTTGGGGATTCAGACGTATCGTCTTTATACCAAAATGTTGAAGAAAAAAACCTGTACATAAGTAATGATGCAACGGAAATATATAGCCATGTCTAAACATCATGTGTGGCAGGAATTTCTATGATAAAGGACACTTCGGTCTGTGTCACATTTTTTTTTTTTTTGCGTTGAGGTAAATCAGTTCAACAGCGCGGCTTTGTTTCTTCAGAGTAGGGAGTGTTCAGCTTTTACAGAACATAGGGCTTCTTCGCAAAATGGAATGATACTCGCTATCCACGTGATAAATAAAAGTAAAATGCATGTGTTTATTATGAATATCGGTTATTTTAGAGAGGTTTTGAATCCTCAAACTTAGCTTTCGAGAAAAACAAAACGAATCATTTGACATAATATCTATGTTATAAAGAAGTACAAAGTAAGAAAGTGATGCACTTACAGTTTTTACATATTTTTAAAGTTTAAATTACGATTGATCGCGACTTATTCCTTTAAATTTAAGTCAGATTCAAGTCATACATGATTTATTTAAGCCCAACTGAATGTCCGTATGATCAAGGTGCGCCGCCCAGGTGGCGCAGTGGTCTAAACGCTGGGTTATGACCATTCGTACGAGATGGGTCCAGATTCGAATCCCGGCGAGGCACGGATAGAATAATAATAACAACGTTTTGCACAATAAAATGTTTATTACACATCGACTATAGGTTCGCAGAGCCAAACGCTCTGCAAAACTATAGTCGACGTATAGTAAATATTTTATTGTGCGAAACGTTGTTATTATTTTATCTTAACACCGCATGCTTGGTAGTCATACATTATATTAGGCACGGATGCTGTCTTTGTTTACGGCACTGGTTCTCTTCCTTCCCTGGAGCCAGTGTCCGTACATTAGGGACGGGCGACTGCTTATAGCCCACTGAGTTTCTCACGGTGGCAGTTAAGCCTCCAATCAAGAAAAAGTAACCAAAGTACCTGGGTATTTATTTATCTGTTTCAATCAAAATTGTACTCTTATTTCATTTTAGAAGTTTTTTGTTATCAACATCTCGATGGCAATTAGAAAGTGATCCATGGGACATTACAAAATGTGCTGCAGACCCCTGCTATAGAACAAGCCTTGGGTTATTTGCAGTATTGCAGCATGTATCGCCGCACGAGACAATGCGACGCGCTAATGAAATTGACCGGACTGCGTGCCAGATATTCCTCTGCAATTGTCCTGCAGCTCTGTTTTGCCAGCACGTATATCATTCATATGTATGATTACGTTCATAAAATTTGAGGTTAATCCGATGCTTCCTTCTAGGTGCGTAAATTTCATTGTCCGAAACTGTATATTAAATGTTTCCTACATTCATGTACATAAAGTTTTCACAAAGTTATAGACTTATATTGATATTACGTTTGATTATATCTAATTCATTAACACTAGATGCAATGCCAATATTTTTCGATATGTATCCCAGACTGATTTCTTTTATTTCATGGCATTTCCGCTAACCAGGTTTGCTAATAATCCATTTTTCATGTCTCCGAAATCACAAATAAGTATCTCCAGATGATCAAAAGATTTTGGGAAAAATGTATTATCTATCAACTGCTGGATGATGGTCTCCCCAAATTTTATCACACATTTTTTTTTGAAAGAGCCTCCTCCATGTCACTCTGACATTCTTCCGAATTTCATTTACTCGTATACCACGTGGTCTTTTTCCGTGTCTTTTCCTGTCCCTTAAAATCAGGTCTAGTATTTCAGTTATCCAGTAGCAGATAGTTCCTGAAGCAACATATGAAACCCACTGCTACTTTAGTGATTGTACTTTGTTACCTTTCGTACATTTGCCATTGATAACAATTATGCACCTCACATCTCTCTACATAAATAATCAAAATATTTTTATACATCACATAAAATAGGTGCCCTTATTACTAAAATATAACAGCAGTAACTTGAATCGTGAATGGAATAAGGGATTACACCATACAATTCCAATTTTGAAGATGATAATCCGTTTTTTGGTGTAAATATAACAATGATGGTAGGTCAGATAATATATGAAAGCTTGAAAATTTCGTCGTTCTAAAGCGTGAATCAAATCCGCGTCTCCGAGATAGCACCTGGGTATGGTAAACACTACACCACCCAGAACGACCAAGTGTCAAGTTTCCGATCATCATCTTCAAATTTTGTCATCTTCAAAATTTGTAACGTAACTTGCTTGGTGGGAGAAGTAGCACCATTCACTAAATTGTCAGAGGTAGCATACTGTATGGCTTTCACATTATCCACGAGGAATTAGCTAACTTCACCTATTTCAAGGTATAATCCTTTAAGACCTTAAGCTACTTTTTAAAATTGTACCTATCTGTACCATAAGGATTCGACATTGCCCAAAATTCTAAGATAAGAGTATTTAAAAATTAAGTGCTTTTACTGTTTCAATGTTATCCTTAAGTTCACGTAAACGAAGGAAAGTGAACGATGCTTCCTTTCTTTGTCATGCCTCGCCTTAATCAAAAAGCGGAGTTTCGCTATTTCAGATCTTTTTCACGACAGATTGTCAGGCTTGGTTTTCGGATGTTTCAGTAGTGAACGGTTTAGGAATGAAGCAATAGTTCATGAAAGTTTTCGTGATTATTCGGCAGTTCTCGTATTCTTTGAATTTCGACGAAAGGTAAAACACTGCCGCAAATACGGACAATTTTAACGGATAAAGTTGGTGTTGGTAGATAAAGTGCCAAACGTGCGAGAACGAAATTATATATACTTTTTTTGTTTATTTGTTCGTTTATTTATTTATTTTTTGATTAGGAATTTAACGACCACCTTAAGCAACTCGATGGGCTATAAAGAGCCGCCTCAAAACTAAAAAACAACAACAAATAAACATCCGTACCTGACCGGGATTCAAATCCGTCTCCATCTCGGTCGGTTGATCGGGAACAAGCGCTTAGACCACAGAGCCACTCGGCTATTCACGTTTGCCGTTGGAATTTGGAAAAGCGATGCGCTGAGACCAAAAGAAATACATTTTTATCGCTAGATGAAAAATAATATCTCTAGTACTGAGACTCGTTCGTGAAGTGATCATTTTGTCACCAGACGTAAATCGAAATCTCCCAATTTCGCAACAAAATCGCTAAATTGACAGCCCGTTGTGTGAACCCGTACACATCAGTACTCATTTTAAAAATTTTACAGGTGCGAACATTTCGAGGTAATGTTGTATCGCTCTTCATAACCACAGCTGAAGCTTTGTTTTGGAAAGCAGTAATTTTGTCTGTAGTTGTGAGGATACCGTTATCCTGGCCTTGCGTAATGACACTCAGTACATTCAACCGGGAAAAAATATTGGCCAAATATGCCAACTTTGCACAACAGCCATTATCATCCATTTGACGCTGTATGAGTTCACTTCTTGTTCCTAAAATACAATGAATACCTTCTTCAGTTCCAACATCCAATTAAAAGTTTATCCTCGGAACAGCCACCCAAATTTCGAATAGAAAATTGAGCATTGATGTTTTGATTCCATGTATTTGCAGGGTTGAGAAAATAACTGTGCATTTATATACAAGGCAACATGGCACAGGCAAGAGTTTTGATGCAAATTTGTACACTTATTCCAAGTTCAGTTTCAGACACAGGGAGATGTTTTGATATAATGTTCATGACTTTTTTTTTTATTTAAAGAGAAAAGCAATGTCAATTCTAAACTGAATGTATTGGAGACCAAGAATTTATCTTTCCATGTTCTGTTTTTATAAATGTCGCATATATTTAGAATTTAACCTTATCCACGTTGAACTTTTGGTAAATCAAACATGGACACATTGAAATAAGAAAATATTATCAATGCCTGACAGAGAAAACACCACACCATGAATGAATGTTCGAAAACATACCAAACTGCACACACATACAGCCAAGTAGGTCGTCAACAAATGATAAAATTATCCCATACAGACTAGGTTCCAGTGGCCGAATATACAGGATGATTAATAAGGAGTGTGGCCACCATTTTAGGCTAAAGAGCGTTGAATCCAACATGGCATCAAGGCAAAGAGGGTCCGAATAGTATCCTGGGTTATCAAGGGCCATGTAGTGTTGATCCGAGTCCACAGTTCATCCTCATTTTTCGGGGATGGAAGGGTACTCAACGGGCGGCCAATCATGTCCCACAGATGTTCGATGGGCGAGAGATCAGGGGATTGCGCTGGTCACGGAAGCATCCACACACCGTTTAAAGCATTCAGAATGGTCGTGGGCGGTATGTGGCCGGTCGTTATCTCGTTGAAAAACGGCGTTTGGGATGCCCTGCAGATAAGGTAGTGGCTGGAGCCGCATCACCTCAACAACATAGCGACGTGCAGTCAATGTGCCCGTAAAGCGTATCAGCGTTTAGTGACTGTTGGCGATGATAGCACCTCACACCATGATTCCACTTTGCCGGGCCGTGTGGCGTTCCGAAATGGCGGAGTAATCTGCCCGTGGGCCACGACGCCTCCAGACTCTCACAAGGCGATTATCCGTGGAAAGACTGATGATCGTCTCTTCCATTTGGCACCCCACCAGGCTCTGGAGCGACACCACGCCAAACGGAAACGACGATGGCTCGCTGTTAAGGGCAGCCTTCGAAACTGACGGCTGGACAGCAGCCAGACTCATCCAATTGGCTCGGCACTGTACGCGGGGGAATGCAGTATTCAAGCCTCCCCGTACACTACGCAAAATGTTGCGCGTCGGGGTCTGTGGGTCCGACACGGCATGACGTCGGATGCGACGATCGGTGCGAGCGGACGTCCTTCTCCGTCGTCCGGTCATTTCAAGCTTCCTAATGAAAAACGAATTTTTCAAATCGGACTAATAGTTGCAAAGATATGGTATCCAGAGGCGGACAGACGGACAAAGCCGTAACATTAGTACGATCTTTTTTACAAAAGACATACTAAAAAGTATAAATAAATACTGAATTTAAGTACCTTCAGCGTATTCTCGTTCGTTCAATACTTCCATACCAGATGTCTATCGTGCACGTAGCAATTCGATGCTTACACTGTTTATCGATGATATAAGCACAATATCAGATTCTATTAACAATATGATTTACATTCTTGGGATTAAATAAGCACATAGACGGCACATAGCACATGAAAATACCGTTGAAAAAAATTGCATTCCATAGCGTCAAGATATCTAAGAAGAATCGGGGCCTAAGGTTTTGCTTCCGAGGATTTTTTGATGAACATAAGGTGAAGTTTAAATACTGTATCACAAGATAATTTAGAAACCAAATCCCTATCTCCCTCATTGCCATGAAAGATAAGGCAATGTCATGCAATAAAACTTTGGTATCACCAGATTTAAGTGCCATCCACATTTGACCTTTGCAATTTTTAGTTAAAGCCTAGTTATTTTAGTGTTCCTGAAATTGTCAGTACTGTCAATTATAATAATTTGTTTGGATAAGTAAATTATTCACTTAAAGGACAATGGACATTGATTCAAAAATATGTTCATTTACACCATTACCGTTCACTAGAATTATGCCAGTTTCTTTCTTTGCAAGAGCTAAGCAATTTTTATCAGCCATCGTATCACGAATATAATATTTCACCCTTTTGCGATAGAAAATGTAACATCTCCTAACAGGGTTAATTTGCAAATACAGAAAATTTTAGTGCAATAGTATATGAAAAGAGGAGAATGCTCCATAAAATACAATGTCCAGTCATATCATTGTGACAACAAGCTAATATCCAGAGTAACCGCCGTGTGCAGCGCGGGCAGCAAGTAGACGGCATGGTAGTGACTCAGTAAAGTGCTGGAAGGCGTTCACAGGTACGTAGAGCCATGCTGACTGCAGTGCATTTGACAGCTACTGAAGGTTGCGTGGTGGAGGATACATAGAGCGAAAAACACGGTTGAGGTGGTCCTAAAGATGCTCAATTGGGTTTACGTCTGGGGAATTAAGGGGCCAGGGAAGTATTGTGATATCTTCGTCGTGCACTCTTGTACATTTCTAGCTATGTGTTACGTCACATTGCCCACCCGCCCCGGAACAAAATCAGCAACAATTGGTGAACATGGTCTGCAATGCTGGATTCATTACGAATTTAGTTTATAGTGCCTTCCACAGGTATGAGTGGACCCATAGAATGCCACGAAAACATTCCCCAAACCGTAACGCTGCCCCACCTGCTTGTATTCTGCTGCAATTGTTGAAGAGTGTTTGTTCTCCGACGTTTCTCGCCTTATACGCCAACGCCCATCCGTTCGTGATGCAGAAAACGTGACTCATCAGAGAAGGCAATCCTTTGCCAATCAGCGGAGGTCCACTTCCGATTCTGCAGTGCAAATGTAAGCCTTTTTTGCCGATGCACCTTCATGAGCATAGGTGCAGTGACCATCCATCTGCGTCGAAGCTCCATACACAGCAGAATTCGCTGAACCGTCGTTTTAGATGCACTTCCTGTAGACCCCTGTTTTATTCGGCGAGTGAGTTGTTCCTCTGTAGCGTGTCGATCGGTCCTGACGCACCTACAAAGTCGACGTTTACATCTCACATCAACGGCAACTGGTGCTCCGCAGATTCCACGTCTCTTATTTGCAGTGGTGCCATTTCTCCAATCACGATACACTTTAACCACAGCAGCACGCGAACAGTTCAAAAACTGCTCTATTTCAGAAATACTGTCACTATTGGCCCGAAAGTCGATAAACATCATTTTTTTGCAAATCTCACAAATCGCTCCTTTTATCCAAGATAGCAACGAGTGATATATTTTGAGATGGCCTACAGCATACCTTATATACCCTTCAGACCAGCTCACGACACGTGTCTTCTTTTATTGACTACGCGCTCTTTACGTCAAAGGTGGGAGATTTTTACAATAATATGACTCGAATGTGTACACTAATACTATATAACCTGCAAAATGGGCAGTGCACGTTGCCATGCTCATGGTTAATCTTAATATCGTCCTTTTGAGCAGTAACAGGTGTAGAATTGTTTAAAATGTGAAAGATGCGTGTGGAAAAATAAAAAATATTTCGCCCCAAACAGTTCATGTGAAAAATAATTTTATTCTTTCTTTTCTACATCTGACCGCAATAATGAGGTTTCTGTAGAGTATTCAAGAAATCAACTCACCTGTCACTGTTCATTGAAACTCTGTTAATACTTTTTGGGCACATATTGCTTCGTGTTTACCTAGCAACACATTTCCAAGTACAGCTTTTTCTTGTAATTTAGAGCTTTTTTTTTCTGATTGAAAGTTTAACGACCAACGTGAGCGACTCAATGAGCTATAAGCAGCCACCCGCCCATAATTTAAGGATACTTGTTCCAGGGAAGGGGGCAGCCAATGCCGTAAGACAACCACGACGTTTATGCTTAAACGGGATTCATTTATTTATTTCATTTCTGTTCACGAATGGTCTTGCGTGTTCTCTCTGTGTCCAGATTTGCTTACATGTGCAGCCATCACATAGACCGTCCTATTCTTTTGACATTGCTTTGAAAAGTTTCTTCTCTATTTCATTCCTTTTTCTTCTGTAGAAATATGTTCAATTTCTCCCATCTCTCCGTTCTTTCATTAAACACTTTTAAGTAAACTACAAAAAATTCGATATTAAAGTAAGTTCCTCTCGTATTTAAACTGAATCTTTCTTTTTATTGTTTCAGTTATCATATCGTCCTTTTTCGCTTCGGTTTTTCGTTCGAAGTTACTAGTACATATTCTCACTGGATACAATACCTGATCGTTCACAAATTCACTCAACACACAGACACACATACCTTTGCTTTCTTGTCACGTCATAGCTGTAATATAGTAACTCTCACATATTAGAGAACGCCCAATTAGGGAAGCTATGTGGGAATCATATTATTATAACTAATTTGTGAAAAACAATTTCATTTTTGCCTAATTTCCTAATCCCAACAAAATAAATTTTGTTTCTTTCTAGCTTAGTGTTTTTACTTTTGATATTTTGCCACGATTTGTCTTTTATAAACCAAAAATGGGACAAACTGTTCTGATGTTTTCATCAAAGTGTCTTTTCTGCCCTATTTATCCCGACAATAATCTTTGGATTACTCAATTGTAAGGGGTTCCATATCTGAAATTTCGAATTCCTCTTTATAGACTAACGCATGAGATGTATGGATCAACTTATTTAGTTATTTGGATTCGGCTGAAATTTTCTCACAGGAATTCTCTCCCAACAATGGTAATTTCCTCCGCAATGGAAATTCGTTTCCCCACCATCTTAAGGAGTGATTTTGTACAAATTGCATTTTACATACAATACCTGATGTATGGGAAATTTCCGGAGTCACCATTTCCATATTTAACAGAATTTTGAGATCTGAAGTGTTTGTCGTATTTGTAAAATTATGTTGATCTTGCAGAATTTTTTCCAATGCGGGTGGATTTTCTTTTAACTCAATGTTCCTTTCCTGCAAAGCGTTCTATACCTAATCAATTATCCTGTTTGTATGACCGGTTATATACTTATATACACGGATGCAGTGTAGGGCCACTTTCAGTGTTCGAAGTGCGCGGCAAAACTCGCCCCCCCTCGTCTTCTAGCTTTTTTTAAAAATGGAGCTAGACTGTATAGTTCTTCAGCCACATATGAAATATACATAATGTAGGTTGTTCTTATATTTTACTTAACCTTCTTTAAAACTGCACATGTATCTATTTTTTCATAACAAAACTACTGAGACAAAGAGTAAATCATTTAAGTTTCTAACTACACTGGCGGAAAGTGAAAAAAGAACACCAAGAAGGAGACGTCTGATACCAACGAAATTTATACGGCATAATGACAGAATACAGAGGATAACGTGATCAAAACATTATGGCAAAATACAGTTGTATTTTTCTGGTAAACTAAAAAATAACATTCCATGTAACATGGTTAGTACGAGGTTGAACCGCCATGACCTGCGTGATACTGTGCAATTCTGGCATGGAGTCTGTCGTACAGATGTTGGATGTAAGTTTGGGGTGTTGAGTTCCGAGCATCCTCAACCTGGACGCGTAAATCGGGGATGGTCGTGGCTGTTCAGGGAGACCGGATAGGTCATTGGCCCATATAATCCCACACGTGCTCAATGGGGGACAAATCCGGTGAACGTGCAGGCCATTGAAGTTGTCTCATACCCTGAAGGGCATGTTGCGTTGCACGTACCGTGTGTAGGCGTACGTTATCTTGCTGGAAAACACCACGATGGTCTGACCTTACAAATGGCACAAGAACGGGCTGAATGATGTTGTTGATGTAGAAGGTGCTGTTTAACGTACCCGGCACAAACACTAGTTGTGTACGGGAGGGATAGCTGATCGCTCCTCCACACCAGGAGACCAGGCGTACTCCCTGTGTGTCGCTGAAGGATGCAAGAAGGGTGGAGAGGCTCCCTGTGCGTCTGCGAACACGCATACGGCCATAGGAGGCTCCCAAGCAGAATCTGCTTTCATCGCTGAACACGACAGATCGCCATTGCGTTCTCCAATGCAGACGTTGGCGACACCACTGCATTCGTTCCTGACGGTGGGCTGGAGTCAGAGGTACACATGCCAGAGGCACACATGCCAGAGGCACACGCGCACGTAGTCCTGCATCCAGTAGACGGTTGCGGATTGTTCGCACAGTCACCTCAGGTGCAACGGCATCTCGGATTTGCGTCGCAGTGGATGTTCCGCTTGACAACGTCGCTCTTCTTATCCGTCGATCGGTCCGCTCCTCAGTCCGTCTGTGACTCCCGGTTCCACGTCCTCTCGTGTGGGAATGTTCCTCGGACCATCTACGCCACCATCGTACCACCACCGATTCTTTCCGCCTAATTCCCTCCGTAATACGACTATACGACCACCCGGCCTTACGGAGTCCGACTAGACAACCTGGCTCAAAGTCCCATAACTGCTGAAATCGTACACGTCTTCCATGTCCAGGCATTGCAGCTTCTTCAGAGTCTTCGCATGTGTCCGTACGTCGACGACTGAAAACATTCACTTCGCCGTACTCCTTAAATACCGCCGACGATAATTTGCATATTATGCCGTGCTGTGGCGTAAGCGCTCACCGGTTGGTCCCGAAATTAACATCACACCTACGTAAACTCGACCTCTTTAATATATGTAAATTTCATGGTCGTCAGCCAATTCCTTCTTGGTGTTCTTTTTTCACTTTCCGCCAGTGTATATTTAGGTAAAAGACCAAAGACCAAGTTACAGATTATAAGTTTAATTATGAGAAATTTGAAAAACATTATACATTAAATTTGTTGGAATGGCTTTTCGTATTTTATTCCAAAATTTTGATATACATTTTAAAAAATACAACATCAAGTATAGTTTTCGGAAATGCTCTTTTAATTAAATGAAAACGTTGATATTTCTGATGGAATGTGGGTGTACTTTAATGTATATTGTTGCTACGAATTTTCCCCGCATTTCGATGTTTTTAGTATGGGAGCAAATTTTACTTTCATGCAGGTCTCGGTGGTTTTCTGTGTTTCATCAGCAAGTGGTAGGGATTATAGTAGAATCTCTATCACCCGAATCGTAATAATCCGAACGTGCCATATGTTTAAATGGACTTATGTACATACTTACAACATACAGAGGGAGACGTTACATTGCAGCAAAAGTAAGAAAAATCACCGCTGTCGCGATATGCATTACAGAGCGGGAACAAGTAGAATAGCCAATTACGCGGCTACTTCGACAAAGAGATGGGGAATTAAGCTCTTCCTCTGACTCACAAGCCTTACATTACGTTTTTTCTCTCTTCCGCCCTCAGGCGGGCTCTGTCTGCCACGGTGAAATTGCTCCGTTGCTGTTACAAGTGTGTTTCTGTACGGCTTTCAGCTTCTGTGTGTGCTTATGGGCTTTCTGCTTTGTTATACTATAAATTAACAGTGTGCGAGTAAAATATATCTTCACCAAAATCTCTTAAAAGGAAACATAAAACTGTAAATATACACACTAAAATAGAGATTTTAAATTGACTTGAAAAGGTACAAACTCGAGGCTCTTTAGCCAGAATATATGGCGACGGATAAGCCACAACATGTGACTTGAAAAGCAAAAGGAAAATTCTCTTGAAGAATGCTTCTAAACTAAATTATGATGAAGTGTCAAATATGAAGAAAACGTTAGAAACAGCTAAAATACAGCCCTTCAAGACACCGTATATTTGTGGTTCACACAAAGACGAAGCTTGAAAGAACCAATATCGGGCCCATTGATTTATTAAAACGCTCTATACTGATAAAAAAATTAAATGCCCCCACCCCGATTTCAAAGCTAGCAGTGGTTTGCTGCAAAAGTTCACATTACATCATGGCATCAGAGAGCTTCAAATTGAAGGCGAGAGTTTATAAGGCGATGTTATTGCATCCGAGGAATTCAAAGTAAAGATTGTTGAATACGTTAATACTCAGGGATATGTAAAGACGTTGTGTACAATGCTGATGAAACTGCTATAAACTGGCTTACGCTCCTCAGAAAGTCTCTTGCATCTCGCTGCTGAAAGAAAGCCCCTGGCTACAAAGTCAGCAAAGCCAGAGTTACAGCTATGGTTTGTTGCAATGCAAGTGGTATAAACAGTCTTCCAATATTGGTGATTGGTAAAAGCAAGGAATCCCGGTGTTTAAAAAATGTGAAATGCCTTCCCGTCACCTACAAAGTGCAGAAGAGTGCGTGGATGACATCAGATATTTTTTTCGAATGCTACTCAAAAGTTTTTATTACGAATGTAAAAGAATACCGGAAAAAGGAGGGAACGGTTGATAAAGTCTTATTGATTTTTGATAATGCATCTATATTTTACTTTTCTACTTAAATAATTGTTGCTACATGCAGTTGACCAGTTGTATAAAGTTGGTAACGACTTCACGGTTATATTTCTGCCCTCAAATATAACCGTACTTCTTCAGTCAATGGACCAGGGCATTATTGGGAAATGTAAACGAGTGTACAAAAAGTAGTTGCTTCGCCGTTTACTTCTGACTGAACGGAACAAGAATAGTGTCATTTCCTTCTCAAAAAATTAAGGTTGTTGCTACATGCTGGTAGATTCATGGGAAAATGTTACCGAGAACAATGTAAAAATAGTATAGAACAAGCTGTGGCCTGAGGAAATTATTCAAGAAGACAGTAAAAACGGTGCCAACACTAGAGATATTGCTGAAGAAGTTGTAGTTGTGGGTCAATCTATCTCTGGCTTTGAGGACTATAATATAAACGATGCAAAAGAATGGCTAGCCAACGTAGTTAATGAACAAGAATGACAAATTTATAATGACGACGAGTCATACTTACCGATTCCAATGACGACAGCGAAAACAGTAGTGACGACGACAACCACGATGAAGGCCCTTACAAACAGATGCTTTTCATGCATTTGATAGGGAAGAAGCGATATTTGATAGCAAAAAACGTTATTCAACAATGGTGCAAAAAATATTGGTGACTTTAAACTTTATTGTGTGAAATAGTGCATACTATAAGTATAGAGCTTTTGGCACTGTTTTTACATTTTTACTTAAATAGTACAATTTAGTTATTGTAAACAGCATTTTGAATTTAACATAGGGTAAGTATCTTTATTATAACTTGAGTCTATGTACTTAAATGAAATTTTTTCTTGGGTAATTGAAATAAACTAAACTGTTACTTTCATTTGTGATTTGTAGTTTTATTTCTTAAACCCTTTAAGTATTATTATTAAATTTCTTTATAATTGTTTACACTATACAATTAGATGTTCGATAATCCGAACAAACAGATACTCCGAACCAGCTCCGGTCCCAATTAGTTCGGATTATGAAGGTCCTTTTGTTTATATAGAAAAGAAAACGCACGTTTCAGAGGATAGATAGAAATACTTAGAACAAAACGAGAGGAATTTTTTAAACTTTCAGAAATGTTCTCTGGTAATATTTTATTTTTAATATCATGGAAAATGCGTTTCAAATATGTTGAGGAAAAAGACTAAAGAAACTCTTGGAAACATTGATAGTAGTATGATACACGGGGACACTGAACGTGAATTTCCATAATTTGATGATTAATACATGATTTGATTTGGGAAATTTTAACAGCATTTTCCAAATCATCTAAAATACACTGAAGTGTCAGAAAACCTGGTACACCAGTCTAATACTTGGTAGGTCCCCCACGGGAGCGCGGGACTGCAGAAATACGACGGGGCATGGACTCCACTGGCTTCTGGACATATGCTGTAAGCAATGCACACCATATTTCCTATAGAGCGTTCCACAATTCGGGTGTATTCCGAGGTCTCGGTTTCCTGTGTTGGATAGCGCGTTGCATGTCACCCCCAATGTGTTCTCGCACGTTCAGATCTGGGGACTTGGGTGGGATGCAACACCCCAAACTCAGATGAATACTCCTCCAACCTTACTGTGTCGTCCCGACACTTGTGTGGAGGAGCATTGTCTTATTGGAACAGGTCCGACCCATCAGCATGAATGCAGAACATGAGCGGGTGTACCTCGTCAGAAAGGATGCGGACGTTGGCCGGTCACAGAAGTTTGTAGACGTACCAAGGGTCCCAGTGAAGTCCAGATAAACACACCCCATACCATTACGGATCCCCCCACCAGACGGTACAGTTCTCGTTTGACAGGCTGGGTCCATGGCTTCATGGGGTTTGGGCCACATACAAATCGTTTCATCTGCCCGATACTGTTGGAAACGAGACTCGTCAGACCAGGCTACTTGTTTCCAGTCATCAAGTGTCCAGTGGCGGTGTTGCCGTGCCCAAGCCAGGCGCATAGCTCTGTGTCGTGCACCCATCAACGGGACGCGAGTTGGGCGTCGGCTCCCAAAGCCCATATCGTGCAGAGTACGTTGCACGGTCCGGACGCTGATGCTTGTTGAGGCTCCAGCATTGAATTCCGATGATACCTGCGAGAGTGTTTCACGCCTATCGCGTGAAACCATTCTTGACCGCCGACGATGGCCACGTTCACCCAATGTCTGTTTACGGCCACACTGCTATCGAAAGTTGGAGGTTTTGCCGGAATTCTTGTAGTCACGGTACACCCTTGCAATGGTCGTCCGTGAAAATACGAACTTCGTTTCTACCTCAGAAATACTATGGCCCATCTCACGAGCGTCAAATATGACACCGCGTTGAAAATCGCCTAAATCGTTATTACTTGTTATTGTCATGCGAAGAACAGCTCTGAATGCTGGCAAGGACATCTATCGCTTTATATACGCGATGGCGGTTGCAACGGAGTACGCTAAGAGGTGACGTTGCTATGTATTTTGTATAAGCTCGTTTGTACCAGTTTTTTCTGGCACTTCAGTGTACTTCCAATGGAAATTTACATTCATCACAGAAATGCAATTGCATGTCAAATCAAATACAGAATTTTTTTGAATAACGACACCATTTTTGAAATTGGAAATAATTTTAAATTTAAAAACATAGTATTTCTAAATCGTACCTTTGAACTTGCATTAAAGTAGATGAGAATCTATGAGTATTCCTGAAGCAGACAGGCAAATCTCACTTTGTTGATAGCGAAAATCGATAATTTATTTTAGAGAATGTGATATTAGGGCTCCACCATTCGCATTAACGAATTCAAGGAAATTTTGCATGAGCGTATGTTTGCAGTTGGCGTTGTGTTATGCAAATTTAACGTACGCTATGAATGATACAAGCAGGAAAGAACGTCTATTTACTGCAAAGTTATTCCAAATTCTGTACTGAACTTTTGCTTTGTTAATTTAATTCCCTTAAATTCATCGAGAACTATATTTGTACGTTTCGTAGTTATGTAAAATACAGTATTTGCGTAGTTCTGTATGTTTCTAACCTATATGAATTCCATTGCATTTAAAGGTGGAATCATCAGCTTGATCAATTTTGTACTAATTTGTTTGAAAACGTGTCCCTATAAAGAACCAAATATCCAAATTTCCAAATGCTCATATATTTCTTAACTTTTCGCGCCAGGGAGCAATCCATGGTTTCATCGTTCTTTCCTTTTCTCTCCGTGAATCTCATTTGTCGTCACGTTTGAATGTCATGTATCGTCGTTACATTATTTCACCAACTGTCATTAAATTTCATAAGGTAGCATCGTTACTTTTTTTGAAACTAAATGCTAAACATATAGAAATTCCTTTTCGCAATATTGTTGTATTTCCGTAATTTTAAATGAAGAAGTGATTCCACGGTGAATTTAAAAATAATGATTTTTTTTTTCATTCCTTCTATTCCTTTTTATACACCAAAAACAAAATATCTTGGGAACAGCAAAGATTACTGTTATTTTTAGCTCTGCTCAAATATAGTCTGAAGCACTGTACTTACTGTAATGGGAAAATCGGATGATGGATATCAACATGACTTATAAACTAAATTATAGTAGGCAGGTAAATTATTTTTATTCATACTTTCGTTCATTCAGTTAGAATAATGAAAAACGATTCATATGTTGTATTCGTCATCTAAGTAAGAACATATTTATGAAATAATTGCTCCGGTGATATAGTAGAATGTACACACATCGGCCACTGAAATATAACTCCATTCTGATGTTCGTTAAAATCAATTATGTAGCGCATATGCAAAATTCCTGGTCACGTACGTGACCATCTTTTCTTGGCAACTATTTAAGATTGCTTCTCATCACTTCTGCTGGGGTCAAAGAAAAAGCAGGATAAAAGACGGGATACATAGGTTACCTTCCATGTGAGTGTCTCCGTAATGTTGCAACAAAAACTTGGCCAAGTAGTTCCCTTTAACCTTCTCTTTCAAGCATAATTTCGAAACTCTGCGAAGTTAGACGGTGCCTTGTCGTAATATCCCTGATCTTCGTCAGCTATTGAAAGACTTGTACAAGGTGAAACAGTAAAACAGCAGAGTTCTCTCTGACTCCATACCTCTCCGCATATAAGCATGTACCGCTGTCATATGTGGCATTACGGTGTACAAATCTATAACAGTTATGCCACGAATCTTTAAAACAATAGTCTTACCGTTGTGATATCATTGACTTTATGTTTTCCTCCAGAATACACATAATAAGTTTCATTCCGATGGGACGCAAATTTCTGCTGGAGTCCATTTATTTTTTTCTCCAGTATATTTTGCGTAAGGTTACCTTTTTGATAAATAGAAAATTAAGTTTCTTGAGTAACATTCTTCCAGTAGAACAAGGGTTATATTCTATCGGTTAAAGCAATATTATGTTAAATTTGAAAGGAAAAAGCTGAGGTAAAACATGTATTGCCGTCTAAATATATTTGAGTGGAAGAAATACATGAATATTGCAATATATTCAACAGTGGTGCATTAACACGGATTTCGTTTTAAAAATATACGTGATAAGTTTCAGTACGATGGGACGCAAATTTCTAGTGTGTCCATTTATTTTGTGTTAGAGTGTATTTGGTTTCAGGTTAACTTTTTTATCAATATAAAATCCAGAATCTTGAGTAAAATTCTTCCAGTGCAGCAAGGATTATATTTTGTTTGTAATATCGGTATTCTGTTAGATCTGAAAAGAAAAAAACTGAAGTAAAGATATGTATTGCTGTATCAACACATTTGAGTGGAAGAAGTTCATGGGTATTGCAATGCATTCAACTGTGTTGGATTTACAGGCTTTTGTTTCAAAAACATGTGTGGTAGAAAAATTTCTAAAAAAAAGGAAAAGGTTTATTTTGTCCAAACATCGGTACTATATACACTGAAAAGCAATTGAATTAGAGAAAGCTGGCGTTATGCAAATGTTGCGCTGTGAGTGGCACTGCAAACGGAAACGACATGACGTATGCAGCGATCCCACAATATAAGGAGTGATGCGACGGGAATTAGTAAGAGTCGGACGCAGTATGGGTAAGACGAAAGATCTAAGCGCATAATCGTGGGCAAATTGTCGGAGCCCGACGAATAGGTCACTCCATTTTTGAAGTCCTGCAGGCACTGGGATTTTCACGATCCTCTGTGCCACGGGTGCACCGTGAGTACATCGAATCCGGTAAAACCATCCCTGCAAGGGCCAACTGTCGTGGATAACAGCGTGTGGAAGAGAGGGTTCATTGTCGGCTAGCTCGCATTGTAACAGCGGATAGACGGGCAACAGTGCAAGAAATCACTCGGCAATTTAACGCTGGTGCACAAAAATGTGTAAGCAGACACACCATCGAGAAGCATCTTCTCGCTATGGGGTACACAAACCATCGTCTCACGAGGGTACCGCTACTGACCGCACATCACAGGATGCAAAGATTAGCATGGGCGCGGAAACATTGCCTCTGGACCATAGATATGTGGAAAAATGTTGTCTGGACTGACGAGTCGTGATTAACGCTGGTACATGCGGACGGCAGGATACGAGTACGGCGCAAACCACATGAAGCGATGGATTCTTCTTGCCACCAGGGTACTCTTCAAGCTGGTGGGGGTGGCATTCTCGTCTGGGGACTGTTTACGTGGACTGAAATGGGACCCCTGGTACGTGTGACATCGTCCCTCACACGTCAGCGTTACCGGGATATCCTAGACGACCATTTGCTCCCGTTTATGCGTCTTCAACATCCCACTCGGGACCACATCCTGCAACAAGACAATGCACCGTGCCATCGCTCCCGAATTGTATCCGAATGGTTGTATGAACACTCCACCGACGTGACCTTGCTTCCTTGGCCAGCTAGGTTTCCTGACCTCAATCCCATCGAGCACAACTGGGATACCATCGAGAGAGATGTTCGAGGTTCTGACCCCACTCCATCAAATCTTCGTGAACTGTGGGAGCTTGTTCAGATGTCGTGTGTCCGTATGGCTTCCCAGCACTTCCGGTGTCTTGTCGAATCCATGCAGAGACGAATCGCCGCCGTCAACAGGGCGAAAGGTGGTACAACACTTTACTAGACAGGTATGACAGGTATTTCTAATTCAATTGCTCTTCAGTGTATTATAGGTTTTTGTTCCTTAGAAAATTCCTGATTTGTAAAAACAGACTGGCAGATGACCTATTTTTGTATTTTTACTCTGCTAACGTTGTTGGGTTTTGGAAATGTGTTTTGCAAAATCTTTTATTGAGAATATATCATTTTTATTGGCGTACAAGACGAGAAATGACCTGAGAGATAAATATAAGCGAAAAATCAATTTCATTCGTTCAACTAATTCTATTTTTCGTATGATAACAGATAACTACATCAAAAGCACATACTTAGGCATGGAAGCATATTTCGTTTATCGATATCCCCTTTCTTAAACTTTTTAACTGGGACCCACCCTCCGAGGATCAGCTAAAACGCTTTGTTTTTTCATCATTACTCGACATTCTGTCAATAATGGGGAGTAACGGCGAAAACACATTCTGTTTAGTGATTCAGCATCTACCGTTATGTCAATTGAATTGTAAAAGCAGCATTTTCTGGTACATTTCGCCCTCAGTTCCCGTGTAATGCCCTTACAAGCAACTGACTAAAATGTACCAATAAGTGAAACGTTGCCCATTGGTTCAGGCTAGTAGTGGTGACCCGATCATTTTCAGAAGTAATCAGTTCCATGTAATTTCATCTCGGGATCTCTAAATATCTACTTGATGCATAAGTCTCGGGGTTGTTATTGTGAGACCATTGCCAGGAAATGTCACAATAGCGCTCTTGTTTTTCTATGTATGGCTTTTCACGTCATCTGTGAGGTGTCGCTGCATACGTCATCACTTCACTCGACGCTTTATTAGACCTTGTGTACGACCAAACCATGCTGTTTTAAACCAGTCTATTATAAGATAATTTTTCATTTAATCAAAATATCCCTCGAGAATTATTCGCTCTCGTGGACTATTTTTGCTTCAGTACAAGGTATTGTGGCAAACTGTGACTTTCCAGTGTGCGTCCCAGTATCACTTGATTTGCTGGTTTACCTTCGCTCCTGAATTTTTCAGTACTTGCTTTTTTCCATTTTGATTATCAGTTGTGTTGCCAGGTATGGATACATATATTGACATCTCATCTTTATTCCAGAAATGTCCAATACAGAATTTTACAGTTTTCTAACATGTCTTTAAAATTAATCGACCTTGGCTTCACAACCGGATGGTAAACCTTGAAAAACGGAAATCCATCATCCTAGGGAAAATGTTGAGGCTGCCTTTAACTGGTAAGCCAACCCACGGCTAGCTTGTTGCTTGTCGTGGAATTTCACAAAGACATCGCTCTTTCCACGTTTTAGCAACATACAGCAACCGAAAAATTGTTATTCGGTAACCGCTGGGGAATCGAATCTCAGATCTCTCGATATCTAGAAGAGATCGATAGCCTTACACCACGGTGACCAAATAAAAATTTTTTGGTTGCTGTGTGTTTGCTAAAACTTGGAAAGAGCGATGCCTTTTTTTGTTCACTAACGCCACTTATTTGGAGGATTTTCACATTGGAATTTCACCTTCCCTTTTGAGACCTCCGGTACTCGCTTCCAGGATTCACACAATCACAGACTTAAAACCTACTGTGCTTGTGTTTAAAAGAATTTGTTTCTTCTTTATCAGGATGCATATGTTTTCGTTGCACAATATAAACGTTTTTGCGATTTTGTAATATAATGACAAAATATACTTATTACACTTCTTCCGAATACATATATATGATACACAAATCTCTTGGCCTGTGATATGGTTGCCACCTTTTTTCCTAAGATGCTGTGTATTTTGTTGTGCTTACCTTTTCGATTGTAGAAAACTTACAATATATTTCCAATTCAGTAGCCAACAGACTAACATATGTAAAAATCCATCTGTCATAAATTTTATTTGACATGTTACCTACCTTTTTATTAATTGACAACAAACATTGGCTTCAAGTACTGAATTGCAGTACTTCCACTTTTACTAGACTCTTCGTTGGATGCGCGCGGTACATCCTGCTGCACGCTCTAGGAGATTTGAGGGAACCTCTCGAGTTGCATTCTGAAAAGAAGCGTAGATGTGCAGCCGACGTCAAAGAGCGATTCTCAAACTACTGCGCAAGGAATTCAGAAATGGTGCTAGTTATCTTCGAACTGAGTCGAAATGATTGTTTTAGGTACGAAGTGACCGGACTCGGGGATATTTTTGTCACTGGACTTAAGTTTATACTTAAGCAAATATCTAAATTTTAAAATTCTTTGGAATCATTATCTCAAGATCGACCTGAAATTATTCTAGCCTGTACTTTAGGCGATGTTTTCGAACCAAATTTCGAAGGCAACCTTTATCTTGAATTTGAAGTGTCCCTACTATAACGGTAGCTGGAACAACAAAGGATTCAGAAAATGCATAAAGAACCGCAAAACAAACAATGCAAGGTACGATCTTTCATTTAGGGCTGTGAAAAATTTATTTAAATATATTTCTATGCAGTAGTAAATACCATATTTTGAATGTACTGCATTTTCAAATTATTACATTACTGATATGTATAATATTCATTGTGACTGTTTTAGAAATGTTTGCAGTTTAAAATTCGAAAACTAAATTATGTTTCAGGTTACTTTTAGTGTTTGATAGCTGGGAAGATCGTGATACATTAGTATATACGTACGCCTTTTATTAGGCCCCAATTAAAGGAATATACACTGATGGAAAAAAAATCCCAAAACCAAGAAGTGGTTGTGTTAGATAAACGACAGTTGGAAGGCGGTGAGAGTACATCTCTAAGATGACGTCTATGCAAATTTCGCGCTCGGCGCATACATGTAGCGCTAGTGGCGCCCCTCGGAAAATGCAAAGCAGGTTTGCTGTTAATACGCGCTGTAAGGTTCGTGAGCGTTAGTTACCGTTGAGATTCGACGTAGGGTGTTGATGTTAGTCAAGAATGCCTTTAAAAAGACGAAGAAGCCATTAACAACAGCTCACGGAGTTTGAACGAGGTCGTGTAATAGGGCTACGAGAAGGTGGATTTTCTTTCCGCAATATTGCAGAACTACTTGGCAGGAATGTAGCCACTGTGCATGATTGTTGTCAGCGGTGGTCAAGGGAAGGTACTGCCTCAAGAAAACCGGATTCCGGCCTGCCACGTGGCACTACTGAAAGGGAAGACCGCCGTGTACGGCGTATGGCCGTTGCGCATCGTACCGAGTCTGCAGCAGCAATTCGAGCTGCAGTTGCCACCACAGTGACACAACGAACTGTTACAAATCGGTTACTTAAAGGACAGCTCCGAGCCAGACGCCCTGTAGCGTGCATTCCTCTTACTTCAAACCACTGCCGTTTGCGACGTCAGGGGTGTCAAGCTAGAGCTCATTGGAGGACGGAGTGGAGATCCGTTGTGCTTTCTGATGAAAGCCGGTTCTGCCTGGGTGCCAGTGATGCCCGTGCGTTGGTTAGAAGGAGGCCAGGTGAGCGCCTGCAACCAACCTGTCTGCGGCCGAGACACACTGGACCAACACCTGGAGTTATGGTCTGGGGAGCAGTTTCCTGTGACAGCAGGAGCACTCTCGTGGTTATCCCACGCACCCTGACGGCACAGTTGTACGTCGGTCTGGTGATTCAACCTGTTGTGCTGCCATTCATGAACAGCATTCCAGGGGGTGTTTTCCAACAGGGTAACGCTCGCCCGCATAACGCTGTTGTAACCCAACATGCTCTACAGAGTGTCGAAACGTTGCCGTGGCCTACTAGATCACCAGATCTTTCACCAATCGAGCACGTATGGGACATCATTGGACGACAACTCCAGCGTCACCCCCAACCAGCATTAACCGTCCCTGTATTGACCGACCAAGTGCAACAGGCATGGAACTCCATCAACACAAACTGACATCCAGCACCTGTACGACACAATGCATGAACGTTTGCGTGCTTGCATTCAACATTCTGGCTTTTACACTGGTTATTTTTAATGTACCAGCATTTTACATTTAAAATGGCTCTTCTCGCGCTTACAATAAGCTGTGATCTACCTTAATTGATTAAATATGTTACCTATACAAATGTATTGCCGCCATTTCATTCCTTTACAACTATTTTTTCGTGGTGTTGGGATTTTTTTCCGTCAGTGTATGTCAGTTAAGTGAACAATTTGGTCATTATGTATGTCCACAACTTCTTTTATATTTTCAGCGCAAAATTAATGTATTGCATTTTAACAACACTGAAAATATCAGACTCCTTCAGAAACCTAGTTACACCCGTAACTCCGTAATAAAAAAGTATTCATTAAATCTGTGTTGTACGTATACACATACCTCTACATGTGTACAACGTAGTTCATGCAGACAGGAAAACGTAGATTAGATACAATAAAGATTCTCAACACTTCGTTATATCCATGATCGGGAATTTTTATTTCGTTTCATAAAAAATTTCTATCATGCACTTTAATTCCTAAAGCAAAGATAAATGCCAATTTCTGCGGTAATAAATATAAATCCAGAATACATGTATATACAGGTAATAGACAGAAAATGGAATCACTATGCTCGAGGCAAACGCCCGTGCTTCAGACGAGGCAGCCACTAAGACTTTCCGCTAGCAAACACGGTTGAAAAGCAGGTAGAATCCCGACGTGCTTGTGAAATGCATCATGAAAAAACCACAACGACTTTGAAAGACGTGTTATCATTGAAGCCATATCGGGCCGCCCCGGTGATGCAGTGGTCTAAGGCGCTGGCCTCTGATCATTCGTCCGTAAGGGGTCCGGGTTCGAATCCCGGTCATGTTGTGTTTGTCTTACGGCACTGGCTCTCTCCCTTCCCTGGAACCAGTGACCCTAAATTAGGGACGGGCGACTGCTTATAGCCCATTGAGTTGCTCACGGTGGTCGTTAAACCTCCAATCAAAAAAAAAAAAAAGCCATATCGGAGGAGCTTCCGTTTGTAGAACAGATGATCTCGCTGGTTTCGAGAGGGCGACGTTCTCGAAAGTCATGTCAGTACTTTGTGGCAGCGGTAGTCCTCTGTAGTAGTGCCTTCTTTCAGTAGGAAATTGCGCCATGCCATATTGCTCGGATTGTTTGAGAATGGATCGCGGAACATGAGGAAGACTTCCAGGTATTGCCATAGCCTCCAATTTTCACAGATATCCATTGCATCAAACATGCGTGATTTGTGTAGATACATCGCATTTGATTTGCGGTGGCTTAGCCACGTAACAAAAAAAGAGTTGAAGAATCTGCTTGTAACGTGTTGGTACCAGATACCAGACGCCTTTTGAAATCTTGTAGCATTCTCTCCGTGTAAGAAATGTATTGGCGGATTGTGGAGAAAGACTAACATCCAGCTATCAGATGGTCATAATTGTTCTGATCTCTTTGGTATATATAGTTTCCAGACCACAATGCAGTTATCTCAATACTCGGTTTTACATTCGGTGTATTGTAAAAGGATTCCTTGGTCTTATAACAAAGTAACTTGAAATTTGTTGCAAAACAGACACTAAAACTTTAGTTGATGTGCTTTTAAATTTGTTTTAAATCTTCTGTTCATAGGAAGGATTAAAACTCTGTGTTGCTGTAAAGGTATATTCAGTTTATCGAATTTTCTTGCGTTAGTGGTATGAGATTCATCCGTCGTTCTAGCGAAGTTTTTGTTAAAGTCGCAAGAGTTCAGTGTCACACATTTCAGCGGCCTGAATCCCAAGAGGAATAGGCGACTCAAACAATGATGCTTGTTGGAGTTGTCGTCCTTGTAAATTGCTTTTGATCGAAAGACGGAGTACTTAAATTTAGTAATAATTGTTCGTCTACCGTTAAACCTTTTGTGTAATCTTTATACAATAATTCAGCCAGCGTATTATTTTCAAGCTCTTGCTTGCAAACGTGCAATCACGTTTGCAAGAACAAAATTTGCTGCACACAGTTACGTTAATGCTGGATGATTCGCCGCCTCAACTGCATCGCAAATGAAGAACAGTCTTCTAACCTTATTTGGTACAAAAAACTAACCAGCAGGCATTGCAGTATGATGTGGTCCCCTTGGACTCCAGATACGACACTCATAGATTTCTGTTTGTGCGGAGAGACGGTATTCTCTGCTATGGCTTTTTCATTCATGCGGAATTCTACTTTCGGCAGTAATCAGAGTGGACAGCGCTGGAATGCTGTAACGACATGTGGAACAATTTATTTTATGATGGTGTCACCAAATTAATACAAGTTATGTATTTTCATTGATTCTCACTGTACTTACTCCGTTTGTTGGTGACTGTATGAAATGAAAATTGTTTCTCTCTATCTGCGACTGTTTGAACTTGATGTTTTTTTCGTTTCAAAATATAGACCCTCTTTGTGCAAACAATACTGCATTACATGCCTTTGTACTTTCGCTGTAGGGTGTCGAAATTTAAACAGGCTTTTGAGCCACTCGGTGCTTACTTGATTCTCTTAGCGAAGACCTTACGAGTTTGATGTTTGTAAATTCTGCATTGACTTCAGTAAAAATATTTAGTAGGTATAGTGTGATTGTAAATTACTTCAACAAAACAAAAGGGGTGATGATACACATGAAGACAAAAAAGATTTGCAGTGGAACCTAGGGCCGCATTCCACTCCTAGTGCCAGAAAAGACTATAGTTTCATATCCACGCTGAGCCTTCAACAGTAAAATAAAGAGTCATTCCTAACGTATGAGTTGCACAATTCCAGTCGCGATAGAGAAAGACTCAAAGGAGCTGTTCAAACTCGTTTGCAAGGGCGTCATTGCACAGCCCACCCCTGCGAATGAAGGACTGTTGCACCTTCCTGTAGACTCCTGGTGTGGTGTTGATTTTGTCCGCAGCAACAGCGATTCCCGCGACGAGATCTTTCAGGGAGCCCACAGCTGTCTCGAACACCAATGATTACATGTGCCCTCAGAAAAAGGCCAGTGGATTAAAGTCGGTGGAGCGTGGAGGCTAAGCCACAGCTCCACCGCCCGGGATACGTCGAATGTGTAGTCCTCCAAGTCCTTCACGAATACGTCAATTCTCACAGTAATATCCCTGAACGGGTTCTTTTTTTTTTTTTAATTGGAGGTTGAACGACCACCGTGAGCAACTCAATGGGCTATAAGCAGTCGTCCGTCCCTAATTTAGGGTCACTGGTTCCAGGGAAGGGTGAGAACCAGTGCCGTAAGACAAACACAACATCCATGCCTCACTGGGGTTCGAACCCGGACCCCTTTCGGACGAATGATCAGAGGCCATCGCTTAGACCACTGCGCCACCGAGGTGGCCTGAACGGGTTCGGCTGCGTTTTTAAGTGTTTGTTCCTCATCGTCTACGCACGTGTACAGCGCACCGGATCTGCATCTTGTGCTTCTAATGCACTGGTTGGAACTATGTGTGTCTGCTGGACGTTTTTGGAACGTGCTATTTTCTGGCACTAGGATTGGAATGCGATGCTAGGTTCCAATGCAAAAATTGTTCGTCTTGATGTGTACTATCGCCCCTCTTGTTTTGTTGAAGGAGTTTACAATCACCCTGTATATCATTATTAATCAGAAGATGGACAAAGTAGAATTAATGGCTTGTTGAGAATGATAAGGTTTTAAAGAATAAGATAAGAATTGTTGTCATCTCAAACTAAAGTATTATCAACGGAAGAATCGGGTAGACATAAAGTATTATCAGCTGTACTGATTCTGTAAAATATTTTTTTTAAATCTAATGGAAGAACGTCTAGCAAATGGTAAACTAAAAGAATTGCATTTATAACCATTACGCCACACATATCAAGGGTCGGGGTAAGGCAACGAAATTGTAAAATAGTTTCAAAATTAATACATTTGTCATAAACGTTCTGCCTCATTGATTGAATTGTGTCGACGCATTCGCTGCAAATATTGGTGGCCAACATGAATTAGCTCAGAATTAAAAACATTTTTAACTGTTGGTCTATCAAAAATCTAAAGTGTAAAGCGACATACAAGCCTCTACAAATGTTTGTACAATATATCAATTGTGATTCATTTTGCAGATATTATAGTGGAAAAAAGATTGGATACACTTGTTCATTTTATTCTATGATTCTGAAACTTTTCGCTCGGAGTCCACTTTAAAAAGATATATAACCACTGTGCCCCCACGCTTTCAACATGAAACTGAACATGGGTTAATTCGAATAGAAGTGGCTGTATTGTGAATTATCCAGAAATTGTGTATCTGCAAAGAGCTGTACACTCTCGATAGAACCATTTCGAAGGAAGGAGTCGGACAAACACGTTGTTACATCGAATTGTCCTGTGTACGTTCAAATTATAACAAAAAAAACAACTTAGCCATTCAAAAAATATAGCATGGAACTGTAGATTAAAGTGTCAATAAAAGTTATTTCGAAGTGCATTAATTTTATTTTAAAAAAGGTATTGCGAAGAGCACGAAATTATTCACTTAAAATATTTGTTAAGGGAGACAACTGCAAATGCTGCACCGTAATTTCTAAAACTTAAATTCTCTAAATAAATTGCCGTTTACAAGCGTTCCTGTGCATTTTCTTCGTTTCGTAGTAAACTACGAAACTCTTGAAATGCCTCGCATAATTGTTTGATCGTGTGCCCGGCAGTTGCATTGATGGCCCTTTGCTCATACTCAGAAGAAATGCTATTCACAACTTCTTCATCTTCGGTATTCAATAGTGACCAATTTATTAGATCCCCTTCTGTGAGGTCTTCTAAGCATTCGACATTCACATCAAAACTAAGGTATTCATCACAATTTACATCGTTTCTTAAACACACAGTTTCTATAAGCATCTGCATAAACTCATCACTTCAGCCCTTGTATTTATTCTGCGCTGCACCAACGTTCTCTTGTATCAGATGCTCACAAGGACCATGTCGAAAATGAAGGCTCACTTTCATCCTTAGTCGATGATTCATGATAAAATAATTGTATATCGTTTCCTCGCTTACTTCTTGCGGGGCTGCATGTGCGAAATGATTAGCGGCTAAAATGTATATCACATAAAGCCTATTATTTTCCATACCAAATATGATTTGTTTGATTAGCATTTTTTGGTAGTGATTGTTGAAGTTATAAAAGACAACTTGATCGAGATGCTAAAAAACTGAAGTGAAGTTTTGTAAAAGAAATTCTACATGAATTGCTTTGAAGTTTTTGATTTCATTGAGCGCTGTACAATTTTGAGCAAACAAAGGGATCTTGCTTTCATTGTCTTGCATATTTCAAAAAAAAATGGCCTTCATCTATACTTCTCACTTGGTTCATATGCCGTGGGTAAAGATCTCAACCTTTGATGCACCGAGGTTCCTGTTCGCTACCGATTATAAAAAATAGTTTTTTCAATCCCTGAGATATTTACAGATAAACGGTCGGTGTTTCTCTGTTCAGTTTTCTCTCCGACGCTTGATTTTTCATTCTCAAAAGCAAGAGCTTTGCCCGACAGCACCTTAAAAAGACAATACCATTTGTCCGCGTTGAATATATCTTTTTTTATATTCAGACAGGAGTTTTTTCTTTACCATTCCTTACTTCTATCTATTGTCAGTATTAATGGTAATAGCATATTCGGAATTCAGTTTTTCGAATCAAGGTCCGTGTTGTAATTTATATTTTCGTAGTCAGACACTTCAAGCCTCAATAATTTCACCGATAGTCAGTTTTATAACCATAGATCGGGCATTTTCCTTCTGAATTTTTCTTTCAAACAGCGTGTTAGAATAGTTGATATTCCTTAACCAGTGTTTTCTTCAATGCTGGATATTTTCCATCTCCTGAACGAATATGATTGGAAGAAACATCTGATCATCTGACTGTTGTATTCGTCTGTCATATTTAGTTAGTCGTAAAGTGAGAGGTTTTATGTATTCCGGATAATTCATCAATATTTGTTTTCTGAAAACGCCGTTTGTCAACTTTCTTCAAAATCTTAACTTTCTTTCCAATTTGCAAAGCATTCCCTTTTGAACGATGAGATAACGAAATGTATAAAGAACGACAAGTATACTTTTTATCAGTAACTGGCAATGGCTGATATGTCTAATCTTGAAGAATGAGCATGATGTGTTAAAAACTATACATCGCAATTTAAAAAGGGAAACGTTCAAATAATTTTATTATAAGATATGTGCTGCAAATAAAGCTTAAGGTTACAGAAGGACGCAAAACGCTGGAACTTTACAACCTGAAAAAAAAATGTATTAACAACGAGTTGCTAATATGTTCTGCTTAAATATAATACTTCGGGATTATTTTTAAAAAAACTTTGATTTGTTTTCTATTCCATGTTCCGCCTGGCTGTCAGCACGATGTGAGCAAAAGAAATCACATCTTTGTATGAAGGCTTGAGAAAGATCGTATGTGGTGATATAGTGGTTTAAAATGCAGTGTGAAAGGTTGTGCGCACGGTAGAGTGTATTTCTCAAAGTTGACTTTCGAGGCAGTTCCTTCTGTTGAATGTCTGAGAGAGTTTTACACGAGTTCTGAGTACTAAGCCTTGTTCCTCCCTCGCCTCCATGGGAAAGCGATAAGGAAACTTCTGAGATCCTCACCGGAATTTGCTCTGTAGTGGATTCATGAGGTTCCTTGATCTTAGAAAGCTGGCTCCTATTACCTTAGATTTTCAGAGTAACTCAACTTTAAATAGTCTATGCCCCTAATAAAAACTGAGCAAAAAATTTCGCGAGCTGTTCAAAGCTGCCTGTTGTTCGATTTCAGTTAGGTTTCACGCGATGATGTTTATCCGTAAAGTGCTTACATCTCTGCCGTTTCAGTTGTGTAAACTCTCAGTAGCCGTACATGGCGAAAAAGTCCGAATTCTTAAAAAGTGGTATGGTAAGCACTTTTTACGCAGTTGAACAAGATTATGGCATATTATATATATACAGCGGAACTTTTATTTAACAAATCTGCCCGGAAACGGTTGAAATATTCCATACCTAGAAAATTCTTTTTTATGAAATAGATGCTTTTAAACATGAACTTTGCCCATAAAAAAATCGCTGTTTCTTACTAATTCTTGAACTTGTTAAACTTTTGTTGCTATTAGAGGTAGACATTTTCGAAGGCCTTAATTTTAATAAAGTTACAGTCACATTATCATTTTTTATTTGTTGCTACAGTGCTGTCGCTGCGCAAATTCTGAATTATTCTTTTTTTCATCTGGAACATTTCGAATTTAAAGAATAATTTAAATCAGTACATATAATATTGTTATGAATAATATATATTAACATACAAGACATAAAACTGAAGTTTTATAGAAGCAAAAGCATGCTACCTTAGAAAACAGGGTAGATCATTCCTGAAAAAAAGGGTATCTTTTTCTGAAATTTGTCACTGTAGATAATAGTTCTTAATATGTGTCATACTTACTAAAACAGCGAAAAAGATCTTCTTGTTCGTTATTAATGAACTGAAACCCATTTAGCATCGTCTAAAGTAGTTTGCTCATACACTGCCGGAAAGTGAAAAAAGAACACCAAGGAATTGGCGGACGATCATGAAATTCACATATGTTAATGGGGTTGAGTTTACTTAGGTGTGATTTTAATTTCGGGACCAACCGGTGAGCGCTTACGCCACAGCACGGCATAATATGCAAATTATCGTCATGGGTATTTAAGGCGCACGGCGAAGTGAATGTAATCAGTCGTCGGCGTACGGACACGTGCAAAGACCCTGAAGAAGCTGCAATGCCTGGACATGGCTGACGTGTACGATTTCAGCAGTTATCGGACTTTGAGCGAGGTCATCTAGTCGGACTCCGCGAGGCCGGGTGGTTCGTATCGTCGTATTGCGGAGGGAATTGGACGGAAAGTATCGGTAGTGATACGATGGTCGCGCAGATGGTCCGAGGAGCATTCACACACGACGAGACGTTGAACCGGGAGTCACAGACGGACTGATGAGCGGACCGATCGCCGCATAAGAAGAGCGGCGTTTTCAAGTAGAACATCCACTGCGACGCAAATCCGAGCTGCCGTTGCACCTGAGGTGACTGTGCGAACAATCTGCAACCGTCTACTGGATGCAGGACTACGTGCACGTGTACCTCTGGCTTGTGTACCTCTGACTCCAGCCCACCGGCAGGAACGACTGCAGTGTTGTCGCCAACATCTGCACTGGAGAACGCAATGGCGATCTGTCGTGTTAAGCGATAAAAGCAAATACTGCTTGGGAGCCTCCGATGGCCGTATGCGTACTCGCAGACGCACAGGGGAGCGTCTCCACCCTTCTTGCATCCGCCAGCGACACACAGGGCCTACACCTGGTCTATTGTTGTGGGGAGCGATCAGCTATCACTCCCGTGCACAACTAGTGTTTGTACCAGGTACGTTAAACAGCACCTCCTACATCAACAATAACATTCAGCCCGTTGTTGTGCTATTTGTAAGGTCGGTCCATCCTAGTGTTTTCCAGCAAGATAACGCACGCCCACACAAGGCACGTGCAACGCAACATGCACTTCATGGTGTGAGATAACTTCCACGGCCTGCACGTTCAACGGATTTGTCCCCCATTGAGCACGTGTGAGATTTTATGGGACAACGACTTATCCGGTCACCACGGACATCCACGACCATGCCTGATTTACGCGTCCAGGTTGAGGATGCTTGGAACTCAATACCCCAAACTTACATCCAACATCTGTACGACAGACTCCATGCCAGAATTGCACAGTGTGACGCAGTTCATGGCGGTTCAACCTCGTACTAACCATGTCACATGGAAATGTTATTTTTCAGTTTACCTGCAAATACAGCTGTATTTTTCCATAATGTTTTGATCACGTTATCCTTCATATTCCGTTATTATGCTGTATAAATTTCGTTGGTATCAGACGTCTCCTTCTTGGTGTTCTTTTTTCACTTTCCGCCAGTGTATTATCTTTAGTCCGTTGGATTCGCATTTACCGTATCAATCTTCAGAGGCATCAACAATCCCAGATCCTTTCTAAGCATTGTGTAATGTAGAATATTATCGTCAGAAACCTTGACAACAATAGGAAACTCCTTATATATTCCAAGCAAAACATTCAGCGAAAATATGAAAACAACTTCTGTAAAAGGCTTCGATAAAAAGAAAATCACATCCTTAAGTGGAGATACTTTTGTGCGCATTTTTGCTCAAACTTCTAGGTTCCCCCACGAATTTATTAAATGGAGAATTTTGATATCAGGGGTTTGTTACGTTGAAGATCACCTTTACTTATTCCTCAAAATATTGTTTCAGTTATGCTGACTCAAAGTGACTTGAAATGTGAAAAAAAATTACCGTATAATTGTCATTCTGACACAATATTTGTAAAACTATTTCACATTTGCAAGAGATCGTTGGTGAACCTTTTTGAATTTCTAAATTCTGTATCTCTAACGCTCATCACTGAAACGAAAGCTCAGAGAAGGAAATATGGAAAACCATACGACCGAGCACATATGACATATTTATTCCCATGAAGCTGCTGGATTTCCTTATGACACTGATTTACACTGAAGAGCAATTGAATTAGAGATACCTGTCTAGTAACGTGTAGCACCACCTTTCACCCTGATGACGGCGGTGATTCGTCTCGGCATGGCCTCGACCAGACACCGGAAATGTTGGGAAGCCACACCGATTCACGACCACTGAACAAGCTCCAACAGTTCACGAAGATTTGATGGAGTGGGGTCAGAGCCTCGAACATCAACTTCGATGGCATCCCAGTTGTGCTCGATGGGATTGAGATCTGGTAACCTAGCTGGCCAAAGAAGGGAAGTCACGTCGGCGGAGTGTTCATCCAACCATTCGGATACAATTCGGGAGCGATGGCATGGTGCATTGTCGTGTTCCAGATTGAGGTCCCAAGTGGGCTGTTGAAGATGCACAAACGGGAGCAAATGGTTGTCTAAAATATCCCGGTAACGTTGACCTATGAGGGACGATGTCACACGTACCAGGGGTCCCATTTCAGTCCACCTAAACAGTCCCCAGACGAGAATGCCAACCCCACCACCTTGAAGAGTACCCTACTGGCAAGAAGAATCCATCGCTTCATGTGGTTTGCGCCGTACTCGTATCTCGTAAGCCATCCGCATGTAGCAACGTGAATCTCGACTCATCAGTCCAGGCAAAAATTTTCCACATGTCTAGGGTCTAGTGGCGATGTTCCCCGCCCATGCTAAAATTTGCACCCTGTGATGTGCGGTCAGCAGCGGTACTGTGTGGGACGATGTCTTCCGTACCACATAGCGAGGATGTGGTTCTGGATGGTATGGCTGCTTACACGTTTTTTTGCACCCACCAGCGTTAAATTGCCAAGTGATTTCTTGCACTGTGGCACGTCTATCCGCTGTTACAATGCGAGCTAAACGACGGTGACCTCACTCATCGACACGCTCTTGTCCACGGCAGTTGGCTCTTGCAAGGATGGTTTTACCGGATTCGATGTACTCACGGTGCACTCGTGACACAGTGGCTCTTGAAAATACCAGTGTCTGAACAACTTCCGAGATGGAGTGACCGATTCGTCGGGCCCCGACAATTTGCCCACGATCAAATGCATTTAGATCCTTCGTCTTACCCATACTGCGTCCGACTCTTTCTGATTCCTGTCGCATCACTCATTATATTGTCGGATCGCTGCATACGTCATGTCGTTTCCGTTTACAGGGTTGACAACAGCGGCACATTTGTATAACGCCAGCTGTCTCTAATTCAATTGCTCTTCAGAGTAAAGCGTTCTTTCGCAATATTTAAAGCGTTGTTTCGCAGTGGTCAAAGTGCTGGCTTGTAACCATTCGTTCTAGATGGATAGGGGTTTGGATACCGGTGAGGCACGGATGTTGCATTTGCTTTACGGCAGTGGCTCTCTCTCCCTTCCCTGGAACCATAAAAAAATATAAAATGTGGCAAAAACATTTTTCAGCCAGAAAAGCTATTTCCGTGTAGGAAAGCAATTGGCATTTCAAAATACGTACATTTTCATGGACCAGCTAAGTTCTGTAGTTTCTTGTTTCAGAATGTGTTAGTTATCTGCCGAATCCGACTGCAGTTACCACATCCCTCTGGTATTAACACGATAAAATGTCGCAGAAAAATTACGGAGAAAAACGAAATTAGACCATGGAATTCCAAGAGGGTTGAATATTTCGAGTTCAAGCACTTGAAATACTAATAAAAATCCTGTAAAATGAACAACAGCTGTTAACGCGGTCTAGCCTGAGCCTATTACCGAATTCCAGATGAGGTAAAACTTAATAGATCCCAAGAATATATTTGGAAGCATTAGCAGCTTGTTGTTGCAATAATTTTAAGAATTTTCAAAAAAACAATTATACTCAATATAACACCAAATTCATAAATATGTGAGCTTTAGACCTCTATGACGGTATCCCACAACTCAGAAATTCAAATTTAATTTACTCTTAAGATAACCTCACGACTTTAATCAAATTAACATGCAATGATTGAACTTCAAAAAATAGTTTGGATATTATACATGACTTATTGTTTCTATATTTTACTGAATAATACGGATTTTGTCAATCATTTTGAATTATGATATAATCCTTCACTCTGTTATTAGCATTTTTTTGCACAATTATAGAGACTTGGCGATCTAAGTAATATTATTTTCTACGTGAAAAAAATTCAGGAACAATAACTTGCAGAAATCGAAGAACATGTAAAATAATGCAAATTCGTCAAGTAACCGTAAAGTTGTTTCCTGCAGGTTTTCATAAATAATGTGCGAAAATTTCAAAATTTAACGGAATAGGAAACGTAGTATGTTTTGACTTTTTTGTGTTAGAAGATGTTAAAGGAATTGTACACTGACTGAAAACAAGACTTTTTATTCAGCGCTCAGCTTACATATTTGACATTTCCACATTATGTTTTGTATGTAGAGGTCCTTGATCAGTCAATTCATAAAGAAGGAAATGCGGCATCGATTAAGTCTTCAGAAGTATTCATGATAACAAAGAAAGGGCATTTGTAAATATTGTACATCGATTCCTTTGCAGTTTCAAATATATTAAAGCTGTGGTATAAACAATTTATTTGTAATGAATAATTCATTAGGAAAAGAAAGGTAAAATCTTTGCTTAACTAAATGGAGGTTTCACAGCCAACGTAAATAAACACAACTAACTATATCCAATCGGCTATGTATAATTTAATTCGGTTTGTCCCACTAAGGAAGGAAGCCAGCGCAGTAAAACAAGCATAACGTCCATAACTCTCCAGAAATTGAAGCCTACACACATCTCGAAGGAATGATCGGAAACCAGAGATTAGACTACCTCGCCACTAATACAGCAAAGTTGAAGTTTTGATCAAGCGCATGCCCATAAAAACATCAAGCATATCGTGAATAAATCATCATTTCAATAAATCCCGGTTTTACTTATTTTCAGGAGCACATACTGCTGTGATGTATCTGTAAAGAGGGAAATATAACTAATATTAGAAGTTTATTATGATTGCATTCAAAGTACGATTGAAGCTGCAGTACTTTTATTATCCAAAACATGCATGTGATGCTCTTTGTTATGCGAAATGGAGAAGTGTGGGCATTTCCGTCTTCCAAGTTCAGTTATAGGTGTGGCATACGAGAAGTATAGAAATAATCAAGGCTATTAGATATCTCTTTAGGTTGAGCCACTTAGGAAACGAGCTGCTATTGGCTGGCGAAATGACGTCACACAGGGAGCAAAGCAGCGAGAGGCAAAGAGGCGAGAGCCAAGAGCCATCGCTGCTACGGGTTACACTTTAGCAAGGAATGTAAATAAACGCGATGGAAAATGTTTTCAAGTTCTAATAATTTCAAACTTCAAAGATTAAAATATTTATCCGTGATCTGCTATTTCCTCTTTCATGAATTAATTAATTTTGTAAACAAGATAAATTAACAGCTATAATGAATTCAGCTTCAACTAAGCTAATTATAATGAATACCGCTTCTTCTAATAATGCTTCTTCTACTACTAATAATGCTTCTTCTACTACTAATAATGCTTCTTCTACTACTAATAATGCTTCTTCTAATGGTTGTTGTTTGTTAATTATATCATAAATAAACTTTCCTGCTAGAAGTGTAGTAATAATAATGAACAAGCTTTTAACTGCTAGTAATGTTGAAGTAGTAATTAAGATGAATAAAGTCTTATGCTTGTTGTTAATAATAATCAACTAATGAAATAAACCTAGCAGCCAGACAGAGATCTGACAAAACTATGAACTGAGAAAGACGTACTTACTAAGACAATCTTTTATTTGGTAAACTTCTGGCTCTCACAAAAACGAAGATCTCTTTACACACGAAACAAAGCTCTCACGCACATAAACAACAGCTCACTCTATACAACAACAGCTCTCTGACACATAAACAACAGCTCACTTCGTACAACAACAGCTCTCCTCACGTATCGTTGATCGCGCCTATTTATACTGGCTACCACCACGTCATGACTTACACTCATTGCCAGATCTCATTCAGCGGGAGAAATAACATCTCGTTCAGTAAGAAGATAATTTACATAGTAAAATAAAATAACCAGATATAGTAAAAATCAAAAGGAATGTGAATCTAGAGTATACGTTACACAGCTTTTGTGTAAAGAAATATGAGGGTATTGCTCTAAACAAACATATTGCTGAACTTCGTAGTTCCGTAGCTCGCAGGAAGTTATATTTACAAAAACGTTATTGTCAGTGCTAAAGTAAATTCTTAAAAATCCAAACTTTTTAAAGTCTAGCATTTCGATTATCAGGGCATCAAGTAGTTAACAGGCTAAACAAACAAGATGTAAATATGTTATTCATCATTTCATTTTTGCAAAATAAATCTTGTTGTTTACAGAATTCCACTTAGTAGCCTTGAAATACAAACAAAAATTCGCACGAAATGTTTGCTTTTCAATTTATTTTAATAGGTGGCACAAAAAGCTATAAAAAATTAGGTATATAATACTATTGCAGTTGCAAGCAGTTTGGAACACCTGCTGCAGGTGTGTTTACGATTGCTTAGATGCCGAGCAGCCAGCAAGCGGTGTGTTGCAAAGAATTATGGGATCACGACCCCGTACAATTGACAGAGTGAAGAGAGAGGAGACAAGATGGCGTAGTCCCTTCAGTGTGGGTGAACACGATATTTGTTGTTCTTACAAAAGTGCTTTAAAAGAGTACATGTATTATCATCGTCTAAAAGGATTCTCGCCGGAATAAGCTGTGTGTTGTGTGAACCTCCTAAAAGGAATATTAATCATGGTAAGACTGTTTAAAACAGACTAAATAGAAAGCAAAGTTCATTGTTAACAATAACTCATTCGTTCTATGTTTATTATATATCCGTGAACCATCATTAATTTCTTAGTTGTGTGTTTAGTCAAGAATAAATAACGAAAAACTTAAATCAGGAGTCTGTCGATTATGAACATGGTTACCGTTGCAAATCATTTCTTAGTTTTTTAACTTTCACCATCAGTTTGCATTCCCAAGCCAAAGAGGCCGTGCGGCGTGGTTATCGGCTTGGTTATCTGCTGTCGTGTTTTCGCGGCGTTTACTCCCGGTGTGACGTCATGCGGAAATCCAAGTAAACGGAGACTGCAACGGCACATTGAAATGGAGCCTTCCTGGAAATAATGATGCCTCACATAGACGAAAATATTTTTAGGAGAAACAAACACACCATGAAAAGCATTTATACATATTTATTTAAATATTTTTATCAATATTAAAGTGTCAACTATTTGTGTAATAATTACTATGACTTACACTTACGTATTTAAAAATTTGGAGAAATATACAGTTCACAACATTATGCTTCACATATCGTCCCACGTGCTACAGATTGGGCTGTCGATCAGGACATGATTCAACAAGAAAGATGACACTGAATTTTCGGGTGTAATAAGCACGTCTTTTGAATCCGTTCTGACGCAAATTAAATTTATCAAAGCTATTCAAAGTCAATGGAGACACTATGGAAAATAGTAGTATCTGACGGAACAAAGAAGTTTTTCAATCGGGTTTTTAATCCCTGAGACATTACTGTAAACCGAATCGTGAACTGACGCCCTCTGGTTGCAGACTTGTGTGTTAAGAAAAACATGAATTTATATGAGAAACATTTCGCACCGGAAACGCTCTCCAACACAGAAATAATTTTTCAAATCGGGTTCTTTGAAACAGAGATATCGACAACAATAAGATGTGACTTTACGTCCCCTGGTGGGAAAACAATGGATTATTTTAGGAAGAAAGAATTCTCAAAAGGTTTTTGCATATTAGCGGTGTCGGTCCAAGAAAAAAAAAATTGTCGAGTTTTCAGGAGCCCAGATTTTGCCACAAATACATCAGCAGCAGAAATTAACACTTATGCCCCCTGGTGGCCAAACCATTCTTTACCAAACATTACAAAATATGTGAAAACTATTTTCCATCAGGTCGTGTATGCGATACCGAAATAATTTTCCAAATCGGACTCCAAGAAGTAGAGATATTGACAAAAATAAGATATACATCTACGCCCCTGGCGTAGAAACCATGCTGCATTATTTCAAGAAGAAAATGTTCCTACAAAGTTTGTCGACATGAGTGGTATCGGTAAACAAATGACTTTTTTCAATCGAGAATTTAGCAGCTCATATTTTGCGGCAAATACATCAGAAGCGTAAATTAAGACTTACGCTACATGGTGGCCAAACCATTTTTTACTAACATTTGAAATTATGTGCAAAAGATTTCCCTTCAGGAGCTGTATCCGGTGCAGAAAGATTTTTCAAATCGGATGTTTAACAGCAGAGATATAGGGTGGAAAGCAATTTACCTTTACGCCCCATAGCGGAAAGTCTACGACGTACTTGAACATTTTAAAATTATATGACAAACATGTCACACTAGAGACACTATCCAACAAAGAAGGAATTTTTCAAATCGGACTCATAGAAGCAGGGATATTGAAAAAAATAAGATATTCATCTACGCCCTCTGGCGTAGAAACCATGCATTAATTTAAGAAGAAAATGTTTCTAAACGGTTTGTCGACATGAGTACTATCGGCCTACAAAGGACTTTTTTTCGATCGAGAATGTAGAAGCTCATATTTTGCTGCAAATATATCGGAAGCGGAAATTAAGGTTTACTCCCCCTGGTGGTCAAACCATTTTTTAACAAAAAATTGAAATTATGTACAAACGATTTTTCATCAGGAGCTGTATCCGGTGCAGAAAGAATTTTTCAAATCGGAGATTTAGAAGCAGAGATATAGGGGGAAACGCAATTTACCACTACGCCCCCTAGGGGAAAGTCTATGAATTACTTGTAAATTTTGAAATTATATGAAAAACATGTCACACTGCAAACACTATCCAACGAAGAAGAAATTTTTGAAACAGGACTTTTAGAATTACAGATATTGACGAAATAAGATATTCAACTACTATATCAAAATCTATTCAACTACGCCCCCTTGCAGGGAAACTGTGGAATATTTTAAGAAGAAAACATTCCGAAATGGTTTATCGATGTGAGTGGCATCAGTCCACGAGAGAATTTTTTTCAATTGATATTTTAGAAGCTCAGATTTTATGGCAAGTACATCAGAAGCAAAAATTAACGCTTACGCCCCCTGGTGTCCAAAGTATTCTTTACCAAAAATTTGAAATTATATGCAAAATATTTTCCATCAGGAGGTATCTCTGCTGAAGAATTTTTTAAAATCGGAGTTTTAGAGGAAGAGTTATCGGGGAAAATGTAATTTACTTTTACACACCCTAGCAAAAAATCTGTGAGTAATTTGGAAAAGTAACTATATCTAAAATATTCTTCGACATAAGCGGAATTGAAAGGTAAAATTATTTTTTCAATCGGATGTTTCGAAGCAAATATGTGGAATAAAACGAATTTTTGAATCCGACATCTTCTGCATTTACGCCCTATAGCGGCGAAATTCTTCATCGTAAAAAAAAATGAAATGAAGGATCATGATTCGCATATTTCAAGCTTCCCAATGCAAAGATATGGAGGGTACAGACGGACGGACGGAAAAACCGATAACATAAGCACGATCTTTTTACAAAAGACGTGCTAAAAATAGGCGCATTTGTATGCTTGGTAAACCAACGTCATAATATCGTAAAATTATAACCTTTCTAAACAATTAATATAATTAAGGAATTGCAATTAACAGTTTCTTTTCATTTGTCTGCTTTTATTAAAAACTATAAATAGAATTCGAATGGGAAAATCGATTCAACTCGAGAGCTTTGGGAACGGGGTATATTTCACTCATAATATTTTAACTTCAAATATCACAACTAACGTGCAAAATCCCGTTTTTCAATAATTTCCTCCGACAAGCCAACATCTCCATTCCAAGCCTAGTGAATGGCCCGTTTAAAAAGGCTATTATTCATTTTGATGACAAACACCACTTGGAGATAGCAATTACAATAATTTTAGCAATATTAAACTACGTAAAATATCTTATTTTCATTCATTTTCCTTTCATGTAATGGGAACCTGAAGGACACCTATGAATGTATTTTTACACAGTGCGCCTCAGACATTCCATGAATTCAATAATGAACATTCACAGATATGGGTGGGAGAAGCTTTACTTGAGTAGTGTTCCACACAATCTGCTTCCCATTCAATATGGGTTTTACTGTACTTGTACAAATTCCTTAAGTTTTTCTGAAATGCCTTGTCAGGGACTGGTTTCAATTACTAAATCACCCTAAGCTGTATCGCTGTATATCGCGAAAACGTTCCTTTTTAGCGGAGACGTAACTTTCTAAAATTGAATAAAGTCTGCTGCAGAGAAATATTACGAATACAGTAAGTTTTGTAAAGTACATTTTTGTTGTTTTGCGAGATGAAGCAAAACGACACCTGAGAATGATACGGCGATTTATCTTGAAAGAGAAACTTGTGTTTCTTCTTGTGAAATTGCGGACCAACACTTGGAATTCAGTAAAGTAAGAGTTCCATTACACTCGAATAATTTTGACCGTTAACGTTTTGTTTTTTGGAACAAACAGCGGAAGAATCATACCATATCACTAAATCATGAAATCGTTGATTTTAAATATTCTATTGATTCCAACTGTGTTTGTCTCGGAAATTTTGGGGATTCGTCTTTTATAAAATTTCCGTCTCTGGATCGTAAGTAAACCACTTTCCGGCTCACTTACAATTTTGTTCAGCACAGTTAAGTCTTCAAGTTTGATACGAAGCATATTTGGGTAAACCTGTAGTTTAGCGTCTAAAATATTTGGCTAAAAATTTCAAAAAACAAAATCAGCATATTTTATAGTATGTAATTTAATAGCACATGGAGAAAAATGTTCTTCTTTAAAATGCATTTTTAAGATTTTTACCGTAAAACGTACCTGATGTACTTCGACGTGGTTAATAAACGCTGCAGTGACAACGTTAAGTTTTACTCCGTTGAAAGGGAAGTCATCCTGTTCGTTTCGGCGGCCGGTTCACAGGCGGAAAACTACAAGAGGAACTGGTCACGTTTTTACCAGGAAAGCGTTCTATTTTGTTGTGCTACGCTACAGAAATTAGCTCGTCATTTCTGTCTGAGTTTTTTAAATCACAAGCTGAGAATTTGTTTTTTTTTTTTGTTGCCTTTTTCTTTTCATTTCTGCTTATGGTTCTTTGATGCCGAATGTATGAAAAGACTTCTAGCTCCAGATATAACTGTTGTAACATTCAAAGGAAAAGTTTCGCTTTGATTTGTCATCCATGCCAGTAAAGATGCACGGCCAAGCATCCGAGCGAAAGGTCTGAGGGTTAGGCTTCTGATGCGTTCAAACTGAGGGTGTAATCGCTGGATTTGGACCGTTCGCTGGATTGGGTCTGGGTTCAATACCCGGATGAAGCATGGGTGGTATCTCTATCTTACGAAAATGTCTTATCTCCTTCAATGGAACCAGTTGCCCTAATTAGGATGGAGCAATTACTTATAGTCCATAGAGTTGCCATCGGTGGTCGTAAAACCCCGAATTAAAAATAAGACAGGTGCTTTATACTAGAGACTGGTGACTCTTTACAGCCTTGATAGTTCCTTATGGGGCATCAAGGTGCCGCAGTGGTTTATGCGCTCGCTTCAAACTACTCTTCAGAGATGGGTCTTGGTACGAATTCCGGTAAGACATAGATGATGTGTTTGTGTTACGGCAGTGGTTTTCTCTCTTCCCTGGAACCAGAACACTAAATCAGGGAGGGCGATTGAAAAGAAATAATTGTTAATGGTGGGTGCTAAATACTAAACAAAATATGAATAATAAACTGTTTATGTGTTTCTAGATAAGCGTTAAAACCGGAACGAGTATCTTATTCCACCCCCAACCCCTTTTATTTCTCCTCAATGGTAATTTTGTGCAAACATGACTAAGACATTACCGAATATGCTTCTGCCGGGAAAGTGAGTTCGGAACATGAGCTCATTCATAAAAGAGATAAATAGTCCTCATCTGGTGCCAAATTGGGGTCTCAGCCACCTTTTCAGTCTCAACCACATGTTTTCCACAAACTATGTATGAATGTCGGGATCATCAGGATTAACAAAGCTTTTACTGTGGATTATAAAGTAATTGTTGTAAATACCGTCTTGTAAAGGATCTATTTCTGCACGTGCTGCCTAACAGTCAAAATTGATGTGACTTCTTGGTGATATATGTTCTAGAATCACGCGTTTCAGTATACGTGCTTTCCGATTGGGCACCTCCAGCAAGAAACATTTCCCCCGATTCTCACTCAATGCCACCGAACACCCAATGTTCTTTCGTGTAAAGGCCTCAATAATATTCCCTATGGAAAGAGTAGGTAACATCTATTTCCAAAGCAATAGGATCTCCATTGTCATGACATGCTCAGACATGTACTGAATTTTTGCGAATGTATGTATGACATCCTTCCGGACAGTATTTGCATTAATCGACGACTGACTTCCGTCCAAAAACAACTTCGTAGTGAATGAGCTTTTGTAAATAAACCAGGCATCAGCAGTAGGCCAAGAGTCGATCTTTTTAAGAGACGAATGGATATGTCCGGGAAATGACGAATACCTAATACTTTGTGTTAGTTAGAATTTACGACATTTTCATCGTATCTTATCAGTTCCATAGAAATAGCGACCAATGTATATTGGTCACCTCACTGTGCATAGGTGCAAGTCATTTTAAGGAGACTTCGGCGCGCCACCCATTTCGTAGCGCTGACCGCAGTGTTCTTCTCTTTTGTCAAAGTACTTATCTTATAGACTTCTTTCCGAAATGCAGCAGCTTTGAGAATTTCGTCGCCTGGCACAATATGAGACGGAGCCCTAGGCCTCTCTGCCATAGCTGGAAAAGACTGGGCAAAAGGTAAATGCAAAAAATGCGTATAACTAGAATGCAAGCTGAGCTGCGACCAACGTCGTCACACCAGAGGCAAAACTGCATTGGGATTCAAATGTGCTGCGAACGAAGCCGTACCCGAAGTTTCACTTTCCGAATTACCACCTAGCTTGCGTTGGAGAGAAGCGACATCTATTCTAACGCTTTTATGGAAGCAAGAAATGCACCTGCATACTTTTTATTTCGTATCTAGGAATCGTATGCGAAAGAACGAAGTAAATCTCAGAATGTGTTTTGAAAAATTGAGACAGATATGAAGAGATACTTTGTCTTACATAGCACTGAAATATTTAACTTTTTTCTGACAATAACGTACACAGTTGCTTTTGTAGTCATCCGCCAGTGAAATGGCCTCGGAAGCGAGACACACGATAATCTTTGTTTCAGCAGAGTCAAGCTCGGCGTGCTCTCCGCGGTATTTTGTTAGACCTGCCCCACCATGTATTGACATCGTCGTACTTGAAGGTATGTTTTACTGTGAGAGTCGTTAAAGTGCAGGACTAAGATGATTTTTTTACACCTTTTGCTATTAAAATGCATTCTTTCAAATACATAAATCTTTTTTTTTCTGAAATTTTTAGCGAAATAATTTTGATCACTAAACTACGTATTTAACAAAATTACGTGACTTAAGATAGAAACTGGTAAAAATTATTTTGAACGTGAAGTAAATGAATTGGTTTTTGTTGCATTGTTATACGAAGAGAAAGAGAATATCACCTTTCTATGTCAGGAATTAGAAATTCTTCGATGTCTCGTCACTCAAAACGAGTTCTTTTCCTCGATTTACAGGAACGAATGCATCGAGCGTTTCAACAAACCCTCTTGATCACTCTCTATTAAACTGGTGAGTACTCATTATTACACTGAACAGAGATTTTACACTATGATGTGAATTTTTTAGATTTTTCAGCAAAATATCCAAGCATTCACCTATAATAGCAAAGAATCGCTCTATACGGAATAAGGAACCACAGATGTTTCTTCTCGATGTGTCCATCCCTTGGTCATAATAATTACCAACCGTCGTACTACGTAAAAAATTAATTAAAAAAAAGCATACAGATCTCGGGAAAACAGTGATCGTCAATTCTTGGCAAAGAAGCGTTCATTTAATTTTGATATAATTATTTTCACTATTGATAAATTTTTTACGTAAGATAATTAATGTTAAAGTTTTGATATTATTAGAAGTAGAGTCCGTAAAAACACTTCGTGCAGGAGGTTGAAAATTAATGTAAGTACATTGCCATCTATGCACGATAAAATAGTTTAAAAAATCTTTAATATAAAAACACCTTAGTCATAAAAGCATTCACATAAAAGGCACACTAGAATCTTTCAAATCCGCAACGGATCCATCCTCAGGTGTAAGTCTGATGGTCAGATCAGCAGGATATATACACAGTGGGATGAGATACACAAATGACGTAGGATGTAATGAAGGCATGCGCACTACAGAGACATAAAAGTTCCAACAGGTGAGTGTGTTATTATTCAAAGTTTATAAAAATGTTTTTAGAAGTTCCTATCTGTAGCAAAAATATCCAGGGATTATGAATGAAACTTGGGTAATCGTCGTTACAGCATTGGTGGCGATGAGCGAAAATCTGCAGACTCTCAGTAAGTAGGGTTGCTGTGTTGGAAGAACAAGTTTTTATATTATATTTGTGTTCTTTAAGGCGAGTACTCAGATTACGAGTTCTTGAACCGATATAGAGTAAGTCCTTCGTTCCAGGTTCGATAGCTTTGAAAGGTATTGCATAGATTCCATGTTTGTCTGATAGCTGTACGGGATCTCTGTCTTTTTTGATGATGGAGTAAATATTGCGTGTTTTTATTCCAAAATTAAGATCAAAAGGTTTACAAATATTTTTCAGACTGTTTATAACAATCGGGATATAAGGTACAGATCCCACGTAGCGAATGTCACGTTTATTAATGTTAATTAAGGAGCAGGTGGTACGTTCTTGAATTTTTTATAGGATCCTATTGACAGTATGTGGTGTATATCCAAATGCTGTAGTAAGGTCCCTGATTTTTCCAATTTCTTCATTGTATAGCTCGAGGGTTGAAGAGTGTGTTTTTGCACGATTTAACATAAAACGATGTAAGGAAAGTTTTTGAGATATGGGGTGAGAAGATGATTCAGGGATCATAGAGAATGAAGCAGTAGGTTTTCGATATACTGAAGTGATAATATTGTAGTTATTAGCTTCACGTCTAATCAAAATATCGAGAAATAGTAATGTTAGATCAGATTCATGTTCAATGGTAAAATTTATAGAAGGGAATTTAGACGACATAGTATTAATAAAGGTATTCAGATCAATAATAGATGAAGACCAAACTAATAAGATATCATCAACAAAACGAATGTATAATAATGGTTTGGTGCAGAAGTTTGAAAGGACATCGTTTTCAAGGTGCTGCATTAGTATTTCTGCAAGAATTGGGGAGAGTGGGGATCCCATGGGGGCACCATCGGTTTGACGGTAAATGGTCTCATTAAAACGAAAGAATGATCTATTATAGACAAGACGAAGTGCACATAGAATAGCTTGTATTTCAGAATCGGAGTATAAAGCTGCCTGCATTTTATCGACTATGAGGTTATGGACGGTTGGAACAGGAATATTTGGGTATAAGGAAATAACATCCATAGATAGCATAATAAGTGGGGTGGTGATGGGAGAAATGGAACGAATTCGAGTTAAAGCTTGGTGGGAACTGGTAATTGAATAATTGGAGGTGGTGGTAAATTGAAAAAGAAAGGAAGCTAAAACCTGTTCGAGAGGTCTGGTAGGTGAGGCATAGCTTGAAACTAGGAGTCGGAGGGGATAGCCATCTTTGTGCAGTTTTAGTTTGCCGAAGAGTTCTGGGACTCTAGGTCCTGGTGGGGGATGTAAGCATTTAACAGCAGACAAGAGCTCACAGATTATTGTTCTGGACGGATCTGATTACATCAAAAAATGGAATCAGCTATCAACAATATTCCCCACGTCATCTGCAACAAAGATCCGACCCCGGCTTCCATTGCCGCAATTCGGAAGCTTAGATCTCTGGACTCACTCCCCGCCAACATTGTTAAATGCTTACATCCCCCACCAGGACCTAGAGTCCCAGAACTCTTCGGCAAACTAAAACTGCACAAAGATGGCTATCCCCTCCGACCCCTAGTTTCAAGCTATGCCTCACCTACCAGACCTCTCGAACAGGCTTTAGCTTCCTTTCTTTCTCAATTAACCACCACCTCCAATTATTCAATTACCAGTTCCCACCAAGCTTTAACTCGAATTCGTTCCATTTCTCCCATCACCACCCCACTTATTATGCTATCTATGGATGTTATTTCCTTATACCCAAATATTCCTGTTCCAACCGTCCATAACCTCATAGTCGATAAAATGCAGGCAGCTTTATACTCCGATTCTGAAATACAAGCTATTCTATGTGCACTTCGTCTTGTCTATAATAGATCATTCTTTCGTTTTAATGAGACCATTTACCGTCAAACCGATGGTGCCCCCATGGGATCCCCACTCTCCCCAATTCTTGCAGAAATACTAATGCAGCACCTTGAAAACGATGTCCTTTCAAACTTCTGCACCAAACCATTATTATACATTCGTTTTGTTGACGATATCTTATTATTTTGGTCTTCATCTATTATTAATCTGAATACTTTTATTAATACTATGTCGTCTAAATTTCCTACTATAAATTTTACCATTGAACATGAATCTGATCTAACATTACCTTTCCTCGATATTTTGATTAGACGTGAAGCTAATAACTACAATAATATTACTTCAGTATATCGAAAACCTACTGCTTCATTCTCTATGATCCCTGAAACATCTTCTCACCCCATATCTCAAACATTTTCCTCACTTCGTTTTATGTTAAATCGTGAAAAATACACTCTTTAACCCTCGAGCTATACAATGCAGAAATTGGAAAAATCAGGGACCTTACTACAGCCTTTGGATATACACCACATACTGTCAATAGGATCCTACAAAAAATCCAAGAACGTACTACCTGCTCCTTAATTAACATTAATAAACGTGACATTCGCTACGTGGGATCTGTACCTTATATCCCGATTGTTATAAACAATCTGAAAAATATTTGTAAACCTTTTGATCTTAATTTTGGAATAAAAACACGCAATATTTACTCCATCATCAAAAAAGACAGAGATCCCGTACAGCTATCAGACAAACATGGAATCTATGCAATACCTTTCAAAGCTATCGAACCTGGAACGAAGGACTTACTCTATATCGGTTCAAGAACTCGTAATCTGAGTACTCGCCTTAAAGAACACAAATATAATATAAAAACTTGTTCTTCCAATACAGCAATGTCACCTTTACTCCTTAACGAACAATTTCAACCATTGTGGGAAAAAACCAAAATTATCACCACTCCCAAATCTAAGCATCTAACCCTACTTACTGAGAGTCTGCAGATTTTCGCTCATCGCCACCAATGCTGTAACGACGATTACCCAAGTTTCATTCATTATCCCTGGAGATTTCTGCTACAAATAGCAGCTTCTAAAAACATTTTTATAAACTTTGAATAATAACACATTCATCTGTTTGAACTTTTATGTCTCTGTAGTGCGCATGCCTTCATTACATCCTACGTCATTTGTGTATCTCATCCCACTGTGTATATATCCTGCTGATCTAACCATCAGAGTTACACCTGAGAATGGATCCGTTGCGGATCTGAAAGATGCTAGTGTGCCTTTCATGTGAATGCTTTTATGACTAAGGTGTTTTTACATTAAAGATTTTTAAACTATTTTATCGTGCATAGACGGCAATGTACTTACATTAATTTTTATTAGAAGTATGCTGTCGTGGACAAAATAATATCTAAACGAATTTTATATCTACATACTCCAATGTTTTTAATGGTTATAAAGTAATTGTTGCTTTATTGTACGAAGTTTTCCAAGCTTTCCTTCCAACGACTTCGTAGGACAGTTATTTTCCATCTCCTGACGAATTTGATTAAAATGTTAAAAAATGCTGAGATCAAGATTTTCGCAATTGAATCAAAATCTCTATAGGTCGAACAAAGTCTCTTTCAGAAAATCATGTAAGATTAATTTGTTTTGTTTTTTCTGTCTTTCTCAGTATCACTAATTGATCAACAAGTGCAAATGAAGAAATCTGAGTAAAGCTTTAAATTATATCCGTTCGGTGTAGATGTTTATATGCCACATAATCTCGATAGATGGCGACACATGGCCCATGAAGGAAGGATGATCACCGGATCCAACGACAACAGCTGCACGCGTATGATATCGTGTCCTCTTTGCTCGCATTCATACGCTATTGGTTAATGAAATGAATGATTTTTCTGGGGTATTTTCATTGGACAATTGCGGCGCCGTCCAAAAACATCTCCTCTGCGATAAAGCATAATCCTCATTTCGCAAATCGGGTATAATTACCACCAATGCTTAGACATGGGAAATGCCGTTTGTTTTTTTTTCTTTTTTTTTTGAGGTTTAACGACCACCGTGAGCAACTCAATGGGCTATAAGCAGTCGCCCGTCCCTAATTTTAGGGTCACTGGTTCCAGGGAAGGGAGAGAGCCAGTGCCGTAAGACAAACACAACATCCATGCCTCACCGGGATTCGAACCCGGACCCTTTCGAACGAATGATCAGAGGCCAACGCCTTAGACCACTGCGCCACCGGGGCGGCAAATGCCGGTTGGATACCACTTCTCTTGTGCACACCAAAAGGTACGAAGCGAATGCGAAATGCAGAGGTAATTGATAAAAGACATATTTTGTCATGTCGAACAAAGTCAATTGCAAGCATAATCTTCGGTGAACTAGCTGAACATCAAGTGAGATGACGCCTTGGTAAAGGAAGCACTTCCTGGCGGCCGAAGTTTATTCTGTGATATCAGCTGCAAAAAATATAGTGAATTAGATAACAGTTCTTAAGTCACTAAACAACAATTTTTCCAACAATTTGTTTTTACTTCTTTACTCATAAAATAAAATACCTATAGTAAAGATTAAAAGTTTTGTTAAGAGATTATTAACAAACATGTTGTTATGGTGTACGTCGGCTGCCTTCTGGTGGCCGTTAGTGGTTGAGTTCATAGGGCGAACTTTTCCAGGTGATGATTAGGAGTTTGTACGTTTAATATTGTAGTACTTTCACATACTGTTTTGGATTCTTGGCGTGTGTCGGTTTTTTTTTGTTTTTGAGCAATTTATTTTTCTGCAATTTAACTTCCTCCAAACCTGTTGTTCTGGCGAGAGGGACGATGCATTAACTTTATGTGTGGTAATCTTAGCTTTCTGGTTTTGGAAACATGAGGAAACAAATAGTGGTTAGTGGAGTTATTTATTTCAAATCCTTTGAGTTGAATTTGAGGGAGCCAAGTACTGGATGCGGTGTAGTGGTTCAAGATGTATTTGCTCTGAGTAGGACTGTGGCCTTCGAAGTGGAGGGGGCCATGACACTTTATTCATGACTCATCGTTTTTGTAAATTCCTCTCAACACACGATAATATTGAGTTTGCCCCTATGGTGAATGCGGGCGTGTTGAAACTTGAGGGGGTATTGGAACGTCCAATTAAATGAAGTACTGACCCCAGAGAACCCTCCTCCACCTAAAATGAGACATTACAGTACCCGGATAGTTAAAGTGACTGGAGTGTGTAATGTTATTTCTCATCAGAATATATCTTATGGTGCAATTACCCACAGAGAAACAGAAACTGTACAAGTACAGTCGAAGTAACTTCGGGCTTCAGGCAACTTGCAGTTTAAGGATGTATGTCCCAAATTATATAAATATGTATGTGTTTGCACATCTTAGAATCCAGCACTGAACATTTTTAATTTCACCCTCCGAATCTGATCATATTTCAAACCTGGACAAACCCTTTTTAGGGAAGCCCCAGCCTTATAGTTGGTCAGTGAAGGGATATTATGACAAATTTCATAAGGAGACGCACATTTCGTCACACCGTGACCCGTTTTTAATACACTCACCTCCGCCAAGCTTCAGTGTCCACATCAGAAGATTTTGTTAAATTTGAATAACCAGCAATGATAGATTTCAAATGGCAATTTTACGGGAGATATAATGCTAAATTGTGGAATAGACAAATACGATACACAGGTCGAAATACGGAAAAGAAAACAAATCGTAAATAGAATTCACTCAACTAATACCTGTGCATTACATTCAGAATCGATTTTCCTTTTCTTGCGTGTATTCACCGGAGCCGCCATGTTTGTTGCTATTAACAAAAACTTTGCTGGATATTTGACTAATGCACACACTGATGTTTAGCTGCCCCAGTTACTTCCGCGAGAAAAATGTGCAATTGAAAAGATGATTTCCTAATGAAAAACTAAGGAGGCAATCGTCACGTAGAGCTGATCTTTGGGTGGAACAGGTGGATATTTGACACCTGAATGGCTGGAGAGAACAACGCTTCCAGTGACTGTGCAGATCTTTACTATAGTCCTTAACTTTTCATTGGGCCAGATGTTCCCAATCTGTGCGTCGCGAAGCCCCAGGGCGTCGCTGGTCTTGTTCAGGGGAGTCGCGACAATAAGGGAAAGCTAGAACTTGTAATTTATAGTGAAAGGCAGCAGGCAAATTTTCATAGCATGCACATATTTTAAAGAATGAATTGCAAGAAAGTATGTTAAAGAAAGAAGAAATCATATCAGTTTTTTTGTTGTGAAAGCGCTCCCTTCATCTGAGTTCCGGACTCTAATGCTCTTTGAAAACTTGACGTGACCTCGCCTTGAGGATCTCGTTTCCCCTGCAGTCTGAAAATGTGCTGAACCAAGCAAGGTCAAACGGTAACGTACTACCACTGCATTGTTGGGCGTTTAGTTGACTACGCAGTCATCATTCGTTACATTTGTAGTGCATATAAACATTCGTTTCAACTGAGCTGCTGTGTTTCTGTGAACGTAGTTATTTCTATGTATGTTGGTTTATGATCATGGAGATGTTTTTAAATAAAAAACGTGGTTTTAACAAGAACTTCGCTGGATATTTAACTAATTCACACACTGATGTTTAGCTGCCACAGTTACTTCTGTGAGAAAAATTTGCAATTGAAAAGGCGATTTCCTAATGAAAAGCTGAGGAGGCAATCGTCACGTGGAGCTCAGCTCTGCGCGGAACAGGTGGATATTTGACACCTGATTGGCTGGAGAGAACAACGCTTCCTGTAACTGTGCGGTTCTTTACTACACCCCTCAACATTTCCCTGGGCCAGATGTTCCCAATCTGTACGTCGCGACGCCCTGTGGCGTCGCGGGTCTTGTTCCGGGGAGTCGCGACAATAAGGGAAAGCTAGAACTTGTAATTTATAGTGAAACCCAGCAGGCCAATTTTCAAGGCGTGCACATATTTTAAAGAATGAATTACAAGAAAGAATGTTAAGGAAAGAAGAAAACACATGAATTTTTTCTGTTGTGAAAGCGCTCCCTTCATCTGAGTTCCGGACTGAAATGCTCTTTGAAAACTTGGCGTGACGTCGTCTTGATGATCTCGTTTCTCCTGCAGTCTGAAAATGTGCTGAACCAGGCAAGGTCAAACGATAACGTTCTGCCACTGCATTGTTGGGCGTTTAACTGACTACGCAGTCATCATTCGTTACATTGATAGCGCATATAAACATTCGTTTCAACTGAGCTGCTGTGTTTCTGTGAACGTAGTTATTTCTATGTAAGTGTGTGTTATTTTATGATAATATAGGTGTTTTTAAATAAAAAACGTGGTGTAGAAGAAGTTGCAAGTATTTCTAAACAGGCCAGATGGAACAAGTCCAGAAATTATGACGACACGTATTATAATTAGATTTCGGTTCCACGAGCACTGTTGTTAAGAACGAAGAACGTCCTCCGTGTGTACTCTACTTGAAAGTGTTGGCAGCTAAGAGTATGCTTCCAAACACAAACTCGAATGTAAGCAATTTTTTTTTTAATTTTGGGTACAGGGGCGTCGCATGGGAAATGTGACTTGTGAAGAGCGGCGTGGTCACAAAAAGTTTGGGAATCCCTGCTGTGGGCTATTGTTTGCTCACTTGTAATAGCAAAAGCCTTCCCGCGTGAAAACGACCGCCGCAGGAAAGAGGCTTCAAACTGTTCCTGCGGTTTTTCCTTATTTCTGAAATATTTAATTTTCTACAATTTTTGCTTTTTTTTATAAATCTTGGAAATTTTTAAATTCCGAAGAGTAGCAAGCTGGCCGGACTATGGCCAGCGGGCCGTATGTTGGATAACCCTGCTCTATAACATGTGTAGTTCACATATCCGTGTGTGCAGATCGCTGTATGCTAACGACAATATCCTGTTTGCAGAATGGAAATGAGAGTTGCAGAGCATGTTCTCCCTAATGTACGACGTTTGCATGAAACACAAACTGAATATTAATAAGGGATAAAACAAAGTCTTTTTTGAGAGAGCAACTGGTAGGTCTGAATGTAACATATAGGTCTAAATGGCAAAGTGATTGGCCAGGTGAATGAGTTTGTGTATTTTGGAAGCATGTTTGACAGAGAGAACAAATTGGATGGAGAAATTAGTAGCCGAGTGAATTCTTCATTGAAAGTCATAGCGGCTTTGTGAGGTTTTCACAGGTATGATGGGTTCGCAAGAGAGTCCCCGCTTGGCTTCGAACGAGAGTGTAATTGTTCCTACTCTGATATATAGTAGTGAAACCTGGGTACTGCAGAAGAAACATGGGAGACATTCCATAGAGATTTCACGGAGTTTAAATCCGGGGATTTTGGAGGCCCCTGGATAATTTCAAGTTCATATTAGTATTGCTCAAGTTGTTATTGGATCATTTGGCACGGTGGGGCGTTGCCTTGTCTTGCTGAAACGGACCATCAGGCGCAGGATCCGCGAAGGACATGACGCTGTGTAGATCATCAGACAGTATGTCCTGGTAGCACATAGCAGTTAAGGATCATTAAAGGCACACTAAAGGACCAAATGTGTGCCTGGGAAGGTTCCTCAAATCATTACTGAGTTGACCTGGGACGATGGAGCTAAAGCCTCATGTTGTCGATGCAACAACCACACCATTCCGTCAGCACAGTATAGCCGAAAACCCGATTTATCTAAGCACACGACATGATGCTACTCTGCGCGGGTCCAGTTTTGAGGTTCTGGGAACCAGGAAAAGTGTTATTTCCAAAGATGAGCAGTCAACAGAGACACCCGGTTAGGTCGTGGGCTCCAGTAGATCAGGTTATGTCGCCGCATGTGCTTACGGTTTGCTCAATGACGCTGCTTCCGCCTCCGATGTTTAGCTTGGATGTGGTTTGCCCAGCCGTTGCTAAGAAATTGTGGTTACGACCGAGCTCATCTGTGGCGTGTGGTTTGCCACCGCGTGCTCTCTGTGCGTTGATACGTCCAACCGTATCGGGGTACATTTTAGATATGGCACTGAGTTGGTCAAAACTTTCGCTATTATCGACAGTGTCATCAAGAATACATCCACCTCCGTTAAATCTTTTGGCCAGTGAATTTGTCTTTAGGCATATGTAGCGGCACCACTTCCTTTAATTGTAAAACTTTAGCTTCGTTCTGATGTTCACTTTTTAAAGCATTTGCAGAACAAGGGCCAAAGATTTCCTTAGGAAAACGAAGGTGAACAGTGAGTGGATGCAAATAATCGTAGGAAATGCCGTAAGTAAGCATCAGAAACATTATGAGATCTCAAGCGAAGTCTTTTTCTCAAAGCAAATTTTTTTGACTAGATTGAGCATGTGTAGTCGGATATATCTTCGAACTCTGATTAGTGTTTTAAAGTCTTATTCCCCTAACTCCTGCTAGCAGTTAGAGAAATTTCAAAACATTTACAGAATGTTTCCAAATAAAGTAATGTGTCCAGAGGCAAAGATATGTATTTCATTTATCCAGTAAAAAACTGTAAAACAAATTTTGACTTCCAGTACATATATTATTGCATTAAAAATATATTTTTTTTAGTTCCTTGAAAAGTGCAGTTTCGAAAATAATAATAATAATATTAACAATAATAATAATAATAATAATAATAATAATAATAATAATAATAATAATAATAATAATAATAATAATAATAATAATAATAACACACTATATTAATAAAACACATCCATACCTAACTCATGCGCCACTAGCGGTGTGATGCGAGAGTGTGTTTTGGCGAAATTAGGCTTTCATATAATTTCTGTTTTAAAATGGAAAGGGCAAGCGTATTAACTGGATTTGTTCCTGGAAGTGATTTTGAATGCGAGATCGAAAAATGTCCGGTAACATTAGTCCGATCGGGCTTGTGTAAGGCTTAGATTCTGCTCATCTGAACGACGGACCACCCAAAAATGGCGGTTAGGAACGACCTATCGCAACCCAGAAAAATAAAGATATTAAAATTTAAATTCAGTCAATGACATCACGTTTTCCGAACTGTGTGAGCTTCGCGTTTCTCAACAACTTTCAAAGCTCAGTTATAAATCACCTTTATTTAATGATCAACTTTGCGCTGAGAACCAGTGTACAGCTAAATGCAAGATGTCTTGGCTAGGGAGATAGTCGCTGAAGGAAACCAATGATGTTCAAAGCACAGAATGCCGACGACTGTCCTAAGAATTATCATGTTTCACAAGCAATACTCTGGCACCTCAACGTGTAGATCAATTTTCAAATTAACACTTCACGTCATTTAAAGATCAAGTAAAATTGTTCTGATACAGGATAGAATGACTAATGGAAGACAAAGTATGCATCTACCGGTATGGGTGCCCGGGGTAATAAAAACAGCCTTCACAAGGCAAGTAAATCCTTCTTCCAATAAATAAGGGACTCCTACGAGGGAGGGAAGACCACTGTCACGTAGTCTTCATTTTCGCTGACCCAAAGTCATGAACCGCCACTGGGAAAACAGAAATTTGCAAGCGCGTTTAATGAAACACATAAATGATTGTTGAATTTATGCGTTCTTTTAATAGTGCAAACAAGTACCAGAATGGATGAAAAAATTACACAAGGAATTTACTACTTCAGTGCCGCAGCTTAAATTAACGGAAAAAGATCTAGTAGCCAGGGAAAATGTTATCATAAAGAAAAAAGTACTTAATCGATGTAAACCCAGCGAAGTTATAGGAAAGAACCAATTGCGACGCACATCAACCTGCTGAATCAACGACAGAGGATACGCACAGAGGGAATGAAAGTACATATTATAGAACCATACTTTAAAAGGAAAATATCATTAATACCATCAACTGAACCGTAATATTATTTTAATGAAAAGAAAAACTTCTGCTTTACAAATTTCAGAAAAATATGTTAATTTTTGAAAGGATTCACGCACTCACAAGACTCAAAATTTACAAACTAAAAGAAAACGAAACCACAGATCTACTTATTTGCCCAGTGAATAAAGTTATACTCAAAGGATTCGTTGATAACACATCTTTCCTTTAAGACAGATTGGTATATTGCTCTTGAAAACTGAATTGCCTTTTCCAAATGGACTCCAACCAAGTTTTATATGCTCATGAATTTCTTCATCCATGTGGTTCCAGCTTGAAATTTTTACCAAAGTCCAATGTAGGTGCTGCTTGTCTCTAGACTTTCCCCATCAATCGATAAATCTTCATTTCGTGTTTAAGAATTGCTATGTTTGTCTAAAAGCACAGCATTTCCATTTCGTGTAAAAGCACAAATATGTTTTTCAGAAGAAACAACGATTTCAAGAGACCCTGTGCATGCATTGCCTTTTAATGTGCAGAAATGTGTGTGTGTGTGTGTCATTCCCGTACATCGCGGTTTCGACGCCGCTGCACTAAACCTGATCTTGAAATCAGATCTGAAATGGTGTGTTTAACTTCTTATAGCTTGCAAATGTGTCGGTAATATTACAAATTAATCATTCGTATAGAATCTGCAAAAGTCACTTGTCTAGATATTGTGCTGTAAAATATTTAAGACATTGACCTTTCGTTGATTAATACTAAAGGACCGCGGTCGGGCCAAAGGTCTGAATATCTGAAATCTCCCACATTATATACGCTTAAGTATCATTTTGTGCGAGCTAATTAACGTGGCGTTCCTTTTCCTTCGCCAGTTGTTTATGATTTACCATTGCATATCTTTAAGGTTAATAAATTTTGCTACAATAACGTTTTTTTCTCTTAGGTGAATCAATATATGATGAAATAGAGCTCTTCATATCTCGATGAAAATTTGAAAGGTGTTACCGAATGAAATACGGCATTAGCGTCGAGCGAACTGAATGTGAACATAACAAGCCAGAAAACCGAAAAAGAATCTGTACGATCAGACGGACGAATTTGAACTGAACGCCAGCGATGCGATTCTTGAAGTGTTATTTTTAGATGAATGACACCTCTGTCAGATCATTAAAGCATTGACATCTGACCAAAACCTCGAAGGCGGAGTTTCGGAGCGAAATAAAATCGTGCTGTAATCAAAATTGCTTAAGGAATCGTAGACAAAGCGGAAAATAAGAGAAGTAAATATGTAGAATTGGCAAATACATGAATGGCATGAGCAGGAATATGATCTCAGTGAAATAGCCGAATCCAAAAGTGCACGATTTTGTGGACCAAAAACGTCAATGGAAAGATTGAGAAGAATAAATGTGGAAGTGGGTGTTCCAGCATAAAACCAGCGTAAAGCTTATTAGATTAAGTTTGTCCCAGTCGTGTGCCTTGGAAATGGAAAAGTACTTTACAGTTGTGTTTTGAAGCATATTTATTTTTATTGTCATAAACTGGCAATGGGTAATGACTTGACAGGTTGTGCCTAATTCATTTATGGAAAACTATATTTATTAAATTAGAAAATGCCACGACCTTAGAATCTTTTCCCCAACCCAAATATCAATATTTCACATAATCAGGTGAACCAAACTTCACTAAAGAAAAATCGAAAAAAATTCCTTCACTAAGCGAAAAGTTTACATTTCACTCTCTCAATGGTCATCCTTTTGTCATAATGATAATTGTGTCTATTTAAAGGACTGAAATTGTTTAAATTACAGTCGGATTTGGGAAACACACCCGTAATATGTATATCAGGGATGGCGGACTTATGGCACGCGTGCCACTGGGTGGCACACGAATACAGTTTGAGTGGAACAGCGGCCTGAAGATTTGAACATTAAATAAAAGTTTAGTTTTTTGAAAAAAAAATTCGACAGCATGTCTGTAGTGTGTTCTTGTAGATAATCGAGCTCTGACAAGAAAATTAATCTTGCCAAGAAGTGTCCTCCAAAGGGGTAGTAAATCAACCTTAATTTTTTATTTAATCGCCTTATGCATTAATTCCAAAAAGACAACGTTTTAAGGCAAAGCTAAATATAAACACTAAATTGGAAATATGTATAAACAGTTCCAGATGTTTTAAAAATTTAAACGAGAGTAAAATAAAACTACATAATAATAAATAATAATAAAAGCTTGCTTTTACGATATAGTTTGTACCCTACGCCAATGAAACGTAATTCAACCATTTACTGTTATTGATTTAGGCGTATTCCACCCGATTAAAATTAATTTGTTTAATAACAATTCTACTGTCAAGCAGGGGTTTACCTATGGCCCAACCTAAGTATCTTTTAAGCATGACAAATTAACGATATTAACTCAGAAAGCTTTTGGCAATCCACAGGAAGGCATTCATTGTTCTACTGCCTCCTGCAGTTAGTTGGGAATTGCCTCGGTTTACCTTCTCTCGTTTGTTTGGCGGAGGACTACACGATGGAAGAGTTTGTAGTGTACTGAGAAGTTGAAAGTCAAACCGTCTGTATGAAGTACAACATGTGTTGGAATTAAAAAACAATATTTAAAAAAGCGTATGCTTTTGGGGCACACTTCCTACTCACATTCTATCAACAAAGGTAACTGCATTGCACTTCCTTATATTTCAATAACTTCTGAAAGGTTTGTTTTTAAACACAGGATAGGGACCTTCAAGCTACTCAGACTCTTCCATACATATTTATATAGAAAAAAGTTCATTTATAATACTAAAAATTAATTACCTGAAATATTTATTTAATGTTATAAAAGCTACCAACCACTGGATAGATTATTTTTAAATCAAATACTTTCATCACTCTTGACATAAGTGTCATTGTATTAAGTTTTAGACTACTTTATAATATATAACAATGCAAATCTCTTTAAAATAATGTATAAATGCATAACTTTACTATTTCTGTATGAATAATACGATGACCGGACTGCTTGAAGAAATGACAAATTAAGGAAAAAGAGGTGATATAGGATAGCAATATAAATTTTATTCAGGACCTCCTACAGTGATTTTCACAATGTAGAAACAAGTTTCGAGAAGGAAATTTAGTTTGAGCATGTGTAGCAACTGGATATACGTATATCGCAAGTGCAGATGACATTTGGCACTGAGAAAGAATGCAAAAACTTATGGAATGTACAGTTTTTAATGACAACGAATTTACACAGCTTTTTAGGAATGCTGGTCATATTTGGAGACAAAGACAGATCAAAGAGCTCTTACATGTCTTCGCAAAATTTTAGATCTTGGCAAATTGCGGTAACCGTTCCGCCATGGGCGAAAGCAAATGTATTCTAAGTTTTCTCACATTCCCGGACATCAAAGGCAAAATAAGCTTTAATTTTATTACTTTTAGAAATACATATACGGTAAGAAATATAATAAAATCCTTGCTCTCCATATGGGAGAAATTAGAAATCACATTATGTAAAATATACAAGAAACCACACTGGTTTTCTAACAACTTACGTTTTTTAAAAGCAGTCTGTAACACCACTGACAAAAACAAATTTTGCCTGCTTCAATATCAGTGAAAATAACATATTGAGTAAATTATATAGAGTTTTTAAAAGGGAAAAGTGCTCATGTTATTTTTGAACGAACTCAATTCACATATCCTGATTATTAGAAAATGAGACGATGAAACGGCATTTAAACATAGTTAAGCAGCGTAGTCGCTGTCATAGGATGCCGAAAGTCGCCCCTGTTGGCAGCAGAATTTGTTTGAAATATGTGTGCCAATCCATGTACGTTAGTTGCTTACCCACGCCAGCACGGAATTGCAGAATCTTACTCAGAAGAGTTCTATCATTCAAAAGGAATTATTAGAAATGAGACGATATATGTGGTCAGTACGCATGCGCCTCACCAAGAAGTGTAATATTCATTTAGCTGTATAACATTCATAAAGGACAACTAGTGGGATGTTAAAAATAAAACGCAACGCGGTATCCGTATATTTGTGAATAATTACAACTTGTAGAGGAAAATTGTGATGGTATCTAAAAACTGTAATGCAAATTGAATAAAGCATATCGAAATATAGACAAATATTTAGGAAGTCGCGATATCCATTTCTGAAACTATCCGCTTTTGGTTTTCACACACGCTACGATATATCATAATAAAATTAATGTTGCTTAATTTGTTTTCAAACATTTCCCTATTTTCTTCGTTTAACTTCGACATCATTGAAGCAAGGGGCAGATAAGGCCTGAATGAAAGAAATTAAGGGAAGTTAAGATCTGAATGGAAAATGTTGTTAGATATTTCCGCGAAATCAAAAAGGAATAAGATAGGAAAATATTGAAGGAGCACTACTGAAATATGAACTATACTGCTATTCATTTAATCTTTCCTCAGCAAGACTAAAGCTGTTTGCTCAACTCCTAAACAAACGATATGTGGACATCTAAGCCCAAATTTTTGTGAAAGACTTAATTCAGGTTCACAGAAAAAGTTTTAGTGACATCCACATGTTTCACTTTGGAACAATTTGTGTTTAGAGGAAAATCGCGTCTAAAAATACAGTAATGTATCAGAATGTTCAATTGTTAATTGCTGTATATAGAAGATTACGCATTGTATTAAGTTACGCTGCATAAAAAAATGAAACTAAATGCTGAATAGTTTGTCCATAACATTTGATGAGCCAGTCTTTTACTTATCTCCTTAGTCTTTCTGTAAGAGTAAACCAATTACAGGGTTTTCCTTCTGCTCTTTCTCATGATGCTATAAGCAGTGTTTCTTTTCTAAAATAAAGTTTACAGGCAATCCCTTACACAGTTCCATTCTTTTCACTGGTGCAATGTAAACAACAATATCAATAGTAAATTTTAATAATATAGGAATAACTTTAATAAAATAAAAAATCAATACCTCCTGTCAAAGCAGATTCCAAAACGCCATCAATGCATTGTTACTGCTATTTCTCAGTGTTCTTGCTTTGCTCTTAACATCAGTTCTGTTCGAAAGAAAATGAAGTCCAACTCATTTCTGTGCGACACAAAATGAAGTCGTCAAGTGTCTTTTCTACGTAAAAGAAACGAAAATATTTTATCCCAGCAGTTCACAAATTACATACACTATATTGACAAACGTCACTGGACACCTAAAAGAGAAACACAACATAGCATTTATTGACATACATTATTAGTACGGTGTCTCACACCTTTGGCCTTAAAGTATGCACTGACACTTCGAGACATGCTTTCGACAATGTTTTGGAACACATGATACGTATGCGCTTCTGTTCTGCACATAATCCTGCTGCTAACTGCTGCTTAGTGTAGTGCTTTGTTCCAAACTTCTTATGCGACGCTGTAATTCATCCCATAGGTGATCTATGGGATTAAGATTAGGGCTCTGTGCGGGCCAGTCCACACAGGATACGGAATTATTGTCAAACCACTCCGTAAGAGTCTTTGCTTTATGGCTCAGTGTCTTATCCTGCTGGTACCAACAAAGCTCGTTTCCATGATATTGCCACAGAGTTGGCAGGATATAATTGTCCAGAATATTGAAGTAGACATGCTGGTTAACAGGTTTGTCCACAATAACCAAAGGGCCGGAACCATACCCCGAAAAACACCCTCACACGAGTACACTTCCTGTTACAAACTTGACCGTTGGAGCAGGACAGCGCGGAAAATAGCGTTCCACGGCTACCGTCATACCCACACACGACCATCAGACTGATGGATTGTGTATCTGGGTTCATGATTCCAAAGGACCAGTTTCCATTGATCTACGGTCTACGATAAATGTTCTGTACACAATGCTAAACGTCAAGTAGCATTCCGAGTGGAGATGGAAGGCTTATGAGCAGCCGCACTACCACCGTAACCATGGAATGAAGTTCTCTGTGAATGATACGTGTACATACCGGCGTTCCAGTATTTTTACTCACCTGTTCACGGAGGTCTTGTGCAGTAAGTACTTCGTCGCTTAGCTGTAATGACTCTCCTGAGGCTTCGACACATTTTATCACTGATTTTCTTTGGTCTGCTGCTACGTTTTGCTTCGTCTGGCACGCCACGTGTCTTCCACGTATTCAATACATTCAAAACAGTTGACTTGGGTATATTTAAATGGCACTCGGTTTCTGGACAACTCACTAATGTAACACCAACAATTTCTTATTTCTTAAAGTCAGTTCTCTTCGTCTGCGACATTTTTACTGAACCTCACAGTGCGATATCATCGCGGTGAGTGTATTGCAGTATTTGTTTTAGAATTTTTCCTGAGTTTTCTCAATTGCATCGGGAAAGAGCGTTTTCACTCCTTCTTATTGTTGGTTTTGGCCTTGAGGCAGTTTTTTTGTCCATTCAGGTTGTCATTCCTAGTGTCCCTATTTGTTTTCGTGGAAAACTCTAAAACGGTTGCATTACGAACAAATATTTTTCCTGTTCAATCGAAGCCAAACGGTGGGTATGTTGAAATAGTGAAATTTCCGAGACAGGGGTGGCGTTTTCGCACTCATCTTTTGTTTCGAGGGTAAAAAAAAAATGTAGTACAAACGAAATTATTTGTCTTACATTCGAACACAAACGTATGACAATCGAATGCATATTGAAATTTTAACTATCCCACTAAATTTCAATTTGTTGAAATTTGAAAATTGTTGTTGTACTAAACAAAAACGTTTGCAGTTTATACAAGCACAAACGGATAGGCTATTTATTTATGTTTTACTTTGCAACGTGGGAATATATGTGAAATAGATCTTCGTACTGTGTCCTTTTGGGAATCTATCCAGTCGCGTTGGAGCTGTGGATGGTCCAACGCATTTGATTTTCACAATAATATCAGTTACAATTAATCGGTACAGATGCGCTCGCTGCATGTCAGAAATTGGCCTAACTGACTTTTTGCTAAGAAGGCAGGCTATGATTGTCCAACTATGAGTCTCTGAGCTCTGCTTCACGGCGCATTCTTCTTTTCATGCTTGGTTATGAAGCTAGTTGTGACACTTTGTTTTGTGCTCGTGTGGGCAATGACAGTTATATATACAGTATATGCAAACCCAGAGTGTGTATCCGGAACATTTGATCGTATTGTACATACTAAGCCAGATTTAGCCCCTCTTGCTACTTGAAAAAACATCAAGCAAAAATTACGTTATGCTTTCGGTCATGGGTGTTCTCGGCTTTAATATTTCTGTTTGAATAACTCTTTGATCTTCAAAATGTTTTTAACTCGGAGTCAGATACTCTGTAGCTAAGACTTTACGTTCATGATGCATGACAATTTTGAAAACATTTGGTGAATTTCCCAATAGAAGAATCTCTAGGTTCAAATTCCTTAACTGGAAATGTGGTGCATGGTGAATAAATTCCGTTACTTTGCGAAATTTTCAATTTCCGTATTGTGTCATAGCTCTTTATTACTCCCTGTAGTATATCAAATTAGTATATTGACACGTTATCCTGATACGAGTTCAATAGGTTTACGCGAGATAAATAGCGCAAAATGGTTGTTTCTGGAAATACATTTATTTTATCTGTTTATTAATATTTTTCATGTTCGTTTCGTGAACACTTTGTTTTAAATTTTTGTTGGTTGAACCTAAATTTTTTGTTGTGCAAACGTTGACTGAGGCTATATCAGTGTGGTAAGTAGATAGCTATTTATTGGTTTTGCATGTTATTCCTACGCGAAGCATCCTTCGCATCGGTGAATTGAATCTTTTTATAGCCCATGGTAAGGGAATGAACACCATTCTTTCTGAGGAAAAACCGTGGTTGTTCAGGTGGCGGAACCTGCCTTCCTTGCATTTACAAATGCTTTCCTTACATTTACAATGATTTTCTGTTCAAACAAACACAGGGTTTTCCGTCCAGCACTTTAATCTTTGCTTAGGTTCTGAATGGCGAGCCGACCAACTTTAGCCCTTTATATAAATTTAGCTCAGAACAGATTTGTCTCTGCTACGTCCTGAAGCACAATGGCTGTCATAACAATCTGGTCCGTTTTCACCAAATATTCGTACTTTCACTTAGGTTCAGAATGAAATTATACGTCATTGTAGAACATGTAAAATAAAAAAACGGTCGCTCATTTTTGAAATTAATGATGAATCAACATCGATTATTTAAAAGCTTCAAGCTATCTGAATCCCATTGACAGAGAACACTTTGCGTATTTGGCCATTCCTATAATTGTTTGAATAAAGCTGCGCCATATCAAATTATGTTTACAGGATTTTTTCCTAGGACTACGCCTTCGGACATATTGGAGGATATTGAGCTATTACAGGAAAAACATTTTTTACGAATATATTGTCTTAAAGCAAAGGACTCTTCGAAAGAACTCCAGTCGGATGGCAAACCGAAAGCCATCAGGTTAACGTTATCCACCCAGTTGCCCAAAAATTCTGCTAAAATACTTTTTAACAAATTAGCCGTTCTCTTCAAATGCCTTAATCTAGCTTGATTGTTCTTTAATATGAATTACAGTTGGAAGAGAAAAGATACCTAAGTTCTTCTTGCCTTTGCATATGAAAAACAGATAGAAAACCTGAATCAAGATATCCTGAAACAATTGTTCAGTAAACAAAATCAGATAAACTTATCAGAAGTGTTATTTTTACTCTCCGCACAAAGTATTTTCTGTTCTTCGGTATCACACAGCTCTGTTCTGCGAGCGTTACATGCGATTCACACTTTAGGCCTATAGCTGTTAAAACAAAAACGCGTTTCCTGAATTTCTGGAGAAAGAATGATCACACAAATTTAAGAAAACAAATTATTATAATAATTATGTTTCCAAACAAATTACTGTAAGACCTTTGATAATTGGCTATGTTTATTTCAGTAACACAAAATAAACTGTAAATACGTGAATGAATATGTTATAAATAAATTCCAGGTCACAATATTATGCCGATTGAATTACTCATATATCAAAGTTATTTTTTGATACTTCAAAACGTTCCGGAATTTTTAAGCAAAGGTAAGGCTACAAAATAATCTTTGCAACAGCTGTTGCTATTGCAGATAATAAGACCCATCCAGCGTTTCATTTTATTCCAAAAAAAGTATAAATTATCTCAAATTTTCAAATGAATCCTTACGAATTTTTTTGATTCCGGTGGAATTTTCTGAATAATCCAATTCCATCCTGAATCTCTAGTAATATTTCTGCAAAAAACAAAATCACATCAATGAGACTTTTTCACTTCAGTGATTCGTTTTCCTCTTTTCGGAATTAATAACAGAAACTTAAAGATTGGGTTGATATTTCCATTATGTTCATACACTGACGGAAAAAAATCCGAACACCAAGAAGGGGTTGTGTTAAATAAACGACAGTTGGTAGGCGGTGAGAGTACATCTGTAAGATGACGTCTATGCAAATGTCGCGCTCGGCGCATACGTGTGGCGCTAGTAGCGCCCCTCGGAACATGCAAAGCAGGTTTGCTGTAAATACGCGCTGTAACGTTCGTGAGCGTTAGTTATCGTTGAGATTCGACGTAGGGTGTTTGTTAGTCAAGAATGCTTTTAAGAAGACGAAGAAGCCATTAACAACGACTCACGGAGTTTGAACGAGGTCGTGTAATAGGGCTACGATAAGGTGGATTTTCGTTCCGCAATATTGCAGAACGACTTGGCAGGAATGTTGCCACTGCGCATGATTGTTGGCAGCGGTGGTCAAAAGAAGGTACTGCCTCAAGAAGACCGGGTTCCGGCCGACCACGTGGCACTACTGAGAGGGAAGACCGTGGCGCATCACACCGCGTCTGCGGCAGCAATTCGAGCTGCAGTTGCCACCACAGGGACACAACGAACTGTTACAAATCGGTTACTTGAAGGACAGCTCCGATCCAGACGTCCTGTAGCGTGCTTTCCACTTACTCCAAACCACTGCCGTTTGCGACGTCAGTGGTGTCAAGCTAGATCTCATTGGAGGACGGAGTGGAGATCTGTTGTGTTTTCTGATGAAAGCCTGTTCTGCCTGGGTGCCAGTTATGGCCGTGTGTTGGTTAGAAGGAGGCCAGGTGAGCGCCTGCAACCAACCTGTCTGCGGCCGAGACACACTGGACCTACACCTGGAGTTATGGTCTGGGGAGCAATTTCCTATGACATCAGGAGCACTCTCGTGGTTATCCCACGCACCCTGACGGCACAGTTGTAAATCGGTCTGGTGATTCAACTTTTTGTGCTTCCATTCATGAACAGCATTCCAGGGGTGTTTTCCAACAGGATAACGCTCGCCCGCATACCGCTGTTGTAACCCAACATGCTCTACAGAGTGTCGACATGTTGCCGTGGCCTGCTAGATCACCAGATCTTTCACCAATCGAGCACGTATGTGACGTCATTGGAAGACAACTCCTGCGTCACTCCCAACCAGCATTAACTGTCCCTGTATTGACCTAACAAGTGCAACAGGCATGGAACTCCATCCCACAAACTGACATCCAGCACCTGTACGACACAATGCATGAACGTTTGCGTGCTTGCATTCAACATTTTGGCGCTTACGCCGGTTATTAATGTACCAGCATTTCACATTTAAAATGGCTCTTCTCGCGCCTACAATAAGCTGTGATCTTGAAACTTTAATCGATTAAATATGTTACCTATACAAATGTATTGCCGCCATTTCATTCCATTACAACTATTTTTTCGTGGTGTTGGGATTTTTTTTCCGTCAGTGTATTATTAGAATATTAAAACACAAAAATTTCAGAACATTGCCAGTTCATAATTAGTACAATATTAAAATAAACGGATTATCAAAGTAATATTTTACATATCATGTTCTAAGGATTAATATCAACACATGTTCCTTTACCAAAATTTCTAAATTGCTGAAAATATCCAAGTAATTTTTTATTGTGATTTTCGGCAGCATACTACGAAGCACATTAATATAAATACTGAACCTTTTTAAAAATGACTGAAACAATGCATAAAATCAGATTTTTGTGTTAAATCGAATTGGTTAACGTAATTTCAAGAAATGACTTATACGGACGTATCTAAGAAGTTCGTGGACAAATATTTGAAGTCATCTGCACCATTCACGGATACGAAGAAGAAGCATCAGAATAATCTCTATTAAGTTTCACTGTTTATACAAATTTAATTTGGAGCTGTTTTATTTTTCTTCATCTTTTCTGTGCATTAATGGTTGTAAGATACAGTCGGGTGTGCTATCAGTTTAACCCCATTTATATGAAACATCCAAATGGGACGACAAGTGAAATTGATTTTATTATGTGTAACAAAAAATTCGTCATAGAAGACTGCAGTGTGCTAAACAAGTTCAACACAGGCAGTGACCATAGATTGGTGAGATGTAAGATGCACCTCAACACTAAACTCGAACGTAGCAAGCTCATAAGACAAACAAAATGTATTGACATAACCAACCTTAAAAAACACCATAATACCTTCAAATTGGAACTGAAGAACAGATTCTCTGCTTTAGAAGGCCTAACATCGGAAGAAGTGGATATTTCTGAAGTTAACAGAAAAGTAATCAAAGCTCTTATGGAAACAGCAACAAAATTAGGTGGGTCTAAGAACAAATTGCATGTGAACAAATTATCAGGAAAAACCAAAATGTTGATGCAAAAAGAAGAGTGATGAGGACAACTAAAGAAGATGTGACTTCCAAAGTGCAATATATAGAGCTATGCAAGACAGTACGAAAAAGTATCACTGAAGACGTAAGGAAATTCAACTGTGAACTAGTAAGGAAAGCAATTGAAAACAACCAAAGCCTAAAGATAGCAAAGGGACATCTCAGTAAGGGGAAAAAACAGATTATGGCACTGAGAAAAGAAGATGGTTCTGTAACAAGAAATAGAGGCGAAATTTTGACAAGAGTGAAAGATTTCTACTCCAAATTATATGAAAGGGATGATACATGTACTCCAGACATCATGAAAGGTACCAGTACCAGAGTTCTTCCAGTCCTTCCAGCAGAAGTTGCACATGCAATCAAGAACATGAAGCGGGGAAAAGCTCCAGGAGAAGATGGAATTACTGTAAACATCATACAAGAAGCAAGTGGAGAAATCGAAACAGTACTCGCCCAAATTTTCACTCGATGCCTTAATGAAGGGAAAATTCCTGAGGATTGGAACAACGCTACAATGATCTTGCTACATAAAAAGGTGACATTGAGGATCTCGGGAACTACAGACCTATCAGCCTCCTATCAGTGGTTTATAAAATCTTCACTAAAGTTCTTTCACACCGCTTGAAGGTGACACTGGACATGGCTCAACCGAGAGAACAAGCTGGATTCAGGAGTGGCTACAGCACAATAGATCATATCCACGTACTGAGAGAACTAATTGAAAGAGCGAGGGAATATGAGCTTCCATTGTGCATGGCTTTTATCGATTATGAAAAAGCCATTGATTCGGTGAAACCATCAGCAGTTGCAATGACTCTGAAATCCAGCGGTATTGAAGATGCATACATTAATATTATTAATAACATCTATGAAAATGCAAGTGTAAAGATTCGGCTGTTTGAAAATACAACACACATAAAAATTGGAAAAGGAGTGAGACAAGGTGACACCATATCTCCGAAGCTCTTTAATGCCACATTGGAAAATGTCTTTCAATCACTGAACTGGGAAAACAAAGGGATAAAGATTAATGGAGATTATCTAACCCACCTTCGTTTTGCTGATGACATAGTCATTTTTGCAACTACCCCATCAGAGCTACAGAGTATGATCCGGGAACTTGCTGACAAGAGTAAAGAAGTAGGATTAAAAATGAACTTTCAGAAGACAAAAGTGATGTACAATGCTTTTACAAGAAATGAAGATTTATCGATTGATGGAGAAAAGCTGGAGATAACAGACACGTACGTTTATCTTGGACAGCAGATATCAAGTGAGGGTCACATTGGTGAAGAAATTAATCGGCGTACAAAACTTGCCTGGAGAGCTTTTGGAAGAAACAGCATAATTTTCAAGAGCAATATGCCATTATGTCTTAAATGAAAAGTGTTTGATCAATGCATCCTTCCAGTGCTTACGTATGGTGCAGAGACGTGGACCTTAGCTAAAAGAGACATACAAAGGCTGCAGACAACTCAAAGGAGCATGGAGAGGTGCATGCTTGGTGTAACCAGGAGAGATAAGAAGAGGAACACGTGGATCCGAAAAATGACAAGAGTGGAAGACATCATGATCAGAGTTAAATCCCTGAAATAGCAATGGGCTGGACATACTGCCAGAAGAACAGACCATCGATGGACAGCCGAAATTTTAGATTGGATTCCAAGGGACAGGAAAAGACCCAGAAGAAGAGCACATGGAAGATGGGTGGATGAAATTCGAAAGTATGCGGGAGTGACATGGAGGAGACTGGCACAAGACAGACCGTTGTGGAGGAAACTTGGAGAGACCTTCGTCCAGCAGTGGATTGATAATGGTTGACAATGATGATGATGATATGAAACGCGCATAAAAGCTTTCAAAGAACGGAGTTGCATTTGGTTTGAAAATTGAAATGTATGTACATGTACATGAGAAAATCGGTGGATTCCGAAATGTGTTTCATATGAATATTATATACGCCAAATGCCTCCATCATATTATGCATCTGAATGTTGGTTTGTAATGTGAATAGATGAGAAGACCTGGACACTTTAGACGTGACATTATGAACAAGAAGCACCAAGCAGATTTATAAAATGCATAATCAACAAACAACTAATTGTGTGATATTACAACAACCTCGGACCATACCACGTCTGATGTGTAAAACTGCGTGCATTGTGAGCGGCACACTTTAATATTTAAATAAGAAAATGTACAACATTTCGAACGAGAAAACTGTTAGCTTATATCAAATAGGATTAGAACGACAAAAAATAATACTAAAATGTGTTATATTTTAGATACGTTGCGTGAATTTATTTTTTTAATAATGAATAGCCACCATCACTTTGCTACTAAGAAAATTATTGTTTGGACATCTGTGCACGCTTATTATGTAAACGTATTGCACATATTGTTTCATTCACTCTTTTTTTATTCGGCTGCAAACATATTATGTGTAATATGAAGAGCAATTTGATATGAAAAAACAAAGCTTTTGACCTATCGGAAATATATGTAGAAAAATGGTTTAGCGCATATGGTGTACTTTAAAGCAGAAAAGTTGTAAAACAATATAGATTAGAAAATACATAAGAATATGCAGAATAATATTCAGGTCTTTTTTACAAGGTATTCAGAATAAAATCTTCCGACGAGGAGTTAGATATATTTATATAGATGACACTGGATCATCATACATAATGTGCTAGAAAGCGTTAAGTAATAAATTCTAAAAAGTGTTATCAAGTCTCGATTACATAAATATGTTGTGTTTTCTGTAGGGGCTAGTAAATAGGTCATTGTGAGCTGAACCACACCAGCTAAAACAAATTTCAGGGTAGTAACACATTTCTTGAAGGGGTGGAACCTCCTGAGCTTATGGATACAAATGAGATCGCCAAACAAATCTACGTTACGTGAGAGAGCGAGGGAGAGAGAATCCTCGTCATCATTCGTGGGGGTTAGAAGCTGCGGGATAAATTTCACCATACACTTTTGGTCCGGATCACGTAAACCCATCATTTGACGTACCGTTTTTCTGAAAGACAGCTTTTTTTTCCTACTGTGCGTTTGATAAACGTATTTCATGCAGTTTCTTTTGTAATAGTATGTATGAAATTTTGTTTGAATTAAAGTATGTCCGATATGTTTGTGTATCGAATCTCACTCATTCAATCAAACTAACTCCATACAAAAGACACACACTCACACCACAATACTACAAAATCTCCGGAAAGTAAATATCAAAATATTCACGCAGAACTTTTAAAATTAAGAAATAAAGAAAAATAATTCCTAAGTCTGAATATTGCATTTGACGATTAGTGATGCTTTAAGAGTGCACTGTTTTATACTGTAAACATCAGGACCTTGTCCTCCCTCAAAATAACAAAAGGAGAGAATGCTGGCACTCTATACAGAAAGTCATGAAGACGAGGAACTAGACCATACTCTACCCATCATGATTTGACGACTTTAATGCATGAGTTTGCTGGGAGTAGTACTGCATCATTGCGGTTTGTTTCTACCTCCGCCTTAAGATTTTCTGCGTCTACTAGTAGGGAAGAACTACGGCAATTCCGTTGTCTCTTTGGACAACTTTTCCGCCTTTGCAACCTTTCTCTTAATTTTAACTATCTTTATAGATACAATCCTTGATGTCGCTGGCAGATGGTTGTCGTTATCACTGTCTTTAATATCTAGCTGAGCATCAAAAACCAATTCTTCAATGGCGAACTCTACCCAACGCTCATTCAAAATGTCTGTAACTTCCTCTTCGGGTATTTCGTGAAAACCTTCGCCCTCAATCTTATGCGCCAAACGCATGATTACTTGCACATTACTATATGTTTGTCTGTACCAGAAGAGCCTTCGTATTTTGTCACACAGTGAGAATAAATCTTCTTCCAGCAGTTGTTTATTTTAGCCAAAGATAAACGCTCTCATGCTGCAATAACATAGTTAACAAGGTGAAGAATTTTGTGGGGTTTCCAAAAGTCCATCATTTTAAAATAGTATAACGATACTAGTAATCCAAATTTCTTGGTGTAGAACAGAAATCAAATGTTCCAATTTTTGGCGCATCAACTAGATGGATTTTTCAATGAAGGTATCATTTTTTTCTGGGTTTGCGTTCAAAGATTTGCATGCGTTTTGCAGTGGAATTTAAAGGCATTGATGAATCTCTGATCCAATGCCTCCATCAGATACGTGTTTGAGAACATATAAATCACTTCGACGTTGGTGTGGGCATTTTCAGTTCCTCAGGAACGTAAACAGGTGCTTTGCTCAGGAGCAGAAGAACCCTGAATGCACGTTTCTTGCTGTTATGGTGTTGTTCTACTTCTGGGAGGAAGCAATTGTTAAACCAATCGCAGAATATTTCGGATGTCATCTAATATTTCTGGGACCTTTTCAAATGCCCTGGAATGCTGTTTAAATGTTTGCCGTTCAGGGCACGTGGACTTCAAACTTTGAAAACCATCAAAGGCTTGTATTTGCGGTAACTTCTTCCATATATGCAGAAACGCAGGTCGGGAAATTGCTGACTGCTTCAAAGCCACACGCTATTGGAAGAGTTTGTAATTCAAATGATTTATTATCTGCTTGCAGGAAAACCCTGTTTCATCAACATTAAGCACTTTCTGAGAATGGTAGCCTGTTTCTTCGGTGAGCTGAAACATGCATTTTTAAAGTTACTTCCGGGGCATATGTATCAGCGGAAGCTGCTTGACAGGACAGTTCAATGCTTATCGTGCCGTATATGTTCTTGAAGCGAGCAAGCTAGCCAATACTAGACGTGAAGAACTATATGATTTTTCTTTCTTTGTTCTCCCTTCGTGAAATGATCGTGCGCTGATTATATAGCCCGTAATATAAATGCATTGTGCCGCCAATACAATGATACCTTCATTCTCTTTGTCGTTCCCAGTCCTTCTTGCACCACGAGAGATGTGGCGCCATCTATCGCCATTTCTGACACAGAAACAATTTCAGCGATCGGCATTAAGGTGGACGTCGAGTAAATTGGCTGCCTATACTGCCAATGGAAAAATTTCTGTACACATTTTCTTCACAAATAATGCTTTCACAAGGATGAAAATTTGAACATCGATTAAAATAGCTTCATTTTATAACTTGGAATAATTAATATTTTCTAAAACATAACCATAATTATGCAATCCAACACTTGTTTGTCTACTGACGTCATCGAAGTACAAGTCGCGCCATCTTTTTTCTGGTTTCAATACCACTAAAGAAAAAGTTATTGACTTTTAATATAATTATGGTTATGTTTTAGAAAATATTAAGTATTCCAAGTTATAATATGGAGCTATCTTAATCGATGTTCAAATTTTCATCTTTGGCATCACACTAATTGTGAAGGAATGTGTACAAAAGTTTTTCCGTTGGAAATATAGGAAACATAATTACTTGAAGTCCACTTTAAATATCACGTTTTTCCAAGAACACAGCTATTGTTTTTAATAAACAACACCATTTCCTACCCAAGAGCTAACGACAGGTAAACAATCAGGAATATCACAGATTCATTGATATCACTGCTTATCTTTTAGCTTGTACCAGTTATCCTTTTTCCACAGTCTTTGCGACACAAATGGGAAGCCATTATTTAAGAGAAGTCACGTGCTTTATTCGTACATTTTTCATTCACAACCCCAAATCCATGCAGATTGATATTACTTAATCTAACATATTAGTGTTTCATTATAAGAAACTAACCACTGGAATCGTACCTATTACAAAGTTCGCCACTTTGCGTTGCCAAGAAGGAATATCATCTAATTCATAAAATGTTCTACGGAGTTTATATGCACTTTATATCATGCCTTTCGCTTTGAATTAAATTAATTAACTGACTAATTGGCAAATGTGTTTGGATAGTAGCCTTGCACTTAAACTACATTCGTAAAACATGACCAAATGCCCGAAATGAGAATCAAAAAGAAATAGACTTGGATTATTTTCTTTAATATATTCCTTCACTTATGGAAAGGTCAAATCCACAAATACGTTTTGATTTTGAGGTCTTCACAGAAATTCGACTGAATGTCGTCAATAGTTGGTAGTGTATGACCGAAGCAGCAAATTATCAGTCAAATAACACATAACTCCTGCGAGTCTAAAATCTACTTCAAGGCGTGTAAAGGCACTCGCTCAGTATTTGCGGACTTTAGCGCTCCACTAGAAGGCTTCTTCTGGGCTAGAAATACCAGAGTATCAGAACTTTAACATATAGTTCTGAAATAATTCAAATATATTGACGTTTTGGAGCAAAATATGTGTTCCGTTAAGGTGGACTCACGTAGGGAGGGACACTGAGTGTTATTCCTTTGTTGATTGTTCAGGAGATTTCTCCAGACGTCTGACAATTCCAACGACAAGCTTTCCTTTCACAGCTAAGGACGAGTCATGATTTAGCACTTTCTGGCATAGCTGTGCTAACGTAGCTTCCGTAGGCTGCTAGCCTTTTGATCCTGTTTCACAACTGGGTTGTTCCTTTTTGGATGACCTCCCTGAATAGGACAGCAGTCGTTTTTACATTTTTACGTCAATTTATTGCTCTATGCTTCTTAAAAGAAGGGATCTTTTCGTTTATCCTATGTAGGACTTTGCGCTTTTATCCGTCTATGCTAGGGGTATGCCCTAAATTCCCGCTGAGATTTCTTTTTTACCGGTGGCTTGCTTGTTAATACAGTATCATATACATAATATGAGCGGAATTTCAATATTTAACTATTTAGGAGCAACTGCTTGACTCCCGATGAGTAACGCATAAAGTAGTTTCGTTTGGCGCTCCATTCCGATTATTTACATGACACCATGATTGCGTTTGGCATGTTGTTGGGACTGTAATGATTACAAATGGCAATCATTTGATTTACCGTCTTCTACTTAGCATAATTCCTATTCAACCAAAATTTGCACGAAATGTACAAACTTACAAAACGCATCAAGTCCTTCCTATAATATGCCAACGAAACTAGAAAACATATTTATTTGATGTATTATTAAACATTTCATTTCTATAAAATCTTATTTTACTTTACAAATTTTGTACTTCTACACATTCTAATTAGAATATACATAACTTTATCAAATAACTACTTAAAATGGTGCAACTGACGCTTAAGTTCTTCTTCCGTTAGCTTATAGTTCTGGATGTTCAAGATGGTACTTTTTTTATGCAACACAAAACCTGCATTCCGTGTGCTGTCCCGGTGGCGCAGTGGCCTAACATTTGAGCATTGGTTCGTGATGTGTCCGTGTTCCAATCCTGGTGAGGCGTGCATGTTGTGTGTGTCTTACGGCACTAGCTCTCTCCCTTCTCTAGAGCGAGTGGCTCTAAATTAGGGGCAGCGACTTTTCATCGAGTTCCTCAAGGTGGTCATTAAACTCCCAAAGAGAAAAATGAAGTACTTTATGCGCTGACAATCGGAAGACCAGCCCTCTGAACCTTTATAACTCCACACGCGTAAATATCGATTGCTTCAAAACAAATTCAAAGGAAAGGTATTGGCAATATACGTCACAGTTTTTCTGAGACTGCACAGAAAGAAATCTATGTATTAAACCCGTTACAGCGTCGTATTTCGGTAGGGAACCGTAGCGGTGTATTCTAGTGTCACCAGAGGGAGATTCAAACTCAGGTGGTTATTGTATAAATGATCCTTTTTCGTACTTGGTGTTTGAAATTTGGATGCCAATATTGGATTCGCGACTGTCTGAAATAGTGTTTAAAGTTTTGAAATCAAACTCTCTCATTGTTATGGTAAAAATGCTAAGACGTTGTTCTTTTTTCGTCAAACTTCCTTTTGATGTAATTTTAAATTCATACAGTATTTAGTGGGTTTTTTACCGATATACAACATAATTATTTTTCAGTTTATTATCCATATAAATATTTATCAAAATTATATTTTCAATATTTCAAAGTTTCCATTATTGATGCAAACATGTGTGAAGTTTGAGGTATTCCTTTGAGTAGGATTGTAATTTTGAATTTAACCGGAAAATTTGAAATGAGGTTCATTTTTAGAACAATAAAAGTTAGCACAAAGTTATGTGTACCGTGAGGATGATAACGCAAATTATGTTTGCAAAATTGACAGGTTTGTACTTGATCACAAGCAAGCTTTGCAGAGAAAGTAAATCGGACAGCGCCGCTAAATCATAACTAACTTAAAGATATGTTCCTTTCGTTTTAAAACTGGAAAATATATTCTTTTGAGTTGAAATTTTCTTGTTAAATACACGTTCATGGGATTAATCTTGACGTCGAAAACATATTAGTTTTAGGTATTTTGAAAAACAGGATCATTTTATGAAATGCGTTATCCTTCCTCAAAGATACTGATCTCCTGATACAATTGTGTTTCAGACAGTTTCTCATGCTGTAGTTTTTCAATTTCTTATTATCCATGAGAATGCTTTACTCTAAATTCTTAAACCAATAATAGAAATAACATATGAATTCAGTACATCACTGAAGATTTCATCGTTATAAAACAGAAAAGATGAAATACTATAACATATGTGTGCGAGAATTTCTGAAAAAAACATTTCGATGAAGATGTAGTACCGCGTGTTATGAATTCTAGCCAACCTAAGGATCTTTCGTTTTCAAGAGTTAGCTCACAATTACTTCAAAGTGCTTCCTATCAGCATTCTGGTTGGAGTCTGCGAATCAGTCTGTTCCGAAGGGTCAAATGTATTTTTAGTTCTTTCTTAGTACACTCAAAAAACAACGCTACTACATTTATACATGTCTGTCTTATATCCGTCTTGTCAGCTCCACTTCTTATTTTAGCGAGCTCTGTGTTTAATCAAAATTCTTTACAAATGCTCAATTTCCGATTAACGATGAATTGTCTGACCATCACAGAAACCGCAGAAGCAGTGATACATTCCTTTTTTAACCTAAAGGATCAGAAAATTGGGGATTAGGTCTGGCTAACAAACACATTTCATTTACTGAAATTTTGCTAATTAGAACCTTTATGTGCCACAAAATTACAGAACAAAAGCTTTATTTCTCAAATTTATCGGTCTGATATTTGATATATTTATAAAAACAGCGCCAACTTATAATACTCCTCTGTAAAATGTAGCGGATAATTTTGTATCGGTATGTTTTTTAAAAAAGGAATTTTTAACTTTATTTAGATCGCTAATATTCACCAGCACAAAACAGCTAGGGAAACGTACATGGACAAAAACCGTGGAAATTAAGTTTCATCTGGGTTAGAGCTTTAGTATTTCATTTCACCCATTACACTTAAAGAACACTCTTTCACTTTATTTCGACATTACGTTCAAAAATGTACAACTTTAAAAGATGTAAACTGCGTGACAATACCAAGTGTATATTAATAATTCTGTGTCACCTGAATTTCTGGACAGGGAACAACTCACTACCACAAATGAATGTCACACTTGGCCACCGTAAAATATTCGCAGAATGCGCATGACAAACTTTTGGTTCAACAGCGCAATACTAAATCATTTTGTATCAACGTGGTGTTTTACTGATAATTCTTTTATTCGAGTTTTAACGAACAACGTGAGCAACTCAATGGGCTATCAGCAGTCTTCTGTCCCTAATTTAGGGTCACTGGTTCTAGGGAAGAGAGAAAACCAGTGCCGTAAGACAAGACAGCATTCATGACTAACCGAGATTCGAACCCGGACCCTTTCGGGCAAATGATCAGAGGCTATCTCTTAGACCACTGTGCCACTGCGGCGGCGTTTTATTAATTCAAATCAAATTTATTATGATGTGAACTCATCAGTTAAATATACTTCGTAAATTGTGAAATTGTGTTGTAGAACACTGTCACTGATTTTCATGTTGTTTTAAGTTATTCTCAAAACTCTCTAATGAACTGCAAAAGTTTAAGAAATATAGGTGCCCCCGTTACTACAGGCTGAAGTAGCAAGTTATTAAGAACACATAGCGCATAATGTGTTTGGTATCATCTGGCCACCAAACGAACATCGATTCCACGCGACATGGAGTTAACAAAGCTCTGACGCTGGTGTATTCAGCTAAGCAGATATTATATCATACCTAATTGTGAAATGTTTTGGGGAGGATTATATCAGTTACAAATGACTTTCTTAATGTTAAAATCTGACAAATATTCAATTGGTTTGAAATCTAAGAACTGCTTTAGCCATTTTGGCACTTTGAAGTCAGCGTCTACTTCCTGAAACCACGGTCTGCTGATCCGAGGCGTGTGGAAAAGGGCATTACCCTACTGAAGTTAGCCTTCTCCATATAAAAACAACGTGCACATATTCTGGTGTCCCTGATACACAATGATGCCGAGGTGCGGCCTGGAACTGTAATTCAGCTCAGGAGGTGCAAACGAACACAATTTCCACAACGAACGTTTCATTTTCAAATGACTGGTTTTAGAACTGTGGTCGCCACTGTGTAGGAAGTCAGTCTAGTGTGAATAGGTGTAATAGCCAAATTGGACGTCCTCTCATGCAGCTGATTCAGGCTACGTAAGTTATCCTTGCATGACTCAATGCCACTGTTATACTGCCCGGTAACTCGTCGAAATAACGCTCGTCTTTTGCCTAGTGGAATTGTCTCCAACAAAAGTTGCCCTCAAATATCAAAAAGTTATTATCGTCAGATGAAGTATTCTGGTTGCGTGTTTAAGATTTCGTGATGCACTAATTGAGCGACACTGATTCAGTGGTCATGCAAAAATGAGATTTGTTGCCGTTTATATGATGCCTGTACCGAGCAGCATAGCTCATGTTGAAAAGCATTATTAAAACTTGCTAAAATCAGTATTTCCGACGTTACCGCTCACTTCCCAATGCATCGATTTCTTCTGGGTTGGTGAAATGCTTACTCTGCCATATGAACGTCATTGTTGCTTCCTTCTATGAGGATGATATGTATCAAATTGTTTTTTTTTTGTGGTTGTAATAATTTGATACTTAACTGATGGTATAAGTTTGGATATCACTAATAACCAAAATTTTCAGTTTATTGGGAAAAAAAGGTATTTTATAAGACCGATTTGAAACAACTGAATGCATTCGTTGTCCAGCTGAAGGTGGAAAACTATTCAAAGTTTTGACCATCGATAGTTTTCGATAGTCAACATTAACAATCGATAGTTCGTTGGTAAAGCTTCTCGGGTAAACCTTTGTTTTCCGGGATGAAAAATTATTTCTGACAATAATTTTTCCTACTTTTCCACATTGTCAGAAAGCTAAACTCCGGTAAATGTTGAAACTAAGAATTTTTTTATCGGTTTGGAGTTTACTGACCACAATGAGCAACTCGATGGGCTGTAAGCATTCGCCCATCCCTAATTTAGGGCCACTGGTTTCAGGGAAGGGAGAAGCTAGTGATGTAAGACAAACACGACCGCAACATCTATTCCTCATGGGATATGAATCCGGGCTCAACTCGGAAAAATTATCAGAAGCCAACGCCCGGACAACTTCGCCACCGGGACTGGGATTCTATGTTTTAACGATTTCCTCCCGAAGTGAGTAAGAAAAAGTCACGAAAAAAATTTTTGCCTAAAGAACGAGCTAATTCGTGACTCTTTAATTCTCATTTTCTGTTTCTACTGTATGTCTTTTTTTATATTTCTGTTAACAAAAGCTAAATAAGAAAATTTTCCAGTTCTGTATGCAAAATTAATATTTTCTATAGTGTTTAGCAAAATCCTAGTAATAATTCTTAAGAAATGGAAAAAATAAAGTTTTGAGTGGGGTTGTTCCTCAAATGTATTTTTTCTGGAATCATTTAAAACGACAGCAGCTGGATGCTGTCTTTTTAAAGTGCACCAAAGATTTCACGTATTGCCCGACTTTTGTAATTCTTTCCGCAAAAGCTGCATTTTCAGTAGACTTTATACTTAGCAAAAGAAAAATAAAGTTGAATAAAAGATATTTTATGTTTACCCATTATTACTGATTACTTACTCTCAACAAATAACTGTTTCACCACCTGACGTACTTTCAAACTTCCAGTACAAACAACTAGAACAATGCTTTTGACTTGTCTTTATCAAACTGAAACGTGCAACAAAGTGCAAAAACCACATACCCTAAACGTTTACTTTTTTTATTACAGTTAACTTTATTTTCGCATTGTTATCCTAATGTTTTCGACACCAGTATAAATGAGGTGAAAATGAGCGTTTCAATCATAAAAGCCATCGGTGGAAGGTGAATATATACTGGTGTGCAAAAATTAAGGACGAAGAGGAGAAATTAGCATAACAGCGGACCAAGCAGGCGGAACGGACCGAAAGACCACTCAGGAGATAGACTTGGGTCCGGTACGGTAGGGTATGCGCATATATGCAGCATGACACAAGGGGGGGGTGTCGCAAGGGTATAAGGCACACGGGCGGTGTGCGCTCAGCAATTCAGTGAAACCTATTGCACGGTGAACATCGGTTTGAACTACGTCGAGTTGCTGCCACTGTGTGATATGGCCACCAGGCAATCAAATAGACGACATCTGGATGACTTTACCCGAGGTCGCGTCATTGGGAAATTGGAAAAATGTCGAAGTGTGACTAGTGTGGCCGAGGAGTTCGGGATCTCTCACAGCATCGTTTCACGAGCTTGGAGAGCATTTCAAACGACAGGAACAGCTGTCCGAAAGTTTAGCAGTGGTTGTCCACGAGCAACCGCGGCGGCGGACGACCGGTATATTGCTCTACAGACAAGAAGAGACAGACGGCAGAAAGCAGGAGAAAACGCAAGGTACATGCAACAGACAACTGGTGTGTGCCATTAACGCCTGCTCATCGGAGACGGCGGTTTCTGTGATGCCAGACACACAAGAACTGGACACATCAGCAGTGGGGTCGACTTCTCTTTACGGATGAGAGCCGAATTTATCTGACGAGCGATTCTGAACGTATACAAATCTAGAGAGAGCAGGGAACGCGCAATCATACCTCCAACATCATCGAAAGGGACAGGTTTGGAGGTGGCGGAGTTCTCGTTTGGGGCGGTATCATGTTTGGTAGCCGTACTGACCTCCACATCTTCCAAGGAGGTTCAGTCACTGGTGTCCGCTATTGTACCGAGGTTCTCCTGCCACAAACGCGTTTGTTTAGAGATGCTGTGGGTCCTGAGTTCCTCTTCATGGAGGACAACGCTACACCTTATTGTACAGTAGCTGCAACAGAGCTGTTGGAGAGTGAAGATATTCAACGCATGGATTGGCCCGCAAGGTCTCCCGACCTAAATTCAATCTAACATGTGTGGGACCTTCTCGGGGCACACTTGGCAGCACGTCACCAGCCGCCAGCAACGATCCCGCAGCTGCGATTCGTGTTACAAGAGGAATGGGTTGCGATCCCTCAACAGCTCCTTGACAAACTCGTCCTCAGCATGGACAGACGTTGTAAATCCTGCAGCGCAGTCAGGGTTATCATATCCCCTAATAAAGACTGGATTTTTCTTGGCAGCCGCCTGTCGCATGGACGTTTCTGTCATCTGTCAAGTTGTGCTCGAAGCTACTTTTTCAATAAAGTGCCTTTGTATCCTTTGGATTCCTTGTTTGGACGGTTTTGCTCACTTGTCCTATATTCTTACATCTTGGGGATCTTATGATATGATTTGTGTAGATGTGTAACATTTCTGCACGACGTTGCATTCGAAAAACCGTCTCGTCTTTAATTTTGCACGCCAGTGTAGTTTACGTCATCGTGATTTACACGTACAGCACTGAAAAATGTAAAACCATCGATAGTTACAAAAAACTGTCCATGCACTGTCGATGTACTAAGTAGGACAAAACTATCGATACTCTCGACAGTGCCATCGATAGTACCTCCACCTCTAGTCGGAGCTGAAGATAGGATAGAAATGAACCTTTTGCAATATATTTAATTAATGAAGGTTCATCAGACCGGAAATATCTGATCACGTAGTTTACATAGGAACGTTCGGCTAGAGCGTTATTTCATCCGTGTTAACACATATGGCAATCCTACTAATTTGAAAAATCACTTTTGATATCTCACATACACCCAGTCGCATGAGAATAATATGACAAGCCCCAGAATGACAGTGATCCCACCCGGGCGCGTTAAAATGCACGTGAGGAGATCGATTACTCAGATATATAGGCAACCCGCCAGGACAAAAGAGCCGTAGTTCGTTTTGTGAGCACAATGAGCAGTAGGTAGTAATTTGACGAACCTTCAAAACGGAATGATCATCGGCTACCGCGCCACAGGTGAGCCATCTGAGCAACAGCAGACCTCGTGGTAGTTTAATGTGTTAGCATATAAACATATTAAATTTTATTAAGAGATGCAGCATCTCCTGAGATTTGCTAGAAATGTAGGCATACAAAACTGAGAAACGAGTTGTTGTTTTTTAAATCTTTGTGATGATCACTATCCAAAACATTTCTTTCAGATATAGGAAATTGTACTGGAAACAGCGCGATAAGTACTACTTTTACCTAACATTTTATTAACCAAATTTTCTGCTTCAAACATGTTGATCTGAAACGTGCCGATGAATGAGAAGAAATACAACATATTAAAGTGAAATTTGACAACCTAATCGTTCTATGTTACAACTCCGTTTAAGACGTAGGTACTATACGAATTGAAAGTACCTCTCATGCTTATTGATTTTTCCTGACTAAATAATATTTTTGTAATAATGGCATTTTGTACTACAAAGAATGGCCGTAACGTAGAAACGCAAATACGTCCGGTTTTCAAGATATCAGAAATAGAAAATGAAATAGAAAAATATTCCCTTTTGTCGAAATCGTTGATGAGAATTACGCTGAGAAAACTCACATGCTTCTGTTTCATTTAGTTGTTTTTCCTAAGTGAAGTGGATTGACTTTTTGTCTATGTAAAATTTAACGAAGCTAATTTTTGGAGCGCAGTCTATTCCATAAATTGCCGTAGGAATACAAAAAGTTCGAACTAAAAAATAAAATAATGAGCTGTCCTTTATTTGATGTGTTTTAAAATTGTATTTCGAAACATGTTACATATCCTTTGCATAGTTCACCTTCTCAATAGTCAATGTCGCATTAGGATAACATTACGGATATTTCACTACGCTGCCGTATCTTTTTTTTTTTTTGATTGGAGGTTTAACGACCACCGTGAGCAACTCAATGGGCTATAAGCAGTCGCCCGTCCCTAATTTAGGGTCACTGGTTCCAGGGAAGGGAGAGAGCTAGTGCCGTAAGACAAACACAACATCCATGCCTGACCGGGATTCGAACCCGGACCCCGTTCGGACGAATGATCAGAGGCCATCGCTTAGACCAATGCGCCACCGGGGCGGCACTGCTGCCGTATCTACCAGCGTATAAGCATATGGTATTTGTTTAAATGCAATCAATATAAAGTTCTCGAGAACGTTATCGAGGTTACGATTTACAACCCATGGCTCCAATTGGCTGCAGAAAATGTGAGGTCAAAATGGAATTGTTGGTAAAAGAAACTCAAAGTTGTAGAAATTTGGAATTCCTCATTTTCGTGACATACCAGCATACGCGAAAGCATACAGACCGGATGACCGGAAACCGCGCAACGGAAGTGTTTAATTAAGCTTGTGGTCTTGCTAAAGCTAAGTAAAATATTTATACGTGCATCATACTTTCCAGTGTGGTGTCGCTTTTTCAAAGTTCTTACTAATTTAATGCAATGCGATTGCTCTCAAAATTTATTTCTTGTATATTTTGTGCTTGTAGGTAGACAGCAATCGCGGAAAGCTTGTATGACACCTGTAACGTGTCGCTGTTTAAATCAATCAGGAATGCACAGTATTGAAGAAAAAGTACTTCTTAATTTACATTCAATTTTTGAACGACGGTTCTTGGGTGCCGTGTGTTGAGATCGTTAAATCAATTAACAATAGCAAATTAATCCACATTCCTCCGAAGTTGACACGAATCACTCAAGAGGCAGTAATAAACATCAAACCTACGTTTAATACATGACACAGATGGTCGACCGCACACATACTAAAGATACATAACATAAAAAAACCGGCGTTTTCTTCATCGTGAGTTCCATTGTTCAAAACACTCGAGTTCTCTTTTTTCACGGAGCGACAGCGCCGTCTATCAGAAACAGTTTTGACAGCTGCTCGGATTTTATTTATATTTTCTCTTCGGGAGCTGTTCCTCTTCCGACATCCTCCCACCTTTGAGCTTCGGGATCAGTCACGAAACTCAAACACATAAATCGTTTTAAGTTCATTCGCCGCACTGGCTTTAAGATCCGTCCATAACGGGATCGCACGTCTCCACTACCCGTTGCTTCTTCTTGCTTTTCTGACAACACTGGGTCATGTAAAATGTCTCTGGAAGTAGGTCCCTTTTCGACGTCTCTCGATACTGCAGGAGGCTCAGGGACTTGAAGGGACGAGCGCTCGCTCTCTCGAATCTCAAGAGGATAAAGTCTCTTCACTGGTCGCAATAAGGATCCTGTTTTTGTCTTAACTTCCGCAACACGGACTTCACCGTCCTTGCCCGGAATAAGTTTTTGCACCTTGGCCAAAAGCCAATTGAGTGTTTTAGTCATGTCGTCACCCACTAAGACCACGTCCCCTTCCGCAATGTTGGATCTCCTTTTAGCCTTTGAAAATTCTCTGAGATGCCCCAGATATTCGACTCTGAAGCGTTATCTGAGATCCTGCCGAATCCTCTGCCTAAAGCTAAATCGCTTGTTCAGTATTTCGGTTTCAATCAAATCTAGATCGGGGACTCCTATCTCTTTGATCTATCTCTTGCAAAAGCATAGCCGGTGGGAGGGCAACGAGGTCATCACTGTCCTCAGAAAGGTATGTTAGCGGTCTCGAATTAATCACACCTTCTGCATCGCAGAGAATCGTGTACAGTTCTTCGTACTGTAGACTGGCTTTACCCAGTACCTTTCTGAGCGCAGTCTTCACCATGCCTATCAGCCGTTCCTAGAATCCTCCCCACCAAGCGGCAGAGTGTAGATTGAACTTCCATTGAAAGTTTTCCGCTGTAGCAATCCTTTGTACTTTATCCCAATGAATGGATTTCAAGTTCTTAGCTGCTCCCACTAAGTTTGTTCCATTGTCGGAATAAATGGTTGTTGGACGTCTTCTGCGTGCAATAAATCTTCTAAGTGCCAGAAGAAGTCCGTCGGTTGACAGAGAAGTTACCAACTCTAGATGAATCACTCGGTAAACTGCACAGGTGAACAGTACTATCCAACTCTTTTCATTGTTTTTCCAAAACAACGGTCCACATAAATCGATGCCAACCACTTTGAAGACAAGAGCATCTCTAACTCTATCTTCAGGAAGAGGTGAACTAAGTGGTTCCAAAGGAAGAGCAGTATACCTTTTGCATCTGACACATTCTTTAATAACTTGCCGTATCGTCTTTCTGCACTTTATTATCCAATAACGTTCACGCAGAGTCGAGATTAGAACCTGCAGACCAACATGGCCTAGTTCAACATGTTTTTCCCAAATTAATTTTTTCACTATGTGATGTTTAGAAGGCAGTACTACTCGATGACGAAATGCCTCCAAGTCCTTTCTCATGGTGATTCTCGTATTGACTCGAAGCAGCCCTTCTACGTCGATAAAGGTTTTCAGAGAAGTTTCTCTATTTTCGCCAAAACTCTGTCTTTGGACTTCTTTCAACATTACCATTTCGGCCTTTTCGACTTGCTTTACACTTAACTCACCGAAACATCTTTCAGTTCGTGTGGCCTTTGCATTACTGTAAAAACGAAAAATACACGCCATGACTCTGATTATTCTGCTATACGAGGAGATCTTCGTAAAATATTCAAAAACCTTCTCAATTTCTGTGTTAGTAGCAGACACAATAGTTTTTCGCCTTTCTGAATTCACAACCTCCAAATTTGGAAGCGCTTCTGAGGCTGACCATTCATCACACGGTAATTTTAGCCACTCCGGACCTTCCCACCAACGAGAATTTTTCAACCCTTTCACTGTACATCCTCTCGAAGAGAGATCCGCAGGATTCATAGACCCAGCAATGTGCCTCCAGTCTTCTGGGTCTGTTAGCCGCCGAATTTCCTGAACACGATTGTAAACGAAAGTTGCCCAACTTTCATTTCCTTTAATCCAGTATAACACATTCACAGAATCATACCAATAGTACGTAGGCAGGTCCCCCAGCCCCAAGTCTGATTTCGTTGTTTCTGCTAACCTAGCTTCAATAGTGCAGGTCAAGAGTTCCATCCTGGGTATGGAAGGTAATTTCAAAGGGGCGACTCTACAACGTGCTTGTATTAGCTGACACGTTGTGGACCGATCATTTTGACATCGGACAAAAATACAAGTAGCAAATGCTATCTTGCTTACATCTCAGAACACATGTAGAGATACCTCCGAATTGGCTGAAGCATCATGTAGTATATGCATCGTGGGATCAGCACATCACTCAAGCCTTCCAATTGCGTCTTCCAACGTTCAAATTTTCTAGATATAGTCGGAGACAGCTTAGAGTCCCAAGTGATCCCGTTCTTCCAACATTCTTGCAGCAAAATCTTTGGCCCCAGTGTGACCGGGTAAGTAAATCCAATGGGGTCGAATACTCGATGGACGACTGAGAGGATCTCTCGTTTTGTCAATGGGAACTTTTCATCGCTAGAGAGCCCCTTCATGTCAATAGACAGCTCATCTGAACTCAGTGTCCAACTTAATCCCAGCACTGGGACCTTCCTTTCATCACCATTTTCATCCTCCACTTCTGTCGACGCAGGAGCATGCTCGCACCCTCGCAAATCGAACTTGGCTGCACTGAGGATAATTCTTGACTCAAAAATGAACTTTTCAAGCTCCTCTCGGTTATTCAAACTAGAAACACAATTGTCAACATAAAACGACCTCAGGAGCTTTTTCGCCGTTTCTTGCAGATTATCCGGCGCGTTCATAAGGTGAAATTCCATTGTAGCTCCCAGCAGGAAAGGGCTCGAAGAAATTCCAAAAACAACTCTTCGGTGCTGGAAGGTTTTAATATTTTCTTCCTTACCGTTCTCCCACCACAGGAACCTCAAAAATGGCCTATCATGCTCCTGAAGTCCAATCTGTAAGAAAGTTTTCTTTATGTTGGCAGTTACCCCAATTTTTCCCATCCGAAATCTGTTTATAATTGAGGGTATAAGTTCTACAACATTCGGTCCCTTTTCCAGACAGTCGTTAATGGAGGGAGAATTCTTCCCTCTCGCCGAGCCATCAAAGACAGGTCTCACTTTGGTCGTTGAGTTCTCCTTGAAAACAGGATGATGTGGTAAAAAATGTTCAGTTTTCACATTCTCCTCAGGATATTTAACTTCTTCTATAATGCCCTCCTTCAGCCACTCCCGGAAAACATCCTCATAAGCATCTACCTTCTCAGTCCGTTCTAAGGATTTAACACAGCTTTTTAATCTTTTAACTGCTATCTCCCTGCAGTCCGACAGACGAGGGCGATCTTGAATCCATGGCAAACAAACCATATATCTTCCTTCTTGGTCTCTTGAAACATTACGAATAAAATGATCTTTCGCAGCGTCTTCGAGCTCCTTTCTCGCGATTTTTTCGCCTGGATCGAGAATCCCCAAAGTATCAAGTCTCCACAAATCAGAAAGGTTTAATTCGCCAACGTGGAGAGAGATAAGGACATTAGATTTACTGGCTTCTTTTTCTTCTGTTTTCCCCATAAACGTCCAGCCCAGACGTGTGTTTACTACCTCCAATCTACTGGAAAGGTGCTCAATTTCACCTGTAAATAACTTCCCTGCGAAGTCAGCTCCTATCAGAAAATGAATTTCCTTCGGATCTTTCTCATACAGACAGTCATGTTCATTTATGGAATTATCGCTAATGAAAACTCCACGATTTGTCAGTCCTTTTATGCATTTAGAGTCCTCTAACTTCGGAATAAAAGCACAGATTCTTTTTTGATCCATCACCTCTAATTCGAAAATATAATCGCCGTCAATATTGCTTAATTGAATCGAATATCTTTTGTGCTTTTTACTTTTTTCTATTCATCCAAAAAGTCCATGAATGACTTTTTCTTCACCTTTGCATTTCACCCTTAGTGCTTTAGCGACAAATTCACTTACATATGATCTCGAGCTACCTGTACCAATAATCCCTCTTACATAACGACTGATGTCATTCTCCTTAATACAAACAATTAAAGTCTGTAAATACACCTCCTTGGAACAGGAATTGTTAGTCAAAACACTGGCTTCCAGAGCTCTATCATTTTCTTTATTAATTTCTGGTTTCTTGTCTTTCCCTTCGTGTTTATGAAAACACATAATAGATAGATGTCTATTACCACAGTGTGAGCAGGTAATTTTTACCTTACAAGAACGTGAAACGTGTCCTGGTTTAAGACACCTAAAACAGCATCCTCTTTTTAACAGAATTGATTTTCTTTCCTCCAGAGACAGATTTCGAGTTTCTTTGCACTCAGAGTTTGCGTGAGGCTTATCACAAAAACACAAACGAGTTTTTCTTTTCTTTCAGTTCAGTACTAAATAGCTCAGCTGCTGTCTGTGTATTTCCCTTTTCTCTCGAGTAATGTGACAGCTTCCTGACACAGCCACCTAACCGAGGAGCAAAAGTGGCTGGAAAACTGTTGTGCCAGTCTCTGGTGACCGAAATACTAGAAGAAGTGCGCTCCCTGGAGGTCAGTTCCTTCCTCAAAAATTCAATCAAATCTTTCATGTCATAACTGGCATTGGTACTTTGTTTATTGAATTCTAAGATCAGATCAGCGGGGATCACTTTCAACAGCATCGAGCACATAAGATTTCCATACGTGTCTGACGAAACTCCCAGCGACTCTAAACTTCTTATTTGCGTTTGAACATTATCAAACAACTTTCGAAATGTTCCGATATCACTGGAATTCTTGAGAGGGGAAAAATCAAGCAAGTTACTCATATGTGCATTTATTAACAAATCCTTTCTCCCAAATCGCTCTTCTAACATGTTTACAGCAATGTCGTAATTTTCCGGTGTGATAGCAAATCCTTGTACAGCGTTTATAGCAGTACCTCCTAAGTGAGCTTTAAGATAATTAAATTTATCTACTTTGTTCAAAGAATCATTCTTATGAATTGCCGATTCAAAAAAATTCCAAAATGTGAGCCATTGACTCACATCCCCGTAAAACTTGGAAATAGATAGCTTCGGCAATTTTATAGTCACAGAGTCCCTCACTCGTTCTTCCTTCGATTCATGTAGCTCGGGGCTCTGACCAAGAGACACGCCATTATTCACAACATTTTGCTTTAATATATGAACTCGTTTGAAAGCTGTGTATCTTCATGTAGTTATTTTCTCACGATATTCTTTAGCACTTTCTAACTCAGACTGCAAGTCCCCTGGGTCTAAAACATTTTCCAGCGCGGAATCAATTAATTTTAGTTCTGTTGATTTTTCATTAAGATGTTCTATAAGTTCTTCAAGATTATCTATATCCACATCAGTTAGTTAAAGTTCCGCTTCCAATCGCCTAATAATTTTGGTAACGGAAGTTCTCATCACGCCGCGTTTCTCTCTCAATCTAGCTCTAATTTCTTCGGCCATCTTTTCGTTCGAAACAATATATCAGAATGTCAACAAACGGAAGAATTCTCTCGGCAACGATTCTGTGCTATGTACAAAATAACTCAACTCAACATCCCGGCAGGGATGCCATTATGTAACGTGTCGCTGCTCGTATTAATCAGGAATGCACAGTATTGAAGAAAAAGTACTTCTTACCCCACATTCAATTTTTGAACGACGGTTCTTGGGTGCGTGTGTTGAGATCGTTAAATCAATTAACAATAGCAAATTAATCCACATTCCTCCGAAGTTGACACGAATCACTCAAGAGGCAGTAATAAACATCAAACCTACATTTAATACATGACACAGATGGTCGACCGCACACATACTAAAGATACATAACATAAAAAAACCGGCGTTTTCTTCATCGTGAGTTCCATTGTTCAAAACACTCGAGTTCTCTTTTTTCACGGGGCGACAGCGGCCTCTATCAGAAACAGTTTTGTCAGCTGCTCGGATTTTATTTATATTTTCTCTTCGGAACAGATTGTGCACTAATTTGTTACTACAAAAAGAAAGAAAACGTGTGATGCCAGGTCTCCTTTAGTGAGGAGGTATAGGATTGAGAACGGTATACCACATTCAGAGGTTAATCATGAATTTCACGTATTTGACTAATTTTATTTTGTTTTCCTTGTCCATTTTCAAGGGAAATTGTTTAATATGTGAAAGTAATTACTATGCAGTTAATAACTCTAAGACGGGAAATATATATATTTCTGTTTTCCTTGCTTAGATCACCTCATGCTTGGTCCGTTTAAGAAACTGGTAGGACCTTTAGCTCACATGCTATCTGAGCATGAACTGTAGAAGGTATCACGCATTTGTGTTTCGATTTTGCAACTAACTCCTGTTCTTTTTCCAAGACATAATGAAATCATTGATTGAATAATCTTCTGCTGTAAGTTAAATCAAGCATGTAAGAGCAAACCTATTCTTGTGAAAGAATCAATTCCTTCAATTCAACTCACCAAAAAAATTCATTCTGACCTTTTCGATTATTTTGGTTGTTTGATTCTTCCGGTTTAGAGAAGAGGTACCGCTGTGAACTTTAGATTTGTATCTCGGAATCTATTCTCAGACGGAAACTTTGATTCGTTTCTGTCAGGGTTTTTCCGGTTTAGAGAACAATTTGTATCTACCGAAACGAATCTGAGTCGGATCCTTTCGTTCGTTGACAGTTTCCAATTTAGGGGAAGATATTTTTTGTTTAAATTTTTTTTAATTCTTGTAATTAAATTTGTTTTTCTACTTTGCTGTAAGTTCGTTTCCGAACGTTCCTCTAATTTATTGCACTTCTACACGTCTGAATGAAGTATAATTTTTTTTTACTAGAACGTGAACCTCGCAGAAGCACCGTGTTGAACTTTTGATATCTAGTAAACAGTAGCTCCAAAGACATTGGCTTTGAGTAGTTCTGGATGATTCATTCAGCAAATCGGCTAATTTGCTTATTCATTCAAGGAATCGGCCCATTTGCTTATTCATTCAGGGAATGGGCTCATTTTCTGATTCATTCAAGGAATCGGCTCATTTTTTTATTCTTTTCAAGAAACAATCCATTCCGTGGAGAACTCACTCAATACTTCGAGGATAAGCATCATATTAAGTTTGAGGTCGAACTCTTTTAGCCCTTCGGCGCAAATATTTGATGCATACAGTAAATTTCAGCAGCGGCTTGAAATCATGTTTTACATACCTAAAACCATATTTTTCATTCCTTGATTTCCGGTTTAACTGCAACAGCCTTTTATAAGGAATCAGAGAAGATTGAACTAATGAATGCAAATGTTTCTTTGAATAATATCAAGCACTGTTTTTAGCTTGCAGTTTTTTTCTGAACCTACGTATGAAATTTTAGGAGGCATTTTCAGATCAACTTTAAAGTGATATTTCAAAGCCCAATCAAAGGCTTTACGCTAAATAACGGATGAAATTGAAATACGAATTTAACAAAGAAAAATTACAAAATACATGTATGATATTTTACAGAAACTAATCTGCAAGATTTATTTTTAAATGAAAAGTGGATACTCCTGCACGATCACAGGATCTATAAGCTTTCGATGTCCTTCCTACCTAATCAAACCTTAGGTCGAACATAAACAAATAAAATAAGCAAATATTTAGTACTATGTGCATTTGATAAGGTAAAACTTACCTACTATTTTCGAGATTCGTTTCGGATTATATAAACAGATTCAATTGCATATTTTGAAGGGTATAAATATCATTCTTCACTCATACAGTGAGTTAATCATGAGTCAGTAAAATTCAAATAATTACAGCAATTTTTTTTAAAACTGCAAGGAGCGCTAAGGGGACTCTTTTCAAATTGCGTTTCTAAGAATTGCATAAGAATTAACAAGGGTATAGTCAAAGGGCCGTCTGCAAATTTTGAATCTGAGTTATTACATTGAAAGTAAAACATCCGCACTCTATTACAGAGCAGTGAAATGATTCGTCCATACCATTTTACATGGATTATTCTTTACTCATATTAAAAGTTGCCCTCATTACAACACATGGTGTTCTTTGAATTCGGTGGGTCATGTTTTTCCCAGTCGCTACATTTTCTCCCTTTATTGTTTCGGACTTGCCTTGTTAATGTGTCCTGAACTGTATACGAGAGATGATGTCTTACATACACTTACATTTTTTGTCTGTCATTCCTTCCACTGCATTCAGTTGTGAGTAAAGAACCGTCAGTGACATTATCCCACAATTCTTATCGTGTGTTCATATCTATTTATTTCTGCAAATTAGAAAATAGATCTTATGAAAAAGTAGTTAATATTTTTTCTTTCCGTTTGCAACTAATCTTGTCTGTCAGCCTTAAAAACCTTTCTAAGACTGATTTTTTAAGACTTTTTCCAAGACTTTCTGTGCGTGTAACAAGCTTTCTTCTAAGTGATGTAATTACTCTATTTACACTGTAAAAAATAAAGGTCAGAAGTATTTTTTTTCAATAGTTGCTGATTATTTTATCTGCAGTTAGGGGAATTATTTAAATAACTTTTAAGCATTAGCCCCAGGGTCCATTCTGACAACGGGCACCAGAGAGAGCTCCATTTTGCCAGCCCCCCCACCTCGGAATTTTAAAATTTCAAATATGGCATTCGTTTGTACTCCATTTGTACCGGATTGTACCGCAAAATTTTCGTTTGTACCACTTCCGGTAACGAGTTATTCCCATTTCAAAGTGGGGGCTGGGGAAACGGCAGCCTCCCACCACGCAATATTGAAATTTCGACTATTCCATTCGTTTGTACTCCGTTTGTACCGGATTGTACCGCAAAAAGTTTGGTTTGTACCACTTCCGGTAACGAGTTGTTCCCATTTCAAAGTGGGGAGCTGGGGAAACGGCAGACCCCCACCACGCGATATTGAAATTTCGACTATTCCATTCGTTTGTACTCCGTTTGTACCGGGTTGTACAGCGAAAATTTCGTTTGTACCACTTCCGGTAACGAGTTATTCCCATTTCAAAGTGGGTGGGGGGCTGAAGAAACGACAGCCTCATCACCACCCAATTTTAAAATTTTGACTATGCTATTCGTTTGTACTCCGTTGTACCTGATTGTACCGTAAACATTTTCATCTGTACCACTTCCGGTAACGACCTATTCCCATTTCAAAGTGGGGGGGGGCTGGGGAAAGGGCAGCAGCCCACCACGCAATATTGAAATTTCGGCTATTCCATTCGTTTGTACTCCGTTTGTACCGGATTGTACCGCAAAAATTTTCGTTTGTACCACTTCCGGAAACTAGTTATTCCCTTTTAAAAGTGGGGGCTGGGGAAGCGGCAGCCCCCACCACGCAATATTGAAATTTCGACTACTCCATTCGTTTGTACTCCGTTTGTACCGGATTGTACCGCAAAAATTTTCGTTTGTACCACTTCCGGTAACGAGTCATTCCCATTTCAAAGTGGGGGGGGGCTGGGGAAACGGCAGCCCCCCCACACACAATTTGACTATTCCATTCGTTTGTACTCCGTTTGTACAGGATTGTACTGGAAAAAATTTCGTTTGTACCACTTCCAGTAACGTGTTATTCCCATTTCAAAGTGGGGGGGCTGAAGATACGGCAGCCTCCCCACCACACAATATTGAAATTTCGACTATTCCATTCGTTTGTACTCCGTTTGTACAGGATTGTACCGCAAAAAATTTCGTTACTACCACTTCCGGTAACGAGCTATTCCCATTTCAAAGTGGGGGGATTGGGGAAACGGCAGCCCCCTCCCCACCACACAATATTGAAATTTCGACTATGCCTTTCGTTTATACTCGGTTTGTACCGGATTGTACCGCAAAAATTTTCGTTTGTTCCACTTCCGGTAACGAGTCATTCCCATTTCAAATTGGGGGCGGGTGAAACGGTAGCCCCCACCACGCAATTTTGAAATTTCAACTATGCCTTTCGTTTGTATTCCGTTTGTACCGCACAGTTTTTCGTTTGTACCACTTCCGGTAAAGGGGTATTTCCATTTCAAAGTATGGGGCTGGGGAAACGTAAGCCGCCCCCCACGTAATATTGAAATTTCGACTATGCCATTCGTTTGTACTGCGTTTGTACCGCAAAAATTTTCGTTTGTACAAATTCTGGTAACAAGTTATTTCCATTTCAAAGTGAGGGGCTCGGGGAAAACGACAGCCCCCACTTGCAATTTTGAAATTTCGATTATGCTATTCTATTGTACTCCGTTTGTACCGGATTGTACCGCAAAATTTTTCGTTTGTACCACTTCCGGTAACGTGTTTTTCCCATTTTAAGTAGGGTGCTGGAGAAACGGCAAACCACCCCTTACCACGCAATTTTGAAATTTCGACAATGCCATTTGTTTGTACTCCGTTTGTACCGCAAAAAATTTCGTTTGAACCTTTTCCGGTAACGAGTCATTCCCATTTCAAGGAGGGTGTCTGGAGAAAGGGCAACCCCTCCGCACGCCATTTTGAAATTTCGACTAGAAATTTTATAGCAGTTGCATTAGTTTTTTATTTTCTCTGGCGATTTATTGGACTTTGCCAAATTTTTGAAGGAAGTTTTTTTGTCGTTTCCAATATTTTTTGTTTCATCGAATTTTTTTTTATTTAACTTATATTTTTAGAACTTCCGTGAGGTGTTAGAAATTTTAATAGACGTTGCATTATTTTTTTAATTCTTATATTTGTCCTCCCTCCAATTTTAATTTAGACGAGGAAAGGCTTTGTTTGAAAAGATTTCGTTCCTGTTGATTCATATTCCGCTATCTTTTGTCCGCCATGTGTTTTGGGATGACTCACAATATTCTCTTTGTCTCAGACCATACCATTTTGTATGACACGTGTTTTGGGACGAGTCACTATGATGGGTGACGCATGTCGTGATAGCAGACAAAACCATGACATTAGCCAACGCCATATCCTCCGCGGGGTCGGCGGTTGACGTCATTTGAGATTATGTTAGACACATTAAGTTCCAAGACTGATTTTTTTCAATAACTTGATCATTTTGCAACGAATTTATTCCTTATTTTCCCCCTAATTTCCCATTTTATATTTATAATTTTTCAATGTAACGATTTTTTTATTTTATTTGAGGAGACTTCAAACATTTTCAACGAACGTTCCAACATAAAGACGTTTTCCAAAGTTTTGTGCTGCAGACATAATCTTAAAACACGGTTGTTTATTATTGTATTTACGTGTTCATGGCATTTTCTGTTAAATTTTTTAACGTTGTATCTTTTTTCACAGTACAAAGCCACAATTTTTTATGCATAGTTGAAATGCTTATTTTTTTACTTTTTCGTATTTTTTTATTTCTTCATGATTAAAAAGTGAAATGTACCTTTTAATGCATTATCTTAATCTTTTTTTTTCTAAATGCTTGCGTACTCGTTAAACTTCTCGATGTACCAAAATTATTTTATTTTCTAACTTTTCAAACTAACAACTACTTTTTTCGAGGTTTTTTTTCTGATTCAAACAAGCAAACGTTTCTTCATTATTATTCCTGTTTCCTATGCAAATAACTTTTCTTACTTGCTTTTAATGTATGACTTAATGTGGTTTTCTATATAGCTGTTTCATGTTTGTGCGAGAAATATACAGACTATAGCAGCTAGCTATACATAACATTCGTTCGTAACAGAATTTTTTTTTTCCAGATTTAAACCAACATACGTTTCTTAACGACTTGATATCTGTTTTCTGGGGAACTTTTCTTTTTCCTTCATGCAATTTTATTCCAGATCATGAGACGAGGAAATGCTTCTTTAGAAATGATTTCGTTCCTGTTCGCAGTAATTATTGGACTTTGACAAATATTTTGTGAAATGACTTTATGCTAATTCTGAGTCTTGTCTTTGGAATATTATTTTCTCGTAATTTTTTCGTGTGTTCAAGAACTCTACAGGTCTTTCTCAGTTAAAATTCTACTGAAACAATATTTTCTTACTTTATTTCGCATATTGATATAGCTTCCCAATTTTCGCTATTTTACTTAATCTTTTTTTTGAAATTTCGTAAAACTTTTCAGTATGTCAGTAATTTATTTCTTACTTGGCCAAACTTATGACTCCTTCTGTTTAGACTATTTTTTTTTCATTTCATTTCAGCAAAACGATTATTTTAGATGTAGCAGATCATCAGGTTTTTGTTTCCTTACATATCATATTTTCCAACTTGCTTTAAAGTATTCCTCAAAGCTTGCATGTATGTCAGATATGCATTTTTTTATTCTTTCCTAGTTTGCCATACTCTTTCGTGGACTGTCCCCACAGGAAAGCATTCATTGTCAAGACATGCAATCTGAAACCTTTTTTCTTACGATAAAATTTTTATTCTTTGGGACATATTTTCTGTATATTTTTCTGTCTCGTCCGAATAAAACATTCATTCTGGAGGCAAAGCGAGTAATTCTGTTCTTCCACTAAACATTATTTTTTAACGTTTTACTAACTCACCACCTCCAAAGCGAAAATAAAGAAATACTTCTGTTCCCTACATATCTACTCAACTATTTCTTTTCGAAATGCTGATCATGACAATTCAACTAAAATTTCATTCTTTCACCAAAAATCATATTCTTAAACGAATTATTTTTTTACTTTATTTCATGTATAACTAAATTTTTATTGTTTACTCACCTCATCAAAGTCAATAAGAACTCCCCTAATACTGTATCATTCCTTTTCCTCATTTAGTTCGCTTTAAATTGAGATGTTTCAAAACTTCGCGTATATTTCATTCACTTAATGTCCGGTTCTCCCGTCTCTGTCCCTTCATTTTTAACATCTGTGCCGGCTGCATTTTTTCTTTAGACGTTTAGTTTCATTGACCTTTTTTTCGTTTTAATTAGGTTTTCATTATCATATTTTTTTATTCATTGTCTCAGCAGAAAAAGCTTTCATTCTGGAGACATAGCGACTAAGTCCGTACTTCCTCTAAACATTTTTATTTCACGTTTTGCTAATTCGTCAGAAAAGCCGGTGTTTCCAAACTCCCATAGTGAAAATATCGTATTCTCCTTATTTTACGTATTATATTTTTCCTTCTATTTAGTGTTGTATGATTCTTTAAACTTTGGTTTATTTTTATGAAACTTCTTTTTTTTTCTTAGTTTTTTTTTTCTGATCCAAACTATCAGTCTTTTCCTATCGATTTAATTACTCTTATTTTCCCATTCGACTTTACTTTTGAATAGAAATGTATCTAAAATGTTCAGAGATATTTTAGTCTATAAGGCCGATTCTTCCCTGATTCAAATAAAGTCATGTAGGATTTTAGTGTAAATGCCCCTAAATCTTTAGAACTTACTTTTCATAGTTAGATACTAATTCCTCGAGGTTTACATTAAAACATGAAAGAAGAGTGTTTTTACGCTCTCTCCAGTGTGTGAGCTTTCCCCAAGAAATGAACTTTGGAATCCCCCTTCTTTCTACCGGAAAATGACTATCTCCTGCGACTGTTTTCATGCGTCTACTGCTTACAGGAAAACCTCATATGGCATGAAATCACTTTGCATGGAAGATTAAACTAAATTCTGGTTTTGAACTTTGAATGCAAACTCAAGCTCGCAAAAGCATAGTTTTCTGAGTGAACTTAAACTGTCTAAGATGACAAAAATCTAAAACTGCTGACTCAATGGGACAGAGCGTTTGAACTTTGCCGTTCATTCACCATTTAAGAGATCCGTCGTGAACCACTAGAAGGGAAGTAAGCAGACTCTGATTTAGTCCACTGTTTCCAAGGAAGGTAGAAAGCTAGTGTCGTAATTCAGAAGCTCATAACTCAAGCCTCCCCAGGAATCAATTTCGGACGAACGAATACTCAGTGTCAATGCTTCGACATTGAAAAATTACTTCAGGCAAATATTTTCTTACTTAAAGTGCTTCAATTCAGAATTTGTACTACTTAAGATTTCCCTTAGTCAATATTTTTTCTATCTTAAAAACTTCTAAAGGGTTGATTTTGAAAAAAAAAACGAGTTCTCACAAAAATTTAAAATTTCCTCAGATTGTATGAGGAACCAAAAAAAAATCATGAAGCTTGAATGTTAACCATTTCTTTCTCTTCATGTTTCATTCCATAAACTTTCTTCAAATTCCTATATATCCAAGAATTTTGTTAAATGTCCAAGTTCGACTCCTCCAGAAATTTTCTGAAAATGATAGTTTCTCTTTTAAAAAAAATTCCAGAATGAGTATCCCTTCACTGAAACAAGAAATTCATATTCAAAGCATTCCATCCCTCTTTCTACTTCAAATACTCTATTTGTAAATCTAAGGAAGTTTTTTTTTAATATTCATATATTTTCCCCTCTAACTTTAGAAGATATTGTAACAAAATGTATGTACATATTACGATAGTAAAATATCTTACTACTGCTTGATGTTCAATTCACTTCACATTGTCTTAAGGAAATTCGTTCATTTTCTCATAACACATAGACATGTTATTTTCCTTCCCATTTACTTCAAAGACTTGAGATCAACTTAATGGAGTCCTTTGAGAAAATCTTTCACAGGAAAGCATAAATTTGCCCAAAAAGTACGTTAAAAATAAACAAATGTTGAAAGTTTCTGTACAAGAAGGAAATTCTGTTGTAACTTCTAAACGAAAAAAGACAAATTCTATGAAAATATGTAAAAATGTTCGTTCGATTCCATATTAAAAAAGAATTAGTTGAAGAAAAGTGTCATTCTTTTTTTTTCTTTTTTTCTTTTTTAAATGTATGCATTTTCGGAATGTTCATTCTTTCCTAGGGTTAAAAATGGAATCCTTCATTTTTCTTAGTAGACAATTTTGAGAAAACACACTTCATTAAAAGCAGGGAAATTCCCATAGAATAACATGGGAAAACTAGTATGCATAAAAAGACTATTTCGAAACGAGTAAAAATCTGTTCAAGTTCGTTTTCGAAAAAGTTGGAAATGGAATGAAGTAAAAACAGTCACAGCAAGTTCCGGAAAGTTAAAAATTGGATGTACTAAAAATTTCTAAAGGAAAGAAATTTCTATAAAACACAGACTGTTTAGTTTTTCCAGGCTAGGGTGTCTTCAGTGAGAGCGCTTCTTTTTTTCAACTCAAAGAATAAAGCGAGTAAGTTTGAAACATTTCAAACTCCCCGAAATTAAGCCGTGTACTCTGGTTTCGACTCACTACTGTAAAGCATTGCTCTCAGACCAGTCGGAATTCCGCCCCGATTGGTTGCCTAATGGAAAACATCAGACCCCTTTCCAATAACAATTCCCAAATATCCTTAAGAAAAGTCTAGCAAAAAAGCACTAGTTCACCATTAAAACAATTGGATTCATTCTGTTACTGTTTTAAACATTTCAAAAAAGAAGTTTACATGCTCACTTTTACTTTAAAAATCTTGAAAGCTTAAATTTTGACTCATTTCAAAAAAAAAAATTCACTTAAAATTTAAGTTAAAAAATAATAATTACTCTTTAAATTTATGTCTTAAAACTAAAAAATATTTACGCTTAATATTTCAATAAATAATAAATATTCACAAACTCACCTTCTACCTTGCCCATTTTAAAAAAAATTCTGAATTTATATAATCGAAATCATTACTTCTCCAAGTAGTTCTTTTCCGCTGATTGTAGAGAGGAACTCTTCTGAAACCTTCACTTTTCCACATGTGTTCATAAAAGCTTGAGCTACTTCCTTAGGTTTCAACAAGGCCACAGCGTTCTCGAAATTTGAAATCGCTTTCCTGCTCCACTCAGTCGTTAGGCATGGAGGATGCCTCTGAATATGTGGAAGTACTTTAGAAATGCATCCGCGACATCTGCATACCTTCAGGATGCTCTCCCCGATTAAATTTTTTAATCATTCAATTAAATTGTGTCTAAGTTTACACTCCTCAATCGATGTATTTTGAAACTTTCGGGATTCTCTGAGTACGATTTTTTGGAATTCTGAACCCATTAACAATTCCTGGATGCTGTCCCACACGCCATCCAAAATAATTTGGAGTTTCTTAAACTGCTTTCTGGTTAATGCAACTCCTGTTGTTAAGTGAAAAATCCGGAAACAGAATTTGAAAGACTTGAAGTCTTCTTACTTTATTCAAACTTAGAACAGAACTAAAATTCGCTCAGCGTTTACTTTGCATACTGTAACCAACACATGACCCTTATCACCACGTGGTGATTGATGTGTTACCATGCGTCAGCACACTAACTGCACGACGACTGTTACCTTATCTGGTCATCTCGCAACGAACATGCTATTGACTTGAATCAGACAAAGATAACTTCAGCTTGAGAGATAAACGAAAGGAGTTCATTATAACTAACTTTCATATCTTGAGAGAATAAACTAAAAAAATCTTCATAGAGTACATATTAAGCGTAAAGAAATTCTTCAAGGCCAAATTTCCACTAAACTGATGGTGGTATACGGAAAGCGTGAGAATTTAATCAGACACCTTCAAAAGAATTCATCTTGGATTTAACGCTGATTTTGAAAAACGAGTGAACTATGAAATTCTTTGTTCTCCACACAGAAAAGTTTCAGATTTCGAAATCTCGCCGTTTAGACCCACTTTTTCCTGAGTGAAATTTAACACATGGTGGAAATCTCCACTTAGGCATTAATTTGAGAGCGGGAATAGCTCTCATAAAAGGGGTCAACGGTTCCAAACGACATTGATTAAAATTGGGGAGAGGAAAATATATGAATTAAAAAAATAATGCATAAGCAGGATTCCCAAAAATATGAAAAAATATAAGTTTTACATAAAAAAGAAATTTCAGGAAAAATATTGGAGAGGCGAAAGATTTCCCATTCTTCCATTCCCATAAAAAATTTAACGAAGTCCAAAAAATCTCTCGAAAAAAAAATTAAACAAATACTTGGACTGGCAAAAGAGAGAACGCCACGTGACGTCAACCTATCCAGCAGCTAGTAGTAGGAGATACCTGTTCCCCCCTCTGACATCATTTTTTTCTATGCGAACAGAAATTAACTTGAACAACCGTGTTAGAAAATGCCTCTTCCACGTTTTTTCTTCCCAGCCATGCAAGAGCAATCAGATTGCGTTTTCCCACCAAAAGTTCTAGCAAGAAGGAGCAGGAGACGCCGGAACGAAGCCCGAAGGAGCTCCCTTCCTGTCACGCCCCCTTGTTATTCGGCTCCTTCGGGCTACGTCATGCTACGGCAAAATCATCAAGTTATTAAAAAAATCAGTGTTGGAACTTAATGTGTCTAACAGAATCTCAAATGAAGTCAACCGTCGACCCCGCGGAGGAAATGGCGTTGGCTGATGTCACGGTTTTGTCTGCTATCACGACATGCGTCACCCATCATAGTGACTCGTCCCAAAACACGTGTCATACAAAATTTTATGGTCTGAGACAAAGAGAAAATTGTGAGTCATCCCAAAACACATGGCGGACAAAAGATAGCGGAACATGAATCAACAGGAACGAAATCTTTTCAAACAAAGCCTTTCCTCGTCTAAATTAAAATTGGAGGGAGGACAAATATAAGAATTAAAAAAATAATGCAACGTTTATTAAAATTTCTGACACCTCACGGAAGTTCTAAAAATAAAAGTTTAATAAAAAAAATTCGAGGAAACAAAAAATATTGGAAACGACAAAATGACTTCCTTCAAAAATTTGGCAAAGTCCAATAAATCTCCCGAGAAAATAAAAAAAAATGCAACGGCTATAAAAATTCCTAACACCTCACGGAAGTTCTAAAAATATAAGTTTAATAAAAAAAATCGATGAAACAAAAAATATTGGAAAGGACAAAAAAACTTCCTTCAAAAATTTGTCAAAGTCCAATCAATCTCCCTAGAAAATAAAAAAGAAATAATGCAACGTCTATAAAAATTCCTAACACTTCAGGGAATTCCTAAAAAATATATAAGTTGAATAAAACAAAACATATTGAAAAAACTTCCTTCAAAAATTTGCCGATGTCCAATCAATCTCCCGAGAAAATAAAAAAAATAATAATGCAACGTCTATAAAAATTCCTAACACTTCAGGGAATTCCTAAAAAATATATAAGTTGAATAAAACAAAACATATTGAAAAAACTTCCTTCAAAAATTTGCCAATGTCCAATAAATCTCCCGAGAAAATTAAAAAAAATAATGCAACGTTTATAAAAATTCCTAACACCTCACAAAAGTTCTAAAAATATAAGATAAATAAAATAAATTAGAGAGAAAAAAATACGAGTAAAAAGATTATGGAAACAACAAAAAACTTTCTTCAAAAATTTGATAAAGCCTAATAAATCTCCCGAAAAAATAAAAAAATAAATAAATAATGCAACGTCTATAAAAATTCCTAACACCTCACGGAAGTTCTAAAAATATAAGTTTAATAAAACAAAACATATTGGAAAGACTTCCCAAAAATTTGTCAAAGTCCAATAAATCTCCCTAGAAAAGTTCGGGAAAGCACCACTAGGGGGCAACACATCGCGATACATCCCCTTTTCCCCACTCATCGTTGCCATCTCTGAAAAACAAAGGTTCAACGTAACAATAAAGTTCCAAGAAGCACCCCGGTAGCGGGCAGCACATCGCGTACACCTCTCCTTTCCCCCACTCGGTCCTTGCCAACCCTCAAAAATCCCTCGAAAGTTCCAAAAAGCACCGCTAGGGGGAAGCATCCACCCAACACACTAGCGCTATCTGCCCCGCCCCATATCCTCCTGTCACACGCCACGCCGCCTGCTCCTTCTGACCGTGCCACGCCCCACCACTTCTGCGCCAGGCCACGCCCCCATCCTTCTCCTAGAAGGATGCATCCTTGCGCCAGTCCCCGTCATTTTATACAACTCACATGAAAAATGAATTTTTATGATGTATATTAGATCATTTCTACACGGTTTCTCGGAAATGCAACTTTAACATATTAGCGTTCAAATGTTCTTAATTTTTCTAATTCAAATAGTGTGGATGCTTACATATTACACTGTGGAAAATATATACAAAAAATATACAAAAAGATAAAATATTTACGACGAGGAAATACGATTCCAGCCACATAATGACTGAATATTCAAGAACTGAAAACAAGGCAAGTTTATAGTAACTGAAAGTAAAAACCTTAAAATTTATTTTAGACTACATTTAGTACTCCGGAGATTAAATTCAAACAGACGTCAGCTTCATATCATAAGTAAATACTATGCGAAACTTAATTAACAACAGTTAATACAAAATGCAAAAATAAAACCAATGAAAGATACAACAAGATAATATGCTATATGTCATCGCACATGTTTACTTGGTAACAAAACCAATAATCGGAATGACTTACTCATAACACAAAACACAACACATGAAATATCAAAAATACTTATACTGTGATTTGATCGAAACACCAGTTCACCGATCAACCAATTGACTAAAGTTTTACTAAGGAACAACCATTCTAATGTCATTTATACAAAATACAAAATTAATGATAAAGCGCAGTATGACCCCCCCCTCCCAAGTAAACCAATTTCCCTCATGAATTATACTATTAATTCTATCAGTACAATTGCGTACTGAAATACGCTTCGAGAACAACTGAGAACAGAATAATAATTCGAAAATGACCGCTGTAGTTCTGTTGCTTTGGCAGAATTAATAGACAGCGGGAGAGTTAATTAAAAGAATATCTTTTAATATGGTTCTATTATAATAACGGCAACATTTCTGCTTAGAACTTCTGTTACATGTGGAAAATCTATGTTTCAGATGCCTATTGGATCATTTCGATACAATCGTTTTTTAAAAACCGAATGGAAGGAATGCATTAACAAATTGGCACTTCATTTGCTGCATGAATTCGGCAGAGTAAACAACACATATGAGCAAATTGTAAAAGATACTTTTTAATATGTTTCCATTGTATTTAAAGCAATATTTTTGCTCATAACCATTGTTGCATATTAAGGACCAATATTTCAGGCACCTAATGAATCATTTACACAAGCCTTTCTTTTTTTAAAGAAAAGCCACACACATATGCAAGTTTGTAAAACATAAAGATTTAGATATTAGCACTTTGATGCTAATATGAAGTGTTATATTTACTGCTTTGCTACGGCAGAGTATACACTTAGGAAGAAATTGCGAAACAAACAATTTAATACATTTTCATTGTTTTTTATGCAAAGCGTCTTTCTCATTATATGTATCCATTGGATTTCATGAAATAATTTCACTCATAACCATTGCTGCATATGAAAGATCTACTTCTCGTGCCCATATATCATTTTTACACAGTCTTGTGCATAAAAACGTATATACATATATATATTCATTTATCTAAAATATTATATAACCAGGTTTGCGTTTCAGTTCAGTACGATTGTTTCGGTATAATACTAAATGGCTGCCAAGGGTAGTTAGTACTCAGGAAACGCAGGGCAAAAAGAATAATGCCGTGTCCTTATACATAACGTTTCAAGAAAGAAAGCAAATCTAATGCTGTCGTTTTAGCTCAATACACAATTGTAAATACTGGCGTAAATCTTGTATCTTGGCATAAATCATTAACCCAGGTGAATCAGCTGCAGTAATACAAGAAAAAAATTGAAAAGGAAAAACCACATATACGTTGGCTCTTCTTTTTTTTTTTTTTTTTAATTTTAGAAGGAATGTTTAAAAACATTATCAGGCAGGAGTTCATGTATCATAAATTATCGAATGCGATTAATTTGTGTATAATCTTAAGGAAATCGGCAAAATCCTATTTGGATGGACTACGATTTCCACCGAAGACTCCGTTGTGCTCATGTCGCAAAATCAGTCTGCTTTCGCCGGGCACATGCCGAAGTAAATGTACGATGTCATCGCTCTGTCCACGTTATTTATAAACAACGCATAGCAACTGAAACATTGTATATCCAACATCGCTGGGATCGAACCCCAGATCTCTCGATACCTCGCCGAGTGCGTTCGCTTTACGCTACGGTGCCAACAATTCACAGCGCTATTCGTGGTTTATCAGTCAGCATCTGACTACACAAATCATATTGACGGGCTCAGGAACTGATGTATCGCCATCTAGTGGTATTCAAGCAAGCAAGCCGTTTTAATTACAGCTGATAATTCCAAGGGGCGATAGAAATGGTGAATATATTTTAAATACGTGGAGATAATGTAAATGTACGATGTCATCGCTCTTTCCACGCTATTTTTATAAACAACGAATAGCAACTGAAAATTGTATATCCGACACCGCTTAGACCGAACCCCAGATCTCTCAATAACATGCTGAGTGCGTTCGCTTTACGCTACGGTGCCAACAATTAACAGCGCTATTCGTTGTTTATCAGTCAGCATCTGACTACACAAATCCATACTGATGGCCTGAGGAACTGATGTGTCGCCATCTAGTTGCATTCAGGAAAGGAAGCTGTTTTAATTACAGCTGATAAATCTAAGGGTCGGTTTCTTGAATGCCACTAGATGGCGACACATCAGTTCCTGAGCCCATCAATATGGATTTGTGTAGTCAGATGCTGACTGATAACCCACGAATAGCGCTATGAATTGTTGGCACCGTAGCGTAAAGCGAACGTACTCGGCTAGTTATCGAAAGATCTGGGATTCGATCCCAGCGGTGTGGTAGAACAATTTTTCAGTTGCTATTCGTTGTTTATAAAAATAACGTGGACAGAGTGATGACATCGTACATTTACATTATCTCCACGTATTTAAAATATATTCACCATGCCGAAGTCATTCTGCACAAATATCTCCGAGAACCCCAACTTACCTGGGATTTTAGAATCGGCTATTTTAGCTTCTAACAATGTCGATAAGCTCTGAGGTGAAGCTCTGAATACAAAGAAGGGCGAAATCATATTTGGAGGGACTACGATTCCCATCGAAGATTCCGTTGTGCTCATGCAGCAAAATCAAGCTGATGGTGATGTCTTAATACAGACACCTTCGAAATCGACGTGCAGATCCAGTTGAACGTCGCGGCCTGAAGTGCGGGGGGACGGCGTGTCACGGAAGAAACGACCGTCGAAATTAGTAGCCTTAACGGAACCGTAAACAAATTGCAAATGTAATAATCATCCAGGAAAAAAAGACGGGTTCTCTAAAGGGACCCAAAACAAATTGAAATGTGACTTATTGCGGCCACGCAAAAAAACCATGTTTCTTAACAAGTATGTAACCGATTTGCAAGCAAATGGTCTTTTTCTACTCAGGAACGAATTACTCATGAGATACGATACAAAATTACGTTCCATCCGTCAGCCGTCTTTCCGTCCATCCAGAAATGACTTATTCCGAATACACGAAAAATCATGTTTCTTAACAAGTAAGTAACCGATTTGCAAGCAAATCGTCTCTTTCTACTCATGAACGAATTACCCATGAGATACGATACAGAATTGCGTTCAATCTGTCCGCCGCCTTTCTGTCCGTTAAAAAGAAGAAAAAAATATCTCCACCGAGAAACAACCGATTTGCCAGAAATGATTTCTTTCGACTCAGGGACGCCTCACACCTATCAGATAAAATACACAGTTACGTTCCATCCGTACTAAGTCTGTCTTTCCGTCCGTCCGGAAGTATAAACACACATAACTGGACCGAGAAACAACCGATTTGCACCGAAATGATTTCGTTGTACTCAGGTACGCATCACACTAATCAGATATGATAGAAAATAACATTCCATCCGTCCGCCGTCTGTCTGTCCATTTGTCCCGAAGTATAAAAGCGCATAACCTCACCGAGAAACAACCGATTTGTACGGAAAAGTTTTCTTTCTACTGGAGGACACGTCACACCTGTCAGATGTGATACAAAATTACGTTCCACCCGTCCGCTGTCTTTCCGTCAGTCCGTCCCATAGAATAAAAGCCCCAACCCCAACAGGAACAACTGATTTGCACGGAAATTATTTCTTTCTAATGAAAACGCATCACACTTGTCAGGTACGATACAAAATTACGTTCCGTCAGTCGGCCGTATTTCTGTCACTCCTTCCAGAAGTATGAAAGCACGTAACCCAAACAAGAAACAACCGATTTGCACACAAATGATTTTTTTCTGCTCAGGGATAAAACGCACTTATAATATGTAATAGAAAATTACGTTCCATCAGTCTGTCGTCTGTCTTTCCGTCTGTCCGTCCGTACGGAATTATAAAAAAAACGTAACCCGACCGAGAAACAACCGATTTGCACGGAAATGAATGTATACCACTCCTGATGCGTCAGAACTATCAGATGTGATAGAAAAATACGTTCCATTTGTCCAAAGTCTGTCTGTCCGTCCGTCCAACCGAAGTATAAAAGCACATAACACCGCCGAAAATCAACCGATTTGCATGGACAGGATATCTTTTTACTCGGGGAGGCCTCAAACCTATTAGGCACAATACAAAATTAAAATTATGTTCCGTCCGTCCAAAGAATTAAAGCATCCACCCATCGAGAAACAACAGATTTGCACGGAAATGATTTTTTCTACTCAAGACGCCTCACACCCATCACATACGATAGAAAATTGTGTTCTATCCGTCAGCCCTATGTGTGCCTGTATGTTTGCCCGTCCCGAAGAATAAAAGCCCGTAACCTCACCAAGGAATAACCGAATTGCACGGAAATTATTTCTTTCTTCTAAGGGACGCCTCTCACCTATCAGGTAATATACAAAATTAAATTTCGTCCGTCGGCCGTCTGTCTCTCCGTCCGTTGCGAAGAATAAAAGCCTGCAAACCCACCAAGAAACAACCGATTAGCACGGAAATGATTCCTTTCCACTCAGGGACGCCTCACACCTATCAGCTATGATAGAAAATTACGTTCCCTTCGTCCGAAGACTGTCTGTCCGTCCGTCAAGAATTATAAAATCACGTAACCCCGTCGAAAAAAAACCGTTTTGCACGGAAAGGAATTTATTATACTCAGGGACGCCTCTCATCTATTAGATACGAGAGAAAATTACGTTCAAACCGTCCGCCGTCTGTCTGTCCCTTAGTCCGGAAGTATAAAAGCACGTAGCCTCACTGAGAAACAACCGATTTGCACGGAAATTATTTCTTTCTACTCGGGGACGTCTCACACCTATCAGGTACGATACAAAATCATGTTCCGTCAGTGGTCAGCGTGTCTGTCCGTCCGTCCCAAGGAGAAAAAGCCTGCAACCCCACCGAGGAACAACCTATTTGCACGGAAATGAATTCGTTCTGCTAAGGGACCCTCACATAGAGGTAGAAAACTATCGGTAGCTATGAGTATCGATAGTCTTCGATAGTCAAAAATAACAATCAATAACTGTCGATAGTGTGTTGGCACAGTTTCTAGGGAGAAAACTTGTTTTCCGGGATGAAAAATTATTTCTGACAAGAATATGATAAATTACGTAAAATATATTTAGCAGTAAACGAAAGACATCCAACAAATTTAGAAAATACACTCCAATCCAATATGGTACATAGTATTTGGACACTTCAATCAAAAATAAAACTAAGCACTCATATTAGAGTTCTATTTTTTAAAATTCCGCACAATATTATCCCGACAAGAAAATGGTTGTATAGAATTAAAATAATATCTAAACCTAACTGTAACTACTGTGGCTGAGAGGAAACTCTTCAACATTTATTTATAGATTGCCATTTCACAAAATATATCCGCGATTGGTTACAACAATACTTAAATTATAGACATAAGTTTTCTGCACACTTACTTTTGTACCATGTTCTTTATACTGCTCTGAATCTAAAAACATAAAATTAATTTTTTAACACTCTAAATACCATAAAATAATTATTTGTCACTCTAAATACCATAAGTCCGAAACTGTCTGTTGTTTCATTTCTTTGTTTAATAACAACAATAGTGACCGAGGGTGACTGATGCTGATCCCTGATAGATCGCGAAAATTTTAAAGGCAAGTAAGGGTAGGAAATCTGACTCACCCTAGACAGTCGTTTCTTGCGGCTACGGCCGTTGGTACGTAAGGGCGTTTTGGGCGTTATGGTCGTTAACGGGTTCATAGCAATAACAAAATATAATATATGGAGATATCTAAATGCCTCATCTTACGAGCAAAAATAAAAAAAATGCGGAGCAAATTAAAATAGCTATTAAATATGATCTCAGAGTAACACTGGAGTTTGAAACTAGAACGTTTGGAGATCAAATTTGTTTTTAGAAATGGAAAGTATTAGCACCGGTAATATATAAAAAAGGAACAAAAATACTAAATAAAATAATAGAACAAAGCATTTAATTATAAAATGTTACTAGCAAATATGTGAAATATAATAATACTGAAAAGTATAAATTAGTAAACTAAACTCTTAAACACATAATTTTTGTTCCCGATATTATGTCAGTATTTTGTTGGAAAAATTAAAATATAAATTAAAATCATTTGACTTTATCTTTAGATTTCAATCATTTACTGATCATTACTATAATGCATTTAGTGAAATATTTAACCGTTATGGAATACCATACATAAAAAATAAATTAATTTATAATAATACAATTAAAGAAAAACTGGATGCATTGGTGTTTTTCCATTTTATCTTTAGTATTTCCTGTGCTATTGTGTAACATCACTTTCCTATTCTTTCATTTAAAAAAAAAAGTTATTTTGTTTATTCAAATTTTTGCATTTTTTAAAAAACCTGAAATGCCTTTAACAAGAACCTGTTACTAAGTACATGCGGAGTGTTCAAAAAGGTGGTTTCTAAATAAATTGTATACTTCCTGTTAAAAGCGGAAATTCTTGTTCGGGCTCCCACCCTCTCAGTGGTTGTCTGCTCTGTCTGGAAGTATGAGAAAATGACAATTTCTAAAGGACCCTCTCATAATAATAATAATATTAATAATGAAAGTGTCCTCTAAATGTCTTTAATTTGCTAAAAGGATACATGAATGTGTGTTTAAATGAAAAAATTAGGTAACAAGTTAATAGATTCCTAGACAATTTTTAAAACAGTCTCTTATTCGCCTGCCCTTAGTAAGAGTTGGACATGAGGTATAAATTAAAGAAACATAATTTTTCTTACTTTTCCATATGGTCAAAAAGTTAAGCTCTGATAAGCTTTGAAACTAATCATTTCCTCTTTTTTTTTTTTTTTATGGTTTGGAGTTTAACGACTACCTGAAACAAATCGATGGGCTGTACGCATTCGTCCGTCCCTGATTTAGTTCCACCTGTTTCAGGGAATGGATAAAGAAGCCAGTGCTCTAAGAGAAATACAACCACAACATCTATTCCTCTCGGCATTCGAATCCGGACCCATCTCGGACGAACGGTCAGAAGTCAGCCCTTAGACAACTGCGCCAACGGTGCGGGGAATCTGCGTTTTGACGATATCCTCCAGAAATGAGTGAGCAAAAGTCACGAAACAAATGTTTTGCCTGAAGAACGGGCTAATAATTTGCTCTTTAATTCTTTTTTTTTCCTGTTTATATTGCATGTTTTTGTGTATATGTTTCCGTTTACAAAAGCTAAAGAAGGAAATTCTACAGTTTTGCATGCAAAAACATTTTTTGCTATAATGTTTTGCAAAATCGTGGTAATAATTCGTGAGAAACTGAATAAATAAAGTTTTGAGTGACCCTATTTCTCAGTTTTTTTTCTGGAATCATTTAAAACGACAGCTGCTGAATGCTGTCGTTTTATAAACAGCAGCCATAGTGGCTGGAAATGATAGTATGCTATGCAATAATACCTCACTGCTTAAATTTCAGTTCCCTCTTTTCATGAAACCGCTAGATGGCGCTCCTGCGAGCTTCAATGCTATGATTTCGAAACGTTAGCATGCATTTATATGGCGTGTTTGGCTGATAGCTAGTAAAAAATTAAATTATTTGTTAGATGATCATGAAAAGATGTAATAAAAAAGTGTAACGTTGAGAACGTATTTTGTACCTGGATGTAACAGTGGTTACAGATCTTGTAAAAAAAGTAATTCTGTTTTCCGTTCCGATAGATGAGGCAAGGCAGGTGAAATGGAGCAAGGCAAATCCTCGTGGTGACAAACAGTTCGAACAGAAGTGTGTGGTATATGAACGCCATTTTGATTAACGTTTTATGGAAAGAATATTATTTAAATATTAATTTACTCCACATCATGGGTGTGTTTTTCAAAATATTTGGTTGTCCCTCTGGTTGGTTTTATGAATTGGGCTCGCTTCTATCTGCAATGTCATGGAGTGCCAGGCTTTTGATTTGATTATTTTAGTATTGTTAAATAACATGGTCTTTCATGTTATTTAAACAATACTAAAAAATCAAATTTTCGGGGGCGAGCGTTCCATATATATATATATATATATATATATATATATATATATATATATATATACACTGAGTGGACACTTTATTATAACCACCCGTCAGTATTTCGTTAGGCCAGCTTTTGCCTTTAATACTGCGTCTATTCTTCGTGGTATGGACTCCACTAGATGTTGATATGTGGTTTGTGGAATCTGAGACCATGCTTGATGAACAGCACTTTCCAGAAATGTGAGATTGTAGGGTTGTGGATCCAGCTGTCTGATGGCTCGTTCTACTTCATCCCACAAATTCTCAGTGGGGTTGAGATCTGGAAATCGTGGGGGGCACCTAAGCAAAGTAAACTCATCGGCATGTTCCTGAAACCAATCCTGTACGATACGAGCATAATGGCAGGACGCATTATTTTGTTGAAAGTAGCCATCGCCATTGGGATAAACCATCCACATGACAGGATGCACTTGGTCCGCAACGATGCTTCGATATGATGTGCCAGTCAGACGTTGATCAAAACGAATTAAAGGGCCCAAAGCATGCCAAGAAAACATTCCCCAAACCATAACGTTGCCTCCACCAGCTTGAAGGTTTGTAGCAATGCATTTGGGGTCCATGCCTTCGTGCTGTTTCCGCCAAATTCCCACTCGGCAATCGGCATGTTGCAACTGAAAACGTGATTCATCAAATCACATTATTTGTTTCCAATTATCGACTGTCCAATCTTTGTGCTCCTGTGCAAACTGGAGACGTTTTCTCTTCTTAACTGCAGACAGCAAAGGTGTTCGAACAGTACTTCGGATGCCATATCCCATCCGATGCAGTGTACGGCGAACAGTGCATGCAGCGATGATTTGTAGGGATCCTTGATAAAGGTTGTCTGTAATTTGCTGCACTGTTGCCCTTCTGTTGTCTGTTACCAGTCTGGACATTCTCCGTTCCGCCCGAGTAGTCACTAGTCGATGACGACCGCACGTTGTACGTAGAGACCCAGTTTTTTGGCTGACAGTCCAGTCTTTAAACACGTTAACAACAACTTGTCTGGAACATTTCACAAATGCGGCGGTTTCGAAGATACTCGCTGCATGGCTCAGAGCTCCTACAATCATCCCACGCTGAAAATCCGTCAAATCGCATTTTTTACCCATCTCGTCACCAAAAAATACCTTCTACTACTGTCGCAAGCACTAAGCTTTCCCTTTTTATACTAGCCTCGCACTCTGGCGGCAACAGCGTGCAGCCATAGCTCATTTGCTTAAAACTCTCAGGTGGTCATAATAAAGTGTCCACTCAGTGTATATATATAAGGTGTTCTGTGAGAGTCAGAAGTTAGCTCCAAAAACAAATAAAAACTACCAGAAAGTTTTTACTCACTGCTGCCGTATCAAACATCTCCATTTACAGCGATCTTGACATACAACTCTGGCTTCACCAACGCCCCCTGAAACATGGCCAATACACTTCCTGCTCTCCGACGTCTGACGTCAATTTAGGAAGAACCTAGCTTTGTGGAAGAAAAGTTGCATTTGACGACAGAACGTAAATTGTTATTTGGCAGCGGCCAAATAACAATTTTTCGGTTGTTATGTGTTGCTAAAACGTGGAAGGAGCGATGTCTTTGTTTATTTATAGCAATTGTATTGATACTTTTCTTGTTCAAAATTATAAAACTTAGTTTTAACACCCACCAACAGGGTGTTAAAATTAAGTTTTATTTTTTTTAAACTTTAGTTCCCTAAGGTACACTGTTGGACCAAAATGAGAAGACTTCGAACTATTAAACCGACCGTGCACAAATATTTCTTAACAAACCAAACTTTTTTGCACCTAAGATATTCAGAAATATTTTTTTTACTTTAATGCCCTAGATAGTGTGTTTTGCAAATTTGCAGCAAGGGTAAATATTAGAGATAGTAAGAAAAAACTATTTATGAATGTGAAAGAAAAATAAACTGAAATCATAAATGTGTCAAACAAAAACATGTTCGACTTTTTGCCGGTATCGTATTGGAAAAGTAAAAATATAGTATTAAATTCTATTCGGCATATACACTAAATATTTCAACAATTTACTGATTAACATTATGATGTAGTCTGAATTATTTAATCATTACGGAAAACCATAGATTTAAAATAAAGCATTTCGCACCAATAAAATTAAAAAAAAAATTCAACCCATTTATGTTTTTTCATCTTCACCATTTCATATTTCCTGTACTATCGTGTTACACTACTTTCCCTTTTTTTTTCATAATTTAAAAAAGCTATTTTGTTTAGTATAATTTTTAATTTGAAATACCTGTATCATGAATCTCTTACTAAGTATATGTAGAGTGTTCTAAAAGGTGATTTCTAAATAAATGGTATATGTCGTGTTGCAAGCGGAAACTCTTTTGCAGGCTCTTACGCTCTCAGGGTGTTTTCTGATCTGTGTGGTAAGAAGTTAAATGACATTTTTAAAGGATCCTTACTTGAAGTTAAACAGAATTTGAAAGTTAAAAGAAGGTATCTATTAAACATCTTAGTTTACTAAAACAATGAATGAATGAGTTTCTGAATAGAAAAATAAGGTAAAATATTAATAGATTACTTAATAGTCCCTCATGCGTCGGCCTTTTGTTTGAGTCGGACATGAGGTATAAATTAAAGAAACAGAAGAAAAAAGTATTTGTTCTGAATAAATAGAACTAGATCTCTAAACTGAATGCACCGAGGTTGGCTTATTTAATAATTTTTTCTAGGGGGGGGGGAGTCTTTCCAGTGCAAGTTGCAAAATTATAACGGAATATCTGTTTTTATTTAACCATCATTATAGCTCAAAATCAAGTTGCTAAACAGACCCCCAAGTTTCACTGCATTTGTCTGTCACCAATAGAATCAACGTATTGTATCACTAGCCCTCGAAAATAACTCCCCCCTTAAAAATTAATCAATGAAAAATACTTATAACATTGAGTTTACATATCTTGTTCTATTTACTTCCAAATACCTCTTTGTACCATCGCAAATATCTGTTTGAAATAGTTGGAAAGAACATAGTTTCAACTGTTATAGTTTCGTAAGCATCTAAGTACGGGATATATTGTATAGGTAAATCAGTGCATATATAATGTATAAGTAAAAAGTGCCGTGAATTCTAATTTCTTCTGTAAACTTCATGCAGCATGTATCACATTATCAAGTCATTAATGTAACACATACTTTACATGTTTTATTACATTTCTGTCTGGATTTGTTGCGAGAAATATGGTTATATCTGAAATCGTTTGGAACAACTTACTAATAGTGGTAAATTTGCCAATACAATTTTGTTTTGGGATATCACTGAATTTCATTACTTTTATCTTTTAATCGTCAGCGAGATACGAACATGACAGCAATTTAAATCCTTACTGAGAGAGAGAGATGTTTCCTGGAATGTTCATGAACGATCGAGCGTTCTAAAGGGCATATAATTGTTAACATTTTACGAAAAAGTCACGTAAATTCAAGTGTTTAATTAGACATATAATTACGGAGAGAAATTGGGTCCAATAAAGTATTTGTACTTATCAGCCTTGTAAATGCGAGATTACGCATTTCCCAATTAAAGTTGAAGAACCTTCCCAAAACCCCCGTTTTGAAGAATATTCACTTATATCTGTCCATGCATGATATTAATAAATTTTAGTATAATTGCAGGTTAACGAAAAATATATTTTTTTTGGTAAAATTTTAGTGAAACTACTATACCGCACGGAACGAGAAGCACGTATATTTAAGAGCGTAGTTCACAGCAATCGCATCGAAGCTGTCTTCAGCGCCCTCTGCGATTTCATGATGTCAAGATACGGTCTGCAGAAACGCACGGCACACTACCTCTTCTAGCCACTATACAGCAGCTAATGCTGTCGCTTTATGTCGATGTACTGAGTTGGCCAAAACTATCGATAGTGCTATTGATAGTACCTCCACCTTTATTACGAACTAGAGGTGGAGGTATAATCGCTATCTTTATCGATAATTTCGGCTAACACAGTGCATCGATAGTTTTTCATGCTGTAAGTGCAAATACCGATAGTGTAAAATATTCAGTTTCCACCAAAAGATTTGATGACTGAAACGCTCATTTTCACACGATCTCCTTGTTTACACCTCATTTATACTTTGAGTACAGCCAAATTGATACTAATGACGCTAATCAAAAAAGTAAACGGTGAGAGTATGCGGTTTTTGCACTCTGTTGTTCTTTATGTTGAGTCAAGCGCAAAGCGAAAGTTTATGCTTCAGTCAGATATAGACGAAGCAAGAAGCGTTGTTCTTGTTGTTTGTACAGGAAGTTTAAAGGTTCATCAGGTGCTGAAACAGTTATTTGTTGAAAGTAAGTATCAGTTATAATGGGTAAACGTAAAAATTTTTTTGTGCAACATTATTCTTCTTTTCGTTAGGATAAGGTCAGCGCATAATGTAGCCTTTGCGGAAAGAACTACAAAACGTTGGTCAATATGTCAAATCTTAGGGATAATTTAAAACGAGAGCATTCCTTTGCTGTAGTTTTAAATGATCCCAGAAAATAACAACTGAACAACAGCTCCATTCAAAACTTTATTTATTAAGTTTCTCACAAATTATTACCACGATTTTGCCAAATTTTATAGAAAAAAATGTTTTTGCATACAAAACTAGAGAATATTCTTCTTTAACTTTTGTGAACGGAAACATAAAAAGAAACATGCAATACAAACAGAAAATCAGAATTAAGGAGCCATGTATTAGCTTGTTCTTGAGGCAAAACATTTGTTTCGTGACTTTCGCTCACTCATTTCGGGAGGTTATCGTCAAAACGTAGATTCCCCACTCCGGTGGCGCAGTGGTCTAAAGGCTGACTTCTGACCATTCGACAGAGATGGGTCCAGATTCGAATCCCGTGAGGAATAGATGTTCTGGTTGTATTTGTCTTAGAGCACTGGCTTCTTTATCCTTTCCTTGAAACAGGTGGAACCAAATCAGGGACGGACGAATGCGTACAGCCTATCGATTTGTTCCAGGTGGTCGTTAAACTGTAAACCAAATAAAAAAAATGGACATCAGAAATGGTTAGTTTCAAACCTTATCAGAGCTTAGCTTTTCGACAATATAGAAAAGTAAGAAAAATTATGTTTCTTTAACTTATACCTCATGTCCGACTCTTAGGAACTGTTAAAGAATTGTTTAGGAATCTACTAAACTTTTACCTAATTTTTCCATTTAAACACACATTCATATATCCTTTTAGTAATTTAAAGACATTTAGTGGACACTTTCATTATTATTATTATTATTATTATTATTATTATTATTAATATTAGAGGATCCTTTAATAATTGTCATCATCTCATACTTCCAGACAAAGCAGACAACCATCTGAGAGGCTGGGAGCCAGCACAAGATTTTCGGCTTTTTACAGGAAGTATACAATTTATTTAGAAACCACTTTTTTGAACACTCCACAATTACTTTGTAAGAGGTTCTTGTTAAATGCATCTCAGATTAAAAGAAATGGCACAGAATAAAGTAAACAAAATAACATTTTTTTTAAACAAGAAAGAATAGGAAAGTGATGTTACACAACAGTACAGGAATTACTAAAGATTATATGGAAAAACACCAATGGATCCAGTTTTTCTTTAATTATGTTATTACAAATTAATATTTTTTTTATGTATGATATTCAATTATTGTTAAATATTTCCCTGAATACATTATAGTAATGTTCAGTAATTTATTGAAATCCTAATAATATAATTACATTTCATTTTCATCTTATATTTTAAATTTTCCAACAAACTACTGAAACAATATCGGGAACAAATATTATGTGTTTAAGAGTTTAGTTTACTAATTTATACTTTTCAGTTTTATTATATTTCAAATTTTTGCTATTAATATTTTAATTATAAATGCTTTGTTCTATTATTTTATTTAATATTTTTGTTCCTTTTTATATATTACTGGTGCTGATACTTTCCATTCTTAAAATTTTTTTGAGCTCCAAACGTTCTAGTTTCAAAATCCAGTATTCTTCTGAGATCACATTTAATGGCTCTTTTAATTTGCTCCGTATTTTTTTATTTTTCTTCGTAAGATAAGGCATTTCGATTTTTCCATGTGTAATATTTTGTTATTGCTATGAAATAATGAATTGTTAGGTTTTTAGATTCAGAGCAGTATAGAGTACATGGAACAAAATTTGGTGTGCAGTAAATTTAAGTCTATAATTTAAGTATTGTTGTAACCAATCCCAGATATACTTTGAAAAATTGCCATCTACAAATAAATGTTGAAGGGTTTCCTCTGAGCCACATTAGTTACAGTTAGGTTTAGATATTATTTTAATTCTATACAACCATTTTCTTGTCGGGATAATATTGTGCGGAATTTTTAAAATTAGAACTCTAATATGAGTGCTTAGTTTTATTTTTGATTGAAGTGTTCAAATACTATGTACCATATTGGATTGGAGTGTATCTTCTAAATTTGTTGGATGTCTTTCGTTTACTGCTAAATATATTTTACGTAATTTATCATATTCTTGTCAGAAATAATTTTTCATCCCGAAAAACAAATTTTCTCCCTAGAAACTGTGTCAACACACTATCGACAGTTATTGATTGTTATTTTTGACTATCGAAGACTATCGATACTCATAGCTACCGATAGTTTTCCACCTCTATGTGAGGGTCCCTTAGTAGAACGAATTCATTTCCGTGCAAATCGGTTGTTCCTCGGTGGGGTTGCAGGCTTTTGCTCCTTGGGACGGACGGACAGACATGCGGACGACTGACGGAACGTAATTTTGTATCGTACTTAATAGGTGTGAGACTTTCCCTAAAAGAAATAAATAATTTCGGTGCAAATCGTTTGTTTCACGGTGAGGTTACGTGCTTTCATACTTTCGGACGAATGGACAGACAGACGGCGGACGGTTGGAACGTAATTTTCTCTCGTATCTAATTGGCGTGAGGCGTCCCTGAGTAGAATAAATTTATTTCCGTGCAAAACGGTTGTTTTTAGGTGGGGTTATGTGATTTTATATTTGAGGACCGACGGACAGTCTTCGGACCAATGGAACGTAATTTTCTATTATATCTGATAGATGTGAGGCGTCCCTGAGTAGAAAGGAATCATTTCCGTGCTAATCGGTTGTTTTTCGGTTGGTTTGCGGGCTTTTATTCTTCGGGACGGACGGACAGACAAACGGCCGTCGGACGAAACGTAAATTTCTATCGTACCTGATAGGTGTGAGGCGTCCCTTAGAAGAAAGAAATAATTTCCGTGCAAAGCGGTTGTTATTTGGTGAGGTTACGGGCTTTTATTCTTCGGGAGGGACGGGCAAACATAGGGTCGACGAACGGAACGTAATTTTCTATCGTATCTGATAGGTGTCAGGCATCCCTCAGTGGAAAAAAATAATTTCCGTGCAAATCGATTATTTCTCGTTGGGGTTCGTGCTTTTATTCTTTGGACAGACGGAACACAATTTTTTATCCTACCTGGATAGGTTTGAAGCGTCCCCGAGTAAAAAGAAATAATTTCTACGCAAATCGGTTGTTTTTTGGCGGCGTTGCGTGCTTTTACACTCCGGACGGAGTGACAGACACACAGACTTCAAGCGAATGGAACGTATTTTTTTTAACACATCTAATAATTGTTACGCATTATGAGTGGTGCGAATTCATTTCCGGGCAAATCGGTTGTTTCTCTGTCGGGTTATGTTTTTCTATTCTTCCGGACGGACGGACGGAAAGACAGACAGCGCACTGATGGAATGTAGTGTTCTATCACATCTGATAAGTCTGTGGCGTCCCTGAGCAGATAAAAATCATTTCCGTGCAAATCGGTTGCTTCTCGTTGGGGTTACGTGCTTTCATACTTCCGGAAGGAGAGAGAGAGAGAGACGGCCGACGGACAGAACGTAATTTTTTATCGTACCTGACAAGTGTGGTGCGTTTTCATTAGAAATAAATCATTTTCGTGCAAATCTGCTGTTTCACGTTGCGGTTGGGGTTTTTATTTTTGGGGACAAACAGACGGACAGACAGCGGAAGGGTGTAACGTAATTTTGTATCACATTTGATAGGTGTGAGGCGTCCCCGAGTAGAAATAAATAATTTCCGTACAAATCGATTGTTTCTCGGGGAGGTTATGCACTTTTATACTTCGGGACAAACAGACAGTCAGACGGCGAACGGATGGAACGTTATTTTCTATCATAGTTGATTGGTGTGAGGCTTACCTGAGTAGAACGAATTAATTTCCATGCAAAAGGGTTGTTTCTCCGTCGAGTTATGTGTTTTATGCTTCCGGACGAACAGACGGACGGAAAGACTGACTTAGGAAGGATGGAACGCAATTTTGTATTCTATCTGATAGGTGTGAGGCGTCCCTGAGTAGAAAGAAATAATTTCCTTTGAAATTGGTTGTTTCTCTGTGGAGATGATTTGTTTATTCTTCTGGACAGACGGACAGACGGAGGACGTATGGAACGTAATTTTCTATTTGATCTGATAAGAGCGAGACGTCCCGGACTAGAAAGAAATCATTTCCGTGCAATGCGGTTGTTGCTCGGTGTGGTTGTGGGCTTTTATTGTTCCTGACGGACGAAGAGACAGACTTCAGACGAATGGAACGTAAATTTCTATCACATCTGATAGGTGTGAGGCCTCCGTGAGTAGAAAGGTATCATTTCCGTGCAAATCAGTTGTTTCTCGTTGGGGTTACGTGCTTTTATACTTCAGGACGGACGGATGGACAGACAGACAGACAACTGACGGATAGAATTATATTTACTATCATATCTGATAAGTGTGAGGCGTCCCTGAGTGTAAATAATCATTTCCGTGCAAATCGGTTATTTCTCGTTGGGGTCACGTGTTTTTATACTTCCGGACGGACTGACAGACAGACGGCCGACGGACGGAACGTAACTTTGTATCTAATCTGATTGGTGTGAGGCGTACCTGAGTAGAACGAATTAATTTCCGTGCTAATCGGTTGTTTCTCGGTCGAGGTATGTTTTTTCATACTTCCGGACGGACGGCGGACGGAAAGACAAACTTCGGACGGATGGAACGTAATTTTGTATTGTATCTGATATGTGTGAGTCGTGCCTGAGTCGAAAGAAATATTTTACGTGCTAACCGGTTCTTTCTCCGTGGTGATAATTTGTTTATTCTTCTGGACGTACGGACAGACGTGGGACTGATGGAACGTAATTTAATATCACATCTGACGATTGTGAGGCGTTCCTGAGTAGAAATAAATCATTTCAGTGCAAATGGTTAATTCTCGTTGGGGTTACGTTTTTTTATACATCCGGACGGACGGACGGACGGACGAACTGGCAGACGACAAACGAAAAGTAATTTTGAATCGTACCTGACAGGTGTGATGTGTCCCATAGTAGAAAGAAATCAGTTTCGTACAAATCGGTTGTTTCTCGGTGAGGTTCTACGCTTTTATACTTCAGGACAAATGGACAGATAGACAGCGGACGGGTGGAACGTTATTTTCTATCATATCTGATTGGTGTGAAGCGTACCTCAGCAGAACAAATTAATTTCCGTGCAAATCGGTTGTTTCTCGGTCGAGTTATGTGTTTTTATACTTCCGGACGGACGGACGGAAAGATTGACTTAGGAAGGATGAAACGTAATTTTGTATTCTATCGGATAGGTGTACGGCGTCCCTGAGTCGAAAGAAATAATTTCGGTTCAAATCGGTTGTCTCTCGATGGATATATTTTTTTATTCTTTTTAACGGACGGACAGAGTGTGGACGGATGGAACGTAATTCTATATCGTATCTCATGGGTAATTCGTTCCTGAGTAGAAAGAGACCATTTGTTTGAAAATCGTTTGCTTGTTAAGAAACATGGGTTTTCGCGTGGCCGTAATAAGTCACATTTCAATTTGTTGATGGTCCGTCTTCTTTTCCTAGGTGATGCTTACATTTGCAATTTGTTTACGGTCCTCTTAAGCCTACGAGTTTTGACGGTCGTTCCTGCCGTGACACGCCGTCCTCTCCAGCACTTCAGGCCGCGACACTCAGCTGAAGCTGCACGTGGATTTAGAAGGTGTCTGTATTAGGACATCACCAGCAGCTTCATTTTGTGGCACGAGCACAACGGAATCTTCGCTGGAAATCGTAGTCCCTCCAACTTGAATTTCGCCCTTTTTTGAATTCAGAGCTTCACCGCAGAGCTTATCGACATTGTTAGAAGCTAAAATAGCCGATTCTAAAGCCCCACGTAAGTTGGGGTCATCTGAGGTATTTGTGCGGTATGACTTCGACATGTGCTGGGCGAAAGCAGCCTGATTATTGCGGCATGAGCACAACAGAATTGTCGGTGGAAGTCGTAATCCCTCCAATTAGGATTTTGCCGATTTCCCTATGACTATACACAAATTAAGCGCATTCGATAATTCATGATACATTAACTCCTGGCTGATGAATTTTTTGAACATTCCTTCTAACTGCTGGCCACCCAAAATGCAACACCCATAAGAAAGCATCCGATTGCCCTGAAATTCGCAGCATGCGTGGCCCGCGTGAGGACATGAAGACGATTAGCATTGCAGGGCATATGCAAATCATGTGCACCCGGCACGCCACCGAGAAGCACTATAAGAAGGGTGCACAGAAGGCGGGGTGTAAGTAGTGGAAGCGTGTTGTGCTGCCGGACCTGTGCGTGGAAAGCTTTCTGATACCTCATGGCAGAATACGGCAGTCATTCCAGCACGTTTCGGAGTTCGACAGAGGACGAATAGTTGCTTATCGCGACAGCGGTTTATCGAAGCGAGGCATCGGCGACCGTGTGGGACGACATCCAGCCACAGTGAGTAGAGTATGATTCGGGGGTGCAGAAGGAACGGACAGACCGATGTGAGCGATTGCCGCGGCCGCGGCACACCACCGAATAAGACCGGCATGTTGTGTGGCGGGCATTGACGGCTCGCACCACCACATCACGAATGTTAGCGCAGGAATTAGGGTGTGTTGCGCAAAAAACCTGTGTCAGCAAGTACCGTGTGACGTCGTCTGCAGAAGCGGGGACTTGCTGCACGGCTGCCATTTCTCCGATTACGATTGACGTTACACCACTGGCGAGTGCGGTGGCAGTGGGCCGTTGTACGCCGCACCTGGATTTCAGACTGGCACGACAGTGTCTTCTCCGACAAATCCCGCTTCTGCCTGCAACACAACGATTGTGTGAACCGCGTGTGGCGGCACCACGACGAGGGACTGTATGACGCTTGCAATATGCATCGCCATACCGGTCCGGCGCTTGTTGTTATGGTTTGGGGCGCAATTGGATATGACACCCGCACCCCTCTGGTACGCATCGCCGGTACACTCAACAGCCACCGATACATCTCCGACGTTTTGGAGCCTGAAGTGCTCCCTTAGCTGCAGGACCTGTCAGCGGCCACGTTTCAACAGTACAATTCGCCTCCGCACGTGGCACGCATCGTGCAACAATTTTTCACGGCCAACCAGGTGTCACTACTGCCGTAGTCTACCTGTTCTCCCGATATGTCTCCCATCGAACACGTCTGTTCGCTGATCGGAAACCGAGTGGCCCGGCAAGCACCAACCGCTGCTACGCTTGATGAACTGTGGCAACGAGTGGAAGCAGCCTGGACCGACATACTCCAAGCCCACATCCAAAGCCTCTTTCGTTCGATGCCGCGCCGTGTAGCGGCCACTATTGCCAGCCATGTGGGCCACACGAACTATTGATGTCTGCGTGTTCCGCAAGTCGCACGAGCCAGTAAGCTCAATCGTTTCATCTTTTCTGTTTCTGTTGTTATGTGTCCAGTAAATCTGGCTTTACTATCTCGTGCTCTTTTTGGTGTTGCATTTCGGTTGGCCAGCAGTGTAAAACTAAAAAAAGAACAGCCAGCGTGAATGTGATTTTTCCTTTTTGAATTCCTTTTTGGATTACTGGAGCTGATTCACCTAGGTTAATGATTTATGCCAAGATACAAGATTTACGCCAGTATTTAGAATTGTGTATTGAGCTACTATAACAGCTCTAGATTTGCTTTCTCCTTTGAAACGTTATGTATAACGACACGGCATTATGTTTTTTGCCATGCGTTTCCTGCGTACTAACTACCCATGGCAGCCCTTCAGTATTATACCGGAGCATCGAACTGCACTGAAACGCAAACCTGTTTATATTATATTTTAGATAAGTGAATATACACTGCTGGACAATTGCTAAGGACATATAATAAACGGCTACATAGCGCATAAAAAAGTAAGTGTGGTTGGATGCCAAGTGAAATAAAATAATGTCAGAATACCAGGACATTACAAGAAAGACAATTTATTGTGCTCTGAAATCCAGAAGGCTTCGGAACGTGTTCAAGGGACAAACAGGCCATTTTGTGCAGAATACGTAAACGTGAAAAAAATGCAATTACCGTCCGCAGGCGTTCCGGCGTAAGATGTCAATACGGGATATGGCCACCATGGAGGGCGATGCAAGATTCCACACGTCGTGTCATGCTTTGCACAACATTATCAAGCAGCTGTTGGGAAAATCTATCCCACTCCTCTGTCAGTGCACGGATGAGGGTGTCCTTGTTTATTGGATGGCATTGGCAACCAGCAAGACTCCTGCCCAAAGCATCCCACACATTTTCAGTAGGATTCAGATCTGGAGAACGTGCTGGCCATACGAGGCGTTGAATATCCTCGCTCTCAAGACACTCCTGGACAGCGACTGTTCGATGACATGTTGCGTTGCCGTCCATGAAAATGAATCTATCACCGACAGCACCACGGAACATGCGAATATGAGGTAGCAGAACATCATTAATGTATCGTTGGATAGTCATAGTCCCAGTTGGAAGCACATAGAGGGACGCACGGCCATTGATCATGATGCCAGCCCATACCATGACACTACATGTCGGATATCGGTCCTTTCCTGTATGTTTGCTGGAAAATATGCAGTACACCTATCACGCCAGATCAGTTGTCGTCGACAATCAGACGATAGACTGTATCTACTCTCATCTGAGAAGAGGACAGCAGACCAATCGTTATCAGTCCAATTGCGAAATTGATGGCACCGTTGCGAACGGGCGGTACGGTGACGTCTGGACAATGGGATGCACACAACAGGACGGCGGGCGTATAGTCCTCCTTCACGCAAACGTCTGGCGACAGTTTTTCGTGAGATCCGCTTGCCAGTAGCCGCCATAAACTGATTTGCTACCTCACTAGCTGTGCTGCGGCGGTGTCCTTTTGTTGATAGCACTAAGTAGCGATCTTCTGCAGGTGTCGTACTGCGAACAGGACCTCCCCCGTGACGTTTGCTACACTCTCCATTTGTTTGAAATGATTTCCAAAGCCTTGAAACAATGCTGTGGCTGACGTCGAACTCCCTGGCAACATCTGTTATTTTTCTCCCTTCTTCAATCTGGCCAATAATACTGCCACGCGTAAAATCATCTAGGTGATGTCGGGAAGACACTCTGAAAATTGCAAGTTCGTCAATTGATTCTTTCCCTTTCAATTTTGTGTTTGAACAACAACGTTCAATACGCGTCAAATCCTTTATATCTCTTACCAGCGCTATGACGTCACGAACAAGTTCGGCAATCCAAAATTTGCATACGCACAACACGTCTTACTGTATCCCGCACTTACGCTAATTTCCACATTTTCCTGCCTTCCATTTTATGGTTGTTATTGTTGCTATTGTCATCCGTCCTTAGCAATTGTCCGGCAGTGTATATATGTATATACGTTTTTATGCACAAGACTGTGTAAAAATGATATATGGGCACGAGAAGTAGATCTTCCATATGTAGCAATGGTTATGAGTAAAATTATTTCATGAAATCCAATGGATACATATAATGAGAAAGACGCTTTGCATAAAAGACAATGAAAATGTATTAAATTGTTTGTTTCGCAATTTCTTCCTAAGTGTATACTCTGCCGTAGCAAAGCAATAAATATAACACTTCATGTAAGGTCAGGTGATGCGTAACATCACAGCCTCTCCTTGACAAATGTCAACCCCGCCTTCTCGTGGTGCATCCTGTTCCCACTAAAGGGGCTCTGACGACCGCAAATAGCGGTATAACTATACAATCGGGATCAGAGGAAATGCTATCCCACACTCACCAACCCGCTTGGCCAGCCTGGTGAGTTATGGCCAAACACCTCCAAAATGACTCTACAGCTTTAATCTTGGCCTTCAGTCTCCTGCAGCAGGAATGTACCTGGCCAAGGCAGCTGCCAGTGCGACATGAAGGCAGAGGGTGCTAAGAATCCCCGGAGGACCGGACTAGGCTGCCATCTGATGCTGACCTTGGCTACGTATAATGGACGCTCCCTAACTTCTGATTCAAGGCTTCTTGAATTGGAAGAGGAACTACAAAGTATTAAGTGGGACATCGTCGGGATAAGTGAGGTAAGGAGAAAAGGAGAAGATCTCATTGAACTTAAAAGTGGACATCTCTTTTACTATCGTGGGACAGATACTGGTAGAACTAGTGGTGTTGGATTTGTAATAAACAAGAAACTGAAGGATAAAGTGGTAGAAGTTGAAAGTTCCTCTGACAGAGCTTCACGACTTGTTATCCAACTCTCGAGAAGATACCAGGCTCAGATTATTCAAACTTATGCACCCACCACAAGTTATCCTGAAGAAGAAATTAAAGAATTATATGAGGGAATTCGTCATCTAAATAATAAAGGTAAGCAGCACTTGAAGATAATTATGTGAGATTTCAATGCAAAAATAGGGTAACGGCAACAGAATGAAACTTCAGTGGGTAAATTCGGTCACGGCAACAGAAACCAGCGTGGAAATACTCTCGTTGAATTTGCAGAGAAATAAGAATTTTTCATCTTGAACTCCTTTTTCAAGAAAAAGCCAAACAGGAAATGGACATGGAGACATCCAATTGGGACGACAAGTGAAATTGATTTTATTATGTGTAACAAAAAATTCGTCATCCTAGACTGCAGTGTGCTGAACAAGTTCAACACAGGTTGTTACCATAGATTGGTGAGATGTAAGATGCACCTCAACACTAAATTCGAACGTGGCAAGCTCATAAGACAAACAAAATGTATTGACATTACCAACCTTAAAAAACACCATAATACTTTCAAGTTGGAACTGAAGAACAGATTCTCTGCTTTAGAAGGCCTAACATCGGAAGAAGTGGATATTTCTGAAATTAACAGAAAAGTAACCAAAGCTCTTATGGAAACAACAACAAAATTAGCTGGGTCTAAGTACAAGTTGCATGTGAACAAATTATCAGGAAAAACCAAAATGTTGATGCAAAAAAGAAGAGAGATGAGGACAACTAAAGAAGATGTGAGTTCCAAAGTGGAATATATAGAGCTATGCAAGACAGTACGAAAAAGTATCACTGAAGGTGTAAGGAAATTCAACTGTGAGCTAGTGAGGAAAGCAATTGAAAACAACCAAAGCCTAAAGATAGCAAAGGGACATCTCAGTAAGGGAAGAAAACAGATTATGGCACTGAGAAAAGATGATGGTTCTGTAACAAGAAATAGAGGCTAAATTTTGACAAGACTGTAAGATTTCTACTCCAAAATATATGAAAGGTAGGATACATGTACTCCAGCCATCATGAAAGGTACCAGCACCACAGTTCTTCCAGTCCTCCCAGCAGAAGTTGCACATACAATCAAGAACATGAAGCGGGGGAAAGCTCCAGAAGATGGAATTACTGTAAACATCATACAAGAAGCAAGTGGAGAAATCAAAACAGTACTCGCCCAAATTTTCACTCGATGCCTTAATGAAGGGAAGATTCCTGAGGATTGGAACAACGCTACGATGATCCTGCTACTTAAAAAAGGTGACATTGAGGATCTCAGGAACTACAGACCTATCAGCCTCCTCGCAGTGGTTTATAAAATCTTCACTAAAGTTCTTTCACACCGCGTGAAGGTAACACTGGACATGGCTCAACCGAGAGAACAAGCTGGATTCAGGAGTGGCTACAGCACAATAGATCATATCCATGTACTGAGAGAACTAATTGAAAGAGCGAGGGAATATGAACTTCCATTGTGCATGGCTTTTATCGATTATGAAAAAGCCTTTGATTCGGTGAAACCATCAGCAGTTACAACGGCTCTGAAATCCTGCGGTATTGAAGATGCATACATTAGTATTATTAATAACATCTATGAAAATGCAAGTGCAAAGATTCGGCTGTTTGAAAATACACACACATCAAAATTGGAAAAGGAGTGAGACAAGGTGACACCATATCTCCGAAGCTCTTTAATGCCACATTGGAAAATGTCTTTCAATCAGTGAACTGGAAAAACAAAGGGATAAGGATTAATGGAAATTATCTAACCCACCTTCGTTTTGCTGATGACGTAGTCATATTTGCAATTACCCCACCCGAGCTGCAGAGTATGATCCAGGAACGTGCTGACAAGAGTAAAGAAGTGGGATTAAAAATGAACTTTCAGAAGACAAAAGTGATGTTCAATGCTTTTAAAAGAAATGAAGATTTATCGATTGATGGAGAAAAACTGGAGATAAAATACACGTACGTTTATCTTGGACTGCAGATATCAAGTGAGGGTCACATTGATGAAGAAATTAATCGGCGTACAAAACTTGCCTGGAGAGCTTTTGGAAGAAACAGCTTAATTTTCAAGAGCAATATGCCATTATGTCTTAAAAGAAAAGTGTTTGATCAATGCATCCTTCCAGTTCTTACGTATGGTGCAGAGACGTGGACCTCAACTAAAAGAGACATACTACGGCTGCAGACCACTCAACGAAGTATGGAGAGCTGCATGCTTGGTATAACCAGAAGAGATAAGAAGAGGAACTCGTGGATCCGAAAAATGACAAGAGTGGAATACATCATGATCAGAGTTAAATCCCTGAATTGGCAATGGGCTGGACATACTGCCAGAAGGACAGACCATCGATGGACAGCCGAAATTTTAGATTGGATACCAAGGGACAGGAAAAGACCCAGAAGAAGACCACTTGCGAGATGGGTGGATGAAATTCGAAAATATGCGGGAGTGACATGGAGGAGACAGGCACAAGACAGACCGTTGTGGAGGAAACTTGGGGAGACCTTCGTCCAGCCGTGGATTGATAATGGTTGACAATGATGATGATGATGATTAGCATCGAAGTGCTAATATCTAAATCTTTATGTTTTACAAACTTGCATGTGTGTGTGGCTTTTCTTTAAAAAAGAAAGGTTTGTGTAAATGATTCAGTAGGTGCCTGAAACATTGATCCTTAATATGCAACAGTGGTTATGAGCAAAAATATTGCTTTAAATACAATGGAAACATATTAAAAAGTATCTTTTACAATTTGCTCATATGTGCGGTTTACTCTGCCGAATTCATGCAGCAATGAAGTGCCAATTTGTTAATGCATTCCTTCCATTTGGTTTTTAAAAAACGATTGTGTCGAAATGATCCAATAGGCATCTGAAACATAGATTTTCCACATGTAACAGAAGTTCTAAGCAGAAATGTTGCCGTTATTATAATAGAACCATATTAAAAGATATTCTTTTGAATTAACTCTCCCGCTGTCTATTAATTCTGCCAAAGCAACAGAACTACAGTGGTCATTTTCGAATTATTATTCTATTCTCAGTTGTTCTCGAAGCGTATTTCAGTACGCAATTGTACTGATAGAATTAATAGTATAATTCATGAGGGATATTGGTTTACTTGGGAGGGGGGGGGTCATACTGCGCTTTATCATTAATTGTGTATTTTGTATAAATGACATTAGAATGGTTGTTCCTTATTAAAACTTTTGTCAATTGGTTGATCGGTGAACTGGTGTTTTGATCAAATCACACTATAAGTATCTTTGATATTTCATCTGTTGTGTTTTGTGTTATGAGTAAGGCATTCCCATTATTGGTTTTGTTACCAAGTACACATGTGCGACGACATATAGCATATTATCTTGTTGTATCTTTCATTGGTTTTATTTTTGCATTTTGCATTAACTGTTGTTAATTAAGTTTCGCATAGTATTTACTTATGATATGAAGCTGACGTCTGTTTGAATTTAATCTCCGGAGTACTAAATGTAGTCTAAAGTAAATTTTAAGGGTTTTACTTTCAGTTACTATAATCTTGTATTGTTTTCAGTTCTTGAATATTCGGTCATTATGTGGCTGGAATTGTATTTCCTCGTCGTAAATGTTTCATCTTTTTGTATTATTTTGTATATATTTTCCATAGTGTAATATGTAAGCATCCACACTATTTGAATTAGAAAAATTAAGAACATTTGATCGTTACTGTGTTAAAGTTGCATTTCCGAGAAACCGTGTACAAATGATCTAATATATACCATAAAAAGTCATTTTTCATATGCAGCAATATTTATGAGCCAAATTGTTGCTTTAAATACAATGTAAACATATTTAAAAGTGTGTGTTACAGTTTGTTCGTGTGTGTTGTTTACTCTGCCAAAACAGTGCTGCAGCAGTGAAAAGCCAACCTGTTAATATGTATAATTTCTTTTATTTTTACAAGACTGTGTACAAAGGATGTAATAGGTGCCTGAAACGTTGTTCTCTTATATGCAGCAAGTGTTCTGAGCACAAATGTTGCTTAAAATATGACGAAACAGATTAAAAGGTATATTTTTGAGTTTCGTTTACCTATGTGTTGTCTACTCTGTTCAAGAAATGGTGGAAAAGTGAAATGCCAAACAATTAACGTTTCAGAACTTTCAATATATCTGTGTGTTGTTATAATGATGTTTTTGTTAATGGAAGGGCTGCATTGGAAATAAAAAAATGCCAACGGGAAGCCTTCAATTTCCATTAATGGTAAACGTTATGAGCAGAAATATTGCTTTAAATAGAATGAAAGTCTATTAAAAGGAATGTGTTTGAATGTTTCTCCCTGTCTGTTATTTATTCTGTTGAAGTAATAGTTTGCAGTTCACTGCATTTAATATAGTAGTGCTTTACAAAAAAATAATATGTGGTAAATTTTTATGATGGTCTTATACTTCATATAAATTTAAAAGCAAAAATTTAATATGTGGTATTATGTTTCTGAGAAAAAAAAGTTCAAACCCTAAGCATACATTTTTCACACACAACAAGGGTAATCAGCAAAAACATTTCTTTATAAATACAATGGAAACTTCTTTAAAAACATCTACAATTTCTACCTATATTTTGTGCATTCTGCTAAAGCAATGGTTTTCAGATGTAATAATATCTAAATAGTTTATTGTGTGTATGTGTGTGTGTGTGTGTGTGTGTGTGTGTTTCTTTAAAAGACACAGTAGGCGATTGGAACATCAATCTTTAATATGAAATAAAGGATATTGTTTCAAAATGTTGCTTTTAATACAAGGGGAAAAATCCTAAAAGCGTCTTTCACAGTTATTTCCCTGTGTGTTGTTTACCCTGCAACAGCGAAGTGCCAACCTGTTAATGTAAATTTGTTCTTTCATTTTCAAAATAAGTCTGTGGATAAATGATCTCATTGACGTTCGCAACGTTGATTTTCTACATGTAGCAAATGTTTTGAGCCCAAATGTTGCTTTAAGTAAAACAAAACAGATTAAAACAAAATCTTTTCGATTTTGTTACCCTATATGCTGTTTACTGTAGTGGAACAACGATAGTGCAGGGAAGTGGTACGCTATTAATGTTTCGGAACATTGAATATAAAGTTATTTTTTGGTCTTGTTACTGAAAGAGCAAAATCTAAAATAAGCAATGCCTACCGGAAGTGTTCATTTTTCACATGTTGCAGAAGTTCTGAGCAGAAAATTTGCGTTAAATAAATTGTAAACAGATCAAACAGTAGTTCCTTTAAATGTTTTCCCTTTTCTATTATTTACTCTGCAGAAGCCGAAATAAACCAGATCTCCCAGCAAAGTTTCAGAGATCACACAGCATCCACTATTCACTCTGTCCCTTGTTTAAAAAGCTCTTTACTCACGATGTTCTATAAGGATGGCATCTCAGATAGAAGGCGAGCCCAATGCAGAAAACCAACCTGCGTGACAACCAAATATTTTGAAAAACACACCCATGATGTGGAGTAGATGAATATTTAAATAATATTAACGCTAGGCTAACATCTTTGTGCTAAAACGAGTATTTCGGGGTTACAATTGTTTTAAATAAAATTACATTAAATATTTTAAATTAAAATTATATTAAACTAAAAGTGATAATTATCACTTTTAAAATACTGAAGTTTAATTCTCATAACGAATGACGGGCGAAACGTTGAGTACGAGGGAGTAAAAACAAAAATATGCGCTGTTCAGCCACCCTCCAGCCATAAACCCCCAAAGTCTAGTCTGGCGACGCCCCTATTTATAACCCAGACAGCAATGAAATAAATGTATCATCGTCACAAGTACCACCATAAGAGGACTCCAAGAAAAAATTTTGCGTTCTTCTTCCCATTAAAATACTACAAAAATTTCGATCCGTTTTGTTTTAAGACACATCATGACGCCTTAAGAAGGCAAATAAGACAAGCCTGTACATTTTGCACAATATAGCACTGGGTGCTACAGCAAATTGTTTGCATAAAGACAGTGCAGTGAAACAGCATTCGATCCCAAATTGGAAGCAAAGAATTAAGTACAAATGACCGAGAGATCTCCTAAGACAATAGTGTCAAATTCGAGAGTACTTCTGGAGAAGATTTGTGAAAACATTAGAATAGACTGAACCTAGACTCCATCAGTGCACAAGTACCCGTGTCATGTACGTGTAGGATACAAAGTAGAGAAGGAAATGTAATAATACTTATTAAATATAAAATTATGCGAAACACAGATCTACGTCGCCTATAGCTACTACTACAGTACTTTGCAGATAGCAAATGCTCTACATTAGTCCATTCGTACAAAGAACTGGTGCTTTCCTCAAACTCAAAGAACACAGAAACCATTCACGCATTTAAAACTGGAACCGAATAAATTAAAAACGATTGTGGTACAATAAAAACTTCTGCGGAACAATCGGGTACAAACTTATTAAAAACGAATAACTACGTGAATCACAAGAATTTCAAGGTGGGAGGTGGCGATGGCCTGAAGGAATGGCGGTCGTTATTTTTCTGTTTCGTGAACTTTGTTATCAGCATTGGTACAGACAAAACTTTTTGCGGTACAATCCTGTGTAAACGCAGTACAAATGAATGGCATGGCACAATCACCGAATTTCCGAGGTGGGGGACTGGTAAAGTAGGGTTTTCCAAATTACAATTGCGAATAATTCGGTACAATGGTACTCGAAGAAATTGCATTTACGGTACAATGCAGTACAAACGAATGGCATGGTTGAATCATCAAACTTCCGAATTCGGGACGGATAACACGGTGCTTCGCACTGCATAATTGCGAATAACTCGTTACCGGAAGTAGTACAAGCGAAACATTTTGCTGTAACATCCTCTACTGCCGTAATAAAAACAAATGCCATGAGTGAATCGCCGAATTTCTGGGGTAATGTGCTGCCGCAGTTGTGCTTCCGTCTTAAAAATTTCGAACTATTCATTACTGGAAGTGGTACAAAAAAAAACATTTTGCGGTACAATGCGGCTCGAATGGAGTAGAAACAAATTGCCTGGCTGAATCGAAGAATTTGTGAGGGGGCTGGCGAGATTGCGCCTGCCACTTTCAAATTGGAATACCTGGTCACCGAAAGTGGTACAAACGAAAATGTTTCCGGTATAAACCGGTACAAACGGAGTATTAACGAATGGCATAGTCGAAACTTCAAATTTGCGTATTGTGGGAGAGGGGGGGGGTGACGTTTCCCAATCTCCTAACTTTTAAATGGGAATAACTCGTACCCGGAAGTGGTACAAACGAACATTTTTGCGATACAAATCGGTACAAACGGAGTACAAACGAATGGTATAGTTAAAATTTGATAGTTCCGTGGTGGGGGTGCTGGCATTTCTCCATCTCACTACTTTGAAATAGGAATAACTCGTAACGGGAAGTGGTGCAAACGAAAAATTTTGCGGTACACTCCGGTATAAACGGAGTACAAACGAATGGCATAGTCGAAATTTCAAAATTCCGAAGTGGGGGCTGCCGTTTTCCCCAAGCCCCTCACTTTGAAATTGAAATTAATGGTTACCTGAAGTGGTACAAACGAAAACATTTGCGGTACAATCCGATTCAAACGGAGTACAAACGAATGCGCTTGCCGAAATTTTAAATTTGAATAGTGGGGAGACTGACGTTTCCCAAGCCTCCCACTTCTAAATTGAAATTACTGGTTACCAGAAAAGGTACAAAGGAAATTTTTGGCAGTACGATCCGGTACAAACAAAGTACAAACGAATGGCGTAGTCGAAATTTCAATATGGCGTGGGTGGATGCCGTTTACCAAGCACCCCAATTTCAAATCAGAAAAACGTTTTACCGGAAGTGGTACAAACGAAAAATTTTGCGGTACAGTGCGGTACAAAGCGAGTACAAACGAATGGCGTAGTCGAAATCGGAAAATTGGGAGGTGGGGGTGGGTACCGTTTCTCCAACACCCCCGCCCTTCTAAATGAGATTAACTATTTACCGGAAGCAGAACAAATGAAATTTCTTGCGGTACAATCCGGTTCAAACGGAGTACAAACGAATCGAATAGTCGAAATTTCAATATTGCGTGGTGGGGGGAGCTGCCGTTTCCCCAGCCCCCCACTTTTAAAATAGGAATAACTCGTTACCGGAAGTGGTACAAACGAAATTTTTTGCGGTACAGTACAGTACAAACGAATGGCATAGTCCAAATTTCAATATTGCGTGGTGGGATGGCTGTCGTTCCTTCAGCCCCCACACTTTGAAATGGGAATAACTCATTACCGGAAGTGGTACAAACGAAATTTTTTGCGGTACAATCCGGTACAAATGGAGTACAAACGAATGGAATAGTCGAAATTTCAATATTGCGTGGTGGGGGCTGCCGTTTCCCCAGCCCCCACTTTGAAATGGGAATAACTCGTTTCCGGAAGTGTTACAAACGAAATGTTTGAGGGTACAATCCGGTACAAACGGTGTACAAACGAATGACGTAGTCGAAATTTCAAATTTGCGTAGTGGAGTTGGGAGATGGCGTTTCCTCATCTCCCCACTTTGAAATTTGAATAACTCGTTACCGGAAGTGGTACAAACGGAAATTTTTGTGGTACAATCCGGTTGAAACGGAGTACAAACGAATGGCGTAGTTGAAGTTTGATAGTTCCGTGGTGGTGGTGCTGCCGTTTACGCAGCCCCCTACTTTGAAATAGAAGTAACTCGTACCCGGAAGTGACACAAAAGAAAAATTTTGCGGTACAACCTGGTACAAACGGAGTACAAACGAATGGCATAGTCGAAATTTCAAAATTGCGAGGTGGGGGATGCCTTTTCCCAGATCTCCCCATTTTGTAATTGGAGTTACTCTTTACCGGAAGTGGCACAAACGAAAATGTTTGCTGTACAACCCGATTCAAGCGCAGTACAAACGAATGCCCTTGCTGAAGTTACAAATTTGCGTAGTGGGGGCTGACGTTTCCCCTTCTCCCAACTTTGAAATTGGAATAACTCGTTACCGGAAGTGGTACAGACGAAAATGTTTCCGGTACAATCTGGTACAAACGGAGTACAAACGAATGACATAGTCGAAATTTCAAAATTGCGTGCGGAGGGGTTGCCCTTTCTCCAGAAACCCTCCTTGAAATGGGAATGACTCGTTACCGGAAAAGGTTCAAACGAAATGTTTTGCGGTACAGAGTACAAACGAATGGCTTTGTCGAAATTTCAAAATTGCGTGGTAAGGGGTGGTTTGCCGTTTCCCCAGCACCCTACTTTGAAATGGGAATAACTCGTTACTGGAAGTGGTACAAACGAAATTTTTGCGGTACAATCCGGTACAAACGAATGGAATAGTCGAAATTTCAATATTGCGTGGTGAGGGGCTGCCGTTTCCCCAGCCCCCCACTTTGAAATGGGAATAACTCGTTACCGGAAGTGGTACAAACGAAAATTTTTGCGGTACAATCCGGTACAAACGGAGTACAAAGGAATGGAATAGTCGAAATTTCAATATTGCGTGGTGGCGAGCTGCCGTTTCCCCAGCCCCCCACTTTGAAATGGAAATAACTCGTTACCGGAAGTGGTACAAACGAAAATTTTTGCGGTACAATCCGGTACAAACGGAGTATAAACGAATGGCATAGTCGAAATTTCAATATTGCGTGGTGGGAGGGCTGCCGTTTCCCCAACCCCCACTTTGAAATGGGAATAGCTTGTTACCGTAAGTGGTACAAACAAACTTTTTGCGGTACAATCCGGTACAAACGGAGTACAAACGAATGGTATAGTCAAAATTTCAATATTGCGTGGTGGGGAGGCTGCCATTTCTTCAGTCCCCCCCCCCCCACTTTGAAATGGGAATAACTCGTTACTGGAAGTGGTACAAACGAAATTTTTTGCGGTACAATCCGGTACAAACGAAGTACAAACGAATGGAATAGTCGAAATTTCAATATTGCGTGGTGAGGGGCTGCCGTTTCCCCAGCCCCCCACTTTGAAATGGGAATAACTCGTTACCGGAAGTGGTACAAACGAAAATTTTTGCGGTACAATCCGGTACAAATGGAGTATAAACGAATGGCATAGTCGAAATTTCAATATTGCGTGGTGGGAGGGCTGCCGTTTCCCCAAACCCCCTACTTTGAAATGGGAATAGCTTGTTACCGTAAGTGGTACAAACGAAAATTTTTGAGGTACAATCCGGTACAAACGGAGTAGAAACGAATGGTATAGTCAACATTTCAATATTGCGTGGTGGGGAGGCTGCCATTTCTTCAGTCCCCCCTCCCCCACTTTGAAATGGGAATAACTTGTTACTGGAAGTGGTACAAACGAAATTTTTTGCGGTACAATCCGGTTCAAACGAAGTACAAACGAATGGAATAGTCGAAATTTTAATATTGCGTGGTGGGTGGGGGCTGCCCCAGCCCCCTCTTTGAAATAGGAATAACTCGTTACCGGAAGTGGTACAAACAAAAATTTTTGCGGTACAATCCGGTACAAACGGAGTACAAATGAATGCCATATTTGAAATTTCAAAATTCCGAGGTGGGGGGCTGACGAAATGGAGCTACCAGAGAGCATTTGTTCTAAACTTCAAAACTAGTAGGATTAGTTTTCTGGAGCACCCTTTGTTCGGTGTAGATAGCCCGCCGTGTCAGATCGTTTGAATAGAATAAGCATTTGCATATAACATTTGCGTTCGCACTTGTTTTATTGTTGTACAACTCCATGACAAAAGTTTGATCAGTTTTCAGCATGCCTTTGAGGTCACCTGCTGGCTTAGGTAGTAACTGATCAAAGAGTGGAGTGAAACGAAAATCTAGTACAGATACAAATTGAAGGGAAAATAGATAAGAAGTTATTAATTATTGAAGTGCACGTACAGGGGTAGAGATGAAACATGTCATAGCAATTCAATACAGTACGGATTCTTTTCTGTCAATGCAGTTAGTGGGATTACAGTTTGTACACAACCCCATAAAAATCGCGACTTTATTTTTAGGTATCTTTTACAATCAAACTCAATTTACTGACTTGCTTCATATGGTTGGCAGCGTCGACGGGCGACAATGAGGACGAATACCGTCCTAGACTTTGTTTCACATCGCGAGACTTCCCTGCATCTCTTGGCGGATTTTAAAGTTTCGGGTATTGGACATTAACAGGTTGCACAAAGCACAAATTATTCTTTGGTTTTAAAAATTACCCTATCGTTTGTCCATAAAGTACAGCTTAACAAAATATTTTGATATTTAAAAATCGTTTTGTACTACTTTGAGTAGTGATAGTAAGAGTCGTTGTATCTCTCTTCCTTTCGCCTTAATTATACCTTGAAAATTTCGTTCTATCAATTAGTTTTGGCGAGTTGCCACACAAGAGAAAACAATTTACCCCGCAGGTTCGATAAAATTCGTGAATGTAATGATTGACGCTCAAATTGAATTCTTCGCACACCTCATATCAAACCACAACATAAATACATATATACGTTTTCATATAACTTTAACTTATTCGGTTTTCGTATTTCTAATTATTAGTAAATAATAATAGTATAGCGGAAAGGGCATGTAAAATGAAGATACCAGCTGTGCTAGCTTATGAATAATTCGATTTTAAAATAACCAGGACGAGTATTCGTAGTATATTCGCTTACAAATCCAATGAAAGGATTTAGAGCGGCAGATTCGATGCACATTATTCTCAAAATGATTCGATGACGAAATTTAAAATTCTCTTGATGACGAAATTTAACACATCTATTGGAAAACTAGTAAAATGTTCTTTATTGCTTAAATTAAAAGCGACCTCTTCCAGTTTTTCGATTAACATCTACTCGTTGACCGGATATTTTCCTGCCCCACAGTGATTGAAAAACTGTAGAAGAACCATCAAATTCGTAGGATTTAACACCTACAGCGAGAAATTCGCTTTTCACTCATGGCCAGCATGCTGAAGTATTTTCCTACATTCCCTTCATAACATTGGTTTCAAACCTGTAGAAGATCATCAAATTCGTAGAATTTACCACCTAGAGTAGGAAATTCTCTTATAAATGATGGCCAGCATGCCGAAGTATTTTCCTAAATTCCCTTCTTCTTCAATACAATGCTTAAAGTTACCTACCTAATAGCTCGTTGAAGGTTTTTAGAGCGAATTACAGTCCGCGCTCGTCAAGGTATCGATTCCAGCAGATGTCCGACAGCTTCCGGAGGTAAAGACAGTCATGTATGTTGCAGAACTTTCCACAACTCCGCCAGAGACTTCGTTTCAGGATCCACGGATCTGATGTTCCACTCCATGACATCATAGAGAGCCTCCACAGAGCATAATGCTGCGCCTTGAGGGTTACTGGATGGTTTCAAACCAAGATGAGTATTCTTCGAACGATGTTTGGATTGCTGCGGCACGGTGGAGCACCGCATTGCCCTGCTGGAACAGACAATCCTCCGCAGGATGCGTGAAGTTTATGATAGCCTGCAGGTGGTTAGTCAGAACATGCTGGAAGTGCGCAGATGGTAAGGTTTTCTCCAGACACAGAAGGAAACTAATATATACATGTACCATGGGGAGGCCACCTAAACCGTGACAGATCGTCAACCTCTTGAGCAGGGACTACCTGGCACAGCAAAGCCATGGCTCCATACTGATGATGTAACCCGTAGCCTACCGTCAATTTGGTACATTTAAAAACGGTATTCATCTGACAGAAAGAAGCGGCTTTACACTACAGAAGGCGAGATGTAATTTCCGATGATGAGTAGCAGCAGTGGTGGCACACGAGCAGTGCGTCGTGTCGTGTAGGACAGGGTGGTGCCCCGTACAATCTACAATTCGCTTGCTGTTGGACTTCAACATTTAACCTGGACGTGCTTTGGGCCGCCGTTGCCGAGGGGTCGGTCTGCACGAGTTAGGAAAATCCACGACTACCCAGATCATCATCAATAACGTGCTGTTTGCTACCACTGATACTTCGATAAACATTTTATACAGTTGCCTTCGGAAAACCATGAGTTTTTTCCACTTCGGAGCTAAATGACCCATGCGTATTAGGCAAAAGATACGTCCACGGTCGAAATCACTCAGATCACCACATTTATCTACGTTCGTCAATTGTGATAGACTTTTGGAAAGCCCTGCTCTCTGTCTATTTATAGTTTGCGTTCTGTATAGGTCTGTTCCACTTTGCAAGGGGAATGCCAATAGCAACTGCCCACCACATGTCTTTAATGTTTTGTCCACTGATTGTATGTATGTGATGATATATACCGTAGAAAACGCCATTTTGTTGTTGCTGCTTCTTGCGAAGTCAACATTTTTCAGTTTCAGATTGGACATAAACAATTATCGAAAATCACCAGTAGGAGAAAATTTTATGCTACGAACGAAAATAAAATAAAATCCGTGGTTTCAATGGTTGCGACTGTCAAATGAAATGTGTTCACAGGCACGGCGAGTTCAATTGCTTACGTTTATTTTACCTATTTACTCTTTAATGTCCAGGGTCCTGAAATCATTTGGCGTTCAGAATCACAAAACACCCGAAACTTTCTCTCGCGCATTTGAAAGCCCCTCCACCCCTCTCATCACTTTTACTAATTAACAAAGGAAAGATTAGTGCTCTGTAAACACAAAAGATTTCGGATCTGTAGGTTCAATGTGCATTAACCTACAGATGGTTTCCCGGAACGATCACTGCCTCCTTTCGCGGAGAATAAGTCAATAATTTTTTATCTCTTCTTTTTGGTTTCATTTTTATTTTTATGTGATGGTTGTATTCCTGTTTTGAAAAATTTAATGGTTAATTTGTAAAGAAATGTCCCTAAAATATGAAAGTACAATCGAGTTTTTAGCCTGATTGTTCACCGACCACAATGATCAACCCATTTAGCTGTAAGTTGTCGCTGGTCTTCAGTTCAGGCCACTGGTTCCAAAGAAAGAAGAGAGCCATTGCAGTAAAAGAAACACAAGACCCATGCTTCATTTGCATTCGAACTCGGATATACGTTGGATGAAATCTCAGCAGCCAGCCCTTAGTCCTCTGGGCCATTATGGAGGCCGGATGAAGTTTTATTAGGGCGTCAATACGTCCGTTAAGAAAAGATAGAGTATTAATATGATACTTTTAATTGATTTAATAAATCTAATACGAAATGATTCTTAAAGCGATTCAATATGCAATATGGTAAAGTTAGACAAGAGTTATAAGGTATAATTCCTAATATTTCTTTTCTAAATATAATTTTTGATATATATATATATACAGTATATTGAAGTTTGGATTACTATAATATCTTCGTTCATCAATTGTAGCTTACAGTACAATTATAAAAATATTAATTACAGTAACATATTACAAATATTCCTTCCCTTTGTTGGCACTCTCAGTTCTGCAAAACGCGTTGTAGAAGGTCTGTATGTCAGAATCTGATACTTTCAATTGGTTGTCATGTAAGGTATCTCAGGTTTTGTAATATATATACAGTATATCTGTCTGTTATTAAGTAAGATAGGTAAGAGGTGTGAACAAAAGATAAAAAAAGAAATTCGATCCTTACAAAAATATTTATCAATCTCTTACGGCATGCTTTATTTATAGCTGGTCATGAGATACGAAATTAAGAAACGGGAGGTGCCTATACCCAGTCCCACAACCAATGTGTCTTAGACGGGCAGTCCACAGAATGCGTAATGACTGTCACTTACAAAATTAGCATAATATATATATTTATTCAAAAAGTAGGAACTGTACACCAAATTATACTCAAAATAGTACACTGCTGAACAATTGCTAAGGACTAAGGACGGATCATAAACGGCTATATAGCGCATAAAAAAGTAAGTGTGGTTGGATGCCAAGTGAACTAAAATAATGTCAGAATACCAGGACATTACAAGAAAGACAATTTAGTGTGATCTGAAATCCAGAAGGCTTTGGAACGTGTTCAAGGGACAAACAGGCCATTTTGTGCAGAAAACTTAAATGTGAAAAAAATGCAATTACCGTCCGCAGGCGTTCCGGCGTAAGATGCCAATACGGGATATGGCCACCATGGAGGGCGATGCAAGATTCCACACATCGTGTCATGCTTTGCACAACAGTATCAAGCAGCTGTTGGGGTAATTTATCCCATGCCTCTGTCAGTGCACGGATGAGGGTGTCCTTGTTTATTGGAGGGCATTGGCGACCAGCAAGACTCCTCCGCAAAGCATCCCACACATTTTCAATGGGATTCAGATCTGGAGAACGTGCTGGCCATACGAGGCGTTTAATATCCTCGCTCTCAAGACACTCCTGGACAGCGACTGTTCGATGACATGTCGCGTTGTCGTCCATGAAAATGAATCTATCACCGACAGCACCACGGAACATGCGAACATGAGGTAGCAGAACATCATTAATGTATCGTTGGCCAGTCATAGTCCCAGTCGGAAGCACATAGAACGACGTACGGCCATTGATCATGATGCCAGCCCATACCATGACACTACATGTCGGATATCGGTCCCTTTCCTGTATGTTTGCTGGACAATATGCATATGCAGTACCACTATCACGCCAGATCAGTTGTCGTCGACAATCAGACGATAGACTATCTACTCTCATCTGAGAAGAGGACAGTAGACCAGTCGTTATCAGTCCAATTGCGATGTTGATGGCACCATTGCGAACGGGCGGTACGGTGACGTCTGGACAATGGGATGCACACAACAGGACGGCGGGCGTATAGTCCTCCTTCGTGCAAACGTCTGGCGACAGTTTTTCGGGAGATCCGCTTGCCAATAGCAGCCATAAACTGATTTGCTACCTCACTAGCTGTGCTGCGATGGTGTCTTTTTGTTGATAGCGCTATGTATCGATCTTCTGCAGGTGTCGTACTGCGAACACGACCTCCTCCGTGACGTTTGCTACACTCTCCATTTGTTTGAAATGATTTCCAAAGCCTTGAAACAACACTGTGGCTGATGTCGAACTCCCTGGCAACATCTGTTATTTTTCGCCCTTCTTCAATCTTGCCAATAATACGGCCACGCGTAAAATCATCTAGGTGATGTCGGGAAGACATACTGAAAATTGCAAGTTCGTCAATTGACTCTTTCCCTTTTAACTTTGCGTTTAAACAACAACGTTCAATACGCGTCAAATCCTTTATACCTCTTACCAGCGCTATGACGTCACGAACAAGTTCGGCAATCCAAAATTTGCATACGCACAACACGTCTTACTGAATCCCGCACTTATGCTAATTTCCACATTTTCCTGCCTTCCATTTTATGGTTGCTATCGTTGCTATTGTCATCCGTCCTTAGCAATTGTCCGGCAGTGTATAACTATACCAAAATCCAAAACTTCTTGGCGTAGAATAGAAATAAAAGTTTCCTAGCTTTCGCACATCAATTAGATGGCTTTCTCAAGGAAGGTAGACAGCTTACTGCAAACTGGATAATAGAACGTTTCAACACTTTGAACGAGGTGACTTGACTAGACAATAAATGATTAGGAACAAACGTGATATTTCGAAGAAACGAGGTCACGTTGGTTGGGCACGCTGTACAATGGTAGAGAACTCAGCATTATTTGAAGAACTGATTCCAAATACGTGGCAACTCCAGAGAAACGCTATCATTGCAAGACTCGCAGCTGGTCAAGATTTCCAAGGTTTCGTGAATGGCGGTAGATTTGGGTGTGGAGTCTGAAGCTCATACTCCACACCCAAATCTACCGCCATCGGTGGACTTTAACTTGACTTCTCTTGATAGGGCAGTGGTTATTTTCCCGTCCCTTCTATCCCTTTCATGCTCGTTGATTCTAATTCCAAGCGAACGTTTGGTCATTCCGATGTAGTATCGCATGGAGCCGTCCGGGTAATTTAGTGGAATGGCATAAACACCTGCTTCATTTAGAAGAGGGGGCTTGTCAATATTTCTCTTAAGAATCGTGTATAAAGATGCCGGAGATCTTATGCCGACACCGAAGTTCATCCGCCTGAGCGCTATTTTGAGTTGATAGGAAATATTTGGTATGTAGGGAATAGAGCTCTGGTAGTGAAGTTGCGGCATAGAAATGTTATTAGCACTGCTGGTTCTGGCTTTCTCGATAACGTTATGCATCTGGTTCGAAGTATATCCTCCCTCACTGTCCAATTCGATGATGTTTCTTAGTTCGGATTGTTTAGAACGAACATCGGCAGAGGCAGCGAAGGGTCTTCTAATTCGAGAACGGAATAAGGCGGTCTTGTAAACATCAGGGCAGAATGAATTGCGGAGCATCAGGTTGGGAACGGAGGTGGGTTTATAATAGACTTCCGTACGAAGGCAGTTGTCATGCGATTTGCTCACTGAGACGTCGAGATAAGATAAGGTACTATTGTGTTCAAGCTCCATGGTGAAATTGATTGTAGGGTGTATATAATTTAATTTACCGAGGAAAAACGGGAGAGTCTCCTTTCCGTGTGGCCATATGAAAAATACGTCGTCTGCATATCGTAGCCAGGTGGTGGGTCTTGGGTTGATGTTGGTGAATATATGTTGCTCAATGGGGCGAAGTATTGCTTCCGCAAGGACAGCTGAAAGCGAAGATGCCATGGGAGCGCCATTTACTTGCTTATAAATTTGCCCACGGAAACTAAAGTAGCTGGAATTTGAGACCAAGTCCATTATTTTGAAGATGCTGAGGCAAGACTCCTGAGAATAAGCCGATGAATTAGATATAGCCTCTTTCAGTGTTCTGATGGCTTCCGGTACGGGGATCGATGGATAAAGAGGAACTACGTCGAAACTGCCGATACTGTCGCGTTGTTGAACGGTGAGCTGCTTGATTTTCGTGATAAAATCTAGAGTAGAAGTTATTATAAAGTCCGACTAAGGTAGATGATTAGCTAAGAATTTGGTTAACGCTTTCTCTAAGTGGTACGTCGGTGCGGATCTTCTGAACACGATCGATCTCACTGGATTGCCGGTTTTGTGGTGTTTAAGTCTGCCAAAGAGTTTTGGGATCTGAGGGCCAGGCGGTAATTTGGCGGATTTCTTGAGATCATCTGGAATATCAGTTAATCTTGCAGTTCTTTTTACCTGTGCAATTCCGCCGTAATATTATAAATCCAGAATCGGATATAACTTCTTCTAGTTTTTTATTATGATCAGCTGCGTCCATTATCGCCATCTGACCGGATTTGTCCGTTAGCGTTAGTATTATGGAGTGGTCATATCTAAGGTTGGAAATCATGCTTGGAATTTTGAAATTATTAAATGATTGCTTCTGATTGTATCACGATGTTAACCTAGAGCAACATAGTTGACGTAGTTCATCTTTGTTGTCTTCTGGAATTCGCGATATTATGGTCTCAAACTCAGAAACGACGCCTTTTGTTCCTTAATTTTAAGACGTCAGTAAAAGGATCATGGTTCGAGAAGAAAAAAGACAAATTTCTACGCCAGACCTTTCAAGGATAGCGAACCCCAGAAGAAAGGACGTCATGTCATTAGATATCAGATGCTATCACCTATATATGAACTTGCATAGTCTTTGCGACCCTATTACCTTCAACAAACTTACACTCCGGGTGGATATGTTAGTCGAAAGACTCCAGTCTTCTTTTTCATTGAGACACATCAAGAAACTGGATTACCTGAAGTCTTCCCAGAGTCCTAAACCTAAAGATTTCACCATTCCCTTCGTCAATATTTCTAACAGAACGCTCACCCGAGAGGAAACTAAAGTATTGGAACTTGGACCAAAGTTCTGCTTCCGATCGAGACCGAACCCAAAAAGCGTCGTTTCTGAGTTCGAGACCATAATATCGCGAATTCCAGAAGACAACAAAGATGAACTACGTCAACTGTGTTGCTCTAGGTTAAGTCGTGGTACAATCAGAAGCAATCATTTAATAATATCAAAATTCCGAGGACGGTTTCCAACCTTAGAAGGGACCACTCCATAATACTAACACTAAAGGATAAATCCGGCCAGATCGCGATAATGGACGCAGCGGATTATAATAAAAAACTAGGAGAATTTATATCCGATTCTGGATCTGTAATATCAAGGAGGAATCCTCTAAATTCTTGGATTGCACAGGTAAAAAGAACTGCAAGGTCAACTGATATTCCAGATGATCTCAAGAAATCCGCCAAATTACCGCCTGGCCGTCAGATCCCAAAACGCTTCGGCAGAGTTAAACACCACAAACCCGGCAATCCATTGAGACCGATCGTGTCCAGAAGATCCTCACCTACGTACCACTTAGAGAAAGCGTTAACCAAATTCTTAGCTAATCATCTACCGGAGTCGAACTTTATAATAACCTCTACTCTAGATTTTATCACGAAAATCAAGTAGCTCACGGTTCAACAACGCGACATTAACAGCAGTTTCGACGTAGTTTCTCTTTATCTATCGATCCCCGTACCGGAAGCCATCAGAACATTGAAAGAGGCTATATCTAATTCATCGGCTTATTCTCAGGAGTCTTGCCTCAGCATCTTCAAAATAATGGACTTGGTCTCAAATTCCAGCTACTTCAGTTTCCGAAGGCAAATTTATAAGCAAGTAAATGGCGCTCCCATGGGATCTTCGCTTTCAGCCGTCCTTGCGGAAGCAATACTTCGCCCCATTGAGCAACATATATTCACTAACATCAACCCAATACCTACCACCTGGCTACGATATGCAGACGACGTATTTTTCATATGGCCACACGGAAAGGAGACTCTCCCGTTTTTCCTCGATGAACTAAATTATATACACCCTACAATCAATTTCACCATGGAGCTTGAACACAATAGTACCTTATCTTATCTCGACGTCTCAGTGAGCAAATCGCATGACAACTGCCTTCGTACGGAAGTCTATTATAAACCCACCTCCGTTCCCAACCTGATTCTCCGCAATTCATTCTGCCCTGATGTTTACAAGACCGCTTTATTCCGTTCTCGAATTAGAGGAAACTTCGCTGTCTCTGCCGATGTTCGTTCGAAACAATCTAAACTAAGAAAGATCATCGAATTGGCCACTGAGGCAGGATATACTTCGAACCAGATGCATAACGTTATCGAGAAAGCCAGAACCAGCAGTGCTAATAACATTTCTATGCCGCAACTTCGCTACCTGGGCTCTATTCCCTACATACCAAATATTTCCTATGAACTGGAAAACGCACTCAGGAGGATGAACTTCGGCATCGGCATAAGATCTCCGGCATCTTTATACACGATGCTTAAGAGAAATATTGACAAGCCTCCTCTTCTCAATGAAGTAGGTGTTTATGCCATCTCACTAAAATATCCGGACGGCTCCAGGCAATACTACATCGGAATAACCAAACGTTTGCTTGGAATTAGAATCAGCGAACATAAAAGGCATACAACAGACGGGAAAATAACCACTGCCCTATCAAGAGAAGTCAAGTGAAAGTCCGCCGATCCTATATGGAATGATGTAAGGAAATTAGCTTCATTCTCCACACACAAATTTACCGCCATTCGCGAAACCTTGGAAATCTTGACCAGCTGCGAGTCTTGCAATGATAGCGTTTCTCTGGAGTTGCCACGTATTTGGAATCAGTTCTTCAAATAATGCTGAGTTCTCTACCATTGTACCGCGTGCCCAACCAACGTGACCTCGTTTCTTCGAAATATAACGTTTGTTCCTAATCATTTATTGTCTAGTCAAGTCACCTCGTTCAAAGTATTGAAACGTTCTATTATCCAGTTTGCAGTTAGCTGTCTACCTTCCTTGAGAAAGCCATCTGGTTGATGTGCGAAAGCTTGGAAATTTGTATTTCTATTCTACGCCAAGAATTGTCGGATTTTTAGTATAGTTATACTATTTTGAATATATATTTATGTTAAATAATCCATGATATGATATCAGGTTTGGAAATTTCATGCTGCTTTAGAGAAATTGCATCCCAAATAATGGCATAGAATTCATAGAAATGAATTCTTGCGTCATTGTAGTAACCATAAGCTTATACACACTAAAGAAACATCTATTACGAAATCACTGATGCAATGTAAATAAAAATGATATTTTTGGCGCATGTAAGGCATATGGGCAAAATCATTTTTTAAAAGCTCTTGTGTCTCTTAAAAAGAATTTGTTTTCTGCGAAGGTTTCAGGAACAGCAAAACATGTACGAGTCATATGTGTTCTATATTTTTGCCCAGATTCACCTAAACATTAAGCACTATTAAACACTTATAGCTGATCCGCTCTTACCTGTATACCAAAGTGAGCTGAAGGCGCTACTGGAACCCCTTGCACAGCAAACCCTAATCCGCCTTCGTTTACAACATCTCAACACAGCTTGTTGCTCATACGACTTTCTCACATCTATGGAGTCAGATCGACGTACCTCTAATTCGCTACGTCACCTTCGTCTTCCTTCTGGCACCATAACCTCCGATCCAGATGTTATTTGCTCTCAGGTACACCGGTTTCTCGCCGATGAATTCTGTGAAACCCTTGCTCCTTCCTCCTCTGCTTCTGCTCATCTTCTTTCCAATCCACCTCAGATACCCCTCATCTATCTGCCTTTCTTTTTCCTCCCTCCTACTTCTTGTGAGCTTTCAGGATTCTTTTTCTTCTCTTAACCCTCATGTTGCTCTGAGTCCGGACGGTCTCCCTTTGCTCTTTTACCGTATTTTCTTCTTCGCGCTCTTACGTTTTCTCCTCTGTGTTCTAACTGCTGGTTTTCACTGTTCTACACTCCCGAGGAGTTTCACAAATAAACATATTGTTTTTTTCAAGAAAGAAGACCCTCTTATCTTGGGGAATTTGCGTCCTGTCTCCCTCCTTCACCTAGACTAAAAATTCAATACTAAACTTCTCTCCAGCCGGCTTAACTCTATTCTGCCGTACATTCTTTCTACTAATCAGACTTACACCGTTTCCGGCAGTTCTATCTCTCAAAATGTTCTGCTTCTCCGCGACCTTCTTCACCTTATAATGCACGCTCTGAGCATCTTGCCATTTTCTCTCTTGATCTTTGCTCCCCTTTTGATAATATTTCCCATACTTATCTTTCTAACACTCTTTTCAGCTTTGGTTTCCATCTCTCCTTTGTTTATCGCCTTCCCTCTCTCTACCGGAACGCCGTTTTTTACGTTACAACGGCCTCCTTCCTCACTGTGTCCATCCCCTTTTGCCGTGGTGAACAACAAGGCTGCCCGTTATCAGGGCAGCTCTTCGCCATCGCAGTGGAGCCGTTCATGCGCTCCGTGCAGCACTGTCTTCAGGCATCTTTACCACCACCAGTTGCAAGCACTCTGCACCACTCTATTTACTGCACCGCTAACGCTGATGATAACCCCGTGTGTATCCGTGCTTATTCATAGTTCTCTCAGCTACGTCATCTTTCTGATACCTATGCCTCCTGCTCTGCTGCAGAACTCAATGCAGCCAAATGTAGTGGACTGTGGCGCGCTGAGTGGTCTGGTCGTACAGACTCCCCGTGTGAGTGTGTGTGTGGGGGGTCACATGGTTCTCGTCGGCTCAGACTTTCCTTGTGGTGTTTCTCGGCTCGCCACTCGTAGACCGCTTCTTCCACGTCTCATTCAAGCAGCTGCCTTTTGGCGCCGTGCCTAATTATGCACGTCGTTTTATCAACGAGCCAACCTTGCACGCACCCATCTTATTTCTCTGTGTCAGTACTTCTGGATTGCACCATCTCCTTCACTTTACTACCTCCGAGGAATCACCAAGTTGCCTCACCCATGTCGTGTGGTCTGGTCAACACTGGTTCGCCGTCACTCTGTATCTTCCTCCAGCTGTGGTGGAACTGTACTCATTGATGTTCAGCTCTAATGTCAAGCCAGCAGCATAGTCATGTTCCTATGCCTTTTTACGGCTCCTTTTCCTTCGGCCATCGTTGTAATCGACGTCCTCATCTTTCCGCGTAACCCTCATTTTGCTTTCTCCTCTCTCGTACTAATGGAATGCTTTCCTTCTCTTTCCTCCAAACTACCTCCTGCCTATTCTGAGGCCCTCAATTTTCTGCGTTCTCTCTATCTTCTTCGCTCCCCTCTCTCTGAACCTATCTTCTTCTACTCTCGACCTTCTCTCTGAACCTATCTTCTTCTCCTCTCTACTTCGTTCCCCTCATTTTCCTTGCTTTGCTTTCTGCTCCTGGCTTAGTGCTTGAAGAGTAACGGTCCACCACCTTACTAATTCTAACCTCTTCTGGAGCTCTTTTTCTAGCCTTCCGCTTGTACTTCTCTCCTCCCCTACAGCTGACTACGTCTACGACTGCTCTGCTATCATTTCTCATTTTCCTTATCTCGCAACTCCTCTTCCCCTTGTCTCTGTACTTTCTGCTCCGCTTCCACTCCCCTTCTTTCTGCGTGTCTCTGACCTATCTCTTTCTCTGTTCTCGTTCTCTACTAAATTCCTCTATCGGTTTCTCTCCTTCTCTGCTTCCCCTTCACCTCTCCCTATCCACGGTGTCCCTCCTGCTACTATTAATATTGCCTGGGCTGCTGCCCGCTGCCCTCTTTCGTCCCCGCTTGACCTCAATACCCACTGGCTCTTCCTTCTTAACCTAGTCCCCGTTCCATCCCTTCGCCACCGCAGACACTTCTCTCTTCCCCTCTTTGCCCTTTCTGGCCGCAGGAGGCGGACGTCCCGCACGTCTAACTTTAATGCCCTCTGGTACTTCCTCTTCTACATCTGTCGTTCTCCATAGCTCGTCGCTCCTGCACCGTCGACCGCACTTTTGCAGCATACCAGCATCTTCTCCTATGTGCTCATCCGCCTCTGTTCCTTCCACCAGTGTGTTCTTACTCGTCTGTGTTGATGCAACACGTAATCTACGTGCATTTTTAGCAACTCCGCAGTCTACCTGCTCCTGTGTCTTCCATTCAAGCCAGTGCTGCCCTACACGGATATTTCGGCAATCGCCTCCTCTCCTACTTGCAGCTGGAGTATCAGTCTGCCATCTTCGCATTCCGTAAAAGCTCGTTCTGTGCTACGTTGCCTCCACTGACCCCGTGGTTTGCTGTTACACCAAGTCCGTTACATCTCACGGTGAGTTAAGACTCTGCATTAACTTTTTGCTGTTCTTTCGCCCTGCGGTGCCCCATCTGTGATCATTTTGTTTGTCCTCAAGAATAGCTCTGTTTGCATCACGTTGTAAATTTGTCATTACTCATTCATTATATATATCATCGCTTTTATCAGTTTGTATCATCCGTGTTCTTTTATTTTTTTTGACGTGATTCTATGTTGCTTATCTCCTCTGTTTAGTTACATTAAAGCGATTCTGAAAACTTCAAAACTTACAACTTGAAAAAATGCTTCCGTTTGCATGCCTTACTCTACGAAAAACATTTTGCTTATACTTTGGGATTTTTCGAAACCCACAATTCTGCAATTACTGGCGCAATTAGCTATTAATACGTGCAACATTATAAGTAACGCTTTCAGCATCTAAAATTAATTTGGCCACTGTTTGCTGTCGCCGGTGCCTAATTTATGATCACTGGTTTGATAGAAGGGAGGGAGCCAAAAACGACATCCATGCCTCACCAGGATCCTAACCAGGACTCAGATCGGGCGAATGGTCTGAAGCCAGCACTTAGATCCACCAAAGTGTCATGGTAACGATTGCTTTTAATTGTTTTCACGTGATAACTTACAGTCGGGTAGAGCCTTGCTGTCTCTAAATTTCGATGTTCTCAATGCGAAAATAAATACTGTATTTAGGTTGTCGTATAAATCTATCTTCATGGAAATATAACATACAAATGTTTCGTATATAGAGATAGTACGCGTAAAGGTGTTCATATTTTTGTATTGTTCAGTGCCGAATCCATCAGAGATGAAATTACCTTTGAAAAAATATCGGAAAATCCTCTTTCGTTGAATACCTCGCAATTCTTTACATTTCTAACGGATAAATTTAAACAAATCCTTATAGAATGGAACTTTCGGTACGAGCGCATTTTATCTTTTTTAGCAACTATCAGCATAGAAATTTGCAAGTTGCTAAAGGTTCATGATTTTCCTATTACCACATACTTTTTTACGATCTCAGCTGCAAAAATATCTGTCTTTGCTCAATTCGGGATATCGTAGAAAACTTGCCGTTCTTTTCAGGAAATGTTACTTACGTGAAGAGGTGTGTGCAGCTGACTTGTTAAAACAAAAACAGATTATCATTATAAAGTAGCCCCTTAACCGGACGATCTGCGGGAACAAAATCGTGCCGAAAATCCGACGTAGGTTGCTGACAATTGCTCCAAATTTTCTGCACTCTATATACCAAAAATTCAGAATACGGCCAGGTTCACTACTTTTCTCCCAGATCAATTGATTTCTAACTTGCATCTCACAAGTGAGGATCACAAACCTGTCACAGAGGATAAGCGCTACTTTCAAGTCTTTTACTCTCCTCCCCATGAGTGAACTCGGAAGGGTCACACCTTTCAACAAGACTAAACACTCTGTTCCTGAAATCGACATTGTGATAACAGCTAGCGGATTCTTATTTAAAAAGAAAAAAATGCGAATGACTCATGGTGAACATGAGGAAGAATTAAGAGTTAATACGTAAGGAGAATAAAACGGATTACATAGGGAAAGGGAAACAAATAATATTTTAACATTCTCATAAATTATATTAACCTTCGCATAGAATCATGTGGTGACAGCGGACGTGTCCCATTTATTTTTGTCCCATTAACTCTTCTTTAGTTTGAAACTACACCCCTGAACAATTAGCTTTAGTTTACCATCTAACATACAATGATGTGCTATTTTTTTCATTTATTTCAAAAGCTCATTAGTTCTAAAATAAAGTCTTCATACCAATGTGTGTAGTACATATACGGGTTGCTACGAGAAGTTTCTTCATTTGTCCTATTGACAATAAACGCTGTATCAAACAGTTTACTTATTTTTCAGTTTTGACAATAAGTGAGCTAAAGGCCCACTTAACCGTACACGGAATGATACGGTATTGACTAGCAAGCAGATCAGATCAGATCATATGTAGAGGATTTTAGGAAGGGAGTGTCTGACCATAGGTCTTAAACAACCCTTATAAATAGGAAGCTGGAAGATTTGAGCTAGAGTGCCCGATAGGAAAATGACACGGAAGCGAGGTAGAAAGTGGGAGAAAGACGCCCTTATTTATTAACGGGGGCCAGTACCCGGACTACTTGACTAACAAGCAGATGTACTACTGTCTACAACGCTTTGCACATAAATCTCTATAACGTTTTGCACATAAATGTCTATAACGTTTTGCACACAAATTAGCAGATATCGGAAAATCCTTTTCGTATTCTACCTATAACGATTTGCACATAAATTAGCAGATGTACTACTATCAATAACTTTTGCACATAAATATCTATAACGTTTTTGCACATACATTAATGAGACCTGGAGGTTTGCCTGATAGAACTTGTTCAACATAAAACAAATGGCAAAGGAAAATTATGATAACAAAATTAAAATCGTGAATTAAGTAAATTCAGTGTAATGATGTAGCGACCTGAGGTGGGGATATGTAATATTTCACTAGAACATATTGCTACCTTTTAAAATACTCTCGTATTTTCCCCTTTTTAGGTCAAATAATAAATGAATGTATAAAATTAGAATCCCTAATACTTTTCTCGGTAAAACATCTGAATAATTAATACGTTGGGTAAAAATCACTGCCCATCGCGTTATTGTTTATCTCCTTATTAAAAGAAACACAACGAGTTTTCATATTATTTCAAATCCTCATAGGTTCTTATGAAATATACTGTTTGTACGCATTTCTTTAATTAGCACTTCCCAAACTATTTTGCTATAAAACATTTCAGAACGTTTTGAGATAATAACGTCTTAACCCTTATGCCAATTTAGTAACATGTCATGCATTGAGAATAGGATTATCTTCCGAGAGATTAGGCGGTATGTAAAAAATAGTTCACATTCCCGCAGTGATAAATTCTGACTGATGCTTGATGGAACCCGAAAATATTTTGCCGAACACGAATAATGCCCACTAAACGCTAGCCCTAGCACTTGAATTAAAACTACGCATCATCTATGCTTCTTACGTGTTCTAATTCCCGGCATTTTCATGTCTACCTTTGCCTTGAAAAGCTTCCCAGTGGAGCTCATGGGCTTTGCGAATATTTGTGATTATTAAACCACAACAATAAACGGATATTATACGCTATGAGCGTTTTATCTGTATTTGATACGAATACTTTCTCAGTGCCGTTATTGTGACCTTACATCAGACATTAAGAAAAGTTGATAAAGTATTTCGGAATTCATGAGGTATCTATGTGTTTCAAATAACGTGGGCGCAATAAATATGATCCACTTGACTCACCCGCCCTCATTTTTCTGTGAATTCAGATCTCTGCAGGCGTATTCGATTCACATTGTTAAACTGAATTTGCAATCTTTAAAATAATGACATGTGGAATTTTCTTACAAAATGTTTTTTTTTTTTGGTAGGCTCCTCTGGCTCCTCTGATTGACGTGATAAACAACTTCAGTTTAAAAAAGAGGGAGAGAGCGTTAGTAGTAATTTATTTCTTAAATTTTACTTTCCATTCTATCCCGATCATTTTAATTTATAGGCATAATTTTACTTGTTCAGATACGTTACGTACGTTCAAAAACGTTTCTTAATAAGAGTATTAATGCAACTGGTGCAGCTATTATTTTTTATTTTCTTAGGAAAACGCTCCTCAAACTAAGTTCCATTAGTCTGATATTTATTTAATTTAATTTATGGTATACATTCATTCACATACGAGATGGAACTCTTAAAAAGGCTTAATGAAGTACGTCTCCCTACCCTGTCATATTTGTACTGGTATGAATTAAAGATATTAAATTTCGAATATACGTCTATTCATAAAATATGGAAAACATCCGGTGAATGAAAATCCTCTTGATATAATTATTTAAAAAGTCCAGTAAAAATGTGGATCAAAACCATACAGACAGTAGGATCAAAACATAAATTCCATATATCTAGTATTTATTGTTCGTCTGTCAACCGCTACCGCTAGGTCGATGTGAAGAATAATTTACTGCACAAGTCTCTGACAGATGTAAACTGATATGTAGTGACATATTTTTATAGATTTTACCCTTTCTCCTTAATTGTCCGTCGTAGACAATCCGTAAAATCTTAGCCGCCGATACATATGTTCCCAAATACTTTAAATCTTGTTCATGGGGGCGACATGAACGCCATGGAAAATCCTTGAAATCATACGCGTCTTCCTAGAATCTGTTCTGAAGGTACGGCCTTTTTGAAGGCTCGTTGTCCTGTGAAAACGCTCAATTTTGTATGGAAGCACTATCGGCATAACAGAATGAAACTGGCGTCGAAAGATGAAGAGGAACGCGTTGAAGTACAGGGGCTACTTATCAGCCTCAATGGACTGATAGTATTCCAGGAAAAATTTCTCAGACTCTCACAACCCTGTCACCTGCCTTTGACAGTGGCCTAATGTGACCATTTGCCATCTTCAAAACCAGCGTTTCCCAAACTGTTATACGGTGCAACCATCTTTCGGACGATATTTCATTCGCGAAACCATCGAACCCGCGCACATTTCTGTGAAAAAGTTGGGATTAAAAACTTTTTAAAAGTGTACACAACATAGTTACAGAATTCATAATATTCGAAAAGTATAATTAAAACAATTAAAGTTATTAGGAATTAATATTACGAAAAGTTCAAAAATATAGTTTTGCTAAGATACAACAGATGACGGCCTCCATACTACAGTAGTGGATAAAATTGTGGAAATATTTTGGAAATAGTGTATTTTTGAGGTTTGATGGCTCATAAAGCCCCTTTTTTTTGGAGTAATACCATCACATTATATATCATTGGAAAGATAATTTCAACAAGAATGTAATGCAATAACTTTTATGAAGGATTTTGTATTAGAACAGAAGTTATAAAGAAGAACATTGAAACACATAGAAAAAATGAGATATACAAAAATTCTCACCATGTCAGTTCATATTTAGTTGGGCAATCTTTAGCAGTAATTACTGCCTTACTACGCCTTCCTATGGAGTGAACAAAGTTTTTTAGTTCAGCAGCTCTTATAATGTGAAACCAAGATTGAAATATTGCTCCTATTAATAGGATTTATTGATGGGTTGCTTCTGACTAACATGTTTCTTTAGTTGGCTCCATAGATTTTCCATAAGGTTAATGTCTGTGCTATTCCCAGGCCATTCCAGTAGTGGGATATGATTATCTTGAACCCACGTTTTGCACACCACAGCAATATGACATGGAGCTGAATGCTGTTGAAATATAAATGCTTTATTACCTTTGAAAAGATCACGTGCTTTTTCACGATAAGCCTTGCTTTTCCAAGATAAAGGCTTCAGACCAAAATTTAATACAATGTGCTGATTGTTGAACTAATATACACTTGCTGTCTTAAAGCACGATACAACCACAATAGGTCCCTAAAACACTCAATAAAATCGCATTTATTAAAAATTCTAAAAGCCCATTTGCGTTTACACCGACGAGCACTTTCGAGGTCTCAAGACCTCATTATTAAGTCACTGAATAAAGCAGCGAAACACTCGGAAGCAGCAAGAATATATAGACATAGGTTCACTATCTCAATTACACGTCACAAGTTTATACATAGGATGCCATTCTGAAAAAGAAGATTAAAGTCCAATATCCAGGTAGCAACAGGACAAACACAAAATTGATTAAAGATGGTCAAGTGGTCTCAGCTTCTTGTTGATCCAGAGCGGGACCCATGAGTCGCCTCCAAGGTGTTGGGATGAAGACTGGAAAATCCGTATTACAACAGGTGTCCCAAAATATTTGGATGTAGATACTTTCCGCCAGAAATATGTTATATTTGTTTATTGAGGAGTTCAGGAGTTTAGCATTTTTCCAATCTGGTACGAAGCCGTCATTAATAATTGATTCGGTTAAAGCCGTGGAGATGTTCCCAGATCGCAGTGCATACTGATGTTCTTTAAGATGGATCTTCAAAGTCCTCAGGGTCGAGCCAATGTAGACCTTAGGTTCGCAAGCAGGATCCTGGTGGAAAAGCAGTATCCTGGTGAAGAATCTCCTACAATAGCGTAAATAAAAACACACAAAAAATAACGCGCTTTCGCTCCCCACTGCGAGTTTTCGTTTGTGCGTGATTATCAAAGCCTTACAACAGTACCAGAAGACCCTGAAACGATTCGAACATTTTTCACATTTTGGAACAAAAGTCATTTTGTTCATGTGGAAGTCCATATTCTAATACCGACTCGTACACTAAGTGTTGCAAACAACTCTGCGATTTAGCTGTGCATTTTTTTCAGTCGTGTGACAGAATCTTGCTGCTTTCTAGGCAATTATTGAAAAACATGTCTTTGCATACTGCTTCAAATTTTTGGATGTTTTTAGATTGCTTATCGGTATTAAACATCAAACTAGAAAATTAATAAAAAAGTAGCTCTTTGGGACCATTTAGGGTCTGCTTTTGATGAATGACATGATATTTGATAACAAAATGACAAGAGTATGTGAATATTTCATGCTGCTGCATTTTGTATTGCGGCTCTTCTACAATTAAAAGAAAAGTTCAGTTTCCCTTAGAGTGTAACTAACTCCAAATTTCGAGTTTGATTCCTTCAGTGAATAGTGTAATTTCTTAACATTCATCGAATGATTTCCAAATTTTAAAATTACAACCACCTATCATAAAAGATTAAGGAATTTTCAATATTTTAGCACTATTTGTTGAGCAACTTTTGCAGTTCAGTTAATTTCAAAAGCAGGTAGATGTATTTTGCTCTAAATGATACTCTTCCTGAAATATGTGTACACGTGGCTTAGAAGCATGCGTGGCTTTACAATTCTCGGGCCCATTTTTGAAGGTATTAACCACGGTGATCTACGAAAGACCTACAAGCCGGTCCCCCTCGGAAAAATCCTGACAAATCCGTCTGGTCCTTACATTATGATATTTGTAAAACTTGCTCAGGTCCCTCTCCTTTCCTATACACAAAACAAGAGTAACACTGATTAAGAGATCTCAGTATAGGGTGATATCACTAAGAGCACTACACGCCGCAGCGTTGTTTACCAGCAGTTGCTTCCATATGCACGAAGACGCACCTGCCATAATACCTGGACTTCTGGTGTACGTATTTTCAATTACCAGTTTCTAAAATAAGCTCGTTTGGTTACAGAATTGCTTTGAAGTGGTTTGGCTAAATTCCAAATTTGCGTTGAAGGCTTATCATTTAATAACTGAGATGGCAGCAGAAATTTGCTGAATTGAAGTGCAAATTCTTAGGCAATTGAAAAAAGTGTGCTGATGCGTAAGGTTCAAAACAAAAAGGAACATCTGCACTATTTTGCTTCCATGTATCTTTAAAATAAAATAATCCTCATTTTAATGTAACCCTAAGTTGGTGTTATAACAGCATTGAATTTATTGTTTTTCTGTAGATATAATGGGCAACAAATTCATGTTGAGATAGACTTTTTACCCCTTAATAGGTTGTATGGGCCGGCATTATACACTGATTGGTCTTTTTATTATGACCACCTGACAGTTTTAAGCAAAGGAAATATGGCTCCACGCTGTTGCCGCCAGAGGGCGAGGCTAGTATAAAAAGGGAAAGCTTAGTGCTTGCGACAGTAGTAGGAGTGATTTTTGGGTGACGAGATGGGTAAAAATGCAATTTGATGGACTTTCAACGTGGGATGATGGTAGGAGCTCGGAGACATAGACCGAGTATCACCGAAACCGCCGCATTCGGGAAATGTCCCAGAGCAGCTGTTGTTAAAGTGTGTTTAAAGACTGGACTGTCAGCCAAAAACTGGGTCTCTACGTGTAACGTGTGGTCGTCATCGACTAGTGACTGCTCGGGCAGTACAGAGAGTGTCCAGACTGGTAACAGTCAACAGAAGGGCAATAGTGCAGCAAATTACATAACATCTTAATCAAGGATCCCCTCAAATGATCTCTGCATGCACTGTTGGCCGTACACTGCATCGGTAGGGATATGGAAGCCAAAGGCCTGTTCGAACACCTTTGCTGTCTGCATTTAACAAAAGAAAACGTCTCCAGTTGGTGCAGGAGCAAAAGGATTGGACAGTCGATACTTGGAAACAAATTATGTGGTCCAATGAATCACCTTTTCAGTTGCACCATGCCGATGGCCGAGTGAGAATTTAGCGGAAACAGCATGAAAGCATGGAACCCAAATGCCTTGCTACACCCTTCAAGCTGGTGGTGGCAACGTTATGATTTGGGGAATGATTTCCTGGCATGCTTTGGGCCCTTTAATTCGTGTTGATCAACGTCTGACTGGCACATCGTATCTAAACATCGTTGCGGACCAAGTGCGTCCTGTCATGTAGATAGTTTATCCCAATGGTGATGGCTACTTTCAACAAGATAATGCGTCCTTCCATAGTGCTCGTATTGTACAGGATTGGTGTCAGGAACATGCCGGTGAGTTTAATTTGTTTAGGTGGCCCCCACAATCTACATATCTCAACCCCATTTAGAATTTATTTGATGAAGTTGAACGAGCCATCAGACAGCTGGATCCACAACCCTGCAATCTCACACTCCTGGAAAGCGGTATTCATCAAGCATGGTCTCAGATTCCACAAACCATCTATCAACATCTCGAGGAGTCCATGCCACGAAGAATCGACGCAGTTTTAAAGGTAAAAGGTGGCCCAACGAAGTACTGAGGGGGTGGTCATAATAAAGTGGCCACTCAGTGTATAAACAATGCTGTGAAAAAAAAGTAACATCGGGAACCGCTTCGAAGCTTTCTTTTTCCGGAATCTTGCAGAACGCTCCTCGTTGAGCAGTTTAATAATATTTGACCGTAAGGTAAAACTCTGACTGGACTGCGTGATGCCGAATGCTGTTCGTCATTAAAGTGCCCTCTTTTTAACGCTTTCCAACCGTAGGTTCAAGAAGCGTATATGCTCCAGCTTTGTCCGTCCGTCCGTCCTATTGTCCGTCGGCACGATAACTCCCGTAAAAATGGTTCGATTTCGATGAAATTTTAGTATGTGATAGGGGACCACCTGGGGGCGAACCCTATTGAAAATGGACGAAATGGGTCAAAGTTCATGGAATAGCAGCGAGATCCATTCCATTGCTGTTATGCGTCTTAACTTGCGTAAATATAGTTCGATGTCAATGAAATTTTAGCATACTGTAGGGGATCACCTGGGAATGACCCCTATTGAAAATGAGTGAAGTGGGATCAAAGGCCACGGCGAAGAAGCGGGATCCATTCGATTGCCCTTATGCGTCATAACGTGCGTAAATATGTTTCGATGTCGATTTAATTTTAGTATATTGAAGGGGAACACTTGGAAATAAACATTATTGAAAATGGGTGAAGTGGACTCAAAGGTCAGGACATAGGAGCGGGATGCATTCCATTGCCTTTATGCGTCATAGCGTGCGTGAAAATGGTTCGATTTCGATTAAATTTTATTATGTGGTACGGGACCACCTGGGGAGGGACGATCTTTAGACGTCACAATCTCGCGCTTGATATGTTGGCGCGCGGTCACGCCATCTGTCTCATTACGTCACGCGTTGTGTGTGGATACTATTAAAGTTGTATGACGTCACAGTCTTGCGAGCAGATGGTCGCGATTCACATCTGCCTCATTACGTCACGCTTTGTGTGCGTATGATCGTCCGCACGATAACTCGCGTAAAAATCGTTCGATTTCGATGAACTTTTAGTATGTGTAAGGGGATCACCTGGGAAGGAACTCTATTGAACGTGAACGAAATGGGGTCAAAGGTTAGCACATAAGAGCGGGATCTATTCCACTGCTCTTTTGCGTCATAACTAACGTAAAAAAGGTTCGATTTCGATTAAATTTTAGTATATGGTAGGAGACCACCTGTGGACAACTCCTATTGAAAATGAGCGAAATGGGGGTTTAAAGGTCAGGACTTAGGAGCGGAATCACTTGCATCGCCATTATGCGTCATAACTTACGTAAAAATTCTTCGATCTGAATGAAATGTTAGTATGTTGTAGGGGATTGCCTATTAAATGGGCGAATTTGGGTCAATGAATCCTATTGAAAATGGGCGAAATGGTGTCAAAGTTTAGGACACATGAGATGAATCTATTCCATAGCCCTTATGCACCATAACATACGTAAAAATGCTTCCATTCCGACAAAACTTTATCATGTTATTTCGGAGGTATACTGAACCCGTTCTGTAGAATATCATCGAAATGGGATCAAATTACAGGGCACAAGACCGAGATTTATTCCACAGCCATTATCCTCATATCTTGAGTGATAACTGGAGTGATAATTTGAGTAATGATTTATGGTATGTTGGAAAGCGTATCATAATCAATGCATTGCATGATTTTACTAACTTGTTTCTCTTTCGGGTATTAATGACAATCCTGAACAACTCGATGAGCTATAAGCAGTCGCCTGTCCCTGACTTAGGGCCACTATGAATTAGAGAAAATTAAAGCCGTAAGAGTAGTGCACAATCCATGCTTCACCGGTAGTCGAACCTGTACCTACCTGGGATGAATTGTCAGATGGAAGCGCTACGACCCCGGGCCGGATTAAAGAGGTTTATTTTCACGTGTTGATTTGATACTGAGTACACCATTATCGATTCGAGTTCGTTTATAAATAAAGTCAACTAAACTCCCCAAAAGTAATTGCAATGCCACCTAAAACAAAGACTTTCCTTGGCACTCAACGTTGCATCATTATGGGGTTGAGATCTACCTTCCGTTTCTTTATTTTATATCTCATGCTCAACTATAAAAAAGCTGAACATGAGGGTTTACTAAAGAATTGTTAAGCATCTAATATGTTTTCCTACATTTACACACATCTTTTGCTAAAACGTTTTCCTTTTCTTATCCTGTTGCCACCCACTGCTGGGTATAGGCCTCCCCAGGCTTTTCCAACTTCATCAATCTCTAGCCTCAGTTCACAATTTAGCACCTCTAAATTTCTGAAGATCATCTGAAAGGCTTTTTTTCTGGCGGCCTCTTCGTTTCTTTCCATCTTACTGTTAGGTTGTCATTCTGTTATTAATCATGTCCTTCCTCATGTTTTAGTATTACAACATGTCCAGCACATCTGCACTACGATACTTTTATTATTTTGATAATATCTATTATTCTTGTTGATTCGGTAATATACATACAATAAAAAATTGTTTAGCTTATATGAATTTAGTTTGACAAATCAACTTAAACTAGTAATTAATTTAAGTAAGGAAGGATAGTTTGTTTTTTCAAAATTTAATGGTGGTCAGTGTAGACCACCAATGATCATTACAACATATAGACGTTCCTAGACAGCGTAACACAAAATGTATTTTAAATATGTCTAGAAGTTAAAGTGAAACTATAGGTATTCATAGAAAACAACAATCTGTTAAACCAGTACTCAGAATTTTCACTTCAATAGCAGTGGTGAGCCTACCCAGGAAGGATCACCCGAAGATGTGTTCAAACGATTAAAATAGAGAATAACCCCAATTGGGAAGACTAAAAATTGAACCAACTGAAAGCGACTCAATAAAAAAAAACACGTAAGAGTGAGTGCTAGCTGAAATAAAAAAACCGTTACACCACAGGAAAAGGACACACTTGCTTTAAACTTACGTCTCTGAGTCAACATATTATGCATAACACAGCGAAATCAATCAAGCTGAACACAGGGCTAGGAAGTGAACTGAAAGCTTCAGAACATTTATATCTGTTTTCGAATTAAGTAGTGAAAGTAAAAATAAGCTCTGTTTGTTTGATTTGAGGAGATTCGCACCATATGTAATGTTCTGAAATCGCACTTTTGTACTAAAGAAAATTTGAAATAGAACTAAGTAAGTTAGAATACAAATCAAAGTGTGATTTTCGCATGTTTCATCTGTGGTGATTGACCGTTTTTACATCCTCCTGCCAAACTGGACACGTTTACCTTCTGCTATTTCCGTATAGCTGGTGGGGTAGCGTAGTATCTTCGTGTACAACATGCGAAACTTCAGTCCCTCGTGTAGTAAATGTAGCCATTGTTTTTTCTATTTAAGACTCCTGTGCATCATTTACTTTTGAATGGTTGTGTTCATCTATACCTGGAAAATCCAAAGCTTGCAAAAATTGTAAGCTTTGGAAAATTCATTCACATTAATGGCAGATCGTTACCAAATTATATATTCTGACGGGTTCACTAATAAATTTTAAGGCGTATTTAAAATGCATGTTTGAGTTTTGTTCTGCCTCTTCCGTAGTAAAACACAACTGTTACCCGAAAGTGATATAATTTAATTAATTTCAATTCGTACCAGTTTAAGGCTTTAAATGTAAGTCAGAGTAAGAAATGCAATAGGTATATAAAGTAATTTATGGAACATAGGACATTTTTTTCCGCTGTTATACTGTAACTGTTACCTCATTTTTTTTTATTCTGTAACTGCTTTGATTTGTTCAAACGTTTTTATTTATTCAAATGTCGTGTACAATACCAGGCTTTCAAAAAAAGGGGAAATGCACTTTTTCCACGTTTTATACTCGGATTTCGTCATTGAAAAGACGTTTGGGCACATTTATCAAGTTGCTAGAAGGTGTAAATCTTGAATACCCTGATACTTTAGTATTAGTCCTTCATAAAACACCTATTTTAACTTTTAATCTGTAAAGAAGAGGTTGCGTTGTCTGTTACCTAATTGCGAAGAATAACGTTCCACACCGTCCATTTCCTGCAAGATCCTTCAAATCCCTGTTCATCGCATTTCCCTCCTATTTTCGATACATTTTCTTCTGGAAAAGAAGAAACATTTTCATTTAAGACTTCTAGAGCTGAAGGTAGATATAAGGCCACATACACACAGTTACTAACTGATTTACCTACAGTTGAATGTTTCGGATATTGCTTAAATTGCTCTCAACAGTATAATTCCTTTCTCCGAAATGGATGGGAGTAATTTAGCGCAAAGAACAAGAAAACATTAGCGGTACAGTTCTGAAAATGTCAGCTACGCATTCCGCATTTCAGGAAACTATCTGAAAAAATATACGTCTTCTTGTCTTGAATGTAGTGTAACAAACGTACTTCTTCTTGCCTCAAATGCAGTGGATATGGTTAACGTGAATAGCATTACATGAAGAAAAGAAATTTTAATTCCGTTTTCAACAGCATGACAAAGCGTCGAACAAGAGAGATATAAAATACTGCGTTTCCTTTTTGTGAGGACACAAAAGAACATGAATTGATATAATTGTCAGTGCCAAGTACTTGATTTTGAAATTAAAGAAAATGTGTTCGTTTACAAGTGCTCAAAAATAATCGCAAAATTCTGAGACGGTTGATTAAATCCCTACAGGTTAAGTCAATTGAAAATTGGTCTATTAATGTGACCAGTCAGCTGGTAAATGGGGTGAGGACGTAGGTCTTCGTGATTTAGGAAAAAAATAAGGTAGGTTCTTGGTATGCAGTTAGTTATATGCTGTTGACAGTACTGAGTTAAGTTGCAATTATTATACTTTATTTGGTTATATGTTGCTGCATTAAGTAAATAAGAAGTTAAGTTCCCTACGGCTACAGCAACAAATGCTACAGCAAAGGCTTATTAAAAAAATAATTGTATACTTTTATTATTATTTTAATAAGCCTTTGAAATTAAAGCAAAGGAAAGGAGGGTTATGCTGTCGTATATAAAATTAATTTTCCATCAAGTTATGCAGAAGATATCTGGAGAAGTTTGTTTTTTTCTTAATGGAAATTGCTTTGCTGACATAATTCGCATAGAGAAACGGCAAATTTCAGTAACAAGTTAAAGAAAGATGATATTAATATTGTATTTAGTAAAGCTATTGCTGAGAAATATATCATTTCTTTCAATTGAATGATACTGGCATTTTCATAGACATGAAGGTAGTGATATATGTCAAATTTAAAAACATGCAAAGTTTGTTAGTACTCGGTAAATGTAACTTTTTATGCAAGAGTTGTCGTTATATTTTCATAAATTAAGTATGGTTTAATGCAATGATATTGACATAGTCATGACTTTATAATTTTTTTAAAAATGGCGTGATTTTCTAAATCTCTTTCTTGATATCACTTACTTTATAAATCAATTATGTGTACTTCAAGAATAGAACTCATTCCTGTGGAACGTGATTCTAAGGTAAAAGATTTCCTGCGATAACTGATACCAGAATGCTCAAGAGACAATAAAAAATGTGCCTCATTAAGAAACATTGTTAATTAATAGCACTAATTGAACCTATTATAAAGTTTGAAATTACTTTTTACGTAATTAAGTAAAAGTAATTTCAAACTTAAATCCTTTGCGTTTTTATAAGCTTGGGGCTATTACAGCCGGTGTCTACCAAAAAGCTGTATTTCAGTTTTATGATACTGTCTTTATTAGTAGAAAAAAAACAGAATCTTCAAGAAAGTCAAGAATCGTTTATCTTGATTTCTTTGAAACTGCTCACTGTTTATCCAGAACTTGATATATAACATTATAGAAACTGAGCAAGACCTTCCATTTACTTATCTCGAAATTAATTTCTATAGAAACTTTCTAAATGATGTCATCTCGAATGAAATCAATTCCTTAAGACTCGCTTCTTTCCGTTTTTTACTTTTCCATTTGCCTTATTCCATTTATTTTACAATATCTAAAATATTTTGGCAGATTTGCAAATGGAAGAAAGTAATATTTCACCAAACCAAATATAGCAGTGTTTAATCAATGTAAACTTCCAAAACTTACGTACAGAGTACAGACGTGGAACTTAACTAAAATTGATATAGAAAGACTGCAGGCATGGAGATGTGCTGGCTTGGTGTAACCATGATAGATGAGGAGGTACTGGTGGATCAGGAAAATGAAAAGAATGGAAGACATCGTTATCAGACTAAAATCCCAGAAATAACAATTGGCTGGACATGTTACCAGTATGACGGACCGCAGATGGAGAACCGAAAATTTAGACTGAATTTCAAGGGTCAGGAAAAGACCCAGAAGAGTACCACTTGGAAGATCGGTGGATAAAATTCGAAAGCATTGCGGGAGTGGCATGGTGGAGAGTGACTCGAGAGAGACCATTGTGGGTGAATTTCGGGAGAATTTCATCCATCGGTGGATTCATAATGGTTGACGATTATGATGATGATCACAATGATACGAATTAAATTCCAGTGATATTTAGAATATAGTATTTTATACAGATATTAAATTATATTAGGGGAATTTCTTAGTTTAATCCTAACAATCTGTGGAACGCCATTGAAGCTAAAAGCGAAATTTACTCATCGTGTATGAAAGAAAAAATATTTTGATGGAAGATAACCTTAACAACGCGCTTCTCATATTCCTTCAGTCATCCGTAAATACAATCCCCCCCCCAAAAAAAAATACTGCGGTTGTTCGAACAAATATCGAGTCACAGTTCAGGAGTATTTAAGGAATGTGTTAAGCAGTTATTTACGTTTTAGGTATTACACCTTCAAATGGATTTTGTTTGCGAGCTGCTGCACTGTATTTAAGCTAGACGTGAATTCTCTTCAGAGGAAAATATTTCAACACCCAACTGATTTGAGAGTTTGCAACCCATCGTAGTACGCGGCAAGTTTTTTAAATTAAGGGTTTCTGCTGAACTCCAGGATAGGATGTGTGAAGAAAGTGACAGGGCATTTTTCTGTTGTTCATTTATAAAATTTTCTCTTTAAGAGCAATTTCAATCGGGGCAAACATGCACAAGGTCTACAGGTTGTGAGATTTTAAGAATTACGGCTCGCGAAAATTGGCTTACGAGATATACTTAAAATACAATACTTCGCGACGCATAATTCTTGTCTGGGGTGAATTAAATATAAGATATGTCTCTCACTCTCTCTTAAATAATTTTGCAAAGCTTTCCTTAGCTAGTAATGTCTTAATGATTTTGTGAAGAGCACAATTATTAAACTCAAATTTCGTTGTGAATTAATGTGTAGACAACCTAAGAAAATATTTTCAATCACTTTTCATGTGCTTTGAAAATCTGTTTACACTGGGAGTCTTATAATCAGTGTGAAATCGTTGGACATCTTTTTTGTAGCTGTGTCGTTCCTTTCAAAACATTACGTTGTGAACAAGTAAACATGAAAGATAGAATTAAATTAGAATACATGATAGAATGAAATTCCAGTTAGCTCCAGAAATAGTGGCTAGATATCATATTTAATCGGTTAAACCAGAACACTAAGTGGAAAGGAAATTTTTTAGAAAATAATTATTTTGAAAATTTCCTTGCGCGTGCAAAAAATAATGGTACTTTTCCTTTCTCACATTACAGTATCCATGTTTCTTTTCATTTTGATATTGTTACTGTGGCAGAGTTTTCACAGGTGCAACTTTGTAGTAGCGAGTCTGTGCCATACGTACGTTGCAGAAAGGGCAAAGACATGAGGGTTTCCTCACACGGTGCTTGCCTGCAGCCAATAAGAACAAATTTAATGAGAACAACGGATTATTTTTATAAAGGTTCGCAGACGGCGGCTTAAAACAAGGAAACTAGAAAAAAAATTAGGATAATGAAATTTTAGAATGTCGAATTACAATGAAACAATTCTTAAAAAACTTTGTTCTGAATCAGAAACCAGGTAAACTGACGAGCACAATGGCGGATCTCGTCGTTCGGGCCAAACCACTGATGCTGTAAAAAAAAGTCACCGTTTGGGAAAAGCCAGTGGTGCTGTAAAATAATGAAATGTCCGTTTGGGCCAAGGCACTGGTTTTGCAGAAAAAAACAGAGGCCGTAGCGGCAATTAATGACTAAAATTACTGAAGTCCCACCAGTTGATGGAAATTTGAGGCTTGACACCTTTTACATTCTGAATGTATACAAATGCAGTTGTCAATAATTTTCAAACTCAAAATTTCGGAAAAATATACGAGTAAGAATTCTAGGAGGGATATGTCAACACAGCATATTTCAAGCTAACCAGAATTCATTATTCGCATTTCTTGGCTATAACATAAAGCGGAGCACATATTCGCTGTATATTGATATAATACTAAGGCCCAGTAAAAGCCCAATGCACTGAAACATTCTTTAAGGAGCCGTCCCGGTGGCGTAGTTGTCTCAGCGCTGGCCTGGGATCATTCGTCCCAAAAGGGTCCGGGTTCGAATCCAGGTGAGGGATGGATGATGTGTTTGTCTTACAGCTCTGGCTCTCTCCCTCCCCTGTAACCAGTGACCCAAAATTAGGGACGGGCGACTGCTTATAGCACATGGAGTTGCTCGCGGTGGTCGTAAAACCACCAATAAAAAAATTGTTTAAGATAAAACTGCGCCTTTAATACGCAGTCTTTCTTCTGCGATCGATCTTCCTGTACCTATCTTGAAGTGTTCTTAGACATACCGTATTATGTAGCACACCTACCTTCAAAAAATCGAAGGATTTGCGTCTGGTAGCTCCCAATTCAGAATCGTATTCTATAATTATCCTATGTGGAAAGCAAATGCTCTCAAAAAATTACGAAAGGAAAACGATCAAGTTTCTATAGTCAGCCTTATTTCACTGAAAGAATCATATCTCACTCGCTTTCACTTCTCTAAGTTAAGGAATGATAATTTTTTTCCGTGTACTAGATCCAGCAGTAAAACATTCTGCAAATTGTTCAAAGCTTCGCGAGAATTTGGTTTCGATAAGCGCTTTAGGGAAATAGCACGTTGTGCCATTAAATTGAACAAATAAAAACCTGTTAAAGATATGTAGACAAAGACAAAACAAATTACCTAAACTTTTTTTTATTGAGAAAGTTCTACTGCAAATTTTGAGGCCAAATCCTATATCTAAAGCCAAAGTAACTGAAGAATGAAAAAAAAAGATCGCAGGATGGATATCCTTCACAAAGGTGTTCCTTGTTTTTTTTTTTTTTTTTTTATGTATTTTTGTTTGCATGCTTACACATAAATTTCACTGCACGCCACTGCTATAATTTGTCTTTCACTTCGAAATCCCCAAAATCGACCGTTTGCAAACCATTTTTTTTGTGGTGTCAGGTACTAGAAATCACAAAAACCGTAAATTAGCATGGCGGTTATTGAAATGCTCATTTCACCTTTAAATATCAAAAGACTGAAAAGTACAATTTTATTAATATGTAATTTATGTTACTTCGTCCGTTTATTTAACAATGAATATGCCTTTTGTAGTCGTACCAACAGCAAAAATAAAATATGACAAGAAAACAAATACCTGTACAATTTTTGCTTGTTATCAATCAAGTATCTAAATAGTCAGACGGAAGATTTTTTTCAATTTGAATAATTGGTCTAAGCGCTGATCGGTTTGCACCGGATGATACAGCGGATCCTATGCGCTTTTGAACTCACAAAAAGTTATTCTAAAAGTTGTATTTCATCAGAATGGAGAGAGCTCGAAAGGGAACACTTATTAACTGGTACTCAGTCAGCTTACTGTGCAGTAGGCAAGTCTTTACTATGACTGATCTAAATCTTCTTCATTTGTTATTTTGATTTTTCCTTGTAGGATCATTTTGTCCTCATTTTAGTGGAATTTATTTCCTTTTTTGGGGTGAAGTACCTTCTAAACAAGCCAGTGGAGCTCACATGTCTTCTATTGTAGTGCCCCATGATGGAGTAGAACAGAATTTCTGCCGAGTGTCGAAATAAACTTTTATGACACGAAATTGTGACATACGGTATGTTTGGCTGCAAAGTGAGAAGCGATCATTACTCTTATTCAACATTGAAATATAATCTAATCTAATGACACTAACTTAATAAATATGAAGAGGAAAGATTAGCTGTTTCTTTTCATCGGCCAACAAATGAGGTAAAGCTAAGACGTATTTGCAAGGAATCTTTGGATACTTGATTTCCTTTGAAAAAATACACTCCGTCTAAATAGTATAGCCATAAGAACTTCGAAAAATAATAGTAAACTCTCACGATAAACATTGTTAGTGAAACCTAAACTACTGAATTATTAATGCAAATTGTATTACGTCTTTAATAAACGTTTTCCAAGTAACATGGTGAATAACAAAATTTGGGGAGATGTTTCTCCATTTTGCAGTTCTTTTTAGGTCTTCACTACTTTACGTACCCAGTATTTGGTTTCCAGTTATTTTTTCCTAAAATAAATTACATTCCTAAGATGTTTCAAAATTCGAAACTTAAATTGAAAGTTTGAGATAAAGCTGAAGCTTCTTGCCAAGTAAAATAGCGGGAAATGCAAAATCAGAACATATACAGTTGGATATCCGGGTCTCAAATATTGTCTTCAGTTCTTGTGCTTATTTCGCGTAATGCGTCACACAGTGACGCTTTCCAAGGATATTACTAAACAATTAGTGAGGTGCGGTTATTGTCGCATGTGCCTAACTCATTACTGAAACATTTCTACTGAAATTGGAGTATGCTCCTTTAAAACATAATAATGCAAAATATCTCTTTAGCTACCTTAATACCAAATTTGCGGGATGTTTATTTTCTTTTTGGGCTTCTAACAGTGAAGTTTCTCTTAGAAAATTTGTGAAAGAGACTACATTAGGATTTTGAAACAGCAAATCCATGAAGCTGGGAAGATTTCTTCATAGGTTTAGAACTCTGAAGTTTGCCAATTTAGAATGTCAAATTTCAATTCCTATGACGCCTCATGACAATAACGGTGGTGTCTAAGGACTGTAACAAACGCAATTTGTAGACCGTCCCCTTTCGGTCTCGTCATTGATGGTCGTCTGCCAACCAAAGTGACAACTAAGCCTGTGGTCTACGTCAGAAGACTTCCTTGCAAATGCCAGTGTATTTCAAAGTTACTTGTATTAGGACATAATGAATCATCTGTGTAAGTCGTTTCGTTGTACAGAGAAGGTCGTGGTGGTTCTTCACGTGACATTTTGTCTCCTTATTTCACAAACAGATCCAAGAGGAGAACGCTGACATTCTGTATGATACCAAATCATACCAGTCATTGACTGGTTGATATTAAGTCTTGCAAGTTACATACTGATTTATATCGGTTAGCATCCCCGTCAAGGACATCGCAGTTTTAGATCATAGACAGATATGGTTTTTATGGCTAATTTTTACAGAACTAAATAATGCAATTTCTAACCTTTCTGTGGTTTTATGTAAAAAATATTACAAGTATTCTTATATATAGTAGTGAAAAAAACCACTCGAGAAGTGCAGGATTGCCTACTTACCTCACAAGAACTTGAAACGTTATAAAAAAACTTTCAGTGGTGCAAAAGTGAGGCGTACGTCTGAGAAGAGAAGTATCAATGTTATTCATGACTCAACGTACTTCTGAGAAGACCAGTATCAATAATCTTTATGAAAAAATAAAGGTCAAAGAAATGTTGATATTTATCACCTCACTAAGATAACATGTCATACACGAAAATCTTCCGATAAAAGAAAATAGTATGTACAACAAGCAGCAGTCCAAACACCAAGATTTGAATTGTACGAAAATATAGATATAATTTGCAATGTGAATTTGCAAAGGAAAAATGCGTCGATTTGCCCCCGTAGTACCTTCGGTATCATTCAATGTAAGGTTTCATTACTGATGTGTAATCCAGTAGAAGGAAAAAACGACATATTTCCTTTCACTTGAAAATATTCAACTCCTTTGGAAAGTCATTTGTTGAATGTTGCTTATGATAGTCTTTTATCATTATACAGAAAGTGCTACAAATTGTTGCTGCTCCTGAATTTCCTTTTACCTTTTTTTTTTTAATTTAGCGAAAAACATCGACTTACATCTTAGATATATATAGAGCACAAAACTACATCCTGCACAAAACTACTTCCGATGTGAGTAAATGATGTTTCTTATCATGTACCTAGTACACAATTACAGAAATCCTAATTCGACACTAAGTCGATCCCGAATAAGTGATGATTGAGATCTTGCTTCCTGGTGGTCAAAGTAAATCTTCAAAAACAATCCCTTATGCAGATAATGTTTTTCCTCTTGCGAAAGACATCGTTTGGCTTACCTTTTATCATTCAGAGACACTGATTTTTAACGAAGGCTATGATTCCAACTGTGACCTTATATCTGAGAATTAGTATAATTTATGGTGATTACAGATAGGCCCATAGATGACAGCAAGTTACCCCCTCCTCTGGCTAGCACTTAGCACGCGTTGTCACCGTTGCTATTTCTAGTGTGTTTCTTGAACATGTGTTTTTTGAAAGTGTGGCGGAAACCAGTAAGTTGTATTTTATTTTGTTTCGGGCAGATTTTCACTGTGCTCTAAGATGTAGATTCGGAAGAGAATTTTTGACGAAATTGGTAGAGGTGAAGCAACTTTTATTTCGTGGTGTGAAAAGCCAAGGAATACTTCCACAATAATGATGCTCAGTGGGTCACGCAGTGACTCTGAATAGTGCAATGTCTAATCATTTTGGACAATTCAGGTGTCGGTAGAAGCAGGTTTCAGGGAAGGAAGAAATGTGTTCCCGTATACTTGAAACGTGGTTCCAAAATACTCATATTGCTGTTAATATCGTGATTATTATACGGTATTGTTTCGTCAAAGAATTATTCTACGAGAAGGTAATCGAAGAATCGTCATAGGGTGAAGTAACCACGTCCACTGAGACAATGAACGACTGGTATCAGTGTTACAGACTTATATTGGGTTGTCGGAAAAGTCCTGACGTATTTTGGCGCCCGATGGCGTTTGGGAGGTTTTGGAATCACTAGAGGCATGCGCAGCTATGTTATCGCTATGGCATTCGACAGATGCCAGTTCTAGCTGCAGTCTAAAAGGAATAGTGAACGTTTTGGTTGATTTGCAGAGATTTGACATCAAGATGGAAGACCAAACTGTGCATTTTCGCCATATTTTACTGTTTTACTTCCGTAAAAGGAAGAACGAGCGACACGCTTGTGAAAAGTTGCGTAAAGTGTACAGTGATAATGCTCTAGAAGAACGTCAGTGCCAGCGGTGGTTCGCAAAATTCCGTGCTGGTGATTTTTACCTCAATGATGCTCCTCGGTCTGGGAGAACAACCTAGCTTGGTGACGACCAAATCAAGGCATTGATCGAGTCAAACCCACGTTACACGACACGAGAGATTGCAGACACATTGCATATCTATCATTCAAGCTTTCACGACCACCAGAAGAAGCTGGGATACGTAAGCAAACTCGATGTGTGGGTTCCTCATGAACTCAAAGAAGCTCAATTGACGGCGCGTATAATCATCTGCGATATGCTCATTAAACGTGAGGAAAACGATTCTTTTTGAAGCGACTGATAACTGGTGACCCAAAGTGGATTGTGTACACAATGTGCTGCGCAAACGGTTTTGGTCCCGACCTGCTGCTTCGCCTCAAACAACATCCAAAGCAGACATTCATCAGCGGAAGTTTCTGGTCTCAGTGTGGTGGGATTTTAAAGGTGTCTTGTTCTCCGAGCTCCTACCACGGAACCAAACAATCAATTCGAATGTGCACTATCGGCAATTGGACAGTTTGAACGAATCCATCATCCAGAGCGTTGAGAGCTCGTTCATCGTAAAGTGTTGTGTTCCATCACGACAACGCGAGACCACACACAAGTTTGATCCCCCGTCAAAAATTATTGGAGCTTGAGTGGATGTGTTGCCACACCCAGCATACTCGCCTGATCTTGCGCCGTAAGACTCCCACTTGTTTCGCTCTCTTCAACAGTCCTTGCGTGGTATAACGTGCAATTCAGATGAGGCTGTAAATCAGCAACTTGTACAGTTTTTCTCCACGAAAGGCAGGTCCTTCAATGAACGTGGCATTCTGCAGCTCACTGAAAGATGGCAAAAGGTTGTCGAACAAAACGGACATTATATCATTGATTAACCTTTGTTCTTGCTATCAATAAATGGCCTTTTCAAAACATGGCTAAAATTACGTCATGACTTTTCCGACAACCCAATAATTTGCGTCTCTTCAAACTCAACGTAATACAGGGAAACGAAAAATATATTTGATAGACCATGATTTGCGATATTTCTTCCGACGGAATTTTCGTCTTTCCTCAGAACTGCTTTCATGTGTAAATGAGCATTTCAGACCGTTCTCCCCTGGCACACTACCAATTGATTTTAAATTCCATTAATCTATGATTTATTCCGCCAAATGGACTTTCCCATTCACGAGGAAAAAACCGTTTCCGTAGGGACACAAATAGCGTTCACAGAAGTTATTTTTAGGGTCACGCCAAAATAATCACGAAATGGGATTATCACACAACTCACGGGAACAATTTTTCTGAGTTGCCGAGAGATGAAAGCTCGTTCTCACTGACACATATCGCAGATAGCGCGGCGCAGTTAGAATTATACGTTGCTTAAACTAATTGCTTATGAGTGATCCATCACAATGAAAGCCGATGAACGCGAAAATAAGTAATCCGTCAGAATGGTCAAGAAGACTTTACGAAAAACAGCTGAAAGAACGGATCAAGCAGAGGTTTCACGGTTAGAGACTGCTGTCGTTCATAGTAAAATGTCAAGTTCTTGGGGTGACCTTAATCACGCAAATAAATAGTTCCGTAGATGAAGTTTGGAGTCATAACACAATTTGATCTGAAATCTTAACCGAAAAAGCTCCGCTTCCGTAACGACAGAATGTTTTGCGAACCATTTTGTCAATTACGGATTACAATTGAAGCATTGATACGGACATCAAAAGTTAGAATTGGAATACTTGCACCCCAAAAATATAGGTAATATCTTCAATTTATTAATTGAATTAATAAATAACGAAAGGCTTTATATTGTGTAATGGATTGAGCAAAGAAGTCGAAGTAGATCCTTACCGGAGCACAGATATTGAGAGATGCGTCATTCTGGCTGTCCCCTTCCCCCTTCAGTCTCTGGAAAACGAAATCTATCTGTCAGAAGCAGTTCCAGGGAATATTTATATATTGTTAGGGCTCTGGTATTTATTATTATCTTTTTATTACACATGAAAGCGAGACTTCCGCTTTCGTCATCCAATGTGTTTCAAGGTGTTGTTCAATTCAACACTGTATAAGCTATGTAGCGCAGAATCCTGTTATTTATGTTAATTAGTTCTTCGTTCTCAAAATCAAACTTCTCCGTCACAATTATAACGTTTTGTTTCCTGTTAGATGTCCCTGTTTAAAATAATGACATGAATTGATCATGAAATATTATGATATTAATAATGCCCTTCACAAAATTATCATCTTGTTCGTACAGCAGTACAAAAGTATGTTTATGAATAACTAATGGGACGCATTGACAACAAAACCATTGGTTCGTGTTTCATTGTCTACTTTTATTTTCATTCTCATCCGATTTATTTTTTCTTTACAGTTTCACATCTATGGTTCGAATTCATATTTCGTACCCCACTGATTAATCACGATAGGTCTGCAGAATATTATTTAATATAATCAGGAATAACAGGTGCATTGCAAGTGTGACTATAATGCACGTATCGAAGCTATTGCTGTGTTAGCTCCGACAATTGTTTGCTACGTTTTCTGGATTGACGGACGTTTGCTCAGCTGATTGCAGCCGTTCCATTAAATGTGAGTCGATAACGTATCGAAAGAAATAAAAATGTGCACCGGACCCTCTACAGACATATTTTAGGTGAAAACACGTTTCGTTAACATATTGTTTCACGTTATTTATCTTGATTAAACAGACACATTTTCCACAACCAGTTTGCCTTTTATCATTTAAAACGCACACTTGATATGTACGGACTGAACGAATTTTCCATTAAGGAGCAATTAAGCCCTCTAACTAGTAAATATTTATGTATAATCAATAAGTGAACTTGTTGAGATTATTTTAAAATAATTCTTTTTACACTAAATACCGAAAGCAAAATATCAGGAATGTGCAACAAAAAACAAACGGTTCTTTCACTTCTGTACAATAATTACATCCCCTTCATGCTACATAACTTGATAATTATTTCATATGACAAACGCATATTCAAATGCTAGCATTATTATTTGTTTCGCTTTTGAAATATTTTTCGATTCTTACGCGTTGCCTTCATAAACAATAATGATCTTGCCCTGGCATATGAAGTCCATGATACTGAAAATATAAAACCTGGTTGCCAATCATTTTAGAAGCATGAAAACGAAAAATGTAATAATTAAAATGTATTGTAGCATTCTTAGTAAATATATACCACACCGTTACAGAGAAGTTGCAGAACTTGTATAAAATTTTAGTTTTGTCACTCATCCCAACGTAACATACAGGACACAGGTTAGCCAAAATTATTTTCTGAAAATAACAGAAAAGCATAGTTCAGTAAAAATCAGATGGTAAGTTGTGAAAAAAAAAATAAAACGCAAAAAATTACCACAGAAAGAGATTCTACCAAAAAACAGGTAAGAAACATACGCATGAAATGACGTTCAACATGAACTATCACATAGCATAGGAAGATAACTGAAATATTCATAAAGATATATAGAATTTTCAAATTTGTAAAACTTTAGACTGTTCCGATGATGTCGAGCAGGTGACAATCGCAGAAAAATGGGCACATTCCTTGCACGTCTCTAACCGCCTTGTGCACTAAGGACGATAATAAAAATAATAAAACGTCCCCTAAAACGAATTCATACAAAAATGCACTCAAAGAATAAAGATCACTAGTGTAAATACCCTGACCACAAATGTACTCTTCGTCAATGAAAAATTAAATTGCCTTCATTATTAGTTATTGTTGTTGCTTGTACGAAAACGTTGTTGTTTGTACCTTAGCCTAGGTAAACAGAAAATGAAAAAAAATATGTTAGAATCATTGTAGAAGGTAATATCAAAAATTCAAAATTCACATTTTGCATGATGTAAAAAACGATATTGTTATTTGTAAACTAGTCAGAATGATTGATTATGGCGTTTTTCTATATCTTTTCATTTCCAAAGGAGAGGCCTCCGTTTTCTAGACTGCTTTGGTTTAATATTTTCTTTCCTCCTATATTGAAAAAACGGGAAGCTCTCGCTCCTGCAGTGACCTTTTCATTACAGGTTTCTTTTATGGTTTTCTTCGGATCCATAGGAACATACGGAAAAAACAATTACTGAGAAGTCTGTAGATATTCTTGTAATTTTCCCATTAAGTCGGATACTTTACATTTCTTATAACTTTGGACACTTCTGCATGTTCTTCAGTTGTACTGAAGAATGAAAAAAAAAACACAAAGGCCCATATGGTATTTTGAGGTTATCAGTTTCAAACTCCAAAACCTATCATGAGGCTCTAAAAATGTTGGCCGCCCTGGTGGCGCAGTGGTCTAAGCGATGGCCTCTGATCATTCGTCCGAAAGGGGTCCGGGTTCGAATCCTGTGAGGCATGGATGTTGTGTTTGTTTTACGGCACTGGCTCTCTCCCTTTCTTCGAACCAGTGACCCTAAATTAGAGACGGGCGACTTCTTATAGCCCATTGAGTTGCTCCCGGTGGTCGTTACACCTCCAATAAAAAAAAATGTTTTTCTTCCAGATTTCAGCTTTTTTTTAAGTAATTTCAGGAATTCACGCTTATGTGCCGTCTAACCCGTTATGTCTACTAAATAAGCCTTTGACAAGGAAAAATGCTAAATAATTGGACTTTCGATTGCACCATGCCATACAATTCTTGAACAAGACGAAAGTAGCATGAATGTCGCTGACAGCGAAAAAGGAATCTCTGAAATTTCAATATAAAATAAATATTGACACTTTCAATGAAGCACCCCGTTTAGCGGTGGATTTTTTAGAACCTTGGATACACACTTTAACAGGTATCTTATAATTTTAATTACATAATCAAGTCATTAAGCAGACAGCAACAGCTAATTCACTCAAGATCGTGTGCTTCAAATTAAAGTTAATCCCTTGCTGTTATTATTTTTTTCTGTATTCTAGCTGTGTGGCCAAATACGTTTATCAAATAAATTAGCAAAACATCTGTCTTGTATAACATATCTTAATGTGTATGGTAGAGCCAAATTCGGGTACCGTTGTTTCGTTACAGTACCTTACATATTTCTACTTTGCATACTTGCAGTTCAGGAATATCCTCCCCTCTTTCAAGTTATTGGGATCACCGGATATCACGTCTTTAATAAATCAAGGGACCTAAAGAACTGAGAAAGAATGTTTGTATCGGTTAAGTTTAAAGAAATCCCTCAATTTCTGATGCAGCGTATTATGAGCCGCAATGTCTCCGACTAGAGCCGCAGTATCTTCGTCCTGCCGATCGGGATAAATCGGAGCCGATCCCTGTACCTGGCTCTGATAGGACTTGATGTTGACCGGATTTAGGGTAACTCGGGCGAGAAACGTGAGTTGCATCTTCGGGTCGGGTACGAGTCTGTCCAGCATTTTAACCATTAAAAAAGAAAAGGAGAATAGCGTCTTATGGTGGTTTCACCTTTAAAGAATTCTGCCCTACTTTTACAATGGTTAGAAATTCTGTAGACATTTTCTTGGAATAAACGTATTCCCGAAGACAAAAATTTACATATCGATATAAATATCTTTAAAAACCCAGTATGGCATACAAAATACTAGCTGAAACTCTATCATATTTTTGTTTTCAATCAGTCATTTTTGTTTTGTATTGTTGACAGGAACTAAACGATGGCGCGACATGTATACTGACGCCCTCAAGGTAGGTACAAAACGAATTTTTGCATGGCTTATTTCGAGACTAGAAAGCAGCAATACGTACAATACTTGAAATTTCGTTTTAATATGTTTTATTAATTTTCGGAAAGGAATCAAAATTTAAGGTCTTCCGTGCGATAGCCTGGAATGTTTCAATCTTTTGAGCCTTTTAAATTCAACGCTATGATGAAAATAATTATATGAAAATGTCAGCAGGGCTGTAGATGCTGATCATTTCCAATACGGAAATATGTTAAACATTTCTTTGTCCAGTGACATCATAAACGTGTATGCCACACCTTCTATTAGCAGGTATAAACATTTAACAACTGAAAATTATTAATTTTTAATGTAATTATCGTTACGCTTTATCAAATATTAAGCATGTCAGGTTGTACGTGTATTAAAAATTTGTATTTCTTTTCAATAATTCAAGCCATTGGAATTTTATAGCATCTAGACAAACGACAGCAATCAGCGATCCTCTTCATAGAAAACGCCATTTCAACAGCCAATGGCATTCTAACTTGCTAGCGGGCACTACCTTGTACTATTTCTTGGAATATTTTTATTCCAGGGTGCACATTGCCCTGCAATACGAATTTGGATACCTACTGCTGGGAAAGAAGCGTTGGGTACACCCATTTCTAATTAAATCAACATTATTCTTGGATTTCGAAATACAGTCGAAACTCCATAACGCGAAGAAGCTTAAAAGGAATAACTCATACAACGCTATGTTTTATAATTCTTCGGCAATTTCCCTGTGTATTACATGCTATTGCTGTTTTGAGGTACACAAATCTGATATGACATTTCAATTTACACGATCTGATAAGTCATCAACACAAAAAACGTGTTATTCTTGCAGGAACTCGGATTTTTGGAACGTCTTCTGCAAAAAAGATCGTGTTTATGTTATCTGTTTGTCTGAAGGTCCATCCGCCTGTGGACACCTATCTCTGAAACTGTTGGTCCGATATGAAAACTTTCTTTTTGCATTGGGATGCTTGAAATGCGCAATTGATGATGCTTTCGTTCTAGGCCTTTTCGACGCACAACTTCGTCGCTAGAAGGCGTAAAGCAAATGATACCAAATTCATTATTCATTTTATTGCATATATTTGCTTTTAAGTATGTGTTTGAAAAAAAACTTTCATCATTTAAACAGGTTTTTTTAAATGATGCATAAATTTTCTGCTAAGGGCGAACACGTAAATTGCGTTTTCCCCGATGTTTCTGCTTCAAAATGTCCGATTTGAAAAATTCATTCTGCATCGGAAACAACTCATTAAGGGAAATGTTTTGCACGTAATTACTAATTTTTATAAGGAATGATTTAGTTAACAGGGGACATAAGAGTTCATTTCGGTTTCTGATGCCTTTGCAGCAAAGATCTGAACTTCTGAAAACTCAACTGAAAAAATTATTTCGTGGACCGATACCACTCACCTCGAAAAAGCGCTCGAGAATACCTCCTGCATAAAATAGCCCATAATTTTCCCGCCGGAGGCCGTAGATATATGTCATATTTTTGTCGATATTATGCTTCTAAGAGACCGATTCTAAAAATTATTTGTTTGTCGTAGAGCATGTGCTGTGCAAAATGTTACTCATATTATTTCAAATTTCTGGAGTAACACATAGATTCCCCGCTTGGGAAGAAATTGGAAATTGTGTTTCGAAGGGTATCTCCGCTCCGAAATGTCCGATTTGAAAAATTATTCCTGTAAAAGATGCATCCCTTGATGGGAAACGTTTTTTTGCATATAATTTCAGATTTATGATAAATAATTTTAGCGAACCAGGTGGCATATGCGTCTATTCTTATTTCTGATTCGTTGGTAGCAAAATGTAAGCTTCCGAAAATTTGACTGATAAAATGTTTTGTGGACCGATGCCGCTCACTTAAGAAAACCATTTGAGAAGCCTTCTGATTAATACAGCGTATAGTTTATAGTTTTTATGCCACGGGGCGTAGACGCAGATATTATTTTTTTCAATACCCCGGTTTCTAATAATCCAATTTGATTTTATTTCTTCGTTTTAGAGCACTTCCACTGAAAAATGTTCCTCATATATTTTAAATATTTCTGAGTTCATAAGTGGTGCCGTGGTTCATAAACGAGTATATATAAACGACTAAGACTGCAAAAAGATTCAATTATTGCAAAGATTTGAATTAATGTAATTTCAGATAGCATAAATTTATGTAGTGTATCATTGAGCTCTAGCTTCGAATTTACGTAAAGAATGCTAGCCGTCCTCAAAAAGCTCAAATATCATCTTAACAACTGAGAAAAATTTTCTTCCAGTAATGCAGTGTTGGTTGGCCTCTTTTACATTCCTATTCCACAATTTCGTCATTATTTCTAATATTCTCTTTCTAGGAGATTAACCTTCTGGGCGCCAAGAGCGCGTTACGCGTTTTCATTTTCTGTCCCGCAAGCGCCAAGGGCGTCTGAACTTGTCCTGAAATCGATGTACCAATAGCAGTATGAGCGAGCTGCGACATCCTCTAAAAAATTTCCCAACAGCGCTAAGAGCGCGTTTAGACGTTTGTTCCTTTCCCCTGGGTGGCAACCTGAGACACGCCCCATATCAGTTGTTAATTGATGAATCGAGTTTAGCCAAACAAAACCCTGTGACCCAAGGAGTGCGAACAAAGGCCTCCCGATTACTCCCTGTCCCTTATGGCGGACACTTAGAAGCAAACATCATTAGGGCTATTTGGAATGGGAGAAGTAACACTGCATCGCAGGGGAATTTTTTTCATTTCTTCTCAGGTTTTTACTATGCTCTATTTTTTCACTTCTTCTCAAGTTTTGGCTATGCAGTTATGAACGTAAAGTGGGCGGGTTAAAAACCGTTTAAAAGTCCAAGATCTACGAATTAAAATTTAGTGCCTAAGTAAAAGCGCAATTATAATAACTTGACTTGATATGTTAACGTTGTAAATGGGACATTTATATAATAAAATCTGTTAAAAAGGCCTAGGGCCTATGAATTAATATTTAGTATTTAAGTAAAAGTGCAATGATATTGACTTGGCTTGATGATAAAAGCTGTAATTATGACATCATTAGAATAAAAACCGTTCAAAAGGACTAGGTCCAGGGCCTATGAATTAATTAAATAAAAGATAGATATTAATAACTTGACATGTTATGTAAATATTTAGTGCCTACGTAAAAGTGTAGCGTTATTAAAAACTTCCAGCTTATCATCCTTTTCTGAACACAGCATGAGTCATGCTGTAATTCTGCAGTTTCATCGAGCATTGTATTTTTAAAAACTGTACTAAGTCACGGCAGTTTTTTCTTCAAATTAAAGTACAATTCTCGCTTGGCTTATATAGAATGTTTCCTCCAAATTTGTTTTGAGTTCCCAATTCAATTCTCAATAGAGGTCAAGAAACGGCAATCTTTATAACACCCACCCCCCTCCTTCCCCTTAAACTTTTGTGGCAAGTTATCTTGCACTCGTATGAACCAGCCAGATAATTCAGACAAACAAAAGAGCTCCTTCCCGTCGTTGGTCACTTTAGAAAACTGCCACACATAATTCGGTAACTTGAAGAAATGGCACACATTCGCGTGTTCCTAGGAGGAAAAGTAAATTATGCCCGGCCCCTTAACAGAAAACGTGTGGCAGTTTTCCTGTGTGGCACTTCTCCAAGTTGCTGATCATGTGTGGCTCTTTTCCAGTCTGGCGGTTTATCGGAAACCGCATCATAATCAATGCAATGCATGAATTAATTTGCCTATTCTTAGCACATGTAAAAATGTGTGTTTACGCCTGTCTATCTGTTCCTATCAGACTTTTCTGTTGAGAAATCAGTGCTTTCTGAGGAAATTAAAAAAGTTAGGAAAAAAAAGTAACTTTTGTGGACTCTTAGGCTAAGTAGAGCTTTTCGCTATGAAATTTTTAAATTGGTTAGTTGGTTAGTTAACTTCCCGCTGGAGGCACTACAAGAAATGGACCAAATTTAAATGAATGCATTTAAAAAAGCGGCTTCAGTTAAATTTAAATTAATTTTAGCTAACAGCACCAGCGTTGGTATTTTGCGCGATATTCATTTTTCTCTTAGTTTGCAAATATCTTTCTACTGACACCACAAGTAACGCACATAGAATTTTCTTTGATTGTAGAGATTTTTGAGAAAACTTTCTGGAACGAAAAAAAAAAAAAAAAAAGCCATATTACATTTCTTTTTTTTTTTTTGAATTTTCAAATTGTTCACGTATTCCCATAAGAGGTGTTAAAAGTTCTGGATTTCAAAACTGTCAATGTGCCGTCGTTAATAGACTGTTACAGTTTCAACACAAATTCATTTTTTTCTCTCATGGACAACAACTTCACTTTGGCATATTTTAATTTGCAGATGCCCGCGCAGATTTCTTAGAAGGGGAGTCGTACTTTAGGGAGGTTTTAATAAGATTATTTTTAGAGCTTTCTTCACTATAGCGTAGTTATATTTACTCGATTCCATGTAATATTTACTTTGCAAGTATGCAGCTAAAGCCGTTGAAAATTGGTTTTGATAAAAAGAAAAAAATAGGACAATTCGAAAGAAATGTGGTACACTGGAATGCGTTTTGTAAATCCGTACCATCCACCCGGATGCAGAACAACAGATCTAAGTTTTCTTATTCTGGCTGTACTGCTGAAGTGCAACGAGTCGGCGGTTTTTTTGATATTTTTTTGTGTGAAACATTTCTCGCCGCGGACTTTTAGAAACTGAGTTATATCGACGAGAATAAGATATACATGTATGCCTCCTGGCGGAAAAATTATGCATCGTTTGAAAAGAAAGTACTCTGAAAAGGTCTTTCGAGGCGTTTTTTCAATTGAGTTTTCAGAATTTAAGATTTTGCTGCAAATACATCAAAAGCAGAAATAAATACTTATAGCTTCCTGGTGGCCAAACCGTTCTTTACCAAGAATATAAAAAGTTATATGAAAAACATTTCCGATCAGGAGCTGTTTCCGATTTTTAAAATCGGAGTTTCAGATGCAGAGGTATCGGAGGAAACACAATTTAACTTAACGTACCATAGCAGGAAATCTATGCATTACTTGAAAAAGAGACTGTACCTAAAATTATCTTCGATATTAATGGCATCGAAAAAAAAAAAGAGAAATAACCGAATATTTAGAAGCAAATATATGGTACAAAATATATTTTGAATTCAATGTCATCTGCACTTACGCCCCTTTGCGACGAAGTTGTGCATCGAAAAAAAAAAAGAACAACAACCGGAGTACAAGAATTATCTTTTTCACATTTCAAGCATTCCAATGTAAAAATTCTTTTTCAAATCGGACTAACATTTGCAGAGAGGTGGTGTCCCCAGACAGACGGATGGGCAGACAAAGTGATAACATAAGTGTGATCTGTTTTTACAAAAGACGTGCTAACGACTGAATGGAAGAAATAGGAAAACAATTGCTATTTCAGATACCGGTAACGTTCGGTCAGTTGTATTTGATTTATGTTTGAAATACATTTCTTTTTCACTTCTGAAAATAAGTGTTATAGACCATGCTTTTCTGTTATGTTCTGAGCTGCGTTGCGCACCTTTCCGGGAGTGTGTGTGTGTGTGAGGGGTGGGAGGTGAGGTCGCAGCTGAGGATATAACTAATTTCAAAATGATAATCTGCGATCTTTATCGTGAACAAACCTACCAGCAACTGCCACTGGACAGTATTAGCCATGATCTGAAACAAAACTGGCGCATCGGCGAACGCCGCTGAAAGATACACGTAGCATTTTGGAAATGCTTCCCTTATTTTTGAAAATAATTCTAAAAAGAAAAACTTTTCTAGAGAAAAACAAGATTTTCAAGTAGAAAATATGTTGGTTATAAGTAGGAGATTTTTATTAATTTTAATCTCCTCCGCAAACATGTTATATAAAATGATAGTCTCTCCGGTGGCTCAGTGACCGAACTAATCACTGGTTTTGACCGAGATGGGTCTGAGTTCGAATCCTGTTAGGCATACATGTGTTTGTCTTAGGTCACTGGCTCTCTAGCTTACCTGGAGCCAGTGGCCCTAAATTAGAAACGGGTGACTACTTATAGCTCATCGAGTTGATCACGGCGGTGGTTAAAAAAATGAATAAATAAAAAAGAAAAAAATAATTGACCTGATTTCTTTTAATTTGTCAGAACTCCAAAGGTAATCAATGGACGCAAAACAATATTGTTTTTCAAACCAAGTTGCCGTCTCTGTTACAACTACTAGCATTATTCCTGTGATCTTCATGTTTCGTATTTTAGTAAAGTTTTGAGGAGGGGAAAAAATTACCGAAATGCCGCCTTAAGCACCTGTTTGCTTTGTTGGTGTCAAGAGCCACTCCTAATTACTGACGGAGACCCTTCAACCGTGTGAAATCGGTGATATCAAGAGCGGTTTTGCCCGTCTGTTAGGTAGTGTGAGCGCCTTGGCGGCGAAATGTTCTCAAAGGGAGATATTTGAGCCCTTGTATTATATACCTCCACAGTCGGCGATCGGCGGCGTCCTTGTTGTAAAATTTTACCAGCTAATCCCATTCAGCACAATAGGGTTTCCTAAGGACGGTGGGACAGTTTCTTCCATGTTAAGATACATGGATTGCACTTGACGCCCCTTCTTCCTCGGGCCATTTCTAGGAATCTTCTCGTCTGCTTGGTTAAATATAGCTTCAGGCGGTATCAAAGATCCTCTGTAGAAAGATTTAAAAAACGGTCTTACAATAAGCAGGCTGACAAGAGGGGGGGAAATTCCGGGTCGGCATTTCAACTTTTTATCGATGTTTATTATAAAAATGCGTATTGCAAGTAGCTAGATGAGACGGCGGAAATTTCCGGGTTAGTATTCCACTTTAAAACAAGATGCAGCCTTACAAGTAGAACAAATACGTGGCCTTTTTAGCAGTTTTTGATCTATCGCCTACATATTCACAACGTTGACATATCGAACATTATAACTAACAAGCATTTTACTGAAAAGGCCTGAAGCCTCGGTGTTTTGCGAGAATGTCGTCGTCAATGTGTTGCACATACTCGATGCTACGGGCGTTCTACGGTGGGCTTCAACACACCCAACTTTTCTTTGAGCCAAACACTTCACCACCACCCCTTTCAAAAAGAAAATCTCTACGCAATTAGAACACATGTCGAGGGTAGCCCTCTAAGATTTTAGGAAACTCAGATAAACGTATAAGAATTTTTCATATTTATGAAATACTGTCGGAAAATTTCTGTCCACAGAGTTCTATTGAATCTACCGAAGTACGCCGGAAAATCTTTCACTAAAAGCGCGGTACCATTCAAAATACTAACCCGGAAATTTCTCCTACCTCATCCGGCTATTCGCAGTGCGATAAACTCCGGTAAAGGTTGGAAATGCCGAGCCCGGAAATATCTCCCACATATTTGTGCTACCTGTACGGCTGAATGTTGTTTTAAAGTGGACGAAAGTAGAAAACAGGACACCGGAAATTTCCCCCAAAAAGTCGAAACGCCGATATCGAAATTTCTCCTCACCCTGTCAGCCTGCTAGTCATCGGTAAAAAATTCCGAGGAAAAAAGTCGAGGTAAAAAAGTCCGAGGAAAACACGTCCGAGACTGTTGATAAACGCGGAAAAAAAGTCCGAGGAAATAAAGGCCAGGAAAAAAGTCAGAGATAGGCGTTTTGATTGTCATCATGGGTATACAAATAAGTCGATTTGACATACTGTTTGAATGTTGGGGGTGGGGGGACATACTCTTATTATTTACCTAGTGTGGTGGGGTTGCCGGAAAACCTCCACACAGGCAAACTGCCACACGTCTTTCATTAAGGTGCCGGGCACAAAGTGCTATTCCTCCGAGGAACACTTTGAATGTGTGGCCGTTTTCCAAGTTTCCTAATTATGTGTGGTAGTATGCCAAGTTTCCTAATTATGTGTGGCAGTATGCCAAGTTTTCTAATTATGTGTGGCAGTTTTCCGAGGCGCCTAACGACAGGAAGGAGCTCTTTTATTTGTCTGAATTTCCACGCTGATTCATACCCGTTTAGACTAACTGGCCACAAAAGTTCAACTGGAGGGAGGGAGGTATAAAGATCGCCGTACATTTCTTAAAACTACAGTGTTCGACGATGCAACAGAATTTCACATGACTCATGCTGTGTTCAGAAAAGGACGGTAAGGTGGGATTTTTTAATAACGCTGTACTTGTGCTTAGGCACTAAATATTTACATAACATGTAAAATTTGTAATACTTTTCTTTTACTTAATTAATTCATAGGGCCTATACCTTGGCCTTTTTAACAGATTTTAATCCGCTGACTTCTTATTCATAACGTTTACGTATCAAATCAAGTCAATAGCATTGCGCTTTTACTTACGCACTGAATATTAAAATTACAGGCCCCAGGCCGCAGCCATCTTAACATTTTTTATTCTATGAATGCCTTATTCACAACGTTTACGCATCAAATCAAGTTAATAATATAGCGCTTTTACTTAGGCACGAAATATTAATTCAAAGGCCTAGGCCTAGGCCCTTTTACTAGTATTTTATTTAACCAATGCCATATTCACAACGTTTACACAGCAAATCAAGTTCATAATATTGGGTATTTACTTAGGCACGAAATAAATATTCCTAAGCCCTAGGCCTAGGACTCTTTTAGAGTTTTCACTCTACCAATGTCATATTCACAACGTTTATCCATCAAATAAAGTTAATAATATTGCGCTTTTACTTAGACACAAAATATTAATTTATAGGACCTAGGCCTAGGCCTTTTTGACGGTTTTTAATCCGTCGACTCCATATTCATAACGCTTATTTATCAACTTCAGTTAATAGCATTGCAGTTTTACTTAGGCATTAAGTATTTATTCATAGGCCCTAGGCGTAGGCCTTTCTAATACTTTTCATTCTACCGATGTCATATTCATAAAGTTTATGTACCAAGTCATGTTATTAGCATTCGCTTTTACTTAGGCTTTCAATATTAATTACTAGGTCTAGGGCCAATGAATTAATCACTAGTGCCTAAGTAAAAGTGCAATATGATTAACTGCAGTTGATACATAAACGTTATGAATATGACATCGTTAGAATAAAAACTGTTAAAGAGGCCTAGACCAAGGGACTATGAAACAATATTTAGTGCTTAAGTAAAAGTGGAATATTCTTAACTTGAGTTGATATGTAAACGTTATGAATTTGGCATCCGTGGAATAAAAACTACTAACCAGGCCTATGCCTAGGGCCTCTGAATTGATACTTAGTGCCTAAGTAAAAGCACAATACTCTTACCTTGACATGGTATGTAAACTTTATGAATATGACATCGGTAGAATAAAAAGTGTTTAAAAGACTTAGGTCCAGGTCCTATTAATTGATATTTAGTGCCTAAGTAAAACCACAATACCATTAACCGGACTTGGTACGTAAACTTTATGAACATGACATCGGTAGAATAAAAAAGTATTAAAAATGCCTAAGCCTAGGGCCTATGGATTAATATTTAGTGCCTAAGTAAAAGCGCAATGCTATTAACTTGAGTTGTTAAATAAACGTTAGGAATATGGAGTCGACGGATTAAAAACCGTCAAAAAGGCCTAGGCCTAGGGCCTATACATTAATATTTTGTGCCTAAGTAATTGCCCAATATTATTAACTTTATTTGCTCTGTAAACCTTGTGAATATGACATTGATAGAATAAAAGCTGGTAAAAGGGACTAAGCCTAGGCCCTGTGAATTAATACTGTATTTCGTACCTAAGTAAAAGCCAAATATTATTAACTTGATTTGATGTGTAAACGTTGTGAATATGGCATTCATCGAATAAAAACTGTTAAGAAGGCCCCGGCCTGGGGCTTTTAATTTTAATATTCAGTGCCTAAGTAAAAGCGCAATGATATTGACTTGATTTGATACGTAAACGTTATGAATATGAAGTCAGCGGATTAAAAGCTGTTAAAAAGGCCAAGGTATAGGCCCTATAAATTAATTTAGTAAAGACAAGTATTACAAACTTGACATGATATGTAAATATTTAGTGCCTAAGCACAAGTACAGCGTTATTAAAAAATCCCACCTTATTGTTTTTTTCTGAACACAGCAGGAGTCATGTGTAATTATGCTGTTTCGTCGAACACTATAGTTTTAAGAAATGTACGGCGATCTAGTTTTAGTTTTAAGAAATGAACGGCGATCTAGTTTTAGTTTTAAGAAATGTACGGCGATCTACAATATAGTTTTAAGAAATGTACGGCGATCTACAATATAGTTTTAAGAAATGTACGGCGATCCTCCAGTTGAACTTTTGTGGCCAGTCACGCTAAACTGGTATGATCCGGAGTGAAAATTCAGACAAACAAAAGAGCTTCTTCCGCTTGTTAGGCGCCTTGGAAAACTGCCACACATAATTAGGAAACTTGGAAAACTGCCACACTTTCCAAGTGCTTTTCGGAGGGACAGCACTTCTGTGCCCGGCTCCTTAATGAACGACGTGTGGTAGTTTGCCTGTGTGGCGGTTTTCCGGCAACCTCACCACACTAGGAAAATAATGAAAGTATGTCCCCCACCTCCACCCCCAAGATTCAAACAGTATGTCAAATCGACTTATTAGTATGCCCATGATGGCAATCAAAACTCCCATCTCGGACTTTTTTTTCCTGGTCTTTTTTTCCTCGGACTTTATTTCCTCGGATTTTTTTCCTGGAATTTTTTTCCGCGTTTATCAACAGTCTGGGACTTTTTTCCTTGGCCTTTTTTTACCTAGATTCTAGCCTGCTTTTCATTGAAAAAAGCGCTGTAAGAGCGCAAATACTAACCAGGCAATTTTCACCACCTCATCCCTCCAATTGCAAGATGTTTTTTATTAAAAACATCAGTAAAAGTTTGAAATGCCGACTCCGGAATTTCCCCACCCTGTCAGCCTGCTGATTGTACGACACGTTTTCCATTAAAAACCGCGGTAAGAGTGGAAATACTAACCCGTAAATTTCCCTGATCCAATATTGCTATTTGTAAACCAATTTTTACCCTAAACAACAGCAGAAGTTTGAAATGCCGTTCTCGGAATTTTCCCCCACCCTGTCAGCCTGTTGATTGTAAGACAGTTTCTCACTAAAAAGCGTGGTAACAGTCGAAATACGAACCCGGAAACTTTCCACACCTCATCCAGCTACTTGGAAGACAGTTTTTTACTATAAACAGCGAAAAATGTTTGAAATGCAGAACCCGGAATTTTCCCCAACATACTGTATTTGTGCACGTTGTTCGGTTTCATCTTGTTTTAAACAGCGTGGAAATGGAAATGATGACACCGGCAATCTACCACACGTTCGATATTTTGTATCAAATGCAATTTGTGCATGGTCCCTGACTGAAAAATGTGAGGGATTTTTCTGGTTACCACACGATTTGCTCCGCCGTTTTGGAGGGATGTGGTAAATTTCAGGATTTCCGGGAAAAAAACATCATTCGATAAGACACACTGTTTCACACAATTTACATCAGATACGGAGAAGTGCCGACCGGAGAACTGGCCACACGTAGAGATCTGGACACATTGAAATTTTAGTGCCATAACATTGTTCTGCATAAACAAATTTCATGTGGCTGTATTCCCCACTACTTGAGCAACTATTGTTCATAAAATCTTTTTTTTTAATATTTCATTTTCAGAAATTTAGACATTTCCATGATTTTCGGGCCAAAGACAAAGCGAAGAACTGGCCACAAAAATTTTAAGGGGCCGTATAAAAATTGCGTTCTGAACTGCTCCTGGGCTACGTCTCCCAAGATGGTTATCTGACACACATAAAATTTCCGTAATTTCGTATTTTCTTATTTACGATATTTTTCTATAAACTACAGCTAAACAAATTCTCTGCGAGTATGTGCAAACCCAGGAAACTTGTCTGGGGTGGGGGTGCTTAAAACCTAAAATATGAAATAAAAAGAATTTCTTGTCCGATCGGGGGATAGGGGGAGGAGATTTTCAGCATGTACGAGTTACAACTCAACAAATTATCTGACGGCATTTGCTGCCTCAGGAAACCAGTTGGTCGCGGGAAGGGGGTGGTAACACCAAAAGTGTAAACTGTAAAGATTTCTGACTGAAAGATTTCAAGCGTTCACAAACTTCTCCTCAACAAACTCTCTGCGGACATGTGCTAAAGCCGAAAGTCTGTCACGGGCGGGGGGAGGTGGGAGGGATTTCAAAAGTGTAAGATATAAAAAGAATTTTTGGTCCGATCGCGAGATTTCCAGCATTTACAACCTACAAGTCAAAAAATTACATGAGGGCATGTGCTGCCTCAAGAAACCCGTGTGACGAGTCTTCCCAGCAGGACGCACACGACATAAAGGCAGATAGCAGCGATAACGAACGTCCGCGTAGCTCAATTGGTAGAGCGACTTATTGCGGAATTAGGAGACCCGGGTTGGAACCCCGGCGTGAACAAAAATGACGGAGAAATTTACTTCGTTATAATGGCGCCCGAACTTCCCGAATGACACGGCCGTTAAAGACCTCGCAATGGTGTGATGTTCTTTCCACACCGCGAGACAAGAAAAATAAGAGAATCCCTTCTCCAGCGCTTCGAAAAATAAATGTGTGTGACATTGCATTCCACACACCAGATTGACTAGGAGTTCTCAAGTGCACGTTCTACAGTGGGTGGCTGCCAGCAACGATTCGTGGGCACGGCTGACCCGTGGGCCATGCCCGCGGCCCTCTTTCAGGAGGGGGGAGATGTGACGTGCCTGCCCCGCAGGATGCACACGACATAAAGGCAGATAGCAGCAATACGAACGTCAGCGTTGCTCAATTGGTAGAGCGACTTATTCCGGAATGAGGGGACCCGGGTTCGAGCCCCGGCGTGGACAAAAATGACGGAGAAATTTACTTCATTATACACGTCACGAAAAGTGTAAAATATAAAGAATTTCTGGTCCAATCGGGAGATTTTTAGCATTTACAAGCTAAAACACGACACATTATCTGATGGCATGTGCCTACGCAGGAAAGCTGTCGGGAGAAGGGGAGGGGGAGCCTACTACAAAAATTGTAAAATGCGTGAGCACATGCCCTCAGATAATGTGTCGAGGTTTAGCATTTATATGCTGAGAATCCCCCGATCGGACCAGAAATACTTTATATTTTATATCTTTTGCGTTACCCCCTTACAGGTTTTCTGAGTAGACTCATGTCCTCAGATAATTTGTTGAGTTGTAGCGTGTAAATGCTTAAAGTCTCCCGATCGGATCAGAAATCTTCATATTTTACACTTTTGGTATTACCCCCCCCCCCCCGGACACGTTTCCTGAGTAGGCACATGCCCTCATATAATGTGTTGATTTGTAGCTGGTAAATGCTGAAAATCTCCCGATCGGACGAGAAATTGTTTATATATTACAATATTGGTATTAACCCCCCACCCCACCGCCCTGACAGGTTTTCTGAGTAAGCACATTCCTTCAGATAATGTGTCCAGTTCTAGCTTGTAAACACTGAAAATCTCCCGATCAGAACAGAAATTATTTATACTTTACATTTTTGATATCAGCTTAAAGTTTTCTGAGTCAGCACATGCGCTCAGACAATTTGCCGACTTGTAGTTTGAAAACGCTAAAATCTTTTGTTGAGTTGTAGATCATAAACATTTTTGATAAATAATTACACTAATAATCGCAATTAAGAAAAGACTAAATGGCGGAAACTTTATGTGACTCAGATAACCAACTTCTGGGGTCGTAGCCACGAAGCGGACAAAAAGGTAATTGTTATACGACCCCTTAAAATTTTTGTGGCCAGTTCTCCTACACCCAATTGACACATCCTACTGCAAATAAGATAAACATTTATTCAGCTGTGTGAAAGGTCAAGTTGTGATAACGTATTGCAAAGAATAACTAATCTTGTTCATTTGTGTTCTATCCTTTTGATTCAATTTAGTTCATGTTTTTCAGATCTACACATATTGTTTTTTTATTCATTGACTGCCATAAATGTTTGATTTTTTTAAAGTGCAAGCGTTCAGAATACTCAGAATTTATTTCAATCGCTGATGACTGTTGTGTGTATAACACGCATTACAATGGTGAGAACATCGCACAAACGACATTGAAACCATTCAGCTCAAAGGATTATGAAACTTCAATCTTCTAACACCACGATTTTTTTCATAGGATCCCTAAAATAGCATCTTTCTGTCTGAAGGGAGTGAGGTTAATTTTTTACGCATTTTTTAAGGGTGACAATAAATTCATGTTCGCCGAAAGAACTATACGCTGAACCATTGCGAACGATACATGTATTTTTTTTTCAATTTATTTGCTACAAAATAGCTTAGTAAACTAAAGTCGATAAACCACGAAAAAATATTTCACGAGAAATCAAGGTTACAGTAATTTATAGTAAATAAAAGCTTAGTTTTTGATTGGTAGCTGGAGTTTGTGTTACCATTATTTATAATGTAAAGGAAGGTATTATAATCGCTACGAAATTAGCATTCTGCGTAAAACGTTGAAAACATAGAAAAACATACTTTTTGTCACCTAATTCTATTGTCACTCTTATCGTGGTTGTAAATCAGTGGCAGTTTGCTCCATCCTTTCAAAGGGGAGGTAAAAACAGGCTGCCGCCGATCAGGTAAAATTAGTAGAAAGACGTTGCCACTGTTAAAACGGTCGTTCGCAGAACACACAGCCGAAGTCAAAGCAAAACAGGAAAATGTTCTTGGCGCTGAGAGGGCTAAACACCGATACACTCGTCAGTAGTGCTCAGTGTTGATTTTTTTGCCTGATTGAGCGCATTCGTGAAGAAAAATTCCTTTATGATTGTAGAAGCTGGTCAGAATCGTCTTGATATTGCTTCAGCTCTGATATGGGGGTTTTTTCGGTCCGGAAGTATTTGAGGTCTTCCATTTTAAATATTCGGCCTTGGTTTCGGGTTCATACCCATAATCCTACAATCCCTTACCAGTTATGATAGCTTTTAAAAGTTTTCGTCATTTTTCATTTATCAAAAGGGGTCACTGACTATTGAAATATGGACCCTTTTTCCTTACCTGTGAACAACTTTGTCACACATTTAGCTGAGACCGTTCCCATACTGCAATCGTCCAAAAATGTGGACTGAAATGATTCAAATCTAATGGTTAAATCTTCAGATAACTCACGAATAGTGATTCGACTACTTTGCCGCACAGATCTTCGCACGAGTGTGAATTTTTTACCACTTTTGCTTATTGCGCGCCTTCCGCACTCTTCATCATTCTTAACATTTCACGCCCACCTTTTAAATGTTTACCCCACCCCACCTTTTAAATGTTTACACCACTCATATACTTGTGCATGACTCACAGATTCTCTACTACATAGACTCTCTTAACTTTAAAGTATGTGTCTTTCCAAGTTTCGCCAAGTTATTGGCAAAATCCAATTCAAATTCGGTGATCAAAATTTCCAGACATGATAAATGTGACGAACTGCATGACACACATAAGAACAAGGCATTATTGTAAAAATCCAGATGATCAGCAGAGACGTGACTTACGACATACATGCGTAGAAAGTCCCAAGGTGAAACTGTGCCAAACTGCTACTTGCGCTTTTGCGCAAACCCGAAATCATGCAACATGTCTTGATTAATTTTTGTACCACTTCTCGCTGTTTTTACCGATTCCGAAATTATGCAACCTAGTCTGGATACTTGCTTGGGAAAACAGATACATCTTGTTCATTGTTTCATTTTATTTTATTTTTCAATTTCTAAATCTCTCAGAATGAATAATATAAAGTAATGGTAGCATTTTCTTGGAAACAGTATGAAATACTCCATGTTTTGCGAAATCGTTCATGAATATAAACTAACAAGAACGTCATAAAAATAAATTTTCATTTTTCTTAGAAATCATGTTCTCGGTGGTATGGTCTTTAGAGGATACCTGACAGCTATTGCGTTTCAAATATATTTTAATACATATTCAAAAATGCATTTATTAGAGCCACAAATAATTTAACGAAGCTGTCAGTTTTTTATCAGAAAATTTTATTTTTAATAAAAATGTTTTACAATTTTTTTTACAATTTGTTATAAAACTTCTGTATGTGAAATTGATTTTTAGTAGGTCGTTTTAACTGAGAAAATATTGGATTTGTGGTTCGTAAATAAGTTTTGCATTGCACCAAAACATTATACGATTTATTTTCGAAATGCAGAATATTTACGCAAAAACCACATATCCGTTTTTTTTTTAATTTCAGCCTTAGATTGCTGATATTGTTTTAATTTTCAGTTCATTCCTTTCAGAAATTCTTTGCAAATCGCTCAGAATGTTTTTTTCTTTTTGTAATTGAATGTTAAACGCAATGTTAGATATCCACTACTGCTTCATTTCCTTATCGTGAAATCGGAACCTGTAAGAAAAGCAATTTCCGTGCGGAGGTTGGTCTAATACGACGTAGTTAAGTTTCACAGAGGAAAAACGGAGCAAACCAATTCTACATATAGCTAATATTTAATTTTACATGCTTGAATACGAAGCCACGGCTGTGCTGAGACGTTCTTGTTTCTAAACACATAGAATAAAACGAAAAGTAATACTTATTTTTTTAAATCCAGGCTTTCTATAAAGGTCTCGTGTTGATTGGACAAATGAAGAGATTGACTGTACGACAATATTAGATCAGAGACTCCTCCTTCTTTACTCGTACGACATTGGCAGATTCAGTGAGAAGCGTTTATCTAAGTTGTAAACAATAACCAATGGCAGCGATGCTTATCCACTTCTGTACGAAAATCGCTAAACTCGCAAATTGCAAAACAATATCCTGAAAGAAGGACAGCCAGATTAGAATATTTAGGTGCCAGTTATTAACCATATCTGTTCATACCCCGCCCCTGCGTCGCAGGGGAATGACTAAGGATATAACTGATAGAACGCCAGAAATTTATAGGAATCTACAGAAATGATAAGCATAGAATAGTGATGACATTTAAAACAGCGGATGCGGCTAGGTTTGCCACAAAAGTGAAACGGGGTTAACTTTAAGACTGGCTAATATTTCCACATGAAGGATTTAAATCCGAAAACCCCATTAGGGATATCTTTATTATTTCTATTAAAACTAATAAAATTCATTCCACATGTCAAACATTGTCAGGCACACTTTCAATGCTAGAAACACATCATTTATCGGTGGCACTAAACTTTTTAGAACGCATCAACATTTTCATGCTTGCGACCTATTAGATAGATAAGTGCTCCGCAGACAGAGGAATTTTCCATTAAAATGATAGTGTTTCTGCAGTTTCGTTCATTTTATCAGACTTCTTAAGGAATGTTTGTCAAAATTTATATTTTGGTACCTGCACAGTTTGTGCAAACCGACCCCACGATTGAAGACGAAAGCTTCTCAATATCACAGCAAACTCAGACACCAGATCATTACTGCGGCAAAACACGGAACAACGCATAACGAAACGTTTGCTACAAGCTAGGACAGAGGAAGTTCAACGCTACCACAATTCTCAGGAACTGGCGAGCATAGATGGTTCAATGTGCATCGTTGTGGACACATCCCGCATAAAACATCATCTTCTGTAGTTGTATAACTTTACCATTTTACAATTTTCCTTCAACATTTCTTAACATGATAAATTCATTAGAAGCATTCTACTATTTACAATAGCAGCCGCTTTTTAAAATAGCTGCAGTTTTTAATACAATCCACCATGAGCAACTAAATAAGATTCTTAACGGTAATACAAATGCTTTGTTATATGAGTAAAGAAATAGTCGCATAGTTGGCGGAGAGCATAAGTTAAATTAACATTTGTTTCAAGATGAAAGATTTACTTTTCCAAAAGATTGTTTCTGCTCATTGAATCTCAAGCAATGCACACACATGTCCCTTATTGATTCCTTAGTTTTGATAAATGCAGCTTCCGAATATCTAGTAACACTTAGTTGAATAAAATTTAATAAGAATTAATAAACATCTTCACCCATCTCTTTATATATTTACGGACTGATATACAAGGTCACATATATAATAAATAACTGCAGAAGGTCAATGCTTCTTTTCAAATTTATGATATCCCACACTTGCGAATTTCTTTATCAGCACAATTATTGCTTTGTTATTTCTATTAATACTAACTGCATAGTTTGTTTTATTTGGAGTTCATCAATTTTAAAAACGTTGTGGATTACTTAAAACATTACGTTAAAACTCAAAAGATAGGTATAATCGTTCAGTGCTACATGTGAGATGAAAAAAAATGGCACTCGATTTTTTAGTGAAATGTAATGTTTTTGTAAAGTTTGCATGGGTTGCAGCAAATTCGCAATCTGATTCCGAAGTTTAATTCACTTCGTAATGTTTGTCCTTAAAAACATGTGAAATACAGAAACTTGTTTTGGGAGCAATTTATTACAAATAAAATGGTACCATTGAACATTGTTCCAATTATTTCCCATTTAAGCAATTTATTGTATTAATGCTCTTCGTTTACAAAAGGCCTACGCACCCGGAGCATCATAGGAAAAAATTAGCTCCTTCGCCAAACAAAATATGAAGGCATTGGTAAAAAAGGAATTTTCCTTTCAGAGCCGTATTTGTTTTCTAATAGGATATATGCAAAAATAAAAAAAATGAAGAAATTGATACTGAAGTGCGGAACACATGTTGATGACTTACTACATGAAATGACGAATTTAGAACTTTTACTGAACAGACGGTGTACAGTTGAATCCGAATGGTACATTTTAAGATCTCTGTCCTTTGTCGACTGAATTACTTTGATAATTCCTGAAAGAGATACGAAATCTCCAATTGGAACTAACATCGAAAACAACATTCCAGGAGGATCCCTTCCAAATGCTCAGGTGCATTATGGATTCACAGTAAATGTTCCGTACGATGAACATCTGCGTACAATAGATGTAAAATTGCCTAATGGAATACCTCAAAGTAGAGAGATTTATTGGAATTAGTATCTATTTGACTTATGACATACGTATCTTGTTCAGTGGATGGCAGTCCCTGTGTTCACCGTTCTCTTGGCAAAAGCAGCTCGCACGATTAAACAAGTTGGTGGCCGAATATCAATTAACATTCCGTGTATAACTTCATATTTCTGAATTCGTATTGTTCAACACGGATGTATACAGGATCATTGATTCAGAAAAAAAATATATAGTTCTGGTTATGTTGTGCAAAATCCATGTGGCTGGAAATATCTACTGCGGTGAATCTTTAACCTCAGATTTTTAACTTACCTGGGAAATCGAAATATTCATGAAGAACTTTATCAAAACTCAAATTATGGGACTTCTGAACTTATGTATCATTTCCAGGGGAAAGTTTTGCCTAAGAGAACAAGTTTATTTATGTCACCAGGCATGACGGGACAGAACATGTTACATATCGTCTAACACATTTAGCTGGTTATTTAGATTTCGTTTAACCAAGGAAGCCAGATCATAAATGCAGTTTTAACTGACGCAATTAACTACATTTTACGATAATTTCAAGCTCTAATAAATCCGTACTTTAACTTGCTTTACAGTGCAAAACCTAATTAAAGGCGAGCAATTAAATGTACGACACAGTGTGATGTATGTTAGTTTTAATGGTAATTCAAGTTAAATAAAATTATGTTATAAAAAAAACATCGAAAACTATTGTTCTGTTGTAACAGACCTGGATATCATTGCATGCAAAGCATTGAATGAAACTTTATTAGAACTATCAGACCCTGCAGTGAGACTGTTGTATCAAAACCCCTTATGGTAACAAAGATGAAACAAAGGCTTAAAATAAATACGATAAACATATTGTTCTACAAACACCACACCATCAACATTGAAGACCAAAAATGTATTGTGTGCAGGACACGATATTTTGTCTGAAATGCATGACATATTTTTTCGTCTTGCTCAAACATAAATTGCAAAGAAACACGAATTTAAGTTGGTTTTATGGAACTTTGTAATACAAATCCCGTGGTTTAAGAAAGTACACTGGCATTCAATATAAACGTCACGAACACAAAATCATTATTAACAAAAAATCCTCAACAGAGTTCAGTGACAGCTGGCAAGGTCATTGATATTTCGATAACGCAGCAATACAAAACAGAAATGGACAGGTATCGCCCAAAGGTCGGGAAGAAGGCGTATGACAGCATATCATTCCAAAATGTTGCACAATTTGACGCGGATTTCTAGGACCTAATAAGAACTATGAATGTCCTAACGACGACAGAGCTCGCTCAACGACTACCAACGCTCTTTTCAACTTTGTGGATGACGGTTTGGAGCAAAAAGTGCCACTCGTACCACAAAGTCACGTTGCACACCAGGAGATGGCTGCCGGCTGGAAAGTGTTCTTTCCTGGACATCTTAGACATACTGTGTCGGGATCAGGCCCGGAGATTTCTCAAAGCACTCCCTCCTGTGAATATTCTCTCTATCCAGGTATTCGTTGACTGGCTGAATCTTATGGTGATGTGCATTATCGTCTATGTCAGGGATCGGGTCAAACGGCTGACCTAAAAATGTGTACATAGGGTTCTGGGATGTAAATCATGGACCGTGAAGAAGGTAAGTTACCTCCTAAAAATGAATGCATATCTGTGCGTCTGTCAAACATGAGGCGAGCTCAAAACAGACGTCCTCCATCATCGTACTAGTGAATTTCCCTATGATAGAAGGAATATTTCGGATTCTCACCTCTCTCCAAATGTACTACGGTCAGTTATGTATGTATCGGTAGTACTGTGACTCTTCACTGAAGAGAACGAAGGCCTGCTGATCAGGGCCCAGGTGTAAGATCGTGGGGCCCGCATCAGACGGAGCTTGTTGTGCGGTGCGGTTGGTGGGATATAGACCAATGGCTTTTATGCCTACAGACCTCCTTCCTGGGGTGTTTCTTTCACAGTTTAACAAGATATCGTGCTCCCTTGCTGAATTTTTCCTAATTTCTTTTCTTACGAATCAGAGATATTGACCTTAAACAAACAAAAAAACCCCCCAACAAAATTCGAAGGGTGCAAACTACTGAAATAACATGGAGAGGCGCTTGCTTCCTACGACTAGAATGCTTGCCTTAAAAGCTATTTATAATTTCCGTGTCTGTCAAAGCTAGAATTTTGGAAGAGTGAAAGTTATGACGTAGAAATCTCAATGCACGTTCTTTAACAGTCGTCCGTACTCTAACTCCATTATTCCAATTCCAATGTTAGCAGTTATGAAAAGCTGTCTTTTTTCCCGTTAACATTGAAAGTTACTTAGCTTTAGTTTCACAATTGATACTCATCAATTCGAAAAAAATAAACCAGAGAAGTTTATCAAAAGAGCTAACAATGTTTAGATCATTTTAGTATATGAGCACAAATTTGCAGAAATATGTATGGTACGTTTTTCCATTAATGGCTGCGTATAATTTACCCATGGTTTTTCCAGTTATTTTTGACCTTGTGATGCTGTATCAGTCGATGAAGTAGGCACTTTTGTCATTTAGATTTGTCAAAATGAAATTTGGAAATAAACCAGAGGAGAAGTGTAACCACAGAACTAACATTTTTTATACTTCTTTAATATATGACCACAAATTTGCAGATATATGTATGGTACCGTTGTCCATTAATGGCTTTGTATAATTTACCCAAGGTTTTTCCAGGTATTGTTTGACCTTGTGATACTATATCAGTCGACGAAGCTGGCACTTTTGTCGTTTAGATTTATTAAAATGAAATTTGAAAATCGAAACCTATGCTTCAACAAATACCATTTGCAATAGAACACAGTATTGCTTTCACGGTAGAACGGTGTCTACTAAGTGAAATTATCGATTGACAGCCGATAAGCAGTAGATGGGTAAACATCTGAGGTACAGCCAAGCGGAAACGGCATTCTACTACCAAATGTCACGTTGCATAGAACAGATTTTACTGCTACCAGTGATATGTTAATCGACAAATTCCTTTTCCAGACTCCGTATGACTAATGACGGAACGATATCCTTAGTACGAAAGTAAATTTGGATTATCAAAAATTAAGGATTATTTCCCCACGTAGTTTCCGGAGATAAATGCTTGGAAAAACATGAAGATTTCGTTATATTTTACTAAATTTCCAAATATTCTGTCGATAAATCATTGCCATATTTGCTTTTCAACCCATTTGTGTGCGTTTTCGACCATACTCTCCTTCAACGTCACACTGTCAGAACGCAGTTAAAAAGGAATCTGTTATAAAATGAACCATGGCGTAAATATCATTGATCATATCTTAATCTTTTCTCGATCTATTCGCGTAACGTCGAGCAAACAATCACACAGAGCGAAAGAAAGGAATATATAAATAACATACAGCTGGCTGAATTGATTATTTTCCGTCTATTGCTCATCTGTAAAAGGAGCTGAAAAATCGACTATCAAAGAGCATGCTAGTTCGGAGATAAGTAGAAAACCGCCATTCCAGCGATAAACTAGTGTGTTGGCGTGTTTGCGCGAAAATTTAATTCTGAATTTTCAATATTTTAATATATCTTTAAAATTTAAATGCATGTGACACGAAATGTTTTGTTTAGTAGTTATCTCTCTTCTTTTTTACTTCTCTGATTTGTGTATATGGCCTGCCGCGGTATATCCTCTTATATTCGTGCTTACGACTCTTGTTTGCGTTTTCTCAGATATGAACACTAGCTGATTACAATTTGTCCTAGAAAGTTATCGGGTCGTTCGTGAACATTCTTTCAACGTAATTTCTGCAGTACGTTATAAATAGAATGGAACATTCTTGCTTTCCAAATATTTCAGTGCCAAACTCCCTGCAATCTCTAGACTGCGCTGCAAGTTCAGTTTGTCTCCCTCGTTTCAGAACCGCTTAAAAATTGTTGTGCAGCATTTGCAGAAGTCGAGCACAAAAGAGTAATTCTGAAGTGAATACTGTGCTTCTGTTTATAACTCTCTTTGTAAAAGAACCAAATAAACTTTCGAAAGGCGTTTTCGCTTATATATTTGTTATACTGTTTCGTATATGTTTCATGATTGTGTTGAATTTTCAATTTCATTTTTAATTCGATCGTTTAACATGACCCGTTTTCTGTCACACTGTCGCACGTTCTCGTTCTTTCGAGAGTGTACTGCATATACTGTTTGCAGGTGGTATGCAGTGGTAGCAGCTACTTTCGCATGCTTGTTGCACCTGGTACCCAGAGACACTGACAAGCATTTTTAATAAATTTCTGATAAGTATCCCTTACGTACATTTGTTTTCACAAATTCATGTCAAATGATGAATTCTTTAACACATAAAATAAACTTTATTTTTCCCTTATCTTAATTTGCAATCCCATTAATTATTTTTTGAAATGACACAACTGTCTGTTTTCTTTTCCCTGAGAACATTTCCCTCTTACTTTACTGATCCATTTCAGTGGTTGAAACTTTCTTAGAATACTATTCGATTTTAAAAATAACTAATTTTATGGAGATATTACTGAAAGAATTTTCACCCGAATAGTCATGTACTGATTTTAGGAAATTTAGTGTTACAGTTATCTCTTTAATTTAAATTTAAAATGTTTATTTTTTCTGGAACTAACGATTTATGCGAATAGTAAATACAGCTGTTATATAAATTTCAAAGCAGTTCTTAAATGTGAATAACGTACAACATAACTGCAGGAAAGGAATGAATGTGGTATGTGATTATTACGTGATCTTTGCCTTTCGTTGGAAGTTTGATCTGCTGTTTCAAATAAAAAATTTCAATGCCAAAATCTTCTGTCAATATTTCTACGCTTTTAAATTATTTAGGGGTATTTTCTTTTCAATACATGAAGAGGAAGGTTCATCCATGGTATTTATTTGCTAAAGCTTTTTCATCTGCGAAATGCTTAAGAAAGTAACAGAAGATAAAACAATTTATACTTAGAAACTGTAGCTCCAGAAAGAAAAACATCTGCTTCGGGACACAGAACAGTTTGTTATACTTCGTCAACAATAAATAAAAAGAAAACATCAAGTATGCGCTAAAGTAAAAGCATTGGTAGGTCAAAGCCCATTGAAAATTTATACTCACTGTATACATATTTAGAAGGTGCATAGGAAAGTCTTTTTAGCCTGGAATAAATTGCGAACGAAGAGAGGTACAGTTATGCAAGTGAGATAACGGTATAGTAAAGTGACTTCGTCAATCGAATTCAACCAACAGCAGCGCCTCTAGTGGCGAAATGCGGAAGTTAGCCATTGCAAATCGAAAACAGAAAGACATAGAGCAAACTTTCCGATTAGAAAGTTGTAGAGCATCAATTAATTAGTACAAAACGACATTTCTTTTACACGGATAAGATAAATTGTCACCTGAATACCCTAAAATGTCCGAAATCGAAGCGTGACATTTTATCGAAGCGTGACATTTTCACGCTTCGATGACATTTTATGTCATCGAAGCGTGACGTTTGAAGGGAACAGGTGTAAATATGAGCAAATACACACAATTTATTGCATAAATGCGTACTTATGTCATTACAGTTTTATGACGTCAGACAAAACAAAAACAAAAACGGGAAACTGGCGCACACTGATAAAAAGTTAATGTCGAGTATGTTCGAAGAGTTCGCCATTGCCCACGATACACATTTGCATTCGTGAAAGTAACTCTGCATGCACATTCCTCAGCATGGAAGGTGTCACAATATTGCAAGCATCTGTAACACGATGACGTAGAAGAAGCATACTTGTAGGCTCTGTTGCATGCACCTGATTTTTTACGTAACCCCTGATATCCAAGCTCGCCATTCACACACAGCGTACGTAGACCTAAACTCCTGCTTACTACTCGTTTTTAAGTCGTAGGTACGGTACAACGTCACAATCTGCATTTGTATACGGCTACATTTGCGAAATGTGAATATGCAGGTTCGAATCGTCGTGCATCGATTTCAGACATTGTAGGGTATTCAGACGAAAATTTATTTTATACGTGTAAAAAATATGGTGATTTGTACTAATTAATTGATGCTTTACAACTTTGTAATTGGAAATTTTGCTCTATCTCTTTTCGTTTTCGATTTGCAATGGCTAACTTCCACATTTCGCCGCTATCGGCGCTGCTACCGGTTGTATTCGATCGGGCGTAGTCGCTTTACTATACCATTATCTCACTTGCATAACTGTACCTCTCTCCGTTCGCAAGTTATTCCAGGCTAAAGGGACTTTCCTAAGCACCCTGTGTAGACTACATGTTGGTTGCATAATCTTTATACCTGTAGCACCAGGCGTTGCATGGGTCAAACGTGAAAATTTAAACCAGCTTCTGGGCGCTTGTTTTCGGAGATTTCCTTAAAGTCTTAATAGGCAAGGGGAGGAACCTTTTAATTACATACAATTAGTAGTTAAATAAAAAGCGTAACTTTCCTAATCCTCTGCTGCAATTTATACTATAACGCTATGAACCTCTTGTTCAGTTGACACTTGTTCCAGTTAGAACATATGAGGTTCTTTGAGCTTGCATAACGATGCATAAGCGGAAGACTATATCCCGTTTTACAGGTGTGCGTGAATATCTTCCACTGTTACTAACAAAAGACACGCCTAATTTTTCTTAAATTTTGTAAGGAACTATGTCAGAATTTTACAAAGAGCATGTTATTGCGTTCTGGTTAATAATAGTGCATATTGGAAGAATATGAGAGAAATCAATATGCTCGACGTTACTCTGGCATTTCAACTGATGACTTTGATTGTTCCGTAATTAAATCATGCAGTGCACATTAAGTACTTTCATTCTATCTTTGAAGAAAGTCTAACTTTTAAATGTGATCAAAATTTCTGTAAACAGAGAATTAAGAATATAACACTTTCAGATTTCGAGAAACGAAGTTTTTTTTTTTGGTAACTGTATTTATTATAAATATAAAAGCTAATTGCTTCATACAAACACATGAATAACTCAAAATGAAATGGGATTTTTTCGCATTTTTAAAACAGGACGAAGTATCGAAGTTTCACGTTCTTAATAAATGGAGAAGCGAAAATAGGTTTCAAGTATACTTCAGTTGATCAGCTAGGAACATGAGCGGAAAGCCAATGAGTTCCGTATAATTTTTTGTAATCCCATGAATTACCGAGTTCTTTCGTGTTGTGTTACTTCCGAGTTGACTTTCGAATAAACCAACAAGAAAATACATTACATGTTACGCAAACTTCTGAACCATGAAATTAAATAACAATACGCAGCTGATTGAAATATATGTGTGCAAACAAATTTTTTAAGTAGTTCGTTTTATAATAATCTATGAGTTACATTAGACATTCTTTGGTTGAAAATTTAACTTTGTTGTCAAGACTGATGAATATATATAATTAAAAAATTCGGTATTTCTTTTATGTTCATGTATATAATCATAATGAACTATTTAACATTATCATCGAAATAATGGATTAAAAATGCAGCGATTGTAGGTCAAATAGCCATAGCAAAATATGAAAGATAGAAAGAAAACTATAATGTCGAGGATAAAACACTTTCTGTATCTGTGGTTCTTCATGTTACGAAGAAATGTTACAATTCTGAGGGTATGGATAAGTCTAATAGGTTTTTTTGCTTCAAATGCTAATTAAGTCTGCATTTCAGAGACAAACGTTATATACACTTTCTTCATTTTTATTCATAGCATTTAAAAAACATTCAATATCTGTGACTTGTATTAGAATTCAGGTATACCCAATGTGTACAGATAAACTCAAAGTTTTTTCAGAATTTTTATAGTACTCTATTGTGCTCTTTCTTTCCGATTAAATTTTAATCACAATAACATTCACGCACAATTTTACGTCAGCAATATGCAACGAAATACACGCTTCTCCTTCATACTTATAACTATACTTGTGAAAAATCTTATTGGATTGTGTTATGAATAGTAAAAGAGTGTAACCATCTTTTGACTAAAAATGAAGGCATATTTCCATTCCAGTTTTCCATTTCTTTTTGTTCTACGTGAAACTGTGTTTCTTCTTAATACTTTAGAATATAGTCGGTCACCAAATTATGGTCATAAGTAATTTGCTCTGCAAATCGCTCCATTAACCTTCCAGGGGATAGGAAATAATTCTGGAAATCTATTTATATATACTTATATATATTTATATATGTATACACTTCCTCCGGACTTATAGTGGTGGAAATTATTTCACCACTATAAGTGCTGAGGAAGTGTATATAGATAGATAGATGATAGACAGATTTAAATCTGTGAATAAGCCACAGACAGTTATTTAAAAATATTGAGTGAGAAAGGAACTTCAAAGCATTTATTATTACTTTTGCCTTTCCTTCTATTTCTCAAACTAAATTCCACCACTATGAGTGCTGAGGAAGTAAATATAGATAGATAGATAGATAGATAGATAGATAGATGTTAGACAGATATAAGTCTGTGAATAAGCCACTGACAGTTATTTAAATATAATGAGTGAGAAAGGAACTTCAAATAATTTATTATTACTTTTGCCTTTCCTTTTATTTCTGAAATAAAATTCCACCAATATTGATATACTCATTCTATCACTTTATCATTGCGTCGAAACTTGCAGCACAGAAGTGTTGTGTCTGCTGAGTCAATTACATTCGCACTTCACGTCATTCAACCTCTTAGTCATCCGCCAAACCTTTGCCTCAAGGTGAGTTCTTAGCAGACCAAACACGTGCATATCGATCGGGCTTGTGCTGTGGCTGTAAGGCCGATGTTCAAGAAGTTACTAGCTTAGTTTTTTCTATTTTCTGATCGAATAATCGAGTCGTATGAGGTCTTGCGATGAAGTTATGGAGCACTACGCCTGTAGTTAATAAGCGTTGATGATCTTTTGTTCGAACTGCATCCCGAATTGCTAATAGCATTTCACAGTATCATACACAATTTACAATTTCAACTTGGTTCTGGAAATGGAGCAACATAATTTCTTGAAAATCCCCCCAAAATATAAGAATAACCAGCTCTGCTGATTGCGAAATGTGGAATTTCTTAGTTGAAAGTGAAGATGGATGTTGTCATTCCATAGGAGCACGTTTTGATTTGTGTTCCTGAGTTTTCTGGTGACACACGGTGCTCACATTTTCAGAAAATTTAAAAGATAATGTATTAAGCTGCAGGCTTAACTATGGAAACACACATTTGCAGCTGCAACACTGTCTCTCGTTAAAAATTTGAGTTATGAAACCTTATCTGATTTACCTCTAGTACATGCAGTACCCTAATGAAACATTACCTTCACAAAATATTGTAAATGTTTGAACTCAACAGCAGATTTAGATTTTTAAAGTATATTCTTGCCGAAATTCTAAACACATAACTTGGTACTGAATATTTTAAATGTTAATAGAGATAGAATGATATACCACTGATATGCAGACACCTATCCTTCTATTGATAGTGAACCAGATGTAAGATGTTACCACGCCAGAGACCTGACCGCAGATATGCTCGGAGGGCAAAGATGCGCAATAGCACGACTGTGAATGCACGATGCTAAGATCGACAGGATGTATTGATTACCAAAGCAGATTAATAACACTGTGCCTAATAAGTAATCAATATCTGCCTGACATTTAGCGACATTATCGGACGTAAGTCAATTGTTTGGGTGGTTATTTGCAAATGGATGAGCACTGCGAACAAATCGCCCGAAGCCCGACACGGTACACATGCGAATCTTACAGGATGTGGTACAGCAGCTCTCCAGCTTTTCGCTGAAAAGAAGTATGCATGTAAAAAAGAAATCCAGCTGAAAAAGTGTAAATGTTACGAAACGATTGGTATATAGAGTGCAGGTATTTGGTGGAGTGGAGGTTATATTCTTTAAAATCATACCTAACCGAATATGAGAACACTTATGATGCATATTTATATTACTTTGTATTTTAGTCTTCAAAGCAATTATTCAGGTTTCAAATATTATATCAGTAAAATAAGCATTATATGGCATCTCGAAATGAAACAAGCCTACTCAAAAGCGCAGTGTAAAAAACAAAAGATCGCTAAAATTTGTATTAAAATTAAATATTTGAATATTTCAATTATGAATATTATTTTCAATAGTTTACTGAAAACTATCTTTTCATATTTAGATTTTCAATGGTTTACTGAAATTTATCTTTTCATTCTTAGATTTTCTATAGTAGCCTGTGAAACTTTTGGGTATGTCATTCCAAAAAAATAAACACTAAGTCAGACACAAAGTAGTACATTAATAAAATACCAGTGACGTATAAGTTTAAAAAATAAGTAATATTACGTACGCTCTTATCTAACTTTCACTTTCAATTTATATATGTAGCTTTTTAGTTCACCTTCTTTAAGCTTTTCAGCCTTAACGTGATATTTTTCTAGCTCAGGGAATATTTTTGTGGCAGCATTCGTGAGGTTAGGGTGCGTGGCGTATGTCTGTGGAAAGATAAGAACGACAAATATAACGTGGGCGAAAGCAGCGAAACGGTAGCCAGTCAGGAGATTTGTTGTAGTGAGCTATTGAAAAATTACTGTAGCAAATTTTTGCAATTGATAGTTCAAATTGACAGATCAGGTGTGAACTTGCTGAACCTAAGTTGACATAGGTTCAGTACTCTGTATTGTGCTGTTGGCATCGCTTTTAAAGTTTCATAACAAACTTACCGTGAATTTACTATAAAAAATCGGTTTTTCTTGTTTGTTGTTTTCAAGACTTTCCTTCTGGCCGTAGGTCACCCAATTTAGCTTAGTGTGTAAATAAGATTTCTATAAGTAGTAAGTATCCGAGGATCAACAGTACGAATTTCCATATACAGTGTTTAACAGATGTTACGAAGATAATGTTCAAGGAGTGATATATTAAACAGAAAAACCTTACAGTAGACTGCAAAGATTAAATAAATGTAAAATTATAAAATATTAACTCAGTGCATCAGGTGTTGTTTCATACAAAAAATTGACACGATTGAAATGAAAAATTTTAACAGATTGCTTTGTTTTGGTTTTTCCAGTGTACGTCAAAATATCATGAAGTAGCACACGTGTGGATCTTAAAAGTCCCTTTCATTTACTTATTATTTTTAAATTACATTTCTTAGAAATTCTTAAACTGTTATCTGTGTAGATAGTTGTTTACAACAGTATAGTTTTCTCTAATTTTGATCTTTTTAAAAAATGAGTATTTTAAATATGTGTCTGTAATTTTTTATCTCTTAATACACATAAGTGTGAATTTTAGTATGACTTTAGTATGGCTTTCGACAAAGTTATCATTGAACGTACCGTGAAGACTTTACTGGGCCAGGAGCATCGTTTCAAATTAACATATTATGGAAATATAGTATCAATAAAATAATTGTTACTATAGTTTACAAGGAAAAGTTTGAATTTTCTGCATTTTTCCTTCCGAAGTGGTACGAAACCCCTAGAAAATACAAAGAAAAATGTTTCGCTCCTGACCCATCGAACTGCATTTTTAGAATTTTTTTTTTTAAAAAGATCGTACTTACTTTTATTTATTATCCATCCGTTCGTCCTTCTGTGGCCCCATATATTTGCAACTATCAGTCCAATTTGTAAAGCTTTGAATGTGAGAACGATGAACGTTTCGCCCCAGTCTCTTTCCGATACACAACGTTGCTACGGCAGGTCGTAAAATTGGGTGATATCAAATTAAAAATTAATTTTATTCCACATATTTACTTCTAAATGTCCCATTGAAAAATTATTTAGTCGCTTCGGTACCACTAATAAAGAAGATTAATTTAAGCACATTTTTTTTAAAGAAGTGCGTAGATTTTCAGCTACGGGCGCAAAGGTAATTTGCGATTTCCTCGATATCTGTGCTTCTGTATGTCCCGATTTGAAAGAAAAAAAAATCTTTGTCACAGAGCATTTCCGGTGTAAAATATGTACCATGTAATTTCAAAATGTTCTTAACGCACAAGTTTTACACTTGAAGATAAAAGATCACTTTTCCGGTTACAGCATGTTTGCAGGAATTTCTCTGGACTTAAAAACCAGATTGAAAAAATGTTTTTTCTGTCAGATGCTACTAACTATAAAAGCATTTTCTGTTTATTTCCTTTCCAAAATAAGGCAAGACTTCGCCGCTAGGGTAGGTAAAGTTCAATTTCTTTTTCTTAATACCTCTGTTTCCAAATTTCCGATTTTTTTAAAGCGGGATTCCATTTATTTTGTAGAAGACTTGAGGTTTGTACCTTAGGCGTTTTTGTAGTTCACAGTTCTGTTGCTAAGTGGTGTTTTTGCACTCATGTTGGCAGACGTATCTCTGCTCCTAAAATGCTCTTGAGGAATTCCTTTTTCTTCTGTATTTCAATGGCTGGAATAAAGATGGAGAGCATTATCCTCTTTAAATAATGCACATCCTTCCACTTCTAGTACAGAGATCAAAACTTTTGTCTTTATCTCTGCTTCCGGGAGACGTATTCGATTTTGTTTTCTTTTATATAACTTATGCTATGAAGAATAGTTGTGAAATATTTTAAACTTTTTCATTATGCAAAATGATTCCGCTTGGAGGCGTAGAGTTATATCAATTTTCCACCTATATTTCTTCTTTTCAATGTTCAATTTGAAAATCTCCTTGCCACTGACATTCTTATGCTATGAGAAAATTTTTGTAAACCATTAATTTTCGTAACTTAGATTTTAGTCACTGGTGGAAACAAGTGGCAGTTCCTGTTTCTAGATGTTCAGTTGATTGTAGATATCCAGTTGATCATACTTCCTTTATACAACTGACTGTTTTTCCTTTTTTTCTAACAGGTTCCATTGAATATCAATAACTTTGATAAATTCTGTTAGCGTCGGAATGGATTAAAAAGTGGTGATCGTTACAACCCGAAATTCGATGTCATCTTTCTTGTATGCTCATAATCTCCATTCACTCATACAAAATGAAGCAAGTCCATCCGACTATCACAGCATTCTGTCGATTTCGCAAAGTGACATATCTTCTATCTTACTTTTTTTTCGGAAAATAATAGTCCATTTGATTAGCGAAATACTAGATTTTCCGAGGTGCTGGACAAATCTGTCCAGGTACAGTTCATAATCTTTCAAACGGAATTAACTTAAATAAACGATGAGATTATCGTGAATTACTTACATTTAAGGTTGAACAAACGCTATTATGTTTCGTACAATTATTTTAGGGAAAATAAAGTACAAATACAATGTTGCTGGCATAAATACTACAGCTAGATTTCTCGACCCGCCTTCTCAGTCTGGATTTGAACATTTTGTTACATACTTATATTATGTGATACCGGTATTTTCCCGTTGTTTGATTTCATATATTGCATAGGTTTTTTGGAAAATTGCATCGAAACTGACAGTGTTTGTTTATCGTGTGATGTAAGTCATTTCTCAGGTACTTATCTTATTATCAAGCTCTGTTTATTCGGACGGTTCCACAAGGTGTTGGAAAACTGTCTTACTTTGCTAAACAACCAAAATAATAATTTCCGGAAAAAATCTGTAGCAGGAAAGCTACGTCACATTGTAAAAACCGATAAAATGCTGTCATGGTTAAATAGACCTGTTATGCTTTTCGTGACTGAATGGAGTTTTATGGCTAAAAATGTTAATGAGTGAGACGTCAGTGAAGTGTGTTTTATTTCAGTTCTTGGTAGGTTTTTCGTACCACTTATTAAGGAAAATACAGGGAATATTAACTCTGTCATGTAAAATCAGTAATTTCTTGCAATTCGAAATCACTTCTGAATTGATTTTCTTGTCATTTCTTATTGTCTTGTAAAGAGTAATTTTTTTGATACTGCATTTCAGTAGAATGTTACTTTGAAACGATACTTTTGGCACAATCAGATATTCACCTAACAGTCAATAGCATTTTAATCGAATACCTTCTAGAAAGTCAAAACAAAAGTTCATTGAGAGGTGTATTAAACGATATCAAATTAAAAACAGATCTTTTAAATACATTTCGAAATACCAATCAGGCAATATTTTGTCTTTGTAAACTGCTGTCTGTATTTAACAATGTATGGTTTTAAATCAATGCAATAGTATAAATAACGAATTAATGAAAGAAAATTTGAAGATCCGTTTGAATCTAATCTTGTAAATCAAAGAAAGGCGACTTGTTACTGCGTCTTATTTCAGGCGTTTCAAATTCGCACTTTACATGATACATTGAATGATACTATATAATTTTACATTCATTTCGTTGTTACATTTCACAAAAAATTTTAAATTATACTTCACTCATATTCTATTATTACACTACTTTATACAGTGGTATCAGAATAATATGACCACATATCAAATAATGGGAATACCTACCCTCGGCCCATTTGACAGCTGTGATACCGCGGGGCATGGACGCAATGAGGCCGCGATCGGTTTCCCGAGGTACACGTGCTCATTCAGACTCCACCAGAACACGGAGGTCGCAGAGTTGGCGTGGTTTTTAATCGGCACGTAGAACCTGTTAATCCAACTAGTCTCAAAAGTGCTTTAATGAATTAAGGTCGGGCGATTTCGTAGACCAATGGACCACGGAATCATCGCTTTCGCGTTCCTGGAACCAGTTTACGCACCCCCTTAACGACGTAGAACGGAGCATTATCCGGTTTGTAGACACAATCACCACAAGGGGAATCGTATAACATGAAGAGATGCATAAGATCTGCGAAGATGGACAGGTAGCCATTGGCGTTCAGGGACCCCTCCAGTGGTACCAGTAACCACTGGTAACACGAAAGCATCTACCAGACATGCAAACTGACACCACCAGCCTGTAATTTACCGGAATGCTTGAGTGGACGTGAGTCGGTTCTCGTTTATCCGACGCCATATGCGACACCACCAGTCATTTCTGTAGAGAAGAAACCTCGATTCGTCGGAGAAAGCACCCTTTTTTCACTTTTCCCTTATCATATGTCGGTAGTCCCATGCGAACTGCACTCGTCGCTGCTGATGGACTTTCGATAACATGGGGCGCAGCGTCGGGTCCTTAGACCTAATCGTAAACTGGTTCCAATAACACGACAGCGGGGCGCAGCGTTAACATGGGGCGCAGCGTCGGCTCCTCAGACCTATGCGTCGGCTGATCAGACCTATGCGTAAAGAAAGACCATCGTCGCTGCCGATGGACTTTTGTTAACTTTAAAGCAACGTCGGCTCCTCAGACCTATGCGTAAAAGGGTTCCTTCTGCTGTTACTGGGGTCAGGTACCTGGGTACGCAGCGTACATTTGCGTTGTCAATGGCTGCGATGTTTAGCGTCGATTGGCCTTTAGCAGTCGACGGAGGCGCCGTTCATCTCTGAGATGGATGGGTTTTGGGGCACCACAGTTATGGCGTCGGTAGATTCTAGGCGTCCAACGGTCCACCCTTACTAACGCACCTCGCGAACACCCGAACAAGCCTGCTGTTTCTGAGATGCTTGCACCTTTGGCGCGGTAGCCAATGAGCATTCCTTTTTGAACGCCCGTTAGAACTACCTTTGCGTATGGTGTTAACGTCACACAGTATGGCTCAATTGTCGTGGACGATTGCTTATATCTCCATGTGGTCGACTTTGTCACGTGCACTCTGTGAAGCTCCTGGGTGGGTGTGTTTCCAAGGGATGGTCATATTATTTTGATACGATCGTATATACTGAATACGCTGTTTGTATTTATAGATCTATATACCCAAATGTGGTATTACAGAAAACCCAAAGAAACTTACTTTACAGTAAAATAGTCGAAAAAAGAAATTTAATAAATTTATTTATGTCTGTTTTTCTGGGACAACTAAATCCAACCATTGCATGTATTTTTCGCCTTTTAGTAGGCTTATTATTAGGGAAAAGCACATACAGTCTGAATTTTCACACAGATCTAATATTTGACACTTGAATCTTTGCCAAGATTGAAATTAAAAGTAATCCAGAAATTCATATCATAAAATTTTTATACACTCAGAGGTATGACTTCAAAATTAAAAACCTATACCTGCGGAATCTATGCACTCCATAAAATAATCGTCCTGTGACACTGATGGTTTTTCAGCTGAATCGCTTTTCACTTCCGTACTTCTGCTCGGCAGAATTCTGGAAAGCTCTCCTGATGCGACGCGTTTGCTTTGGTGGTTTACCGGGTCTTTTGTTGACAGGTTTGATCCCAGTCCTTAATTATTTGCATATCACATCGCAAACGTTTGACATAGGTTCCGAAAAGTCGCGCACTATTTATTTAATGAGAAAATTTTCAACAGAATATAAAGGATTTCTCTTTAGAATCACAGCCACTGAATTTACCCAAATGTGTACTACCGAGAAATTATTTGGGGAACGAACGGTCATGTGAAGTGAGTTTAAACCAAAAAATTAAACAAGCATAAAGAAAAATCTCCTGATGATCCTTTCTGGTGCTTTCTGTGTCGGTAGCTCTATTTCCTGCTTATTTGTTCACATTTTAAAAGGGAGTTTAGCATTATGATCTGAACTTTAGCATTGCTTGCATTAGATTCATCTAAACACATAAGGTAAACATTTTTATTCTGCCAGCCATGTAAAAGATTCAGTCATTAGAAAAAGGAGACTCTGAACGTATTCTCTGCCAGATCAAAACAAGAAAGTTGACACCGAACTTTCGGATTTAATGAGCACTTCTTTAAATCTGTTATGAGGCGAAAACAATTTATCAAAGCTATTAAAAATAAACGGAACCGGTTTCGAAAACAATTAACTTGTTCCTACAATCGCATTATCCATAAATAGAAACATTTACTTAGTTCCACTAGCGGCTAAAAGCATATCACTAAGATTAACAAATGGCGAACAAAAAGTTTCACATACTACAAGGAAGGTGCTATAGACAAAGCTATTTTCAAATCGGATAGTTAAAAGAAGAAATATAGAAGAATCATGATATAAGTCTAAGACTGCTAGTGGAAAACATTTGCATAAAGGAAAAGTTGAAAATAGGCGAAAAATGCTTCTCGCGGAAAACGCTATGCCAAGGGAAAATAACTTTTCATGTACATTCCCGGGGTGCAGATATAGCGAAAAAAAATATTTCGACCTTTACGTAGCTAGCAGGAAATCTTTGCGTTATTTAAAGAGGAAAATGCTCCACTTCTGTGTTCTAGCCAAATACATACAATAAAGAAACAAAATCAGTAGCGTTTCTAGATGGGGTCAATACAGCTGCAAACTGCAGAAACCCCACCTACCGACAGAACTGTGAACTACAAAATTTTTCATATACTAGCCTAAATTGTTCTACAAGGGAAATGACATGCGGTGTTGAAAATTTTTTTAAATCGTAAATGTAAAAGCAATGATATTGAGAAAAACAGAATAAGCTTTTACGCCCCTAGCGGAGGAAGTATGCACTATTTTGGAAAGAAAATACACGAACAGAGTTTGCGTAGTTAGTGGTATCTAACCGAAGAAAGAAGTTTTAAAATCGAGTTCTTAATCCCGCAGATATTGCTGTAAGCGAAAATGTGTTTTTGCTCCGTCTGGTGGCATACTTGAGCGCTAAGAAAAATTTGAAATTATATGAGAAACATTTCCCTACGGAAATGCCCTCCAACAAAGAAATAATTTTTAAAATCGGACTATTAGCTGCAGCGATATCGTGTCTAGAGGCTGACGGACGGACGGACGGACATTCCGATTGCATAAGCACGACCTTTATTTACAAAAGACATGCTAAAACTAATGAAAGAAAGAAATCTTCGTGTGCAGTCTATGTTTCTGAACCTCAGGATTAGCGTTACATAGTACAAAAACATAAATCTTTAAATTAAATAGCAATAAGAAATAAGTACTTTGAAGTTAACGTATACAATCCCGCTTCAGCCCCAGTAAGGGGCTGTTCTCAATCTAAATTATAGTGTTTTTACTCGATATTAAAAAAAATATTCGTATGTGTTGAGTAGGGTGTCTGTTTTTTTTTTTTTTTTTTTGATTGGAGGTTTAACGACCACCGTGAGCAACTCAATGGGCTATAAGCAGTCGCCCGTCCCTAATTTAGGGTCACTGGTTCCAGGGAAGGGAGAGAGCCAGTGCCGTAAGACAAACACAACATCCATGCCTCACCGGGATTCGAACCCGGACCCCTTTCGGACGAATGATCAGAGGCCATCGCCTTAGACCACTGCGCCACCGGGGCGGCGTAGGGTGTCTGTATTAGCCTTCAGTTTATTGTAATATGTTTTGCGTCATGCCATTAATATACCAGTAATTCAAGGATAAATTCACTTCGATTAAGGATATATTTTTTTGTCAAATATTAAGGTGTGATAAGGGAATATCCGAATTTTACACGTTTGTCTCTGGTGAAAATTGTCCGACAACCTTTATAGAAAACATCTTCTTTTTTGTCTTATTTTTTCTGTATATATTACGTTTAATCTACCAAATAATGTCTTTTTAATATCGTGCGATAACTATTCGCTGATCCAAATTCATAAAGAGGATATATCTATTTTTTAACACAACAAAGGTATGAATAAAATCTCTATTTTGCATTTATTTCGTTGCAAATTTCATTAAAAGGTAAAACAATTCTCAATGGTGTCCTACAATGAGTCATTGAAAAAAAAAAGATTTTTCAGGAACATTCTTACAGATAGCAGAAAAATGATAAAAGCAATGGTTAACAAAACATTTAGTATTAACCAGCCCGCAAATCGACAAGAATGTTATCTGTTTTCTCAGAGAAACTCTTAAATTCTGATATAAAGTTCAGAAGAAAATCGAAGCTGTAACATGTATTTCAGGTGTTTCTGCGTGAGAAACACATTACCACTTTAAAAGTTTCAAAATTTTATATTCAAAACTATATTATCCGGAGAGAAGAACCTTACATGCATTTTTTCTAATGGAATTGTCCTTCAGAAATTTGATACTTGCAACGTCCTGGAACGGAAATCGAACCCACAGTTACCGAATTAGGTTCGACTGTAATACAGTTTCGCTACCCAGAGCAGTTGTTCTAGGTAGTGTGTCGGTTGTTCTGTGTGGTGTAACGGTAATATACTGGAACGTAAATGGGGAGCTGCGGTTTCGATTTTCCTTTCCAGGACATTGTAATTTTCAAGTCTTTTGAGGCATGTTAACTTGCTTAACAGTAAGGGTGTTCTTATTATACAAACAGCAATAAGAATCACTATCTTACAAACAACGGTAATAGTGTTATTATCGCACAAGCAACAGGATAAATGTCATTTGAATTCAAATTATTTTCAAGAAATACTCATTACAATAACTGAAGCAAATACAGTACATGTGACATCAGATGTTTTAAATATAAATCTAGAAATCGGTATTCAAGATTCATAGTTTCAAAAACTTTTAGGTCCCGAAAAATGATGAAAGAAAGTGGATGCAGAAAAATTTTTATTCCGTTACATAGTATGAAATATTTTTCTGTCCCTGTGGCGCAGTGGTTATAGTGCTGGCTTCTGACGATTCGCCCCAGATAAGTCCGGGTTCGAAATTAGTTGAGGCATGAATGCTATGTGTGTCTCATGCGACGGGTTTTCTCTGTTCCCTGGAACCTGTTGCAAAAAATTGGAGTCAAGCGACTACTTACAGACCACGGAGTAACTTTCGATGTGCGTTACGGAGTAGCTCAAGGTGTTCATTGCGTCCCATGCTGTGTTTGTCTTCTGCGATTGGTTTTCTCTGTTCCCTGGAACCAATGGCAAAATTTTTGAGTCAAGCGACTGCTTACAGACCACGGAGTATGTTCTGCTTTATGAATTTCCGTTCGTATCACTAGTGGTCATATGCTCAAAAGGTTGCCTTTAGTAAACTCTTGTGATAAGTTTCTTCTACAAAAAGTTTCATATTTAAATAAGGATATACCAAAACTGCAGTGGGTTTTCAAACGTATTTTTTTCTTAGAGAAATATCATTTTCAAACTCTTACATTCTTTGAATGAATGATTCATAGCAAGAAGAAATCTTTAGAGAGAATTGCCCATGTTGCTGAAGAATTATTAACATGTTTCTATTATCCGCTTGATCTATTGTAAGGATGATGTATTCATCAAGGTTTTTACGCAAGTTTGAATGGTATATATTTCATTAATTTCTTACTATGCGTTTGGTTTATACGGAATCCGAACAATAGATAAAACTAGCCGAAATTAGAACTTCAGCATGGTAACCAAGTAAAACTCTTAAAAAAAAAACAGAATACAGCATCACACAGAAGGCAGACGAAAACAGCCTTTTCAAATTTTGTTTAACTGACAACTAAAATTTGGCTTTTAAAATGTTAGACATAGTGTACAACATGAAAAGTAGAAATATCACATGCAGAGAAAAATATACTGAGCAGCATGCTAATTAAAGAACTTATTTTGCACTTTGCACATGCTTACGTAATAAATTGGACAATGTTGATGTATAAATAACCTAAATGGCTGTTAATAGAAATTGAAACACCATGAAGAAATGCTCGGATTTGCCCGAAATTTGCAGGGTACGTAGGTCACCATGGGAATGCAAATGATAAAAATTGCAGGGCACATGCAAATGTAAGGCACGCGCAACGATATCGAAAACGTCACACAAGAGGGTGTAAAAGAAAGCGTACAGCGAGAAGGTTTTTTAAATTTGCTTTCGTTAAACTCGACCGTACGCAGTTGTTAACATATAACCATGCCGCGAAGAAGGACGAGACAACCATACGAATACTTGACGAAGTTTGAAGGAAGCAGAATCGTTGGACTCAGAGAAGGTGTTTTATCATACCGTGATATTTGTACACGCGTTAGGTGTAATGCAACTACTGTTATACGCACATGGGGTCAATGGACCTCAGAAAGTTCTACATATCATCGTGTAAGGTCTTGAGCACGAAATCTCAAAACCCAGCGGGAAGACTGCCGCTTGCACCATATGGAAGTGACGTCGCGCACAACGCCATCCATGGCACATGGGCAGCAATGGAGAACGGTCATACATCGTCCTCTGTCTACGAGCACTGTTCGTCATAGATTGCGGCAGAGAAGCCTCGGTACTTGCCGTCCATTGCTGCAACATACAAGCTCACAATCATACAATGTACTTGTGACAATTCAGAGAAACATTTGGATTGATTAGTTCAAAATTCTCTGATTCCTCATAAAAGGCTGTGGCATATAGACGGAATCAATTGATGAAATGTATGTTTTAAGGTACTTGAAACACGATACCAAGCCGCAGATGAAAGCTGCTGTATGCAGTCAATATTTGCACGGAAGGGCCTAAAGTTTATGATCAAAAGCGTAATATAATCCTTCACGTGCATCTAAACTGAAATTTCTAAAAGTTTCTTGTGGTATATGCTACCAATATTTTAACAGCAGAATCTTTATCTCTTCGAAGCTACGTAGTCAGGCTTTGGGTTTTTAGGCTCTTAAGGAACTCTTCATATTGCTGTTTGTTGGAAACGCATCTGGTGATTGTACAATTAAATTTGTCACGATTTACCATTCCGATATGTAAGATCTTTCTAAGGTACATATTCTCTTTACTTTTTGTCTAGCAGAAATCTTAAACTTCAGTTTGTGTATTTCAACTCTAGTTTTGGTGCTAACTCCACTGTAAATCGAGCCTTTACTGTTTTGGGATAATGTGCCCTCAGAAACTCATCTCCTGCCGTTTAACGAATTTAAAATGCCATTGTTTTAAAAACATACTCTTACATTAAGAATGTATTAGGCTTACTTAAATTTGAGTACCTGTAATTTATACAATGAGATATCAAATTTTTTTATCATAGCATGAATTTCACCAAAAAACTGTGCGACATGATGGTTATATAACATTACAAAAATAAGCTGGGCTACATAGCATGCAAGCGACAAGCTCGCACAAAGCTGCAATTGTCAAACTGCTGTTTCCGGTTTGTGGTGAAATTTGAATTTGTCCAAAATTAACACCACGTCATCTCACAGCAAAAGGCAGAAAGCCTAAACAAATACGAATGGCAGTCGAACTGTTTTCCCAACATTACAGCACAAAGCATATGTTATTTTCAACCAAATGAAAAAATCCGTTGTGGAATTTATTCAAGTTATCAATAATACAATCGGCGGTTTCAATTCTGGAAACCTCTCTAATGATACATATACAATGTATATATCCAATGCATGTAGATTTCGCATGCATGGAGATGTTCAAGAAAGCACTGTAAGGCAACTGTTGCTTTTTATTTTTATCAAGGAATGATATTTGATACTGGCAAAGACCTCTTGAGATTTCAAAAATACTTTTTTCAGTTCTATACAGTCACTAACGGGAATCGTTGATTTCTTACATAATTTAACATATTTTCTGGGTGATTAAAGCAGAATGAGTTCTAGCGTTATTATGATGAAGGATCACGCCTTTGCGATTGACGAGTGCTGGCTGGCCGCTTCCATATCAGTTGTTCTCGCAATCTATCCGAATGTTGGCTGTAGAGTCAACATTTATCGTTCGGTTAGGTGCGAACACATCCCACCAAACATTCAACAAAAGCTTTTTGGAATGCAGTTCTCATTGTGAGGTCGATGGAGGTGCAGCCCACCTTGAGAAGTCGATGGAGATGAAGTCCTCATTGTGAGGTCGATGACGCATCTTGCGCACAATCCGTTGACGTTTACATAGCGTATCCATTTCTCAGCACCCTTTACAATTCGTCCTCAAAACAGTTCATTTTTGTGACGAGAAAGCAAAGAAACACAGGTACGCATTCTCTCTTCTAGTTGCTTTGCAGAAAGCTGGTGCGGAACCACGTTGTCGAACTTGGTGATGAACCCAAGCATTGCATCCGTCTTTCGACTGTTTCTCTGTGTACCGACAACCTTTCGGCTAATTCCAGAACGCTTGGATGTAGGTCATTTGTTATGGCCTGGTCCACATCCTCCTGAGAAACTACGGATGGATGTCCAGGACGTGTTTGAACTTTAAAGCTTCTGTCTCCGTTACGAAGTTGCCGAAACCAAATGCGATATGTGCTATCCTCAACAGCATCCTCGCCGTACACTTGACGGATATTACGGCAAGCCGGGGCTGCACTACTGCCTTTATCGAGCTCATACGGTAGACAATGTCTAATGTGCTCCTTATCGCATGTCATGTTACACCGTCCGTAATTACCGTTAAGAATGACTTACTCGGACAAACTCAGTGCCTCTATATGCTCTACTGCTACACGTTTTATTGGCTGAAAACTCCGCATCGCAGCGTCATCTGTGATGTAACTATTCCGATCGCAATTTTCATCTATTAAGAAAATAAGTAGAACTTTTGCCACCCAATACTTAATGTCTGATTATGCAGAACACAAATAAGGATTGCACTTTTTATCAAAATGTCACACATAGTAAAAAACAAAACAAAAAACAGGAACATGATAGTTTCGCTTCGACATTAGAATGAAGTATACCCAGCCATATGTTTTAAAGAATGTTAAATCCGAGGCTGTGTTGTGCGTTTCCAAATTCATGTTTTAACACAATACACATGCTACAAATACTGCTTGTAATACGCTACCATTTGTTTTGAGATTGATTGAAATATTCATTCCCCTTAAAAGATATATGTTGGGTGCGATTTTCTGTTTTGTTATTCCCTAACAAATAAAGTCATTGAATTGAAATCAGAATTTTTAATAACAGATACAATAAAATTACGCATGTCATACTACTTATTAGCTTTAAAAATGAAATACCAGACGCACGTAATGTAGAGTGATTTAGATTTTGCAGTCTATAATAACATGGACTATTCGCATGCGTATTTCAGAATTGAAACGGAATGCTTTATGTATTTTTCTTTGCTTCATATCTTGAGTTTTCCGTTTATTTCCTATTTCATAAGTTCACGATTTTTGTCTTTATTGGTTGCGGATTTCTTTGCAATCTTTTGTTTCCTGAGTTTGCTAGGTCTTAAAGAAAATACTATTTTAAGTTCCAATAACAACAGTGTGAAATTTACTGCACCATACGCAATAAGTCAGTAAATTTTATTAAACTTTTCTCTCTGATTCAGATCTTCTTAGATACATAATACAATGTGTTAATAAAAACAAGGCATGCGTACCTCAAAAGGGTAAGCAAATCTCGATGACACAAGTTTGTTTACAGAAGTACGCTAATCGAAGGTGAATTAAAATTATTTTGTTTTTACAACATTTTATAACCCAGAATGAAACCCGGTTTCCATGCTAAACTGAGGCCGTGTTAAGTTTTGTTTTCATTAAGGAAGAAGTGTTGAGCGGTTGAAATTAATTAATAAATTTCCAATATATGGACCTACATATGCACGGGCGAAAATTAGAAGTGGGTAAATCTTGTTATCAGGAAATAATTAACCCACTTCCCAGTCGTTCCGGAATTCGGGAGCAAGCCGCTCTCTGTACCAGTATTTTTAAATATCTTGAGTGAAAAAATAATTTTGTAAGTCGTATTAGGGAGCGGACTACTTCCTTTGTCGCTTAGTCTTGCCCACCAAAACAAACTTTCTTTATATCTCAAATCTCGGTTCAGTTCATCACGTTTCCTCAGAGGATTTTTATTTTAGTTTTCAGAATAGAGTAGACGTCGTGTCTTGGTGTTTTCGTCTTTAATTCACATCTGCCTTTTCGATTTGGAGAAATTGATACTATGTTTCTCTTCAAACTGATCATGCGATTTTCTTGAAACTGATGACGCCGCTGACAATACCGAGGCGACACCGACTGTTTTAGCAATGTTGCTCTAGGTTTTAGTTTTAGGTTCGTGCAAAGTAATATTCTGTGTTCACTATCTTGGTGATACGTCTATCACGAACGAAGGTTCTGAACATCAAATGCAATGCTGATGATGCTATTGGCAACTTGCCGGTTACAGCTGATTCATAAACGCCTCCGATGAATAAATACGATATTTTTTTATTTTCGGGCACATTGCGGTACAATAAATATAATCGAATGAAAAGAAGATAAACAACACTTTATTTAAATAAAATCTGCATGAGAAAGTAGGTAAGAATTCGTTAACGACCGTTTTGAAATTTTCTTACTTAGCCATGACTTTGTGATAATATCTCACAACGCCCACTGGTTAACTCAGTTTACGATAGTTAAGTAGATGTAAAAGTCATATAAATCCGTTAAAGTTCGGATTTATGTGACAAAATCACATAAATATAAACTTAAACTAGAATTCTAGCTTAAGTTCGTCTTCATAAAGTATTCTGTTGGAACGCAAAAAGTTGGCACCATAGAATAAATTTATTTATACACCGATTTAAGGGTTTATATGACTTTTTCATCTGCTTCAGTATTTAGTAGTGTATTTAAGATCTTTTTATTTGTTCCTAAAGATTCGTCTAAGTTTACAGTATATTACACTTAAAAGAGTGTATATCTATTCTAAAGTAAAATTGTTTTGTTATTTTCATAGCAATACAATAAAAATTTAGACGTCGTTTGGTTCTCACCTTAGCGGTTCAGTCTAATGGAGTGCTTCTACTTCTGTATGATCTCTTCTAATTTTCTCTGACACGCTTTAGAACTTCATATAGTCAGTAAATTTTACCACATCAGTTCTCTGATTGTCTCGGTGTCATTTTTGTTGCTGTTTCGTTAATTTGACTGGAACTAATATATCTCCCGTTTCCAGATCTGTTTCGTTTCAGCCTTTGAAATTCAAAGCTAATACTATACACATATTCTTTTTAGAACTCCAAAGACTGGATAGTGGTGATACCATCTACATGAACATTATTAATGCCGTCTACATCAGTATTACAATTAAAGTATATATGTGCCTACTGAAACAAATATGCCGGTAACCGACTTCTTATTTCGATTCAAAGAGGAGGTGCAGGATATTTGTTTTGGTGTGCTCGACAATATGGACGTGGGTTCTGAGACAGTGGACATAACAAGAAACTGCGGATTTAATTCGATAGGTATAAGATGTCGTCCATTTCTAAATTACGACCCTTCGAACCATGGAAGGATGAGAGCCAGAGACGTTAGACAAAAACAACATCTATGCCTCAACGGGAAAAAGGTTAGGGTAGAAAGCTAAGAATAATTCAAAAGTCTTTTGAAGCCTGAAAACTCTATGACACAGAATTCTAACTGCCAATGATTCTTAATTCATATATTACAAAATAAAATATTAAAATAGATATTAATTTTTATAGCGCCTACAGTTTGGTGCCTGAAAATGGCAAGAAAGACCGGAGGGTACCCTTTGTCTCTGACAGTAAAGAAAGAATTATTATTAATATTTCTTACTGATTCTGGTCTTATGAAATTCAAGAAGATATATTACAGTCTTGGGAATGAGTAGAATCTCCCCGTAACATCAAAGTAATATATCGAATGGGGAACCCTTTTTTTTGGCACTGCTTTTTATCTACTGGCATTATCCTGGAAATTAAATCCATGCACAATTCGTATGCAGACGTTTATGTACAGACATTTATAAAAGGAATTTAAACATTATTCTAAATTGCATTCAGCATTAAACGTTATGTAAATTAATACACATGCCGAGAATTTCCCAATCAGGATACCGCGAAAGCTGGGCGCTAACACTATCCTATGAGGATTATTCGATGCTTGACTGTCTATTGTAGTTCTCCTTTGCTTTTTATTCTGATCTTCCTCGGGGCCTAGTCGGACCCTCGCATTCTTTGCTTTTATAACCAGACAGGGAGTATGATGGACTTGCCTATGCGTGGGTTGCGCCTTACTCACCCAAATCTTTGAGAAACACAAAATCAATATGAACACAAAATAAAAATTATCACATACTCTAAAAAAATGTAAGCCAAGTAATGGCTTACCAATATGAAAAATTCCCTTTACCTACTAAAAATATTTGAGTTAAATTAAAGTATCATAATAAATTTTACCAATTTTAAACTCAAAACTATTTCATGAACAATTGGTGCTTTAGTCATGTTGTAAACAGAACGTGTGTCTGATGAAAATTTCAATCTTTTGCCTGTTACTATGCGTGTCTTTTAAAAAATGATGGTTTGAGCAAGGATAAAATTAAAACAAACGAATTTAAACAGTCTTCCCCTTACATTTTCAGATTAATGTGGAAGATTGCAGGAATATCGCTTGCAACTTGATCTTCAGAAATACACCAAAAAGTTAGCGTCATTAATCAAAGAGCATTTAGATGTGTATATGTATTATATATATTTCATATCTACATATATGATTCGACGATTATTGAACAAAATCCCAGGAAAACATCAAGCACGGCGGATGAAAGAGAGGTAGACTTCCAAAATTGCAAAAAATTTTGGATGGAATAAATGTGTATCTATGAACAAAAACTAAAGTAGAAAAAGAAACGGTTCACAGCTTTACTTTTATGTCATCCTTCCTGGACGGAAAGGTACATTTTGAGCACAAATTGTTTTTATATAGGTATGTTACTAAATTGACATTGCATCGCGCACAACAATCGAATGTCCATTCCTCAAAAAATTCAATGAACGTAACTTTAAGAGCAAACACGTTTTTTCTCACAAAATGTTGTGAGTCCAGAATAAGAGCAACTGGATTGTTAGCGGAGGTATATCGTGCATGAACATCACAATTAAGGCTCGCGGGCGACAAACCGACACCCTGATCCGTCAAAACAGATCAGGTAATTTTAACATAGCAGAAATGAGAACAGATCACGAGCAGTGAAATGTATTTTGTCCCAAAAGAGGGCTTTTAATTTACTCTTTATTAAGCAATTCAAGAAGCTCTTAAAATGTCTAACGCCAATAAATTCGGATAACTAGTATGGAATTCAAGAAACTCTTAAATAATTTATGCCTTTAAATTCGGATAACTTGTATGGGTGTACTATCTTATGCATAGTTTGTGTACTGTTCCTCGCGTTATTATTTAAAAGAAACTACTGAAGAAAAACTTTCCAAAACGTCAGTATAGAAACATAGAATGCACTGCCTGCTTTGAAGAAAAAACTGTGTGGATAATGGTAGAATAGAAACAGATGTTTTCGTACGAAACAGGTGCGAAGTGTATTGCCGCCCCAGATAGCTGCTTTTCCAAGTGCATCTATTGTGGTCTGCCTGCTCCCTTTGAAACAAAGCCCTGCCGTCCTTCTATAGAAATGAAGATGCTAGTCGATTTTAAGCAGACATGAATTCTTACCGGGAGCCATGATCCTGGTATCTGGCGTTTTCCTATTTTCGTGCGAAGTACTGTCTGTTATAATAAAAACGACTTTGAAAATCGCCTTCACGGGTTAAAATTTTGGTCGTTTCCAACTCTTAGCAAACCTATAAATTTAATACTCACGAATTAAGATTTCATTCCCCTTTTGAAGCTTTTATATTTACAAATCCTAAAGTGAATTTCAAGTTTCATTTACCATGTACAATTAAAGGTGTATTATATGGGACATATGCAAATCTTTTCTCCTTGGGAAAACCTTTCTGGTGGGGCTCTGCGCGTTTCTTGCCTCATTCTGGAATAGGTATTTCGACGCACCCGACGAATTTCCACAAATCACTGTTTTAAGTTTTATTTTGCAAACAGTAATTCCTTGATAACACATCTTATCTGACTGCTAGAAAAACAGGTCCACACTCATTAGGAAACTAAACCTTACGTCCACAAAAATTATTTCGGTCTATGGTGATAATTCATCTTACCTAAAACCTTTCAAGGGCCAGGCAATTTTATATCGGTAAGAACCGGTCATTTATAAGACCGTTTTGGAAAGAGTTTATTTTGATCAACGACAATATGTCTGTTCCCTTACGGTGCTTTTAGAGTAGTGGATATTTTAATTTTGGTTACAAAGAGTAATAATTAAATTACTATTCATAGGGAAGGAAATCATGGAACTATTATTTCATAGTTTGTACTGGACAAAGATGAATTGCTTTTAATGGCTGACCTTAAGCTGTCATCTTTCTTTGGGTCACAGTTGCATCTCGCGTCTTAAAACTTGTTTTGGAAGACCGAAAGTAATCTCATAGGTTGGTGCTTGCTGATTTTTGACGTCACGAAATTTCTTAACAGGAGGTTAACCATTTAAAATCATTTGAAGCGTTCAGTTTAGCTAATAATGAATCCAGAGTTTTTTCTCGATATTCCGCTTATCTCTGTGTTTGTTCGTTGTGATTCTGCAGATATAATTTAGAAATAGTACATGGAAGCTTATAAGCACTAAACGAAACTATGCATTATGTTGATACCGTAAACGCGCTTGCAAAAATATTTGAAAATGCCGGTTAACCGTTTAAAATCTTTTAAATGTGACAACTCATAGAGCGCCGGATTGCTTGGGTAAAACGTACATACGATTTAACTCTAATAAAGCAGTCAGTGAACTCTGGAGTGCATCCGCATCAAGTATATTATCAATTTTGGACAGTTCACGGTAAAATATTTGAAATAAGATTATTTTATAAAAGATTATTCATATCTTAAAACAAAACCCCACAGAAACAAAGAGATGCTTCCATCGGAAGGCTTCGTTTCAGTGATGCAATATGACGGCAATGAATTATTTGTCATTACTGCCATTTGATAACGTATGCCAAGGCTGTTCCTGGAATTTACCAAATTTATTTTCGTTTTTTAATAAGAAAATTATATGATTGAATGATGATGAAAAAATACATAATGAAATTTTGGATTGCTTGCACATAACAGCTACAGAGTCGCATATTATCACTACTGGAGTGAATAAAATTATTTTTGATTCCCTCAGACAGTACTTAGCTTTCAAAAGAAAATATAGGTTTTTCAAAGCGAAGAAATACCAAAATCATTTAATCACTTTCATAGCTGAAAAAATAGATCCTGTGAAAATGACGAACGAGTTCGAAACCTCAATGAATACTTAGGTAAAAAAAAGAACCGTTTGAAACTTTAAAGTTCGAATTTGTGATTTGCAGCCGTTTAAATCCTGTACTACCTTTTCTGTACATCTATTTTGTATGATGCAATCGCTGACAGGTTTCTGTAGGTATGTAAATAACTTCGTCTCTGCACGATGGGAAGCATAGTCGTGAATCTAGTGAACGATGAAACACACTTTAATTTACCTATGAAATGATATTAAAAGTATAAATGTTGATTAAAACAGCACATGAAATCTTTTGCGTCAGCAGCTGGTACATCATAATACGATGATTAAAATCCTATGATATTATCAAATACTCCTTAGAAGTTTTCATTAACTACTGCTGCACTTTTATATGCGCAAGCCAAAGGGGCAGATGACGTAGCAAGCATGCGCCGCTGTGCTATTAAAACTAATCAGCGGATCTGTCCATATGATAATATATGGGAATCATTTATGTAGGTAATGGATTATGAAGGTCCTCTTCAGTTGTCATAGTTTTTTAAATAATGTTCGCCAAGTTAGTGGAATAATCTTCGTTGGAGCAAATATTTAAAAACTTATCGATACGTTGCAACGAAGATTTACCCCGAAGTATTCCATTACCTTGGCGAACATTATTTAAAAGGACTATGACAACTTAAGAGGACCTTCTTAATCCGGTAACTAAATACATGATTCCCATATATTACCATATGGAGAGATTCGCTTATTAGTCTTAATATCACGGCGCATGCTTGCTACGTCATCTGACCTGTTGGTCTTGGGCATATAAAAATGCAGCAGTAGTTCATGAAAACCTTTTAGGGACTTTTTTATAATACCATGGGATTTTAACCAACTCCTGATGATGTGCAAGTAGCTGGCGCGAAAGATCTCGTGTGCTGTTTTAATCAATATATATAATTTTAAAACCATTTCATAGTTAAATTAAAGTGTCTTTCACCGTTCACCTGATTCACAACCATGCTTCGCATCGTGCAGAAAACAGCGTTATTTATATACTTAGTCATTTTAGCACGAATTATCACAATTTGGAGACAGGTGTCAGTTTGGTAAAACCCTGATTTATGAATCTGCGGGAGAAATGGAATTATTCAAATATCAGGAAAATCATGAACAGAAATGCAATCGGATATTTGAAACTTGTTTCTGAATGAAGTATTCCCATCTCAAAAGGTCTAGCTGTCAAGTTATTTCAATTTTCTGTACAACCTACTTCATTGAATAGCAATACCCTTTGATGATCGCGATACTTACAATCGTAATAACGATCTAATCTACTGTCAAATTCGCTCACAGCTTGAAAACTATGAACCAGATTCCAAAAGCTTTACTACCACTACAAAGCTTCTAGCAGTACCAAAAAGAAAGTAAGGTTATAATTGGGTATTATTTTCATTACATTATTATTTACACTGAAGATCAATTGAATTAGAGACAGCTGGCGTTATACAAATGTGGCGCAGTGGGCGGCCCTGTAAACGGAAACAAAATGACGTATGCAGCGATCCGAAAATATCAGGAGTGATGCGATGGGAATCAGTAAGAGTCGGACGCAGTATGGGTAAGACGAAGGATCTAAGCGCATTTGATCGTGTGCAAATTGTCGGGTCTCGACGAATGGGTCACTCCATCTCGGAAGTCGTGAAGGCACTGGGTGTTTCGCGAGCCACTGTGTAACGGATGAACCGTGAGTACATCGAATCCGGTAAAACCATCCCTGCAAGGGCCAACTGCCGTGGACAACAGCGCGTGGATGAGTGGGGTCATTGTCGAATAGCTCGCATTGTAACAGCAGATAGACGGGCCACAGTGCAAGATATCACTCGGCAATTTAACGCTGGAACACAAAAACGTGTAAGCAGCCACACCGTCCAGAACCATCTCCTCGCTATGGGGTACAGAAGCCACCGTCCCACGTGGGTACCGCTACTGCCCGTACATCACAGGGTGCAAGATTAGCATGGGCGCGGGTGCAACGCCACTAAACCCTAGATATGTGGGAAAATGTTGCCTGGACTAATGAGTCGAGATTGACGTTGGTACATGCGGATGGCAGGACACAAGTACAGCGCAAACCACATGAAGTGGCGGATTCTTATTGCCAGCAGGGCACTCTTCAAGCTAGTGGGGGTGGTATTCTCGTCTGCGGATTGTTTACGTAGACTGAAATGGGACCCCTGGTACGTGTGACATCGTCATTCACAGGTAAACGTTATCGGGATATCCTGGACGACCATTTTTTCCAATTTGTGGGTCTTCAACATCCCACTGGGGACCTCATCCTGCAACAAGACATTACACCGTGTCATCGCTCCCGAACTGTATCCGAATGGTTGGATGAACACTCAACCGACGTGACCTGGCTTCCTTGGCCAGCTAGTTCACCTGACCTCAATCGCATCGAGAACATCTGGGAAGCCATCGAGAGAGATGTTCGAGGCTCTGACTCCCCTCCATCAAATCTTCGCGGACTGTGGGAACTTGTTCATTGGTCGTGGATCCGTATGACTTCCCAACACTTCCAGTGTCTTGTCGAGTACATGCCGAGACGAATCGCCGTCGTCATCAGAAGAAAGGTGGTGCTACACGTTACTAGACTATTCCAATTGCTCTTCAGTATATATCATTATTATTACGCATTTTATATATATTTGTAAACGGCAAATGATGTGTGTTAAGTATAGTTGTGTGTTTAACTGCACACATCCGAACAACTGTAATTTCAATAATTTCATTCCCAAAGAGTGAAGACTGGGAATTGAAGTCTAATTCTAAATCTGTTGAACCAATAAAACATTTGTTTAACTGTAAAAACCAATACACAATTTCCGGCAAGGATAAAAAGTCACTATAAATTTTAAAAAAGAGGAAGGACTTTTGACGGTTGTAAACAAATTTGCGCCTGGTTATTTGATATAACAGTGTCTATTCAATAACACTTTGTGAAAGGATAGTAAGTATAAAAACATATTTCTGGTGTTTAATTATTACCACCGTGAGCACACCTAATTGCGGCTGGGGAGACTTTCTGTTTTTAATACTGAGCTCTTTCCTATTATCATACATTGTTTCCAGACTTATTTTATATAGGTCTTATTCTACAAGACTCAGCTAGACGGGTTTAGCAAAACTAGATTTTCCTTTCTTATAAAGTTATCCTTCGCATCATTATGGCTTTACATCACAATTTTTGTTCTTTGTCACCTCAGTTCGACATTGTGAGAGCGTAATATCTTGATCAGGGGCGACACGTCACCCTATTTAGCTAATCAACATTCATGCTTCTTCCTTGATGTATGTGTGAACGAAAATGTCCTTGCGATAAATATTTTTAGCAGATCACATGAAGATAAAATGTCCTCCTTTGCCCTGAAATCTCAAGCAGTGAACACAACTTTCGATTACTTTGAATTAACTCGTGAAAGTGTGTGTGATACTTCTTTCGTATATTACAATTTGAAATTACACTCCATAATACACAGATATTTAATTAATATCATGGTCATCAATAATTTGTAATCGCATTACCCAGTTCAGGTAGTGATTTCTTAAAAAAACATTTTCATCGCCCACTCGTATTAGTAATGAGTTTCCTGGCCGTAATTAGGTGGCACATTTTTATTTAAAAGATGTTATTCATTACAAATGTCTACGAAGATTGAGTAAAATACATAGTAAACAAGTTTTTGTTAAATCCCTTTGCTCAAATTTGAGCTTGGGTTATGATCACTGAAGCGGTACCTCTTGCGCAGGCTCCCACCCTCTCAGTTGGTTGCCTGCTCTGAATGGAAGTGTGCGAAAATGGTTAACAATAAGGGTTCAAATCTTATAGTTAATCTAAATTTTTCTTACAAAAACAACTCCCCTCAGAATATTTAAATTTATTAAAACATTGTGTAAATGTCTGTTTAAATGAAATTTAAAAAGGAAAAATATTAATAGTATCCTTATACAATTCTTTAAGATTCCCTCATGCGTCGGCCCTTCTGTAAGTGCCGGACATGAGGTATATATTAAAGAAACAAGAGCAAATCAAATGTTCAAAACATTTGGGAGTGAACGAAGCCCATTTATTTCATATTAATGTTCTGAATAAGAGATATCCGTCGAGATGCCAGCTTTTTTGTTACAGCAGCTACATAAATGGCTCACTGCAACACACACTGTGCACACTGCACAATGTCTAATGAGTTCACACATGGTCTGTCTGATTTACACGGCGTTGAGTGTTAGCGCACAGTGTGCGCAAGCGCTGAACGTAGTGTAAATCAGACAGACAATCTCATCGAGTAGCAGTCCCTGTTCATTTGAATATTCGGAGAATCACAACGACTAATCCAAACAGCTATAACTTGACATATTAGTTTGTTCCAGGCATGCCGAATCGAGAATCTCAGGAACAGCAGTTTGCCTTCCATGCAAATTAGTAAAGAAGTTATACATATCACGTATCATGAAAATTATCCCAAAAGATAGTTTCATGTTTAAAACGTGCTTCTAATTAAATTAATGAGCCGGTAGATACATTGGCGGAGTGTTTCTGTGTAAACGGTGTCTTCAAACCGATGAGTTTGTTTGTTCTAAAGTGTTATACATTTTGAATCATTCGATATTTTTAGACGTGTGAGTGTTTTGGAGGTATGTACTTAACTGAGAGTTATAAATTAATTATCACCAAAAGTTTTAGTTTGTAAATATTTTAACTAAAAAAGAATAGTTACGTATGTTAGGCTTCTCTCGGCGCGGGAGCACGTGTTTCACCGAGTTTGTAACGTGCTGCATATGTTCCAATAATAGGTATTTGATACCTTTATTACTCATTAGTGTGTAAGGTTTTCTGTGAGTAATACCGCAGCAAAAAACTTACAGCGATCAAATGTACAGTGGACGGGTATCACATAGCTAAAACGAGGTTATTACGAATTTTGCCAGCGAACAGAAGCGCCACAGCCCAGCAAACTGCAGCAGTATTAGATACTGAAGAGATAACCCGTTTTATTCGCGTAAGAAATCAAAATTACAATTTGCCAAGCTTTATGTCATCAACGGATGGTTTTCTCAAGGGTAATAGCGTACAACAAACTGGAATACTAGAACGATAGGAATGTATATATGATAATTGTTACACGAGACACAGAAAAAGTAATTAAATGCGCAGCACAGCCTTCTCTGAATGTGAAATCATTAGATGTGTTAATTTGGAACGTAACAGTTTTGAGGAGGAAATCATTTAGGCACTGGATCCGAATGTTTGGCAACTCTAAACAGACGCTGGCGTGGCAGGTTTCACGGCTGGCGAAGCTTGTAACCGTTCTGAGATTGAAATTGTAACCACTTCGTTATTTAAATTGTAATCATTCTAGTGTTTCAGTTTATTTTAGACATTTAGCCTTGAAAAAGCCATCCGTTGATGAACGAAAGCTTTGCAAGTTGTAATGTTGTTATCTTACGCCGATAAACCGATAATTACTTAAATCCCATACATTTTGTGTATTAATTAGTTCTGCTATAGAATTCAATGCTGTTTGTCTGTGGATATTCCAGTTTTCCCCACGATTTAACAGACGCTGCAATTTGTCAATATGGTGAATGAGACACTACAACAGACGACGTCCGCAACAGTTGCTTTTGACAGTTTATTATGCGCACTACCATCGAGCGTTAAAATGTATTTGCCTGTCGCACAATTCACAGCTTTGAACGTTTTATCATGAATATTCCAAGAGGACGGTCGTTTGGAAGAAGCTAGGTCCAGTACGCCTGGGGTGAATTATCATGTTAAATTCAAAGTGATTCACCTGACTCGCTTAAGTTTTCCGGCACCTAATCGAATGTTAAATAATGCTGGACGAGCTGTGCAGCCTAATTTATACATCACACAACACCCACATACCGTCTTCCGCGCTTGAGTGGGTCATTTCTGTGATGAGGACAATGCACCTAATAAACTGTCATTTCAATGTACATCGGAGTGAATTTATTATCAGAGGAGTATACAAAGGCATAATTAACACTTGTTTCCGAGGATAACAGTGAGTTCTTGTTTTTCTGAATTTACAGAGATTTGGTTTTAATTTTCCATAATTGGGTGCATTTTACATTTTTAATTAAATTCAAATATCAATTCCGAAGACCTAACTTTTCATTATCTTGGGACAATTTCTGGCAGAATTTCGCTTTCAATCTTTTCATTTCCAATAGCTGTAATTCAATTGCATTCTCCGATTCATGCAATGATCTAATTTCTGATAATTGTATCCAAACATAAGGAGTCTATTCATCTTTATCTTTGGAATAAATGTTCTTTTAAAATGCACTATGGGTATGTATTTGATACTTACGCTGCTCTTAGGAAAGCTAAATTTTCCTCTTCCTGCCTTCTGCAGGGAAAGATTGTTTCTGATGGTAAAAATGAGTTAGCTGTAATAATTACAACGTGAATATTCCTGTTCTTGATTTTAATGCCATGATATAGAAGAAAATGCTGAAAATCATATTCGATCTTTGGCTCAAAACTGATACTAACATTTTTGAGGATACTCTTTATATTCTTAAAGAATGCACATTGAAGTTTGGGCAACAATGTGGAAGACATGCATCTGCAACACTCGAGAATTTTATCCTGACAATACAACATCAAAGGTTTTTACAACATTTCACGAAACGTGTCAATTCTGAGCGATAAGTTCACCGTGTGCGCGGGATGTCTCCTCTAAGCAAAGGAAAGCGCTTATGTGATTTGTCTATGTATTGAACTGCAGAGAATTTTTGGCAGTTTTTCTGACATTGTTGTAGACTTGTACGCCATCAGGAATCCTCTACCTTGTCATAGGTTTGCCATGAACGCTCTAAATCAGTGCAGCAGTCCCCTCCCCCTCCTATATCCGCAGGGTATAAGACACAAGACCCCCAGTGGATGCATGAAACTATTACCGAACCCTATATAAATAAATACGTATCAATGATAAAGTTTATTATATGAATTAGGAACACTAATCTTCGCTCAAACAGTAAGTCCGACTCAATGTCTAGGAACGTAGTGCTGTGACATTCTCGGTGCACAACTCCACGGTTTAGCATGAAGTCAAAATACAGTGACCAAACCAGTAAACAGAGAAGAGGTATAGCCCCATCAATCACGAATTTGTAATAACGTATCACAAAACCCTTTAACAGGTGCTCTGAAATGTGCCAAACATCTTTCACAGTCATGGGAATACTTTTTGGTTTCTTAAAAGAAATTGTTTTTTTTATAAAAAAGTACTTAGTTTACGTTGACCAACTATTGTCAGAAGAAATACATTGTAAAGCGAAAGATGCATGCTCGAACACATACGGATTTAAAAAATCTTAACAAGATAATACTTGCGGTTATTTAATTTTATTTACCAGGTGAAAATATGACATTAGCCCACGTTTCATTTCTGAATATATTTTTATAGTATTTTGTTGTAAAGTAACAACTAATAGAATATTCCCGTATGCAAATCAAGTTTCTACGTTATAATCTTAGTTCTCCTGATTTTTGGTTACAACTAAATTTCCCATTTGCGTTTTAAAGGTAAAATAGGGATAATGACCTCTGAACCTATGCAAGCATAGCAAGGTTTAAATATGAATCATAGCAGTTCTTTAGGTAACGAATATAAATGACATTATCATATTTGTAAGTAATTGACGAAATGTTAAAGCCATCTACATGATACAAGTACAAGATTTTTAATCCCCAAATCAGACGTGCTTGTTTTTTCAGTAATACTGATTAGCATGTAAAACCCGTCACGTCAAGCAATTTGAAATTACGTCGTCATTGTGTGGGATGAAACCAGATCGCTGTAATTTAAAGTACCCTGATACTACACATTGCGCAGTCTAACTGGCAATACAGGTATTCATGTTTTCTGGTGTAAGAAAGTGGGATTCCTATATTGTTTTTCCTATCTGCACAAAGCTTTTTTATTTTGCCTGTTACTTTCCTAGAACAGGAATAAGCTACGAAAAAATTATTTAAACTCATGTAAGGAGTGGCTCTGTGTTAGCAAGGAATTATATGAATTATAGACATTGGATACTGATTCACATGTAGTCGTCTGGATCGATGTTGGATTAGTTCTGTAGCCGTCTGCTGTCGGAGCTTTCATTTTCTTTCACCTTACACTTGACGTTTAAAAAAATCTATGCCGCCCATTCAGAGGAATTCCCCGAACAAAAATAGGCAGCTTTCTGATCTTGCATCTGTTTATATGTTCGACACATCTTTATATAACTCTTACGGAAGAAAATAGGGAACGAAAAAAATTCGAAAACACATGTACACTGAATCAACCGAAAGAATTGCATGCCTGGCAGGACTACATTGGGGATTGAAAAAAATTGGAAATGGATATACAGTGAGTCCACCGGAAGCATGCAATAATGGGTAGGACCACAATTCGTCAGGATAATTGCTCTCACACGGAAAGGCAGTGAGTCGACAAGGTAACGAAACGTTCCCTAGGTATCTTCTTCCAGGTGTGCTGAACAACTGTTCATGGTTTCATTCTACTCCTGGGTGGAGAATACAAAGCTCGAATGAACATATCCACAGAATCCCAATGGCTTTCTACAGATTTCATGTCCGGCGAACGGTGAGAATATTTCAAGTTGGAAACTTTGCGGAATTTTCTTCTAATCTTGATCTTGTCAGCACTACTCTGTGGGAAGGAATATTACCCTGCTGAAAGAATTGGCCATCAACGAATTCAGATGGTTTGTAAGGATGTACATGTAGCTTGGGTTATTCATATATGCATGTAGGCGTACAACAATTGTTATTATTAACATTGAAGTGGCAATTACAGATCAAATGTAATAAACAATTCCTGTGAAATAATTAATAAACACAACAACAAATCTAAAAAATACTTCGCCATAGAAAGTTTTAAATGCTGAAATGTTAAATTGGCTAGAAACAGTGATCACCTGAGCTAATAATTATTAATATTTTTCACAGGTCCCGTAGGATTTCATCTTCTCTGGCATTTTTTCCCATCAATATCATTTCTATTCTATTTTGCATTGTTTCAGAGAGAAATAGTATTGGCATCGGTGATGAAACTTCAGTATCACGTATGTTTTTTAAAATCTTGTTTTTCAGCTACTGAATGAAATTCAATTCCTCCATTCGGATGTCAGCACACTTCTATTTCATGTCTGAGACGTATTTTATGAAGTATATTTTCTCCGTTTTTGACCAGCGCTTTAATTATTCCACCAGAATGTCAGGGAAATGTGATTTTCCTTTTCCGTCACTGGTTGCGTTTCCAATAATTTTCTTGAATCGTCGTTTATGAATGTCCATGTAACGTAGTTTCCAACGCTTTGAAAAAAACTTTAACAACGATCTGTCATCTTTTTTTAACATTGTGAGCTCGCAAAAGAATCGTTCAATTGCTTTCTTTAATTAGCCTTTGTTTTTCATAAATATTTCAAACGCTTAAATAATTTTATCAGCATTTCCTTTTCCATACAAATAACGCAGATAACTCATGAATAGAATACGGGATCACATCAGTAAAATTTTCGGATATTAATCAGATAATATCCGGACATTTTCAAGTTGTCGGATATTATATGACTTACCAACTTGGCCATATTTACAACAAAAAACGGATTGTTACCCTCAAAATTTGTGTTGTTTGGTGTAATCCCGTATCTCATTCATGATTTATCTGCTCCTCTGGGCAATCACGGGATAGGATTCTTAGCCTCCAAATTTGCTAAACGTTAATGCTGTTGCTTCGACTAGCGAATCCTGTGATGGTTATATTCGAATTAATCGGAAACTTCAGTCTTGGTCATTCTGGAAGGTGTAGTGATTAGCATGCCCGGGCGATATCTGGCAAACACTGGTTCGATTCCCGCTCAAAGACGAGGAATATTTCAAGTTTTCGGATATTATCTGACAAACCATCCTGGTCATATTTACACCAAAAAGCGGATTGTCACTTTAAAAAGTTGTAGCGCAGATAATTGTTAACGTAGCCCATTTTTTATTTCTTTAAAAAAACACACTTCTTTTGTTTAGTTTATCATGTTTTGCTTCCTCTTCTCTTTATGCTTTGATAATTTGCCATTCCAATTTTTATGAGCATAGCGGAGAATTTCACTCAATTTAGGTGCATATTTCCGCTTAAAGAGTTTTTCGTGGACGTTTGAAACATATTTCCAAATGTGTTTTTTTATACAAATACCGAAAAAAAGCAAATACCTCAAATGTTCTTTTTAAAAAATATTCATCTATAACTGAGTGTGTGAAATATCACATACTTATTAAAGAAAATTCTGATGATCTTCTAAATGTGAGGGTGTTAAAGCCTTCAACAATACTTTCCACTTTGCTTCAATGGAGCTTAAATGTTCAGATTATTTTTAACCGATATCATTTAATAATGATCTATTAAATTATTTTTAACCGATATCATTTAATAATGATCTATTAAATTATTTGTTTTAAATACTAAAATCGTATTTTTATATTTTGACTTTATTATTCGTTAAAATATTTATAAGTAATCTGAAATTCGATTATTAATTTTTCCGATCAAGAGGTCTTCTATTGTCATTTTTTCTCCCTCACGAGTTCCTGTTATCTCTCAAGCGTGTACCTCTTAATACTTCTTTCACTTTCAGCAGCATTTGTATGTATTTTTTAATTAAGGTTCATGTCTCTACTCCATACGTAAGCAAAAAAAAAGGATGCATTGATTAAACACTTCTCTTTTAGGACATAATAGGATATTGCTTTTAAAAACTGTACTATTTCTTTCAAAAGCTCTCCAATTTATTTTCGGCGATTAATTTCCTCATCCATGTGACCGTTGCTTGATATCTCTTCTCCCAGGTCAATGTAGGTATCGGTTATCTCCAGCTGTTTCCAGTCAATTGATAAATCTTTACTTCTTGTAAAAGCATTGTGCATCAGTTTTGTCTTCTGAATGTTCATTTTCAATCCCACTTCTTTACTTCTTTTAGCAAGTTCCTGCATGATACCCTGAAGTCGCAAATCCAAAAATGATTACGTCATTAGCAAAACGATGGTAAGTTAAATATTCTCCATTAATCTTTATCACTTTGTTTTCCCACTTCAATTACTGAAAGACATTTTGCGATAGGGCATTAGAGAGTTTGGGAGATATGGTGTCACCTTGTCTCACTCCCTTTCCAAATTTTATTTGTGTTGTATCCCGAAATAGCCGAACCTTTGCATTTTCATAGATGTTATTAATAATGCTAATATTAACATCTTCAATACCCAAGGATTTCAAAGTTATTGTAACTGCTGATGGTTTCACGGAGTCAAAGGCCTTTTCATGATCGATAACAGCCATACCTAATGGGAGTTCATCTTCTCTCGTTCTTTCAATTTGTTCTCTCAGCACATGGGTAGGATCTATAGTGTCGTAGCCACTCCTGAAGGCAGCTTGTCCTTTTCTTGTGTACTCCTAAGTATGTACATTTTCATATTTTAATTGGAATTTTAAGGCTTGAGATAATATTTTTCTTAAACTGTTCGTATTGTATCTAAATGGTTCTTATTATACCTAACTATTCGTGGTATAACCTTCTGTATCCCTTAAATCGCTACTGATGTTGATCTGTCGGGCAATATTCTTATTGGTAATATAAAATTAAAGTGTGTATATTTGTTGAGATTTAATCGATGTTTTATAAAATAAAATTGCAGTAGTGATTTGAACTATTTTTGAATGTGGGTATAAAAATCGAGTCAAATGCTCATTTTAAATTACTTGAAACCGTACACTCATAACGTTCGCTTATTTTCCGCACTGTCCTCTTTGTTCATTCCTATTCGGGTACCCTGTTCATTTGTCCATAACTTTCAATATACAGTTTCATCCCTCCAAGACGTACAGCGCGTTGTAGGTGTAGGGTCTCTGAACCTTTTTAGAATTCGACGTCACTGTCGATTAATATTTTCAAGATGTGCGTGAAACTGACTTTGTAGGATAATGTTAAGGCAGTTCGCGTTTACTCACGAAATATTTAACCTACAGAAAGTTGAATTCATCATATGGGACACTTCCAAGTAATTATACAATTTTTCCTTCATAACATGGTACCTGGGTTTGTGTAAGAAACATTGCCAACGTTTTTTTAATTAATTATAAATTGCCAATGGCCAGATTCAAACTTTCAGAATTTGCGCAGGAAAGAGCGATTTTGCTGTCTGGCCGGTAGCATCTGCTGGATGGCGCGCTTTTTCGTGCCGCAATCTGCAGCACAATATAAGGGTGTTCTCATTGAACTAGAGGTGTACTTTTTTAAGTTTGTGTGAAGTAAGCCAACTGCACATTCTCATAGTAAAAATAATATTGGTATTTCAAAAAATACCTCTGTAAAATACCATGGCATAAATTAAAAAACATATAATCAGTGAAGGTTTAACGACCACCATGAGGAATTTAATGGGCTATAAGCAATATTTCTATTTAGTAGACAAGTGTGTGTGTGTGTGTGTCGTCGACAACATGAGGCCATAGACCCATTGTGTTAGGTCGCATCGGTTGAATAAGGCGGTGGCTTTGTAAGAGTTCAAGGCGAAGTTTCATGTGGCACATTAAGTCCCTTAGTCTCCGTGGAGATGTGCTAAACTGCGGAGCCCTACGAGCATAATGCTGACTGATCACCAACGCGTTTCCATGGCCTTCACGCATCCTGCGGCCGATGGTCTGCTCCAGTGTCACAATGAGCATTTCACCAGTGATCATTCCCCTAGACATGACTCGAAGAGCACTGATCTGAAATGGAACTCATTAATTGTCCACCAAGCTTCCAAACTGAAACTTTGTGGAAACTCTGTTGAATGTCTTGAAGCGGAACATCAGATCAGTGGACCCGCATCGATGTCTCGGGCAGAGTTATTGACAATGGTGTTACAATCATGGCTGGCGTATTACCTCTAAAACACTCGGGCATCTGGTGAAGTCGAAACCAAGTCATACACACGCGGTCTTTCCGCTATATGAGGACCAACGCGCTAATAGTTGGGAATATCTACTATTTCGCCCTTTTCAGGGTATTACAATACGAACATCAAGAGATGAAAAAAAACTGACCCTTTCATTTACCCGAATTTAACCCTAAGCATTGATTTTATTATATTTTGAAACTGATACTACCTGACTGTGCAAAAAAGAGAAATTATATGCTGATTATGTTGCTCTCTACAACTAATTTAAAAATGTTCTAAGTGTTTTGAGACTTTTTAACTATTGATGTTTGGCATATAATTTTCCATATGATTGTAGTTTAATATAAGAATAGTTTGAAATATTATGATTGTACTTACAAATTTTGAAGATGATAATCCGATTTTTGGTGTAAATATGACTAGAATGGTAAGTCAGATAATATCCGAAAACTTGAAAATTTCATCGTCCCGAAACCGAGTCTTCCAGGTAGACCCCGGGTATGCTAACCACTACACCACCCAGAACGACCAAGTCTCAAGTTTCCGATTAATTTGAATTAACCATCACACGATTCACTAGTGGAAGCAACCGGCACGGGAAATTTCTATCATGAAATAAATACGGTGCAATCTCGCATTTATTTCATGATTGTACTTAATTAAAGAATAGTATATGATTATACTTAATTTAAGAATGGTATACGATTATGCTTAATTAAAGAATAGTATATGATAATACCTAATTTAAGAATAGTATATGATAATACCTAATTTAAGAATAGTATATGATAATGCTTTATTTCATATGATTATACTTTAATTTGTATGATTATACTTTAATTCATATGATTATTCTTTAATTCATATGATTTACTTTAACTTAAGAACAGTTTAACATAATTCATATGATTATACTTTATTTTAAGAATAGTTCAAAATAATGTGTCTCTATTTTTAATATAGGGTCGCATTATGATATCTTTCAAACACGGCTTTTCTGCTATTTATTATAACGGGAACTATCAGGCATCAAAAATATTTAAACAACACCTAGTACGTTTTTATTTTTCTAGGAATGATTTTCTAGTAGTAACTGCTTAGCCGCCTTTCAGTAGGCTCAATAAAATCATTTTGTGCACGTAATCGCTACTTATGGTACTGTTTCTCAGCCTTTTCGTACTTGTGGTCGCAATTTCCATATCAATTTTTTGCACCCTCGTTCCAATCCTTTTTCCGGATTGGAAGGAGGGTGAATAAAAATTGATATGGATAATTGTTCCCTGAATTACTTAGCTATTGCCATCTGAACACTGTAATTTCGTAATTGTCGTATAATTCTAACACTGCGTACTAAAGAAAAAATAACGAAATCTAGGACCAGCGAGTCCGATGTGAAAAATCCCGCGGGCAAAATTAGACAGAGTAAAACTAATAACAACGCCATTAATGGAATGGTTTTAGTCAGGTAGAACAAAAGTACTGATAATAAGCACTGAATAGCTTTTGTATATATACTTTTTCAGCTACTTTCACATGCATTGTGCAACATGGCATTCCAAAAATATATGGTCTATTGCTTCGAATTGTCCACATTCTAGACAGTTCGGATCCGGATAAGTTGATTCTGAATAACAACTTCTTATTGCGAATTATTTCAGGTACTATTTTGTTATTTTTAAATTCCTACACTTCGACTTGTCAGTTACTATTCCCTTCCACTTATTATAATACATAACCAACGTTTGCCGAAATCCTAATATAAAGCGTCAGGGAAAATATATTTTTAGGCACAATAAATTCATTATATGTGGGGTTTTTTCAAGGAACTTCAAGGATTTTCTGTAAATTTAGATATGAAGTAATTATTGCATCACACATAAATTCGATTGTTCGAAATAAAAGGATGAACGACACACGTCTTTCACTCGTAAGCAAAAGAAAAAAACGTAGTTTTTGTGGAAAGCATGTTGAGTGAAACCACCGTTATTGGCTGAAACGTGCAAAGTAAGTATCCATTGTTTACATACAAACTATTTTGCATGAAGAAATCGATATGTACTTTGCATTGGCTTATTATGTATTTTTTCCTGTTTTTTCGATAGGAGTCTGATATCAGGGAGACAGTTATATGCGAAATGTTCAACTCTTGCCGAACGATAAATATTTCACTACCAAGACTTCTGATAAAACTTCCGTTTGTACATTTAGGCAAATATTTGACTCAAAATGTAAACAACTGATGTTCCAAGATTTATTTTCTTCCGGTGAAGATTTCATCAGTATGCTACCCGGGAATAATAATTGTAAACCAGGTTCAATATTATGAAAAATAATCTGTTTAAATCGCATTTTTTAAAATGAATTGCGACTTCCCTTAGTGTCATCTTTTGCATGTTTTTTCTTTCTGTTTTTCGAATTATAAGATCAAACGTTGAAAGTGAAGTGTTCATGAATTTAGATGCAATAAACCATTAATCAAACATCCTTGACTTCAGGATAATACGGAATGTGATAGAGATGTGGCATGCATTTCACCTCTGAATTAATGTTTATTTCATTCAGATGTAAAACATGATTACCACATTGAACGTCGATTTAGGCGAGCTTTACCTTGAAACAAAGCAGACCAAACTTAGTGAACACTTTTTAACCACGATCCCTGTAATTTTCCTTTCGCTTCTGTTTTGAGAGAAGACGTTACTTATGAGGAAACAGTGATAATAACAGTCCAATTCTGAGGATACACCCTTAGGCTATTCAGTTAAATTGTTCATCCTGAGGTTTACAGGTGAATTGGTTAAGATATATGCAACCGATTTGGGAATAACAATGGAAAGCGAAGAAACAAGAAAACAATGCATGGTTCTTTTTTCTACTGCAAATGAATCAAGTTCGCATTTATTTTGTAGTAGAAAACATATATGTAAAATGATATTTTTTTCATTGAAGATTTAACGACCACCGTGAGCATCTCAATGGGCTATAAGCAGTCGCCCGTCCTTAATTTAGATTCACTAGCTCCAGGGAAGGGAGCAAACCAGTGCCATAAGACAAAAAAACACATACATGCCTCACCGGGATTCGAACCCAGATTCTTCACGAACGAATGATCATAAGCCAGCGCTCAGACCATTGCGCAACTCGGGATCTTGAATATTCAAGGAAAGCTTATAGAAACCAGATCGTGAATATTCAAGAAAGCTTATAGCGTAGTAAATATCTTTATTTTCGTGGTGTAATATGCTTCTCAATTATTTTCATCTTCCTCGAAAAGACTAGGTTCCGATGTGAAATAATTAATCTCAAATTGAGCTTTCACATGCGGCGATATCGATAAAAATATGAATAGTGAAAGTTTGGCGAATCTTTGTACATATTATGATACGACAACAAAATGATTTGCTATGGTATAAGCGCTCAGAAGATACGTAGAAGCACTCTAAGGCCTGTTATCTTACAAACTTTTGCTTGAGTGAAATTACGTTTCCGGGATACAACAGTAATTTGACATTTTCACTAGCATTTTATCATCAGTGAGTCATAAAGCTTATTACAGTCTGAAATGTAAATAATCCCTGACGGGATATATTGCATGAACTGTGCCTTACTAGCAGCCGTAGGACTTATGGAAAATGGAAAATGTTCAACGAAAAGAATTGAGTCCGATGTGAAATGTTTGTTTCCAAACTGAGCTTTTAAAGGGGGAAATATAGATGAAAAGTAGGAAATTCATTAACTCCTATGGCTTCACTATGTTAAACAGAACATGTACATAGCCGTTTGGTCTTGGAACGTACCTACATAAAAAAACGTTTTCAGAAGGGCGTCAGAAATATCGGAAAAATATGTTTTAAACGATGGGACAGGAATATTCTGTTAAACAGAACTATATCTTCTTCCTTTAAAAATTAGAAAACCTATGCAGTATGTCCTTCCCTACGAATGATATTCAACGAAAAAAAAGAAAATATCTGTTGAAATTGGTTAAATGGAAAAAGAGTTGTCGAAGAAAATATAATATGCTTTATAGCTCCTGCTGAAGAACTACACATTGTTTTGCGCACGATCTCTAGCCAATAATTCTGCAGGGTGAGTGGCATCTAACGGAAAACAGTACTTTTCTTATTTCGTTTTTCATTTCGTTCTCGTTTTCAGAAATGCGCGTTATGCATCAAATCTTTCGAAAACTCAATTGTGTCTAATGCTAAAAGCCTATCGTACGAAAGGTAACTATAAAATATTCACCGTTGCTGTTGCACGTACGTTCATTCACAAATATAATGTCCAAATTGCAAGTCAAGATTAAAGCACTTTATTTACAACTAAAAATTAATATTTACACGTGAGATCTTTCGGGGCTGTACATAACACCCATCAGCTGACCCCAAGCACCACGAAATACGGGAGCAGACATTATATATTGTCAAATCGACCCACAATTCACTCGGTCTTCTCAATCACCGGTGATGCCATCAACAAATCGTTAAAGTCCAAAAATCAAGTCTTAAATTCTTATCAGATATAGTCCTCTTCTTCAGAGTTGCGTGCGGATAGGGCAACCATCGTTCTCCACTTTCTTGGAACAAATGTCGGGAGTTCAATGTTACAACATGTTTCCCCATATGCAATAACGAAAAGGCTTTCCGTAAGGAAGACAGTACGTTTATTAACACTTGAGTCAAGTACTCTAACACTTGCCCAATCTGGGGAGTAACCTCCCTGGTTAAGAGCATTAGTGAAAACTGTGGAAACTGTTCCAGAACAAAGAGCGTATTTATGATCACCCATTCTGACATTTACGGTTCTTAGGGTAGAACATGTATAGTATTTAACTGCACTGTCGGGATCTACATGAATTAATGGTATGCAGTAGACACCTGGTTTGTTAAGTGCTGGAACTCTATCTCTGTCATTTCTTATCAAGGAAGAAAGGTTTCTTGTGGACACTTCAAAGGTTAGATTGTGTTTGTGACAGGCTTTTCTTGATATAGACACTAGAGGTGGAATGAAATCAACTTTGCCAGTGTACTTAGTAGGTTCTGTCTTAGTGGAAAAAGTCGTGAATCTCTGTCTTTGAAATTGTTGTAATAATCCCTGAAAAAGTTGACAGAGAAGCCAAACAATAAGGCCAAGTTTTGAACTCTAGAACGTTCCTCACGTCGAGTTCTGCTTGTTGAGGATTGGGTGAAAGCACGTCTTATTAGGAAGCATAGAGCTGGAGCTTTATGTTCGGGAGGGTGAGAAGAAGTGAATAGGATCATACAACATATGAACGTCGCTTTACGGAAAACACAACGCTTAATTTTATTGGAATACAAATCTCCAGACAGTAAAATTTCTAGGAAAGGCAATTTTCCCTCTTTCTCAAGGTCTTTTGTAAACTTTATAAATGGAAACTGGGTAGAAAAACAATCCATAAATTCATCCAGTAAGGGTAAAGAATGTGGCCAAAAAGCACACCTGTCATCTACTTTCCTAATCAATAACGACGGTTGGGAAGGGAAGTCCAACATGACCTTCTTTTCTAGATACTGCATGAGAATCTCAGCTAAAACGGGGAAGAGGGGGAACCCATTGGAGCCCCTTCATTTTGTTGATAGAACTTGTCATCTAATCTAAAGTAAGTTCTCTTTGCTACAAGTTTGAGAACAGATATTATTGAATTATCTTCAAGCGGAGAGATAAAATTGTCTTCTTGTAATTTGTCCTGAATAATTGAGTGAACGGTGTTGAGTGGTACACTTGGAAATAGTGACACTATATCCAGCAAAGCCATTATGAACTCAGTTCCTCCAGTGTCCAAGATTTTGATACGAGATACAGCCTGCATAGAACTTTAAATGGATACAGGGGAATTTGAGGTGAGAGGTTTCAGAAATGAAGCCAACGGTGTCTCGAGGGTACGAGTCGGGTTAGCATATCCTGAAACAAGTAACGTAAGAGGTAGATCCGGTTTATGAACTTTCATTTTTCCGTAGACCTCGGGAACCCTAGGTCCTAATGGAGGTCTCATTTTAGTAGAAATAGATTTGGGGAGGAAACCTTGGTTTCTTAATTTACTTATTTCTGCAATAATAGTTGAAGTCGGGTTGGACCTGAGAACATGGCGGGGAACTAAATTGATGGCCTGGTCCATCCTAGTGTAATAGTCATCACGGTCCAGAATAAGGATTTGTTGTGTTTTATCTGCATAAATGATTGACAGGTTTGGGTTTTTTGCTAGCTGCTGTAACTGTTCTCGTTTGTATTCCAGAGCTGGTGATGTTTTATTTGGCCCTTCAAGTGTTTTGGCCAAAGTGTAACGAGTAGAATCACGTTCTTCTTCGGGGAGTACGCTGATAATGTTTTCAACCTGTGGGATGACATGTACAGATCGAAAAGGAGGCACTGGAAAGCTAAATTTAAGTCCTTGACTTAGGACTAACGGTTGAATGCCCGAGAGTTCTATAGAACTTGAGATAAGTTATGGTTCTTGCAGCTAGTATTCATCAGCAATTTCAACATTTCGACCCGGTAACTGAATCTGTAATGGTCGGTTTGATACCAGGAGTATGTCACAGAGTCTCCGTATATGTCGTTGATTAACTCCACTCACCTCTTTTTGTAAATTAGAAAAGAAAATCGTTAAACGCTTACCAAAGATAATTTGGTGAGTATGTCTCGTCAGGTAAACATATGCAATATATGACTTACGGTTGAGCATGTCCACATGGCTTCGTTTCCACCTTATTTCACTTGTTAATCTTTTTTGTTGTGCATTGGTGATGACCCTGTCATCTCTTTGAGCGATTGCGAAACATCTGATTCTAAGAAATTTTAGCATAACTTTCATTGAGCGACATCTAATTAGAAAGCTTAAGTGGGCTTCGTTGACAGATAACTTTCTGCGAAAAGCACAGAAGATCATAAAAGCTTTCTCCATGTCCCTTGCACTTTAGGTAAGGTAGCCACTTGAAAAGGTTCCTTACAAAGCATAATAAATTTGCAGCTAAAACATGATTAATACTAAACGTCTATCGTGCGAAAGGTCACTGTAAAATATTCACCGTTGCTGTCGCACGTACGGTCATTCACAAACATAAGTTTCAAGTTGCAAGTCATGATTAAAGCACTTTATTTACAACTAAAAATGATTATTCACACGCGAGATCTTTCGGGGCTGTACATAGCACCCAGCAGCGGACCCCAACCGCCACGAAACACAGGAGCAGACATTATATATTGTCAACTCGACCCACAATTCACTCGGTCTTCTCAATCACCGGTGATGCCATCAACAAATCGTTAAAGTCCAAAAATCAAGTCTTAATTTCTTATCAGATATAGTCCTCTTCTTCAGAGTTGTGTGCGGAGTGGGCAACCATCGTTCTCCACTGTCTTGGAACAAATGTCGGGAGTTCAAGTTTGCAGTATGTTTCCGCATTGGCAATAATGAAAAGGCTTTCCGTAAGGAAGACAGTACGTTTATTAACACTTGAGTCAAGTACTCTAACATTTGCCCAATCTAGGGAGTAATCTTCCTGGTTAAGAGCATTAGTGAAAACTGTGGAAACTGTTCCAGAACAAAGAGCGTATTTATGTTCACCTATTCTGACATTTACGGTTCTTAGGGTAGAACATGTATAGTATTTAACTACACTGCCTGGATCTTCATGAATTAATGGTATGCAGTAGACGCCTGGTTTGTTAAGGGCTGGAACTCTATCTCTGTCATTTCTCATCAAAGAAGAAAGGTTTCTTGTGCACACTTCAAACGTTAGATTGTGTTTGTGACAGGCTTTTCTTGATATAGACACTAGAGGTGGAATGAAATCAACTTTGCCAGTGTACTTAGTAGGTTCTGTCTCAGTGGAAAAAGTCGTGAATCTCTGTCTTTGAAATTGTTGTAATAATTCCTGAAAAAGTTGACAGAGAAGCCAAACAATAAGGCCAAGTTTTGAACTCTAGAACGTTCCTCACGTCGAGTTCTGCTTGTTAAGGATTGGGTGAAAGCACGTCTTATTAGGAAGCGTAGAGCTGGAGCTTTATGTTCGGGAGGGTGAGAAGAAGTGAATAGGATCATACAACGTATGAACGTCGGTTTACGGAAAACACAACGCTTAATTTTATTGGAATTCAAATCTCGAGACAGTAAAATTTCTAGGAAAGGCAATTTTCCCTTTTTCTCAAGGTCTTTTGTAAACTTTATAGTTGGAAACTGGGTAGAAAAACAATCCACAAATTCATCCAGTAAGGGTAAAGAATGTGGCCAAAAAGCACACAAGTCATCTACTTTCCTGATCAACAACGACGGTTTAGAAGGGAAGTCCAACATGACCTTCTTTTCTAGATACTGCATGAGAATTTCAGCTAAAACGGGGAAGAGAGGGGAACTCATTGTAGCCCCTTCATTTTGCTGATAGAACTTGTCATCAAATCTAAAGTAAGTTCTCTTTGCTACAAGTTTGAGAGCAGATATTATTGAATTATCTTCAAGTGGAGAGATGAAATTGTATACTTGTAACTTGTCCTGAATAATTGAGTGAACGGTGTTGAGTGGTACACTTGGAAATAGTGACACTACATCCAGCGAAGCCATTATGAACTCAGTTCCTCCAGTGTCCAAGATTTTGATACGAGATACAGCCTGCATAGAACTTTAAATGGATACAGGGGAATTTGAGGTGAGAGGCTTCAGAAATGAAGCCAACGGTGTCTCGAGGGTACGAGTCGGGTTAGCATATCTTGAAACACGTAACGTAAGAGGTAGATCCGGTTTATGAACTTTCATTTTTCCGTAGACCTCGGAAACCCTAGGTCCTCCTGGAGGTCTCATTTTAGTAGAAATAGATTTGGGGAGGAAACCTTGGTTTCCTAATTTACTTATTTCTGCAATAATAGTTGAAGTCGGGTTGGACCTGAGAACACGGCGGGGAACTAAATTGATGGCCTGGTTCATCCTAGTGTAATAGTCATCACGGTCCAGAATAAGGATTTGTTGTGTTTTATCTGCATAAATGATTGACAGGTTTGGGTTTTTTGCTAGCTGCTGTAACTGTTCTCGTTTGTATTCCAGAGCTGGCGATGTTTTATTTGGCCCTTCAAGTGTTTTGGCCAAAGTGTAACGAGTAGAATCACGTTCGTCTTCGGGGAGTACGCTGATAATGTTTTCAACCTGTGGGATGACATGTACAGATCGAAAAGGAGACACTGGAATGCTAAATTTAAATCCTTGACTTAGGACTGACGGTTGACTGCCCGAGAGCTCTACAGAACTATAAATAAGTTATGGTCCTTGCAGCGAGTATTCATAAGCAATTTCAACATTTTGACTCGGTAACTGAATCTGTAATGGTCGGTTTGATACCAGGAGTATGTCACAGAGTTTCCGTATATGTCGTTGATTAACACCATTCACCTCTTTTTGTAAATTAGAAAAGAAAATCGTTAAACGCTTACCCAAGACAATTTGGTGAGTATGTCTCGTCAGGTAAACATATGCATTATATGACTTACGGTTGAGCATGTCCACATGGCTTCGTTTCCACCTTATTTCACTTGTTAATCTTTTTTGTTGTGCATTGGCGATGACCCTGGCATCTCTTTGAGAGATTGCGAAACATCTGATTCTAAGAAATTTTAGCATAACTTTCAGTGAGCGACAATTAATTAGAAAGCTTAAGTGGGCCTCGTTGACAGATAATTTTCTGCGAAAAACACAGAAGATCGTAAAAGCTTTCTCCATGTCCCGTGCACTTTAGGTAAGTTAGCCACTTGAAAAGGTTCCTTACAAAGCATAATAAATTTGCAGCTAAGACATGATTAATACTAAAAGTCTATCGTGCGAAAGATCACTGTTAAATATTCACCGTTGCTGTCCCACGTACGGTCATTCACAAACATAATTTTCAAATTGAAAGTCATGATTAAAGCACTTTATTTACAACTAAAAATTAATATTCACACGCGAGATCTTTCGGGGCTATACATAGCACCAATCAGCTGACCCCAAGCGCCACGAAACACAGGAGCAGACATTATATATTGTCAACTCGACCCACAATTCACTCGGTCTTCTCAATCACCGGTGATGCCATCAACAAAACCGTTAAAGTCCAAAAATCAAGTCTTAATTTCTTATCAGATATAGTCATCTTCTTCAGAGTTGTGTGCGGAGTGGGCAACCATCGTTCTCCACTGTCTTGGAACAAATGTCGGGAGTTCAATTTTGCAGCATGTTTCCAAATTGGCAATAATGAAAAGGCTTTCCGTAAGGAAGACAGTACGTTTATTAACACTTGAGTCAAGTACTCTAACATTTGCCCAATCTGGGGAGTAATCTCCCTGGTTAAGAGCATTAGTGAAAACTGTGGAAATTGTTCCAGAACGAAGAGCGTATTTATGTTCACTCATTCTGACATTTACGGTTCTTAGGGTAGAACATGTATAGTATTTAACTACACTGCCTGGATCTTCATGAATTAATGGTATGCAGTAGACGCCTGGTTTGTTAAGAGCTGGAACTGTATCTCTATCATTTTGTATCAAGGAAAAAAGGTTTCTTTTGGACACGTCAAATGTTAGATTGTGTTTGTGACAGGCGTCTCTATATATAAAGACTAGAAATGGAATGAAATCAACTTTGCCAGTGTACTTAGTAGGTTTTGTCTAAGTGGACAAAGTCGTGAATCTCTGTCTTTGAAATTGTTGTAATATTCCCTGAAAGAAGTTGACAGAGAACCCAAATAATAAGGCCAAGTTTTGAACTCTAGAAAGTTCCACACGTCGAGTTCTACTTGTTGCGGAATGGGTGAAGGATGTTCTTAAATTCCGCTTAGCACTCTTAAATTCGAGCGTTAAGGAAAAATACTAAATTGTTGTAAAATATTCTACACTACTAACCCTTCATGACGACAATATATTGGTAAACTAGAGCTTATTTTTAGGAAGTACACATAAAATGTCCTTAGCTTTAAAACTCACTGTTGGGTAACATGTTTAAATCGAATTTTTGGGAGCAAGTAGGTGAACGGTGTTATATTTTAAATTCCAGAACACGCGCAAATCCCTTTCTAACAGGGAAAAGTCGGGTGGTCCCTTATCGGTGGACAAACCTATTTATAGTTCGATGCATAAAAACATTTTAAACGTTCCTTTGCTAAAAAAAGAAGAAACAATCTTTTAGGACGGTCTATAGATCCCGGTATTTAGAAGCACCATGCCCCAACGAAAACAGGTCGGAAATTTTACTTGTTATGTAATTCTTTCGGAAATATCGGAATTTCGCAAAAATATTTCTTCAATGATGAACGGATTTTCACGTAATGCTATTCTCTAAATTTTTGAAAGCTGGTGCGCGATGATGTTTCCTTTAATGTTCATTTTGCTCATTTCTAAAGTCTCTTATTTTTTGTCCATAGAAATAAATAATCAAATGATCATATGCAGACGATTTAGGTAGGGAGTGCCTGACCCCAGGTCTTAAACAACCCTTAGAAATAGGAAACTAGGTGATTTGGACTAGAGCGCTCGATAGGAAACTGACACGGAAGCGAAGTAGAAAGGGGGCGGAAGACGTCTTTATTTATTACGGGAGGCCAGTACCCGGGGCCCGACGGCTCAACGTGCCTATCCGACGCACGGCGGATATTTAGTGGATCGAGCGTTCGTACATGCTGGGATCGAATTTGAGAACGTTGCCCACTAAGCCACCCGCGGCATCTATAGAAATAAATCTAATACTGTATATTGTCGTTTCTTACTGTGGCGTTTTCACAAAACATTCTTACCTACGAAATTTAGACAGGAGATATTAATGAGGTTGCTCCTTTCAAAACAGAAATCAAAGGAAGCAATAATTACTTCTAATTTTTTGAATTGTAAATACCTATCTCTATAAGTAAATTCCTTAGTATTTGTAACTTTATAATCGGTAAGATATCACAGGATACAATTTTTGAAATACAAAAATAATAGCTACATTATCTCAGACGCCATAACAACATTACTGCAACCGCCATAAAAGCTGATAGTAGATTGGAGTACCTCCTACGGACTCTCCCCGACACCTTCCCACTCGATCTCTCCAGCCATTCTCAGTGGGCAATGGCTCCAGCCAGAAGTGGAAATAAAGGTACATTCTAGAGTCCCTTAAAAAAGAAATAATGAGCGAAGCAGGTGTCAAAATACCCCTTAAGGCTCACTAATGTTTTAATTGTGGCCGTCTGTCGAGGAGCATTATTTCGTTGAATATTTTTTGAACTTTGGGTGTTTTAAATACGGTCACTTTAAGATCAAAATAAAAATACTAAAAGACGAACAAAACATATTAAAAAACATTGTTTTGTGCTTCCATTTCATTCAAAGGATTTGTTCTATAAATTTGGATTTAGTCAAAAGGCCTCACTTAATGGCCTAGAAGGCTGAAGTTAACCCACCCCTGCCCTTGGTTAAAACACTGTTACACGAAATATATTGTAATAATACGTACTAAAGTTCTGTTCTTGCCACATGTTTTGAGACTGCCATACTATATTCTCCCTCTTAAAGCAATATAAATAAACGAGATGTTAGCGAATTTCAAAGAATCTGGAATAAATACTGAATAAAATGGAAACCTACTGAAAGGTGTTTTATTGACGAAAAATGATGACGGATTTAAAGATATCTGCGAATCGCGATAACAATATTTATTTATCATTTTAAAAATAATGAACTGTCAATTTTAATAAAAATATCTTGTTACTGAATCCATATCATGGTATATCAAATGTTTGGATATTTTGAACATAAATAAGAATGGAAGTTTTCATCAACATGTCACATAATCACGAAGCAAAAACTAAGAATATGATAACTTTACATGGATATTTGGATAAAATATATCAATGCATTACATTTTTAAGGAATATTGAATGCAATACTTTATTTTACGTTTCCAAATTCATAGTCTAACACAATAAGCATGCCACCACAAATGAAGCCTGGAATACTCTACTATGTGGTTTGGGATTGCTTAAAATATTGATTCCACTTAAAACATCTTTGTATGGTGTTATTTTATGTTTTTCGATTTCCCCACATAGGAAGTCATGGAATTTTGATTACGAATTTGGATCACAGAATCAATAAAAATTACGTATTTTAAACTACTTTTTAGTTACGAAAGTGAAATATCAAGTACACATAATGTAATCAACGTTTATTCACAATTAAATGTTTTATTAACATCGACTATAGTTTCGCAGAGCGTTTGGCTCGGCATCATCAGGACGAATGGAGCGTAAACAATCAAATCATTGTGACATCATCAGAGTTATGACGGTCACGGTTTTTGGTGAGTTGTTTTCACGCGCTTGAAAGAAATGACGTAGACGTCATGTCATTAACAAGTCGTGAAGAATTCCGGTATATGTGGAAAGCTTCTAATACATTAAGCTTGTTAGTCGAATCAGGTTTATCAATAAGAATAGCGTTTCCAAACGAAAATGTATGGTTATTTTCGTGACAATATTGGGCTATTGATGACTTCTTCAGTTCATAGTTCCGTACGTAAGTCTTGTGTTCCTTCACACGGAAACTTAAAGCGCTGCTGGTCTGTCCTATAAATGAAAGTCCACATTCACTAGGTATCTGATAAATTCCCCAGGAATTTATGTCTTGGACGTAGTCTTTTGATCCGTAAAAATTAATCTTGTTTATGGGTTTGAAAATCACCTTAAAATTAAAACTTTTGAGAATTTTTGAAATTCTGAAGCAGATCTGAGGAGCAAATGGGATAACCGCCCAATTCGTTCGTACTGGGAGGTCTATTGGCTTGAGCGAGCAGACGGGCTTCGATTTCCTAAATTTTGGGACCGCTTTTTCTATCACGTAAGGACTATATCCTCTGTGTACTGCAGTTCGTTTAAGAAAATCAAGCTCTTTCTGTAAGGAATCCTCAGTTGAGCATATATGTACTGCACGATATGCGTATGTGTAGAAAGCAGACATTTTTTGTTTCCATGGGTAATTTGATTTTGCATGTGGAGGTAAGGAAACAGCAAATGGTTTTCGATAAACTTTTGTACTAAAAGATCCTTCAGAGCGTGACACAAGGACATCTAGGAATGGTAAGCAGCCATTATTTTCAGTCTCACATGTGAACTGTATATGAGGATCAATTGAATTGATAAGTTCAACTAATTTAGGTAGTTCGGAATTCCTGCCTTTCCAGAGGACAAAGGTATCATCTACATATCGAATCCACAGGTCGAATGTAACGAGGTGAAACAGTTTGTCCTCGAAGTGACGCATGTTGACTTCGCATAAAACAGGCGACAGTGGGCTACCCATTGCAAGGCCTTCCGTCTATTGAAAAAAGTTTCCACGAAATAAGAAACTGTTTTGTTTGATACAAATTTCCACTAATCTCAAAATTTCTTCAACTTCCGGTTGGCTGAAATGATGTTCAATGAGACTTGCTTTCAAAGATTCGAGGGCTCCATTTAGTGGAATACTTGTGAACAATGTATTTCACATCTAAGGATAACATGAACTGATCGTTGTATGGATGCTGTTTAAGCACATTGACAAATTCAGTAGAATTTTTTACAGCTGTTGTTTGAAGAAGTCGTTATGGTGGACAGTTTCGAAAATAGAAATTTGATATGTTTTGTGATGATTCATACAAAACATTTAAAAAAATGTGTAGCGGACCAATTCTGAGTGACACATTTTCTCGTTATAAAATATAAGTGAAAAAGTTTTAAAACATCTACTAACACTTTGTACCGCATATCTTTGTGGACAAACATTTTCATCATTTTGTTTAGTGAAGAACAACTTAGAAATTGGCTTGATGGTGGTGCAGATTCAAGACTAACGGAAGGAAATGCTGAACCGAATTAGGAAGGCATTGATCATGAAATAAAGAGCATGCTTTCTCCCACTATGAGATGATATACAGATGATACAGAGAATTTGTTTCTTTCCTAAACCGAAGCAGAAAATTTGGTTAGAAGGAAAGAAAACGATTAAGGGATTTGGCAAATGAAAGTTAATGCCCGGTAAAAGCACAAAATTTTATGGGCTGATGTTTTTATTATCCATAAAATCATTTATTTAATAATAGCTACCCCACATTTTCTTCAGAAATCCTTTGCACAGGTAACTACCATAAATATATTAAGATTCCAAAAGAAGGGTTTTATGGTTTGTTTATCGAAATAAATGCGGTCTGCTGTTCTTAGCAAATTGAGAACTACTATTCTAATAAATATTATAAGGCAATCTTTGTGCATCAAAATTTATGGAAATTAAAATATCAATTGCTAGTTTAATATGGCAAGTGAATTCATGATATTCTTAAATTTCACGTTTTCTTTTTAGAAACCTTTAGTATCAAGATGCGAGAGATCACAAAAAATACAGAAAGGAAACTTTGCTGGATGAACATGAAAACCTCAAAACGAAATTGCTGCACTTTATGCAAAAGCAAAATATAAGAAGAAACACGTAAAGCTGAAGGCAAAAAATGTCAATGGTAATGGAAAATGATAACCTTGAAAATACAGAATTGATCAATGTGATTCGATCTTCTAAAATTTTGAATTACCTTGCTGTTGTTCGTTTATGATTTCGTCAGAAAATTTCGGAATTTTAATATCTAATGCAATGTAACTTATCTGACAGAGTTTCATAAATTGTTGTGCTAAATAATAATATAAACTATTTGTATTATTATTAAGTACGTTAATTTATGTAACGTGGTATAAACACTCAGTTGTAATTAACCTAAAATTATTAATTTACTTGCAGTATTTAATTTGAAAAAGTGAATAATAGATTTCAATTTTTAAGGTTTTTTGATATGAAGTAACCGTTGATACTTCTGTAAAAGAGGTTCCACCCCTCTCCCTTAAGTACCAGAATCGTTGTTTGCTTTAATACGCTTTTAGGCAGCAGATTTCTATTCTCAAAATTGCGACATCTTTATGCCAGTGGACAGATTTAATGCTGTAGTTTTCAGATATGAACACTAGAGGGTGTTCTTGAAGTATTATCACACGAGAAGAACCATTGGTTTAGAACTTAATTTTTCATTTACAGAAGTATTCTAATGTTATAAATTACAAACTAAAAGATATTGTTCAATTCATTAAAATTGGGATTATCTTTTTAGGTCTCCCTTCATATAATTCTACTTACATATTTGGATATTACGAATATGTATATTCGTCTAGAAATTGCTGTTAGAAAATGTAGTTTCCTTTAAGATGTGGATAAAACTACATATGATTTGCAAATTATTCACTGATCTGTCACCATGTATACGGGTAAAACAGTTGAAATACGCAATGACATCTGCGGCTAACGTCCTTTAATTTTCAGATCATCCATTCTAAAAGTAAATTATCCAGTAGAGTTCAATATTCGTGAAAATAGCAACGTTCTGCTTTATTTGTCTTACAAATTTATTTAATAAATCTATCTCTCTTTCCACGTTAATCAACGCACAGCAACCGAAAAATTGTTATTCGGCCGACATCGGGGAATCGAATCCCAAATCTCACGATCTGACATCATAAATCCGTAAGATGGGCTCAGCTACTGAGACGTCTCCACCTGATGGGCATTAACGGTACTGGCTCCATATAATTATAACAATATTCCAAAGGTCAAGATCCAAGGGGAAAATCGTCTAAATACGTGGTGTCAGTTGAATAAATAAATCCAATGCTCTTTCCACGTTAATCAAAGCACAGCAACCGAAAAATTGTTATTCGGTTGCCGTCGGGAAATCGAATTCCGAATCTCGCGATATCTAGCCGAACGCGTTAACCTTACACCACATCGGCCAACAATTCACGGTGCTATGTGTGTTTTTCGTATTCAGTCAGCATCTGACATCATAAATCTGTAAGATGGGCTCACCTACTGAGACGTCTCCATTATTTGGGCATTAACACATATAAATTCAGAACAACATTCCGGTGAAAAGAGACGCTGTAGGCAGTCTCAGAAAACGTGCTTAACCCGAGCTCCAGACAGTACAAAAATGTATTCGACATGGACTTCAATGTTATTATTACAATCCACTAACAGGTGAAAAATTAGACACTAACTGCGTGAAGAAAGCCAAACTTAAGAAGGAATCATAAGTAGTTGTAAATCTAACCAAACGATGTATTTTTATAGCTGTGCAAGAGGTATCAGACGTAGATCCATATTCACACATGGAATTGCTTATAAGGTTGCCACCAAATACTCAAGTTTGAAAAGCAAGCCAAGGCTGTAACTCGAAAATATAAACAGCACCAATACAGAAAATTCAGAAACTTAAATCCAATATTTATACATTTTTTACTAACATTAAACTGAAAACTACATTCCAAGTATGTTCTCGTTTTAGTAACACTTTAATTTAAACATATGCAGAAATTAATATAATTTAAAGAATATGAGTTTCTATATTTATTTATTTTTTCATAAACTGAATCACCAATCCTGTAGGCTAAATCAGGTGAGGCGAGACGAATTTTGGCTAATTATAACAGACAAATGCATGGTTAATACATTGTAGTTTCGAAACACCTTGCAGTAATATTTCGTATTGACGATTGGTATTGCTGTGACAAAACGTTTCTGATGCAAAACCAGTTTCGATGAAATATGTTTACCATATTTCATCGAAACTGGTGTTTGAATACAGGTAAATAAATATTGTGGTTGACTGCAAGTAAGTAAATATTGAAATCTCAGCCATCAATGAATTTTTTTAAGAGAAATTTTAATTACCTGATACAATATACCTTTCGGCGCTTTTGCATATGCAAATCATAATTTTCAATACACATTTTATGAATATTATTACAGGAAAATCTCTGTTTCAGACCGCAAAGATTCTTGACTTCTTTGATGGGAAATTATGAGTTTTGATCACTAAATGGGGCATGAATGAACTGCACAGAAAACAGTGCTTAAATTTTGTTTTGTAGACGATGTAACAAAAGTATCCGAAGAAAACCAAGAAGAACCGACTTGCGTAGTTCTAAAATTAATGGATTATAATGTATGATGTAATCGTGGACATACGGGAGTATTTTCTAGACTGGAATTTGTAACTGCTAAAAGTGTGTGTGTGTGTGTGTGTGTGTGTGTGTGTGTGTATGTGTGTGTGTAATCTACGTTTCCCTCTGGAGATGGGATTGCAAAGAACCCGTGAGCTTATATTTATTCAGTAACTATTTCTAGCGTTTTTGAAAAAAAAACACATTAATCTATCTTTGCTTTGCAATTGAGAATTGAAGTAGGAAGCTCCCGACCCGTAATTTTACGCATTTGTCGAACGTTTGTTTTTTTGCACTCCTCGTGCAATACAGTTAGGAATGAGAAGTCAAGTTATGATTTCATTAACAGATGGGAATTCGCTTCCCTTCAACGAAATTTCAATGCAAACAAAATTATGGATATCTATACTACCAATACCTTTTCATTAATAAATGTTTCAGGGTTTTATACTGCGCACTTTGGTTTAGTAAAATCCATTTCATAAAAATGATACATCTACATTCGTAAAAAATGATATCTATTTCATAGAGTAAAACTAAATTTTTGGCGAAAAATGAGAGAAAACATTTAAGAATGCCATATTCCTATACTGTAATATAATAAAATTCTCAATCCGCGAATGAAATCATTGGATATTCAAGATATTTTTTGATCTAGTTATTATAGTTCTTCATCAGTACTTTTGGCAATGCTGGATTCGGGTACATGTAATAAAATAACTATTAATATTACATTTTTATACCTAAGAAACATTGTTTTCCCCTTTTAGGTAGTGTGCACGAATGATGAATGGTATACGTGTCCTCTTACTTATTTTATTCTGAAATGTAGATGTCCATTCATCTACAAACCTTTCCACAAAGCGTTTAACTAGAAACATGACACCGATTTTTCGGTTCAAAGTATCACGTCTTCTGAATGCCTTTGGACATAAGTAAAAATTATCAGGATTATCAATGGTCAATCGAACCAGTTACAAAGAACGAAAGGTCAACCGGATCTCTGCTATTTGTAAAACATATTGAAATAAAAATAGCTACTTTCCCTGTCAACTGACTTAAAAGCACGTTTCGAAAATTAACAATTTATTCTAAAAAAGTTCTCATAGCTCAAAGAAGACGACGGAGACGATGGAATTTTCAGTTCGAGCAGTCAAAAAAATATTGAGAAAAACATGATATAACTTTACGTAACCTGGCAGAAGAATTTTTGAATAAAAATACATGATATGGGAAAATTATCGTTCAGAAGAGAACTCATGTATTAAAAAAGGCAAAGCATCTTTAAGACGTCTCCTAGATATAAAGAGAACACGAAAAAAGATTTTACTTTGCTGCGCTCTCTCGGGAAAACTGCCCATCATTTCGGGAAGACAATATTCTTAATCTTTGGTAAAGCGAATGGCATTCAGCAAAAAGATAATTTTTTTAGTAGGTATTATAGAAGCGGAGATTGCAAATACAAATGAACGCTAATACTTCATAGCGGAAGAAGAAAAACTAACAAGAAAAAAGTGGAAGTGCATTATATTCGAAGGGGCAAACAATATTCGATATTTCAGTAACTTTTTAAATTCGACATTTTTTAATTGTTCGGGGCAAAAAAAACTGGCTTTTGTATTGTTTTGCTTACTTCGAAAAATAACATTGAATTCCACAATGAAAGACTTTCAATTTTCGAAAAATGCTCAAGAAATTTAAGATATTTCGTTTTATTTTCTTAATTTCATTTTTACCTTATTTTATTTGATAACGTTTTGTTTCTTCATATCGAAGAGATAAGTAATGTAACAAAAAAGGCATGAAGTATTTGGCGAATTAAGATTTTTTTCATGACATAAATTGATAAATGCATGGCAATCTGTTGAGTTGAAACAGTACAAATTAAAATAATTTAACAAAACGTACATTTTTTTCGAAGGACATGCTGTAAAATATCGATAAGTGAGCAATCAAATAACAGCAGTTCATCTTGAAAATGAGATATTAAATGTACTGAATTTATAAAATCTAAACTCATCGACGGTAAAATAGGATCCTGCTGCCACAGTCGTGTGAACGCTAGCTAATGAACTTTCATCGAAGTAGGTCCAAGTTCTAACCCTGATGAGGCATGGATGCTGTGTTTGTTTTACAGAACTAGCACCTTCCCATCCTGGAAACCATCTGCCGAAAGGTAGACACATGTGATTGCTTGTAGCCCAGTAAAGAAGCTCCAAGAGTCATTAAACCCCAAAACAGGAAAGGTTTAAAAATCTGAGAATAACATATATATATATAATAATAATAAAAAAAAACAAAAAAAAAAAACAATGTACATTAAAGAGAAAGCAAAGTTCAGGCACCGGTTACAGCACAGGATTTTCGGAAATGAAAGGATAGAGTACATAATTGTTGTTATTCCAAAAATATCAATTTTAGGAACACAAGAACTGTACAAGTCACCAATACATAAGAGTTTAGAAATGATTGGGTCTGCATAAGGACAAACCATCGAGAAAATAGCATTTGATAAGCAAATACCAAAAAAAAAAATATATATATATATATAGGCGCCAACCTTTTTGTGCCGCCCAGTGGCGCAGTGGTCTAAGCGATGGGCTCTGATCATTCGTCCGAAAGGGGTCCGGGTTAGAATCCCGGTGAGGCATGGATGTAGTGTTTGTCTTACGGCACTGGCTCCGTTCCTGCCTTGGAACCAGTAGACATAAAGTAGGGACGAGCAACTGCTTATAGCGCATTGTGTTGCTCACGGTGGTCGTTAAAACTCCAATAAAAAATATAAAAACCGTTTTGTGGAACTCAAAGGCCAGGGCGAATTAATCACCACTGGCAAGGCTCACACGGCTTCAGATGTAAATCTTGCTACATGAAGAAAAAGTCCATTGCAGAATCGTAAGCAGTATGAGTGGATTTTCTGAACTAATATGTACCTGAGCGCACCAGACAATGCAACGCCCATGTAAGCGGACAACACAGTGTTACACGCCCTTACGAAAGTCACTGCCTATTTAAAGGTGTTAAATAAATGTAGAAGGCCAGTTCCTAAAATTTCTAAAATTATCCTATTCACATTAAAATCAAAATTTTGATAATAAGGTGAAAACTAATAAATCAATCACAAATAATACACTGCCGGACAATTGCTAAGGACGGATGACAATAGCAACGATAGCAACCGTAAAATGGAAGGCAGGAAAATGTGGAAATTAGCATAAGTGCGGGATACAGTAAGACGTGTTGTGCGTATGCAAATTTTGGATTGCCGAACTTGTTCGTGACGTCATAGCGCTGATAAGAGATACAAAGGATTTGACGCGTATTGACCGTTGTTGTTCAAACGCAAAGTTGAAAGGGAAAAAAACAATTGACGAACTTGCAATTTTCAGTATGTCTTCCCAACATCACCTAGATGATTTTACGCATGGCCGTATTATTGGCAAGATTGAAGAAGGGCGAAAAATAACAGATGTTGCCAGGGAGTTCGACGTCAGCCACAGTGTTGTTTCAAGGCTTTGGAAATCATTTCAAACAAATGGAGAGTGTAGCAAACATCACGGGGAGGTCGTGTTCGCACTCCGACACCTGCAGAAGATCGGTACATAGTGCTATCAACAAAAAGACACAGGCACAGCACAGCTAGTGAGGTAGCAAATAAGTTTATGGCTGCTACTGGCAAGCGGATCTCCCGAAAAACTGTCGCCAGACGTTTGCATAGAGGAGGACTATACGCCCGCCGTCCTGTTTTGTGCATCCCATTTTCCATACATCACCGTACCGCCCGTTTGCAATGGTGCCATCAACATCTCAATTGGACTGATAACGACTGGTCTGCTGTCCTTTTCTCAGATGAGAGTAGATACAGTCTATCGTCTGATTGTCGACGACAACTGATCTGGCATGATAGTGGTACTGCATATTGTCCAGCAAACATACAGGAAAGGGACCGATATCCGACATGTAGTGTCATGGTATGGGCTGGCATCATGATCAATTTTCGTACGTTCCTCTATGTGCTTCCAACTGGGACTATGACCGGCCAACGATACATTAATGATGTTCTGCTACCTCATGTTCGCATGTTCCGTGGTGCTGTCGTTGATAGATTCATTTTCATGGACGACAACGCAACATGTCATCGAACAGTCGCTGTCCAGGAATGTCTTGAGAGCGAGGATATTCAATGCCTCGTATGGCCAGCACGTTCTCCAGATCTGAATGCCATTAAAAATGTGTGGGATGCTTTGGGGAGGAGTCTTGCTAGTCGACAATGCCCTCCAATAAACAAGGACACCCTCATCCGTGCACTGACAGAGGAATGGGATAAATTACCCCAACATCTGCTTGATATTGTTGTGCAAAGCATGACACGACGTGTGGAATCTTGCATCGCCCTCCATGGTGGCCATATCCCGTATTGACATCTTACGCCGGAACGCCTGCGGACGGTAATTGCATTTTTTTCTCGTTTACGTATTCTGCACAAAATGGCCTGTTTGTCCCTTGAACACGTTCCAAAGCCTTCTGGATTTCAGAGCACAATAAATTGTCTTTTTTATAATGTCCTGGCATTCTGACATTATTTTATTTCACTTGGCATCCAACCACACTTACTTTTTTATGCGCTATATAGCCGTTTATGATCCGTCCTTAGCAATTGTCCAGCAGTGTATAACTTACTTAGAACATTTATCCCACTTTGGTGACACAATGGAAATAAACTTACCTGTTTAAATTGTCAGATTCCATGCCTCAACCACATAACTTTTTATATTATTATTGTGTGCATTTGTGTAACATTCATAAAACATAAAAAACATACTTTTGCATTTGGACATCAGAAACTAAAAGCGCGTCTGGTTATTAAAATATTACTGTACATACACTGCTGGCTACCCAAAATGCAACACCAAGAAGGACAAAAGATAGCAAAGCCAGATGTACTGGACACATAACAACAGATACAAAGATGAAACGATTGACAATACAGGCCCGTGCGACTTGCGGAACACGCAGACGTCAATAGTTCGTGGGGCTCCCATGGCTAGAAATAACGGCCACTACACGCAGCGGCATTGAATGAAAGAGGCTTTGGATGTGGGCTTGGGGTACGTTGGTCCAGGCTGCTTTTAAACTTTGCCACAGTTCATCAAGCGCTGCCGGGGGTGGTGCTTGCCGGGCTACACGGATGCCGATCAGCGACCAGACGTGTTCGATGGGCGACATATCGGGAGAACAGGCGGCTCACGGCAGCAATGACACCTGGTGGGCTGTGAAGAATTGTTGCACGATGCGTAGCACGTGCGGGCGCGCATTGTCCTGTTGAAACGTGGCCGCCGACCCGTCCTGCAAGTAAGGGAGGACTACAGTTTAAAAAACGTCGGAGATGTAACGGTGGCTGTCGAGTGTATTATCGATGCGTACCAGAGGGGTGCGGGTGTCATATCCAATTGCCCCCAAACCATAACTCCAGGCGACGGACCGGTATGGCGATGCATAATGCAGGCGTCATACAGTCGTTCGCCGCGGTGACGCCACACGCGGATCCGAAAATCGTGGTGCTGCAGGCAGAAGCGGGATTCGTCGGAGAATACCATTTCGTGCCATTCCGTAGTCCAGGTGCGGCGTTCAACGGCACACTGCCGCCGCACTCGCCGGTGATGTAACGTCAATGGTAATTGGAGCAATGGGCGCCGTGCGACAAGTCCCCGCTCCTGCAGACGACGACGAACAATACGTGCTGACACAGGTTGTTGCTCAAAACACACTAATTCCTGTGCTAACGTTCGTGATGTGGCGGTGCGAGCTGTCAATGCCCGCCGCACAACATGCTGGTCCTTTTGTACGGTGGTGTGTCGTGTCTGCGGCAATCGCTCACGTCGTTCCGTTCGTCCCTCCTGCACCCAGCGAATCCATACTCGCCTCACTGTGGTTAAACGTCGTCCCACATGGGTGCCGATGTCTCGGTACGATAAACCGCTGTCGCGATAAGCCACTATTCGTCCTTTGTTGAACTCCTAAACGTGCTGAAATGACTGCCGTATTCTGCGACGAGGCATTAGGAAGCTTCCCTCGTAAAGGTCCGGCAGCACAACACACTTCCACTACTTACACCTCGCCTTCTGTGCACCCTTCTTATAGTACTTCTCGGTGGCGTGCCGGGCGCCCATGATTTGCATATGCCCTGCAATGCTAATCGTTTGCATGTCTTCTCGCGGGCGACGCATGCTGCGAATTTCAGGGTAATCGGATGCTTCCTTTTTGGTGTTGTATTTTGGGTGGCCAGCAGTGTATATGTTTTTCATCGTCATTATTGACAGGTTTTGACCTATTATACTAATAAATCTCTTAAGGTCATAGCAAAAGGTAAAATTATTCCGATGCCCTTTATTAACTCGTTTAAACACGCCATTTGACTTTTGTGCTTTAAATTAGTAATTTGGTAAATTTTCGAAAAGCTTCAAATTGTTGTACTGTCACCCAAAACAGAGGAATATCACTCAGGAAGAATGCTAAATTAGAAACCAATGAGACCTGTAAAAGCAAATCCTCTTTTGCGCTGGATATTTGTTCTTACCTATACACTCAAGGGCCAGAAAAACTGGTACACCAGTCTAACACTTGGTAGGTCCTACACGGAAAATCAGAACTGCAGAAATACGACGAGACATTGACTCCACTAGCTTCTGGAAATATGCTGTAGGTAAACAACATCATACTTCCTGCAGAGCGTCCCACAATTCGGGTGAATTCCGAGGTCTCAGATTCCTGTGTTCGATAGCGCGTTGCATGACATCCCAAATGTGTTCAATCACGTTCATATCTGGAGACATGGTTGGAAATGGCAACACCCCAAACTCAGATGAGTGCTCCTCTAACCATAATTTGGCGTCCCGACATTTGTGTGGGGGTGTATTGTTCTGTTGGAACAGGCCCAACCCATCAGCATGAATGCAGGACATGAACGGGTGTACCTCGTCAGAAAGGATGCGCACATATCGTTGGCCGGTCACAGACATTTGTAGACGTACCAGGAGTTCCAGTGAAATCCAGCTAAACACACCTCATACCATTACGGAACACCCAACAGCCGGTACAGTTCCCTGTTGACAGGCGGGATCCACGATTTCATGGGGTTTGCGCCACACACGAATCCCTCCATCTGCCCGATACAGTTGGAAACGCGACTCGTCAGACCAGGCTACTTGTTTCCGGTCATCAAGTAGTCCAGTGGAGGTGTTGCCGTGCTCAAGCGAGGCGCATAGCTCTGTGCCTTCCACCCATCAAGGTGACTCGAGTTGGGCGTCGGCTCCCAAAGCCAATATCGTGCAAGGTACGTTGCACAGTCCGGACGCTGATACTTGTTGACGCTCCAGCATTGAATTCCGATGATACCTGCGAGAGTGTTGCACGCCCATCGCGTGAAACGATTCTTAACAGTTGACGATTGTCACGTTCACCCAATGTCTTTTTCCGTCCATACCGGTACCGTAAGTTGGAGGTTCTGCGTAATTCTTGTAGACACGGTACACCCTTGCAATGGTCTTTCGTGAAAATCCGAACTTCGTTTCTACATCCGAAATACTATGGCCCATCTCACGAGCGCCAACTATGGCACCGCGTTGAAAATCGCTTAAATCGTCTTTACTTGTCATTCTCATGCCGAAAACAGCTCTGATAGCTGGCAAGGATATCTATCGCTTTTTATATGCACAGACGGACGCAACCGGGTACGCGCATAGGTGACGTTGCCATGTATTTTGCGTAAGCTCGTCTGTACCAGTTTTTCTGGCACTTCAGTGTATATGTACAGTAATATTTTAATAACCAGACGCTCTTTTAGCAGATAACGAGTAACAGCTAAATGAGCAGAATTCACTCGGAAACAGTTAAGACGGAGCTGTGAAAAATCACGAAGAGCATGATGGGTAGCAATGGCAGAGTGAGGAACGTTTATTGGGCGATCACTGTTACTCACGGTTTTCAGCAGCAGGTGGTACCTGTGACTTTTCGATAACGTGATCAAATCACAGGTAGTGAAATAACGCTTATCTCTATTGTATACGTAGAATACAGTTTTTGTCGCCTTTTATTAGGCATTTAAGTTAAGAAAGCTAAATGTTTTTCATCTGTTAGGGTTCTGAAGACTAAGAGCTTCAGCAATATTTAAATGTGACTTTCTGTTTTGAAAATTTCGCATATGCCTACATAAACACGCCTCCCAAGAAAAACCAAAGATTAGAGGATACTAGCTCTTTGTAGGTAAATGAAAAACGATTTCTCTGCTAAGATCACTGACTAATTTGCAGATAATTAATTTTATTTGAAGCGCAATATCAATTTTTGTCGAATGTTTTGCCTTTAATTCAATATGTTCTGTCGGACGTATTCAATGTAACGTAAATTAAAGTCCTAAAAAGAAAAATTTCCACCTTGCTACTCTTTGAAGAATGTTTCTTATAGAGTATTTGCCTCAATTTAAATAGAAATAGATATGCTGTAACGAAATAAATCGCTTATTCATAAACACTACTTTAAAACCAATAATCATTTTCTCTCGCTACAGCCTTTGATGCAGGACACAGGAAATATAGTATTAGTGTGACAGAAGTAGATATGTCTTAAATAAATGAAAAATAAAAGCTGATAATTATAATGATAAACATGAAATTTCTTAAGATTTTTGAAGTTACCCAGAAGCCAGTTTTTAGCATTTTATTCGATTCCAGGAAACATTTTTTTTTTACAACCATTAGCAACAAAACAGTGTTATTCTCTACTGTAAATGAACACACTAAATAGTTATATTTCTCTGCATATAAATTTGTAAAAATAATTGCTAACAGTATCAAATATCTTAGTTTACTTTCAAATATTTAGTTGACAGAGGGCGGAACGTACTATCCATCAGGCTAGAGCATCATTTCGCCTGCTATTATCATGATTCTAACCGTATGGTCTAGACCCACATGTGATTAGAGATACGATCTGCTCAAAACGCGAAAAGACGCCGAAAAAGCGTCCCGTTTTTCTGTTTGAGTTACGACATAAGTGACCGCATGGTGGCTCTAGTTACACGCACAGACTTCACAATTTATTCCCTTGCCGTATTGAGGTTTCTTTGGAATTTGCCGTTGAAGCTTACCTTTCTAAAGTCCAAAAATGTGGTACCAATTGATGCATATGTAATATTTTTATTGAAATAAGTTAGCGTCATCCTTTTAACTGCCTTTTATTGCATGAATGACGTATGAAATATTTATTCTTATTGGGGAGACCCAGAAGTTCATTTCATTCTCAACTTTCCGTATTTACAAATTGTCTAGTATAAAAATCGAAATATTTAATAAAGAAATTGCGTAGAATTTAAAATAGAGGGAAAACAACAAAATTTCCACCTCTACTGATTCGAAATTTAATGATCTTCTCCACGCTAAATTAAAAACTACGAAAGCCTACGAACATTCTTGGAATTGTTAAGTGAGGGACTGGGAACATGTTTTCTTGTTGTGTTGGCCAAGGTCTGGTTTGATATCAAAACTCGGAACCATGGGCGGGAATATGTCTGGATTTTTCAACCTGGCTATTCAGTGGGGAACGGTGGTAAAGCAGACAAGCGAAACAGCTAATTTCAAACACGGAGTGGATTGGTCGGCCCGTGAAGACGGTAGCCAGTGCTAAAGTCTTCTGATTGAATATGTGTTGCTTCGCGTTCTCATAACTTCGGGAAATGGGAGTCCATTTGACTTAAGGGATTTTATTTATTATTCTTTTGCGCAGGTTATTTTTACTAATAAAAAAAAGAAACCTCAAGAAAACTTTGAAGTGAATTTTTCGAACAAAAATAGATCGCCAATTCAAAAAAAAAAAAAAAAAAAACTTTGTTCGTCCGGTAGGATGACAAATTTAAAGAATAAACCTGACTCCTCCTCCAATATCTACCGGCTGCAAACGGGCGGACGGCAGATTTCCGCAGCCCTGGTTCATTTGTAATATAATAAAAACCTTGGTCATCTGACTAATTTTCATGTTCATGTTCAAAAACTTGCAGTTCAATATCGTAATTTATTCATATTAAAAGGTATATTCGTCTGAGCCATTTTAAGTATTAACTGAGGCCGTCCTTCAATTAGATGGGTGGGGACATACATGATAACCAACTTTTAGTATGGGCTATGTTGCATAACGCATGTGAAAAGCCCTTTGAAGCGTTTCTTTTCAAGCTCTACTCTTCTCGTCCCTGGTTGACTAGAGCTTGAATCCAAGAGGCAAGTTTCTTTCAAGTTGATTGTGGATTTAAGGGAACATATCTTCCTTTCCGTGTGTTCTGAGAATTCTCATGCTCCTTTCTGGTACTCATGCTTTCTTTTCGGCTGATACTAACAGGATTCTACTTGCTTTGCAAAAGGCAGCACAAGAAGCGTAAGTTACCCAAGGCAAAAACAATGCCAGTCAAATTAAAGGATTTACTTGCTTTGCAAAGTCAATACATTTTTCAACTGAAAAAAGCGTAGGTTACTCAGACATACGACTTTAAACATCTCTTTACGTCAATCAATCTTAACGACTTAAAGCGCATTTGCGATATTTTATATGACGAATACCATCATATACTAAATATAACAAGAGACACCTGAAGTCAATTAAAAACCATGTGTATATTTAATAACTATCTGGCTTTGAGTTCAAAAATATATCTCCGAGCAAAAGGAATACCTATGGGCTCAGTCTGTTCTAGCATTCTAGCAAATTTATACCTGCATGTATATGAAAGAATATTCACTCATCTGCCTGAAAATAGTAAACTTTTTAGCTATATAGACGACTTAATAGTTTTTAACTTGAACAATTTTCACACAAAAATAAAGGAAATCTATCCAGAGAGTTTGGACCTAGTTTTGACTGGATTTTGTGACTAGAATGTGCCATATCTAGACATTGAAATCAATAATGGTGTTACCACTATTTTTGACTAAAGAAAAAGCTATACTTTTAAAGTGCATTTTTAAGCGACTGGGAATCAAACATTTCCACCCAGGTCTTCAGAAATATCGTCATATCTGAATATTTTAGATGTATTCACCTAAGTTATAACTCAGAAGCTCTCATCATACAATTAAAACAACTATTTAACACACTGCTTTCTAATGGATTTCCACTTCCATTTCGTAAGAGATATTTTGGTCAACTTTTAAATTGTAACATTTTAAAAAAATACTTTGTCCAGCACAAACAAATTACTTTCACCAACTGACTAACAAATGACCACACAAAGTTAAAACTTTCTTCTCTCTAAACTCACCACATGACAGGTCTCTTGTGGTCGGTAACTCTTACAGGCAACACTTCCTACTTACCTATCTTTGCTATATTCTGTTACACCTAGTACTTACTGCACAAAAGTCTAATACACTCCAATAACTGATATTGACTTGGTTGGATATCTAGTGTCTAAATGTCTGGAATAGGTTTCAATGTCTTAATATATCTCTGCATGATTTGATCTGCAATGATATTAGTGAATTTTGTTGTTTGCTTGCTTTTTTATAACTTCTTGGCTTGATTATTTCGGTGACCTCGGGAACAAACGAGTGACTTGCAACATTTTGCCTATACCCGTATCGAAAGGTCACCTGGGCCAGTGCTCCCCTCAAGAGATTGGCCCTATATTTCATTCCTTATAATTATTGTGTCATTTACCTATTTACTTCTTTATTTCGTCTTGAATTAAGCATTCTACAGCTACAGAAAGTACAAATTTTCAAGGCTACTTAGTCTGTTCTGTGTGATTTTCAATGATTTGCGATACTTTATATATCATCATCATCATCATCATTGTCAACCATTATCAATCCACTGCTGGACGAAGGTCTCCCCAAGTTTCCTCCACAACGGTCTGTCTTGTGCCAGTCTCCTCCATGTCACTCCCGCATACTTTCGAATTTCATCCACCCATCTTCCATGTGGTCTTATTCTGGGTCTTTTCCTGTCCCTTGGAATCCAATCTAAAATTTCGGCTGTCCATCGATGGTCTGTCCTTCTGGCAGTATGTCCAGCGCATTGTCATTTCAGGAATGTTACTCTGATCATGATGTCTTCCACTCTTGTCATTTTTCGGATCCACGTGTTCCTCTTCTTATCTCTCCTGGTTACACCAAGCATGCACCTCTCCATGCTTCTTTGAGTTGTCTGCAGCCTTTGTATGTCTCTTTTAGTTAAGGTCCATGTCTCTGCACTATACGTAAGCACTGGAAGGATGCATTGATCAAACACTTTTCTTTTAAGACATAATGGCATATTGCTCTTGAAAATTATGCTGTTTCTTCCAAAAGCTCTCCAGGCAAGTTTTGTACGCCGATTAATTTCTTCACTAATGTGACCCTCACTTGATATCTGCTGTCCAAGATAAACGTACGTGTCTGTTATCTCCAGCTTTTCTCCATCAATCGATAAATCTTCATTTCTTGTAAAAGCATTGAACATCACTTTTGTCTTCTGAAAGTTCATTTTTAATCCCAATTCTTTACTCTTGTCAGCAAGTTCCTGCATCATACTCTGTAGCTCCGATGGGGTAGTTGCAAAAATGACTATGTCATCAGCAAAACGAAGGTGGGTTAGATAATCTCCATTAATCTTTATCCCTTTGTTTTCCCAGTTCAGTGATTGAAAGACATTTTCCAATGTAGCATTAAAGAGCTTCGGAGATATGGTGTCACCTTGTCTCACTCCTTTTCCAATTTTTATGTGTGTTGTATTTTCAAATAACAGAATCTTTGCACTTGCATTTTCATAGATGTTATTAATAATATTAATGTATGCATCTTCAATACCGCAGGATTTCAGAGCCATTGCAACTGCTGATGGTTTCACCGAATCAAAGGCTTTTTCATAATCGATAAAAGCCATGCACAATGGAAGTTCATATTCCCTCGCTCTTTCAATTAGTTCTCTCAGTACGTGGATATGATCTATTGTGCTGTAGCCACTCCTGAATCCAGCTTGTTCTCTCGGTTGAGCCATGTCCAGTGTTACCTTCAAGCGGTGTGAAAGAACTTTAGTGAAGATTTTATAAACCACTGATAGGAGGCTGATAGGTCTGTAGTTCCTGAGATCCTCAATGTCACCTTTTTTATGTAGCAAGATCATTGTAGCGTTGTTCCAATCCTCAGGAATTTTCCCTTCATTAAGGCATCGAGTGAAAATTTGGGCGAGTACTGTTTCGATTTCTCCACTTGCTTCTTGTATGATGTCTACAGTAATTCCATCTTCTCCTGGAGCTTTTCCCCGCTTCATGTTCTTGATTGCATGTGCAACTTCTGCTGGAAGGACTGGAAGAACTCTGGTACCTTTCATGATGCCTGGAGTACATGTATCATCCCTTTCATATAATTTGGAGTAGAAATCTTTTACTCTTGTCAAAATTTCGCCTCTATTTCTTGTTACAGAACCATCTTCTTTTCTCATTGCCATAATCTGTTTTTCCCCTTACTGAGATGTCCCTTTGCTATCTTTAGGCTTTGGTTGTTTTCAATTGCTTTCCTTACTAGTTCACAGTTGAATTTCCTTACGTCTTCAGTGATACTTTTTCGTACTGTCTTGCATAGCTCTATATATTCCACTTTGGAAGTCACATCTTCTTTAGTTGTCCTCATCTCTCTTCTTTTTTGCATCAACATTTTGGTTTTTCCTGATAATTTGTTCACGTGCAATTTGTTCTTAGACCCAGCTAATTTTGTTGCTGTTTCCATAAGAGCTTTGGTTACTTTTCTGTTAACTTCAGAAATATCCACTTCTTCCGATGTTAGGCCTTCTAAAGCAGATAATCTGTTCTTCAGTTCCAATTTGAAGGTATTATGGTGTTTTTTAAGGTTGGTTATGTCAATACATTTTGCTTGTCTTATGAGCTTGCTACGTTCGAGCTTAGTGTTGAGGTGCATCTTACATCTCACCAATCTATGGTCACTGCCTGTGTTGAACTTGTTTAGCACACTGCAGTTTTCTATGACGAATTTTTTGTTACACATAATAAAATCAATTTCACTTGTCGTCCCATTTGGATGTCTCCATGTCCATTTCCTGTGTGGCTTTTTCTTGAAAAAGGAGTTCAAGATGAAAAACCCTTCTGCCTCTGCAAACTCTACGAGAGTATTTCCACGCTGGTTTCTGTTGCCGTGACCGAATTTACCTACTGAAGTTTCATTCTGTTGCCGTTGCCCTATTTTTGCATTGAAATCTCCCATAATTATCTTCAAGTACTGCTTTCCTTTATTATTTAGATCACGAATTTCCTCATAAAATTCTTCAATTTCTTCTTCAGCATGACTTGTGGTGGGTGCATAAGTTTGAATAATCTGAGCCTGGTATCTTCTCGAGAGTTGGATAACGAGTCGTGCAGCTCTGTCAGAGGAACTTTCAACTTCTACAACTTTATCCTTCAGTTTCTTGTTTATTATAAATCCAACACCACTAGTTCTGCCAGTATCTGTCCCACGATAGTAGAAGAGATGTCCACTTTTCAGTTCAATGAGATCTTCTCCTTTTCTCCTTACCTCACTTAGCCCGACGATGTCCCACTTGATCCTTTGTAGTTCCTCTTCCAATTCAAGAAGCCTTGAATCAGAAGATAGGGAGCGTCCGTTGTACGTAGCCAAGGTCAGCATCAGATGGCAGCCTAGTCCGGTCCTCCGGGGATTCTTAGCACCCTCTGCCTTCATGTCGCACTGGTCGCTGCCTTGGCCAGGTACATTCCAGCTGCCGGAGACTGAGGGCCAAGATTTAAGTTGTGGAGTCATTTTGGAGGGGTTTGGCCATAACTCACCACGCTGGCCAAGCGGGTTGGTGAGTGTGGGATAGCATTTCCTCTAATCCCGATGGTATAGTTATACCGCTATTGGCGGTCGTCAGAGCCCCTTTAGTGGGAACAGGATGTACCACGAGAAGGCGGGGTTGACATTTGTCAAGGAGAGGCTGTGATGTTACGCATCACCTGACCTTACATCCCACTTTATATATATATATATATATATATATATATATATATATACGATTTCAGTTGGGACCTATTTTTGTCGCAGGCAGTCGGCCGGTAGTGGCCAGATACTATCCGCAGAGTTAGACCTGGTCCTACGTCAAACTCCTTTACGGTTTTAGCCATTGAAACAGGAGTTGCAAAACTCCTTTAAAAATAGTAATTAAACAAGCCACAAGACCAACAGTTGATCCAATGAAACTATAATTATATTTAAAATTTCCTATTAGTTAGTGACAACCACGGTTTTGGTACATCAAAATTTAAGTCACAAAACTGAAAATAACTACGTTCCATACTTCAGTGGCTCAAGAGATATTTGTTTCTGTATAACGGAGTGTAGATTCAAACAATATTTTCAAGATGTGCGTGAAACTGACTTTGTAGGATAATGTTAAGGCAGTTCGCGTTTACTCACGAAATATTTAACCTACAGAAAGTTGAATTCATCATATGGGACACTTCCAAGTAATTATACAATTTTTCCTTCATAACATGGTATCTGGGTTTGTGTAAGAAACATTGCCAACGTTTTTTTAATTAATTATAAATTGCCAATGGCCAGATTCAAACTTTCAGAATTTGCGCAGGAAAGAGCGATTTTGCTGTCTGGCCGGTAGCATCTGCTGGATGGCGCGCTTTTTCGTGCCGCAATCTGCAGCACAATATATGGGTGTTCTCATTGAACTAGAGGTGTACTTTTTTAAGTTTGTGTGAAGTAAGCCAACTGCACATTCTCATAGTAAAAATAATATTGGTATTTCAAAAAATACCTCTGTAAAATACCATGGCATAAATTAAAAAACATATAATCAGTGAAGGTTTAACGACCACCATGAGGAATTTAATGGGCTATAAGCAATATTTCTATTTAGTAGACAAGTGTGTGTGTGTGTGTCGTCGAGAACATGAGGCCATAGACCCATTGTGTTAGGTCGCATCGGTTGAATAAGGCGGTGGCTTTGTAAGAGTTCAAGGCGAAGTTTCATGTGACACATTAAGTCCCTTAGTCTCCGTGGAGATGTGCTAAACTGCGGAGCCCTACGAGCATAATGCTGACTGATCACCAACGCGTTTCCATGGCCTTCACGCATCCTGCGGCCGATGGTCTGCTCCAGTGTCACAATGAGCATTTCACCAGTGATCATTCCCCTAGACATGACTCGAAGAGCACTGATCTGAAATGGAACTCATTAATTGTCCACCAAGCTTCCAAACTGAAACTTTGTGGAAACTCTGTTGAATGTCTTGAAGCGGAACATCAGATCAGTGGACCCGCATCGATGTCTCGGGCAGAGTTATTGACAATGGTGTTAGAATCATGGCTGGCGTATTACCTCTAAAACACTCGGGCATCTGGTGAAGTCGAAACCAAGTCATACACACGCGGTCTTTCCGCTATATGAGGACCAACGCGCTAATAGTTGGGAATATCTACTATTTCGCCCTTTTCAGGGTATTACAATACGAACATCAAGAGATGAAAAAAACTGACCCTTTCATTTACCCGAATTTAACCCTAAGCATTGATTTTATTATATTTTGAAACTGATACTACCTGACTGTGCAAAAAAGAGAAATTATATGCTGATTATGTTGCTCTCTACAACTAATTTAAAAATGTTCTAAGTGTTTTGAGACTTTTTAACTATTGATGTTTGGCATATAATTTTCCATATGATTGTAGTTTAATATAAGAATAGTTTGAAATATTATGATTGTACTTACAAATTTTGAAGATGATAATCCGATTTTTGGTGTAAATATGACTAGAATGGTAAGTCAGATAATATCCGAAAACTTGAAAATTTCATCGTCCCGAAACCGAGTCTTCCAGGTAGACCCCGGGTATGCTAACCACTACACCACCCAGAACGACCAAGTCTCAAGTTTCCGATTAATTTGAATTAACCATCACACGATTCACTAGTGGAAGCAACCGGCACGGAAATTTCTATCATGAAATAAATACGGTGCAATCTCGCATTTATTTCATGATTGTACTTAATTAAAGAATAGTATATGATTATACTTAATTTAAGAATGGTATACGATTATGCTTAATTAAAGAATAGTATATGATAATACCTAATTTAAGAATAGTATATGATAATACCTAATTTAAGAATAGTATATGATAATGCTTTATTTCATATGATTATACTTTAATTTGTATGATTATACTTTAATTCATATGATTATTCTTTAATTCATATGATTTACTTTAACTTAAGAACAGTTTAACATAATTCATATGATTATACTTTATTTTAAGAATAGTTCAAAATAATGTGTCTCTATTTTTAATATAGGGTCGCATTATGATATCTTTCAAACACGGCTTTTCTGCTATTTATTATAACGGGAACTATCAGGCATCAAAAATATTTAAACAACACCTAGCACGTTTTTATTTTTCTAGGAATGATTTTCTAGTAGTAACTGCTTAGCCGCCTTTCAGTAGGCTCAATAAAATCATTTTGTGCACGTAATCGCTACTTATGGTACTGTTTCTCAGCCTTTTCGTACTTGTGGTCGCAATTTCCATATCAATTTTTTGCACCCTCGTTCCAATCCTTTTTCCGGATTGGAAGGAGGGTGAATAAAAATTGATATGGATAATTGTTCCCTGAATTACTTAGCTATTGCCATCTGAACACTGTAATTTCGTAATTGTCGTATAATTCTAACACTGCGTACTAAAGAAAAAATAACGAAATCTAGGACCAGCGAGTCCGATGTGAAAAATCCCGCGGGCAAAATTAGACAGAGTAAAACTAATAACAACGCCATTAATGGAATGGTTTTAGTCAGGTAGAACAGAAGTACTGATAATAAGCACTGAATAGCTTTTGTATATATACTTTTTCAGCTACTTTCACATGCATTGTGCAACATGGCATTCCAAAAATATATGGTCTATTGCTTCGAATTGTCCACATTCTAGACAGTTCGGATCCGGATAAGTTGATTCTGAATAACAACTTCTTATTGCGAATTATTTCAGGTACTATTTTGTTATTTTTAAATTCCTACACTTCGACTTGTCAGTTACTATTCCCTTCCACTTATTATAATACATAACCAACGTTTGCCGAAATCCTAATATAAAGCGTCAGGGAAAATATATTTTTAGGCACAATAAATTCATTATATGTGGGGTTTTTTCAAGGAACTTCAAGGATTTTCTGTAAATTTAGATATGAAGTAATTATTGCATCACACATAAATTCGATTGTTCGAAATAAAAGGATGAACGACACACGTCTTTCACTCGTAAGCAAAAGAAAAAAACGTAGTTTTTGTGGAAAGCATGTTGAGTGAAACCACCGTTATTGGCTGAAACGTGCAAAGTAAGTATCCATTGTTTACATACAAACTATTTTGCATGAAGAAATCGATATGTACTTTGCATTGGCTTATTATGTATTTTTTCCTGTTTTTTCGATAGGAGTCTGATATCAGGGAGACAGTTATATGCGAAATGTTCAACTCTTGCCGAACGATAAATATTTCACTACCAAGACTTCTGATAAAACTTCCGTTTGTACATTTAGGCAAATATTTGACTCAAAATGTAAACAACTGATGTTCCAAGATTTATTTTCTTCCGGTGAAGATTTCATCAGTATGCTACCCGGGAATAATAATTGTAAACCAGGTTCAATATTATGAAAAATAATCTGTTTAAATCGCATTTTTTTAAAATGAATTGCGACTTCCCTTAGTGTCATCTTTTGCATGTTTTTTCTTTCTGTTTTTTCGAATTATAAGATCAAACGTTGAAAGTGAAGTGTTCATGAATTTAGATGCAATAAACCATTAATCAAACATCCTTGACTTCAGGATAATACGGAATGTGATAGAGATGTGGCATGCATTTCACCTCTGAATTAATGTTTATTTCATTCAGATGTAAAACATGATTACCACATTGAACGTCGATTTAGGCGAGCTTTACCTAGAAACAAAGCAGACCAAACTTAGTGAACACTTTTTAACCACGATCCCTGTAATTTTCCTTTCGCTTCTGTTTTGAGAGAAGACGTTACTTATGAGGAAACAGTGATAATAACAGTCCAATTCTGAGGATACACCCTTAGGCTATTCAGTTAAATTGTTCATCCTGAGGTTTACAGGTGAATTGGTTAAGATATATGCAACCGATTTGGGAATAACAATGGAAAGCGAAGAAACAAGAAAACAATGCATGGTTCCTTTTTCTACTGCAAATGAATCAAGTTCGCATTTATTTTGTAGTAGAAAACATATATGTAAAATGATATTTTTTTCATTGAAGATTTAACGACCACCGTGAGCATCTCAATGGGCTATAAGCAGTCGCCCGTCCTTAATTTAGATTCACTAGCTCCAGGGAAGGGAGCAAACCAGTGCCATAAGACAAAAAAAATACATGCCTCACCGGGATTCGAACCCAGATTCTTCACGAACGAATGATCATAAGCCAGCGCTCAGACCATTGCGCAACTCGGGATCTTGAATATTCAAGGAAAGCTTATAGAAACCAGATCGTGAATATTCAAGAAAGCTTATAGCGTAGTAAATATCTTTATTTTCGTGGTGTAATATGCTTCTCAATTATTTTCATCTTCCTCGAAAAGACTAGGTTCCGATGTGAAATAATTAATCTCAAATTGAGCTTTCACATGCGGCGATTATCGATAAAAATATGAATAGTGATAAAAATATGAATATCTTTGTACATATTATGATACGACAACAAAATGATTTGCTATGGTATAAGCGCTCAGAAGATACGTAGAAGCACTCTAAGGCCTGTTATCTTACAAACTTTTGCTTGAGTGAAATTACGTTTCCGGGATACAACAGTAATTTGACATTTTCACTAGCATTTTATCATCAGTGAGTCATAAAGCTTATTACAGTCTGAAATGTAAATAATCCCTGACGGGATATATTGCATGAACTGTGCCTTACTAGCAGCCGTAGGACTTATGGAAAATGGAAAATGTTCAACGAAAAGAATTGAGTCCGATGTGAAATGTTTGTTTCCAAACTGAGCTTTTAAAGGGGGAAATATAGATGAAAAGTAGGAAATTCATTAACTCCTATGGCTTCACTATGTTAAACAGAACATGTACATAGCCGTTTGGTCTTGGAACGTACCTACATAAAAAAACGTTTTCAGAAGGGCGTCAGAAATATCGGAAAAATATGTTTTAAACGATGGGACAGGAATATTCTGTTAAACAGAACTATATCTTCTTCCTTTAAAAATTAGAAAACCTATGCAGTATGTCCTTCCCTACGAATGATATTCAACGAAAAAAAAGAAAATATCTGTTGAAATTGGTTAAATGGAAAAAGAGTTGTCGAAGAAAATATAATATGCTTTATAGCTCCTGCTGAAGAACTACACATTGTTTTGCGCACGATCTCTAGCCAATAATTCTGCAGGGTGAGTGGCATCTAACGGAAAACAGTACTTTTCTTATTTCGTTTTTCATTTCGTTCTCGTTTTCAGAAATGCGCGTTATGCATCAAATCTTTCGAAAACTCAATTGTGTCTAATGCTAAAAGCCTATCGTACGAAAGGTAACTATAAAATATTCACCGTTGCTGTTGCACGTACGTTCATTCACAAATATAATGTCCAAATTGCAAGTCAAGATTAAAGCACTTTATTTACAACTAAAAATTAATATTTACACGTGAGATCTTTCGGGGCTGTACATAACACCCATCAGCTGACCCCAAGCACCACGAAATACGGGAGCAGACATTATATATTGTCAAATCGACCCACAATTCACTCGGTCTTCTCAATCACCGGTGATGCCATCAACAAATCGTTAAAGTCCAAAAATCAAGTCTTAAATTCTTATCAGATATAGTCCTCTTCTTCAGAGTTGCGTGCGGATAGGGCAACCATCGTTCTCCACTTTCTTGGAACAAATGTCGGGAGTTCAATGTTACAACATGTTTCCCCATATGCAATAACGAAAAGGCTTTCCGTAAGGAAGACAGTACGTTTATTAACACTTGAGTCAAGTACTCTAACACTTGCCCAATCTGGGGAGTAACCTCCCTGGTTAAGAGCATTAGTGAAAACTGTGGAAACTGTTCCAGAACAAAGAGCGTATTTATGATCACCCATTCTGACATTTACGGTTCTTAGGGTAGAACATGTATAGTATTTAACTGCACTGTCGGGATCTACATGAATTAATGGTATGCAGTAGACACCTGGTTTGTTAAGTGCTGGAACTCTATCTCTGTCATTTCTTATCAAGGAAGAAAGGTTTCTTGTGGACACTTCAAAGGTTAGATTGTGTTTGTGACAGGCTTTTCTTGATATAGACACTAGAGGTGGAATGAAATCAACTTTGCCAGTGTACTTAGTAGGTTCTGTCTTAGTGGAAAAAGTCGTGAATCTCTGTCTTTGAAATTGTTGTAATAATCCCTGAAAAAGTTGACAGAGAAGCCAAACAATAAGGCCAAGTTTTGAACTCTAGAACGTTCCTCACGTCGAGTTCTGCTTGTTGAGGATTGGGTGAAAGCACGTCTTATTAGGAAGCATAGAGCTGGAGCTTTATGTTCGGGAGGGTGAGAAGAAGTGAATAGGATCATACAACATATGAACGTCGCTTTACGGAAAACACAACGCTTAATTTTATTGGAATACAAATCTCCAGACAGCAAAATTTCTAGGAAAGGCAATTTTCCCTCTTTCTCAAGGTCTTTTGTAAACTTTATAAATGGAAACTGGGTAGAAAAACAATCCATAAATTCATCCAGTAAGGGTAAAGAATGTGAATGTGGCCAAAAAGCACACCTGTCATCTACTTTCCTAATCAATAACGACGGTTGGGAAGGGAAGTCCAACATGACCTTCTTTTCTAGATACTGCATGAGAATCTCAGCTAAAACGGGGAAGAGGGGGGAACCCATTGGAGCCCCTTCATTTTGCTGATAGAACTTGTCATCTAATCTAAAGTAAGTTCTCTTTGCTACAAGTTTGAGAACAGATATTATTGAATTATCTTCAAGCGGAGAGATAAAATTGTCTTCTTGTAATTTGTCCTGAATAATTGAGTGAACGGTGTTGAGTGGTACACTTGGAAATAGTGACACTATATCCAGCAAAGCCATTATGAACTCAGTTCCTCCAGTGTCCAAGATTTTGATACGAGATACAGCCTGCATAGAACTTTAAATGGATATAGGGGAATTTGAGGTGAGAGGTTTCAGAAATGAAGCCAACGGTGTCTCGAGGGTACGAGTCGGGTTAGCATATCCTGAAACAAGTAACGTAAGAGGTAGATCCGGTTTATGAACTTTCATTTTTCCGTAGACCTCGGGAACCCTAGGTCCTCCTGGAGGTCTCATTTTAGTAGAAATAGATTTGGGGAGGAAACCTTGGTTTCTTAATTTACTTATTTCTGCAATAATAGTTGAAGTCGGGTTGGACCTGAGAACATGGCGGGGAACTAAATTGATGGCCTGGTCCATCCTAGTGTAATAGTCATCACGGTCCAGAATAAGGATTTGTTGTGTTTTATCTGCATAAATGATTGACAGGTTTGGGTTTTTTGCTAGCTGCTGTAACTGTTCTCGTTTGTATTCCAGAGCTGGTGATGTTTTATTTGGCCCTTCAAGTGTTTTGGCCAAAGTGTAACGAGTAGAATCACGTTCTTCTTCGGGGAGTACGCTGATAATGTTTTCAACCTGTGGGATGACATGTACAGATCGAAAAGGAGGCACTGGAAAGCTAAATTTAAGTCCTTGACTTAGGACTAACGGTTGAATGCCCGAGAGTTCTATAGAACTTGAGATAAGTTATGGTTCTTGCAGCTAGTATTCATCAGCAATTTCAACATTTCGACCCGGTAACTGAATCTGTAATGGTCGGTTTGATACCAGGAGTATGTCACAGAGTCTCCGTATATGTCGTTGATTAACTCCACTCACCTCTTTTTGTAAATTAGAAAAGAAAATCGTTAAACGCTTACCAAAGATAATTTGGTGAGTATGTCTCGTCAGGTAAACATATGCAATATATGACTTACGGTTGAGCATGTCCACATGGCTTCGTTTCCACCTTATTTCACTTGTTAATCTTTTTGTTGTGCATTGGTGATGACCCTGTCATCTCTTTGAGCGATTGCGAAACATCTGATTCTAAGAAATTTTAGCATAACTTTCATTGAGCGACATCTAATTAGAAAGCTTAAGTGGGCTTCGTTGACAGATAACTTTCTGCGAAAAGCACAGAAGATCATAAAAGCTTTCTCCATGTCCCTTGCACTTTAGGTAAGGTAGCCACTTGAAAAGGTTCCTTACAAAGCATAATAAATTTGCAGCTAAAACATGATTAATACTAAACGTCTATCGTGCGAAAGGTCACTGTAAAATATTCACCGTTGCTGTCGCACGTACGGTCATTCACAAACATAAGTTTCAAGTTGCAAGTCATGATTAAAGCACTTTATTTACAACTAAAAATGATTATTCACACGCGAGATCTTTCGGGGCTGTACATAGCACCCAGCAGCGGACCCCAACCGCCACGAAACACAGGAGCAGACATTATATATTGTCAACTCGACCCACAATTCACTCGGTCTTCTCAATCACCGGTGATGCCATCAACAAATCGTTAAAGTCCAAAAATCAAGTCTTAATTTCTTATCAGATATAGTCCTCTTCTTCAGAGTTGTGTGCGGAGTGGGCAACCATCGTTCTCCACTGTCTTGGAACAAATGTCGGGAGTTCAAGTTTGCAGCATGTTTCCGCATTGGCAATAATGAAAAGGCTTTCCGTAAGGAAGACAGTACGATTATTAACACTTGAGTCAAGTACTCTAACATTTGCCCAATCTAGGGAGTAATCTTCCTGGTTAAGAGCATTAGTGAAAACTGTGGAAACTGTTCCAGAACAAAGAGCGTATTTATGTTCACCTATTCTGACATTTACGGTTCTTAGGGTAGAACATGTATAGTATTTAACTACACTGCCTGGATCTTCATGAATTAATGGTATGCAGTAGACGCCTGGTTTGTTAAGGGCTGGAACTCTATCTCTGTCATTTCTCATCAAAGAAGAAAGGTTTCTTGTGCACACTTCAAACGTTAGATTGTGTTTGTGACAGGCTTTTCCTGATATAGACACTAGAGGTGGAATGAAATCAACTTTGCCAGTGTACTTAGTAGGTTCTGTCTCAGTGGAAAAAGTCGTGAATCTCTGTCTTTGAAATTGTTGTAATAATTCCTGAAAAAGTTGACAGAGAAGCCAAACAATAAGGCCAAGTTTTGAACTCTAGAACGTTCCTCACGTCGAGTTCTGCTTGTTAAGGATTGGGTGAAAGCACGTCTTATTAGGAAGCGTAGAGCTGGAGCTTTATGTTCGGGAGGGTGAGAAGAAGTGAATAGGATCATACAACGTATGAACGTCGGTTTACGGAAAACACAACGCTTAATTTTATTGGAATTCAAATCTCGAGACAGTAAAATTTCTAGGAAAGGCAATTTTCCCTTTTTCTCAAGGTCTTTTGTAAACTTTATAGTTGGAAACTGGGTAGAAAAACAATCCACAAATTCATCCAGTAAGGGTAAAGAATGTGGCCAAAAAGCACACAAGTCATCTACTTTCCTGATCAACAACGACGGTTTAGAAGGGAAGTCCAACATGACCTTCTTTTCTAGATACTGCATGAGAATCTCAGCTAAAACGGGGAAGAGAGGGGAACTCATTGTAGCCCCTTCATTTTGCTGATAGAACTTGTCATCAAATCTAAAGTAAGTTCTCTTTGCTACAAGTTTGAGAGCAGATATTATTGAATTATCTTCAAGTGGAGAGATGAAATTGTATACTTGTAACTTGTCCTGAATAATTGAGTGAACGGTGTTGAGTGGTACACTTGGAAATAGTGACACTACATCCAGCGAAGCCATTATGAACTCAGTTCCTCCAGTGTCCAAGATTTTGATACGAGATACAGCCTGCATAGAACTTTAAATGGATACAGGGGAATTTGAGGTGAGAGGTTTCAGAAATGAAGCCAACGGTGTCTCGAGGGTACGAGTCGGGTTAGCATATCTTGAAACACGTAACGTAAGAGGTAGATCCGGTTTATGAACTTTCATTTTTCCGTAGACCTCGGAAACCCTAGGTCCTCCTGGAGGTCTCATTTTAGTAGAAATAGATTTGGGGAGGAAACCTTGGTTTCCTAATTTACTTATTTCTGCAATAATAGTTGAAGTCGGGTTGGACCTGAGAACACGGCGGGGAACTAAATTGATGGCCTGGTTCATCCTAGTGTAATAGTCATCACGGTCCAGAATAAGGATTTGTTGTGTTTTATCTGCATAAATGATTGACAGGTTTGGGTTTTTTGCTAGCTGCTGTAACTGTTCTCGTTTGTATTCCAGAGCTGGCGATGTTTTATTTGGCCCTTCAAGTGTTTTGGCCAAAGTGTAACGAGTAGAATCACGTTCGTCTTCGGGGAGTACGCTGATAATGTTTTCAACCTGTGGGATGACATGTACAGATCGAAAAGGAGACACTGGAATGCTAAATTTAAATCCTTGACTTAGGACTGACGGTTGACTGCCCGAGAGCTCTACAGAACTATAAATAAGTTATGGTCCTTGCAGCGAGTATTCATAAGCAATTTCAACATTTTGACTCGGTAACTGAATCTGTAATGGTCGGTTTGATACCAGGAGTATGTCACAGAGTTTCCGTATATGTCGTTGATTAACACCATTCACCTCTTTTTGTAAATTAGAAAAGAAAATCGTTAAACGCTTACCCAAGACAATTTGGTGAGTATGTCTCGTCAGGTAAACATATGCATTATATGACTTACGGTTGAGCATGTCCACATGGCTTCGTTTCCACCTTATTTCACTTGTTAATCTTTTTTGTTGTGCATTGGCGATGACCCTGGCATCTCTTTGAGAGATTGCGAAACATCTGATTCTAAGAAATTTTAGCATAACTTTCAGTGAGCGACAATTAATTAGAAAGCTTAAGTGGGCCTCGTTGACAGATAATTTTCTGCGAAAAACACAGAAGATCGTAAAAGCTTTCTCCATGTTCCGTGCACTTTAGGTAAGTTAGCCACTTGAAAAGGTTCCTTACAAAGCATAATAAATTTGCAGCTAAGACATGATTAATACTAAAAGTCTATCGTGCGAAAGATCACTGTTAAATATTCACCGTTGCTGTCCCACGTACGGTCATTCACAAACATAATTTTCAAATTGAAAGTCATGATTAAAGCACTTTATTTACAACTAAAAATTAATATTCACACGCGAGATCTTTCGGGGCTATACATAGCACCAATCAGCTGACCCCAAGCGCCACGAAACACAGGAGCAGACATTATATATTGTCAACTCGACCCACAATTCACTCGGTCTTCTCAATCACCGGTGATGCCATCAACAAAACCGTTAAAGTCCAAAAATCAAGTCTTAATTTCTTATCAGATATAGTCATCTTCTTCAGAGTTGTGTGCGGAGTGGGCAACCATCGTTCTCCACTGTCTTGGAACAAATGTCCGGAGTTCAATTTTGCAGCATGTTTCCAAATTGGCAATAATGAAAAGGCTTTCCGTAAGGAAGACAGTACGTTTATTAACACTTGAGTCAAGTACTCTAACATTTGCCCAATCTGGGGAGTAATCTCCCTGGTTAAGAGCATTAGTGAAAACTGTGGAAATTGTTCCAGAACGAAGAGCGTATTTATGTTCACTCATTCTGACATTTACGGTTCTTAGGGTAGAACATGTATAGTATTTAACTACACTGCCTGGATCTTCATGAATTAATGGTATGCAGTAGACGCCTGGTTTGTTAAGAGCTGGAACTGTATCTCTATCATTTTGTATCAAGGAAAAAAGGTTTCTTTTGGACACGTCAAATGTTAGATTGTGTTTGTGACAGGCGTCTCTATATATAAAGACTAGAAATGGAATGAAATCAACTTTGCCAGTGTACTTAGTAGGTTTTGTCTAAGTGGACAAAGTCGTGAATCTCTGTCTTTGAAATTGTTGTAATATTCCCTGAAAGAAGTTGACAGAGAACCCAAATAATAAGGCCAAGTTTTGAACTCTAGAAAGTTCCACACGTCGAGTTCTACTTGTTGCGGAATGGGTGAAGGATGTTCTTAAATTCCGCTTAGCACTCTTAAATTCGAGCGTTAAGGAAAAATACTAAATTGTTGTAAAATATTCTACACTACTAACCCTTCATGACGACAATATATTGGTAAACTAGAGCTTATTTTTAGGAAGTACACATAAAATGTCCTTAGCTTTAAAACTCACTGTTGGGTAACATGTTTAAATCGAATTTTTGGGAGCAAGTAGGTGAACGGTGTTATATTTTAAATTCCAGAACACGCGCAAATCCCTTTCTAACAGGGAAAAGTCGGGTGGTCCCTTATCGGTGGACAAACCTATTTATAGTTCGATGCATAAAAACATTTTAAACGTTCCTTTGCTAAAAAAAGAAGAAACAATCTTTTAGGACGGTCTATAGATCCCGGTATTTAGAAGCACCATGCCCCAACGAAAACAGGTCGGAAATTTTACTTGTTATGTAATTCTTTCGGAAATATCGGAATTTCGCAAAAATATTTCTTCAATGATGAACGGATTTTCACGTAATGCTATTCTCTAAATTTTTGAAAGCTGGTGCGCGATGATGTTTCCTTTAATGTTCATTTTGCTCATTTCTAAAGTCTCTTATTTTTTGTCCATAGAAATAAATAATCAAATGATCATATGCAGACGATTTAGGTAGGGAGTGCCTGACCCCAGGTCTTAAACAACCCTTAGAAATAGGAAACTAGGTGATTTGGACTAGAGCGCTCGATAGGAAACTGACACGGAAGCGAAGTAGAAAGGGGGCGGAAGACGTCTTTATTTATTACGGGAGGCCAGTACCCGGGGCCCGACGGCTCAACGTGCCTATCCGACGCACGGCGGATATTTAGTGGATCGAGCGTTCGTACATGCTGGGATCGAATTTGAGAACGTTGCCCACTAAGCCACCCGCGGCATCTATAGAAATAAATCTAATACTGTATATTGTCGTTTCTTACTGTGGCGTTTTCACAAAACATTCTTACCTACGAAATTTAGACAGGAGATATTAATGAGGTTGCTCCTTTCAAAACAGAAATCAAAGGAAGCAATAATTACTTCTAATTTTTTGAATTGTAAATACCTATCTCTATAAGTAAATTCCTTAGTATTTGTAACTTTATAATCGGTAAGATATCACAGGATACAATTTTTGAAATACAAAAATAATAGCTACATTATCTCAGACGCCATAACAACATTACTGCAACCGCCATAAAAGCTGATAGTAGATTGGAGTACCTCCTACGGACTCTCCCCGACACCTTCCCACTCGATCTCTCCAGCCATTCTCAGTGGGCAATGGCTCCAGCCAGAAGTGGAAATAAAGGTACATTCTAGAGTCCCTTAAAAAAGAAATAATGAGCGAAGCAGGTGTCAAAATACCCCTTAAGGCTCACTAATGTTTTAATTGTGGCCGTCTGTCGAGGAGCATTATTTCGTTGAATATTTTTTGAACTTTGGGTGTTTTAAATACGGTCACTTTAAGATCAAAATAAAAATACTAAAAGACGAACAAAACATATTAAAAAACATTGTTTTGTGCTTCCATTTCATTCAAAGGATTTGTTCTATAAATTTGGATTTAGTCAAAAGGCCTCACTTAATGGCCTAGAAGGCTGAAGTTAACCCACCCCTGCCCTTGGTTAAAACACTGTTACACGAAATATATTGTAATAATACGTACTAAAGTTCTGTTCTTGCCACATGTTTTGAGACTGCCATACTATATTCTCCCTCTTAAAGCAATATAAATAAACGAGATGTTAGCGAATTTCAAAGAATCTGGAATAAATACTGAATAAAATGGAAACCTACTGAAAGGTGTTTTATTGACGAAAAATGATGACGGATTTAAAGATATCTGCGAATCGCGATAACAATATTTATTTATCATTTTAAAAATAATGAACTGTCAATTTTAATAAAAATATCTTGTTACTGAATCCATATCATGGTATATCAAATGTTTGGATATTTTGAACATAAATAAGAATGGAAGTTTTCATCAACATGTCACATAATCACGAAGCAAAAACTAAGAATATGATAACTTTACATGGATATTTGGATAAAATATATCAATGCATTACATTTTTAAGGAATATTGAATGCAATACTTTATTTTACGTTTCCAAATTCATAGTCTAACACAATAAGCATGCCACCACAAATGAAGCCTGGAATACTCTACTATGTGGTTTGGGATTGCTTAAAATATTGATTCCACTTAAAACATCTTTGTATGGTGTTATTTTATGTTTTTCGATTTCCCCACATAGGAAGTCATGGAATTTTGATTACGAATTTGGATCACAGAATCAATAAAAATTACGTATTTTAAACTACTTTTTAGTTACGAAAGTGAAATATCAAGTACACATAATGTAATCAACGTTTATTCACAATTAAATGTTTTATTAACATCGACTATAGTTTCGCAGAGCGTTTGGCTCGGCATCATCAGGACGAATGGAGCGTAAACAATCAAATCATTGTGACATCATCAGAGTTATGACGGTCACGGTTTTTGGTGAGTTGTTTTCACGCGCTTGAAAGAAATGACGTAGACGTCATGTCATTAACAAGTCGTGAAGAATTCCGGTATATGTGGAAAGCTTCTAATACATTAAGCTTGTTAGTCGAATCAGGTTTATCAATAAGAATAGCGTTTCCAAACGAAAATGTATGGTTATTTTCGTGACAATATTGGGCTATTGATGACTTCTTCAGTTCATAGTTCCGTACGTAAGTCTTGTGTTCCTTCACACGGAAACTTAAAGCGCTGCTGGTCTGTCCTATAAATGAAAGTCCACATTCACTAGGTATCTGATAAATTCCCCAGGAATTTATGTCTTGGACGTAGTCTTTTGATCCGTAAAAATTAATCTTGTTTATGGGTTTGAAAATCACCTTAAAATTAAAACTTTTGAGAATTTTTGAAATTCTGAAGCAGATCTGAGGAGCAAATGGGATAACCGCCCAATTCGTTCGTACTGGGAGGTCTATTGGCTTGAGCGAGCAGACGGGCTTCGATTTCCTAAATTTTGGGACCGCTTTTTCTATCACGTAAGGACTATATCCTCTGTGTACTGCAGTTCGTTTAAGAAAATCAAGCTCTTTCTGTAAGGAATCCTCAGTTGAGCATATATGTACTGCACGATATGCGTATGTGTAGAAAGCAGACATTTTTTGTTTCCATGGGTAATTTGATTTTGCATGTGGAGGTAAGGAAACAGCAAATGGTTTTCGATAAACTTTTGTACTAAAAGATCCTTCAGAGCGTGACACAAGGACATCTAGGAATGGTAAGCAGCCATTATTTTCAGTCTCACATGTGAACTGTATATGAGGATCAATTGAATTGATAAGTTCAACTAATTTAGGTAGTTCGGAATTCCTGCCTTTCCAGAGGACAAAGGTATCATCTACATATCGAATCCACAGGTCGAATGTAACGAGGTGAAACAGTTTGTCCTCGAAGTGACGCATGTTGACTTCGCATAAAACAGGCGACAGTGGGCTACCCATTGCAAGGCCTTCCGTCTATTGAAAAAAGTTTCCACGAAATAAGAAACTGTTTTGTTTGATACAAATTTCCACTAATCTCAAAATTTCTTCAACTTCCGGTTGGCTGAAATGATGTTCAATGAGACTTGCTTTCAAAGATTCGAGGGCTCCATTTAGTGGAATACTTGTGAACAATGTATTTCACATCTAAGGATAACATGAACTGATCGTTGTATGGATGCTGTTTAAGCACATTGACAAATTCAGTAGAATTTTTTACAGCTGTTGTTTGAAGAAGTCGTTATGGTGGACAGTTTCGAAAATAGAAATTTGATATGTTTTGTGATGATTCATACAAAACATTTAAAAAAATGTGTAGCGGACCAATTCTGAGTGACACATTTTCTCGTTATAAAATATAAGTGAAAAAGTTTTAAAACATCTACTAACACTTTGTACCGCATATCTTTGTGGACAAACATTTTCATCATTTTGTTTAGTGAAGAACAACTTAGAAATTGGCTTGATGGTGGTGCAGATTCAAGACTAACGGAAGGAAATGCTGAACCGAATTAGGAAGGCATTGATCATGAAATAAAGAGCATGCTTTCTCCCACTATGAGATGATATACAGATGATACAGAGAATTTGTTTCTTTCCTAAACCGAAGCAGAAAATTTGGTTAGAAGGAAAGAAAACGATTAAGGGATTTGGCAAATGAAAGTTAATGCCCGGTAAAAGCACAAAATTTTATGGGCTGATGTTTTTATTATCCATAAAATCATTTATTTAATAATAGCTACCCCACATTTTCTTCAGAAATCCTTTGCACAGGTAACTACCATAAATATATTAAGATTCCAAAAGAAGGGTTTTATGGTTTGTTTATCGAAATAAATGCGGTCTGCTGTTCTTAGCAAATTGAGAACTACTATTCTAATAAATATTATAAGGCAATCTTTGTGCATCAAAATTTATGGAAATTAAAATATCAATTGCTAGTTTAATATGGCAAGTGAATTCATGATATTCTTAAATTTCACGTTTTCTTTTTAGAAACCTTTAGTATCAAGATGCGAGAGATCACAAAAAATACAGAAAGGAAACTTTGCTGGATGAACATGAAAACCTCAAAACGAAATTGCTGCACTTTATGCAAAAGCAAAATATAAGAAGAAACACGTAAAGCTGAAGGCAAAAAATGTCAATGGTAATGGAAAATGATAACCTTGAAAATACAGAATTGATCAATGTGATTCGATCTTCTAAAATTTTGAATTACCTTGCTGTTGTTCGTTTATGATTTCGTCAGAAAATTTCGGAATTTTAATATCTAATGCAATGTAACTTATCTGACAGAGTTTCATAAATTGTTGTGCTAAATAATAATATAAACTATTTGTATTATTATTAAGTACGTTAATTTATGTAACGTGGTATAAACACTCAGTTGTAATTAACCTAAAATTATTAATTTACTTGCAGTATTTAATTTGAAAAAGTGAATAATAGATTTCAATTTTTAAGGTTTTTTGATATGAAGTAACCGTTGATACTTCTGTAAAAGAGGTTCCACCCCTCTCCCTTAAGTACCAGAATCGTTGTTTGCTTTAATACGCTTTTAGGCAGCAGATTTCTATTCTCAAAATTGCGACATCTTTATGCCAGTGGACAGATTTAATGCTGTAGTTTTCAGATATGAACACTAGAGGGTGTTCTTGAAGTATTATCACACGAGAAGAACCATTGGTTTAGAACTTAATTTTTCATTTACAGAAGTATTCTAATGTTATAAATTACAAACTAAAAGATATTGTTCAATTCATTAAAATTGGGATTATCTTTTTAGGTCTCCCTTCATATAATTCTACTTACATATTTGGATATTACGAATATGTATATTCGTCTAGAAATTGCTGTTAGAAAATGTAGTTTCCTTTAAGATGTGGATAAAACTACATATGATTTGCAAATTATTCACTGATCTGTCACCATGTATACGGGTAAAACAGTTGAAATACGCAATGACATCTGCGGCTAACGTCCTTTAATTTTCAGATCATCCATTCTAAAAGTAAATTATCCAGTAGAGTTCAATATTCGTGAAAATAGCAACGTTCTGCTTTATTTGTCTTACAAATTTATTTAATAAATCTATCTCTCTTTCCACGTTAATCAACGCACAGCAACCGAAAAATTGTTATTCGGCCGACATCGGGGAATCGAATCCCAAATCTCACGATCTGACATCATAAATCCGTAAGATGGGCTCAGCTACTGAGACGTCTCCACCTGATGGGCATTAACGGTACTGGCTCCATATAATTATAACAATATTCCAAAGGTCAAGATCCAAGGGGAAAATCGTCTAAATACGTGGTGTCAGTTGAATAAATAAATCCAATGCTCTTTCCACGTTAATCAAAGCACAGCAACCGAAAAATTGTTATTCGGTTGCCGTCGGGAAATCGAATTCCGAATCTCGCGATATCTAGCCGAACGCGTTAACCTTACACCACATCGGCCAACAATTCACGGTGCTATGTGTGTTTTTCGTATTCAGTCAGCATCTGACATCATAAATCTGTAAGATGGGCTCACCTACTGAGACGTCTCCATTATTTGGGCATTAACACATATAAATTCAGAACAACATTCCGGTGAAAAGAGACGCTGTAGGCAGTCTCAGAAAACGTGCTTAACCCGAGCTCCAGACAGTACAAAAATGTATTCGACATGGACTTCAATGTTATTATTACAATCCACTAACAGGTGAAAAATTAGACACTAACTGCGTGAAGAAAGCCAAACTTAAGAAGGAATCATAAGTAGTTGTAAATCTAACCAAACGATGTATTTTTATAGCTGTGCAAGAGGTATCAGACGTAGATCCATATTCACACATGGAATTGCTTATAAGGTTGCCACCAAATACTCAAGTTTGAAAAGCAAGCCAAGGCTGTAACTCGAAAATATAAACAGCACCAATACAGAAAATTCAGAAACTTAAATCCAATATTTATACATTTTTTACTAACATTAAACTGAAAACTACATTCCAAGTATGTTCTCGTTTTAGTAACACTTTAATTTAAACATATGCAGAAATTAATATAATTTAAAGAATATGAGTTTCTATATTTATTTATTTTTTCATAAACTGAATCACCAATCCTGTAGGCTAAATCAGGTGAGGCGAGACGAATTTTGGCTAATTATAACAGACAAATGCATGGTTAATACATTGTAGTTTCGAAACACCTTGCAGTAATATTTCGTATTGACGATTGGTATTGCTGTGACAAAACGTTTCTGATGCAAAACCAGTTTCGATGAAATATGTTTACCATATTTCATCGAAACTGGTGTTTGAATACAGGTAAATAAATATTGTGGTTGACTGCAAGTAAGTAAATATTGAAATCTCAGCCATCAATGAATTTTTTTAAGAGAAATTTTAATTACCTGATACAATATACCTTTCGGCGCTTTTGCATATGCAAATCATAATTTTCAATACACATTTTATGAATATTATTACAGGAAAATCTCTGTTTCAGACCGCAAAGATTCTTGACTTCTTTGATGGGAAATTATGAGTTTTGATCACTAAATGGGGCATGAATGAACTGCACAGAAAACAGTGCTTAAATTTTGTTTTGTAGACGATGTAACAAAAGTATCCGAAGAAAACCAAGAAGAACCGACTTGCGTAGTTCTAAAATTAATGGATTATAATGTATGATGTAATCGTGGACATACGGGAGTATTTTCTAGACTGGAATTTGTAACTGCTAAAAGTGTGTGTGTGTGTGTGTGTGTGTGTGTGTGTGTGTATGTGTGTGTGTAATCTACGTTTCCCTCTGGAGATGGGATTGCAAAGAACCCGTGAGCTTATATTTATTCAGTAACTATTTCTAGCGTTTTTGAAAAAAAAACACATTAATCTATCTTTGCTTTGCAATTGAGAATTGAAGTAGGAAGCTCCCGACCCGTAATTTTACGCATTTGTCGAACGTTTGTTTTTTTGCACTCCTCGTGCAATACAGTTAGGAATGAGAAGTCAAGTTATGATTTCATTAACAGATGGGAATTCGCTTCCCTTCAACGAAATTTCAATGCAAACAAAATTATGGATATCTATACTACCAATACCTTTTCATTAATAAATGTTTCAGGGTTTTATACTGCGCACTTTGGTTTAGTAAAATCCATTTCATAAAAATGATACATCTACATTCGTAAAAAATGATATCTATTTCATAGAGTAAAACTAAATTTTTGGCGAAAAATGAGAGAAAACATTTAAGAATGCCATATTCCTATACTGTAATATAATAAAATTCTCAATCCGCGAATGAAATCATTGGATATTCAAGATATTTTTTGATCTAGTTATTATAGTTCTTCATCAGTACTTTTGGCAATGCTGGATTCGGGTACATGTAATAAAATAACTATTAATATTACATTTTTATACCTAAGAAACATTGTTTTCCCCTTTTAGGTAGTGTGCACGAATGATGAATGGTATACGTGTCCTCTTACTTATTTTATTCTGAAATGTAGATGTCCATTCATCTACAAACCTTTCCACAAAGCGTTTAACTAGAAACATGACACCGATTTTTCGGTTCAAAGTATCACGTCTTCTGAATGCCTTTGGACATAAGTAAAAATTATCAGGATTATCAATGGTCAATCGAACCAGTTACAAAGAACGAAAGGTCAACCGGATCTCTGCTATTTGTAAAACATATTGAAATAAAAATAGCTACTTTCCCTGTCAACTGACTTAAAAGCACGTTTCGAAAATTAACAATTTATTCTAAAAAAAGTTCTCATAGCTCAAAGAAGACGACGGAGACGATGGAATTTTCAGTTCGAGCAGTCAAAAAAATATTGAGAAAAACATGATATAACTTTACGTAACCTGGCAGAAGAATTTTTGAATAAAAATACATGATATGGGAAAATTATCGTTCAGAAGAGAACTCATGTATTAAAAAAGGCAAAGCATCTTTAAGACGTCTCCTAGATATAAAGAGAACACGAAAAAAGATTTTACTTTGCTGCGCTCTCTCGGGAAAACTGCCCATCATTTCGGGAAGACAATATTCTTAATCTTTGGTAAAGCGAATGGCATTCAGCAAAAAGATAATTTTTTTAGTAGGTATTATAGAAGCGGAGATTGCAAATACAAATGAACGCTAATACTTCATAGCGGAAGAAGAAAAACTAACAAGAAAAAAGTGGAAGTGCATTATATTCGAAGGGGCAAACAATATTCGATATTTCAGTAACTTTTTAAATTCGACATTTTTTAATTGTTCGGGGCAAAAAAAACTGGCTTTTGTATTGTTTTGCTTACTTCGAAAAATAACATTGAATTCCACAATGAAAGACTTTCAATTTTCGAAAAATGCTCAAGAAATTTAAGATATTTCGTTTTATTTTCTTAATTTCATTTTTACCTTATTTTATTTGATAACGTTTTGTTTCTTCATATCGAAGAGATAAGTAATGTAACAAAAAAGGCATGAAGTATTTGGCGAATTAAGATTTTTTTCATGACATAAATTGATAAATGCATGGCAATCTGTTGAGTTGAAACAGTACAAATTAAAATAATTTAACAAAACGTACATTTTTTTCGAAGGACATGCTGTAAAATATCGATAAGTGAGCAATCAAATAACAGCAGTTCATCTTGAAAATGAGATATTAAATGTACTGAATTTATAAAATCTAAACTCATCGACGGTAAAATAGGATCCTGCTGCCACAGTCGTGTGAACGCTAGCTAATGAACTTTCATCGAAGTAGGTCCAAGTTCTAACCCTGATGAGGCATGGATGCTGTGTTTGTTTTACAGAACTAGCACCTTCCCATCCTGGAAACCATCTGCCGAAAGGTAGACACATGTGATTGCTTGTAGCCCAGTAAAGAAGCTCCAAGAGTCATTAAACCCCAAAACAGGAAAGGTTTAAAAATCTGAGAATAACATATATATATATAATAATAATAATAAAAAAACAAAAAAAAAAAAACAATGTACATTAAAGAGAAAGCAAAGTTCAGGCACCGGTTACAGCACAGGATTTTCGGAAATGAAAGGATAGAGTACATAATTGTTGTTATTCCAAAAATATCAATTTTAGGAACACAAGAACTGTACAAGTCACCAATACATAAGAGTTTAGAAATGATTGGGTCTGCATAAGGACAAACCATCGAGAAAATAGCATTTGATAAGCAAATACCAAAAAAAAAATATATATATATATATAGGCGCCAACCTTTTTGTGCCGCCCAGTGGCGCAGTGGTCTAAGCGATGGGCTCTGATCATTCGTCCGAAAGGGGTCCGGGTTAGAATCCCGGTGAGGCATGGATGTAGTGTTTGTCTTACGGCACTGGCTCCGTTCCTGCCTTGGAACCAGTAGACATAAAGTAGGGACGAGCAACTGCTTATAGCGCATTGTGTTGCTCACGGTGGTCGTTAAAACTCCAATAAAAAATATAAAAACCGTTTTGTGGAACTCAAAGGCCAGGGCGAATTAATCACCACTGGCAAGGCTCACACGGCTTCAGATGTAAATCTTGCTACATGAAGAAAAAGTCCATTGCAGAATCGTAAGCAGTATGAGTGGATTTTCTGAACTAATATGTACCTGAGCGCACCAGACAATGCAACGCCCATGTAAGCGGACAACACAGTGTTACACGCCCTTACGAAAGTCACTGCCTATTTAAAGGTGTTAAATAAATGTAGAAGGCCAGTTCCTAAAATTTCTAAAATTATCCTATTCACATTAAAATCAAAATTTTGATAATAAGGTGAAAACTAATAAATCAATCACAAATAATACACTGCCGGACAATTGCTAAGGACGGATGACAATAGCAACGATAGCAACCGTAAAATGGAAGGCAGGAAAATGTGGAAATTAGCATAAGTGCGGGATACAGTAAGACGTGTTGTGCGTATGCAAATTTTGGATTGCCGAACTTGTTCGTGACGTCATAGCGCTGATAAGAGATACAAAGGATTTGACGCGTATTGACCGTTGTTGTTCAAACGCAAAGTTGAAAGGGAAAAAAACAATTGACGAACTTGCAATTTTCAGTATGTCTTCCCAACATCACCTAGATGATTTTACGCATGGCCGTATTATTGGCAAGATTGAAGAAGGGCGAAAAATAACAGATGTTGCCAGGGAGTTCGACGTCAGCCACAGTGTTGTTTCAAGGCTTTGGAAATCATTTCAAACAAATGGAGAGTGTAGCAAACATCACGGGGAGGTCGTGTTCGCACTCCGACACCTGCAGAAGATCGGTACATAGTGCTATCAACAAAAAGACACAGGCACAGCACAGCTAGTGAGGTAGCAAATAAGTTTATGGCTGCTACTGGCAAGCGGATCTCCCGAAAAACTGTCGCCAGACGTTTGCATAGAGGAGGACTATACGCCCGCCGTCCTGTTTTGTGCATCCCATTTTCCATACATCACCGTACCGCCCGTTTGCAATGGTGCCATCAACATCTCAATTGGACTGATAACGACTGGTCTGCTGTCCTTTTCTCAGATGAGAGTAGATACAGTCTATCGTCTGATTGTCGACGACAACTGATCTGGCATGATAGTGGTACTGCATATTGTCCAGCAAACATACAGGAAAGGGACCGATATCCGACATGTAGTGTCATGGTATGGGCTGGCATCATGATCAATTTTCGTACGTTCCTCTATGTGCTTCCAACTGGGACTATGACCGGCCAACGATACATTAATGATGTTCTGCTACCTCATGTTCGCATGTTCCGTGGTGCTGTCGTTGATAGATTCATTTTCATGGACGACAACGCAACATGTCATCGAACAGTCGCTGTCCAGGAATGTCTTGAGAGCGAGGATATTCAATGCCTCGTATGGCCAGCACGTTCTCCAGATCTGAATGCCATTAAAAATGTGTGGGATGCTTTGGGGAGGAGTCTTGCTAGTCGACAATGCCCTCCAATAAACAAGGACACCCTCATCCGTGCACTGACAGAGGAATGGGATAAATTACCCCAACATCTGCTTGATATTGTTGTGCAAAGCATGACACGACGTGTGGAATCTTGCATCGCCCTCCATGGTGGCCATATCCCGTATTGACATCTTACGCCGGAACGCCTGCGGACGGTAATTGCATTTTTTCTCGTTTACGTATTCTGCACAAAATGGCCTGTTTGTCCCTTGAACACGTTCCAAAGCCTTCTGGATTTCAGAGCACAATAAATTGTCTTTTTTATAATGTCCTGGCATTCTGACATTATTTTATTTCACTTGGCATCCAACCACACTTACTTTTTTATGCGCTATATAGCCGTTTATGATCCGTCCTTAGCAATTGTCCAGCAGTGTATAACTTACTTAGAACATTTATCCCACTTTGGTGACACAATGGAAATAAACTTACCTGTTTAAATTGTCAGATTCCATGCCTCAACCACATAACTTTTTATATTATTATTGTGTGCATTTGTGTAACATTCATAAAACATAAAAAACATACTTTTGCATTTGGACATCAGAAACTAAAAGCGCGTCTGGTTATTAAAATATTACTGTACATACACTGCTGGCTACCCAAAATGCAACACCAAGAAGGACAAAAGATAGCAAAGCCAGATGTACTGGACACATAACAACAGATACAAAGATGAAACGATTGACAATACAGGCCCGTGCGACTTGCGGAACACGCAGACGTCAATAGTTCGTGGGGCTCCCATGGCTAGAAATAACGGCCACTACACGCAGCGGCATTGAATGAAAGAGGCTTTGGATGTGGGCTTGGGGTACGTTGGTCCAGGCTGCTTTTAAACTTTGCCACAGTTCATCAAGCGCTGCCGGGGGTGGTGCTTGCCGGGCTACACGGATGCCGATCAGCGACCAGACGTGTTCGATGGGCGACATATCGGGAGAACAGGCGGCTCACGGCAGCAATGACACCTGGTGGGCTGTGAAGAATTGTTGCACGATGCGTAGCACGTGCGGGCGCGCATTGTCCTGTTGAAACGTGGCCGCCGACCCGTCCTGCAAGTAAGGGAGGACTACAGTTTAAAAAACGTCGGAGATGTAGCGGTGGCTGTCGAGTGTATTATCGATGCGTACCAGAGGGGTGCGGGTGTCATATCCAATTGCCCCCAAACCATAACTCCAGGCGACGGACCGGTATGGCGATGCATAATGCAGGCGTCATACAGTCGTTCGCCGCGGTGACGCCACACGCGGATCCGAAAATCGTGGTGCTGCAGGCAGAAGCGGGATTCGTCGGAGAATACCATTTCGTGCCATTCCGTAGTCCAGGTGCGGCGTTCAACGGCACACTGCCGCCGCACTCGCCGGTGATGTAACGTCAATGGTAATTGGAGCAATGGGCGCCGTGCGACAAGTCCCCGCTCCTGCAGACGACGACGAACAATACGTGCTGACACAGGTTGTTGCTCAACACACACTAATTCCTGTGCTAACGTTCGTGATGTGGCGGTGCGAGCTGTCAATGCCCGCCGCACAACATGCTGGTCCTTTTGTACGGTGGTGTGTCGTGTCTGCGGCAATCGCTCACGTCGTTCCGTTCGTCCCTCCTGCACCCAGCGAATCCATACTCGCCTCACTGTGGTTAAACGTCGTCCCACATGGGTGCCGATGTCTCGGTACGATAAACCGCTGTCGCGATAAGCCACTATTCGTCCTTTGTTGAACTCCTAAACGTGCTGAAATGACTGCCGTATTCTGCGACGAGGCATTAGGAAGCTTCCCTCGTAAAGGTCCGGCAGCACAACACACTTCCACTACTTACACCTCGCCTTCTGTGCACCCTTCTTATAGTACTTCTCGGTGGCGTGACGGGCGCCCATGATTTGCATATGCCCTGCAATGCTAATCGTTTGCATGTCTTCTCGCGGGCGACGCATGCTGCGAATTTCAGGGTAATCGGATGCTTCCTTTTTGGTGTTGTATTTTGGGTGGCCAGCAGTGTATATGTTTTTCATCGTCATTATTGACAGGTTTTGACCTATTATACTAATAAATCTCTTAAGGTCATAGCAAAAGGTAAAATTATTCCGATGCCCTTTATTAACTCGTTTAAACACGCCATTTGACTTTTGTGCTTTAAATTAGTAATTTGGTAAATTTTCGAAAAGCTTCAAATTGTTGTACTGTCACCCAAAACAGAGGAATATCACTCAGGAAGAATGCTAAATTAGAAACCAATGAGACCTGTAAAAGCAAATCCTCTTTTGCGCTGGATATTTGTTCTTACCTATACACTCAAGGGCCAGAAAAACTGGTACACCAGTCTAACACTTGGTAGGTCCTACACGGAAAATCAGAACTGCAGAAATACGACGAGACATTGACTCCACTAGCTTCTGGAAATATGCTGTAGGTAAACAACATCATACTTCCTGCAGAGCGTTCCACAATTCGGGTGAATTCCGAGGTCTCAGATTCCTGTGTTCGATAGCGCGTTGCATGACATCCCAAATGTGTTCAATCACGTTCATATCTGGAGACATGGTTGGAAATGGCAACACCCCAAACTCAGATGAGTGCTCCTCTAACCATAATTTGGCGTCCCGACATTTGTGTGGGGGTGTATTGTTCTGTTGGAACAGGCCCAACCCATCAGCATGAATGCAGGACATGAACGGGTGTACCTCGTCAGAAAGGATGCGCACATATCGTTGGCCGGTCACAGACATTTGTAGACGTACCAGGAGTTCCAGTGAAATCCAGCTAAACACACCTCATACCATTACGGAACACCCAACAGCCGGTACAGTTCCCTGTTGACAGGCGGGATCCACGATTTCATGGGGTTTGCGCCACACACGAATCCCTCCATCTGCCCGATACAGTTGGAAACGCGACTCGTCAGACCAGGCTACTTGTTTCCGGTCATCAAGTAGTCCAGTGGAGGTGTTGCCGTGCTCAAGCGAGGCGCATAGCTCTGTGCCTTCCACCCATCAAGGTGACTCGAGTTGGGCGTCGGCTCCCAAAGCCAATATCGTGCAAGGTACGTTGCACAGTCCGGACGCTGATACTTGTTGACGCTCCAGCATTGAATTCCGATGATACCTGCGAGAGTGTTGCACGCCCATCGCGTGAAACGATTCTTAACAGTTGACGATTGTCACGTTCACCCAATGTCTTTTTCCGTCCATACTGGTACCGTAAGTTGGAGGTTCTGCGTAATTCTTGTAGACACGGTACACCCTTGCAATGGTCTTTCGTGAAAATCCGAACTTCGTTTCTACATCCGAAATACTATGGCCCATCTCACGAGCGCCAACTATGACACCGCGTTGAAAATCGCTTAAATCGTCTTTACTTGTCATTCTCATGCCGAAAACAGCTCTGATAGCTGGCAAGGATATCTATCGCTTTTTATATGCACTGACGGGCGCAACCGGGTACGCGCATAGGTGACGTTGCCATGTATTTTGCGTAAGCTCGTCTGTACCAGTTTTTCTGGCACTTCAGTGTATATGTACAGTAATATTTTAATAACCAGACGCTCTTTTAGCAGATAACGAGTAACAGCTAAATGAGCAGAATTCACTCGGAAACAGTTAAGACGGAGCTGTGAAAAATCACGAAGAGCATGATGGGTAGCAATGGCAGAGTGAGGAACGTTTATTGGGCGATCACTGTTACTCACGGTTTTCAGCAGCAGGTGGTACCTGTGACTTTTCGATAACGTGATCAAATCACAGATAGTGAAATAACGCTTATCTCTATTGTATACGTAGAATACAGTTTTTGTCGCCTTTTATTAGGCATTTAAGTTAAGAAAGCTAAATGTTTTTCATCTGTTAGGGTTCTGAAGACTAAGAGCTTCAGCAATATTTAAATGTGACTTTCTGTTTTGAAAATTTCGCATATGCCTACATAAACACGCCTCCCAAAAAAAACCAAAGATTAGAGGATACTAGCTCTTTGTAGGTAAATGAAAAACGATTTCTCTGCTAAGATCACTGACTAATTTGCAGATAATTAATTTTATTTGAAGCGCAATATCAATTTTTGTCGAATGTTTTGCCTTTAATTCAATATGTTCTGTCGGACGTATTCAATGTAACGTAAATTAAAGTCCTAAAAAGAAAAATTTCCACCTTGCTACTCTTTGAAGAATGTTTCTTATAGAGTATTTGCCTCAATTTAAATAGAAATAGATATGCTGTAACGAAATAAATCGCTTATTCATAAACACTACTTTAAAACCAATAATCATTTTCTCTCGCTACAGCCTTTGATGCAGGACACAGGAAATATAGTATTAGTGTGACAGAAGTAGATATGTCTTAAATAAATGAAAAATAAAAGCTGATAATTATAATGATAAACATGAAATTTCTTAAGATTTTTGAAGTTACCCAGAAGCCAGTTTTTAGCATTTTATTCGATTCCAGGAAACATTTTTTCTTACAACCATTAGTAACAAAACAGTGTTATTCTCTACTGTAAATGAACACACTAAATAGTTATATTTCTCTGCATATAAATTTGTAAAAATAATTGCTAACAGTATCAAATATCTTAGTTTACTTTCAAATATTTGGTTGACAGAGGACGGAACGTACTATCCATCAGGCTAGAGCATCATTTCGCCTGCTATTATCTTGATTCTAACCGTATGGTCTAGACCCACATGTGATTAGAGATACGATCTGCTCAAAACGCGAAAAGACGCCGAAAAAGCGTCCCGTTTTTCTGTTTGAGTTACGACATAAGTGACCGCATGGTGGCTCTAGTTACACGCACAAACTTCACAATTTATTCCCTTGCCGTATTGAGGTTTCTTTGGAATTTGCCGTTGAAGCTTACCTTTCTAAAGTCCAAAAATGTGGTACCAATTGATGCATATGTAATATTTTTATTGAAATAAGTTAGCGTCATCCTTTTAACTGCCTTTTATTGCATGAATGACGTATGAAATATTTATTCTTATTGGGGAGACCCAGAAGTTCATTTCATTCTCAACTTTCCGTATTTACAAATTGTCTAGTATAAAAATCGAAATATTTAATAAAGAAATTGCGTAGAATTTAAAATAGAGGGAAAACAACAAAATTTCCACCTCTACTGATTCGAAATTTAATGATCTTCTCCACGCTAAATTAAAAACTACGAAAGCCTACGAACATTCTTGGAATTGTTAAGTGAGGGACTGGGAACATGTTTTCTTGTTGTGTTGGCCAAGGTCTGGTTTGATATCAAAACTCGGAACCATGGGCGGGAATATGTCTGGATTTTTCAACCTGGCTATTCAGTGGGGAACGGTGGTAAAGCAGACAAGCGAAACAGCTAATTTCAAACACGGAGTGGATCGGTCGGCCCGTGAAGACGGTAGCCAGTACTAAAGTCTTCTGATTGAATATGTGTTGCTTCGCGTTCTCATAACTTCGGGAAATGGGAGTCCATTTGACTTAAGGGATTTTATTTATTATTCTTTTGCGCAGGTTATTTTTACTAATAAAAAAAGAAACCTCAAGAAAACTTTGAAGTGAATTTTTCGAACAAAAATAGATCGCCAATTCAAAAAAAAAAAAGAAAAAAAAAACTTTGTTCGTCCGGTAGGATGACAAATTTAAAGAATAAACCTGACTCCTCCTCCAATATCTACCGGCTGCAAACGGGCGGACGGCAGATTTCCGCAGCCCTGGTTCATTTGTAACATAATAAAAACCTTGGTCATCTGACTAATTTTCATGTTCATGTTCAAAAACTTGCAGTTCAATATCGTAATTTATTCATATTAAAAGGTATATTCGTCTGAGCCATTTTAAGTATTAACTGAGGCCGTCCTTCAATTAGATGGGTGGGGACATACATGATAACCAACTTTTAGTATGGGCTATGTTGCATAACGCATGTGAAAAGCCCTTTGAAGAGTTTCTTTTCAAGCTCTACTCTTCTCGTCCCTGGTTGACTAGAGCTTGAATCCAAGAGGCAAGTTTCTTTCAAGTTGATTGTGGATTTAAGGGAACATATCTTCCTTTCCGTGTGTTCTGAGAATTCTCATGCTCCTTTCTGGTACTCATGCTTTCTTTTCGGCTGATACTAACAGGATTCTACTTGCTTTGCAAAAGGCAGCACAAGAAGCGTAAGTTACCCAAGGCAAAAACAATGCCAGTCAAATTAAAGGATTTACTTGCTTTGCAAAGTCAATACTTTATTCAACTGAAAAAAGCGTAGGTTACTCAGACATACGACTTTAAACATCTCTTTACGTCAATCAATCTTAACGACTTAAAGCGCATTTGCGATATTTTATATGACGAATACCATCATATACTAAAAATAACAAGAGACACCTGAGGTCAATTAAAAACCATGTGTATATTTAATAACTATCTGGCTTTGAGTTCAAAAATATATCTCCGAGCAAAAGGAATACCTATGGGCTCAGTCTGTTCTAGCATTCTAGCAAATTTATACCTGCATGTATATGAAAGAATATTCACTCATCTGCCTGAAAATAGTAAACTTTTTAGCTATATAGACGACTTAATAGTTTTTAACTTGAACAATTTTCACACAAAAATAAAGGAAATCTATCCAGAGAGTTTGGACCTAGTTTTGACTGGATTTTGTGACTAGAATGTGCCATATCTAGACATTGAAATCAATAATGGTGTTACCACTATTTTTGACTAAAGAAAAAGCTATACTTTTAAAGTGCATTTTTAAGCGACTGGGAATCAAACATTTCCACCCAGGTCTTCAGAAATATCGTCATATCTGAATATTTTAGATGTATTCACCTAAGTTATAACTCAGAAGCTCTCATCATACAATTAAAACAACTATTTAACACACTGCTTTCTAATGGATTTCCACTTCCATTTCGTAAGAGATATTTTGGTCAACTTTTAAATTGTAACATTTTAAAAAAATACTTTGTCCAGCACAAACAAATTACTTTCACCAACTGACTAACAAATGACCACACAAAGTTAAAACTTTCTTCTCTCTAAACTCACCACATGACAGGTCTCTTGTGGTCGGTAACTCTTACAGGCAACACTTCCTACTTACCTATCTTTGCTATATTCTGTTACACCTAGTACTTACTGCACAAAAGTCTAATACACTCCAATAACTGATATTGACTTGGTTGGATATCTAGTGTCTAAATGCCTGGAATAGGTTTCAATGTCTTAATATATCTCTGCATGATTTGATCTGCAATGATATTAGTGAATTTTGTTGTTTGCTTGCTTTTTTATAACTTCTTGGCTTGATTATTTCGGTGACCTCGGGAACAAACGAGTGACTTGCAACATTTTGCCTATACCCGTATCGAAAGGTCACCTGGGCCAGTGCTCCCCTCAAGAGATTGGCCCTATATTTCATTCCTTATAATTATTGTGTCATTTACCTATTTACTTCTTTATTTCGTCTTGAATTAAGCATTCTACAGCTACAGAAAGTACAAATTTTCAAGGCTACTTAGTCTGTTCTGTGTGATTTTCAATGATTTGCGATACTTTATATATCATCATCATCATCATCATTGTCAACCATTATCAATCCACTGCTGGACGAAGGTCTCCCCAAGTTTCCTCCACAACGGTCTGTCTTGTGCCAGTCTCCTCCATGTCACTCCCGCATACTTTCGAATTTCATCCACCCATCTTCCATGTGGTCTTATTCTGGGTCTTTTCCTGTCCCTTGGAATCCAATCTAAAATTTCGGCTGTCCATCGATGGTCTGTCCTTCTGGCAGTATGTCCAGCGCATTGTCATTTCAGGAATGTTACTCTGATCATGATGTCTTCCACTCTTGTCATTTTTCGGATCCACGTGTTCCTCTTCTTATCTCTCCTGGTTACACCAAGCATGCACCTCTCCATGCTTCTTTGAGTTGTCTGCAGCCTTTGTATGTCTCTTTTAGTTAAGGTCCATGTCTCTGCACTATACGTAAGCACTGGAAGGATGCATTGATCAAACACTTTTCTTTTAAGACATAATGGCATATTGCTCTTGAAAATTATGCTGTTTCTTCCAAAAGCTCTCCAGGCAAGTTTTGTACGCCGATTAATTTCTTCACTAATGTGACCCTCACTTGATATCTGCTGTCCAAGATAAACGTACGTGTCTGTTATCTCCAGCTTTTCTCCATCAATCGATAAATCTTCATTTCTTGTAAAAGCATTGAACATCACTTTTGTCTTCTGAAAGTTCATTTTTAATCCCAATTCTTTACTCTTGTCAGCAAGTTCCTGCATCATACTCTGTAGTTCCGATGGGGTAGTTGCAAAAATGACTATGTCATCAGCAAAACGAAGGTGGGTTAGATAATCTCCATTAATCTTTATCCCTTTGTTTTCCCAGTTCAGTGATTGAAAGACATTTTCCAATGTAGCATTAAAGAGCTTCGGAGATATGGTGTCACCTTGTCTCACTCCTTTTCCAATTTTTATGTGTGTTGTATTTTCAAATAACAGAATCTTTGCACTTGCATTTTCATAGATGTTATTAATAATATTAATGTATGCATCTTCAATACCGCAGGATTTCAGAGCCATTGCAACTGCTGATGGTTTCACCGAATCAAAGGCTTTTTCATAATCGATAAAAGCCATGCACAATGGAAGTTCATATTCCCTCGCTCTTTCAATTAGTTCTCTCAGTACGTGGATATGATCTATTGTGCTGTAGCCACTCCTGAATCCAGCTTGTTCTCTCGGTTGAGCCATGTCCAGTGTTACCTTCAAGCGGTGTGAAAGAACTTTAGTGAAGATTTTATAAACCACTGATAGGAGGCTGATAGGTCTGTAGTTCCTGAGATCCTCAATGTCACCTTTTTTATGTAGCAAGATCATTGTAGCGTTGTTCCAATCCTCAGGAATTTTCCCTTCATTAAGGCATCGAGTGAAAATTTGGGCGAGTACTGTTTCGATTTCTCCACTTGCTTCTTGTATGATGTCTACAGTAATTCCATCTTCTCCTGGAGCTTTTCCCCGCTTCATGTTCTTGATTGCATGTGCAACTTCTGCTGGAAGGACTGCAAGAACTCTGGTACCTTTCATGATGCCTGGAGTACATGTATCATCCCTTTCATATAATTTGGAGTAGAAATCTTTTACTCTTGTCAAAATTTCGCCTCTATTTCTTGTTACAGAACCATCTTCTTTTCTCAGTGCCATAATCTGTTTTTTCCCCTTACTGAGATGTCCCTTTGCTATCTTTAGGCTTTGGTTGTTTTCAATTGCTTTCCTTACTAGTTCACAGTTGAATTTCCTTACGTCTTCAGTGATACTTTTTCGTACTGTCTTGCATAGCTCTATATATTCCACTTTGGAAGTCACATCTTCTTTAGTTGTCCTCATCTCTCTTCTTTTTTGCATCAACATTTTGGTTTTTCCTGATAATTTGTTCACGTGCAATTTGTTCTTAGACCCAGCTAATTTTGTTGCTGTTTCCATAAGAGCTTTGGTTACTTTTCTGTTAACTTCAGAAATATCCACTTCTTCCGATGTTAGGCCTTCTAAAGCAGATAATCTGTTCTTCAGTTCCAATTTGAAGGTATTATGGTGTTTTTTAAGGTTGGTTATGTCAATACATTTTGCTTGTCTTATGAGCTTGCTACGTTCGAGCTTAGTGTTGAGGTGCATCTTACATCTCACCAATCTATGGTCACTGCCTGTGTTGAACTTGTTTAGCACACTGCAGTTTTCTATGACGAATTTTTTGTTACACATAATAAAATCAATTTCACTTGTCGTCCCATTTGGATGTCTCCATGTCCATTTCCTGTGTGGCTTTTTCTTGAAAAAGGAGTTCAAGATGAAAAACCCTTCTGCCTCTGCAAACTCTACGAGAGTATTTCCACGCTGGTTTCTGTTGCCGTGACCGAATTTACCTACTGAAGTTTCATTCTGTTGCCGTTGCCCTATTTTTGCATTGAAATCTCCCATAATTATCTTCAAGTGCTGCTTACCTTTATTATTTAGATCACGAATTTCCTCATAAAATTCTTCAATTTCTTCTTCAGCATGACTTGTGGTGGGTGCATAAGTTTGAATAATCTGAGCCTGGTATCTTCTCGAGAGTTGGATAACGAGTCGTGCAGCTCTGTCAGAGGAACTTTCAACTTCTACAACTTTATCCTTCAGTTTCTTGTTTATTATAAATCCAACACCACTAGTTCTGCCAGTATCTGTCCCACGATAGTAGAAGAGATGTCCACTTTTCAGTTCAATGAGATCTTCTCCTTTTCTCCTTACCTCACTTAGCCCGACGATGTCCCACTTGATCCTTTGTAGTTCCTCTTCCAATTCAAGAAGCCTTGAATCAGAAGATAGGGAGCGTCCGTTGTACGTAGCCAAGGTCAGCATCAGATGGCAGCCTAGTCCGGTCCTCCGGGGATTCTTAGCACCCTCTGCCTTCATGTCGCACTGGTCGCTGCCTTGGCCAGGTACATTCCAGCTGCCGGAGACTGAGGGCCAAGATTTAAGTTGTGGAGTCATTTTGGAGGGGTTTGGCCATAACTCACCACGCTGGCCAAGCGGGTTGGTGAGTGTGGGATAGCATTTCCTCTAATCCCGATGGTATAGTTATACCGCTATTGGCGGTCGTCAGAGCCCCTTTAGTGGGAACAGGATGTACCACGAGAAGGCGGGGTTGACATTTGTCAAGGAGAGGCTGTGATGTTACGCATCACCTGACCTTACATCCCACTTTATATATATATATATATATATATATATATATACGATTTCAGTTGGGACCTATTTTTGTCGCAGGCAGTCGGCCGGTAGTGGCCAGATACTATCCGCAGAGTTAGACCTGGTCCTACGTCAAACTCCTTTACGGTTTTAGCCATTGAAACAGGAGTTGCAAAACTCCTTTAAAAATAGTAATTAAACAAGCCACAAGACCAACAGTTGATCCAATGAAACTATAATTATATTTAAAATTTCCTATTAGTTAGTGACAACCACGGTTTTGGTACATCAAAATTTAAGTCACAAAACTGAAAATAACTACGTTCCATACTTCAGTGGCTCAAGAGATATTTGTTTCTGTATAACGGAGTGTAGATTCAAACAAATTTTAGAACTCTTACAAAGTTTCTTAAAATAAACATGCAGGTTCAAGACTAATCAAATAAAGCTCACTGTCAAACTCGACATATACGCAAAGAAAAACAAAATTAAACAATAAAAATTCATTGTTAAACTGAGAAGATCACAGTTATATCGAAGCCCTACGTTTTGCGGTGAACCATAAACCTTATCCTAAATTAACGCTTTAATTTATATCTGAAAATAAACATTATCCCACGTTTTCAGGTTATTTGCCAGAGTATATAAGATGTGACTTTAACACCAGTCTGTAACGGTAAAAATAACCTTGATGATAACTACTGAAGAAATTTATCTCTGCATTGCTAAAGCTTTTTGCGCCTAAATTAACTATACTTGTTTCTCATACAAGTTCTCGAGACAGCGTAATTGTTTTGATTTGGGTAATAGAACCTCGATTTCAGAAAGTGTAACCATATTAGTAATCCGAATTTATTGGCGTAGAATATAAATCACAGATTCCAAGTGTTCGCACATCAACCAAATGATGCTTTACTAGGCAGGTAGATAACAAACTGCAAACTGGATAATAGAACGCTTCAAAATTTTTAACACATAGACTTTACAATAAATGAACAGATGAAAATGCAATTATTCATTCGAAGTCACGAGAGACCACAAGTACGTTTAGTACGCGAATCCTGTCAGGAAAAAAAGGCATACACTATTTCAAGAATTGGTTCCAAATTCGGGGTAACTTTTGCCAGACGGTATTATTCGAGGATTCACTGTTAGTAATGATATTCAAACTTTTTCGAATGGCAGTGGATTTAGGAGTAAAGTAGTAAGCAAATTCCTGTATCTCATCACACATAGGATCAGGTGACTTAAAATGGACTTCCATGGATAGTACCGTCGGAAATTATCATTTCTTTGATTCCTTGTACTCGTTGACTATAATGCTAAAAAGCGTTTGGTCATTCCAAATAATGTAGGTTGGAGCCGTACGGATATTGTAAAGCATCCTGTTGGTTACGGAATTCGGGGTAGACGAACTTACTAACGCCGGCCACTACGAATAACTGCTTGCGGTAAATATCCCACCACAATGCTGTATCTGTATCCAAAAGCGGCTCTACTCGTATTATTCGTGGACAATTATGGCTCATGTAAACGTTACCGCCTCGTGCAGAAATTTTTGCTGATATAGTATCTCGGTATGAAACGTCTTGAATGGCCCATTAAATCACCTGTTCTGTACACAATAGAACATGGATGTGATGTTGTGGAACTTCAGACCGCATTACAGAGAGACTGTTTGCAGCTTCACACAATCTTCAAGAAGAGATTTTTAAATGGGGTAGCGGGCATTCTGAGGAAAAGAAGGAACACGAAGCGTTAGGTAGGTGATTGTAATTCAGTTAGCACTCAGGACAGAAGCCCTGAATTTGAAATTAGAACTCATCAAAGAACTGATCACAATGATAAAAAAACAATTACAAATATTCTCCATATCTCGATTTCACCACCTTGACTGTGGTGTTGATGATAAAAAATATTTTTTGAATATTTTGAAATTGTATCATTGTGAATCAAAACAAATCGTACGCATTTCGCACGACGTACTAAAATTTACGACATTCGTATATGAAACATCAACTTTCTTTGTTTGGGTCGCCTCGGGAGAGCAGTGTTAAACGCTGGATCCTGGCCGATCATCCAAAATGAGTTCTGGCTTGAATATCATTGAAGCATGAGTGCAATGGTTTTGTCCCTCGCGGCCCGAAAATGGGGACAGCCGACTTCTTGTAGCGCTTTGAGTTGCTCACGGTGTTCGTTATACAGCCAAATAAAAAAAGAAAAATATACTGATTAGAATAATGAAACGAACACTGGGTATTCCATATGTCTGACATTTTACACTGCTTGCCACCCAAAATAGAACACCAAGAAGGAAGCATCCGACTGGCCTGAAATTCGCAGCATGCGGCGACCGCGAGAGGACATGCAAACGATTTGCATTGCAGGGCATATTCAAATCATAAGCGCCCAGCATGCCACCGAGAAGCACTATAAGAAGGGTATACCGAAGGCCGGATGTAAGTAGTGGAAGTGTGTTGTGCTATCGGACCTGTGCGTGGGAAGCTTCCTGGTGCCTCGTCGCAGAATACGGCAGTCATTCCAGCACGTTTCGGAGTTTGACAGGGGACGAATAGTGGCTTATCGCGACAACGGTTTATCGTACCGAGACATCGGCGTCCGTGTGTGACAACATCCAGCCACAGTGATTCGAGTATAGATTCGGTGGGTGCAGGAAAGACGAACGGACAGACTTGAGCGATTGCCGCAGCCGCGGCCCACCACCGAATAAGAGGACCTGCAATTTGTGCGGTGGGCATTGACGGCTCGCACCGCCACATCACAAACGTTAGCGTAGGAATTAGGGTGTGCTACGCAACAACCTGTTTCAGCACGTACCGTTCTACGTCGTCTGCAGGAGCGGGAACTTGCCACACGGTGACAATTGCTCCGATTACCATTGACTTTACACCACCGGCGAGTGCGGCGGCAGTGGGCCGTTGAACGCCGCACCTGGACTACGGAACGGCAAGACATTGCCTTCTCCGACGAACCCTGCTTTTGCCTGCAACACCAGGATGGTCGGATCCACGAATAGCGGCACGGCGAGAGACTGTATGACACCTGCTTCATGCATCGCCATACCGGTCCGTCGCCTGGCGTTATGGTTTGGGGCGCAATTGAATACGACACCCGCACCCCTCTGGTACGAATTGCCGGTGAACTCAACAGCCACCGCTACATCTCCGACCTTTGGAGCCGGTAGTCCTCGCTTTCCTGCAGGTCCTGCCAGCGGCCACATTTCAACAGGAGAATGCGCGCCCGCACGTGCCACGCATCGTGCAACAATTCTTCAAGCCCCACCAGGTGTGACTGCTGCCGTGGACCGCCTGTTCTCCCGATATGTCGCCCATCGAACACGTCTGGTAGCTGATCGGCAACCGAGTGGCCCGGCAAGCACCATCCGCGGCTACGCCTGACGAAATGTGTCAACGTGTGGAAGTAACCTGGAGCGACATAACCCAAGCCCACATCCAAAGCCACTTTTGTTCGATGCTGCGGCGTGTAGCGGCCGTTATTGTGAGCCATGGGGTTGACACGAACTATTGGTGTCTGCGTGTTCCCCAAGTCGCACGGGCCTGTAAGCTCAATCGTTTCATCTTTGTATCGGTTGTTATGTGTCCAGTAAGTCTAGCTTTGCTATCTTTTGTCCTTCTTGGTATTGCAGTTTGGGTGGCCAGCAGTGTATATTAAATTTCCCCGAAAACCGAAAAATGAGGTGTTATTTGTCACAACTACGGAAAAAGATCTGATCAAAATTTAGAGGCAATCCTGAACAAATAAGTGACTCCTGAAACATTTTGTTTAGAACAACATTCTCGTTCAGTTAACGTTTTGACAATCAGACTTATGATTTCTACGTACGAATCCCTGCTATCTACAAGAAAAATGGAACACTATATCCAGCGATTTCTAAAGATCACCTTCTGACAAAAAGAAAATTTTAAAAACAATGCCGCATTTATTTACGCTTTCCAACTGTAGGCTGAAGAAGCGTATATGCTCTAGCTTTGTCCGTCAGTCCGTCCGTTCGTCTGTCCGTCAGTCCGTCCGGTCGTCTGTCCGTCAGTCCGTCTGTCCGCACGATAACTCGCGCAAAAATGATTCGATTTCGATGAAATTTGAGTATGTGGTAGGTAACAAGCTGGGAACAAACCGTATTGGAAATGGGTTCAAAGGTCAGGACGTAGGATTGGGATCCATTACATTGCCCTTATGCGTTATACCTTGCGTAAAATGCTTAGGTTAAGACAAAACTTTAGTATGTCTTTCCGGAAGTATACATTACTGGTTCTTTTGAATATCATCGAAATTAGGTCAAAGGTCAGGTCATAGGAGGAGATTTATTTTACAGCCATTATCCTCATAACTTGAGTAATAACTCTAGTAATGATTTCTGGTATGTTGGGAAGCGTTTCATAATCAATGCATTGTATAAATTTACTAACTTGTTTAACTCGCATTTGCTGCAACATTTCTTTTTAACAGGAGAGAAATGTTCCGTACGCAAAAAAGTCGTCAATTTCATTCCTTGATACATAAGGTTCGTCCTAGACTGCCCAAAAACGGTGAATACACAGCAATTACTTGAAGTTTGTACATCTTCTCATAATCCTTTTTTCACGCTCTCTAACCGTAGGCTGAAGAAGCGTGTATGATCCAGCTTCGTCCGTCTGTCTGTCTGTCCGCACGATCACTCGCGTAAAAATGGTTCGATTTCTATGAAATTTCATTATGTAGTAGGGAACAACCTGGCGAAGAACCCTATTGAAAATGGATGAAATTGTGTCAAATGTCAGAGCATAGGAGCGGGATACATCCATCGCCTTTACGCGTCATAACTTACATAAAAATGTTACGATTGTAACAAAACTTTATCATAATGTTTCGGAGGTGTATTAAACCGGTTCTGTTGAATATCATCTAAATGAGATCAAACGTGAGGACACAGGAGCGAGATTTATTCTATAGCGTTTATCCTCATAACTTCAGTAATAACTTGGAAAAAATGCTTCGATTGCGACGAAATACAATACGTTGTTCCGTAACGACTTGATTAGCAGTTCCGCCAAAAATGTTTTTCGTCAGCAACTGATGGCAGCGCTCATGCGTGAGATTCGTTAGTCATTATTTTCACACGACAACTTCCGTTAAAATTTGCCCGATTTAAATGGGATTTTTAATTATAAAACTGCTTATGTGTGGTAACTCTTGATAATGGAAATAGGTGACACGGGCGCAAAGAGATTTAATTTTGATGTATGTGAACCTCAAACGTTATACCACAGCTTAGTCCCCTCAAAACCAAGGCATTTTCCTATGATTTCTGGTTTGTTGGAAAGCGCATGATAATCAATGCATTGCATGATTTTACTAACTTCTTTAACTGTAAAGTGTCTTTAAATTGTTAAATACAAATGGTATACCAGTGTGTCATAACTTTCCTTTTCAAAATTTCAGATGCATGTTTCTGAAATTATTTCGTTAATCAGTTCATATAAAGAAAATGGTTCCCAATCGGATCATTTCCAAAGTTTCGGACTGTACAAACTACAAACAGTAGTTATGTATCATGAGAGAAATACGGAATTACACCATATAATACAAATTTTGAAGATGACAAATCAAATTTTGGTGTAAATATTATCTCAATGTCATCTAAAATTCCGATTATCATCTTCAAAATTTGTATTGTATGGTGTAATCAAGTATTTCTTTTATGATTTATCTGCTCCTCCGGGCAATCACGAGATAGTGTTCTAAACCTCCATTTCGATAAACATGAATGCCGGTTGCTTTGACTAGCAAATCCTGTGATGGTTATATTCAAATTAATGGGAAACTTGATCGTTCAGGGCGGTGTAGTGGTTAGCATACCCGGGCGTTATCTGGGAGGCGTGGATTCGAGTCCCGCTGCAGGACGACGAAATTTTAAAGTTTTGGGATATTACGTGACTTATCATCCTTGTCATATTTACACAAAAATTCGTATTATCATCATCAAATTTGTATTAGTTATGCACGTTATTATTTTTTTGGCTACAAAACAAAAAAGTTTTATTTTTCTGAAACAATGAAAGTTTTCCGTCTTTAGCACGATTTAATAATAAAAGATGAGAAATGTATACAATTAAAACCATGAGCCCTTTCGAGGCAGCGGCTGCTTCATCTTTAGATGTAATAAATAGAAACACATTTAATCTATATATAATATAGATCATTGAATTCTGGGAAGAATGGTAAGTTATTAGCCAATAGTAATATACATGCGCCAAATTGTTGCGATACTGTTGGCCCAATGGTCTGTGAAGAAATTATGGAAATATATTACAGAAATAAGAAACCGTGTAGGGTGGGGTAAACATTCAATTTTAAGTTTATATTACAATATCTCCAAACGTTATGTAACTCATAGGGGGCATGTTCATTACAACATTGCTCACCGGAAGTCTCTATATACACACTTTCTGCAATTAAAAGCTGACCAAGTTTACTAGAAGTATTAATTATTCTAGCATTACTCCTGTCGGGATTAAGATAAGATCATCTTGTATAACAGATTTGGCTAGTTATGTACAAAACATGCCTGTTTCAATATTGTACTTATGTTCTTTAATTCGTAATTTAATATTACGTTTTGTAGAACCCACATAATTAGAGGCCGTTTGTCCTGTAGTTGCCTTAACCAGCGGGATATTGTAATACCCCACTGTCCCATTTTGCTGTTCTGTTCAAGATCCTTACGAACTACTAAAAATACGTTTCGTGTTCGTGGACCAAATTTCAAGCCATATGGTTTACATTGTTGTATTAAGGTTCTCGTTAAATGTGGATTATATTGCATAGAGAATACATATATGGAATTGCAGTTGGAGTTTCTTAACAGGGTAGTATGTAGGGCATATTTGACCTTGCCAAATACTTTCCTAATCAAATATTTAGGGAACTCTTAATGCTCAGCTAAACCAAAAATGTAGTTAACTTTTTGCTGAAATGATTCAGTAGTTGATGAATGTGAGTGTGGTCTAAAAAAATAGAATAATGCTGACAACTTATGCTGTTTATGGTGGGATGAATTACAAGGTACTAAAACAGGTGTATGACAGGGTTTTCTTTATACACAAGTGGTAATGGAATTAAGGCTATTATCCTTAATTGCTATGGTCCTTTTTGGATAAATTTGTGGATAGTTGTGCAACCATTACATAATTAATATCTCAAATATCACATTATATCCGATAGAGAGGAAATCTGCTTATCTTTCCTTTGTAAAATATTCGTTGAAACCGGGAGATTTTAAAAATTATGTAACAAGAAATAGGAAAAAATGTGCAGGAAAACAATGGAAATCACAGCCTCTCATTATAAAATTGTTGATGTCTATTGATTTTCTCCGACATATCCTTTCAGATTTTTCTCACTGCTACAAGAGTACCTCTGCACCCAACCAATGAGAAGAAGATATCCTTTTCAAAAGATACAATTGAGATTTACGCTTTTACTTTAAAGTCTCGTAACTACTATCTCAGTAGAAATATGATTTGCAAATGAAATATTAAACTTCTGCTTTATTATCATGTGTAACTAACATTCCATAGGTGTTCTCGACATTAAACTTTTGCATGTTTGTTTTACCTTGATGTTCAAATCCTCTGGATGTCACTCACAAATCATATGAAACATTCAAACTAAATACAAGTTCACCAATCAGATATGTTATTTGATTAACAGATTTCAAGATACACTGTAAAATTTATGATAAGCAGAAAAAGTATCAGCGACATAATATTCGTGTACCTAAAAAACTACGATCGTTCAAGCCAAAAAAAACATTGAACTTCCAAGTAACTGCTAAAGAAATCCAATTTGCCCAATTTCATATGTACGGCAAGAAACGAATTTAGTAATTCAAGTAAAAGTGTGTCACCAAGGGACATCACATACAAGCATTCTGAAACAAATCCTCCCAAAAGCTGCTCACTTTAAAAATGTATTTATTTGTTTCCATATTAGGGTTTAACGACCGCTGTGAGAAACTCAGTGCCCTATAAGCTGCAGCGTCCCTCTCTAATTTTGGACTATTTGTTCCAGGAAAAAGGGAGAACCAGTGCCACAAGGCACACACAACATCCATACTTCACCAGGATTCAAACCTGGACCCAACTCCGGCGAATGATCAGAAACCACAGCTTAGACCACTGCGCCACCTGAGTGTCAACAATTCATTTTCCGGGCATTTGAAGGTCACATATTTCGGGGCATGCCTAGACGTGTAAACAGCATAGAAAACCATTCATCCAGTCACCAGTCCAACGCTTTAAGATGATAAATTTAACTGTTCATGCAGATATTTCGTAAAATAACAGTGTCTGTCATTTGATATATTTGGAAGCGAATCATAAAGTTTTTTTTCAAAGTACACTACCACCTAATATATTGTTTAAATTATACCTCACAAAAGGACATTTTAAGGAACTATGAATTTACCAGATTTACAATCCTTTATATCTAAAGGAAATAGATAAAAAATAAAACGGAAATTTTTCTCTATTGATTCTAGTGGACTGCTTTTATAGTCTATGTGTAAGACAAGAATTTTACCTCCGTTGATTGAATGAATTACCTCGTTCAGGGAAGTGACTGAATTACCTCCATTACTTGCATTAATTTTAAATCCGTTAATCTGATTGAAATCGACATTACTACAGAAGAAAAAGGTATCCTAATATGAATGGCGTCTAATAGATTGATTGTGATACCATTTAATTTAAATAAACATCCTGATGGAAGAACTTTTAACTAAATTCTTAGGAAAAAATGTTAAGAATAGTAAAGAAATCCAGTTTTTGACAAATATACTGCGCCAATTGTTGGCTTTCTTGGAAACAGTTCTTAGAAACTGCAAATAATGTTGAACATGACAAATTAAATACAGAAATTCCGCGAATCTCCTAAAAATTCAGCGGCTATCGTGGCATTATCGATAACACAGATGGTTTTGTCGAACTCAGTATATCGATCATAAATGGCATTGATAAATCGGACTCCCAGCCATATTGATACATGATGACAATTCAAAGCTAAAGTTAATTTTAGCATGAGTAAACAGTGAGGGTATGCGTATTTTGCACTCTTTTATTCTTAACGTTATATCAAGTTTAAAGAGAAAGTGTACGTTAGGCAGATGAAGGCAAAGTCAAAAGCGTTGTTGACGTTGTTTGTACTGGAAGTTTATACGTGCGCCAGGTGCTGAAGCAGTTGTTTGTTGAAAGTAAGTAATCAGTAATAATGGGTAAGCGCAAAATATATTTTATGTGGCATTATGTTTCGTGTGATATGAATAAGGTTTACTGGAAGTGTAACCTTCTTGGATGAACGACAAAAAGTTGGGAAATATGACAAACCTTAGGACACATTTAAACTTATAGCATCCAGCTGGATTTTGCGAAGAATACGTCAAAAGTAAGTCTGACTGCCCTACAACAAGTTCCACTTTTCTTCCGAGAAACAGTGATAACACACTATCGATAGTACTATTAACTGTTATCGATTATATTTTGATCCAAAACTATCGATAATTTTATAATGTCTATTTTTAGGAGAAGATACTTAAGGACAAAGCACAGTGTAAATTACCTAAAGTGTCCAAATCGCTAAATTTTCCCCATACACACATACACACCAAAAAATACATTCCTAGATTGTAAATGAAACATATTATGGAAACATTTTTAGTGTATGAGAACGCCGCATGAGAGACGTATTTCTCAAAAATTGTAAATAACCAAAACGGTGAAGTTAAATAGGAAACATACGTTATAAACGAAATGCATATTGTGTAGTAAATCAAAACAAGTTATTCTAATCGCCTAAAATTTTCTTATCTGGTTATGTTGCGCTGCCAAATCACATGAAAAATCAAGATTTTTGTCTGACGTTTTCTCAAATGTAAAGGATCAATAATGAATGCTTAAGTGCATGAATTAAATGTGATTATTTAAGTATATTAACAGACTTTGGAAAATTATCGGCTTGGAAAATGGTACTATGGGACTTTAGAATTTCTTTCACGGTTTCCCCACTTTGACTCCGTTCGTGATTCATACCAACGATTTAGGGAATATGGAGATAGCTGAATATCACAGCAGGACCTAGTTATGTTCAACGGTTTGTCTTAGCAGAATTATAATGATGTAATTCTGAAAGGAATCTTTTATCCAAAAATTTCAAGCCTGCATTTTCCATTATATCAAAATGATGCTGAACAGCATAAAAAGTCTACTTCCTTTCCCTTTGTAACATTTGGTTACATGTCGCTGTAAAACCATATAGTGGATTGATGACAATACGAAAAGTCATCATATAAGCAGATATAGTCAAAAGAGTGCATGAACGTTCAGTTTCACTAATCGCCTTTAGACATATGACTTAAAGCGAAATCGGTACGTAATTTTTAGGACACCTATTGCATCTACGTAACTGCTGACCACTTACCATACTTGGTGCTACATCAATTCACCCGGAATTTGTTTAAAACAAAGATATCATCACACAGTCCAGAAAGAAGGATAAACATAAACTTCACCCTTGCACTTCATATTGGTCAGTCTTACTTCTATCTCACAACGTGCTTTCAAGTCAGAAAGAGCAAGATTTTGTTATCAAATTTCGTATTATTCTAAATTAAAATTATGAAGTATGTTTGCGCAAGCACTGTCGATTGTCACGCGTATTTATATCAGTACAAATATTGATTACTTCGAAAAGAGCTCTGTAGAGTTGCTGTAATTTTCAAAAATTCTGCGTCATATGTATACTCATTAGGTGCGAAAGTTCTTATCCATCACCTAAATTTTAATTCTGCCAAATCAAATTTGTAGTGTTCAACAAAATAATTTCATACCCTCTTTTTTGCCACAAACCCTGTGAAGCCTCATTCATACCTATAAACCTCAAGCATTCGCCAGGATCCTTCATCAAACCCAGATACGTTCTTGACGTTTTCAACATGCTCTAAAAATAAGAGATAAAAAATGGAAGAAACATTGTTGCCGAAAATGATAATCAGAATATTTTTAACGGTGATGAAACCCTTGTGATTTTTAAAATTTTCTGCGGCAAAAAATTGTCTGTAGGGACTGATGGCAGAAAGAGCGCACAGTTCAAAGAAAAAGTATCTACGATTTGTGCTCCTTAAATTATTTAAGCGCCATACGGATGTATAATGTGCGCACATGTTACGGTAAAATTTTGTAACATAATTTGCCCGTTATTTCAACAGAGTTATACTCAGCATTTCGGAAAGGTGTCAAAATAATTTTCGATGTGGAAAAAGTTTATTTCACTCACTTCTCTCTTACATAAATACAAATGATAGACATTATTATTTTTCTTTAATCTTAATTTCAGAAAACAAACATCACTGGACAACTATTATCATATCCTTGCTGACTAAATGAATCCCTTTATGTTAACGCATACCCTGGTGATGATGGTTTCTACCAATAGAACCATGCGCTGTGCAATGTTGCTGAGGCGTGCGTGACAGGTTCCCGGAACACGTCAGTGATGTCTCCTTTCTTTCTTAAACGGCGAAATCGACCGACCTCAACCTCATAGAGCACTAGGGGGACTATTTGAATCGACATCCCGACCCAAAACAACGTCCTCTTCCGAACATCCGTTCTCTGCTGCAGTCCGAATGGGCACATGTGCCTCGGAAAACATTCTAGAACATCATCGCTTCCATGCCACACCATTTGGCGGCGGTCATTCAAGCTAAGTGTGATTATTCCCATTATTAGGTAGTTCGTCATAATATACTGACACGACCGTGTATATGGTTTAGACCGGATAAAATGTTTCAAAAAGTTTTGTTTTGGAAGATTGGTATGCCAATGCATTTAGTGTGTTATGTCATCATCTTTAAACAAATCCTTTTGTACACTGGCGGGCAAAAATTAAGGACAAGACGGTTTTTCAAATGTAACATTGTGAAGAAGTGCTCCACATCGACTCAAATCATACCATGGGATCCTAAAGATGTAAGAATATGGGACAAGTGAGCAAAACCGCCCAAACAAAGAAACCAAAGGATACAAAGGCACTTTATGGAAAAGGTAGCTTTGAGCACAACTTGACAGAAGACAGAAACGTCCATGTGACAGGCGGCTTCCATGAAAAATCCAGTCTTTAGTAGAGTATATGATCACCCCTGACTGCGTTGCAGGATTTACAAAGTCTGTCAATGCTGAGGACGAGGTTGTCAAGGACCTGTTGAGGCATCGCGGCCCATTTCTCTTGTAGCGCCAATCGCAGCTGCGGAATCGTTGCTAGCGGCTGATGAAATGCTGCCAAGCATCTCCCGAGAAGGTCCCACATGCGTTCGATTGGATTTAGCTCCGGGGACCTTGCGGGCCAATCCATGCGTTGAATATTTTCACTCTCCAACAGCTCTGTTATATCCACTGTACGAGGAGGTGTAGTGTTGTCGTCCATGAAGAGGAACTCATGACCCACAGCACCTCTAAACAGACGCACGTGAGGCAGGAGTACCTCGGTACAATAGCGGACACCAGTGAATGAACCTCCTTGGAAGATGTGGAGGTCAGTACGGCTACCAAGCATGATACCGCTCTAAACAAGAACTTCTCCACCTCCAAACCGGTCCCTTTCGATGAAGTTGGAGGTGTGATTGCGTGGTCCCTGCTCTGTCCACATGTGTATACGTCGAGAATCGCTTGTTAGACTAAATCGGCTCTCATCCGTAAAGAGAACTTGACCCCATTGCTGATGTGTCCAGTTCTTGTGTTCTTGGCACCAAAGAAACCGCCGTCTCCGATGAGCAGGCGTTAATGGAACACACCGTACTGGTCGTCGTGCAAATAGACAACCTTTGTGCAGCCTTCTGGCCACGGTAAAACGCGATAACGGACGTTCAGTTGTCTGTTGCATTAGCCTTGCGATTTCTCTCGCTGTCTCCCGTTTGTCTCTTCTCGCCTGTAGGACAATATACCGGTCCTCCGCCGCCGCGGTTGTTCGTGGACGACCACTGCTAAACTCTCGGACAGTTGTTCGTGTCGTTTGAAATGCTCTCGAAGCTCGTGAAACGATGCTGTAAGCTATACCGAACACCTCGGCTATACCAATCACACTTCAACCTTCTTCCAACTTCCCAATGACGCGACCTCGAGTAAAGGGCTCCAGATGTCGTTTCCGGGATTGCCTGTTGGCCATATCCCACGGTGGCAGCAACTCGACGTCGTTCAAACCGATGTACATCATGCAATAGCTTTCACCGAATTGCTGAGCGTACACCGCCCGTGTGCTTTATACCCTTCCGACACTCTCCCTCCACCCTCATACGTCATGCTGCATATATGCGCATGCCCTATCATACCGGGCCCTAGTCTATCTCCTGAGTGGCCTTTGGGTCCGTTCTGACTGCTCGTCCCGCTCTTATGCCAATTCCTCCTCTTCATCTTTAATTTTTGCACACCAGTGTACATGAGCACTATTTCCTTACATGGTTGTTTAAGATGTTTATATTTCATCTACAGCTAACGAATAAAATTTTGAATTGTTACAACTAATGTATATGTAAAAACATAAATTACAAGAAATGTTTTCAAAATTTTTGTAGTGTAGTTTCTTCCAGAAGTATAGTTTTTCTAAGCACCTAAATGTGTTTCACTCTCTGTGGAACTGGATAACAATTTAGTAAAACCATGCAATGCATTAATTATTATACGCTTTCGAATATACTAGAAATCATTACTGAAATTATGAGGATAATGGCTGCGGAATAAATCTCGCTTCTGTGCCCTGACCTCTGACTCTATTTCGACTATTTTAAACAGAATCGGTTCAGTATACTTCCGGAAAAAGACACTGAAGTTTTGTCGCAATAGAAGCATTTTAGTCATGTTATGACTCATAAGGGCAATGGAATAGACTCACTTCTATGTCCTAAACTGATCCTATTTTGCCTATTTTCAATAGGGTTCGTCCCAAGGCGGTTCCCTACCACATACTAAACTTTCGTCGAATTCGAACCATTTTTACGCAAGTTGTCGTGCGGACAGACAGACAGACAGACGGACAAAGTTGGAGCATATACGCTTCTTTAACCTACAGATGTATAGTGTAAACAAGTTAGTAAAATCATGCAATGCATTGATTATGATACGCTTTCAAACATACTAAATCATTACTCAAGTTATGAGGATAATGGCTGTTGAATAAATCTCGCTATTGTGTCCTGACCTTTGACCCCATTTCGATGATATTCAACAGAACCGGTTCCGTACATCTCCGAAAAAACCATACTAACGTCTTGTCGCAATAGAAGCATTTTTAGTCAAGGTATGAGAATAATAGCTGAGGAATATATCTCGCTCTTGTCCCTTGACCTTTGACCCCATTTCGATTATATTCAACAGAACTGGTCCGGTATAGTTCCGGAAAAACATGATAAAGTTTTGTCGCAATCAAAGCATTTTTATATAAGTTATGATGCATAAGGTCAATGGAATGGATCCCGTTTCTTTGTCCTGACCTTTGACCCTATTTCGCCCATTTTCAACAGGTTTCGTCCACAGATAGTCCCCTACGACATTCTAAAATTTCATCCAATTCGAAGACTTTTTACGCAAGTTATGACGTATAAGAGCAGTGGCATGAATTCCGCTCCTCTGTCCTGACCTTTGACCCCATTTCGTCCATTTTCATTAGGGTTCGTTTCCAGTGTTCCCCTACCACATTCTAAATTTTCATCGAAATCAAACTATTTTTTCGCGAGTTATCGCGCGGACTGACAGACAGGCGAACAAAGCTGGAGCATATACGCTTCTTCAATCTACGGTTGGAAAGCGTAAATAACAAGTTAGTAAAATCATGCAATGCATTGATTATGATACACTTTCCAACTTAACTGAAATCATTACTCATAATATGAGGATAATGGCTGTAGAATAAATCTCGCTCCTATGACCTGACCTTTGACCTCATTTCGATGATACTCAACAGAACCGGTAAAGTACACTTCCGGAATAACATGATAACGTTTTTGTCTCAATAGAAGTATTTTTCCGTAAGTTATAACGCATAAGAGCGATGGAATTAATCCTGCTCCTATGTCCTTACAATTGACCCTATTTCGCCCATTTTCAATAGAGTTCGTCTACAGGTGGTCCCCTACCACATACTGAAATTTCATCGAAATCGAACCATTTTTACGCAAGTTATGACGCATAAGATCAATGGAATGGATCCCTCTCCTATGTCCTAACTTTTGACTACATTTCGTCCATTTTCTATAGGTTTCGTTCCCAGGTGGTCCCCTACCACAAACTAAAATTTCATCGAAATGCATCCATATTTACGCACGTTTTGACGCATAAGGGCAATGGAATGCATCCCTCTCTTGTGTCCTGACCTCTGACCCTGTTTCGTCCATTTTTAACAGGGTTCGTCCCTAGGTGGTCCCTTACCACATACTGAAATGTCTTCGAAATCGAAACTTTTTTACGCGAGTTTCCGTGCGGACGAACAGATGAGCAAACCTGGGTCATATACGTTTCTTCAACTTACGGTTGGAAAGCGTAAATAAAAAGAATGAGTTGTGACCACCTCTCGAAGATGGTTTTATGAAAACACGGCAAGATAAATATAGAACAAGAGAGCATGCATTTATATACCCTCATGTTATTATCATAATATTAGGAATCGATTGAAAATATATTTAGAAATATCAGATTCTCTTCAAGAGGACTAAATTTTGTGTCTGAGCTTTTGATATTAACCCAAGGAAAAATCACATAATTCAAAATTTTATTGCAATAATCAAACACACCATTTGGAAAAATCGAAACGCAGAACTATATGGTAAGAAAATAAAAAGAAATGAAATGGCTCTCATTTTTAAAGTGGTACATTTAAGAACAACAGACCATAAAACGCGATTGAAATATTCGGAAAAATATTCCAAAAAAGGACATTTCTTTATCAGTAGTTCTATTGAAACGGTTCCAAAATGTGCATAAAAGTCGCCTAATAACATTTTAATGTGTCATATCATATTTTATATTGTATTATACTTATTCGTAACAGAAAATCTCTAGTATTATAGAAATTTGTGGAAAAGTATATTAATCCAATACGATTTTAATTTCTGAACTCACATAACATGTGGTATAAGGTACCCATACTTCCCTTTAGAGTTCTCCGTAGAATATTGGAGTGAATGGTTCGTACGCAGTGAATTTCCTTACCTCCATATACGAAAGTTAAGCTGGAAGCTTCCACCTCTATATTTTTATTATGAATGTATTGTTTTCTACATTTCTTTTTTAGCATATCTATCTATCTCCTCGATTGTATAACATAATCAGCACTGAACTTGGAAAGTTAGTTAAATTAAAATAGTAAAAAATAATTATAGCGTACAAATTAATATTCGAATTGTGCTAAATTTATTCAAAACACAAACGCAACTTCCCGTGATATCAAGATTTTCATTCGAATTTTGTAGATCAGAAAACCAGTACTCCAGTCATTAATAATTGAATTTTTTAAAATTAGCATGAGATTATCTTGACAACCTAAAAGCGATCGCGTGTTATTATGCAGCAGACAATCATTTTGACATCGCGAGAACAAACAAACTGATCGATAAGTGATGGCGCAACAAGGCAGACGTTGATGTGACGTCATGAGTTTCAGACAAACAGACAGATAGATCTATGTGTTTATACAGAGAGATTCAAAGTCCCCGAACTCTATATTTTAAAACGTATTTGCTGTAAAACCACAAAAGATATACAAGTATTGCTTCTTGTGGCTGTTCTGTGTGACCTTGGGGAACGAGCTGCGCAACGTGGTAGCACCACGTGACACTACGCTTACGCGGGCGCTGGTATGCAGTAACGTTCAATCAGCCATGAGTCTCACGCAAGAACAGAGAGTCGCTTTGTTAGTAGTTTATTTTGCGGAAAACGCTTACCATTGCTGCATCCAGCTCTTTCAAAGGAAGTTTCCTGATGCTCCTATACCAGGGGTAGCAATTGTATATGACCTTGTGAACCGGTTTCGTGAGACAAGCAGTGTTCAGGATAAGCTTAAAAGCTGCCGGCCAGCCGTGGTGACGACCACGTTTCTCAGGAAAATTCACGTTTCCCTGAGGCGCTCTCCTGGGAAATCACTTCGGCGGCTGTCTCAAGAGTTAGGGGCATCGTATTCAGCTTCCAGAGGGATACTAGAGGTCAAAAGCTACGGCCGTACATAATTCGAGTAGTGGAAGAGCTATGTCCTTTGGACTCGGAAAAGTACATTGCCTACTGACAATGGTTTAAGATTTCCACAAGCAACAATGTGAATAACCAGCTTAACAAAACTTTTTTCAGGGCATTTTTTTCTGCACAACTGTAAATTCCGCTGCGTATGCATACATCATCCAGCAATTTGTAGCGATGATGGAAGCACACGAACGTTATTGTTGGTTTCAACATGATGGAGCAACGTGCTACACATCACACGACACATTGGAGATGCTCCGTGAGTTCTTCTGCGATCAATTAATCTGGAAAAAACTTTGGCCGCCTCACTCACCAGTCTTGAGTCATCCGATCTTTATTTGTGAGGATATTTGAAAGACACGGTTTACCACAAGAACCCTAAGACGGCACAGGACCTGCGGAACAACATCATTACAGCCGTGAGGGACATACCAGCCAACTTGTTGAAAAGAGTGTCCGCCAACATGAGTCGTCGGGTGAATTTGTGTCCTCAACAGAATGGTGGAAAATTCCAGCATCTGTTGTAAAGTGGTTTTCATTACCTGCAAGTATGAGTGTCAATATAACAGTATGTAAAATAGTTATACATCACTATATTCGTGGTAGAAATTTTTGAATTCAGAGTTTCGGGGACTTTTGACTAATAACTAAAATTTAAAACGATGAAAAAATGTTTAGATAAATAAAACACTGATATAACAGATACAAAAAAAATTGTTTATTGATTTCAAATACTCTTCGGCTTTCTTTTATTTATTTACGTTAATTCCCCCGATTTGCTTCACAGATGACGCGTGGACAGATCAGTAGCTCAGTTCACCATAGTTAAGTAGTTAAACCTAAGTTATCCTTCGAGGTGTGTTCTACCAGCGGGATCCATTACAAAGAGAAGACAAGCGACAATTTTTTTCAAGGTACTTTTCTGAAAGTTGATGAGTGTTTCTTCTCGCCACTGAAAACTAAATTACTTAAGGTGGACGAACGGCGTTTAGTTCCTGCAGAGAATGATTAAACGTTATTTGTAATTTGCGTTTATTTGATTAGGAGTATACAAAACAATTTTTTTTAACTCTGAAATTTAATTTCTCGAAGTTCATTTTACTGGTGAAGTGAAGTTAACATTCCTTTATGCGAATGTCTTCATACAGTCGTGTGTTTTAATAACAGAGCACTTCTATCCAGGAATTAATTATTAGGTTTTAGGTTAAATAATTATTGCTTTTTTATATAAATCTTTGTCGTAGCGGATAAGTTTCTTTACCTTATTCGAGGGCAGAGAATTTCGAGTTTCTTCAAAAATTTTGTGAACTCCTTTCATGCCGCAGTTTTCCACAAGACTTAGTTTTTCATTTAATTACCCTTATTTACGGACATTTTCTCTTCCTGTCAGGCCGATGTATATGCAAAGCTACGTTTGCCGAACACCATGTTTTTTCTGCATACCTCACAGATTGACACCAAAATATATTCAGCAGAGCCAGCGGTTTAATATTTTCAAAATAAAGTATATATGAGAGAGGGGCTTAGACTTTTAAACTTTTTAATCAGCTGTATGTTTTTAGAGCTGAGCCTTTCAATAGGCGTAAATTTGAAAATCTGCAAATTTTCTATTTATAAGCGTTCTAACATTCTTGCAAGGCTATTTTATGTTGACGTGTCACACACTAGCACTCCATTATGAATTACTGAAAAAAAATCTGCAGGTTTTAACATACAATGATAACCCAGCAAAAACAGTCTTGCCAGCCCAGTACTATGTTGCCGCTGCCGAACCGTCAATAAAATGTCCGGGCGGCCAACAGAAAGGCCAGCAGTTGGCACCCCATCAGTTGTCATAAGCCACAACAGGGGCATCAGTGGTCCATCACACGCAGTAGCTGCCACAAGGGGCCCTTCAACCAAGGATAACCGCAGTTTCCTTAAGCTGCAATTTTTTTCTACCCTTACGAAGCTTGTGAATTAACGCACTGCGCAGGGGAGATTTACTCGACAGACCGGAAGAACGCCCGTTTGCATCTGACTAGATTCGATCCTTTTCCGTTTACGTGGAAGCCGCGCTCGCTACCGATCGGACTAATTTACTACGCTCGGATATGTGCTGGAAGCTATCTGTTTGGTATGCAATTTGTAATCGAATGCTTCCCTCTTTCATTTTACAATATTGCGAGGTATTTTTCATAAAAGTCAGTTTTATATAATTGATAAATTAATTTTTTCAACGTAGCGATAGTTTTTTTTTTACCTTAAGGGAACTTCACTCATTTTCAAGGCGTGTACATACTTAGAGTCGCTTTCCAAAGTTTTGTACTGTCCTTGCCGTCTTGAAAAGAGATTGTTGAATAAATATATATTTACCCGGGTTCATGTCACATTCTGTTACATTTTTAACGTTGTGTCTTTCCTTTCCGTTGTCCAAAGCTACATTTGTCTTAAAGAGTAAAATATATTTTATTTTACTTCTCGTTATTTTTAGAAGCGAATTCCTCCCAGACTTGTGTATTCAACCCATGGATGAGTACACCACATAGCGTTGCTTTTTTTTTTTCTTTCAAATAACTAATAAATTTTGTACGCGTATAATTCTTTTTTTCCCCCAACAAACGCAATTTCAATGGTTTTCCAGGATATGTGTTTCAAGCGGTTTCAAATTTTTTTTTGTTATTCATCCACTCCCTTCCATGAATTGTTATTCATGGGAATGGAGTGGGTGTATTTTTTTTTTTTTTTTGATTGGAGGTTTAACGGCCACCGTGAGCAACTCAATGGGCTATAAGCAGTCGCCCGTCCCTAATTTAGGGTCACTGGTTCCAGGGAAGGGAGAGAACCAGTGCCGTAAGACAAACACAACATCCATGCCTCACCAGGATTCGAACCCGGACCCCGTTCGGACGAATGCTCAGAGGCCATCGCTTAGACCACTGCGCCACCGGGGCGGCTGGGTGTATTTCATGGCTGTAATCTTGTATTTCACGGCTTAATCTGATATCTTCGTCGACGTAAAATTTCATTAGGAAATTTATTCGCCTCTCCACATATGGATTTTTTCTTAACATCCACTAAAATAACATGATGGCGATAGCGTCGTCTTCAACTAACTGGTATAATGAGAGACACAGCAAGTGTTGCTTTTGCGCATGCGCAGTCCCGATGCTTCCACCTGCTGTTGGGGGTTGCATGGGTTGCCAGCAACGGGCCACTAGTGGCACTTGCTTGGAGTCCGACAATTCACGGCGATGCTGCAGGGCCATCAATGGCTCGCCAAATGATAGCGCTGCCACCAACGGACCACTACCGGGCCGTGAGCGTTAGATTTCAGCCACCAGTGACCCATCACTGCCAGCTGGTGGCCAGCAGTTTCCCAGCACTTGTGTTTTTGCTGGGAAGATGCCTGCAACGTGAAATTTGGAAAAACAAAATTTTATGTTATCTTCGTTTAAAAATGCGCACAATATCATAACACTATTCGAATTTTGTAATCAGATTACATTATTAATTCGAATTTTGTATTTTTTAAGGGAAAACAAATTTTTCTTTATAGCATTGATGTTCACGATTGTCTGACACACATACAATACAACAAATGTTATATGCTTTAGTAAAATGCAAATACGTGTTGCTTTGCGGAAATTCAAGGCTATTATATTAAAGAAATACCAATATCTCTTCTTGAGAAGGGATTAAAAATACACTGCTGTTTGTGGAAATTACAACACCCTGAATGACGGTTGGCTAGTATTAGCTCGAAATTTACAGGAAATGTTCAACCCTCTGGAACAAACAAATAAGTGAGATATCAGTGAAAATACGCATGCTGCTTTGGAGGAAAACCCATACTGTTCTGTTTCGTGTATAAAAACCTGGCTCAGACGAGATGTTGCAATATATGAAAATCCGATACTCAGTTGAAATGGGGCTTCTTGTGTATCACTGTGCTCCGTCGCCAACGATGGTCGCATTATAAACATCTGTAAGACTATGAGGGAGGAAAGATTGTTGGGATGAGAGAAGCTAGATTTTCCTACGGAAAAACTGTCATTCGTATAGGACAAATTTTCAGCAGATTGATGCAAACGTATGGTCAGTCAACAGATGAGGCTCGCCCAAATAGAAATCCGGGAATATATACATCAAAATCGAACAATCGCGCCACATGATTAGCACATATACCGCACCTCAATGATCGGTGCCTGTACCTCACTGCAGTTATTGACACATTTACCGCACCGTAGTTAGCGACACCTGTACAGCACCCCAATGATCGACCGCACAGCGAACTGCATGGTGGTAGTGCAGCAGTGGAGCACTGTCACATATCAGCCTTTGTCTTGTAGTACACAGCGACGTTGTCTGCTTAACAAAGAACTAGTCAGGAGCACCCAATTTCTACGGATTCCTTTAACTCTGTACAACAGACTCCTGAGGCTGCAATAGAGCTCTCGAACACAGACCCTGGCATGCTGACTGGCAAAAGGTCCTGTTTCCTGCGGAGGCAGATGCACCTTGATGTTTGCATACGTCATCGAAGACACCATGGTGAATGTCACCCTGCTCGTGCATTTTTCAGCGTCATCAAGACGTAGCTCCAAGGTTCATGGTTTGGGGCCCCATTGGGGTCACTTGACGATATTCCCTTATACGAATTGAAGTGACCCTAAACAGCTGGCTACACATCAAGAACGATTTAGAGGCAAAGTTCGAATCCTTCCTTCAGAATTGTTCTTGCGATATATTTCAGAAGGACAATGCCCAGCCTCAGTGTCCCGGAATGATCAAATCGGATATGTCACTAATCGAACATGTCTGTGACATGGTAGCTTATCGCCTCTTTCGGTCACCATACAAATGCTATGATCTAGCATATAGGCAGTCTGCCAGGATGGTTCTATGATATGGCTTTTATATTGTCCTGCTCCAGGACGATATCAAAACAATGCAATACTTCGCCACGTAGACGCTCTTATTGTTGCTCCATATGGCTTCACTCGATACTGAGTTTCAAAATATTAAATCTTATTTAGCTCCACAAACGTAATTAGTCATGTCCTGTAACATGAGGAATCTGTGACAGAAAATTTCATTTGAATAGCACGATTCTTTCTTGTAGCAATTTTCAAAATCAGTAATCTATCTGATTTCGGAATACCGCAATTTCACGAAAACATATCAGCTGAACACAAGAATGTTCCTTATGGAAGGACGCTTTGAAAATAGAATTGTGTCCTTATATACCAATGAGGATTTCCCCAGGTTATATTCGCCGTTAAGTCTGATATGACATATGCTTTTCTCATTCAGTTATTGGTATTCTAACACAAACAACGAGGCTGAGCATTTGCTGTAATTTTTCTGTTTCTCGAATCTCCGAGGGAAATGTAACGCACTTCTGCCGTTAATGTTTTAACGTTTTGTTACAAAGGAATAAAAATGTTTATTTTGGTGTGACAGCCATGCACCTACAGCTGCGACGACATCAAAATAAGAGAACATCTTTTTCCAAGGGTTTACCCTTCAGCTCAGTAAATGTTTAAGTGCCAAAAATATCAAGCTTTGGTGAATCTGATGTCTGCTAAAGCAACACAAATTCTCAAGTCTGCAGGGTGTATTTCACAATAAGCCAGGTGGGTATCGGTGCATGGTGCCAAGGAGGTAAACAATTCTTCGCACTTCTTCATGACTCTTTTTTCCTAACGGCTGCACAAAGTGGGCTTATGAAGTTTCTAGATCATGCAATAGTAGAGAATAAATCGACTATGCCGATTGAAATGCGTAACGAGTCAGCCATTCAATCATTAGTTATTCCACTGTGTTACACCAAGACATTATGTAAGCCGTTCATGTTTCTTCAGAGGTTCATATACAAAGTCGTCCAGTACGTACAATGAGCACTATCGGAAGAAACATGTTTTTATGCACAAGAAGTGCTTTAGAATGAGAATGTCTCAGGCACCTTTCGAAAATCATTATCCTTGATGCAAAATATGTTTTTCATAGCTCAAGGAATGTATTACTTGCAGGATTGCTAAATGTTCAAATTTTAAGTGTTCTGCTCATATAAACTCCAATTTAATTTTCTTCCATGCGCTGTTCTTAAGAAATAATGATATTCTTCTTAGAAATGAACTTCAGTTACTATAAGTGCAGAAGGCACTGCTCAGCAGAAGTTTGGGAACAGTAGTAATGGTAATGTGAATCAGAATTAGAAACTTAATAATGTGCATTATATTTGCATCACAGATATTTCAAAGAACAACTTTTTGATTCGTATAACCTCCCCTTTCCTTCGTGCAATAAAATGTATAATTGTATATACCAGATGTACCTCCTGTAATGTTTCCACGTGTATCTTCTAACAATAGAATTATTAAGAATGAATTGATTAAATTTTTCTCTTCAGGAATAGTTAATGGACTGGATTCGTGTTCAATCACTGAGATCAAACTATGGCATAAATTTTCTGGCGATGTAGGTATTTAACAAATTAGATTTCATTCTTCTTTTAATTTTTGTATTGAAATTATTTCGGTTTTCATTCAGTTCATTTGTAGGTTTTCAGCAGGATTTTTTATATTATGGGTTGGACAGCATTCTCTAACAAATTAGCTGAACATTAGTTTCCTTCCTACGGTCTAAGTGATTATTCACTCATTAAGTTACGCACATATGTATAAATACCTAATTCTTTTCGTCTTTAATTTAGTGACATTCTTCCAAATTGTTTAATATTATCATATCGTTTTGAAAACCACATATCGTCAATAATGTAAAGTTGACAAATAGTGCAGACATCAATTGTTACTTTAAGTGTGACTTCAATTGTGATCATCAATTATGACTTTGAGTGTGAACATTACTCAATATTACATTTATGCAGTTTAACAATTCCTGCAATGAACAGAGATCTCACATTCCGTTAATTTAATTTCTTAAACTCAGCTATATGTGAAGCTGGTTTAACTTAAAGGTCCGTTTAATTCGTTCTATATGTAATAATGTATACATATAAGGAACTGAAAGCAGATTTGAAGTGAAAATAAGGGTAACAAAAATTAAACATTTCAGATTTTTAAAAAAAAATTTTGAATATAGAAGGAAAGAAACTGAGGAATGCATGCTTCCTACACACTATTTAAACTTCAAGGAACATTTGCTGTCTGGGGAATATAATTTCACGTTCAGTTTCAACATAAGTTTAAGCGACGTATAAATCATGGTTTCTTTGAAAATCCTTGGGACTAGAAGATTAGCGACCTATAGAAGCAAACTCACATTTATCTGAAATGTAGAAATCCAAACTAGTAGTACTGTACCAAGAGCAGCGTTTTCGTAAAAAAATAATATTCGTATTGTAGAAATTGAATGACACGTCCATCTTTCAGTGTGACTTTCCAAAGGAGGGTAACTTTGAAATCCATTTTTTTAAATGCAGGCGAGTTCTATAAATTTTAAAAGATGATAAACAAATTTTCTATATTTATCACGTAGTTTTGTATCGATGTCACTGAGCTTCGATAAATCTACTGCATATTTATTTTGGAAAAATCGACATTGTTCCAATTGTATCTGATTAAGAATATATATTCATTTCAAGAAATTACGTTCAACTGAAAAAACTATGTTTACTTTCACATGGAAAATTAGAATGGATTGCACATGATAAAAATTATTAATTGTTTCTGGAGTAACACACAATCCATTTTCTGTTTAGGCAGTCAAATTTTTGTTTGTAAGCAGTCAAATTTTCTTAAGTCTTGTAAAGACACAAAAATGCTTGCATTTATGAAAATTTGTTTTTAAGTGAGCATAAATATTATCCTAAGTTGCTTTTCTTTCAAAAGCTTCGTCACTACCAATATTATTTCTCCTGAATTTCAGTACTTTATATAAAGCAACGATTTTCAATGCTGATAGGTTTCAATGCGATAATACCTTTATTCCGCACAATGTTTTTCTCGGAGATAAGGCGTAGCTACGTTTAAGTATTATTAGAAAATCGGATTCCTCCCTTTTACGATCGTTCAGCGCCGTGGTAGTCCAGTAAAAGTTTTGTTTTACATTCGCATGCAGCAATGTCACACAGCATCAGCATCAGCATATAATTTATCTGTTTTGACTCGTGCAATTACTTGTTATTTGATAATGCTACAATAGTGATGGATAACATCCAATTAAGAAGTAACCCAATTTCATACGCATTGAATACTTACTTGGCGTATTGTGTGTTTCGTCGATCACTGCTTTCAACACATCAGGAAACTTTGTAATAGATCGGTGATCAACATTTGCTGTTCTTATCAGTAATTTTCAAACTGTGCAGGTCATGGAATCTATGAACTTACCTAACCATAATTAATCATAATGTACTTGACACATATGGTCCAGTTACAGCAAGAAATTAACCTTCTGAAGATTCTTATAAAATTGAGAGCTTAGGTTCTACGCGCCATGTTACTAGTATGAATTTATTCATTTCTTTGTGACAGAAATATGACAGCATTTGGTGCATCTTATCCGTTAATCAATTTTAATCATCGTGTAATCTTTATCACAGGAGTATAAATCGTGTAAGTATTCTTTTGTGTACTACACATTGAAGATTTACTCAGATTACGAGCAAACGAAGTGCCGATAACATTTCACCAGAAGCATTTCAAACATCCGTTCTGAGGTTAAGAGTTTCTCATCAGTTTTTTAATGCTTCAGCGATAGTAGAAACACTGGCAGAAGCTTTGGAGCTCTTTTTTATTGGAGGTTTAACAGTCAACGTGCGCAACTCAGTGGGTTACAAGCAGTAGCCCGTCGCTAAATTAGGGTCGATGGTTTTAGCCGTAAACACACATGAGGTAAAATTATTCTGCAATAAACAGTATGGGTAAATACATCAGTAGCTCGTGAAATCATAGACTCGCACAGCATAATATATACCACAAGACAAAATGTTCTTTATTCTTCTATACGTTGATACCTTCCACGTGACCTACCAAGGCCACATGCATTATGACTGAGAATATCAGGTGGAGAAGCGTCCAGCTTAATTGTAATTTATTGCAAACGAATCGGATAACAGCCAGATTCTCCTGAACGTATTTTGATGTACAGATAGGTTTTATAAGGTGGAATAATTTCTATTTCGCATGTTAGTGGAGTCGAATTTACCAAACTCGCGTAACCGTACACACGTCAATTTATCAACATAACTATTTTCCCTGTGATCCCACTGGCGAAATCTAAAATATTGTAACGTAAGTAATTAACACCTTTCCTAAATCTGCCTGATATCAAGCTTCGAGTTTACCGTAATTTTGTTATGCCTAAAATGTTCACGAAGGCAAACTTATAGAGCTAAAGTAGTTTCTATTGTGGATTACATTAATTAAATGCTACACATTTATTATTTTGTACTTCTGAGTGTGTAGTTTAATCATCAGGCTCAGGTGTTTTCGGCAGCAGTACCTTATTCCTAAATGAAACAAGTGCCCGTTCAATAAGGAGATCCTTCCATTTATTGTGAACAATTCAGCAGTCTTTTCAGGATCAATGAAACTTCATCGTTTCAGATTCAAACAAGCTTAGAACTTTTCAATGCGCAGTATTACGTGTAAGCGACAATGCTTGCGGACAGTAAAGAGTTGCGTCAATGTAATAATAAATTGTAAACCTATTAATCCGATTTATTGTCGTAGTAACATATTCCAGCACCAAAAATATCGATTTACTAGTATAGTTTTGTTATTTATTACATAATTGGTATACAGTTCCTCCACATTAATTTGCTTCCATATAATTTAAAGGATTTTTAAAAGAAATAATGTTTATGGTCAATATAATTTGACCGTACTTGGAATCAATTGAGCCAAGAATTAAAGAATAAAATGTTTTTTTTTTAATCTCTTATATATCTATTTCATTTTTTATTTTATATACTGCACACTTCATAGTTGTGAATTAATAAGATGTGTGCAACTGATAGATTGTGGAATCATATGCCACAATTATCTGTATTTAGAAAAATAAACAACATTTATTTTAATCATACAACTACATTTTAGAAGATATAAATTTGTAAAAGCAAGGAAGAACTTTTTCACCGCGGAAATCCAAGATCAATCGTAAAATTTGTTGTTATACATGTTATAATATTTTTCACTTTATGTGTGCGATCCCGTCATCGTGAAAATATGGCGATCATCAAGTCAAATCTTTACATTATACTTTAATAAAAATACACAGATTAAACTACAGATGCACTACATGAAATGAAACAGTGAGTAGAAAATCAGTGAATATTAAGTGACGTAAAAGAGAGATCATGCATAGTACGAAGCCAAGATTTTAAAATTAACACGTGTTGGCCTACTTAACTGATTTGCTGTCCATTACAATTTCGGCTTTTACCTAAATGTGGAAATTGATACAGAGATGGACATAATTGAAATTTTGAGAGAACATCGTTTCTCATTTCTGTTTTTTATTAAATATGAAGCCCCCGCCCCCAAACTACGTCAAAAGTGAAATTAGTATACTTCACGGAATTAAATATGATTTTTTCGAGTTCAAATATTATTTTGCGACGGACATAAGGCGAACGCGTATGGTTGCAGCAGGGCAATTTGTTGAAGAATGTCTCACAATAACACCACAGCATGCAAACAAAATCTTTCGTATCACCCAATTTTCCTGAGAAAAAAGCAATATTTGTGAAAAAATAACACCAGAAAAAGATTTGTTGAAACTTTTCAAGTGACGTGGAAATACCAGGTTTCACGCATCCATATATTGAGGTAGATATTTTTGGTTCTGATGGCCACCTGCATTTTCGGTGCTTCATAAAAGATTCAAATTCATATGAATATCCTTCATCAGATTATCGAGTTGCCAGCGTTTTGTTTGTGTTAAATATTTCCAAGACTTGTTAGTTTAAATGCCATATGAAGTACTTTCACGTCCATTTGAAAACCACGTTCTTCTTATCTTTAGCAGTTGTTTTGCAAACGCATAAAATGATAAATTCTTAACAACAAAATGTATTTGGATTTACTGCTAACTTGTGAAAAAAACGAGTCTTAGGCGTTTGTTTAAATAAAATTTTGTTTCATAACAACTGCTTGAAATCATCATGTGTGCCTCCTGGGATGGAAATAAAGTTACGGTTAATACCTGTAATACTGAATGCTAAAAATATAAACCAGTTACGCACGAAGATTAATTAAATTATTATTTACTTTAAGTTTTTTGCATGCATGTGATTATTAATATTTAAAACGAGCTTTTTCGCGGCTTTGTTATCAAAACAATAAACAGCTATGTAAGCAAATAGAAGCACAGCTTTCAAATTTATATTCAAAAACTGAAGTAAATACAACATCCACAAGGCCAATGTTTTTTGGTAGCATAATTAAACTTAACCACGGCTTTTGATTAAGCATCAAAATTCAGGGGCGGCTTTTCAACGAGACGTTTGCTTTGGGCTCAAAAACGCCTAAACAAATGATCATTTTATTTTTCGAACTGAAGAAGGTACTTACCACATCATAGCCAAAAACGCTGACATATTGAGAAATAGAATTATTTTTGTTTCGGAATTCATCACTCTGCTGTGAAATGTTTCAATTATTTCCGAGCCTTAGTTACGTTTAGCGTTAATAATATGACCTTGGTGCAACGATGCAACGGACTTCAGGAAATTTTAACAATTTGCTACTCCTGAAACAATTGTATTGATTAGTAGAACTCTAAGGCAGCTCGTAACAATAGCCTTTTTTAAACCAAGTAAAATTTTCCTCAGTTAATAAAACTTAAAAGACATTTTGGCAAAAAAGATCTTACATCTACCTGAAATCATAAAGAACAGCTGTTCCTAAAATGCATTTGACCTACAGTAAATAGCAGTAAACTTTCCATCAAACATTCATGAGGTTCCACACTTTGATTCTAATCACCGTGTCTCAAACAAAAAAACATTCCTTAGCGTTTTTAATAGTCTTAGAAATTGTTCTCTTCAGTAACGGTCAAACCAGGGAGTTTCGTATAATTTACCATTGGCCTTAACGTTAGTTCACCACTACGTAGATCCCAATGTGTAGTGCACGGAACACTTCTAAGACGATAGAGGCGTAGTTGATTAATCATAGAAAAAATTATTAAATATTTGAAACCACAAAATATTGACAAAAAGGTAAGAGTAAATTATAATTTTGTTGACAACCCGCGGCCTGAAACATAAGTTTGTAAATAATGACGCTCTGAGTTGCAGTTAATAAATAAGCTCTTGTTTCTGCATCAGATATGGTATGTATGAGGTTGCCGACGTTCGAAATATTTGGAACATCAGATGAAAATGGACTAGCAACAAATGCTCTGTTCCAAACCCCAAAGCGTGAACGCAAGTATGTGGAAAACAAATGTCGAAAAAGCCTAATTTAAAATAAACGAAAGTTGTATTCGATATTAGGCATGTATATTTACTTTTAAATAATCATCTACAGGTGCTGTTAATTTCTGGGTACATTCTTCCTCTATACACAAAAGAGCAGCCACCTTTAAGCTTTAAATACGAAACCATCAAAACCAAACAAAAAGGGAATTTGTAGCACATGTCGATTATTCTTATAGTTCCATTGGTTGAATAAGAATTCCTTATGTAATTTAAGAGATATTTCTTATTTTTACAGTTTTTCAATATTATTGCTTTTTAATTCCACAGTTGCTCCTGGGAATTTATTTTGAATATACTGCAACACAGAATTCGGTAAATCAACATGGAATGTCAAAGGAGAATATTTTGTTAAATACATCTTTCCGAAGGGAACAACAATGCCTTTCAGTGCTCAAGAAATTCAGAATATTTTTCCATTGAGTCGAAACAGCAGGAGTTCATCGAAAAATCCCGAATAAAATAACCATTTCTGAAATACGAAAAGATCACACTGCTGAGATTTGAAATCCAACTGTTCGAAAAATTATTTTATAATGAAAATCTGTTTTTACTTTTCAATACCGGAAAGACAAGAGGCATGATTTAAATGCTCCGAAAACTTTCCAATTGAAATATTGTACATAGTCAGACGAATTTGGTCTTGTTTGTGGAGAATGATACAACTGGACATTAAAAGATCTTCCTTAAAAGTCGTCTAATACTGCGATATGAGGCAAAAAAGAATAGGGCAGAAATTTGTACACTTCATTTTATGCTTAATAATAAAACAGAAACCTTAAATACGTAACATTGAACATGTGGAAAGAACATTCAAGTTATTTTCCAGAAGCATCGGTAATGGATTCTTTGCTCAGCATTTTTAACCAAAATTATAAGTTTATATTTCCTTTTTTTTTAAGAAAGATATAATTCAACTTCTTATGATCAACAAAAGTATTGGTATCGTCAAATACCTCCCAAATCTTAAATAAATTTCCTTCTGAAAAATACACAGCCGTATCACATTAATATGACCACTACCTAATAATGGGAATAACCATTCTTGGCCCGAATGACAGGAGCAAGACAGCATGGCATGGACATTATGAGGCCCTGGAAGGTTGCCCGAGTCACACGTGCCCATTCGGACTGCCGCAGAGCGCGGAGGTCGCGGGTACGACGTCGTTGTTGGACGACACGTCGAACCCCACAGTACTAATATTCTCATAAGTGCTCTATGGGATTGAGTTAGGGCGGTTTCGCGGGCAAAAGAAGAACGGAGACATCGTGTTCCTGGAATCAGTCACGAACCCCCTTAGCGACGTGGCACGGCGCATTGTTCTGTTGGTAGACACCTTCATCACCACTGTAAATGTCCAACATTAAGTGATGCATGTGATTAGCCAGGATGGCCATATAGCCATTAGCGTTCAGTGACCCATCCTGTGGAAGTTTTCCTGGTATGATCAGCGGTCCCAGGTCATACCAGGAAAACTTCCCCAGACATGGGCACTGCTACCGCAGCCATGTATTTGACCGACAAGCGTGTCCATGTGTTTGTTTTAAGGTGTCTGTCGTCATATCATCCACAAGTCTTCGTTTCTATGGAGTAGAAACCTCGATCCGTCGGAGAAAGCCCTCTTATTCCACTTTTCCACTGTTTAATGACGGTAGTTCCATTCCACCTGCAGGAGTCGTTGCCGATTAACCTGGATTAACATGGGCGCAAGGAAGCAGCGTCGAAACGGGAGACCCATGAGTACCATCTAAAAGGGTTTGCTGTTCTATCAGCGGTCACACACACCTGGGCTCCCCAGCGTTAAATTGCGTGGTCAATTGTTGCACTGTTGCTCGTTGATTCCCCTTTTTTAGTCGACTGAGGCGACTCTCGTCTCTGCAGTGATGACCTATTCCACAGTTATGTCGTCGGGAGGCATTCTTGGTCCACTACAACTACAGCACCTCACGAACCGTCCACGTTGTCTGCTGTTTCTGATATGCATCCACCCATGGCGCGGATGCCGATGATCATTCCTTTTTGAACATCCGTCAAGTAACTACCTCTTTCTATTGTGCTTACTTAACGTACAGTGGCTAATTTGTCCTGGCTGGCTGCTTATATTAATGTATGTTTGACTTTGTTACGTACACTCTGTGACGCGCCTAGTCGGTTACACTATGATTTAGTGGATCGTCATATTGTTCTGACACGACCGTGTATTTAAATTACATGTTAACAGAAAATAACTAGAAAATACATGACGGCTTTTGTAAGAAATTGTGATTTACTTTTCTGATTTATTATTAATATGATTTACGATTTCATTGTTTCCAACAATCCACCAAGTCTACTGTTTCTGAGGTGCTTCCACCCTTGGCGAGGTAGTCGATGATTATTCCTTTCCGTACTTCTGGGAAATCACTACCTCTGCCCATTGTACACACTTGGCGCACTGTGGCTCACCTGTCCTGGCCCGTCGCTTATATCTCCGTGTGGTCGATCCTGTCACGTTCACTCCTTGACGTGCCTGGATATTTTCACTGTGATTCCGGGGATGGTCATAGTATTCTAATACTACTGTGTATTGTTATTTAAACCCTGCTTTACCACTTAAAAAGAGAAAAAGTAGTCCTCGTTACTCAAATATTATACAGTATATAAACAAGTACTTCGATATCATGATCTCCATGGTAACCAGGAATGGTGGCTGTAATTCGTTTCGGCTTCGTTTAAGTATACACTCTGTCTATGTAAATATTTCTCGGGAAAGAAAAACCCACGCTTTACTCACAGTTCTGAACGAAGAGGAAACTGGATTAGGTTTCAACTTTTAAAGAAATATAAAGTCTCATTCCCGACCCTCGTCGCCCGTACAGCCTGGTATATCGGTTTCAGCTGTATTTAAACAAGCCATCCGGTGGAACATGGGATTTATAATTTCATTTAGTGAACTTGGCTATCTTATTATTTAACCAGTCAGTCTTCATTTCGTGAGACGAAAAGGTTTTTGCAGTTCAAGAGAAAAATGCTAAATCTTCCTGTACTGCCTCGGTCTAGCACAAGCTCGGAAATGTTCACCTAAATTATAAGGAAAAATCCGTCACATCATTTAAACCAAAGACAGAGACCGATTTCTCGGTCCCATGATTAGTAAAGACCTGCAGGAAAAAATATCAAATTTAAAAAAACTAGAATCCCAGCCTTCAAGCACCCTCTAGAAAAAAAAAACAATTTAATGACAGAAAATATGGGAAACAAAGGCCATCACACAGAACTACACGTGAAACAAGCCTTATAAAACTTTAACAAAATAAATTTGCGTTAAGTAAATAAAAATTAAAGTACACAAACACATAAGGCATATATAAACCAATATACACTGCCGGAAAGTGAAAAAAGAACACCAAGAAGGAATTGGCGGACGATCATGAAATTTACATATGTTAATGGGGTCGAGATTACGTAGGAGTAATGTTAATTTCGGGACCAACCGGTAAGCGCTTGCGCCACAGCACGGCATAATATGCAAATTATCGTCGGTGGTATTTAAGGAGTACGGCGAAGTGAATGTAATTAGTCGTCGGCGTACAGACACGTGCGAAGACCCTGAAGAAGCTGCAATGCCTGGACATGGAAGACGTGTACGATTTCAGCAGTCATCGGACTTTGAGCGAGGTCGTCTAGTCGGATTCCGCGAGGCCGGGTGGTCGTATCGTCGTATTGCGGAGCGAATTGGATGGGAAGTATCGATGTTGGTGCGATGGTGGCGCAGATGGTCCGAGGAACATTCCTACACGAGAAGACGTGGAACCGGGAGTCACAGACGGACTGATGAGTGGACCGATCGACGCATAAGAAGAGCGGCGTTGTCAAGCAGAACATCCACGGCGACGCAAATCCGAGCTGCCGTTGCACCTGAGGGGACTGTGCGAACAATCCGCAACCTTCTACTAGATGCAGGACTACGTGCACGTGTGCCTCTGGCATGTATACGTCTGATTCCAGCCCACCGTCAGGAACAGCTGCAGTGGAGTTGCCAACGTCTGCACTGGAGAACGCAATGGCAATCTGTCGTGGTCAGCGATGAAATCAGATTCAGCTTGGGAGCCTCCGATGGCCGTATGCGTGTTCGCAGACGCACAGGGGAGCGTCTCCACCCTTCTACACCTGGTCTCCTGGTGTGGGGAGAGATTAGCTATCACTCCCGTACACAACCAGTGTTTGTACCGGGTACGTTAAACAGCACCTACATCAACAACATCATTCAGCCCGTTGTTGTGCCATTTGTAAGGTCGGTCCATCGTGGTGTTTTCCAGCAAGATAACGCACGCCTACAGACGGCACGTGCAACGCAACATGCACTTCAGGGTGTGAGACAACTTCCATGGCATGCACGTTTACCGGATTTGTCTCCCATTGAGCAGTGTGGGATTTTATGGGACAGCAACCTATCCGGTCTCCACGGCTAGCCACGACCATCCCCGATTTACGCGTCCAGGTTGAGGATGCTTGGAACTCAATACCCCAAACTTACATCCAACATCTGTACGACAGACTCCATGCCAGAATTGCACAGTGTGACGCAGTTCATGGCGGTTCAAATTTGTACTAACCATGTTACATGGAAATGTTATTTTTCAGTTTACCAGCAAATACAACTGTATTTTGCCAAAATGTTTTGATCACGTTATCCTCTGTATTCCGTTATTATGCTGTATAAATTTCGTTGGTATCAGACGTCTCCTGCTTGGTGTTCTTTTTTCACTTTCCGCCAGTGTATTAATATAAGGCATGTGAGCTTCCGGCACCTTTGTCATTAACTGATGGTGAAGTAAGTTTTAAAAGGTTTTATTGGAGAAACCAGACGGGAAAAATTTGTCTCTCCTAGAATGAAATCTTTTATGGGACACTGGATATGAGCATCGAACCAGCAAGTACTACATTTTCAAAGTTCCATCTGAGCTACTACTCAAAAGATCAGAATTGCTCATGCCGTGATTCTTGCGCCAAAAATTATGTAACTCAATCAACGGAAATTACGGAAAAAGCAGATGTTAGTATGCCGTTAGGAATGGGGAACGGCAGGACTGAACTCTGAAGCCCCAGTGCCAGGTACTTACAACCTTTCGCGTTGTTTTTGCATCTTTCACAGAAATCTTTGAACTTCTTACTAACAGGAGTCGTTCTTTATGTCACAAAATTTAACAATTTTTCCGCGGTTTACGAAGATTTTAAGCAATGAAATATATGTATTTAGCCTTATTTATTAATAAATCGTTTCAATTGTCGCCTATCTTTGAATTGTAATGTCCCCAGCTTTACCCAGTTCCCAAATTTTAATTTATTAGACAATCGAGCTAACTTCACAAAACACATCATTTTTTACCTATTACTATTAATCCGTATTTCAATAATTCTCGCTCAAACTGCTAAAATGTTTGCCTATTGCAACTTTTGTGAGGTATGGAATTAATTCCTTCTTCGAAAATAAATTGGAATATGTACATTATCTTTAAAGAGAAAGAATATATGGTTGAGGAAATGCCCTCAGGAAAATTATGATTCATCTCGACTTCTAAATTAAATATGTTTTCTTTAAATTGCATACCATTTACTTGTTCACGAAAGGGCCTCTTCAGACGGAGTACAGTATCGTTTTCTGCGGTTTCACTTAGAGATATTTAAAAACAGGACTTGGAGTGCTAATATAAATGAATATGCATGAATATCTGCGTAAAATTTATAAAACCAATAACCCTCTAAAACGAAGGAACCTTCTTCAGACGGAGCTAACGATATCGCAAAAGACGAAAACAGGGTTGTTTTAACTAATTGAGTTGATACTGTCAGGTCGTTTGTGCGCATCTACCAGGAATCAAATTAAAGTAGCCACATACAGGATTTAACCGGAACTGTTGAACAGTAGGCAAGATCACAAAGCTGCTGGAAATATGGACAAATGCAGATATTCTCTAGAGAACGTTATTCCTAAATAAATGAAACTTTTGATCACATAACACCTTAAGCCGAGGATGTAACTGAAACAAATGAAGCCCCAGATTTTCCGCCCTACCCCAAAGATAAATATTCACACAGCGGCCGGTTGTTAAGGAATCTACTCAAAGCAACTCTTTCCCCCTTCACTTCAGCAGTTCATAATTTCTCACTTCTGTTCCTCTATTGTCTTTTGAATGATCGAGGACATGATGAGAAATGTTAGTTTCCTTCATGTCCAATTAACTAGCTCATAAAAGCAACAAAAAATAGTAGTATCTTCTGCTTAGCTGTTGAACATGTAACATTAAATTACGTGTTAATACCCTGTTTGTCGCCAAAAATCCTATTTTTGTTGCATACATTTGTGAAAAACATTTCTTCAGCATTTCATGTGACCCCAGAAACTTTACTCGAAAGCATCCCCCAATGATCACCTGACCTGCTCTGAGCTGTTAAACTCTAAATTGCCTTACGGAAGTTTATCTGCATTTCTGTATAAAGAAGGCACTCACTTCCTGAAACCCCTCGTGCTTTGTATAAAATCGTTGGCATTTATGATGTGTGTCAGTCTTTTACCACACTTAATTCTTATTTTAAATAGCATCATAGTGTGAAGATGGTGAAATCAATCATTTCTTGAATTCTTTTACGAGGCCATTCTTCTTTTTTACGCTTTCCAACTGTAGGTTGAAGAAGCGTATATGCTCCAGTTTTGTCCGTCTGTTTATCCGTCTGCCGGTCCGCACGATAACTCGCGTGAAAATGATTCGATTTGGATGAAATTTTAGTATGTGGTAAGGGACCATCTGGGGACGAACTCTATTGAAAATTGACAAAATGGGGACAAAGTTCAGGACATAGGAGCGGGGTCCATTCCATTGTTACGTAACGTACGTAGCAATCGTTTGATTGCGCCAAAACTTTATCATTTGTTCCGGAGGCTCACTGAACCGGTCCTGTTGAATATCATCGAAATGTGGTCAAAGGTCAGGACACAGGAGTGAAATTTATTCCACAACCATTATCCTCTTAACTTTACTAAAAATGCTTCTATTGGGACAAAACCTTAGTATGTTGTTCCGGAGGTATACTGAACCAATTCTTTTAATTATCATGGGAATGTGTTCAAAGGTCAGGACACAGGAGCGATATTTATTCCACAGCCATTATCCTCATAACTTAAATAATAACTTCAGTAATTATTTCTGGTATGTTGAAAGGGTTTCATAAGCAGTTCATTGTATGATTTTACTAACTTGTTTAGTTTTATGTGAGAAAAGTTTTCACTACAGATCACAAAATACGACGATTTTGAAAATTTTCTCAGTGAGGTGTTTTTCAAGCAATTCTCTTACGAAACTTAAATACTTAAATTTGATCCTTTCATTTTTGGCCACTCCGATAACTGTTATTGACTGAAAACAAATTATGGTTTAGTTGGTCTGGATATGTGGGTGGTAAAAACATTTCATCTGTAAATGAAATGCTCCCAGGGAATTACAATAACACTTGCTTTCCATTATGGCTGAAACCATTTCGCTGGTATCAGTATCACATCGTTGGATAGAGTTGTGTTATGGAAGTTTTGTCCGGACATCCTTTCATGATTAAGAAGTAACTTCTTTTGTTTGCAGTATACATCATTAGCTTATCTGTGGGCAAAAAGACTGGATATCTGCACTTATTAAAGTTTTTTTCTCTGGCTTTTTTCGCAAACACATTTCCTAGAACGGCGTTCTGACTGTTGAGAAAAAAGCAAAGTTTCATTTCGTACTAACGTAATTCAATCATGTCAAAAATAAAACGGTTCTATGACGCAGATAAGTTCCAAGTAAATTTTTTATAGGTTGCTCTGGAAAGCTGCTCGTATTATGACATTTTAATCCTAAAATATATTACATCGCATTATGTTCTTTGAAATCCGTTTTTGTCCTTTATGTTATGATTTGAACACTTGGCGATTCCGTGGGCTTTCTTTGGATTCACCGTTGTACAATGCAAAAGCAATTTCTCATTCTTTGTTTACAAACATATGGTATCCTATTTGACATGTCATGAGAATAGAAAATATACCAGAAGCACCTTCTTCTGATTAAGGGATATTATTTTCGTTAATTTTGAAGACAGACACAGATAGAGGGAGAGGGAGACTCGTTTTTCGTTTGTCGGCTTCTCTACACCAATATAAATTTCTAAATCCATATATCTATGAGCCGTATTACTTTAAGCGTGTTTTATATAAAATTCAGCTCATTTTTGCCTCAGATAAAGGTGTCAGCTAATGAAATTAAATATAGGTCTATTTGATCGAATTTTGTAATTTTAGTTAGAGGTGAAATACTTTAGTTAAAACCATATTTTGAGTTTACAAAGCTACTACAGACTATAAAATATAGTCCTGTATATTTGCGCGATCTGTAGTTTCTGAATTAACATGATCGGTAAATAATGCTGTTCTGCAACTCTATGCACGTTTTGCTGCAGGAGTTCACCTTTGGAGGTCACTGTGTCTCGATTTGATATTATGTTATGTCTTAGCTCAACAGACGCCATGTTCATGTATCTATCTGCTTCCCGGAACGGGGACGAAGGCTGAACATGGCGTCTGTTGAGCTAAGACATAACGTAATATCCAATCCAGACACAGTGATCTTCAGAAGGTCAACCGCTGCAGAAAAACGCACACAGAGTTACAGAACAGCACTATTCATCGATAATATTCTTTCAATATTTTAGTTTATTACCTGAAAATGTATGAATATTTATTGAACTGCGACTGAAAGTCCAATATAATGAATTGATATGAAGGTGAGCTTTTGGCTTTTTACTTTCTTTTCGACCACATGGAGAGTGCTCAAAATAGAACTGTTATTTATGTTCTTTAATTAGTATGCCTAACTAAAGGCTAACATATGTTAGTGATATAACGATTAGCACATAAGAAAACAAATCCTAATTAATTTTATCAATTTCTATTTATAAAAAAATGTACTGAACGCTTTATTTACAGTATCGTACAATTTTAAATCCCCATTAGATGCATCAGGGAATGAATGTGTTTTAAGTTTGTAAACAAATAAGTACTAAATGATATCAAGACGCTGAAAATATGAAATGTACAGTTTTGGTAAACAGAATAAAACAAGAAAGATGACACCGAATTTTCGGGTGTAATAAGCACGTCTTTTGAATCCGTTCTGACGCAAATTAAATTTATCAAAGCTATCCAAAGTCAATGGAACCGGTATAAAAAACAATAGTATCTGACCCAAGAAAGAAGTTTTTCAATCGGGTTTTTAATCCCTCAGATATTGCTGTAAACGGAATCGGGAGGTTACGGCCTCTGGTTGCAGACTTGTGCGTTAAGAAAAACATGAATTTATATGAGAAACATATCGCACCGGAAACGCTCACCAACACCGAAATAATTTTTCAAAGCGGACTCTTAGAAACAGAGATATCGACAAAAATATGATGTGACTTTACGTCCCGTGGGGAAAACCATGCATTATTTTAGGAAGAAAATATTCACAAAAGGTTTTTCCAAATGAGCACTATCGGTCCAAGAAAAAAAAATTAGTCGATTTTCAGGAGCCCAGATTTTGCTACAAATACATCAGAAGCAGAAATTAAAACTTACGCCCCCTGGTGGCCAAACCATTTTACCAAACATTAGAAATTATGCGAAAACTATTTTCCATCAGGTCTTGTATGCGATACAGGAAGAATTTTCAAATCGGAGTTTTAGAAGCAGAAATAACGCAGAAAACGCAATTTACCTTTGTGCCCCCTAGCGGAAAGTCTATGATTTACTTGAGAATTTTGAATTTAAATGAGAAACATTTTGCATCGGAAACACTATCCAAGAAAGAAGGAATTCTTCAAATCGGACTAGTAGAAGTAGAGATTTTCACAAAAATAAGATACACATCTAGGCGCCCTGGCGTAGAAACGATGCATTATTTCAAGAAGAAAATGTTCCTAAAATGTTTGTCGACATAAGTAGTATCGGTCAACAAAGGACATTTTTTGCAATCGAGATTTTAGAAGCTCATATTTTGCTGCAAATACATGAAAAAGAGGAAATTAAGACTTACGCCACCTGGTGGCCAAACCATTTTTTACAAAAATTTGAAATTACGTGCAAAGGATTTCCCATCAGGAGCTGTATCTAGTGCCGAAATAATTTTTCAAATTGGAGATTTAGAAGCAGAGATATAGGGGAGAAAGCAATTTACCATTACGCCCCCTAGCGGAAAGTCTGCGAATTACTTGGAAATTTTAAAATTATATGAAAAACATGTCACACTAGAAACACTATCAACCAAAAAGGATTTTTTCAAATCGGATTCCTAGAAGTAGAGATATTAACCGAAATAAGATATACATCTACGCCCCCTTGCGCAGAAACCATGCTTTATTTTAAGAAGAAAATGTTTCTAAAAGGTTCGTTTCAATTAGACCTCATCTGCGTTTACGCCCTCTAGCTGCGTAATTGTACGTCATAAAAAAATGAAATAAAAGATCATCATTCTCATATTTTAAGCTTCCCAATGCAAAAAGAATTTTTCAAATCGGACCAATAGTTGCAGAGATATCGTGGGTACAGACGGACGGACGGACAAACTGGTAACATAAGCACGATCTTTTTTTACAAAAGACGTGCTAAAAAATTATAAGAACATATGTCCCAGACCTACATGCGTTAAAGAAAAACAATCAGACACATTATTCTGGGTTGTGAAATCGCAATAAATCGTCAGAAATGTATAAATATCACAGAATAACTGTACGAATTGAAGAAAAATCCATGTAATCGAAACAAAAAGCAACATATATTCCTGCATATATTTAGCAACACTTCATGAGTGCTTTCAAATGCAAATGATTGCGATATTTTTTCGTATATAAACATTTTTTCCCTAAATTAAATTTATGTTTCGTTTATATTTCTGATGGGAGTCAGGGATTGACAATTGCATAGAAACATTTTTTTGCCTTCATCAAACATTTCCGTCATTAGAACTGGCAATCCCGTGAGAAAGTTATTGTTGTTTTTGTCTTTAGAAATGGAAACCCAACATCAAGTCATTGTGTTCCAAACACATGTGCAGGGCATAAAATCAGTCATTTTCATCTTTATCATCCAAAGTTTTCTTCTATAATAGTAATTTCTCACTGAAGGCTAAAGTTTTGCCACAGTGTTGCACAACGTGCTTAGTATCTTGCAGGGAGACATATGATTAATTGAGTATTTCAAAGACATTACAAAAATATGCCAATTTCAAAACAAAGTCATTGTATGCGAATTTCTCGGAACGAGAATGTTTTCTTCAGTATCATAAGAAAAGTTCACTCCAGAGTTTATACATCATTTTCAAGAGATATCTAGGGGATAGTAAGAGAGAGTTGTGACCGTACGCTAATGTAATTTGAGACCATTCTCCCTGTAAAATGTGTTCCAATTTGGGCAGTCATGTTCGAAATGAAAAGTTTGATCTGACCTCTCAAACTTACAAAGTGTTTACTAATACTGAGGTTTCGAGATTGTGGTGGCTGTGTAGCGGTTGTTCCTCATGCTCCACAAATCAAAACTTGACACCATTCGCAAAATGTGCTTTTCTATCACCAGTTTGAAACTAGGAACTGCCATTAGAGATCAGTCCCTGCCACACTGTATATAAATGGGTTCCGTCAATCGAAACTTGTTCTAACACATTATTATGCATTAGTTTCAGATGTTGAGAAAGAAAGGAATCCTTCCAGAGACTCATATATCATTTTACTATTTCCACTTGTGCTGAAATGGAAACAATAAAATCTTAAATCATTTATTAATAATAACAAATCAGAAAAATACATCGCAATTTCTCACAAATGCCGTCATTCTTTCCCGATTGTTTTTTTTTGTTTGGAGATTTAGAGACCACCGTGAGCAACTCAATGGGTTATAAGCAGTCGCCCATCCCTAGTTTAGGACAACTGGCTCCAGGAAAGGGAGAGAACCAGTGCCGTAAGACAAACACAAAGTACATGCCTCAGCGGGATTTAAACTCGGATACCTTTCGGACGAATGATCAGAAGCCATCGCTTAGCACACTGCACCATCTGGGCGGCAACTGGATGCGTCCTTGAACGCCAATGCTTTCCTGTCCATCCTTGCTAAGCTCATGCATGCCTTCATGTTGGACGTTTATTCTGGTGGTGATGGCGTCTACCAGGAGGACAATGCGCCGTGCCACCTCGTTAAGGATGTGCGTAAATGGTTCCGAGGAAATCGCAGCGATGTCTCCGTTCTCCTTTTGCCAAAGAAATCTCCGACTTCAATTCCATAGAGAACGTGTGGGACTATTTGGATAAACAGGTTCGAGGTGCCGATCCACAACCACTCCATTTCCGGGACCTCGTGATCTGCTGCAATCAATCCGAATTGGCACGTGTGCTCGGGAAGTCTTCCAAAGCTTCATTGCGCTCATGCCACGCCGTCTCGCTGCTCTCATCCGGGCCAAGGTTGGTTATTCCCAGTACTTGTTAAGTGGCCATATTATTCTGATACGACGGTATACACTGAATGGTCACTTTATTATGACCACCTGACAGTGTTACGCAAATGAGCTATGGCTTCACGCTGTTACCACGAGAAGGCGAGGCTAGTATAAAAAGGGAAAGATTAGTGCTTGCGACAGCAGCAGCAGTGATTTTTGGGTGACGAGATGGGTAAAAAATGAGATTTGACGGACTTTCAACGTGGGAAGATTGTAGGAGCGCGGAGCCATGGAGCGAGTGTCACCAAAACGGCCGCATTCATGAAATGTTTTAGAGCAGCTGTTGTTAAAGTGTTTAAAGACTGGACTGTCAGTCAAAAACTGGGTCTCCACGTGCAACGTGTGGTCGTCATCGACTAGTGACTGATCGGGCTGAACGGAGGGTGTCCAGACTGGTAACAGACAAGAGAAGGGCAACAGGGCAACAGTGCATCAAATTACAAACCATATTAATCAAGGATTCTTTCAAATGATCTCTGCACGCACTGTTCGCCATATACTGCATCTGGTGGGATATGGCAGCCGAAGGCATGTTCGAACACCTTTGCTGTCTGCAGTTAAAAAGAGAAAACGTCTCCAGTTCGCACAGGAGCACAAGAATTGGACAGTCGATAATTGGAAACAAATTATGTGGTCCGATGAATCCCGTTTTCAGTTGCACTATGCCGATGGCCGAGTGAGAATTTGGCGGAAACAGCACGAAAGCATGGACCCCAAATGTATTGATGCAATCCTTCAAGCTGGTGAAGGCAACGTTATGGTTTGGGGAATGTTTTCCTAGCATGATTTGGGCCCTTTAATTCGTCTTGATCTACGTCTGACTGGCACATCATATGTAAACATCGTTGCGGACCAAGTGCATCCTGTCATGTGGATGGTATATCCCAATGGCGATGGCTACTTTCAACAAGAAAAAGCGTCCTGCCATAGTGCTCGTATTGTACAGGATTGGTTTCAGGAACATGTCGGTGCGATTACTTTGCTTAGGTGGCCCCACAATCACCAGATCTCAAACCCATTGAGAATTTGTGGGATGAAGTTGAACGAGCCATCCGACAGCGGTATCCACAACCTTGCAAGCTCACACTCCTGGAAAGTGCTTATTCATCAAACATGGTCTCAGATTCCACAGACCACCTATCAATATCTCGTGGAGTCCATATCACGAAGAATCGACGCAGTATTAAAGGAAAAATGTGGCACAGCGAAGTACTGAGGAGGTAGTCATAATAAAGTGGCCACTCAGTGTATATGCTAATTTAATGAGGATCTCTGGTAAGTTTGCTGTTAAAATGCAGACATGCTCCCGAACTAATCAAATATTATTATACACCTGCCTGTAGAGTGATTCTGCCTAAGAATCTTATATCTAATGATTCCACGTATTCCTTAGTGATCTGTACTACGTATTTCCAAAGTCAGTGTTTAACATATTCATATATCCTTTAACACTCTCCTGTTTAGTTTGATGTAGTTTATGTTTTGCCGTCAGCCTTCATATCATGTGTTTTACGTAGGTTCACCAGATTTTGCTTAGTTTCTGGAAAACAATACTCATACTTTATACACAATACTACAAATGTGTTATACTTGCTCTGTCATAATAGAATTGTAATTCCTGTTTTTTGCACACACGTCATCCATCTCTAAAACGAAATACATTTTCCTTAATGATACAAATATTTTTTTTCATGCCATATCACTTATGAAAGAAAGATTACTACCCTGAATCAATCAGTTTTTTTTTTTGCACTGTAAAGAAAAACATTAAGGAAATTAATTACAAAATAAAGATTTATTATATCAATCCGTAAAATCTTACGGAAATGGTTGCGGAATATTATCAATAGAAAAATGTATATTTAGAAATATCTAAATATTAGGTAAATCTACCATCTTCACAAGTAATGTCACACAGCTAAACGTGAGTACTGTATCTCCCCTAAAACGCAGGCGCAAACTTTTTGGCTGAGAGTTTCCTAATACGCAAGTCAAAACGTCCGTGTGGCGGAAAGTAAATTATTATCGAGTTGATTCTTTTCTCCTCTTGTGAATGATTTTCACTGGTTTGGCACGTTTCTGCTAAAATGTTTTTTTTGTATTCTTCCCCAGGAGCATTATCTAGGTACTGATTTAAGGAGGCACCGCATTCCTCGCTATCCATGTTCAAAAGGAAATGCACCATAAGGGAAATGTGCATCTTACGAACTTTTTAACGTTTTAATATCCCCCCAAAATTATAATTCAAATGAAACGTATTTTAGTGGTCTTCTTGGTATGTCTAATAGTAGCTGACCTGATAGGAAAGATTTAGACATACAGTATTAGAACCAGCAGGGAACATGTCCGGTTTAAACCTTCAGTGAATGAAATGCTGGTGACATTCTAGAGTTAACTAGAAAAAATTAAGTACAAGGGTAATAAATATAATCCAGTTTTATTAGTCATAAAGGTATTACACAAGATCTGCCGAGTTTTCACCCACAACGGTCGACTCTTTCTAGGCACGAGAATAACATAAACTAAAAACTGGAAATCATTTATAAAATAGAAATGTTAAAATAAAATGAACAATGGTCACGTGAGATAACATTTTTTTTTTTTTTTTTTGATTGGAGGTTTAACGACCACCGTGAGCAACTCAATGGGCTATAAGCAGTCGCCCGTCCCTAATTTAGGGTCACTGGTTCCAGGGAAGGGAGAGAGCCAGTGCCGTAAGACAAACACAACATCCATGCCTCACCGGGATTCGAACCCAGACCCCTTCGGACGAATGATCAGAGGCCAACGCCTTAGACCACTGCGCCACCGGGGCGGCTGAGATAACATTAGATTGATATCTCACGTTGTACATCAGACATAGTTAGTAGTTAAACTATGTTTAAATGTAGCCGTGATCGACGCCAAACTGTTGCATTCTTGTCTGTAAAAAGGAATTTCTAAAGTCTCCCTTACTAAAATTTATCATGCGGTGGTCGAATGGGGAAATACCCGTAATGTGTCATCAGAGTGGGGTTGCTTCATTATTTTTTTATCGATCCAAAGTAGCTTCCTGCCTTTCTGTGAGTAAGAATCACTGTGCTCTCCCTTACAAAATTTTATCTTGCTGTGGTGAAAGGGTACCTACTCTTGACATCGCACAAGGGTGAGGTTGTATCATTATTTTTTATATAAATTTAAAATCGTTACATGCCACTCTGTAAGAGGGAAAATTTCTATGGTCTGCCTTACTGAAATTTTTCTTGTGGTGGCTGATGTCGCACAATTTTTGGGTTACTACATTATTTAATGCCTCTCTTGACATTGCATTCGTGAGCCTGCCGTATTTGACATTTCTTTTATGTTCCACAAGACTTGTTGAAAAACACCTACTCGTATTCTTATGGAAACCTTCGTGGATCCATCGGGATGCATTATGAGGATGGAGTTACGGTCCGGCACGAATTGACCCAGTAGGCTGGAGATTATGGCGCTTAATCATTTCAGAGATGCATCTGGTGATTTCACACTTTAAGCGGCTGATGTAGCTAAACAAAAAGTTGCCCACATTTTCTTCCTCTCCTCAAACAGAGAAGTTCTCATAATAACCGGGTTATACGAAAGCTGCAGCAAAACAATTCCTTTCCCTCTTTTATCTGAGACATAGCGATAAATACACTAAATATGTCGCTGGTAATGAGTGCTCCCTTACAGTATGCATTCTGATTCTCTTACGCTACTTCCTTCTCTGTTCCATTACCAAAAGAATGATTCGGAAGAAGTAGTCCCTCCCCCCGCCCCGCCCGGATTCGGACATCATGCCAATGGGTATAAACAAATTATTCAAATATATTTTCCCTTCTTTCTTAGGTTCTTTTTTTTTTTTGGACGTTTAACGACCACCGTGAGCAACTCAATGGGCTATAAACAGTCGCCCGTCCCTAATTTAGGGTCACTGGTTCCAGGGAAGGGAGGGAGCCAGTGCCGTAAGACAAACACAACATCCATGCCTGACCGGGATTCGAACCCGGACCCCTTACGGACGAATGATCAGAGGCCAGCGCCTTAGACCACTGCGCCACCGGGGCGGCTTTCTTAGGTTCCTCGCTCTTTTTATAGCCTTCTTAGCGGAAAGGGCAATCACATTGGAAATATAAATGACAGCAATACCCGCCAAACGACCACTTAGAGTTCCAAAGACGAATTAAAAGCAATGCTTTCTGAAGCGCAGGTTCACTCATTGCTACCGCGTTCGGTCCACTTCTTAGACAACGAATATATTCGTCCCAGCTGATTTCCGCTCATTTTGTTAACTTCGAAGTCATTCGTTCTAGCCGGTTAAAGCGTTAATTCCAACATCGCTGTTAAAACCTTTTAGACCTCCTTTCAATCAGATGGATAATTCCGTGATTCATGAGATGGACCCGTTAATGTTTGGCATCAGACTGTCAATTCCTTCGGCATCTATGCTGCCTACGTTAATACAGTTATGGGAACCTAATTCCTAGAAACAGAAATTCATGATGAGTTCCTTGACAGTGTTAAAATATGATTGAAATTCTGAGTGAATTTAAAAACAAGGCCTTATTTTTTCTTATGCTATATTCTCGTATAATGTTGCTAATATTATTAATTCCAACATCAAATTTGGGCAGTTTTCACTTACGGAAAGATATCCCTTTCGCTGCGAAGACTCGTTACATATTCCTACCTGAAATATAATTAAACACTGAACTAGAGATGTACCGTTCGTGAATGAATAAGCAAAGTGATAAACTGAATCACTGGCTAACGAATTTTTCCTGAATAGAATCGGTTCCGCAAAAGAGTCGATATCCTGAATGAATCAGTCAGGATTGATTTTTACTAAGCATCAAAATTTCCACCGTGGTTTCAAGTTAAGGTTCATGTTCTATTCAGAAAACGTTTTCTCACAAGTTTAAAAATGCTATAAATTACATGAACGTTTCGAAATGAAGTTACAAGAAAATCTAGGAACATATATTTCGTCAGAATAAAAAATAAATTTAATCTTTAAAATCAGCTATTAAACTGGAAGCTAAGCTATCAACGAACGAAAGGATCGGACTCAGAATCGTTTTTTTACATACAAATCGTTCTCTTAACCGGGGAAATCTCAACAAAACAGACGAAAGGAACTGATTTAGAATCAATTCCATGACGCAACTCGTTTTTTTAGAATGGAAGAATCAGATCAGACCAGATCATATGTAGAGGATTTTAGGAATGGATTGTCTGAACCCAGGTCTTGAACAACCCTTAGAAATAGGTAGCTCGGAGATTTGGTCTAGCGTGCCCGATAGGAAAGTGACACGGAAGCGAGGTAAAAAGGGGTAGGAAGACGCCTTTATTTATTACCGGGGGGCAGCACCCGGGGTCCGACGGCTTAACGTACCCATCCGACGCACGGCGGATAATCAGTGGTTCGAGCGTTCGTATCTGGCTGGTATCAAACCTGAGGTCGTCTCCATAGCAGTCACGAACCCTAACCACTTGGCAACCCGCGGCCCAGAATGGAAGAATCAAACGACCGAGCCTTTTTAATGAGGAGAACCGAAAGTATCAGATATTTCAAAAGAACCTTTTTAAAGGTTTAATGTTTTTAAACAGCAATGAAATACATAACATTAAAGAAAACCGTCAAGAATAAATGAAATCATTAAAATTTTGCAAATATTTTACTGAATGGTATATGAATCAGAAAAATAAATACGTTGTCAAAATATGATTGTACCCAACTTATATAGAATGAACAAACCTTTTCTAATTTAAAGATTGAAGTTTTATGAAATGGAAGAAAATTTTGTCTGTTGTTATACAATGTAATGACTTGATTATGGCAAGATATTGAAAGCTCTGTTGTTATTTGCATGTCAAGGACACGTGGCAAGACATTGAAAGAATGATGGGGAATTAAAAAGTTCAGAAAAAAACAATGGTGGTTTAATGATGTATCCTTTGCAGAAAAAGTCATTGTCCGTATCAAAAATTCAGAATGCAGGTGAGATAGTTATTTCACCAATGTATGTACAGGAATTTGACAGAACTAGTGTCACAATATTTGAATCGTCATTTAGAGGAATGTTGATTTAATAATGATATGGCGATGACAACGGAACTGCGTTTGGCAAACGCCGATGGCGCAGTGGGGTAAATCCTGTCTTATGATCATTCGTCCGATGATCCGGGTTGGAATCCCGCTGAGTCTCCGAGGATCACGATTTAAATTTTCTTATGGACTCATGGGCCTTTAACGTATGTGTATTTGATGTATGGGCTCTTCTTGACGTATAACATATGGGCATTTCAGATAGAGGAAGAAACAATTGCGTGGGAAAGATCAGCAACATGCCTGTGCACCAGGTACATGGCTGTTTTACGATAATTATCCCATGTAAACGGTTATGTTTACAACATATCACTTTACCAGGGGTTTTTAACTATCAAGATGCCACCGAAGAAACACAGGTACTGTGTATCCAGGTAATCTGCGACAACCATTATATGATAGCAGTACTGAAGTGAAGTATGCGAGCAATACATGGCCACCTGTGAAGATGGTAAATGAGTATGAGGAGCCGAGGAAAGAAACGCAAGAGTGGAGGAGCAAAACACTGAAAGAATGGAATGCAACAGTCGTTGCTCTATTGAGGCTTCCTGTTCCGCGATATAACCTTCTCACGAAAACTGTGTTGACTAACATATCACTCTGCCGGTGGAGTTGAACTACTTAAATATCATTGAAGAAACACTCAAGGATTCTATCACCAGGTATTCTGCAACAATAAGCAACTGATATGAGTACAAAAGAAAAGAATACGGGCAATAAATGGCCAATTCCGAAGATGTGAAATGAAGATTTGGAGTCGAGCGAAGGATTGCCAAAACGGGTAAGTCAAATTTTGGAAGACTGGAATTCAAATATCATCACTCAGTTGAGGTTTCCTGGTTTGAAGATAAGTGAAAGCTATTCAGAGTACGCAGATCTCCAGTAAATGGAAAACGTCATCCAAACAACTGACATCAGTGATACATCAGCACCCCGCCCTTCAAACTTTCCCCATCACTGGTTAATGAGATTCATACCGAATATAGACAGCATTGGATTTGCACATCAGAGGGTAAACCATTCGCTTAGCTTTGAGAATCCCTTTATGGAGGATACTTTCACGCTTGAATTTGAATAAAGGTAATAATTATATGATGTGCCAGATACACTGGCGGTAAGTGAAAAAAGAACACCAAGAAGGAATTTTCGGACGATCATGAAATTTACATATGTTAATGGGGTCGAGTTTGCGTAGGTGTGATGTTAATTTCGAGACCAACCGGTGAGCGCTTACGCCAGAGCACGGCATAATATGTAAAATATCGTCGGTCGTATTTAAGGAGTACGGCGAAGTGAATATAATCAGTCGACGGCGTACGGACGCGTGCGAAGACCCTGAAGAAGCTGCAATGCCTGGACATTTACGACATGTACGATTTCAGCAGCTATCGGACTTTGAGCGAGGTCGTCTAGTCTGACTCCGAGAGGCGGGGTGGTCGTATCGCCGTATTGCGAAGCGAATCGGACGGGAAGTATCGGTGGTGGTACGATGGTGGCTTAGATGGTCCGAGGAACATTCTCACACGAGAAGACGTGGAACCGGGAGTCACAGACGGACTGATGAGCGGACCGATCGACGCATACGAAGATCGGCGTTGTCAAGCAGAACATCCACTGCCACGCAAATCCGAGCTGCCGTTGCACCTGAGGTGATTGTGCGAGCAATCCGCAACAGTATACTAGATGCAGGACTACGTGAACATGTGCCTCTGGCATGTGTACCTCTGACTCCAACCCACCGTCAGGAATGGCTGCAGTGGTGTCGCCAAATCAGCACTGGAGAACGCGATGGCGATCTGTTGTGTTCAGCGATGAAAGCAGATTCTGCTTGGGAGTCTCCAATGGCCGTATGCGTGTTCGCAGACGCACATGGGAGTGTCTCCACCCTTCTTGCATCCGCCAGCGACACACAGGGCCTACACCTGGTCTCCTGGTGTTGGGAGCGATCAGCTATCACTCCCGTACACAACTAGTGTTTGTTCCGGGTACGTTAAACAGCACCTCCTACATTCACATCATTCAGCCCGTTGTTGTGGCATTTGTAAGGTCGGTCCATCGTGGTGCTTTCCAGCAAGATAACGCACGCCCACACACGGAACGTGCATTGCAACATGCACTTCGGGGTGTGAGACAACTTCCATGGCCTTCACGTTCACCGGATTTGTCCCCCATTGAGCACGTGTGGGATTTTATGGGACAACGACTTATTCGGTCTCCACGGCCGGTCACGACCATCCCAGATTTACGCGTCCCGGTTGAGGATGCTTGGAACTCCATGCCCAAACGTACATCCAACATCTGTACGACATACTCCATGCCATAATTGCACAGTGTGACGCAGATCATGGCGGTTGAACCTCGTACTAACCATGTTAGATGGAAATGTTATTTTTCAGTTTACCAGCAAATACAGCTGTAATTTACCATAATGTTTTGATCACGTTATCCTCTGTATTCCGTTATTATGCTGTATAAATTTCGTTGGTATCAGACGTCTCCTTCTTGGTGTTCGATTTTCATTTTCCGCCCGTGTATTACAGGAATTTAATTATTGGAATTTCTGTTGGTGCGTATGCTTCGCGATATCACATTTCCTTTAGATTCTTATCAGTTATAGTCCGTTTTACATTGGAAGTTTTAAGTACATATTTGTGGGGTTATTAAATGGCAAGTATTTGAGATATTTTAGTATCGACATGGAAGTATATTTTGAGATTGAAAATTTCAAATTCTTTCAGTTTATTGTCAGTAAAATTTAAATCTTAAAACATTAATGAACAATTTTTTTAGTGTACAATGAGTTGACGTCTTTATTGCTTCGCCTTTCGTTAGGCTAGTGCTTTTATTAACACACATTCTTGGTGGATCTTTACGTAAAAATTTGTTACAACGCAGATGATGCCCAAGCATAAGTGTCAAGTAAAGATAAACCAGTGTCCTATTGTCCCAAATTTTGTCAATTCTACAGCTCCATGTCCGATATAAAAAGTACTTTGTGCTCTTCACTTTCCAGGATCATCGTTCCCTTCGGCTTTAACAATAAAACCTTCTTGCTATCCCTGATATTTTGATACGCTATTTTTGCATACACTTATAAAAAAAGCAACTCGTTGTTCAATTTCTCGAAAATTAGTTTTCGACCTTCGGTTATGCAAAATAAATACGTTTACATAAGCCACTATTTTTTTTTCTGGTGTTCACTCATATTTGTTGAAGATATTTAATCGTATGGATGATTAACATTGCTCGTTAGAAGAAACTGGCGGAGTCAAAATGATAGCATATCAGTTTAACATTGGCTTAAGTGACAGCGATTGGCTGTGCTATGATTCAAGATGCTGGTTTTATTCAGTTTGTTTGCCACGATTTAAATTTTTTGATTTGCACTCCGTTATCTGTTTTCTGTCCAATTATAGTTTGATGCTTTTGGGAAGATTTCTATCACAAAAACTGTTCCTTTCTTTTATTAGTGGTAAAGTATTATATAATTTTGTGTTTCTAATACTGACATAGAGAACTAAACGGTAGGAATGGGGTGCCATAACTCACTAGGTAACGTATGTTACATATGTGTGGACAATGTACTCAAAGGTCAAAACGGTAGCATTTCAGACTGTATGTAAAATGTGTATTATGGTGTTTTGGCTTACACTTGGTGATCAAGATTAGTCGTAGTCTCCCATAAGATGTGCTCTGTTTTCGTAGAAGAAATCTAACAGTGGCGAACATTTGATTTCTGTTTTTGGGTCCATAAGATTAGCAAGAATACAGAAATAACGTTAATGACTGTAATGTTTGTTCTTGTAAATACAAAGGCATCAGATGAAAAAAAAAAGATTTTTTACATGAAAATTCCATCATTGATCAGTCTAGCACCTTACTACTCAAGCTGTACTTCATGGTTGAGTGATTTTGCCATCATATACAATAATAAATATGTCCTGTTGATTATGAAATAAAGAATCAAGCCTGTGGTGAGGAAGTCCATGTTACTTCATGTAGCACATAACACAAGATTTTTCATAGTGTGAATGAAAACAATTATTAGGCGACCAAAGTCATCCTAATATTTCTACGTTTGCGTTGGGATCTATTCTTAAGAAAAAGTGCTAATTGACTCCTGTTTCTTCTTTCTCGTGGCATTTACTTAGTTTACTTTACTGAGATATTTAGAGTAATGCAAATGTTCAACATTCAGTACAATGTGGACAAGTGGAGACTATTGCCTTACCGAAAAGAAGTATCACGTCAGTTTTATTACGTAGTGGTGCTACGTATGCATCAGTCTTAGTTCGTCATTTTGTTCTCCAAAAGAAATATAAGAAAACGTATCTCTAGTTCTCACAAAAGTCAACTACTGTGCAAGCGTGAGATATGAATGATGTCGTGATCTTAATGTACTGCTCTATCTGCTTCGTCTGTAAGTACGTTGCACAAACTGCCAACGACGTTTATGCGAATGTGTGCTGCTTAATTGTCCAACACTGGATCAAAATCAATGGCTACGTTGGGCTTATTTACAACGAGGACTCTAAAACGTTAGTCGTAAAAGCTTGGTTGATCTCAAAATATATTTCAACATCCTCTTCGTATAAAATTTATGAAAAATTTGTAAAAAAAAGTCTTTGGTGTTGACTAAGAAAGACGAAACTTCTGCACTGCGAAAGTGTAAAACAAGGATATCTATCTACTTTGAGCCATACGTTTTGACGTAGGACTACGTCTAAATCCGCGGGTAGTATGGGGCGAATTACGGCCGACCGCCTCTTACAAAAATTGGTTCAAATTGAAGTCATAATAGCGTTAAATATATAAGCCACACACTAATCGTGTTACCATATTCGTAATCATCATGGAGTCCAAATTGCCTACTGCGCGTGTGCGCGGTGGAGATAATGCAATATTTCTGGTTGGGCCGCCACGTTTGAGTCAGTCTATCTGGGCAACCGAGCGCAACATAACTGTGCGTGGCATGGGCTTAAAAATCTGGACGATAAATATTCAAATATAGAACAAAATTTCGAAGCGGTTTGAACTGAACATTTTAAAACTTGTTTTCTTATGAATCGGTGAACACTTATGACAATATCGCGGTTTATCTGGACAACCGTGAGTGCAAAAAGACTATGCGTGTTATCGTTTTAAAGCTCTCGACAAGATATATTCAAATATATAAAGAACATATCGCACTGGTTTAAATTCAAAATTTTAAAAATTGTTTTCTGTGAACGGGCTAACGTTTTCGACAATACCTCGGAATTCGCATATTAAACTCAAGCAAAAGTGGAGAAAATCAAAACGAGAAGCAAGAGCAACTGGTGAAGAATTTAAGAAGCCCAAAAAGACAGAGAACTACGTTGTGTAACTCGTGTATCCATCCGCTTTGTGTTATCGATGTATCCAGCATTATTTGCAAAAATTATGCAAGCTACTTTTCATGTTAAAGACCTGCGTTGGCTGTAACAAATAAAATAAACGCTTTGAAACCATACTTGACTAACACATTTCAAATTTGCGATATACAAGTCGTAGTCTTACGTTCCAAACTGACGGCTCAATCAGAACTGAGCCTACCTATATTTTTAGCACGTCTTTTGTAAAAAAAGATCGTGCTAATGTTACCGGTTTGTCCGTCCGTTCGCCTGTACCCACGATATCTCTGTACCTATTAGTCCTATTTGAAAAATTCTTTTTGCATTGGGAAGCTTGAAATACGCGAAGGATGATCCTTTATTTCGTTTTTTTTTACGATGCACAATTTCGCCGCTAGGGGGCGTAAATGCAGATGATGTCATATTCAAAAATACGTTTTATTCCACATCTTCGCTTTAAACATCCGATTGAAAAAAATATTTTTATCTTTCGATTCAATTTAGGTCGAAGAGTATTTTAGATATACTTTTTCAAAATACGCATAGATTTTCCGCTAAGTGGCGTAAAAGTAAATTACATTTTCCCCGATGACTCTTCTTCTAAAACTCCGATTTAAAATTTCTTTTTTAGCGGATACACCTCTTGATGAAAATTTTTTCGCATATAATTTTAAATTGTTGGTAAACAATACTTTAGCCCCCACGGGGCGTAAGGGTTAATTTTTGCTTCTGATGTATTTGCCATAAAATCTGAGCTTCTATAATATCGATTAAAAATATTCTTTCGTGGAATAATGCACCAGACATCGATGACATTTTCGGAATATTTTCTTCTTAAAATATTCCACCGTTTCTCCGCCAGGGGTGTAGATGTATATCTTATTTTTGTCAATATCTCTACTTCTAGGAGTCCGATTTGAAAAATTGCTTCTTTGTTGGATAGTGTTTCCAGTGTGACATGTTTTTCATATAATTTCAAAATTTTCAAATGAATCATAGACTTTCCGCTTGGGGCGTACAGGTAAATTACGTTTCCCCTATATCTGGGCTTCTGAATCTCCGATTTAAAAACATCTTTCTGCACCGGATACAGCTCATGATGGGAAATCGTTTGCACACAATTTCTCATTTTTGTATAAGAAAACGGTTTGGCCAACACGGGGCGAAAATCCTAATTCCCGCTTCTGATGTATTTGCAGCAAAATATGAGCTTCTAAATTCTCGATTGAAAAAATTCGTCGTTTGTAGACCGACATCGACAAACCGTTCTCATGTCGACAAACCTTTTAGAAACATTTTCTTCTTAAAATCATACATGATTTCTTCGCAAGGGGGCGTAGATATATGTCATATTTTTGTCAATATCTCTACTTCTAGGAGTCCGATTTGAAAAATTCTTTCTTTGTTGGATAGCGTTTCCAGTGTGATATGTTTCTCATGTAATTTCAAAATTTTCAATTAATTAATATACTTTCCGCTAGGGGGCGTTAAGATAAATTGCTTTACCCCTATATCCCTGCTTGTAAACCTCCGATTTGAAAAAATTTTCTACACTGGATACAGCTCCTGATGGGAAGTCCTTTGCACATAATTTCTAATTTTTGAAAAACAAATTTTTGGCCACCAGGTTACGTAAACCTTAATTTCCGCTTCTGATGTATTTGCAGCAAAATATGAGCTTCTAAAATTTCGATTGAAAAAAAGAGGTTCGTTGACCGATAATACTCATGTCGACAAACATTTTAAGAACATTTTCTTCTTGAAATAATGCATGGCTTCTACGCCAGGGGCGTAGATATATCTTATTTTTGTCAATATCTCTACTTCTAGGTGTCCGATTTGAAAAATTCCTTTTTTGTTAGATAGTGTTTCTGATGCGAAACGTTTTTCCTATAAATTCAATTTTTTCAAGTAAATCATAGCATTTCCGCTAGAGGGCGCAAAGGTAAATTGCGTTTTCTGCGTTATTTCTGCTTCTAAAACTCCGATTTGAAAATATCTTCCTGTATCGCAAACTAGACCTGATGGCAAATAGTTTTCACATAATTTCTAATGTTTGGAAAGAATGTTTTGGCCACCAGGGACATAAGTGTTAATTTCTGCTTCTGATGTATTTCTATCAAAATCTCGGCTCCTGAAAACTCTGCTAATTATTTTTTTCTTGGACCAATAGCGCTCATATGAAAAAACCTGTTGAGATTACTTTCTTCCTGAAATAATGCATGGTTTTCCCACCTGCAAACGTAAAGTCACATCGTATTTTTGTCGATATCTCTATTTCTAAGAGTCCGATTTGTAAAAAGATTTCTATGTTGGAGAGCGTTTCCGATGCAAAATGTTTCTCATATAAATTCATGTTTTTCTTAACGCACAAGTCTGCAACCAGAGGGCGTAAGCTCACGAATCCGTTTACTGCAAAATCTAAGGGATTTAAAAACCCGATTGAAAAACCTATTTCTTCCGTCAGATGCTATTTTTTTCCATATCGGTTCATTAAATTTGAATAGCTTTGATAAATTTAATTTGCGTCAGAACGGATTCAAAAGACGTGTACTCGAAAATTCGGTGGCATCTTTCTTGTTATATATTGGTATTCAAACAATCGAATAAAGCGCTCTTCTCCTACATAAAATTGGAAATTAAAATTATTGATTCTCAAAATCAACAGGTATACAGTCCACTGAAGTCCGATAATCCGCAATTAAATCATTTGTCCATATCAGGTAATTCGCAAAAGTTAGAACGTCACAGGTTTTTGTATGATTCTAACTTTTAATGCCAAAAACTGGGTAGGCTATTGATGTTTGAGATTATCTACGCTATCACCTTAGATGGTCGATTTAGATTCGTAACGTCTGTATCAGAAAAAAAAATGAATTTCCAGAAAAATGTTTTTACCTATATTGCACTTCACTTACTTTTCTTGTAATCAGTTTATTTCCAAAATTTACCATACTTTGTCAGAGAAAGTCATTTACCATTTACTGAATCCTGTGAGTAAATCTTCAGCTTTTTTTGACACAGAAGTGTCGGGTTTTTTTTCGAGGTGGTCGAGTTGGCTTTGTAATTCATCTTTAAATTATCTACACAGTTATTTTTCAAGTAGTGTGAGATAAACGGAAATTTTGGTTTAAATGCTGACTGAGCACCAAATTTTCGCTTCCACTGTAGTTTTTGATCGTAGCTCCGTTTCTCATAAATGCATATTTTGCATATAGTAGTTTTTTTTGTGGAAATCAATCTCTATGTTACCTTTTAAAATAAACCACATTTTTCAATGTTATTAAATGCATAAAGACAACTTTTCCGTAAAATATCTGTAAAATGTGATACACCAGCGCTTCTTAAACAAAAATCTGCTATTTAAGCAATTATTTTGGAAAGCGAGATTCGCCTTTGTTTAGGCATTGTATATATTTCTAAATCGTCCAATGGTTTGAGCTAGTAAAGCTAATTAAAGAGAGAGATGGGGAAGACGAAATTCCAAAAAGTTAAGAAAACAAAAGTGGAACAATTATCAATAAATTCTTCCGGTATAGAATAAGCATTTTGACTTTTTTTTCAGAAAGTAAAACCCAGTGTGCATTAAAACCGATATCTAACAGAAAGCAGTACATTTCCAGTAAAACCACTTCAAAACCTCTTCTTTCCCACATTAAATCTTAGTGTCCCAGTAGTTGAGAATCGCTGCTTTAGTTGACACCAAAGAAAGTAGGCATTTTTCAGAATATGTCGTTTTTGTATCGTAGAATGTTTGCCATAGGGACACTATACTGAAAAAAAATTCTTCACGCTATTTCAGATCAAGGAAATAAAAAAAATATATATATACTAAGGCATTCCACTATAGGAATGGTTAGTGGCTGTACCGTAGCTAGTAATGCTGGACCCTGGTGGTTAGCCCCGCTGTTCCGTTGAAATCACGTACAGTATCTGAAGTATGTCTTATATTTTGGCCGAGAATTTCATTTTTAGTTAGGACATTTCTTATATGCTCTGCCCTACGCTCATTATTCAGTCGTAAGTATAGAATACAGGATATCTTATTGCTTTCTCACCAAGGCATTTTGATGAAATTTGCCCCATCCCCACCCTATTGCTACGCATTATTTTTCTTTTATATATTGATATATGTTAGAAATTTTCGGATGATTTAAAAATCAAATTTTCATATTTATTTTGATAAAATATTAAAAAAGCGCCTTTTATTTAATTATTGCTCATTATTTATGAAATTTTCAAACGGACGTAATCATGACGGAGGTTTCATCTTAATACCTCCGAACCAGAACTTGTATATTTGCCCCCTACCCCTCACCCCGCAGAAAATATTCCTGCCTATGCTTCTGCCGTGCACGCCCTCCATTCACAGTACTGGAACTTTGTTAGCAATGGAAAGGAAACAAATCACGAGTGTTCGGCTGAGGTGACAAGCTAAAGCATTTCTCAAATAAAGAGCAGGCAATTTCAAACTCCATACCACAGGACTTATCTCTCATTTTTTGGGTATAAATGTAGTACTGCAAAACAATAATTAATCTCTCGAGTAAGAGCCGTCGCTGTGCTGATAATTGAAAATAATAAAACTCGGTTTAGCTTTCATCAAATTAACTCATAGTATGAAACATCAATTTAATAAAAGCTTATGATATTTAAAAACAGATTAAAAGACATGAGTACTTTCGGGCCATCGCAATGCCCATCCTCAGATGGAACGACAAAATTGACAAGATCCGCATAATTTACATACACACATGAAACACAGTCAAAGTCGGTTGTTGTACATATATGCAAAGAAAGGAGACATTTCTTCCTTGCACATTATACCACGGTTGCCGGTAATTGAAAGCCCCTAGGATTAGAGTTAATTAATACCTTATAAGCGTTGCGGAACTCATAGGGCATATAGTCATTACAACAAACACTTTGTGAGGGATAAATGAACATGCTTTCGGTAAGTAGCAGCGTATTACGATTTTTAGGTGTAACCAGAATTTTAAAAATCTCCCAGTCCTTTTGTTACTTTTTTAGTAAGTGCTGTGTTGGTATCTCCTGTCTGGATATTATATTTATGCTCCTATACCATGCAAGACAAATTCCGTCCAGTCGATCCTATATAGACAGATTGAGTAGTTCGAAAATTTTAAACTCCTAGTTACCCCTAAAAATCGTAATACGCTGCTTCTTACCAAAAGCATGTTCATTTATCACTCACAAAGTGTTTGTTGTAATGACTATATGCCTTACGAGCTCCCCAACGCTTATAAGGTATTAATTAACTCTAATCCAAGGGGCTTTCAATTACCCGTAACCGTGGGATAATGTGCCGGGACGGAATGTCTTCCTTCTTTGCATATATGTACAACAATCGACTTTTAGTGCGTTTCATGTGTGTATACAAATTATGCAGCTCTTTTCAATTTTGTCTTTCCATCTGAGGATGGGTATTGCGATGACCCGAAAGTGCTCATGTCTTTTAATCTGTTTTGAAACATCATAAGCTTTTATTAAATTGATGTTTCATAGAATTCATTTGATTTAAGCTAAACTGAGTTTTATTATTTTCAAGTATCCGGACAAAGACAGCGTTTACTCGAGATATACAGCTTGTGCGACTCATCATTATTACAATAATTAATGTTTGCTTTTTATGAAATTTCGCATTCGTATAATTGCACAGATCAGTGAGAAAATTCGCCTCCTCAGATTCCGAGAAAACCGCAGCGATGTCTCCGTTCTCCTTTTGCCAAAGAAATATCCGACTTCAATTCCATAGAGAACGTGTGGGACTATTTGGATAAACAGGTTCGAGGTGCCGATCCACAACCACTCCATTTCCGGGACCTCGTGATCTGCTGCAATCAATCCGAATTGGCACGTGTGCTCGGGAAGTCTTCCAAAGCTTCATTGCGCTCATGCCACGCCGTCTCGCTGCTCTCATCCGGGCCAAGGTTGGTTATTCCCAGTACTTGTTAAGTGGCCATATTATTCTGATACGACGGTATACACTGAATGGTCACTTTATTATGACCACTTGACAGTGTTACGCAAATGAGCTATGGCTTCACGCTGTTACCACGAGAAGGCGAGGCTAGTATAAAAAGGGAAAGATTAGTGCTTGCGACAGCAGCAGCAGTGATTTTTGGGTGACGAGATGGGTAAAAAATGAGTTTTGACGGACTTTCAACGTGGGAAGATTGTAGGAGCGCGGAGCCATGGAGCGAGTGTCACCAAAACGGCCGCATTCATGAAATGTTCCAGAGCAGCTGTTGTTAAAGTGTTTAAAGACTGGACTGTCAGTCAAAAACTGGGTCTCCACGTGCAACGTGTGGTCGTCATCGACTAGTGACTGATCGGGCTGAACGGAGGGTGTCCAGACTGGTAACAGACAAGAGAAGGGCAACAGGGCAACAGTGCATCAATTTACAAACCATATTAATCAAGGATTCTCTCAAATGATCTCTGCACGCACTGTTCGCCATATACTGCATCTGGTGGGATATGGCAGCCGAAGGCATGTTCGAACACCTTTGCTGTCTGCAGTTAAAAAGAGAAAACGTCTCCAGTTCGCACAGGAGCACAAGATTTGGACAGTCGATAATTGGAAACAAATTATGTGGTCCGATGAATCCCGTTTTCAGTTGCACCATGCAGATACCCGAGTGAGAATTTGGCGGAAACAGCACGAAAGCATGGACCCCAAATGTATTGATACAATCCTTCAAGCTGGTGAAGGCAACGTTATGGTTTGGGGAATGTTTTCCTAGTATGATTTGGGCCCTTTAATTCGTCTTGATCTACGTCTGACTGGCACATCATATGTAAACAACGTTGCGGACCAAGTGCATCATGCCATGTGGATGGTTTATCCCAATGGCGATGGCTACTTTCAACAAGAAAATGCGTCCAGCCATAGTGCTCGTATTGTGCAGGATTGGTTTCAGGAACATGCCGGTGCGATTACTTTGCTTAGGTGGCCCCACAATCACCAGATCTCAAACCCATTGAGAATTTGTGGGATGAAGTTGAACGAGCCATCCGACAGCTGGATCCACAACCTTGCAATCTCACACTCTTTGAAAGTGCTTATTCATCAAGCATGATCTCAGATTCCACAGACCACCTATCAATATCTCGTGGAGTTCATATCACGAAGAATCGACGCAGTATTAAAGGAAAAATGTGGCACAGCGAAGTACTGAGGAGGTAGTCATAATAAAGTGGCCACTCAGTGTATATGCTAATTTAATGAGGATCTGTCATAAGTTTGCTGTTAAAATGCAGACATGCTCCCGAACTAATCAAATATTATTAAACACCTGCCTGTAGTGTGATTCTGCCTAAGAATCTTATATCTAATGATTCCACGTATTCCTTAGTGATCGGTACTACGTATTTCCAAAGTCAGTGTTTAACATATTCATATATCCTTTTTTTTTTTTTTTTTTTTTTTTTTTTTTATTGGAGGTTTAACGACCACCGTGAGCAACTCAAATGGGCTATAAGCAGTCGCCCGTCCCTAATTTAGGGTCACTGGTTCCAGGGAATGGAGAGAGCCAGTGCCGTAAGACAAACACAACATCCATGCCTCACCGGGATTCGAACCCGGACCCCGTTCGGACGAATGATCAGAGGCCCTCGCTTAGACCACTGCGCCACCGGGGCGGCATATATCCTATAACACTGTCCAGTTTAGTTTGATGTAGTTTATGTTTTGCCGTCAGCCTTCATATCATGTGTTTTACGTAGGTTCACCAGATTTTGCTTAGTTTCTGGAAAACAATACTCATACTTTATACACAATACTACAAATGTGTTATACTTGCTCTGTCATAATAGAATTGTAATTCCTGATTTTTGCACACACGTCACCCATCTCTAAAACGAAATACATTTTCCTTAATGATACAAATATTTTTTTTCATGCCATATCACTTATGAAAGAGAGATTACTACCCTGAATCAATGTGTTTTTTTTTTGCACTGTAAAGAAAAACATTAAAGAAATTAATTACAAAATAAAGATTTATTATATCAATCCGTAAAATCTTACGGAAATGGTTGCGGAATATTATCAATAGAAAAATGTATATTTAGAAATATCTAAATATTAGGTAAATCTCCCATCTTCACAAGTAATGTCACACAGGTAAACGTGAGTACTGTATCTCCCCTAAAACGCAGGCGCAAACTTTTTGGTTGAGAGTTTCCTAATACGCAAGTCAAAACGTCCGTGTGGCGGAAAGTAAATTATTATCGAGTAGATTCTTTTCTCCTCTTGTGAATGATTTTCACTGGTTTGGCACGTTTCTGCTAAAATGTTTTTTTTGTATTCTTCTCCAGGAGCATTATTTAAGTACTGATTTAAGGAGGCACTGCATTGCTCGCTATCCATGTTCAAAAGGAAATGCACCATAAGGGAAATGTGCATCTTACGAACTTTTTAACGTTTTAATATCCCCCCAAAATTATAATTCAAATGAAACGTATTTTAGTGGTCTTCTTGGTATGTCTAATAGTAGCTGACCTGATATGAAAGATTTAGACATACAGTATTAGAACCAGCAGGGAACATGTCCGGTTTAAACCTTCAGTGCATGAAATGCTGGTGACATTCTAGAGTTAACTAGAAAAAAATTAAGTACAAGGGTAATAAATATAATCCAGTTTCATTAGGCATAAATGTATTACACAAGATCTGCCGAGTTTTCACCCACAACGGTCGACTCTTTCTAGGCACGAGAATAACATAAACTAAAAACTGGAAATCATTTATAAAATAGAAATGTTAAAATAAAATGAACAATGGTCACGTGAGATAAAATTAGATGGATATCTCACGTTGTACATCAGACATAGTTAGTAGTTAAACTATGTTTAAATGTAGCCGTGATCGATGCCAAACTGTTGCATTCTTGTCTGTAAAAAGGAATTTCTAAAGTCTCCTGTGAGGATCTCTGCGAACGAGAAGCCCCTTTAAATACTTAAATATGATTTTTGTGTCTTTTTCGTGTGTATATGTATGTGTTCAAGTGACAGCCGTGTAAAATATCTTGTACGAGAACGAACAATTTATCCTTGCAAACTCACTGCTGGACATTTTGGGGACATTGGTCCTCAACGACGCCATTTTGCTCGAACTCGTAAGATAGTCGTTGGTTGTCAAATACATGGTGATATACGGTACGCCTTCTTACATGCTTGGAGGCGGAACTTAAAGAACATTCGTTACGAGGTGTCAACAATGCAACCCCGAAAACGTTGGGGGGTTCGCGGAGGAAGGGAGACGAGGAGGACATTAGAGATTGGAAGGCGAGGAGAATGAGATGTCACGGTGATACACCATAATGTTTTTTTCGTTGTATGGGATAGAACCCATAAAGCATGTAAATAATGTACAGTTATATATATATATACCTTGAATAAATATTCGGATTTCTTGGCAAAGGGATTCCTGAACTGAAGGTCTTTTCCTTAAGGCCGTACTTTGTAAAGGACGAAACGAACCAAACGGGCCTGGGAACCACAGGCTCGCTAAAACATGTCACACTGGCGCAGTCGACAGGATCCTTCCCGAAAAAAGGACGAATAAGAACGGTATTCGCCCATCGCCCGGAATAAAAAATTGAATGAATCGGATCACCTTTACTTCACACTGGAATTAAAGTAATTGAAATTAAAGGAATTGGCATGGTCGCTGAAAAAAAAACCTGACGGATTTTAGATGTACTAACAATTACCGCCAGAATTAGGCTGTAAAATAAAGCTCAAATCCAAGCATGGACCGAAAGAAGGAACTGATGGACGCATGTAAGGAACCAATTATTCATGGATGAGGTGTCACCCTGTTGCTGGACTAAATATAAAGTGGGAGCCAGAGACTGTGATTCCGTTTATTTGATGAGACAAGAACTGGATTGTGTGATGCCTGTGGAAATGCTTACGTTGGATAATGGGGGTAAGTTGCTTTTAGTCCCAATTTAAATAGAGCCATTTAGAAAAAAAAGAACATACAAGGGGGAACACACATGGTTAGGAATAGGAAAAAGTAGGGAGATTGTAGGATATTGCTTAGTGGTTAGGAGTAAACGTTTAGAATGAGTAAACAAGTGTTTCGGATGAATTATTTTTCTTGTATAAGCATCAGTGTTCTTTAATATGTTTATATGTTCTTTGTGGCAGAATATCGATTTATTCTGTGGTATTAATTTAAGTGAAGTGTAAGCTAGAGATGAAAGATTTTTATGTGGTATTTGTGAAAAGGAAAAATAAGTGTAGCCTGGATATACCAGTATTTTGGATGAATTGATCTTATTTAAATCAGTATCAGTGTTCTTTAAGATGTTTTATGGTTTATGTGGTAGTAAATGAAGTTGTGTGGTGCTATTAATGTAAATGAAGTGTAGGCAAGAAATGAAATATTTTGGATTTGTGAAAAAGAAGAATAGATTCAGCCTGAATTCTTCTAGTTTAACATTAAAGCGAAAGTTTAAATAAAGAATAAAATTCTTTGGAAACTGGTATTAATGAAAATGTTGTAAAGAAAATGGTATAAACAAAAAGGTATAAAGGAAAAAGTTGTAAAGAGAAATAATCTAAAGAAAAATGGTGTAAAGGAAAATGATGTAATGAGAATGGTATAAAGAAAATGGTTTAAAGAAAAAGGTATTGAAGTAATGTACGTAATTGCATATCATGTTATTTAAGGTTGTTTGATGCAACTGATAAATGTTACGATAAGTGTAACGTGTAATCACAAGTGATTTTATGTACATTTGCTTGTACTGGTGATCGATAATTTTATTTAGTTACCTGTTAACAGAGTGTATAACAGTAAATAATGTAATCATGCCTCCGAAGATTAGGAGAGCAACAGATTCAGAGATACAGGAGAAGGTATCTGATCGTGAAAGTGGTAGTGAGGAAGAGATTATGTCAGGTGGTGCTGAAACGATGGTAGCAAGAGCTAGGTTGCTAGAAATGGAATTGGAGAGGGAAAGGTTTTTATGGGAAAGGTCTCAGAAGGAAGCTGAAATGGCTATAAAGAAACAGGAACTGGAATTAAGATCAAAGCAAATGGATATGGATCATGAGGTAAGGTTAAAGGAGTTATAGTTAGCATCGCAATCGGGTAACATGAGAATTAGGAATACGGTAAGTAATTCAGAAGCCATGGTATCACAGAATAATGAATTTCTGAAATATGTAAATTTGTTGAAACCTCCTTCTAGAGCAGAGGAGTGGCCATTTTTCTTTTACCATGCCGAAACTATGTTCAAGTTATATGAAGTGCTCGATGAGTATCAAGGGAAGGTGATATTGCAAAATTTGCAGGGGTATGTACGTCATTTAGCTGCAACATTGGGAGCGGAAAAATTGGAAAATTATGTGTACATTAAAGAAATCTTGTTAAAGGAATTTAAAATCACTCCTCTTCAACATAAAAGAAATTTAGAAAAATGTGTTAAGAAGCCAGAAGAATCTTATACACAGAATATAATCAAAGTCAAAGCTGCACTAGAATTTTACTTGGAATCAAGGGAAATAACGACCTTGGTAGAACTGAAAGATTTGTTAGTAGCAGACCAAGTAAAGGATGCTTTGCCAAGCCACATTAAATCACATGTGTTGCTAAAGGAGACCGAGAAATGGTTAAAAACGACCGAGTTAGCTAGTGAAATTGATAATTTTGTTGCTGCTATGCCAAAGGGAGGAGCTCAGAAATTTGATAACTGGAATAAGCCGAGTACGAAAGGGCAAGAAATTGGAAGACTTGGGAAGCCTGAATATAACAGAAATAGAAATGAGTTTCAAAGGAATAAGACGGTAGGAAATGCAAGCGGAGGCCGAGTGCAGACACATGCATCTTTTGATAACAGAAATTTAAATAAAAGATGGGAAACAAGAGCTTCGAATAGCATGGAGAAAGTTCAGTGCTTTCGATATGGATCAAGGGGTCATGTAAGCAAACGGTGTCCCCAGGATCCAGGTTCCGAAGTTACTCACCGATCGAGATACCAAGATAAAAGATTAAGTGAAAATAAGGAAGAAAAAGGATTGAATGAAGTGTGTGTAAAATTGAATATATCGGCAGAGCCTGAATGGATATCGGAAGGAATTCCATCGGGTAAAACAGAGCCAGAATTACCTAAAGTAAATTTAAGCATAGAAGGAAATTGCTTTAAAGGAATTATTGATTCAGGAGCACAGATTTGTGTTTTAAGGAGAGAGTTTGTCCCGGATAGATATTTGGAGACCGGAGGAAAAATATTTGTGCGTCCGGCTATTGGATCGTCAGTGGAAGCGAAGCTGGTATCACTTCCGTTGAGCTTGTTAACGTCACTGAATGATATTCAACCTCATGTTCAAGTTTATGCTGCAGTGGTGGATGATTTAAACGAAGAAGCTTTAATTACACCACACGTATATAAAACTCTATGTGAACAGAGAAAGACATACTTAGGAGTGTTTGAAGACCCTAGCGCATTAGTGAGGCAGGCAAATGTGTTAGACGCCGGAGGGGAGAAAGGTTCCATTCTACCAGCGTCAAGGAGCAAGGAGGACCCGGCCACCACTCTAAGGGGGAAGAAACTAGCGCATCCCTAAGCAGAGCACAGCAAGGGAGTGATTCTCTAGCCCTGGACCAGAGAGGGAAGAAAGTGAAGGCCATGGATGATAACAACCCCGAACGAGGTGAAGATTCATTGTCTGGAGACTGGGAAAATTTACACCCGGAATCTTCGAGCCAGAAGTTTAAGAGGCAGCAAACACAGTGCGAGGCTTTGAAAGGGAATTTTACTGACGCACACCGGAATAAAAATAACTACTGGATTGAGACAGGAATGTTGTATCATACGGGAAATTTAAATGGGCAGATATTTAACCAGTTAGTTATTCCTGAGTCTCGAAGGTTAGAAATAATGAAATTGGCTCCCCAAACGTTATCTGGGGGTCATTTAGCAGCGAAAAAGACGGCGGATAGAATAAAAATGTCGTTTTGGTGGGATGGATTGCACAAAGATGTGAAAAAATTTTGTGAAGCTTGTGAGGATTGTCAATTACGCAGACGTGTAAGGGTATGTGATAGAGCCCCGATCGAGCCTATAGGTAGGCCAGAGTTGCCGTTTTAATGCGTAAATGCGGATATTGTTGGACCTATAGAACCCATGTCTTCACAAGGACATAAGTACTTGTTATGTTTGATGGACCAGCATAGTAGATGGCCAGAAGCGGTACCTTTAAAATCATTATCAGCAAAAGCTACTTGTGAAGCATTTTTAGAAGTGTTCATGCGTACCGGTGTACCAAGTGCAATCATGATGGATAACGGTACTAATTTCAAGTCACAATTAACCCAGGAATTTTTGAAACATTTAGGAGCATCTCCAAGGTTTATAACGCCAGGTTATGCCCAGGCTAATGGGTTAGCAGAACGATTTAATCAAGTGATGAAACACATGCTGCATCATGCGATTCGAGCCCAAGGCCGTGCTTGGCATCGTCAGTTGCCCTTTCTTTTATGAGCGTATCGTGAGGTACCAAATAGCACGACAGGATTATCACCGTTCATGCTCATGTACGGACGCATGCCAACCGGGCCTCTGACAATTTTAAAATCCTGTTGGGAGGATGGCTTAATTTTACCGCAAGGAGTAGGAGAGTCGATAAGTGAATACCTAGAGCGACTGAAGGAAAATTTAAATAATGCAGAGAAATACGCTAAAGCCAATCAGAGGAACAACAGAGGAAGTATGCATACTATCACAATTTGCGGTCCACAGAGAGAAATTTTGAAGTAGGGGATGAGGTGATTGTACTGATCCCTGATTCTACAAACAAATTATGTTCAAGATGGATGGGACCTGGAGAAATTGTAGATAGAAAATCACAACATTCATACTTAGTGAAACTACCAGATGGAAGCAAAAGAAATCTCCATCAAAGCAAACTGAGGAAGTATATTCAACCAATAAATGCAGTTGGAATTATTTATGAAAATGATGAGGAGTTTGGCGAAATACGACCGGTTCCTGTAGGAGAAAGGCCAAAGGCAAAGGAAACTTTGATTTCTGTTAAGGCCAAGTGGACACATTTAGACGCATCACAACGAGAGGAATTGATGCAGGTACTTTTAAAATATCATGAAGTGTTTGACGGAGAGATAAAACGTGCTAAGGTTGGAAGTAATGTAATTCGGCTAAAGCCAGGAGTAGAAAGGAAGCAGCCAAAAATCTATAAAGTGCCAGAAGCTTTGAAATCCGAAGTAGAAAAACAAATAGAAGATTTGTTGAAAAGGGGACTAATTGAACCTTCAAATGCAGAAGTGGCATATCCATTAGTTTGTGTGTCTAAGGCAGATTCATCGATTAGATTATGTGTGGATTTCAGAGGGCTGAACGCCGAGAGTAAAATAGTTCCATTTCCAATGCAGAATGCAACAGAATTGCGCTATAAAGCTGGAGCTGCTGGATATCTGACAACCTTAGATATTTTGAAAGGTTACTGGGAAATTCCCATGGAAAAAGAGAGTAAGGAGTTAACTTCCTTCGTATCACCGAAAGACCAGTATCAGTTTACTGTCATGCCCTATGGATTATCAGGAGCAGCAGGAACGTTCCAGAAAGCTATTAATATTGCCCTTAGACCTCACCAAGAATATGCTGAGAGTTATATAGATGACATAATAATTTTCTCAGAAACATGGAAACAGCACTTGGATCATATAGCTGCAGTACTCAATACTTTGCGACAGCTAAATTTTGCAGGAAATTTAAAGAAGTGCTCTTTTGCAAAATCAGAAGTTAAGTACCTTGGTCATGTGGTCGGCTCAGGTAAACATGGACCTGATCCTGATAAGATATCAGTGATTAAAAATTTGCAGCGACCAAAGACGAAAAGAGATTCGAGATCCGCTTTAGGATTGTTTAATTATTACAGGGAATATATTCCAAATTATTCTATATTGGCTAAACCACTTACAGATTTAACAAAGAAATATGTGGCAAATAATATTCCATGGTCAGTAGAAGCTGACAAGTGCTTTATAGAATTGAAAGACGCTTTATGTAAGGTTACATATTTGAGTACTCCTGATTTGAGTAAGCCCTTCGAGATAAGCTGTGACGCGTCTTCAGTTGGAATCGCAGCTTGCCTCGGACAAAGGGATGACAAGGGAAATGTTCGCCCAATAACTTTCATTAGTCGAAAGTTAACAGAAGCACAGAGTAAGTGGAGCACCATAGAAAGAGAAGCTTACGAAGCTATTTATGCTCTAGAGAAATTTGAGATGTGGACCTATGGAGGACAGATTACTCTCTATAGTGATCACAATCCTTTGAAGTACTTGACAGAAGGCATTCCTAAAAATGCAAGATTGCAAAGATGGGCATTAGCAATAGCTCGTTTCAATGTAACAGTTCGTCATAAGTCTGGGAAGGCTAATCTTGATGCGGATGCTCTCTCTAGACTCGGGCATGAGAATGTGTAGAGGTTACTGAAAAAAATAAATAGAGAATGTTCCATTGTAAATGATATTTCAGTAAACGTTCAGTGTAAATTAGTATTGTGTGCAATTAATGTAAGTGATAAAAGTTTACCAAGAGATAAGCATATTTTCTGGGTATTATTATTTTCGTGAAAATGTTATATTTAATAGGTGCAATGTTTGATGTTATATGTATGTTACGTTGGTAATGTAAAGTTACCACGTCTAATGCTAAGAGTAACGCCTCAATGAATGGAGAACGGGAAAAGGAGTTATTATTGGTAATGTCAGATTCTTGAAAGGATTAACTCCTGCCCAAGTGAATTGAAAATGTCGCCTGAGTGGAATTTAATGTTATTTGCGTATAACTATGTTTTAAAAATGAAGAAGTTAGACCATGGGACATAAACAGAAATACACGCAGCACAGTAAGGTGCATTGAATATTTTAAATTGCTTTGGCTCTTAGTTCTAAAATTGTACTGGGACTAAAGTAACACCCTTTAGGTTTAAGTCGTTTCAATTTCACGACCTTGGTCGAGTAATGTTAAACCGGAAGGGGGTGTGAGGATCTCTGCGAACGAGAGGCCCCTTTAAATACTTATATATGATTTTTGTGTCTTTTTCGTGTGTATATGTATGTGTTCAAGTGACAGCCGTGTAAAATATCTTGTACGAGAACGAACAATTTATCCTTGCAAACTCACTGCTGGACATTTTGAAGACATTGGTCCTCAACGACGCCATTTTGCTCGAACTCGTAAGATAGTCGTTGGTTGTCAAATACATGGTGATATTCGGTACGCCTTCTTACATGCTTGGAGGCGGAACTTAAAGAACATTCGTTACGAGGTGTCAACAATGCAACTCCCGAAAACGTTGAGGGGTTCGCGGAGGAAGGGAGACGAGGAGGACATTAGAGATTGGAAGGCGAGGAGAATGAGATGTCACGGTGATACACCATAATGTTTTTTTCGTTGTATGGGATAGAACCCATAAAGCATGTAAATAATGTACAGTTATATATATATATACCTTGAATAAATATTCGGAATTCTTGGCAAATGGATTCCTGAACTGAAGGTATTTTCCTTAAGGCAGTACTTTGTAAAGGACGAAACGAACCAAACGGGCCTGGGAACCACAGGCTCGCTAAAACATATCACATCTCCCTTACTAAAATTTATCATGCGGTGGTCGAATGGGGAAATACCCTTAATGTGTCATCAGAGTGGGGTTGCTTCATTATTTTTTTATCGATCCAAAGTAGCTTCCTGCCTTTCTGTGAGTAAGAATCACTGTGCTCTCCCTTACAAAGTTTTATCTTGCTGTGGTGAAAGGGTACCTACTCTTGACATCGCACAAGGGTGAGGTTGTATCGTTATTTTTAATATCGATTTAAAATCGTTACATGCCACTCTGTAAGAGGGAAAATTTCTATGGTCTGCCTTACTAAAATTTTTCTTGTGGTGGCTGATGTCGCACAAGGTTTGGGTTACTACATTATTTAATGCCTCTCTTGACATTGCATTCGTGAGCCTGCCGTATTTGACATTTCTTTTATGTTCCACAAGACTTGTTGAAAAACACCTACTCGTATTCTTATGGAAACCTTCGTGGATCCATCGGGATGCATTATGAGGATGGAGTTACAGTCCGGCACGAATTGACCCAGTAGGCTGGAGATTATGGCGCTTAATCATTTCGGAGATGCATCTGGTGATTTCACACTTTAAGCGGCTGATGTAGCTGAACAAAAAGTTGCCCACATTTTCTTCCGCCCCTCAAACAGAGAAGTTCTCATAGTAACCGGATTATACGAAAGCTGCAGCAATACAATTTCTTTCCCTCTTTTATCTGAGACTTAGCGATAAATACAGTAAATATGTCGCTGGTAATGAGTGCTCCCTTACAGTATGCATTCTGATTCTCTCACGCCCCTTCCTTCTCTGTTCCATTACCAAAAGAATGATTCGGAAGAAGTAGTCATTCCCCCCCCCGCCCGGATTCGGACATCATGCCAATGGGTATAAACAAATTATTCAAATACCTTTTCCCTTCTTTCTTAGGTTCCTCGCTCTTTTTATAGCCTTCTTAGCGGAAAGGGCAATCACATTGGAAATATAAATGACAGCAATACCCTCCAAACGACCACTTAGAGTTGCAAAGACGAATTAAAAGCAATGCTTTCTGAAGCGCAGGTTCAGTCATTGCTACCGCGTTCGGTCCACTTCTTAGACAACGAATATATTCGTCCCAGCTGATTTCCGCTCATTTTGTTAACTTCGAAGTCATTAGTTCCAGCCGATTAAAGCGTTAATTCCAACATCGCTGTTAAAACCTTTTAGACCTCCTTTCAATCAGATGGATAATTCCGTGATTCATGAGATGGACCCGTTAACGTTTGGCATCAGACTGTCAATTCCTTCGGCATCTATGCTGCCTACGTTAATACAGTTATGGGAACCTAATTCCTAGAAACAGAAATTCATGATGAGTTCCTTGACAGTGTTAAAATATGATTGAAATTCTGAGTGAATTTAAAAACAAGGACTTATTTTTTCTTATGCTATATTCTCGTATAATGTTGCTAATATTATTAATTCCAACATCAAATTTGGGCAGTTTTCACTTACGGAAGGATATCCCTTTCGCTGCGAAGACTCGTTACATATTCCTACCTGAAATATAATTAAACACTGAACTAGAGATGTACCGTTCGTGAATGAATAAGCAAAGTGATAAACTGAATCACTGGCTAACGAATTTTTCCTGAATAGAATCGGTTCCGCAAAAGAGTCGATATCCTGAATGAATCAGTCAGGATTGATTTTTACTAAGCATCAAAATTTCCACCGTGGTTTCAAGTTGAGGTTCATGTTCTATTCAGAAAACGTTTTCTCACAAGTTTAAAAATGCTATAAATTACATGAACGTTTCGAAATGAACTTACAAGAAAATCGAGGAACATATATTTCGTCAGAATAAAAAATAAATTTAATCTTTAAAATTAGCTATTAAACTGGAAACTAAGCTATCAACGAACGAAAGGATCGGACTCAGAATCGTTTTTCTACATACAAATCGTTCTCTTAACCGGGGAAATCTGAACAAAACAGACGAAAGGAACTGATTTAGAATCAATTCCATGACGCAGCTCGTTTTTTAGAATGGAAGAATCTGATCAGACCAGATCATATGTAGAGGATTTTAGGAAAGGATTGTCTGAACCCAGGTCTTGAACAACCCTTAGAAATAGGTAGCTAGGAGATTTGGTCTAGCGTGCCCGATAGAAAAGTGACACGGAAGCGAGGTAAAAAGGGGTAGGAAGACGCCTTTATTTATTACCGGGGCGAAGCACCCGGGGTCCGACGGCTTAACGTACCCATCCGACGCACGGCGGATAATCAGTGGTTCGAGCGCTCGTATCTGGCTGGTATCAAACCTGAGGTCGTCTCCATAGCAGTCACGAACCCTAACCACTAGGCAACCCGCTGCCCAGAATGGAAGAATCAAACTACCGAGCCTTTTTAATGAGGAGAACCGAAAGTATCAATTATTTCAAAAGAACCTTTTTAAAGGTTTAATGTTTTTAAACAGCAATGAAATGCATAACATTAAAGAAAATCGTCAAGAATAAATGAAATCATTAAAATTTTGCAAATATTTTACTGAATGGTATATGAATCAGAAAAATAAATACGTTGTCAAAATATGATTGTACCCAACTTATATAGAATGAACAAACCTTTTCTAATTTAAAGATTGAATTTTTATGAAAAGGAAGAAAATTTTGTCTGTTGTTATTCAATGTAATGACTTGATTATGGCAAGATATTGAAAGCTCTGTTGTTATTTGCATGTCAAGGACACGTGGCAAGACATTGAAAGAATGATGGGGAATTAAAAAGTTCAGAAAAAAACAATGGTGGTTTAATGATGTATCCTTAGCAGAAAAAGTCATTGTCCGTATCAAAAATTCAGAATGCAGGTGAGATAGTTATTTCACCAATGTATGTACAGGAATTTGACAGAACTAGTGTCACAATATTTGAATCGTCAGTTAGAGGGATGTTGATTTAATAATGATATGGCGATGACAACGGAACTGCGTTTGGCAACGCCGATGGCGCAGTGGGGTAAATCCTGTCTTATGATCATTCGTCCGATGATCCGGGTTGGAATCCCGCTGAGTCTCCGAGGATCACGATTTAAATTTTCTTATGGACGCATGGGCCTTTAACGTATGTGTATTTGATGTATGGGCTCTTCTTGACGTATAACATATATATATATTATATATTATGCGAATGTGTGCTGCTTAATGATCCAACGCTGGATCAAAATCAATGGCTACGTTGGGCTTATTTACAACGAGGACTCTAAAACGTTAGTCGTAAAAGCTTGGTTGATCTCAAAATATATTTCAACATCCTCTTCGTATAAAATTTATGAAAAATTATTAAAAAAAAGTCTTTGGTGTTGACTAAGAAAGACGAAACTTCTGCACTGCGAAAGTGTAAAATAAGGATATCTATCTACTTTGAGCCAAACGTTTTGACGTAGGACTACGTCTAAATCCGCGGGTAGTATGGGGCGAATTACGGCCGACCGCCTCTTACAAAAATTGGTCCAAATTGAAGTCATAATAGCGTTAAATATATAAGCCACACACTAATCGTGTTACCATATTCGTAATCATCATGGAGTCCAAATTGCCTACTGCGCGTGTGCGCGGTGGAGATAATGCAATATTTCTGGTTGGGCCGCCACGTTTGAGTCAGTCTATCTGGGCAACCGAGCGCAACATAACTGTGCGTGGCATGGGCTTAAAAATCTGGACGATAAATATTCAAATATACGAACAAAATTTCGAAGCGGTTTGAACTGAACATTTTAAAACTTGTTTTCTTATGAATCGCTGAACACTTATGACAATATCGCGGTTTATCTGGACAACCGTGAGTGCAAAAAGACTATGCGTGTTATCGTTTTAAAGTTCTCGACAAGATATATTCAAATATATAAAGAACATATCGCACTGGTTTAAATTAAAAATTTTAAAAATTGTTTTCTGTGAATGGGCTAACGTTTTCGACAATACCTCGGAATTCGCATATTAAACTCAAGCAAAAGTGGAGAAAATCAAAACGAGAAGCAAGAGCAACTGGTGAAGAATTTAAGAAGCCCAAAAGACAGAGAACTACGTTGTGTAACTCGTGTATCCATCCGCTTTGTGTTCTCGATGTATCCAGCATTATTTGCAAAAATTATGCAAGCTACTTTTCATGTTAAAGACCTGCGTTGGCTGTAACAAATTAAATAAACGCTTTGAAACCATACTTGACTAACACATTTCAAATTTGCGATATACAAGTCGTAGTCTTACGTTCCAAACTGACGGCTCAATCAGAACTGAGCCTACCTATATTTTTAGCACGTCTTTTGTAAAAAAAAGATCGTGCTAATGTTACCGGTTTGTCCGTCCGTTCGCCTGTAGTCACGATATCTCTGTAACTATTAGTCCTATTTGAAAAATTCTTTTTGCATTGGGAAGCTTGAAATACGTGAAGGATGATCTTTTATTTCGTTTTTTTACGATGCACAATTTCGCCGCTAGGGGGCGTAAATGCAGATGATGTCATATTCAAAAATACGTTTTATTCCACATCTTTGCTTTAAACATCCGATTGAAAAAAATATTTTTATCTTTCGATTCAATTTAGGTCGAAGAGAATTTTAGATATACTTTTTAAAAATACGCATAGATTTTCCGCTAAGTGGCGTAAAAGTAAATTACATTTTCCCCGATGACTCTTCTTCTAAAACTCCTATTTAAAATTTCTTTTTTAGCGGATACACCTCTTGATGAAAATTTTTTGTTATATAATTTTAAATTGTTGGTAAACAATACTTTAGCCCCCACGGGGCGTAAGGGTTAATATTTGCTTCTGATGTATTTGCCATAAAATCTGAGCTTCTATAATATCGATTTAAAATATTCTTTCGTGGACTAATGCACCAGACATCGATAACATTTTCGGAATATTTTCTTCTTAAAATATTCCACAGTTTCTCCGCCAGGGGGCGTAGATGTATATCTTATTTTTGTCAATATCTCTACTTCTAGGAGTCCGATTTGAAAAATTGCTTCTTTGTTGGATAGTGTTTCCAGTGTGACATGTTTTTCATATAATTTCAAAATTTTGAAATAAATCGTAGACTTTCCGCTTGGGGCGTACAGGTAAATTACGTTTCCCCCTATATCTGGGCTTCTGAATCTCCGATTTAAAAAAATCTTTCTGCACCGAATACAGCTCATGATGGGAAATCGTTTGCACACAATTTCTCATTTTTGTATAAAAAAACGGTTTGGCCAACAGGGGGCGTAAATCCTAATTCCCGCTTCTGATGTATTTGCAGCAAAATATGAGCTTCTAAATTCTCGATTGAAAAAATTCGTCGTTTGTAGACCGATATCGACAAAGCGTACTCATGTCGACAAACCTTTTAGAAACATTTTCTTCTTAAAATAATACATGATTTCTTCGCAAGGGGGCGTTGATATGTATCATATTTTTCTCAATATCTCTACTTCTAGGAGTCCGATTTGAAAAATTCTTTCTTTGTTGGATAGCGTTTCCAGTGTGATATGTTTCTCATGTAATTTCAAAATTTTCAATTAATTCATATACTTTCTGCTAGGGGGCGTTAAGGTAAATTGCTTTACCCCTATATCCCTGCTTGTAAACCTCCGATTTGAAAATTTTTTTCTACACTGGATACAGCTCCTGATGGGAAGTCGTTTGCACATAATTTCTAATTTTAGAAAAACAAATTTTTGGCCACCAGGTTACGTAAACCTTAATTTCCACTTCTGATGTATTTGCAGCAAAATATGAGCTTCTAAAATTTCGATTGAAAAAAAAAGAGGTTCGTTGACCGATAATACTCATGTCGACAAACATTTTAAGAACATTTTCTTCTTGAAATAATGCATGGCTTCTACACCAGGGGGCGTAGATATATCTTATTTTTGTCAATATCTCTACTTCTAGGTGTCCGATTTCAAAAATTCCTTTTTTGTTAGATAGTGTTTCTGATGCGAAACGTTTTTCCTATAAATTCAATTTTTTCAAGTAAATCATGGCATTTCCGCTAGAGAGAGCAAAGGTAAATTGCGTTTTCTGCGTTATTTCTGCTTCTAAAACTCCGATTTAAAAATATCTTCCTGTATCGCAAACTAGACCTGATGGCAAATAGTTTTCACATAATTTCTAATGTTTGGAAAGAATGGTTTGGCCACCAGGGACATAAGTGTTAATTTCTGCTTCTGATGTATTTCTATCAAAATCTGGGCTCCTGAAAACTCTGCTAATTATTTTTTTCTTGGACCAATAGTGCTCATATGGAAAAACCTTTTGAGATTACTTTCTTCCTGAAATAATGCATGGTTTTCCCACCTGCACGTAAAGTCACATCTTATTTTTGTCGATATCTCTATTTCTAAGAGTCCGATTTGTAAAATGATTTCTATGTTGGAGAGCGTTTCCGATGCAAAATGTTTCTCATATAAATTCATGTTTTTCTTAACGCACAAGTCTGCAACCAGAGGGCGTAAGCTCACGAATCCGTTTACTGCAAAATCTAAGGGATTAAAAACCAGATTGAGAAACTTCTTTCTTCCGTCAGATACTATTTTTTTCCTTATCGGTTCATTAAATTTGAATAGCTTTGATAAATTTAATTTGCGTCAGAACGGATTCAAAAGACGTGCACTCGAAAATTCGGTGGCATCTTTCTTGTTATATATTGGTATTCAAACAATGGAATAAAGCGCTCTTCTCCTACATAAAATTGGAAATTAAAATTATTGATTCTCAAAATCAACAGGTATACAGTCCACTGAAGTCCGATAATCCGCAATTAAATCATTTGTCCATATCAGGTAATTCGCAAAAGTTAGAACGTCACAGGTTTTTGTATGATTCTAACTTTTAATGCCAAAAACTGGGTAGGCTATTGATGTTTGAGATTATCTACGCTATCACCTTAGATGGTCGATTTAGATTCGTAACGTCTGTATCAGAAAAAAAAATGAATTTCCAGAAAAATGTTTCCACCTATATTGCACTTCACTTACTTTTCTTGTAATCAGTTTACTTCCAAAATTTAACATACTTTGTCAGAGAAAGTCATTTACCATTTACTGAATCCTGTGAGTAAATCTTCAGCTTTTTTGACACAGAAGTGTCGGTTTTTTTTCGAGGCGGTCGAGTTGGCTTTGTAATTCATCTTTAAATTATCTACACAGTTATTTTTCAAGTAGTGTGAGATAAACGGAAATTTTGGTTTAAATGCTGACTGAGCACCAAATTTTCGCTTCCACTGTAGTTTTTGATCGTAGCTCAGTTTCTCATAAATGCATACTTTGCATATAGCAGTTTCTTTGTGGAAATCAATCTCTATGTTACCTTTTAAAATAAACCACATTTTTCAATGTTATTAAATGCATAAAGACAACTTTTCCGTAAAATATCTGTAAAATGTGATACACCAGCGCTTCTTAAACAAAAATCTGCTATTTAAGCAATTATTTTGGAAAGCGTGATTCGCCTTTGTTTAGGCATTGTATATATTTCTAAATCGTCCAATGGTTTGAGCTAGTAAAGCGAAGGAAAGAGAGAGATGGGGAAGACGAAATTCCAAAAAGTTAAGAAAACAAAAGTGGAACAATTATCAATAAATTCTTCCGGTATAGAATAAGTTTTTTGAATTTTTTTCAGAAAGTAAAACCCAGTGTGCATTAAAACCGATATCTAACAGAAAGCAATTCATTTCCAAGAAAACCACTTCAAAACCTCTTCTTTCCCACATTAAATCTTAGTGTCCCAGTAGTTGGGAATCGCTGCTTTAGTTGACACCAAAAAAAGTAGGCATTTTTCAGAATATGTCGTTTTTGTATCGTAGAATGTTTGCCATAGGGATACTATACTGAAAAAAAATTCTTCACGCTATTTCAGATCAAGGAAATAAAAAAAATATATATATACTAAGGCATTCCACTATAGCAATGGTTAGTGGCTATACCGTAGCTAGTAATGCTGGACCCTGGTGGTTAGCCCCGCTGTTCCGTTGAAATCACGTAATGTATCTGAAGTATGTCTTATATTTTGGCCGAGAATTTCATTTTTAGTTAGGACATTTCTTATATGCTCTGCCCTACGCTCATTATTCAGTCGTAAGTATAGAATACAGGATATCTTATTGCTTTCTCACCAAGGCATTTTGATGAAATTTGCCCCATCCCCACCCTATTGCTACGCATTATTTTTCTTTTGTATATTGATATACGTTAGAAATTTTCGGATGATTTAAAAATCAAATTTTCATATTTATTTGGATAAAATATTAAAAAAGCACCTTTTATTTAATTATTGCTCATTATTTATGAAATTTTCAAACGGACGTAATCATGACGGAGGTTTCATCTTAATACCTCGAACCAGAACTTGTATATTTGCCCCCTACCCCTCACCCCGCAGAAAATATTCCTGCCTATGCTCCTGCCGTGCACGCCCCCTCCATTCACAGTACTGGAACTTTGTTAGCAATGGAAAGGAAACAAATCACAAGTGTTCGGCTGAGGTGACAAGCTAAAGCATTTCTCAAATAAAGAGCAGGCAATTTCAAACTGCATACCACAGGACTTATCTCTCATTTTTAGGGTATAAATGTAGTACTGCAAAACAATAATTAATCTCTCGAGTAAGAGCCGTCGCTGTGCTGATAATTGAAAATAATAAAACTCGGTTTAGCTTACATCAAATTAACTCATAGTATGAAACATCAATTTAATAAAAGCTTATGATATTTAAAAACAGATTAAAAGACATGAGTACTTTCGGGAGATCGCAATGCCCATCCTCAGATGGAACGACAAAATTGACAAGATCCGCATAATTTACATACACACATGAAACACAGTCAAAGTCGGTTGTTGTATATATATGCAAAGAAAGGAGACATTTCTTCCTTGCACATTATACCACGGTTGCCGGTAATTGAAAGCCCCTAGGATTAGAGTTAATTAATACCTTATAAGCGTTGCGGAACTCATAGGGCATATAGTCATTACAACAAACACTTTGTGAGGGATAAATGAACATGCTGACGGTAAGTAGCAGCGTATTACGATTTTTAGGTGTAACCAGAATTTTAAAAATCTCCCAGTCCTTTTGTTACTTTTTTAGTAAGTGCTGTGTTGGTATCTCCTGTCTGGATATTATATTTATGCTCCTCTACCATGCAAGACAAATTCCGTCCAGTCGATCCTATATAGACAGATTGAGTAGTTCGAAAATTTTAAACTCCTAGTTACCCCTAAAAATCGTAATACGCTGCTTCTTACCAAAAGCATGTTCATTTATCACTCACAAAGTGTTTGTTGTAATGACTATATGCCTTACGAGCTTCCCAACGCTTATAAGGTATTAATTAACTCTAATCCAAGGGACTTTCAATTACCCGTAACCGTGGGATAATGTGCCGGGAAGGAATGTCTCCCTTCTTTGCATATATGTACAACAATCGACTTTTAGTGCGTTTCATGTGTGTATACAAATTATGCGGCTCTTTTCAATTTTGTCTTTCCATCTGAGGATGGGCATTGCGATGACCCGAAAGTGCTCATGTCTTTTAATCTGTTTTGAAACATCATAAGCTTTTATTAAATTGATGTTTTATAGAATTCATTTAATTTAAGCTAAACTGAGTTTTATTATTTTCAAGTATCCGGACAAAGACAGCGTTTACTCGAGATATACAGCTTGTGCGACTCATCATTATTACAATAATTAATGTTTGCTTTTTATGAAATTTCGCATTCGTATAATTGCACAGATCAGTGAGAAAATTCGCCTCCTCAGATATTCACCCCTAGGCTGTAGCCCGGGCAGCCCGCCTAAATACGGCACTGCTTCTCACACCAGAGAGATATAGCTTGTGCAACTCATCATTAAACACTAAACAAAGGATCTGTTCCCGTTCTCTGTTGTTCAATGTCGTCGATCATCTGGGAAGTGTCAAATTTCAGCAGGACTTCATTATCAGTTAACCTTAAAGAAATGACACTAAGCCGTTCTTCTGCCACCGTGCTTCGTAAATACGTTCTGATGAGTTTTAAATTTCTGGAAGACCATTATCTGCTACCACAGACACAATAATCGTCAAAAACAAAAGTTACACAGAGCATACTTACTTTTGTTTGTTTGGATGTTTGACGCTACTGTGAGCCAACTCGATGGGCTGTCAGCACTTACCCGTCCTTAGGTAAGTAAGGGCCGCTGGTTCCAAAAGGTGGAGAGAATTAGTGCCGTCAGTGTCCAACATTCATGATTCACCGGGACTCGAATCCACACCAACTAGGACGAATGGTCGTAAGCCACAGCGCCAGTGTGGCTGCCTTTTGTGTTGCAAGTGTGAGAATGTCAGACTGGAGTAGCTTTGGAAATATAGTGGCGCCGCATTTTACGCTGATTTATTTTACGCAAATTCAAATATACGCCGTCAACTTCCTCCGAAGAAGATGATGATGACGACGCCGAAGAACAAGATGGAACTGAAAGAGGTAATCTGCACAGGTTTGCTGAACTTTTCCAAGCAGCAAAGCAAAGATTTAATTTATATTTATGATTTCTCTGCGGAACCTAGCCTTAAAATAAACCGAAGTATAAAGGATTCTTGAATGCCGTATTATGAGCTTTTTCAGCAGCTAAAGACCCAGTGGCAGCAGTTGACGATAACAATGTTTTTCCAGAAAAAACTGCGTTTACGTGCACCCCATTGACCCGCCCTGAATCCCCAACTACTGCACCTAACGCATCAGGTTTAGACATCAGCGTTGACGACCCTGCAATGGTGTTACGTAGTGAAGGCAACGATTAGGTAGGTATGCATAAGGATTTGCATCATGCTATCTCATATTTTAACTGTAACCGTTACAGAAGTAGGTATACATTGTTTTTTGTAAAATGCACATTATACCGTAATAGCTATATTAAAGCGAATAATGCCGTACATGTATTATGAAAACAAGCGTGTGAATGGATTTCTTATATGTAGTTTTATTATTGGTTTTGCATACACGCGGTTGCAGCTTAACGCGGTCTCGTCGGAACATAACCCCCGCTTAAAATGCGGCACTACTGTATTAAGTGAGGTTATACTGTATCTCACATTATCTTCAATTTTTAATTGTTACTTTTCATCATTTCTATAGCTTCCCGTTAGCCACCAAATGGATAGGCCCAGAGCACCTGCACCACCGCGCTTAACAGAATCTACTGTACTGGTGAATGCTCATTCGTTTTAAAAAAGCCACCGCTTTTAGGGGATTTATATTCTTACAATGCTTTCTTTGTTATTAAAAATTGAAGAAAGTATTATTAACACGGAACATTCTTCAAGTAGTAGCGCAGTATAAATATATTTCGAATAAAATTCCAATTTTGCAACACAATGGCTGTCGAAACAAGAAAAGATAAAAAGTTCTTCTTTGAGTGGGGAATGGCAGTGATCATGAGTATTATTGGTCTGTTGGGCGCTTTGTATTAATTGTTGTGCCCAAGTTTCTAAGTAAAAGGATAGTTTTAAGTTTACTAATGAATGTCAACTACTATTGTGAATGAAGACACTTAAAAAAACAAGAAGCTATACTTGAACCCAATACCAAACAAAACGTTGATTTCAACAATCGAAATATTTCAGTCCCCCCAAAAAATGCTTTATAATTCCTATTCATTCTTTATTTTAAATCAATATAACGTAGCAGTAGAGGCAGTACAATGACTAACAATTATTTTTTTATATACGAAAGAAACATTGGAACATTGATCCGTGGCAAAATTCTGAATTATTCATAATCTGATAAGGTTTGTTAGAATAAATCAGAGTAACATTAGAAACGCAAAATCTTTGAAGGAAATTTTATTTATATATAAACTTTTTCGAAGTTTAAACGGGTGAAAAAATTGAGTGTTTTATTAAATCAGAGGAGGCAAATGGGAATAAAACAAAATTAGTTAAGAGTGCCTCCGGTACGTGGGTGTATTGGAAGTAGTGTATACATAGACAGTTATGTGCAACTTTATAAGTAAAAGACTTTCAAGTTTATTAATGAACGTCAGCTATTATCACGACTGAATACAATTCATAATCGAGAAGTACATGCACTTAACTCTAATGGCTGTCAAATAGCGATTTTGAACAATGCAGCTTTTGTTGATACCCAATCAAAGGTTTACTATCTAGTATTCATTCTTTATTTTCTGAAGATAAACCTGATGGTAAATTGAAAACCGTAATTTTTTAAAAATACCAACATGTAGCTTAAGGTATAACATTGAATTTAGTACTTCGAAATGTGTAAGCAACAAAAAAAATACAAAAGATACCACAAACATTTTCCATCTGAATTAGGGATGGACAAAAAACCTCGATGGTTTTGAACCTCGATGTTTTGCCACCGATGATCGATGTTTTAACCTCGATGTTCCAGATGCCGATACATCGGAAAAGCATCGACGTTTCGTGACCGATGTTTGCAAGTGGTAGAGAATATTTTCTACGAAAAGTAAATGCATTTCTTTTTGTTACATTCTTGTAAAGAGGAAAAATATATTACCCTTCTATTGGCTGTTATATTTGATTCGTTGTCGAAACCCGAGATCTTTCCCTCGAAGGCATGTGAGCCGATGCATCGAAAAAACATCGATGTTTCCACCCATACATTGAAATAAAGAAAAAGCGTTTTAAGAAATATTATTAGTTACTTGGGGTTGAATTGGTGAGCAATCACCATTATATTGAATAGAGATTTTACCCAAAGATATGGCCATTCGCTGCTGCTGATCAAAAAAATAGAAATCTTCGGCTTGTTAGCAAGACATCGTGCTTCACACCGATATGTCGAAAAAACATCAAGGTTTCCGTCGATACAGAGGGCGTTTTAACAAATATTACGCTAATAGATAATGAATTGTTGAGTATCATTGTTACACTGAACAAAGATTTTGCAAATCCATAACCCATTCTTCGCTGCAGATGGAAAATTGCGAATTCTTCAGTTTATTAGCGAAACATTGAGGTTCCCACCGATACATCAAAGAAACATCCAGCTTTTGAGGATGCATCGAGCGTTTTAACAAATATTATTTTATTGGATGTTGAACTGGTGAGTTACATTAAAGAGATATTTTACAAATGATTTTCCCATTAGCTGGTGAAGGCGGAAAAGTGCGAGTCCTTCATTTCGTTAGCACAACATCGAGGCTATTTATTACCAAAACGTCGAGAAGTTCAGTTTATTAGCAACCCGTCGAGAAGTTCAGTTTATTATTAAAACGTTCTTGATGCATCGAAAAACATTTGAGGTTTATACTAACAAATCGAGCATTTTAATAAATATTATTAGCTACCCGTTGCTATTGTTGAGTAATTACGTTATACTTAACAGAGATTTTGCATATCTATTGCGTATTTACTGGTGCAGATGAAAAACAATGAATGTTTCGGCATTTTAGCAAAAACAACGACTTTTCACTGATGCATCGAAAATTTCCACCTATACTACCAATGCATCGATATTTCGGGATTCAGTAACCACCGACGTCGATCATCTATATTACCCACGGATATGCCCATCCCTGCTACCGACCCTCTCACTGACGTTCCGTGTTAAATCTTTTAAAGTTGATTTGCCTATTTAATTTCTCTATTTTCATTTGTGAACTGCTGCGATATAACTGAGCTGAAGAAAAACTCGACATTCTTACGTCGACAGTGTTATCGCAGAACATTATTAGCCGTGATGACAGGATTCTTCTAGCAACTGAAAAGGTTTCTTCGGAAAATTCGTATATATTAATTCCACACATGATTTTAATCATTACTTTTGTACTGCAGGAAAGTCATTTTTGCGTTTCAGTTGTCTGAATGAAACAAAATATTGATGAGTTTTTATTTATATTATTGAAATTACGTTAATTACACTGCTGGCCACCCAAAATGCAACACCAAGAATGAAGCATCCGATTGGCCTGAAATGCGCAGCATGCGTCGCCCGCGAAAGGACATGCAAACGATTAGCATTGCAGGGCATATGCTAATCATGTGCGCCAGGCACGCTACGGAGAAGCACTATAAGAAGGGTGCACAGAAGGCGGGATGTAAATAGTGAAAGTGTGTTGTGCTGCCTGACCTATGATTGGGAAGCTTCCTGGTGCCTCGTCGCAGAATACGGCAGTCATTACAGCACGTTTAGGACTTCGACAGAGGACGAATAGTGGCTTATCGCGACAGCGGTTTATCGTACCGAGACATCGGCGCCCGTATGGGACGACATCTAGCCACAGTGAGGCGAGTATGGGTTCGGTGGGTGCAGGAAGGACGGACGGATCGACGTGAGCGATTGCCGCAGCCGCGGCTCACCACCGAACGAGAGGACTGGCATGTTGTGCGGCGGGAATTGACGGGTCGCACCGCCACATCACGAACGTTAGCGCAGGTATTAGGGTGTGTTGCGCAACAACCTGTGTCAGCACGTACCGTTCGACGTCGTCTGCAGGTGCGGGGACTTGTCGCATGGCGCCCTTTGCTCCGATTACCATTGACGTTACGCCACCGGCGAGTTCCGTGGCCGTGGGCCCTTGAACTCCGCACCTGGACTACGAAATGGCAAGACATTGTCTTCTCCGAAAAATAACGCTTCTGCCTGCAACACCACGATTGTCGGATCCGCGTGTGGCGGCACCGCGGCGAGAGAATGTATACCGCCTGCATTCTGCAACGCCATGCCGGTCCTTTGCCAGGCGTTACGGTTTGGGGCGCAATTGGAGATGACACCCGCACCCCTTTGGTACGCATCGCCGGTACACTCAACAGCCACCGCTACATCTCCGACGTTTTGAAACTTGTAGTCCTGCAGGACCTGCCAGCGGCCACGTTTCAACAGGACAATGTGCTATCGCAAGTGGCAGGCATCGTGCAGCAATTCTTCACGGCCACCAAGTGTCACTGCTGCCGTGGTCCGCCTGCTCTCCCGATATGTTGCCCATCGAACACGTCTGGTCGCAGATCGAAACCGAGTGGTCCGGCAAGCACCACCCGCTGCTTCGACTGATGAACTGTGGCAACGTGTGGAAGCAGGCTGGACCGACATACCCCAAGCCCACATCTAAAGCTTCTTTCGTTTGATGCCGCGGCGTGTAGCGCCCGTTAGTGACAGTCACGCGGGCCACACGAACTATTGAGGGCTGCGTTTTCCGCAAGTCACACGGGCCACTAAGCTCCATCGTTTCATCTTTGTATCTATTGTTATGTGTCCAGTAAGTCTGGCTTTGCTACCTTCTTGGTGTTGCATTTTGGGTGGCCAGCAGTGTATTTAATGAAAAGGAAATTATATATATGCATGTTACGTAAACGATACCTCTCCTTCAGAAAAGAGTGGTATTGTTACTCCCGTACTCGAATGACGTATAGTTGGCAGTGACTTGAAGAATTTCCAATATTTGATATCGTTTGTACTTTAGAACGTTCCAATTAACAAAATAAAGTTTGTATTAGAATAGCTATGACGTCAAATTCCAGAGCTGTTGCAAATCGCGTTCGTTAACGTATGAGTAGCACAGTTCACTCAATATAAAAGGTATATGAACTTAATTGTGTGAAAATCTCTTTTCGTGAAAAGTGTGTGTTTTAAACTTCGTATGAAACCAACATGTAGACTCCTGTTTAAATTGCATCTCTATTGCTTTTCGAAATTACAAGTTTCCTTAACAGTTTGTTCACAAAGAAGTAGTTCTCATGTTGTGAGAAATGTCTAAATTGGGAGATTAATTAGGCTAGAGTATCACTCTTGCGATTGAGAACATCTGCTATTAATTCAATGGAGACCAAAATCTTCCTCGGAGCGTGAAAGGAAAAAAATGTTAAAACGAAAAAAAAAATTATTCTACCATAAAAAATTTTGGTAAAACACTCGTTTCTGAAAAGCAGTACAAAAAACCACTTTTAAAATTATTTTTACCATAAATAAGTGATATAAATAGAAAAGCCTTATAACTACCCTTAAATTTTTTGAACCAAATATTTGTACTACACCGCATTTTGAGGAAAGGTACTAAAATATGTGGTGAATTCCAAAGCCAATTACATAGCGCAACTACGCACCGTAACTTGCTGTCACTTTGCACCAGAAATGTTGAGAGACGGTACAGTCCTGAAACATAATATGGTGTACCTATGTATCTTTTTGTGTTGAAACTTTGCACCATAATGTGCTGTAAGTTTTCAACACTTTGAAATATGACTGGTACAAATTTTAACCATATCGTGTTGCATAATTGTATCATACCCTTGGGTTTTCCGTGAGCTACATATTTGTGTACCTTTACTCCAAAGACTGTGAAGCTGGTTTAGTACCAGTTTTTTTTCACATACTACAAAATAATTTACAGTTTAACAACTGTACTGATAAAATGAATTGGTGTTGCATTGAGTAGCAAGATCTAAAATACCGTGCCATTGGCAATGCAAAATTCTTAGAGCACAAAAAATCGTCTTTACTTAAAATTCGCAACTGCAAAAATAAGAAAAATGTGAAGGAAATATATTTCGTGGGTGACAATCGAAAAAATATATTTGATAATTTATAATTATCTTCCTCTTCGAAAACTATCAAGTATTTCTTGTAACGCCCTTATATCAAATATCTGAATATAGTTCATTGGCAACACAAGTCGAAATATACCATGGATATTCATATGGATTATATTTACCGAAGACACTAAAGGGAATTTTCCAGAATTTCATTTGTTTTAAAGAAAGTCTTGTGGTAGAAGTATTGAAAAATGAAATTTATGATGTATCCTAAGATATAATGTGAACAGAAATCAAAATAAAACTGAGCTTGATATTTACTTCATTTGACGGCACAATTTTCCTAAAAGAAATGTATCAGTTTACTTGGCAAATGACTAGAGTAATAAAATGTATGTTCTTCGAACTGCCGGTAGAATTCCGCAGTGCAACGAGAAAAGTATAAAGAATACATTAATATGTGCTATCAAAGTTCGATATATCAAACTCCAAAATAACTTTGAAATTCACAAAATGTATCAGTCGAATGATAACAAAAGACATTTAGACGAGCAGAAGAATCACGTGCAGTTTCGTAGGGTTAACGTTAAAAATGGAAAATCAGTATCATAGAATTCTTGCAACCTGTGGTTTTTAATAATAAAATAATACAGAGCGCACGTGTCTCAGAATCAAATAAAATTTCAAGTAAAACGAACTTAAATACGTAACTTTATAGTCATCATGAAAGGTACCAGCACCAGAGTTCTTCCAGTCCTCTCAGCAGAAGTTGCACATGCAATGAAGAACATGAAGCGGGGAAAGCTCCAAGAGAATATGGAATTACTGTAGACATCATACAAGAAGTAAGTGGAGAAATCGAAACAGTACTCGCCCAAATTTTCACTCGATGCCTTAATGAAGGGAAGATTCCTGAGGATTAGAACAACGCTACAATGATCCTGCTACATAAAAAAGGTGACATTGAGGATCTCAGGAAATACAAACCTATCAGCCTCCTATCAGTGGTTTATAAAATCTTCACTAAAGTTCTTTCACACCGCTTGAAGGTAACACTGGACATGGCTCAACCGAGAGAACAAACTCGGTTCAGAAGTGGCTACAGCACAATAGATCCTACCCGCGTACTGAAAGAACTAATTGAAAGAGCGAGGGAAATGGCTCTTATCGATTATGAAAAAGCGTTTGATTCGGTGAAACCATCAGCAGTTACAATGGCTCTGAAATCCAGCAGTATTGAAGAAGCATACATTAGTATTATTAATAACATCTATGAAAATGCAAGTGCAAAGATTCGGCTGTTTGATAATACAACGCACATAAAACTTGGAAAGGGAGTGAGACAAGGTGACACCATATTTCCGAAGCTCTTTAATGCCATATTGGAAAATGTCTTTTAATCACTGAACTGGTAAAACAAAGGGATAAAGGTTAATGGAGATTATCTAACTCACCTTCGTTTTGCTGATGACGTAGTCATTTTTGCAACTACTCCATCAGAGTTGCAGAGTATGATCCAGGAACTTGCTGACAAGAGTAAAGAAGTGGGATTAGAAATGAACTTTCAGAAGACAAAAGTGATGTTCAATGCTTTTACAAAAAATTAACATTTATCGATTGATGGAGAAACGCTGGAGATAAAAGACATGTACGTTTACCTTGGATAGCAGATATCAAGTGAGGGTCACATTGATGAAGAATTTAACCAACGTACAAAATTTGCCTGGAGAGCTTTTGGAAGGAACAGCATAATTTTCAAGAGCAATATGCCACTATGACTTAAGAGAAAAGTGTTTGATTAATGCATCCTTCCAGTGTTTACGTATGGTGCAGAGACGTGGACCTTAACTAAAATAGACATACAAAGGCTGTAGTCAACTCAAAGAAGCATGGAGAGGTGCATGCTTGGTGTAACCAGGAGAGATAAGAAGAGGAACTCGTGGATCAGAAAAATGACAAGAATGGAAGACATCATGATTAGATTTAAATCCCTTAAATGGCAATTGGCTGGACATAATGCCAGAAGGACAGACCATCGATGGACAGCCGAAATTTTACATTGGATTCCAAGGGACAGAAAAGACCCAGAAGAAGACCACATGGGAAATGGGTGGATGAAATTCGAAAGTATGCGGTAATAACATGGAGGAGACTGGCACAAGACAGACCGTTGTGGAAGATACTTGGGGAGACCTTCGTCCAGCAGTGGATTGATAATGGTTGACAATGATTATGATAATGAAAGTATCTTTAAGTGCATTATAAAAAACTCAGAAATATATAACTTTGAAATTTTAGAGATGACACATCTTTCCCGCCATAATACTTTTAGCGATCTATGATGCTGAACACAGACGTTCAAAACGATTGTGCACGAATACGATGAAGTTTCCTCAAGTGATCAGGACTTTTCCTACCAAGCAACACCTTTACGTCGTGATTATAAACTGCTTTTCATTTCTTTTGTTCTAAAACAACGAAAGAATGCTGTAATTTACAGAAATTTAAGCGCATTTGAAAAATCAGGAAATATATAAAATGCATCAGCTGAAAAGATAATTTTGTAATTTTAAAGATGACACAATTTTCTTGCTACTGAGGTGTAATATTTTTAGCAATAGTTGTGTCAATGACAGTCTCTTGCAAACGCTTGTGCACGGCGAAGATGATATTCCCCCAAGTTATAGCATTTTTTCGACTGAACAATATCTTTACGACGTGATGTTCAATGGCTGTTCATTTGTTTCGCTGTAAAACAACAATAGCATTTCTGTGATTTACAGAATTGCCATTTCGGTTACAGTAATTTTTTTTTAAATAAATCTATAAAAACAACCTCTTTAATGAAATTTCTTTTTACAAATAGGTTTGTGAAGGCGAAATATCCAAGGAAAACTTACAATTACTTAAGACGATTTGTCGGTCCAGTACAATGTTGCCTTCCGTTGCTTCGCTTTTCAGATGAAAAATATGGCGGACGCATGTGATTCTCAATTGGAGTTGGAGTTAATTGATACCAGGGTATTAACTTCCGTATTTGGTTTTTCTTTCAGGCATCTCTCCTCCGGTTTCTGTATACTTCGGTAGAGATAAACTTGTGACTTGAAAATGGTAAGAAAGATGATTGTTCAAGCAGCAGTATGGGATAGAAATTATAAAGGGTAGAGGCGGCCTAAGGTCAGATCCTAAATATAGCAGACAACGCGGGAGTTGGAAAGGAGGTGTCAGAAAGGAAAAAGCATATATAGGGGGAAAAATTAAACATATACCATATACCTTGGAATTATTAAACTGCAACAACAGCTGAGTGCCCCACGTAGTAACCATATTTTTCACTTGATCGTTTAAATAAAGCAAGGTAACGTAGTGCTCGACACCATATCCATTTCAAAAGAACTGTATCATAAAGTTAAACTTACATTTTCTATTTTAAGTTAAACTTGGATTTTACTCATTCTTCCTACAAAATTACATCTCTAATGTCAAACAGGAACTCGGACTTACTGCCGTGCTTTCTTCATCCTGGGTGACATTGTATTTTTTTAATACATCGTCTGTTTCTCATTTCATTTTTGCATTGGAATTTCAAGGTTCCACCCCGAACCATGACACTGTCTAACAAACAGCGGTTATTCTGAATTTGCCTCAGAAGGTGAGCACAATTTCGCTTGCGACTTTATCTTTGTTCAGACATTAGAAGCTTCAGAAGAAACTTGGCGCAGCCACTTGTCGTTATCTGTTTGACAAATCCCGCCCTGGGTCTGCATCCAATTTACGTTCCTTGAAATTCAGCAAAGATGCTTCAGTATTTATAAAAATAAAATAACGTACTTAACCTACTCCAGATTTTAGTTTTTAACTGGAAGTTATCAGTTGTATTTTACTTTCATGTATAAAACACGGGATTACATAATATAATTCAAATTTTGAAGATGACAATCCGTTTTTTGGTGTAAATATGACAAAGATGGTAAGTCAGATAATATCCGAAAACTTGAACATTTCGTCGTCCTGGAGCAGGAATCGTATCCGAGTCTCCCAGATAGCATACCCGGCGCTATCTGGAAGACTCGGATACGATTCCTGCTCCAGGACGACGAAATGTTCAAGTTTTCGGATATTATCTGACTTACCATCTTTGTCATATTTACACCAAAAAACAGATTGTTTTCTTCAAAGTTTGCATTTAACGATAGTTTTATTCAGTTTTTTAATAGTAAACTAGTTAGTTCATGTTTGAGTACTCTTTGGGGTCAGTGTTTGAATATCAAAGTTGAAGTGAACTTACGGATGTAAAAAATAATCTAAACACATCTATACTAAAATATGTTCTCACTACTTTCCGAAAAACGTATGGCCAATCTATTTAATATTCGAAAATGAATTCAAAATGTGCGACGAATAAATTTTGATACTTGGACACCGGAATATAAATTTCTTTACATTACATTGCGAAGCTTCAAAATGTGCAATCATTGGTCTCTGAACAAATACCAACATATGAATTATCATAAGTGTAAGATTTCTGCAAAGTTCTACCATAGAAAATTTGATGTTGCGAAAGTTGTTTGTGTTGTTTAACACTACACTTTGTCATAATTCTAGAGATCAAAATTTTACTAGCTTTCAGTATTATATTTCGAAAAGTAATTAAATATACTTATTAATTAATTTACTTGTGACATCGTTTTGCTTTTTCACAAGTTAGTAAAATCATGCAATGCATTGATTATGATACGCTTTCCAACATACCAGAAATCATAATTCAAGTTATGAAGATAATCCTGTGTCTGACCTTTGACCCAATTTCGATGATATTCAAAAGAACCGGTTCGGTGTACCTCCGGCACAAGATGATACAATTTTGTCGCAATCCAAGCATTTTTAGTGAAGTTATGAGGACAATGGCTGTGGTATATATCTCGCTCCTGTTTCCTGATCTTAAACCCCATTTTAATGATATTCAGAAAAACCGGTTCAGTATATCTCCAGAACAACATACTCAAGTTTTGTCGCAATAGAAACATTTTTAGTCATGTTATGAAGATAATGGCTGTGGAATAAATATCACTCCTGTGTCCTGACCTTTAGCCCCATTTTGATGATATTCAACAGAACGGGTTCAGTATCCCTCCGGAACAGCATACTAAAGTTTTGTCGTAATCGAAGCATTTTTACGTAAGTTATGACGCATAAGGGCGATGGAATGCATCCCGCTCCTATGTCTTATCCTTTGACCCCATTGCATCGATTTTCAATACGATTCGTTCCCAGGTTGTCCCGTACCATATACTAAAATTTCATCGAAAGCGAATCATTTTTTTCGCAAGTTATGGCGCATAAGGGCACTGGAGTAGATTCCATTCCTATGTGAATTTTGACCCCATTTCGACCATTTTCAATAGAGTTTCTCCCAGATGGTTTCCTACCACATATTAAAATTTCATCGAAATCGAACCATTTTTACGTAAGCTATGACGCATAAGGGCAATTGAATGGATCCTGCTCCTATGTCCTGACCCTTGACCCCATTTCGTCCATTTACAATACGTTTCGTCCCCAAGTGGTCCTCTACCACATACTAAAATTTCATCGAAATTGGACCATTTTACACGAGTTATCGTGCGGACGGACGTAGAGACAGACAGACTGACAAAGCTAGAGCACATACGCTTCTTCAACCTACGGTTGGAAAGCGTAAAAAAAGCAAATCGTGCCCATGAAGAACTGGAGTTCATAGACATACCAGAACTCTCGTGCAGAACAAACGCTGGTCGCTCTAGATCAATCTAAGGGCGCATTAAAATTACACTCCCCGAACAGGAAACTCCGATTCATTACAGTGCGAAAAAATATAGACGAAACCAAATTTGTTCTTTCAATGAGAAATGCGCTTAGAATTTAAAAGCACCTACATTTTACATTCGACTTTTGGTATTTATTGGAAGCCAGCTTTCTCTTTGATAAACTTAGAACTTCATTTTTAGCACGTCTTTTGTAGAAACACGTCGTGCTTATATTAACGGTTTGTCCATCCGTCTGTCCGTCTTCCTGTAGACACCATATCTCTGCAACTATTAGTCCGATTTGAAAAAGTATTTTTAAATTTAGAAGCTTGAAATATTAAAATGATAATCCTTCTTTTTTTTCTTTAACGATATACAGTTTCGTCGCAAGAGAGCGTAAAGGCAGATGATATCGAATTCAAAATACACTTTGTTCCATATACTTTCTTCTAAACATCAGATTGAAAATTATGCTACCTTCCCATTCAATTTATGTCAAAGAGTATATCTTCCAATTCCATTTATGTCGAAGAGTATAGCTTCCCATTCCATTTATGTCGAACAGTATTTTATGCATAGTTTTTTTTTCAAGATGCGCATAGATTTCTCGCTAGGTTATGTAAAAGTAAATTACGTTTTCCCTTATATATCTTCTTCTAAAACTCTGATTTGAAATTTCTTTCTTCAGCGGAGACAGCTCTTGGTGGAAAATATTTTCCATAATATTTCTAATGTTTGGAAAGTAATATTTTGGACACAAAGAAGCGTAAGATTTAATTTTTGCTTCTGATGTATGTGCCATGAAATCTATGCTTCTAAATTCTCGATTGAAAAAATTATTTCATGAACCCATGCCACTCACTTCCATAAACCTTTTTTGGATTATTTCTTCTTAAAATATTGCATGGTTTCTTCGCCAGGAGGCGTAGAGTTATATCTTATGTTTGTCAATATCTCTGCTTCTACTGGTTCGATTTGAAAAACGATTTCTTCATTGGATAAATTCCGGTGTGACATGTTTTTAAAGTGATTTTAAAATTTTCAAGTAATTCATAGAGTTTCCGCTATGGGGCGTAAAAAGCAAATTGTGCTTTTACCTTTTCTTCTAAATCTTCAATTTGAAGAATTATTTCTGCACCGGATACAGCTCCTGATGGGAAATCCTTTGCATATAATTTTTAATTTTGTTGAAAAATTGGTTTGACCACCAGGATGGGTAAGTATTAATTACCCCTTCTGATGTATTTGCAGCCAAATCCGAGTTTCTGAAATATCGAATGAAAAAAAATCTTTTTGCACCGATACTACTGACGTCGACAAACATTTTAGGAATACTTTCTGTTAAAATGATGCATGGTTTCTGCGCCAGGAAGCGTAGTACTATATCTTATTTGTGACATCTGTACATCTAAGAGTCCGGTTTGAAAAAAGTCTGCTTTGCTATATAGCGTTTCCAATGCGAAATTGTTTTTACAAAAATTCAAAATGCTCATGTAAATATTATAATTTCCGCTAGGTGGCGCAAAGGTAAATTGTGTTTTCTGTTTTATTTCTGCTTCTAAAACTCTGATTTCAAAAATTCTTCCTTATCGCATACACCTCATGATAGGAAAAGTTTTTCATTTACACTGACGGGAACCCCGCACGGGGATAACTGGTTTTCCAGTTATTTGGGGAGCGGCGCCCCCACGGCCCGAGCTGACCTTGTGACTGGTCAACATCTGATGTCATGCCACAGCTTGTTTTTTATTTCGGTGCTATTGGAGTTTGCAGGGACGGCTGTTCATCCAGCTGTTGGGGAGTCGCGGCCCCACGATCCCGAGCTGGTCTTGTGTCTCGCTTTTTCGTTTTTATTTATTTTCTCCACTGGCTAGTTGCCCGTGTTGTATACTCTACCTAATCGCTACCACGTTATGCACTAACACCCCGGTCTTGTGGTTTTGTTACCCTCCACCACTAACTGTATTATATTAACCGCTCAGTTCGTAAATTGCTGAGATTCCGTTTAGGTTCCCTTCCAGGATTTGTCTTCTTTGGATTTCTTTTTTTCCTTTTAGCTGGTTTGGGTGCTAGACCTACCTGCATGTTTGCCGCGTGCGGAGACCCGTGAGACGGAAATGGGATGTCTGGCGGCTGAGGTCGCAGGAGACCGGATAAGTGCCTCCTGTGTACCAACACTCCTCTTCGACCCCGGCTTCGCTGTAAACGGGAGGCTAGAGACTAACCCACCTCTAGTCAGAAGTCTTGTACCAAGTTGTGTGCAGGGCTTTAGCGGCTTTTTTGTCGTATAGCACGGCAGGGTGAGCCCGGGGGCTGTGGGATCATGCCAAAGGCGTTGGCATGACGGTACCCGGAGGCCGAAGTGTCCGCCGAGTGCGTGTGATCACAGCCAACGGACTATATCTGCAACGTATAAGCTCCAGAACTGTGTCCAGCGTCATTTTCTTGGCTTGCAGACCTCCAGTTCTCCCTTGTAGGGCTCGGTGGTGGGTGGAGTAGTCTGCAGACGAATCTTCCTCCTTTTTCCATGGGTAAAAACAAGAACAAAAACTCCAAATTTAAGTCACCTGAGAAAATGATAGTTGACAACGACTCTATTTCGTCTTCTCAACCTACCAAGTCTCATACCCTTAAACGGTCTTTAGACCTTGACCTGGACCAAGAATGTGGAACCTCTTCTTCGGCGGCTGTACCAGTCGCTCCGAAGCGTCGTCTCCCCTCAATTGCTGTGACTACGCATGCTACTCACTTGCTTGTAGAATCCATCGATCCGCATGAGAGACTGTCCACCAGATCTCCCTTTTTCATTTCTAAAGCTTTAGACGCTGCGGTTGGCCCCTTGAAGTCTGTGAGGAAACTTCGCTCTGGGGACCTGCTTGTCCAAACTTGCAGTGTTTCTCAGAGTAACACTTTTCTGAACCTCACTAGTCTTCAAGGCATTCCTGTAAAAGTGACACCTCACCCGTTTCTTAACACCTCTCGGGGTGTTATTTCGGAGTTTGATCTCTTGCCATGCAGTGAAGACGAATTCGTGACTGAACTTGCTGATCAAGGTGTTATTGCTGCACGTCGTATGATGTTCCGGCGTGATGGTTCCATGATTAAGTCAAAAAATGTCATCTTGACTTTTAACTCCCCGAAAGTTCTGACCGAAATCAAGGCTTGCTACTTGGTCTGTGGAGTTCGCCCGTACATTCCCAGTCCTCTGCGCTGTTTCAGGTGCCAGAGGTACGGGCATTCACAACGTTTCTGTAAGAGTTCCGCTCGTTGCGCAAATTGTGGCTCCAGTGAACATGACGGGGAAGGTTGCACTTCTGCTGCCTGCTGTGTTAACTGCGGTGAGGCCCATGCAGCTTACTCCCGCAACTGTATGAAATGGAAGGACGAGATGGCGATCCAGCGCCTCAAGACCCTGGAAGGCCTCTCGTACCCTGCTGCCAAGGCCAAGTTGGGTATACCCACCACCCGACAGCGTACTTTTGCCGCAGTAGTTCAGTCTCTGCCACAACCCGTGCAGCCCTTTGTTCCGCGCCCTGTAGCTCTCGCCGCCCTTGCCAAGCGATCTACAGCTGACCAAGCGACACAGGTGTTTTTCCCCGAGCTCGAGATTTTTCGAATACCTGATTCTGGGCCTTCTCTTTTGCTGCCGACCGTCTCTTCCAGTTTCCAGCCAAAAGCCTGCACGTGCGGAAGACCCGGCCCTCAATCCGCAAAGGTGTGCAGTGTCCATCCAACTGTCTCGGCCTCAGCGAGGTCCCCACCCTCAACCAACATTATAGAGGAACATAGATGGGAGGAGAGTGACAGTTCGTCCCCAGCCTCAAACAACATTGCAGAGGAACATGGGGGGAAGAGAGTGACAGTTCGTCCCCGCCCTCTGCCAGCATTGCAGAGGAGTGTGGGGGGAGGAGAGTGACTCATCCTTTGTGTAGTTGTGTTTAAAGACAAAAAAATTATAATTATAATAGTAAATTAAAAAATTTTTATATAAACCTAATTAACTACCTTGTCTTCACAGCTTTCATCATACTCTTTTTCAACTTTTACCAAGCCTGTCTGCTCTTAATCATTTTCCACGCTTTTAAACATCTGTGGCTGATAGTTCTTTGTCTGGCGCTCTTTGGCCAAACCTGGCCCTTGCGCCACTAAAATCCACTAACCAACCAACCAACCACACTGACGGGAAAAAAAATTCCAACACCAAGAAGGGGCTGTGCTAGATAAACGACAGTTGGTAGGCGGTGAGAGTACATCTGCAAGATGACGTCTATGCAAATTTCGCGCTCGGCGCATACGTATGGCGCTAGTAGCGCCCTCGGAACATGCAAAGCAGGTTTGCTGTAAATACGCGCTGTAACGCTCGTGAGCGTTAGTTATCCTTGAGATTCGACGTAGTGTGTTGATGTTAGTCAAGAATGCCTTTAAGAAGACGAAGAAGCCATTATCAACAGCTCAAGGAGTTTGAACGAGGTCGTGTAATAGGGCTACGAGAAGGTGGATTTTCTTTCCGCAATATTGCAGAACGACTTGACAGGAATGTAGCCACTGTGCATGATTGTTGGCAGCAGTAATCAAGGGAAGGTACTGCCTCAAGAATACCGGGTTCCGGCCTGCCACGTGGCACTACTGAGAAGGAAGACCGCCGTGTACGGCGTATGGCCGTGGCGCATCGTATTGCGTCCGCGGCATCAATTCGAGCTGCAGTTGCCACCACAGTGACACAACGAACTGTTACAAATTGGTTACTTGAAGAACAGCTCCGAGCCAGACGCCCTGCAGCGTGCATTCCACTTACTCCAAACCACTGCCGTTTGCGACGTCAGTGGTGTCTAGCTAGAGCTCATTGGAGGACGGAGTGGAGATCTGTTGTGTTTTTTAATGAAAGCCGGTTCTGCCTGGGTGCCAGTGATGGCCGTGTGTTGGTTAGAAGGAGGCCAGGGAGCGCCTTCAACTAACCTGTCTGCGGCCGAGACCCACTGGACCCACACCTGGAGTTATGGTCTGGGGATCAATTTCCTTTGACAGCAGGAGCACTCTCGTGGTTATCCCACGCACCCTGACGGCACAGTTGTACATCGGTCTGGTGATTCAACCGGTTGTGCTGCCATTCATGAACAGCATTCCAAGGGGTGTTTTCCAACAGGATAACGCTGGCCCGCATACAGCTGTTGTAACCCAACATGCTCTACAGAGTGTCGACATGTTGCCGTGGCCTGCTAGATCACCAGACCTTTCTCCAATCGAGCACGTATGGGACATCATTGGACGACAACTCCAGCGTCACATCCAATCAGCATTAACCGTCCCTGCATTGACCGACCAAGTGCAACAGGCATGGAACTCCATCCCACAAACTGACATCCAGCACCTGTACGACACAATGCATGAACGTTTGCGTGCTTGCATTCAACATTCTGGCTGTTACACCGGTTATTAATGTACCAGCATTTCACATTTGAAATGGCTCTTCTCATGCTTACATTAAGCTGTGATCTTGAAACCTTAATCGTTTACATATGTTACCTATACAAATGTATTGCCGCCATTTCATTCCTCTACAACTATTTTTTCGTGGTGTGGAGATTTTTTTCCGTCAGTGTAATTTCTAATATTTGGTAAAGAATGGTTTGGCCACCTGGGAGTTTAAGCGTTCGTTTCTGTTTCTGATGTATTTGCAGTAAAAAGCGGAGCTCCTGATAACTCGACTAAAACTTTTTCTTGGAACCATACTGCTCACATCGAAAAACGTTTTGAAAATACTTTCTTAATAAAACAATGCATGATTCTATTGTCAGGGGGCGTACATGCATATATTATATTTGTCTATATTTCTGTTTCGAAGAGTCCAATTTGAAAAATACTTTCCTATTAGAGAGCGTTTCCGCTGCGAATTGTTTCTCATATAAATTCAAATTTTTCTTAACGGACAAATCTGCAAACAGAGGGCGTATGTTCGCGATACCTGCAGGATCAAAACTCGATTGAAAAACTTCTTTCTTCCGTCAGGTACTATTGTTTTTCAAACCGATTTAATTGACTTTGGATAGCTTTGATAAATTTAATTTGCGTCAGAACGAATTCAAAAAACGTGCTCATTACACCCGAAAATTAGGTGTCATTTTTCTTGTTTTTTCGTGTTTTACTCATCAAACTTTCCACTACGGAAATAATCAAGATTTTTGGTCCTTCGCTTTATATGCTAACAATTTTTCACCAAAATACCACATTATCGCTTGTGTGAATTCCAGAACATTTCCCCATAAGGAAACTGATTGCTTTACAAATTTGATGCCAATTAATAAATTTATACCTGTGATCCATTACTAGCGGGGGCACAGCTTAAGATATAATTGACAGAAAGAACGGAAACGATCCCGAGCAACGTGTATCCTAAGAGCAGTCACGGAATTGACTCTAAGTCACAGGATTCGAGTGTGATATCACAAAAACGTAGATAAATATAATTAGAAGGTTATGCCATTTTGGCGAATTCAGTATTAAGGAAGAAGGACATACTTTCGTCAACAAGAGATTGCTCCCACACTAAAACTCAAAATTTGCGTTACTTTCCAGGATAGCAAATTTTCAGTCCTGTAGATTAAGGGATGAAAGAGTTATTGATACAAAAATTAATAGTTTTTCGAAATATTTATATATTTCCAAAACGTGTACTACATTTTTTCCTTGGTTTCCAGAAATCAACACGAGTTAATACGATTATGGGATATACCTATTATCTGATATTGTTGACACTTCGTGCGTACATCGAAGGCGACTAACTGATCATAAGAATTACCTTTGTCATTGATTAGTGTTTAGAAACGTTTCACATGCTTCTGAATAATTGTTATCAGGGAATTTGTTCCATATTTTTTTACAATATTGCTCCCACAACAAATCCAGCGTAAATTCAATAGCTCGATCACTGCTTCACTTATGATTACCAAACTTTTGTTTCAACAAAGCTGAAAATGACTACTTTTGTCTTGAGCAAACTTAAGATTTTCTTGTTTTCTGCAATAAAAAGATCCACAACTTCTTTCCAGTCGTCAGTTGCACAGAATCCGAAGAAGTTAACGTGATGACTTTATCATAAAAACAATACCGATCGAAAAAGTATATAATGGTTATCGCCATGTTTACCGGGATATCGGCGTTTACCGTTCTTGTTCAGAGGCTTTACGTTACCTTCAGAATTCCACTGGCAAAAAAAGACATCGATTCGACTTTCAACATTTTATTTACGCACATACTTTGTCCCAAAACTTTTAAAGAACACAGATTTCCCTAATTTGGTTCAAATCCTTATACGAAAGCAGAAGAACCAAGGAAGGTTGGGGAAGTTTCCCAATGTTTACTAAGATATTTATTTAGGGTTGTTAATTTTTCGTTAGACCTAAAGTTACGTTAAATTGTGCTGACTTCTTTTCTTGCAGTAATTAATTCTGAAATTATTTTAAATTTTGAAATCATTTACTTCAAATTAAATGGTCGCTGTACTTGCCAAGAGAACTTGAAGGAGAATCTCTCCTTGCTCCATTCATAACGACAGTTTTGAGCGTTAAAACAGAAGAAAAATTTTATTTATTGGCACTTTATTATTGGCAACAAAGTTATAAGTAACAATTTTCACATTTTTTATTACGATTATCAAATGTTGATGAAGTACAACGATTTTCAATAAGCGTTATTTTTTAAAGTATGGCGAGACACATCACTGGTCACTTATTACCCAAATATACAGAATTTTGGGGGACATTTTCGACGTATCTGAAGAGACCTCGATGTTTTTGTGGTAAATAGAATTTGTGGTTTTAAATATACAGCAATAACTAGTAAGTAAAATATGTTTAATATGGCAGTGATTACACACCAGTAACATCGAGCAACATATTGGGTTGAGGAATAAGTTATGTCGGTTTTTTCCACAGTTTCATTTGTGTGCGAAAATAAAATATTGTGGCAATAGATACCTGTTTGCTTTACATGTCAGTGTGTGTGTGATTTGATTTAATTTTATTTGGTTTTCAGGTCATTAAAATGGATTGTCAGGTGGACAAAAAGGAGCATTACAGACATCTGCTGCTCTCCGCATTTCATCGAGGGACCAAAGCCACGAAAGCTGCTCGCGAGATTTGTGCTGTCTACGGTGAAGATGCTGTGTGACTGAAAGAATAGCTCAACGGTGGTTTTCACGCTTTAAATCCGGCAATTTCGACCTTAAGGACATGGGTCGCACCGTTGAGTTTCATGAAGAGCAATTGAACCAGTTGCTGCACAAACACCTGCGTCAATCGACCAGAGAATTGACTGAGGGAATTAACTGTGATCAGAAGACAGTTGTGAATCACCTTCATACGATGGGAAAAGTTTAAATTTTCGGCGCTTGGGTTCCGCATGTTTTGAACGACAACAACAGAAATCAACGTTCCACAATTGCTGCCGGTTTGCTGGCTCGTCACAAGGCTACTCGTGGTGAAAAGGAAATGTTTCCGTACTGCATGGTTATCGGCTGCGAAAAATGGTGTCTGTACGTCAACCTGAAGCAGCGAAAAGAATGGCTCAGACCCACGAAACATGGAACGCCGCGAGAAAAACAAGAGTCTCATCCTCGGAAAACGATGTTGTGTATCTGGTGGGACTGGCAGGCATCATCCACTACGAAAGTATTCGGAACAGTGAAACGGTCAACTTGGACCTCTATGTTCTACAATTGCATCGACTTCACGAGGCAATGCAACAAAAGCGACACGAACGGCGAAACGGTGTTCTGCTGCAACACGACAACGATATACCCACATCGCCAATATGAACAAACCGCTATTCAAGTGCTCAATTGGGAGGTTCTGCCGCGTCCACCCTATTCTTCAGACTTGGCTCCATCCGATTTCCATCTGTTTCGATCGCTTTCCAACAATTTGCGTTGCGCATCGTTCAATACTGACGTAGAATTGCGGACGTGGTTGGACGACTTCTTTGGGTCACGATTGGCAGATTTCTATCGCCGAGGCATCGAACAACTTGTTAAACGATGGGAAGCAGTTGCAAATACTTGTGGCGAATACATTATTCATTAAATTGTTATTTTTTGTTGTTGCGAAATAAAGTTTTCCAACGTTCGAAAAAAACGACATTACTTACTCCTCAACCCAATAATATTTGTTAAAATGCTCGACACATCGATCTGAACCTCGACGTTTTGCTAATAAACTGAAAAATTCAGATTTTTCCATCTGCAGCAGTTAATGGGCAATCGATTTGTAAAATCGTTGTTCAGTATATAAGCGATATTCACCAATTCAACATTCAGTATTTTTAATGCGGTATTTATTTATTTAAAACTCTGTGTTTCTTCGATATATCGGTTTAGACCTCGATGTTTCTTCAATGTATCGGTTGAAACCTCGATTTTCTTCAATGTATTAGTGTGAACCTGGATGTTCTGTTAATAAGCCACATAATTCACGTATTTGGTCTGCAGCAGTGAATCTGGCAGATCGGAGGGTAACATCTATTTTCAATATAATGGTGACTCCTTCTTAAATCAAGTTCGAGTAATTTATATCTGGTAAAACATTCGGCGTGTTTTCGATGTATCGGTGGAAACATCGATGATTTTTGCAAGAATCGGCTCCTGAAAATTCGAGGTAAAGAATTCGGTTTTTGCCAATGAGTTATCAACTAAAACAGCCAATCGAAAGATATCTACTTCCTTTTAAAAGAATACAACTCAAAGAAATTAATTTACTTTTCGACTAAAACATTCCTTGCTAGTTTCAAATATCGGTCATGAACGCCCGATGTTCTTCTTTTATATATCGGCTTCTGCGACATCGAGGTCTTCTGCCCTTTTTTAGCCCGACTATACTAGCGTCTCGAATAAGCCCTGGTGTCCTTCTAATTTAGTGATTCTCAAACTGTGATCCACGGACCACTGCTGGTCCTTGGCTAGGTTCCCGGTGGTCAGCGAAATCTTCTAAATTCTCTATGGAAAATCGGTATTTGTACAAATCCAGTAATGGCACTTTAAGATAAGCGGCGTGGTCTATCGTGCTAAGATGGGAGTGTACCTACTCCACGGCAATGCGGCTTAAGCCATCAAGGCCAAATGTGCTGTCAACGTCACTATCTTACCATAATATTTTAATCCCAGTAGCTGAAGAACGAAGTTACAGTGCACAAACAAGGATTCCCCGCAGAAATCAATCTGACAGCTCAGCGGTGTAAAGCCCGTCTCCTCTACCGCCCCGGTGGCGCAGTGGTCTAAGGCGCTGGCCTCTGATCATTCGTCCGTAAGGGGTCCGGGTTCGAATCCCGGTCAGGCATGGATGTTGTGTTTGTCTTACGGCACTGGATCTCTCCCTTCCCTGGTACCAGTGACCCTAAATTAGGGACGGGCGACTGCTTATAGCCCATTGAGTTGCTCACGGTGGTCGTTAAACCTCCAATCAAAAAAAAAAGCCCGTCTCCAAGGAACATAAACTGTGCAGTTGGAGGTTTCGGTCAGTGACAGTGCCAGGCGGCGCCGACAGTGTTTCTGTCACTGATGTTTCAGCAAACAAGTCACACCCGGTGAAATGACATACTCGTTTCAATGACGAAATATCAGTGACGTAATTTCCGACCCATCTGTAGTAATGAGTAGCCCCCGTTCGTCAGTTACTTATTCTTATGTGTTTTGTGTGTGTGGGGTTTACCTAAATATTGTATATCATAGACATTATTATTATGTTATTTGCAATTTATGTTCAACATGGATCGGTGACTTAACAGTGGTTCATTGAAATGGAATATAATTGAAATCAATACGAATCAACATGGGCCTGCTAAAACGAAAACCATTGACGATCGTTTTCAAACCAGTAGTTCTGTTATCGCTAAAAAAAATGTGTAACTGGAAATGTTATGATTACCTAAAAATGGGATTTTATTAGACCGGCGACCAACTTACAAGTACTCCTATTTGTCTTGCGTGGTATAATACTTTGTCTAACGACGCCATGACACATTCAAAACGTTCACTGTGTTTTCAAACAAAATATGCAGATTTACACATAAATATGTTGAATATTTTCAAAACAAATGTAAAGTGATGCTCTCATCACAGAAATCAATGGTTACTTTTGCTACGGGTGAGGAAGAGAGTAAAACTAAATAGGCATCATTCCAAGTTGCTTTACTTGTGGCAAAAACTGGTCAAGGGCATGCCGTCGCTGAAACCTTTGTAAAGCCATCTGATAAATTGATGGCGAATATTATGCCAGAATAAATCGATTGATTCGGTGACTATAAGATGAATTTAATACTTACCAGGGCAGAACTGGTTCATGACTCCTTCGTTTAGGGTAGCCATGAAAATATTGATACTTCCAAAAATTACAAACGTTCCCACCAAATACCTTACCTAGTTGCAAAAGAGGATGGTTTCTTAACCGGATACCCTCAACCAGGTTGAGAAAAACACTCACTAATATATCCTACTACAATTTAGTTTCATCATCTGTTCGGCATGTATTTTTATCGAACACGCAAATTTGTTTATGTTTATCCGTTATGTAATTGGCCCACTGGTGCACCCACTGGGGACTTTGGGGTTAAAGCGCCCACCAAAGCACAAAATAAATTAAGAAAGACGCACGTCAACCATCTATCTATCTATCTATCTATCTATCTATCTATCTATCTATCTATCTATCTATCTATCTATCTATCTATCATGGAAGAAAAATCCAGGTTTTCACCGATACATATGAGCGTTTTAACAAATATTATGTTCTTGCATGTTGAAGTGGTGAGTACCATGGTTATATTGTGCAGGAATTTTACAAATTGATTGCCCATTCACTGCTACAGATAGATAAGAGCAAATTCTTCAGTTTATTAGCAAAACATCGAGATTCACACCGATGGATCGAAGAAGCATGGAGGTTTTTACTAATACATGGAACATTTTAACAAATATTCTTAGTTAATCGATGCTATTGTTCAGTAACTGCTGTTGCATTAAATTTTCCCATTTACTGATGACGATTGAAAAACTACGAATTCTTTGGTTTTACAAATAAAAACATTGAAGTTTTCACCGATACTATCGATGTTTTCGGAATGAGTACCGATAGTCTCATCTCTACTACAAAGAACAGTTTCTATGTTAATGCGGACTTAAACTTTCAAAATAGTGTGAAATTATAGTCATAATTAAAAAATATATATATTGTTTTCAAAGTATAAAAGTGGTAGGTTCTAAATGTTTTATAGTTAAATTTAGCATGAGGAATATCCATTAAATATATAAAATTTCAGTATGCATAGGAGAGTTTTTCCTTTGTGTGGAAACTATTAACATTAGTACATCCCTATTGTAAGATATTTATTTTTTTAATTGTTATTTGTAGCCAATAGATGGCAACACAGAGCTATGTCTCGTTTTTTGCTCTCGTGCTGTGATGGGAGTTTGTTTATTATTATTATGATAGTAGCAGCGGCTGTTAATGGTTGTGAGGTTCTTTTTGTTCGTTGTATGACTGAGAATGTCTTACGGAAATGTATAGAATGAGTGATCATTAATTATGGTGACATTAAAGTAGCTCCTAGAGTTAATTTTTAATAATACACTCCTCTTGAGTTGAGTGTTTAGTGAGTGAACATTCTTCATTTTTTGGTCCGTTTGAGCCGGAAACCTTCGACCGTTTTTACATGGTGGCTGCTACTTCGAATTTAGGATAGGCGATTTTAAATTTATTGTTATTCGATTTAAACTTATAGTTTTTGAGTGTTTTGTTAACATTTTAATTATGGAAGCTGGAATCATTTTCGAACGTTTCAAATAATTGCTGCTATTCGATTTTATGTTTGGTGTTGATCATCGGCAAGTCTGTGATGAGATTGAAAGTGCGTGATAAAAACAAGTGAGTGTTCGAGACTGATTTTACCTTACAGGTTTAGAGCGCTTTTGCTGACATTCTAATTATGGGGGCACTAAAGATAAAAAAACGTGTATTTAAAGCGTCGTTAACAAACCTTCGAGATAAGATTGAATCGAGTGAATTTGAGCAGTTGCACAGTGCTAGTCCGGAAGTGTTATTATGTAGATCGAAATTAGAAACTATTGAGTCAAAGAAAGCAGAGGTTTTTGAAAGAATTTTTGAGTCCTGCGCTCCGGAAGAAGTGGATGGATTTATAGCTGAAACAGAGGAGCTACAGGAAATTATTGATATTTTGTCTCTGATACTGCTGAGGAATGTGTCTGGACCTGTGCTTCTGACAAATAATAACACGGCGAGTGAAAAATCAATGCCGCTTTCGCCTGCCGGAATTGTCAATTCCGATTTTTAGTGGTGGAGATGCCACTCAGTGGCTCTCTTTCCAAGATTTGTTTACAGCGTCTGTGTCATCGAATGATAATTTGTCTGGTTTACAGAAACTTCAGTATTTGAAAGGGGGTCTGAGAGGAGATGCTCTTCGTATCGTCCCATCATTGCTATTGTGTGATGCCAATTTCGAGGTTGCGTGGGATTTGTTGAAAAAGCGATATTCTAATAAACGTAAGTTAGTCTTCAATATTATAAGGAAATATGCTTCGCTGCCTGCAGTCAACTGTGAGTCTACTGCTCAGCTTTTAAATATTGTTGACAGCACTATTAAATGTGTTCGTGCTTTAGAGAGTCTTGAGTTGAAGTGTGAAGGAGTTGCCGACACTCTGCTGCTTTTTATTGTGCAGAATAAGTTGGATATAACAACTCGTGGATGGTGGGTGAGAACCTTAGAAGCAGACAGTATTCCTCAACTAAATACAACTGTTGGAGTTTATACAGAGGCATGTGCGTACGTTAAGAGGTGACAAGGTGATCTCTTATAGAAGGCCTGTTCAACCTAAGGTTCCATCGTTTGTTTCGGAAGTAAAGAGTAGGTGTTTATTTTGTAAATTGAATCACCATTTGAACAAGTGTAATAATTTCTTAAGGCTGACTGTTCAGAAAAGAGTAGAATTTGTGAAACACCAAAAATTATGCTTCAACTGTTTATTGCCGAATCATCTAGTGAGCCGTTGCCAGAGTAAATATTCTTGCAGAATTTGTGCTCGAAATCATAGTACCTTACTGTGCTTTCGTAATGAAGTTAAGCAATGTAATGATGAACCAGAGTTTAGGACGCAAGTTATATCTCCAACTACTACAACTGTTGAGGGTAAAGAGCCCAAGCACTCCTCTTTGGAGAAAGGACTCGAGTCAACATCATCGACGACTGCGTCGTGTGTTTCAGATTTTAATATGCCGCAACAAGTTCTGTTATGCACAGCAGTCATTCGTGTTGAGGATGCCTCAGGGAATTATCAGTTATGTCGAGCACTCCTCGATCCCGGTTCCCAGGCAAATTTTACTTCAGAATCTTGTTCAAACAGACTTGGCCTGTGCAGAGAAAAAACAAGAGTGGCTATTTCTTATTTAGGTTCGTCAAGCTCGCATGCGAATGGAGTAACACAGATTAAGTTTACGCCGCATTACAAGAATACGCCTACGTTTTTAACTTCAGCCTTTGTACTCAGCAAAATCATTGGAGAACTGCCACACTCTCCACTTGATTCCTACTTATCAGAACTGTTTTCTGATGTGACTTTGGCTGATCCAAACTTTTACAAATCTTCATCGATTGATATATTGCTAGGAATAAATATCTCTCTGCCCTTGTTGATAGAAGATACCATTATGGGTAAAGACGGCAAACCCTTTGCGGTGCGTTCTTAACTAGGCTGGATCGTTTCAGGTGAAGTGACTACTTCTCGTGAGAAGTTATCTACAGTTCATGTAAACCACGTTCAAGTAGATCTTAACGATTGTGTATCTAATTTCTGGAAATTGTATTCCGTTCCTGTGGCTAGTCCTTTTACGAAGGTTGAACAAGAATGTGAAGATCATTTTCATGATACGCATTCAAGAGACGAGAATGGCAGATACATTGTGATGATTCCTTTTCACTTACCTCCCTCACATCTGGGCGATTCCAAGCAACTTGCCATGAAGCGCTTAAGATCTTTGGAGAACTCACTCTCAAGGAACCCTGAATTATACAGGCAGTATTGCTCCTTTATGAAAGAATACGAAGACCTCGGCCATATGCAAAGAGTGCCAGAAAATGAGATTTGTAAACAAGTGAGTTATTATCTTCCACATCATTGTGTAGTGAAGCCTTCAAGTAGTACCACAAGAGTCCGCGTGGTGTTTGATGCTTCGGCCAAGAGCACCTCGGGACTGTCCTTAAATGACCACCTTATGGTGGGTCCGAGAGTTCATCAAGAACTGTTCCATATTCTCTTGAGATTTAGAACTTTCCGGGTGGCTTTGTGTGCAGACGTGGAAAAGATGTTTAGACAAATAGTGGTGCACCCAGATAACACTGACTGTCAGAGAATCCTATGGAGAGAAAAACCTGAAGATCCTATACAGACCCTTAGATTAAAAACAGTCTCTTATGGCACAGCGTGTGCCCCATTCTTGGCTAGTAGATCTTTGAAGCAATTGGCTTTGGATGGAGAGGCTGCTTTCCCACGAGCATTCAAGGTAGTTTTGCAAGATTTCTATCTTGATGATCTACTTTCAGGAGCCAATTTACTGGAGCAAGCCTCTGAGCTTGCGCATGAGCTGCAAGAATTGTTGAAAAAGGGTGGTTTCACATTGCGTAAGTGGACATCGAGTGCTGCATCTGTTTTAGACACTATTCCTGATGAGTTCAGGGATTGCAGTGACACCCTGAGAATTTATTGTGACAAATCAATCAAAGTGCTTGGCATTGAGTGGTGTCCAACTAGGGATACCTTCCAATTTTCTGTTGCTACCAACAAGAAGTTGAAGTGTAGCAAGAGAACCATACTTTCAGAAATTCCCAAGATTTTTGATCCCTTGGGTTGGCTGGCGCCAATAGTGATTAAGGCAAGGATTCTTCTTCAAGAGCTCTGGAGTTCTAATCTGAGTTGGGACGATGAGCTACCACAACAGTACAGGAACCGTTGTATCAAGTTCCAATCACCACTTTCCTGTCTCAGAGATCTCAGAATACCAAGATGTGTGATGACTCCAACTTCTGATTACTTTGAAATTCATACCTTCTGTGATGCTTCTGAGAAAGCTTACTGTGCAGCGATTTACATTCTCTCAGTGGGTTTGGACTCCTCGGTGCACGTATCTTTACAAGCTGCCAAGTCCAGAGTTGCTCCTTTAAAGAAGAAATCGATTTCTAGGATGGAGCTTTGCTCTGCTCTGTTGTTAGCAGATCTGCTGGAAGTTGTTCTTCCATGTCTCAACATTCCGATCAAGAAGGCTTTTGCATGGACAAATTCCAGAGTTACGCTCGCTTGGGTTTTGTCGGAACCACAACGCTGGCTCCCTTTTACAGCTAATCGAGTGGCAAGAATTCAGGAAGCGATTCCCTTTGTGGAGTGGAATCACATTGCTGGAACGAAGAACCCTGCTGCCTGTGCCACGAGAGGTATTTTAGCTTTGGAGTTGGTTCAGTGTGACATGTGGTTAAGAGGTCCAGATTGGCTACAGCAGACTAGTGTTCAACGTTCAGATGGAGATGCGCTTCGTTTTCTGAACTACATTTGAGAGAAGAAAGGAAGAGTTATGTGACAGCAAGCAGCCAAAGTACAGATCTGTCCTATATTTTTAAGTTATCGTCTTGGACCAGATTGTGCCGCGTGACAGCCTGGTGTTTGCAGTTCACACAAAACTGTGCTAATTCTTTATCTAAAAGAAACTTTGGCCATTTGAGTAGAGATGAGCTTCCTAAGGGCACTTATGTAATAGTGAAACTCGTTCAATCCTCTGAGTTCACTAATGAGTTGGCATGCCTTCATGCTGACAGAGCCATCAAGTAATCAAGTAAATTTCTACCGTTGAATCCTTTTGTTGACTCTGAGGGTCTTTTGCAAGTTGGTGGAAGATTTAGAAATGCCTCAGTTGCAGATAATGTGAAACGTCCAATACTTCTACCTAGAAGGCATCACATAACAGAATTAGTTGTGAAGTATTATCATCACACTCACCTCCACGCAAGCGCTCGACTTCTAATTGCTGTCATTCGACAAAATTTTTGATTCTCTGCGGCAGAGATGTCACGCGAAGATTTGTGCGTCGTTGTGTGACATGCTTTCGTCATTCTGCTACTCCAGCTACTCAGCTTATGGGTAACTTGCCCTCATAGAGAGTAACTCCCTCTAGAGTAGTTCATGTGACGGGTCTAGACTTTGCAGGTCCCTCCTAATGCAGAGAAAGAGTGGCACGAGGAAAAAAGCTTTTTAAGATTTACATTGCACTCTTCGTGTGTTTCTCAACGAGAGCAGTTCATCTGGAAATTGTTGGAGACCTTACTGCTGACGCATTCCTAGTGAGATATTTAGTGACTGTGCCACGAATTTCGTTGGCGCAGATCGTGATTTGTGTCGTGTTCTTAAGCAAGTGCTCAATGCAACCGATGACAACAGCGTTGCTACCTTTTCCTCTTCCGAAGGCATCAAGTGGGATTTTAACCCTCCTTCAGCGCCTCATTTTGGTGGTCTTTGGGAGGCTGGAGTAAAGGCAAGTTCCACCTTAAACGGACAGTGGGCAATGCTTGTTGTTCTCTAGAAGAGTTCCTCACACTTTCAGCGCAAGTTGAGGCTTGCCTTAATTCTAGGCCTTTGTGTCTCATTTCTGAAGACCCTAATGATCTGGATGCCTTGACGCCTGGACACTTCTTGGTGTGAGCTCTCTTGACGGCTCTACCTGATTTAGATCACACTACAGCAGTTCCTATTTCTTGCCTTAAAAGATGGGAATTGATCCAATGCTTAGTTCAGCAGTTTTGGAGACGATGGAGGTTAGAATACCTTACACAACTTCAACTTAGGCCTACATGGTGTACTTCTAGACTTGACCTTACAGTGGGTGATCTTGTGATGATCAAAAACGAACTGATGCCTACATTGCGTTGGAAACTTGCCAGAGTTATAGAAACATATCCCGGCAGTGATGGCAAGGTGCGAGTGGTGACTATTCGAACTGATTCCGGAATTCTCAAAAGACCCATAGTTAAAATGTGTCCATTACCGTTAGATTGACTGTAAGTTAATCTCGAAATTCCATCAGAATTCAGACTAAAGTAAGTGATAGACCTGTTCAAGAAGCATGTTAGTAATTAAGACAAAGAACCTTGTTACAAGTACCCAGATCTTTTCTGTCGAGTCAACTGTAAACTTTTCACAATATTAGTAATGGGTTGTATTTGCTCTAGCCATATGTTCACATTATGTATAGATTATATTTATAATTGTAATTTTCAGCCTTTTTTGTTTATTTTATAATGTTGAAAGTGATTGTATTACTTTATTTGTTGAAAGCTTGAGCTTCCAAGGTGGGAGTAATGTAAGATATTTAATTTTTTATTGTTATTTGTAGCCAATAGATGGCAACACAGAGCTATGTCTCGTTTTTGCTCTCGTGCTGTGATGGGAGTTTGTTTATTATTATTATGATAGTAGCAGCGGCTGTTAATGGTTGTGAGGTTCTTTTTGTTCGTTGTATGACTGAGAATGTCTTACGGAAATATATAGAGTGAGTGATCATTAATTATGGTGACATTAAAGTAGCTCATGGAGCTTATTTTTAATAATACAGTCCTCTAGAGTTGAGTGTTTAGTGAGTGAACATTCTTCACCTATTAAGCTCCGTCCTAAAATATCCCATGGGTTTTATGAGATATCTGGGTGAAATCTCAATTGTAGATCAAATGACGTGTACTGCCCTTCGCATACACATTATTTAATTAAGAATTGAAAATAAACAACAGTTTCATCAAAAATGACCACACGAGAGTTCGTTCTGCAAAGTATCTTCACTATGTTCCTCTCTTAATCAAAGTGGAATTAATATACATTTGTCCGCTCTGATTAGGAGAAGAACGCAAGGTTAGGAGAAGTTAATGTCTTTTGAGCACTCCACGCTTCGCTCTCCTGACAAGCATGTGGAACAAAACAATCTCATACGTTTTTTACCCCAAAGCTTTCAGCAAAATTTTAAAGAATTGTTTCCTTATTAATACAATGCTTATATTCCAACATCCTCAAAGTCATACATCGACTACTTTTTATTCTTCCACGAACTTTCTAATGAGTTCAGACATGCTCACTGATATCTGGCGTGTGGGCCTTTCGTCATTTCCGAAATCTTCCTACACATCCTTGAAACGTCCATTCGCATCCAAAGGAATTGTTTATTAAACTATGTTGTGCACGAGATAGGCAATTAGCCTCATACCCATCACGAAAAATCTCTAGTAACACCATTCATATTGGTTGTGTGCTCCGTAACATTCCTAACCAAAATGAAATATTCATCAATGACAATTTCTAAATAGTTTAATAAACAATTGCTTTGGATGCGAATGTTCATTAAAATACTCAAAATGTTCATTAAAATTACAATGTTCATCCACCGAATGACGTCATACGTAGCCTATATAATGATCTGCGCAGTTCTCACAAAAATGCTGTAGCCGCCGCATAGCTGACAAATGACTTATAAAAAAACCATGCCTTCCCGAACTATATGTTTCACCGGGGATTATTTAATTGCAGCAATGTTCAGATTAGCCAAAGGCACATTTAATTTTGACGTAGTGACACATGAATATTTGAATGGCTCATGTTCACTAATTGACACATCAAGAATATCTTATTCGAAATATTATAACTGCTTTAGTTTAGGAACGAGTATTTCTTTCAAGAAACTTATCTTCTTATTTGCGTTTTACCGACAATTTATTGAAGTTATCATTCAAAAGCCAGGACTAATTGAACAAAAAAAAAGCAACACCAGGTGGATTGCCCATTACTTTTTTAATTAATATTTCCAAAGGAAATGGTAATTTATTATGTTTAGTACCTATTCGAAACGACCTTTCGTTCACATTTCGATGAAAGGCCTTAATAATTGACTACAAAAACAATAATAATTTACTTTGACCTTTACAATTGTGTATACGGAACCATCACTTCAAGATTTGCAATTTTCTCTGTGAAGGCGTCTTTCAATTTATTCTAAATTCTCTTCAAATTTGAATTTGATGCTTCAAGTTCTGACAAATCTTCATTGCATAATAAACTTCCTTCTGAAAAGAAATAATTTTTCAGAATGTACATTAGTAATTTCGCTATGAAAAACGTATCTTAGAGTAGCTCAGGAGTATAACAAACCACTTGTTGTATATCCTAAGGTGTTCAAAAACAATGAAAGTAGAGTTAGGCGTAGCTCTTTTATCAAAAGGAGGTGCGTAAAAAACGCATTTGTTGTACAGCTTTTCTGTGTTTTTTGATACGCGTCGTAGCTAAAGGATGTTTCTGTCTTTTTAACGATAAGATGTTACTTGCGATTTTGTGAAGATTGATTTTTGATTCGTTTACCTACTGTAATGCAGACATATTTGTTCAATGAGGAGCACTTTATTATTTCGTGGCGACATTTAGTATCTGTATAACTTCGCTGTGCTTCTATAAATTAAAGCTAATAACAAGGAAACTTGATAGCGTCTTTAGCTGAATCTTCAAATAGAGAGTTTTAACCAGAAAGAGCTCTTACGCGTGACGTATGTAAAACATTTGACGTCCGAAAAGGATTCCGTTTCGGAACAGGGTGAGGCATGTATGTTGTGTCTGTCCTACTGCACTGACTCTTTCCTACTCCATGGGATCAGTGGCCCTAAATTAGAAACTGGCGGTTGCTTACATCCCTGCGAGTTTCTCAGGTTGATCGTAAAAACTAAAGAAAAATATAGTGGTAAATATGTTTTGAAAATTTTTTTGAAAAGGAATGTCGTAAAAATCGAATAACATGCAAAACTAATCTCCGGTGCCCCAGGTGTAACAAAGAGAACCAAAATAATTTCCGAAATTCATGATCGCTCTACCAGCATATGGAGGAAGAAACATCTGTGTTCTGGAAGAAGTTATGTAAAACCATTTTTACTATAATCTAACGCGTATTCAGTTAACGTGGTTGGTTTTAATTTGTCATATCTGTATTCATTAGTAACATGAACTACGTAACAGGACCTATTTTTTTGTCGCATTTGAAATCAAGTTTTTCATATTAATACATTCTTAACAAAAAACTGCTGTCTCACTTCAGAAAAAATTATTCTATTGAAAACTACAATTTTCGGAATGTGTGTCAGATTTAGCATTTATTTTCTTAATTTTCTCCCGTTAGTTCAGTGAATGAGACTACTTCAAACCATGAGTGACTGTGTAAAGGTCAAACATTGTTTCCTTTATAGAACTGATAGCACACCTTTCCTGCTAAATTGTATAGGAGCCATCCGAAAGAACATGTTACCAAATGTGGGCGCTTCGAACACAAGATGATGTTCTGTATCTACAGGAATTTCGAGGGGATAATCCATTACGAATTTGTTACAGACAGGCGGACCGTCAACGCCAACTTCTACTTTGAACAGGGGGAGCAGATGTATGACATTTTTGAAGAAAAGTACCTCGCCCTGCTGAACAGAATCGCGCTCTCCTACAGCAAGTCAGCGCTCGGTCTCATCCCGCGAAAACGACACGGTCAAAATAACTCTAGGAACTTGAGGGTTTCGAACTGACGACACATCTAGCAGATAATATGGACCTTGTTCCGTTGGATTATTTCTTGTCCCGATCGATTGCCGACTTTCTTCGCTGACGACACTTCAACAAGCTTTAGGAGGTCGCATCTGCGGTGAAGGAGTTCTTCGCTTCGAAGGACTAGAACTGGTACCGCGGTGAAATCGAAGAACCGGCATACAGATGGCTACATATAGTGCAACACAATGGCACATACTCTGAATGCTAGTCAGCTTTCGTCGTGAAGGGACTATGGAGATATTAAGTGACCTAAATATTGCAAAACTTTCGCCTCACCCTAGGTACTTTGGATTCAAGACTCCACAATCACTGTTCCAGCATTATCACATTGTAATAAAATATGCAGTAACCGTAAACTGTGTTTGTACTAAATCGGAGAACTTACAAATAATGTTTCTACTATTAAAAAAATAAATGCCCGTTATGTTATATTTATTTTTTATTATACATTCGAAAGAGCAATTGTACATAGTTTTTTGTTAAAATCATTGGAGAGTTCTAAAAATGTCATCTTTGATTTCTTATTTTTTTTAATGCAGACTCTTTTAATACAGTGCCTGACAAAGCATTTATGTGGAATATTCATCAGAATTTAAAGTGGTTTTATACTACGGAAATCACTGGCACTTTCGTCGGCTGGAGTTTGACACATCCAGCACGTTGCTCACTTTGGGATGGTTGTAATTAAAGCTGCTTTGTATTTCCACTATCAGGATGCTCACTTTCAGATGGTAGTCGCAAGCTGCTTGCAGAGCCAATCTGGTTGTTGCACTTAGCCGCAGTCGTTTCAACCACAGATGGGTTCAGTTGTGTAGTCGAAAGCGGCATGATGAGTAAGAACACAGGGGAAAATTACTCGCATATTACTGCGAAAAACGTATGTTGTGGGATCTGCACGACCTAAACTACAAAGACAATCGGAAAAATGTCAAGATTTCAAAAGAAGTGGCTTTGAAAATTGATTTTTCGGCAAATTAAGTGAAATACATAGAGAAAATTTGGAGAAACGCCTTACACAGAAACAGCAAAAACAAGAAAAATTCTGAATTAACAAGCGTCATCAGAAAGACGTTTATTAAAAAAATTAAGCGAGATACGTAATTATTCACAAGGAGCTTTCTTCACACCTTTTTGGGATTACGTTTCCTTTTCAGTCCAAAAGCATAATGTAAGCCGCGGCAGCAACTTTGTGTACCGACATCTCTACAAAAACTGACTCGAACATTGAAGAACCAGTCGCACTAAGAGTGAATCCGCAGTATGGTGCGTACAAACCAGGATAGCTACCAACGTTTGCTTGTTTCTGGCAACTAGTTTGCCACTCACCGCCTCAGTGTAAAACCACCTTTGCGGAAATTTATTTTTCTGATGACTTTGTCGATGCGTTGAACACAGGGTGCCCCCTCAGAAGCCGAAAAAAAGAAATGCTGGTGTTCACGAAACTGTGAAACATTTGGAAATCTTAAATTTTTCTGGGTGGTTAAGCAATATTGTAATTTGAATTTTCTCTTTTGGCGCTTTGTGTTGCTAGTAATGGTTAGGACTGGTGACTGAAATTTGATTTATTAAGTTTCTATGTTTTTTGTGTATTTGCAATTACTTTTAACCGTTCTATTAATCCTTTTCCCCTATGACTGAATGGATGAAGTGCTTTATGTGAGTTAAATTATTCATTTGCCGGTTGCCACTCCTCCAAGACGGGGAAGGGTATCAAAGATTTCCATAAGACTTTACTTTATAGTTCAACGGAGATCCTTAACTTTCACGGCAAACTTCTAGTAGCTCAGTATTTTTGACAAATGCGTTGTACGTTTTTCATTTTTAATTCAGATGGCAAATGCTTCAAATAACAAAAGAAACAAAGAAAAAACATATTTGTTTTCGCCAAACCAACGATGTTAAAACGGCAATTGAAGAACTGTACTGAATTTCATTCCAAAAATTGAAAATCAGCTGACCATATTTTTTCTATCTAATATGAGATCACGGCCAACTGAAAAAAACTAGATTCCCTTTGGAAATATTTCTGCGTTGTAAAAATAACAGGAAAATTTTGACAAACGAAAAGTCGCTTCCCCACGTCTTAGAGCCCTGTAAAAGGGCTGCAAAAATGAAAAGCACATATTGACTGCAGCTGAAAGTATGAGGTATTGGCGCCAGCTAGAATTAATATACCTTGAAGAAACACTTTGGAACTAACTGTTACTATCAGTTCAGCACGCCGGCTATAAACAATAACAGCATTCTGGACACAAATTAACAGAAGAGCTAACGTGCTACGATCTATCAGCCGAACTTTACTCATTATAAATTACAATATACACTAAAGAGCAATTGAATTAGAGACAGCTGGCGTTATGCAAATGTGGCGGTGTGGGCGGCCTCGTAAACGGAAACGACATGATGTATGCAGCAATCCGACAATATAAGCAGTGATGCGACGGGAATCAGTAAGAATCGGACGCAGTATGGGTAAGACGAAGAATCTAAGCGCATTTGATAATAAGCAAATTGTTGCCGCCCGTCGAATGGGTCACTCCATCTCGGAAGTCGTGCAGGCACTGGGATTATCACGAGCCACTGTGTCACGGGTGCACTGTGAGTACATCGAATCCGGTAAAACCATCCCTGCATAGGACAGTAGCGTGTGGATGAGCGGGGTCATCGCCGGCTAGCTCGCATTGTAACTGTGGATAGACGGGCCACAGTGCAAGGAATCCCTCGGCAATTAAACGCTAGTGCACAAAAACGTGTAAACAGCCATACCATCTAGAACCATCTCCTCGCTATGGGGTACAAAAACCATCGTCCGACGAGGGTACCGCTGCTGACCGCACATCACAGAGTGCAAAGATTAGCATGGGCACGGGAACGTCGCTACCGGACCCTAGAAATTTGGGGAAATGTTGTCTGGACTGATGAGTCGAGATTCACGTTGGTACATGCGGATAGCAGGATGCGAGTACGGCGCAAACCACATGAAGCGATGGATCCTTCTTGCCAGCAGGGTACTCTTCAAACTGGTGGGAGTTTCATTCTCGTCTGGGGACTGTTTACTTGGACTGAAATGGGTCTCCTGGTACGTGTGACATTGTCACTCACAGATCAACGTTACCGGGATATCCTTGCCTACCATTTGCTCCCATTTGTGCGTCTTCAACATCCCACTGGGGACCTCATCCTGCAACAAGACAATGCACCGTCCCATCTCTCCCGAATTGTATCCGAATGGTTGGATGAACACTCCACCGACGTGACTTCGCTTCTTTGGCTAGCTAGGTCACCTGACCTCAACCCCATCGACCACATATGGGATGTCATCGAGAGAAATGTTCGATGCTCTGAACCCCCTCCATCAAATCTTCGTGAACTGTGGGAGCTTGTTCAAGGGTCGTGGATCCGTATGGCTGCCCAACGCTTTCCGTGTCTTGTCGAGTCCATGCCGAGACGAATCGCCGCCGTCATCAGGGCGAAAGGTCGTGCTACACGTTACTAGACAGGTATCTCTAATTCAATTGCTCTTCAGTGTATAATTATCGCAGATCGGGCCACGGTTGGAAGTTTAACCGAGAAAACATGCGAACAAATTTTTGTTTTGTTATGCCTCTTTTTATTGATTTAAGACAAAAAAAGGTCATTTTAATACATTTTACAGTCTCAGTGTTTGGTATTTCAAAACTAGATATTTACAAGCTCTATTAATACGAAAATTTAATACTCGAAAAATATGAGTAGCAGGACTATTCGCAAACACTCGGTACCAGACGTATACGCACATGTGCCAAATCACATAAGAAGTTCTATAATTTAAATGCTGTTCAATAATCAATAGCTTCATAAAGCCCAGTCATTATGATAAGGATAACTTCGAGCGTATTCCTTCTCGTGTTTAGAGACTCTCATGTACAGACGCGGGCATCGAGAAATCGGTCCTAAATACGCATTCAGAATATTTGATGGTAGTTACTTGTAGTATGACTGCTATCAACTTCATAAATCGTAAATCTTTCGAAAAAAAACATAGTCAGCGGTTGCTGGGTGTTTGCCATACTCCAATATATTGGCCTCTAATAACACTGATGTTCTTTAATTAAACGTATTAGCATCTAATAAAACCGATGTTATTTAATTAAACGTATTAGCATCTAATAAAACCGATGTTATTTAAAAGCCTCTAATAAAACTGATGTTATTTAATCATGCCAAATAGTCCAATTAAACAAACAACAGTTGATTTCCAAGCGATCTTAAAATAAAGTGAGCACGTTATTTTATTGTTCTTCCCCACTAAATTATTCAGAAGTTCAGCACAAGACGAACAGGTTTTTTTATGCAATTCGAGGAAACACAGGGCGCGACGGAAATCCTTTGTCTATACAGGTTATTCATATCTTTTTAACGTAAATTACAGCTCAGCATGAAATATACGCTCCGTATGACTTATAGTGTTTGACTATATCAATTTTGAAAGGATATCTCTAATCGTACTGGCGAAATATCTTTCCAATCAAGGAGTCAATTCAGGTTTCGTGTTCGATTACCTTCCCTTGTGAAAACTCATTCGTATATTCTTTTGCAATCTGATATATTTGCATGTTCTTTTTTCGATCTGATATAGAAATTCAGGATGACCCTTACTTTGATGCTTGCTACGTTGTCCTACGTTTTTAAAATAAAATTATGAACTGAAATGCAATTTGGAAGGTCATCACGAACACAGACAAGAGGAAATTCGATTACTTAATACTTACTTAAGTTAAGTGAGTAATTTACAACACATCATATATCAGAAACCTTTTGTTCCGTGAATGTTTTGTATCTTTGCCTACTCATCAAACAGTGGTTTATTTTCAGGATTATATCTCAGAAGAAGATCTCATATTTTCTCTGTCAGATACATGTGACACAGACCTCTTTGGTTTCTCATAATTCCACGTCTATACTTGTATGTTTGCGTGGAAGAAACAAAACAGATGTTAATTTATATTAGCGTTACAGAGCTTCATTTTTATTTCTATCCATTTGTGTGATTTATTGTCTGATCGTACATTAATATATCGGTTATAGTGTATTTATTTTATGCAAATAAAAAATGCATTACTTGAAACAAACATTTTTACTCTCTACAGAGATATACAAGCATCTACGGAAAATATTAATAATAGTTTATCTTTAGTATTGTTCACTTTTAGTTCAATGCTGATAAGCAAATAAAAATACAGCCATTCTTATTTGCCTTTCGGTATAATATTTGTAAAATAAATTTTATATATTATATTTTTCAGAATCACTCAGATTGGGTTAATATTTTATCTTATTCTTTACAAGGGTGTGAACACTTACTATTGCAAATATTGGGATCAAAGTAAATTTTGAAGCTTCAGATTAGAGATGAGAAAAATTGCCCCTTCGACTGAATTGCTGATCCCGCTCCTATAATTATTTCAAACGTAGACCGTGTTCTTTTTCAGTGTAACTGCTCTTTCGCAATTTTCTGTTTAATATTACTTTAAACGTGCATTTTCATGTTGTACGAAAAAAAATTACATGTTTTCTCAAATTCGTTTTCAGTATGATTAAATAGCCCAAATGAACAATTTCAGAGTCCATGAATACAAGTTCTCCTAACGCCTGATACAGCTACGCACCTTCAAACCATTTAGGATCCTACGCTGTACTTTACAATAAACACTACATTTTTCAGTTGAACTTTAGAATCTGTAGTTCTCCAATTTTTTGAAAGTCTTTGAGATATTTACCACAAATTTACATTCATTAGAAAATAAGAGTTTTGCCCAATAAGCTAACAGAGAATGTCTGAATCGTTTTGAAAATAACAAGCACTTTCGACTATTTTTTTACGAATTGCTGCTTGTTAGTGAAGCAAATATTAAGAAATACTTTTGAAGAGTACAAACCTAAGAAATAAGGTTTGTACTCTTCAAAAGTATCTGCATATCTCTCGAGATTGTAAGTGCGCGGCATTAAATGATCTCGATCTATATTACAGTTTCCTTTTTTCAAACTTTCTAGTTTCAGCTAGATATAACCAATTGTATTCCTCGTTAGCTTATTTTCTTGTGAAGCAAAAGATCAAGGAAAGTGCATATACTTAACATTTGTCCAATTCCTAAAGGAGTTCAAATTTCTCTAAAGGAATTGTATTACAATACCAAGCTTACTGGCCATTAATGAATTTCTTTATTTATTTCAGATGAGATAAGTGGCATTTATTGTTGAAATGTGCGTTATGAATCTCAAAAGTTAGCATGAATCTAACACAAAAAAGACGTTTTTGCACAGATGAAGTGTGCTCATTGCTTGATAAGATGAAATGGCATAGCGAATTATATACAACAGACCTCAACCCCCTTCCTCCCGGTTTATATTTGGGAAACATTTGAAATATACATATACACAATCTACCAACAATTAATTGGACACCTGTGACAGCAAAGGTAAAGGCAGTTTTTTCCACCTTGAATAATTGGTGGAACATCCACGAGCGGCGATTGCAACTGCGATCCTCCGGGGCATACCCTCAACCAGGCGTTGTATGACGGCTAGTGGTATTTTCTTCGACTCGGCTTAAATAAGAAAGGTCAGTTACTTCACCGATTTCGGATGGTGTGGGCACCCCTTAAGTCAACGCTCCAACTCGTCCCAGAGGTGCTCGATAGGGTTACGGTCCGGGCTCTGCGCAGGCCAGTCCATTTAATTAACCCCATTATCAGCATACCAAGCCATGGTGGACCTCGCAACATGACAGGTGGCATTGTCATCCTGAAAGTAACATGGGTCCACCACGTAAAACTGCCACAACGTAGAAAGCGCATGGTCATCCAAAATTATGCAGTAGGTCTCGGCGTTCAGTCTACCAGGAATTGCGACCAAGTGTCCGGTGCCATACCAGGAGAAACACCCCCATAGCATAATTCCACCGCCGCCGAACTTCACAGTTGTCACAATATATTCCGGGAGGAGACGTTCTCTAGGCAGACGCCAAACCCAGACCCTGCCATCCGAACGGTAGAATGCGAACCTTGATTTGTTGCTCCAGAGAACCTGTTTCCACTGTTCAACGGTCCACTGTCGACGTTCTTTGCACCACGTTAGCCGAGCAGCGCTATTGGACTTGGTTATCAAAAGCTTGTGGACAGTAGTACGTCCATGATAACCGAGCAGATGTGCTTCCTTACGGATGGTATGCATCGAAAGAACACTCCCGAATGCCTGTTGAAACTCCTCGCGGAAGTGGCCCATCGATTTGGTGCGGTTCTTCTGAATTTCTCTGGCCAGCACCCGTCGGTCTCTAACTCCCAGTTTTGTGGGTCTGCCGGGTCGGGGCCCATTCCGACAGTCACCTCTCATCTTCCACTTGCATTTCACGTAGACCACTGTCGATTTTAGCTACTTCAAGTCGCTGGATATGTCACGTATGGATCGGCCATTTCTGTGATACCCGACGATTAAACCTTTCTCGAAATCAGAGAGCTCCGAACTGCGTGGCATCTTGCATGCGACTGGCTGCGCTGTTGTTTCCCACACGATATTTAACGGTGGCGTCCGTGACGTGTATCAGGACCGCCGATACCGTCGATTGCAGGGGTGTCCACTTACTTGTTGGTAGATAGTGTACATTACTGTTGGCTTTAATCCAAATTCTGAATGCAGTGTAACACGGCTTAACATATAATCATTTATTTTGCTCCAAATCAAGAGAATAAAATTAGGTAAAAACGTTAATTGAAGAATACAAATACACTGAGTGGCCACTTTATTATGATCACCCCTTCAGTACTTCGTTGGGCCACCTTTTGCCTTTAATACTGCGTCGATTCTTCGTGGCATAGACTCCAGAAGATGTTGATAGGTGGTTTGTGGAATCAGAGACCATGCTTGATGAATAGCACTTTCCAGGGGTGTGAGATTGCAGGGTTGTGGATCCAGCTGTCTGATGGATCGTTCAACTTCATACCACAGATTCTCAATGATGTTGAGATCTGAAGATTGTGGGGGCCACCTAAGCAAAGTAAAACTACCGGCATGTTCCTGAAACCAATCCTGTACAATACGAGCTTTATAGCAGGACGCATTATCTTGTTGAAAGTAGCCATCGCCATTGAGATAAACCATCCACATGACAGGATTCACTTGGTCCGCAACGATGTTTAGATATGATGTGCCAGTCAGACGTTGCTCAACACGAATTAACCCCAAACCATAACGCTGCCTCCACCAGCTTGAAGATTTGTAGCAATGCATTTGGGGTCCACGCTTTCGTGCTGTTTCCGCCAAATTCTCACTCGGCCATCGGCATGGTGTAACGGAACACGTGGTTCATGGACCATATAATTTGTTTCCGATTATCGACTGTCCAATCGTTGTGCTCCTGTGCGAACCGGAGACCTTTTCTCTATTTAACTGCAGACAGCAAAGGTGTTCGAACAGGCCTTCGGCTGCCATATCCCATCCGATGCACTGTAAGGCGAACAGTGCATGCAGAGATCATTTGAGGAGAGCCTTGATTGAGACGGTCTGTAATTTGCTGCACCGTTGCCGTTCTGTTGTCTGTTACCAGTCTGGACACTTTCCGTTCCTCCCGAGCAGTCACTAGTTGATGAGGACCACACGTTGCACGTACGGACTCAGCTTTTTCGCTGACAGTCCAGTCTTTAAACATTTCAACAAGAGCTGCTCTGGAACATTTCTCGAATACGGCGGTTTCGGTGATACTCGTTCCATGGCTTCGAGCTCCTACAATTATTCCACGTTGAAAATTAGTCATATCACATTTGTTTACCCATCTCGTCACCCAAATATCACTGCTACTACTATCGCAAGCACTAAGCTTTTCATTTTTATACTAGCCTAACCCTCTGGCGTCCACAGCGTGCAGCCATAGCTCATTTGCTTAAAATTGTCAGGTGGTCATAATAAAGGGGCCACTCAGTGTATATGATTTCGTTTTCAGAATATCCTTAAAAATTTTGCTTTGAACGACAGTTCAAATTTCAGGTAATGAAAGGTAGTTATTACGAGGATTTTTATCATATACACTCTCACGATTTTGCCTTGTTCTACTCTGGCACACAAAACAAGATAATGGTTTTATAAGAGAACGTCAGGCAGGGCTTTTCAAAGCCTGAAATAACAATGTAAAGAAAATTATGTTGGACGTTTTGCTTCAAAAGAAGTCATATATTTGCATACATAGAAAGAACAGATTTTAGACGTACAGAAATTTGAATATTTACCATTGTACACACTTTGGAACTAAAGAAATTCCCAATATTTACCATTGTACACACTTTGGAACTAAAGAAATTCCCAATATTTACCTTTATACAGCAACAGGGGGAATCAGTTTTAGTTTTGAAATAATATCTTGACAATCTGCAGTATTAAGGGTTTGTCCACAACTGTTAGTTTTCGAAACAAGATTGAAAACCTGATGCAATATCAATTACGTAGAAATGCGTTATTGACTGTTAAACATCCGAAAATGATCGATTACCGAAATAAAGAGCAGGTATCTTTATAGTTCTAAACACACTTCTCAGTTGCTCTGATTGGTAAATTGTCCACGTTGGAGTTTAGATACTTAGATTAAACGGTACAGTTTCTTAAACAGCGCGGTATACTTATATGTACGATTTTATCAAATGCATCTACAATAAGTGAAATTGCTAGAAAGTGTAGTCATTTTAATCGAAATAAAACTTTGCTTATTGCAGAGCAAAGGAACAAATTCTAGTTGCAAAGAACATTACAATGTCGATATCAATACGCGGGTATGTAAAAAAATGTTTCAAAACATATTCTATGAAAGAACTCCTTGTTACAATGAATGATTAATTGTAACTACTGTAAAAGTTATATTTCAAAATCATCCGATCATTTCTACCCTAATTTTAAACAAACAATACATGTTTTTAAACTGTAATAAAAGTAACACTCCTGAAATGTCTTCTATCCTTCAGCCATTAATCGTGTGCTTGGAAATTGTCGATTTCTGTAGAATTTGAGAAAAAGGTCAGATCAAATCAGATGTAGAGGATTTTAAGAAAAGAGTGTCTGACCACAGGTCTTAAACAACCCTTATAATTAGGAAGCTAGGATATTTGGGCTAGAGTGCCCGATGGGAAAGTGACACGGAAGCGAGGCAGAAAGAGGGAGGAATACGCCCTTATTTATTGCCGGGGGGCCAGTGCCCCTTGTCCGACGGCTTAACTTGCCCATCCGACGCACGGCTGATATTAACTGGTTGGAACGTTCGTAGGTACTTGGGATCGAACCTGAAGTTATCTCCGTGGCAGTCACGAACATTGACCACTAGTCCACACGCGGACCTGAATTTGATAAAAAATGCGGGAAACATTAGATAAAAACGTTAATTCAAGAATATAAACAAACATGAAATTAATCTCATTAGTAAATGTCATTTAGGAAACAATATTAAATGTACAGTAACGTTGTCTGTGAAGCAACGTATGTGTACGATACCGCTGTATAACCTGTTTATCCTTCCAAGTAAAGGATAGAAGAAATATATGTGTATATCGAGAACAACAACTGTAAATGTCATAATGCTGTATTATGGAAATGCATTGAAACTAGGTAAATTACAGGTTATTTAGTATTTACTCTGTCAAAATATCATCGATTTCGCTCTCCGGAATGTTGGATGCTTCATAACAAATTTTAGATCTCGAACCCGAACTAAGCCACTGATAATATTCGTTCCCAGAATCTTTCTGACAATTTTAAGAATACGACAGAAATAATATGCATTGATTTATATTTCTTGCGTAAATGGTACACTGCTGTTGAAAAACGAAAAACAGAAATCTGGGAATCTAATGATTCTTTTCTGATACGTAAGCATAGAAAGCACAATTACTTTGAACAAAAAGAACTTTTCGATCGTTGTAATAATTGAGACTGTTAATTCTGTCATACAGATGATAGAATTCTAAGCTTTTATAATTATTACTGTTCCACTCTGAATAACATCCCACTTTCATACTACAATGTATGCAAAGGTTTCCGAGTACATCCTGAAGCAAATGAGTTTATACACATTAACTGCGTATGTACGTATGAGAATGTGATAACTTGATATTCTGTCTCGTCAAAAAATTAGGGTAAGACTCGAAAGGGGCCATTTCCCGTTTTGTTAATCAGCTTAACACGAACAATCCTTATCCCAAAATGAATATGTAAGCATTGCCAGTGACAGTTATACTTTCATGATTAAACTCGTGGTGCAGAATTCCCTTGATGTTGTAAAATCACATCAACATTGCATTGATTTTGTCTTCTGTAACCTGATCTATTTTCCTTGGGTGACTGTGGCGACTTCCACTGGGTAATCTGACGCTTCGTTTTAAGATCATAACGAAAACACCCGGTCTCCGCACCTGCTATAGTGCTTTGAAGCAAATTTTGCATTGTTTCTGCAGTTTCCAGGACGTCACTTGCCTACTCCAAACGTGTATGTGTTTGGTCGTCTGACAAAGAATGCGGAACAAAACGAGCACTTTTTTATTACAAATTATACATATGTCCATATCACTAAGTAGTTCTCTGAGATTTGCTCCACAAAGGAATATAAACTACCAGGTAATTTTTACTTACAGTTACCGTATCAAACTTCTTAAGCTGTCTTAACATACAACAAAACTCCTTAAGCTGTCTTGACATACTCAAACTTACAGCTGTCTTGCCATACAACTCGGGCTTCATTAACATCCAACACAGGCCGTACACAATATCTGCTATATTTTTTAACTTGACTGCCCAAATTCTCTCTATTTATTCCAAATTTAACAATAAGATATGCCGAATCGTCTCCTTATTAACACCGAGCTCACCTTCCAGTACCCTCAAAGTCACAAAACGATCGCTTTTTATATTTTAACGAACTCTCCCAACGAGTTCAGCCGTGGGAAATGAAATCAGGACTATGGGCCTTCACGTCATTTTTCAAATCTTCCAGTGTACCATTGAAATGTGCATACAAGCTGAAAATTCGTGAGCGAGATAGACAATTGGTCCCATACACATCAAACAACAATTCAATTTTCCCGATGAAGTTTTACCGAATTTCAAACCGAACCAGGTGTCTGTCCTTCGAGCGAAAACTTCCATGTACGGCGTAAATAATTATCTGCGCACTTCCCACGGACGCGATGTGGCCACCGTATAGTTAATAAACGGCCATCAAAACACCATTCCTTCAAGACTCGTGTGTTTACCGATAATTAAAAAAAAATCAATCTCTTTACTTAATTGCCGCACTGAGAACGTACGATCCTGCCATCGATAGAAGTAGAATTGACAGGACGATGTTCTGTTTCACTTGACATCTTCATTTACGTCTATTTTTTTAGTAAAGAAAAGAAGGTAAAATTGCTTTCTAATGATCCTTAAAATGTACGCTTCTCGAATCCCTTTGGTAATGCTTCTTCAGAGAATTAATAACCCAATACGAAGTATTTTGATTTCATTATTTTGTTTATTTTTTTCAACACCGAACCGAACACTCCTTTGTAATGCATTTTATAATATCACTAAAGTTTAAAAATTTTAAATATCATTTTTGGGGAAATATACAAAGATAAAACAATTTATGTGAGACAAACGTGAATTAACATAATCCCACATGCTGTTGCTCATATTTAATCTTACCCGACAGCAAGAAGTTTAGGTGAATTCTCAAAAATGCCCTGAGAATTTTTTAAACTAGTGACGGTTGCTATATTTGTAAATTAGAGTGTAGCAACTTAACAGATATAACAAGCCCAGTAAATCGGTAACTTCGTATTTCTTTTATTATTCAGCATTTCTCATCTCGTATCCTGGGCTTCGTGGCTTTCCTATTTCCTGGGCTGGGACTAGTTCACAATATCCCTTGTTTCTTGGCACTAGTTACAGGAAAATTATTACACCTTCGTGGTTAGATGCAGAGCTACCCCTTACAACACAGATTTCTTCATGACGTATGCGTTGGAATATTATAAAACTTGAAATTTCACATTGTGCATACGTATACATCCTCTTTTTGGTAACGGGCTATGTGTATGACACTAATGTAAATTGGAGAAATAAAACAACGGACAAACGAAGCACTTACGTCTGCAATATCAAATTCAACTTGCGCACTAAAGTATCTAATGGACTTGAAGACCTGTATATCGTAGATGACATAAAATATTAATATGCAGCTGAAATGGAATAGAATAAATTGCAGGCTGAATAATTTGCGCAATCCCACTGCCAAACATTTGCAGTGAGGTCTGAAAAACGTGCTTTCATTATCGTAGGTAATTTTGTAGATAAAATGTTGATTTTCATTTACCCTGTTAGTTTGTGAAACTTCCAGATCTCGCCAATATGCAAAGTTAGAAACAACTGTCACTGCTCAGTGAAAAATTTCAGCCATTTGCTGCGCTGTAAAATATTTAACTTCCACCACCTATTGAGGAATAATCATTCTCTAACTTCTTAGCATCCACCTCATTTTCATCCCTTGTCGTACACTTCTGCCGCCTAGCCGCCGTAGCACAGCGGTCTTAGAGCTGGTTTCTGAATATTCGTCGGAGATGGATCCTGATTAAAATGCTGCTGAACCATGAACCTTGTGTTTTTCCTACGGCATTGGATTTCTTCTATCCCTTGAACCATTAACGTCAGATAAGGAACGGGCGCAAGTTTATAATCATTCCAAGTTTATGATCATGCCAGCTGCTCAGAGGTTTCGTTAAGACCCCAAACAACAACAACAAGGAACTTTTGTGCTTTCACATCGATTAAGTCTTTATATTTGAGAACTCCGTTTTACTGCTGTAGGAGATTGGGTTCCACTTTCATTACGACTTCAATTTCTTAACGCTAAGCGAATTCAACAATTGTGCTCGGGAAATCTTTCATTTCATTCTCTCGGAAACCCTTACGAAATTTCACAAACTTAGAGCACAAAGGTTTTACAACTTATTCAAAACTGTTCCCTTCGCTTACTCTCAATATTCTGCAATTTTGTAAATTGCATTACAAGTGGTGTACGTTTGTAAAATTCTCTCATTGCGAAGTAATCATCCTTATCCATAAAAGGTACTGCCTGGGGAAACGTACTGCTCAAGAACATGTGTTATATTAAACTGTGAATCAATAATACATAATGAATTTCTGGTACATTCATTGCAGCAGAGACACTGCTTTGGTGGACGCAAACTATTGAATGCCCGTACGGAATCGTAAAGATTCTAAAGCTCATCAGCAGCATTATCAGGAACCATTAATATTTTGGTCAACGTGTTTGAGTGGTATTTTCTTTACATCTCAGGAACAAAATGATCTTTGCAATATTTTTGAAACTGAGAGTGTAACTTAAGCCCGGATAACAGATTTCCAAATTTTAGGGAAAGGAACTTTGTTGGCCATCTCTGTGACGATCGAGACTTTTTCCTACGGAATGTGTGAAGGGAATTGCGTTTGCAATACGTTACTGCGTTGTCCTTAACTGAGAGCCTAAGTCGATCCCTCAAAGTTTTAAGTCAGGCATTATCTTTTCATTTCTTTTGATATAAATACTTTACTGCATTTTCATCCAGAATCACAGAGACCCGTCTATTGGAAAACATGTTCCACGATACAATGAACCTAAATGTTATTTTACGAAAGAAATCCAAGTACATAACGCTGCAGCGGTATCTTCACTAATATCTTCCTCACATTTAATTGAGGAACGGTAACACTTTCTTTATAAGATAAACGAGCATTTGCTGAATAGAAAACTTGCCCCAAATCGACATCGTTGTTCTTTCAAATATGCATGTATTTTGTCCTTGACTGACTGGAACATCACATTCTGTGTCACGAGCTAGTAACTTTTCTGCTGTTCGGCGACGAAAAATGAGTCTTCCATAATGTTTCAGGAAGTCATACATACTAACCATCTCTGGAGCGTTTTAATAAATATTATTGGTTACTCGCTGTTGAAATGGTAAGTAATCACAATGATACTGTACTTAACGCACAATTCACCCACCAATTTTCCCTTCCGTACATGAGAAGTAAGTAAGAAAAATTGCGAGAAAAGGAACACTTAGTCAGAAAGTAAAGAAATAAAAAAATCAAAATCACATTTGAAACAATATCGCTCTTTTCGCCAAAAACTATTTCGCCAAACCTTGTGTCGACTTCGTATAAAAGTCCCGATTAAGTCTGGAAAAGAGGGACGTCATAATATGCTGTTTTCTCAACAATGGATCATCATCATCATCATTGTCAACCATTATCAATCCACTGCTGGACGAAGGTCTCCCCAAGTTTCCTCCACAACGGTCTGTCTTGTGCCAGTCTCCTCCATGTCACCCCTGCATACTTTCGAATTTCATCCACCCATCTCCCATGTGGTCTTCTTCTGGGTCTTTTCCTGTCCCTTGGAATCCAATCTAAAATTTCGGCTGTCCATCGATGATCTGTCCTTCTGGCAGTATGTCCAGCCCATTGCCATTTCAGGGATTTAACTCTGATCATGATGTCTTCCACTCTTGTCATTTTTCGGATCCACGAGTTCCTCTTCTTATCTCTCCTGGTTACACCAAGTATGCACCTCTCCATGCTTCTTTGAGTTGTCTGCAGCCTTTGTATGTCTCTTTTAGTTAAGGTCCACGTCTCTGCACCATACGTAAGCACTGGAAGGATGCATTGATCAAACACTTTTCTTTTAAGACATAATGGCATATTGCTCTTGAAAATTATGCTGTTTCTTCCAAAAGCTCTCCAGGCAAGTTTTGTACGCCGATTAATTTCTTCATCAATGTGACCCTCACTTGATATCTGCTGTCCAAGATAAACGTACGTGTCTGTTATCTCCAGCTTTTCTCCATCAATCGATAAATCTTCATTTCTTGTAAAAGCATTGAACATCACTTTTGTCTTACGAAAGTTCATTTTTAATCCCACTTCTTTACTCTTGTCAGCAAGTTCCTGGATCATACTCTGAAGCTCTGATGGGCTAGTTGCAAAAATGACTACGTCATCAGCAAAACGAAGGTGGGTTAGATAATCTCCATTAATCTTTATCCCCTTGTTTTCCCAGCTCAGTGACTGAAAAACACCCTCCAATGTCGCATTAAAGAGCTTCGGAGATATGGTGTCACCTTGTCTCACTCCCTTTCCAATTTTTATGTGTGTTGTATTTTCAAACAGCCTAATCTTTGCCCTTGCATTTTCATAGATGTTATTAATAATATTAATGTATGCATCTTCAATACCGCAGGTTTTCAGAGCCATTGTAACTGCTGATGGTTTCACCGAATCAAAGGCTTTTTCATAATCGATAAAAGCCATGCACAATGGAAGTTCATATTCCCTCGCTCTTTCAATTAGTTCTCTCAGCACATGGATATGATCTATTGTGCTGTAGCCACTCCTGAATCCAGCTTGTTCTCTCGGTTGAGCCATGTCCAGTGTTACCTTCAAGCGGTGTGAAAGAACTTTAGTGAAGATTTTATAAACTACTGATAGGAGGCTGGTAGGTCTGTAGTTTCCGAGATCCTCAATGTCACCTTTCTTATGTAGCAGGATCATTGTAGCGGTGTTCCAATCCTCAGGAATCTTTCCTTCATTAAGGCATCGAGTGAAAATTTGGGCGAGTACTTTTTCGATTTCTCCACTTGCTTCTTGTATGATGTCTACAGTAATTCCATCTTCTCCTGGAGCTTTTATATATGACTTTTAATATCCAGTTTATCGACCATCCACTCATGAAGCGTTATTTATGAATGCAATTTTGTCAAGACAGGATCATGATTTTTCTTCCATGATATACCCTGTCGGAAAACGAAACAAATAACACTATTAAAAATTGCGGGTGCAACAATGAGATTTGTGTCATAGCAATAACTTCTTAAGGAAGAGCAGTGATCACACGTGTGAAGTGATTCAATATTTACTTTACCTTTTAATGGGTGAGAGAGAGTTTCTGTGTGTGATTTGGTTGAGCTATACTGCAGTGTCAAGCAGAACTGACGATTTCAACCGCGAGACGGGTTTCATCCCGATCTCGCGATTTTTCTTTTAAGAATAAGTGTGACTTAGCCTCCCTATTAAATGAGCTGTGACGGGACTTAGTGAAAACGCCCTTGTGAGGACGAAGTTCCGTTCAGCCCGCATAGAGACTCCGGCATCAGTTTCGGGTACGTTGTCGTCGTTCCGGTCCCGCGGACGAAATGACCCTTTGATCCCTCGTCCGCCCAAAGCCCGAGCGCCCGGTTTCTAAGGTTTGACTTGAGTGGGAGAACCTCAGGGTGCCCACTCAGTACTTAGAAGAAATTTGTGTTTTGCATCTCTCCCACAGAGATGTCAGCTACCCAGAAGGGTAAAACAAAAGCTAAGGGGTCAGTCCCCAAATCGTCCGGGTCAACCCGGGCGCAGAAGGTAGCGACAGAAGCACTACCAAGCCCTGTCGGCAGTGCTAAAGTGCTTAGCCCTTCTTCCGAGAACAGCCGGAAGGTAGAACCCAATGTCAGGGGGAAACCGTCAAAAACGCTTCCCCCAGCAAAGGGCTCTAAATCCGCTACACCCACGAAGGGAGCCTCGACTGAGCCTTCTCAGTCAGCTAGTGGTGTAAGCACGACCTTGCCAGTTCCGCCCATGGCAAGGAAGGGTAAAACACCATCCCAGCCCGAACCCTCTCGGGCTCCTGAGGGGCCGTCCGCTGGTCGCCCAGAGATACCTCTGGTGGGATACAAGCATCCCAGGACACCCCCGGTGCTTACACCTGCGGCTTTCATGAGCTGCATTTTCACCCTCATTGGGGAAGTTGAGTCCGTTCTCTTGGACCCGCGGGTCACTTCCTCAGGGAGAGAAAAGGTGAAAGCGGCCCTGAGTAGTATCAATAAGGCTTGTTACGAGCAAGCCGATCGGGTATCCTATATCGAAGGCAGGCTGTCCGTTCGGCAGGAGTCGAGCTGCGAAGCCGACGCGAAAGTGGTTTCCTATGCCGAAGTGGCTAGGAAAGGGGCTAGCAAGGCGAAAGGGTCTTCGCCCGCCCCGATTGAGATTAAAAAGAAGAAGAAAAAGTCGGGAGATGGGAGACACGTTTGGTTTACCCGACAGTCGAGAGTGCGTCCTCAGAGGACACGAAGAAGATCCTGAAAACTGCAGTCAACCCAACTAAACTGCAGATAGGGGTCAAGAGCTTTCGGAGCATAAGAAAAGGAGGGGTCGCTGTGGAGTGTTCCCATCACGGGGAGCTCGACCGCCTTGCCCAGGAGTTGAGAAGCAATCCGCTGACCAAGGATTGCACACTCACCACGGCCCCACGAAAGAGACACCCCCGGTTGATGGTTTATGGGGTCGACGGGGATCTCTCACTGAAAGAGTTCGAACAGGCGGTTTGCGGGCAGAACCCAGTGCTCGAGAACGGGTTCAAAGCCTGTTTCCCCATCAAGGGCAAGGGAGGTAGGGTCCACTGGGTGGCAGACGTGGAGCCCAAGGCCTTCAAGAACTTGGTGAGGCGGAAGACACTGAACTTGTGTTGGTCAGTGCGCCGCCTAAAGGAATTTTTGAAGGAGGACAGGTGCTTTCGGTGTAATGGCTTCGGTCATTTCCGAGGAAACTGCCCCGAGTCAGAAGCAAGGTGCGGCAATTGCGGTGAAGTTGGGCACCAGCACCACCAGTGTGCAGCCGCACCAAAGTGCAGCAAGTGCACTGCTGCGAATGCCAAGTTCCGCCTGAAGTTGGACGTCGCTCACTCCAGCTTCAGTAAGACATGCCCTAGTCTTATCAGGGAACTTGAGCATAGGAAAAGCCGGGTCAACTATGGTTGACAGATGGAAGTACCCTCGGAGGTACGTCGCTCTCGATATTGAGCTTTTGGGTCTATTGACCAAGGTATTTTTGATGACCCTGGCCCGTGGTCATCACCACAGCACTGGCCCTAGCGCTGTGGACTATGTTGATTTTGTGATATGTTTTTTTTAATATTTCTTAGTGTTTGAATGTTTGTGAGAGGGGTGCATGGGACCCTCAGAGTAATGTGCATGTATTTTGTCACTATTGATATCGAATAAAGGACTTTGGTCCCAAAAACTCGCGTTGGCGGGCGATCTCCCGGCCACGAGATGGGATATTTTGAAAAAGTTGCTTGCCCCAACTGCCCATAGCACGTCGCACACACGGGTTGTGACAGAAGGGTGTAAGGTACCGGTCCCGTGGGGGAGGCAGATCCCCACAGGTCTCTAGACCGAATTTGTCCGAGTACAAGACTGTGGTTTCCGGTGACTGACAGGCTAGCTGTCGGAACGCCGTCAGGGATCCTAATAATCCCAAACTATTCGAGAGAGTTCCGCATTTCCCTGCGAGGTCTACACTAAGACGGTGTAGGTAAAGTCATCAGCCTAGGTTACCTTTTAATGCGTATTACAATGTACAGAAGGCACACTTTAATGTGGTTCTGCACCTCCTCTAGCAGCAACACCAGCTTCCAATCTGGCATGCAATAGTCGAACAAATATTGGCTATCACGCTGGTGGATAGTATTTCATGCCTTTGTGCGATCCAGTACCTGAAATTCACGATTGCGGACAAGTATGGAGAGTGTGCGGGCCAAGTAAGTTGATGCACAGCCTGAAGAACACGTTGAGTAACCCGGCAGAGTGTGGGCGCACGTTATCCTGCCGACATATAGGATCAGGTTTCGCATCGTACGTACTTCTATTCAGTGTACCCCGTATAAACACCAGACTTGTACGAGAGTGATAACTAATCGCTTCCCACAACATGATGCCCGTTGTTGGACACTGTCTGTCGCTGGCGGATGCACGAGGGAAGATGCCGCTCACTTTGTCGCCTTTCGACGCTGACACGACGGTAACCTAGGCTGAAGACTTTACCTGCACCGTCTAAGTGTAGACTTTACAGGGAAATGCTTAACTCTCGCATAGGTTCGGAATTTTTAGATTCCTGACGGCGCTGCGACAGCTAGACCGTCAGTCTCCGGAAACAAGTCTTTCACTCTGACAGATTCGGTCCAGGGACCTGTGGGGATCTGCCTTCCCCGCGGGACCAGCACCTTGCACCTTTCTATCATAACGCGTGTGTGCGACGTGCCATGGGCAGTTGAGGCAAGCAACTTTTCAATAATTTATCTCATCTCGTGGCCGGGAGATGGCCCGCCAACGCGAGTTTTTGGGACAAAAGTCCTTTATTTGGTATGTAATAAAACAAATGGGTACCGGCACATCAAAGCATAAGGGTCTCATGCACCCCTCTCACAAATATTTAACACTGAAACACATTAATCACACAGAGAAATAATTACATGGTCCACAGTACTAGGGCCAGTGCTGTGGTGGTGACCCGGGGCCAGGGTCATCCGAAACACCTTGGTCAATAGACAAATAAGTTCCAGATCGAGAGCTACGTACCTCCAAGGGTACTACCATCCGTCAACCATAGTTGACCCGGCTTTTCATTTGCACAAGTTCCCTAATAAGACTAGGGCATGTGTTACTGAAGCTGAAGTGAGAGACGTCCACCTTCAGGAGGAACTTGGCATTTGCAGCAGAGCAGTTGCTGCCCTTCGATGTGGCTGCACACTGGTGGTGCTGGTGCCCAACTTCACCACAATTGCCACTCCTAGCTTCGGACTCTGGACAGTTGCTCCGAAAATGACCGAAACCATTACACCGGAAGCACCTGACTTCTCGCAAATACTCCTTTAGGCGGAGCACTGACCAACCCAAGTTCAGTGTTTTCCGCCTCATCAAGAGTTTAAAGGCCTTGGACTCCACGTCTGCCACCCAGTGGACCCTACCTCCCTTGCCCTTGATGGGGAAACGGGCTGTAAACCCGTTTTCGAGGTCGGGGTTCTGCCCGCGAACCGTTTCCTCGAACTCTTTCCCTGAGAGATCGCCGTCGACCTCATCAATTATCAACCGGGGGTGTCTCTTTCGTGGTGCCGTGGGAAGTATACAATCTGTAATCAACGGATTGCTACTCAACTCATGGGCAAGGTGGTCTAGCTCCCCGGGATGGGAACACTCTACCGCGACCCCAACTTTCTTTAAGCTCCGAATGCCTTTTGACCCGTAACTGCAGTTTAGTTAGATTGACTGCGGTCTTCAGTGTCCTCTTTACGTTCTCTGAGGACGCACTCGCGACAGTGAGATATACGAGGAGCACGTGTCTCCTGTCTCCCGACTTTTTCTTAATTTCTCTCCCAGTCGGGGTGGGCGAAGGCACTTTCGCCGTTCTAGCCCCTTTGCTAGCCACTTCGGCGTAGGAAGCCACATTGGAGTCGCCCTCGCGGCGCAACTCCTGACGAACGGACAGCCTGGCTTCAACGAAAGCCATCCGATGTGCTTGTTCAAAACAAGCCCTGCTGATGCTCTCTAGGGCCACTTTCATCTGCTCTCTTCCTGAGGAAGTGACCCGAGAGTCCTTGATTGCGCACTCTACCTCCCCTATGAGAGAGGAAATGCGGCTTATGAAAGCCTCTGGTTTTGGCACCGGGAGTGTCTTGGGATGATCGTTGACCTCCAAAGATGTCTTTGGAGGACCAGCAGACAACCCCTTGGGAACGCGAAGGGGTTCGGGTTGGGGCGATGTTGTCCTCTTCCTTGCCATGGGCGGAAGTGGCAAGGACGTGCATTTACCATGACACGACTGAGTTGACTCAGTCGAAGGGAAGGCTCCCTTCGTGGGTGTAGCGGCTTTAGAGCCCTTCGCTCCAGGAAGAGCCTTTCAAGGTCTCGTCCTGGCGCTGGGCTTCACCTTCTGGTTGGTCTCGGAAGTTGGGCTAGGGCCCTTAGTACTACCGACAGGGCTAGGTAGTTTTTCAGCCGCTACCTTCAAGGTCCGGGTTGAACCGGACAGTTTAGCGGCTGACCCCTTAGGATTACCTTTACCCTTGTGGGTGGTTGACATCTCTGTTAAAGAGATGGAAAACACAAAATTTTCTAAGTGCCGAGTGGGCACCCTGGGGTTCTCCCACTCAAGCTAAAACTTAGAATCCGGGCGCTCGGGCATTGGTCTGACTAAGGATCAAAGGGTCCTTTGGTCAGATGGGCCGGAACGACGAAGACGTCCCCGAATCTGATGCTAGAGTCTCTGTGTGAACTTCGCCCTGACAAGGGCGTTTTTTCAAAGTCTGTAACTGCCCTGATTAATAGGCTACATAAAACGGAATTTTTCTTAAAGAAAAAATCGCGAGAGTGGGATGAATCCCCCTCTCGCGCTTGATATCGTCAGTTCTACTAAGCAGTGCAGTATAGCTCAACCAAATCCCACTAAGCTCGCTCCCCGGTTCGGCATCAGAAGACCGGCCTTACACGACTCTAAGACGCTCACAAGCAGAATCGGCTTTCATGACTGAAACCCACTGACCGCCATTCTTTCCTCGAATGAACGCGCTCTTGACACCACCGCAAAGGAACTCGCCGGTGACCAGGGTTCAGTGGTTACATTCTCAGCTTCACGTTTGCCCGTAGTCCTTCAAACAAACGATTCTGTATCGTTCTGCTAGACACCCGAGTATGACAGTGGGTCGAACTTGTGACACCCCAGCAGTCTGCTATGCGAAAGCTGCCCTCAAGATACGCTGATCCTCTCGTGCGTCGGTAACTCTGTGTAGCCCGGAACACAAAGTTACGGACACAAGGCGAGTGTGCGAATGCTCCTCTGGTCAACGACACCACCATCTTATCACGGTCGACAGGTCACCCCCCCCCCTGGGTGCGCAATTTGACGGAGGTACGAATTTGTTTCCCGAAGACCCATTGTACGGCCTCGCTCGAACTCCGATAACTGAACACATGTTGCGCGCCTGCGTCGTCGAGGAATGGTAGCTTTTTCAAAGAACACTGAACAACACGACCCTAGACAAATGACATCGTTCTGAACTCCCTAGTCCTTAAATACACCTGGCGTACATTTGCATGTTGTCGTCTGCAGTGACAGTCATTTTTTCATCCAACGACATTGCAACTTGGATCACAGTTTCTGCTGCCCTTAACCATTAATGTATTAAATATAATATGACGTTCCTACCGGCATTCGTTCTGTGTGCTCTTTTTCCACTTTCCGGCAATGTATTTTCCGATGTCGCAGTATTCTCTTTTTCCTGGCAAAATTGGTTAATAATAGGCCGTGCTATATAGATTTAGTCTGACACGTCTCGATATCCGACTGAAAGTTCATTGATATCCGACTGAAAGTTCATTGATATCCGACTGAAAGTTCATTGATATCCGACTGATTATCTTCATGACCTCGATAAGCTGCTTTTGCGTACCTCCTTCTTACTCTCTGATGAAGAAGATAATTTTTACAATGCCACATGAATTCCAACGTGAATTTAGTCTCCCAAATTATTGAAATTCGTACCTCCAGACCTGTCAACCTGTTTGACTTTCATGGCGAAAGTCATGTCAGTGGTCAGGTGGGTTACGTAAAACAGACACAACTGCAGATGCTGTAAGATACAGTGGAACTATATTCATCAGTAGAGCTAATCATCAGTAGGGAATACGATCACCCTTAACGTCGACCCATGATCTTCACTGTTCGTCCAAACTTCGCACTAGTTTGTTCATAATTTCTTGAGGTAACATAGCCCATTCCTCCGTCAACAGCGACGCTTCCAGCTGTTGGACAATTTTCTGTGTACCTTGATATATGGCAACACGTGTTCTATGGATTTTGGTAGGTGGGAACATGCTGGCCAATCCATCTGCTGTATGTTTTCATTTTTCAAAAGATCATCAACAGAAATTGTACGAATGGCGTATTCGTTCTTTATCACGATCTGTGGGCCAATAACATCTCGGAGAAGACGAACATGTGACCGGTAACCACATTGCAACAGGACGCATCGGGTACACTACATCATTGCAGTATCTACCTTTCAGTGAATTCCTGTTATCTGCGGGATTTCATAAATATAAAAAACGCCTTTTTTGTGAGTGCTGAATCAAAGCCTCATGAGTAAGCCTAAGAATAAGTTATATCCTGCTGAATTCGTGCTTAGAATTTTGAAGACAGCCGAAGTGTAAGCTTGGCCTAGAGCAACTGAAAATTAGATAGTTGAATTATACAGTAAATTGTCTAAAAAAACTATTTTTAATTCCTTTACTTGAAATGGTTTTTCTGGTAACATCCTCAACATAGAAGTATTTAAACCTTCCTCTGACATCTCGCACAACTAGATTCGTTCGTCGGTCTTCAATATGTTGGAACGTGATATCTTACACCAGAGAAAGAGTTTCAATGACCCAGCATACCCTCATGCCCACCTGTACACCAATTCAACCGTGTTTAAACGTTGGTCTTCCAGATGTTAAGATTGCCTGCGGCTTCACGGCCTTTAAAACCCAATTTAAAAAACATTTGTTGTGTTGGGGTATCCACATGGAATTTGGAACTCCTTGTCGAGTGCTTTAATCGAGGATAAAGGATTTTTTAGCACTACCCTCTTAATCACTCGATCTCTGTCATTTCATGTGGCCTACTACGTATATTGTAATCGGGTTTTTGTTAGTGGTAGATGTTTACAGTTCACAAAGTTAAATGTAGCAGGGCAAACATTTTCCGAACTGACTTGTTGTTAAGATTGTATTCTATGACCGTGCCAGATCGAAAGTTGAATCATGGTCCTTACGTCCCATTATAGCGTTCGTGCTGATCTACATTTTTTGCAACGCCATATGCGTCATTTTATTCCCGTACGGGTCATGTATGGATGTATCGCGTATATCGGTAAATCTACTGCTCAAAATTGGTTCCCGGATAATTTTTATAATGTATATAGTGTAAACGTTTTCGGATAAAATCCAGGTTTTCGAATGTCTTTAGTTTTCACTTTTTAATGCTTTGCACATTTGAAAGTTACTTATTCTTTTCACCAAAAAAATATTTTTTTACCAGTATTAGATGTTTTCAACTTGCAAGATACAACCATTTGTTAGTTTTCAACTTGAGCCTCACCAAAGGGCTAAAGTTAACTTAAAAGAAAATATTCAAAATTCTCAGAGGTTTTAGTTTCAAATTTCTTCATAAAATTTATTTTACTAATATCAAACTGTAAACATAATTTTAATACATTGTGTTTGGCTATGATCAGAGAAGAAAGCTTTCGTGAAGTACGATATTCACGTTGTATTCAATTTACACAGTCGAGTCACATTATTGTGACAACCTCCTACTTTTAATGTCAACAGCGCGTATCCAGTGCAGAAGGCAAGTGTATTCAGCTGTATTGGAGTGTATATAACTTGTGCTGTAAGCATTCTGAAAAGATATAACTGGTTGCTGCCGTGAATAAAAGGAGCGATTTATCAAATTTGCAAAAAGCGACAATTATGGCTTTTGTGCCAAGGGTGGCAGTATTTCTTAAAGAGCGCAGTTTGTGAATTGTTGGCGTGCTGCTCTTTTTAAAGTGTATCGTGATTGGAGAAATGACGCCATTGTGAAGATGAGACCTGGAAATTACGGAGCACCACGTGTTTTTGATGTGAGAGGTGAACGTCGGCTTCGAAAGTGCGTTAGGACCGATCAACACGCTACAGATGAATCAACTCACTGGCCGAATGAACAAGGGAGCTACCGCAACTGTGTTTAAAACCACCGTTCTGCGAGCCCTGCTGCGAATGGGATAATTCACGAAAATTGGATAATATGGACTGAAGTTTAAATCTACTGTTATTTGCCTTTCCGTGGTCTTGGGTTTCCTTTGTATAATTCGTACCACTTTTCCTCTTTCTCTGTTTAACAGATTAGTGTGGCTTTCGCAATTTGTACATTTACAGGCAGCGCCGTGTCCTTTATGAAAGAAGTAAGAATCTCGTGTGCTACATACCAGTCCTGCATTTCATGATAGTGAAGTTCCAGCAAGAAATGTATCAATGATCTTACCTTTTTTTTAAATGACTGGATTCTAACATTATCCGCACTTCTACGTGATTACCGACAGCGTAATGCAGCATTTCATATATCGCTTGTAAAGGCTGACGTCGTAGCTGTGATTTGCATTCGCCATATTGCCTGTACTCCAGCAATCGTCGTTGCGTCCATTATATTGAAAAATCCATGGAGTTAGCGGTGATGAAATTCACTTCGCTGCCCGATGGCGCAGACATCGGTGTTGTACTTTCTAAGGTATCCGAAACAATAGGCTCCGTGCAAAAATGCCCTCTCCTGTAGATTAAGTCATACCGTTCGTGCAGAGACTGGGTGTTTTGCCACACACCAGAAATGTTGAGCTACGGTGGTCGATGTGCTGTGCAATCCGTCAGATCCATGTGAAACAAATGTCGGTCCTCGCGCTCTCGAGGGTTACGGGGCCGTTGGTCGTCGGTGTGACCGTTCCTCCGGTACCCATTGACGCCATATTCTTCTCACCGTGACCGCATGCTATCCCACTCATACACCGATAACTCCGACTGATAATCCGCAATCCGGATATGCCATAAATCTCCTGCGATGAAAGACCGAAACCTGCTGGTAGAGCTGCCATTGTCTTCGATGTGTCATACTTCAGCTCTTCGTGACCAGAAACGGTGAGCAAAAACACTTCGAGTGGTTAACACCGTCTCCTTGTTCACTCTTCTGATACGACTTCCAGCGGGCGTACTGTCGCAAATGATTTCTGTATGTGCTTCCCAGTTAATTATTTTCGTGTGCGTTCGTGTTCTGCCCTTCTCCCAACTTACGAGCCCCTGGGACTTGATCTTTCTTGGTGTTGTATTTGCCAGCAGTGTATTTCTCTAAAATTCTTCACGAATAAATGTTTTTTCTTTCTTTAATTCCTTTAAAAACAACATAAATCCATGTTAATTTATAGTGTATTTTTCTTTACTTTCTTGACCTGTTTTCCTTTCAAAATAATTTGATTTCGCACACAAACCTAGTTTTGCAAAATGTATTATGTAATTTTAGGAACAAAGAAGGCTAAAGCTTTTCGAAATTTTAGTTTCTGACAAAAAAAAATTTAGATGATATTTTCCCTTCTTCTGAAATTGCAACTGAATTACTTTGGTTTTTTAATTGACGCATAATAGAATGGGACAAAACTTTATGACCAGCGGGACTTCACTAAAATCGGAACAACTGCTTGAAGACAATGGAGCGTTCGGTCACGTATGTATTTAACCTAAAACTGGGCTGTACACATCAGTGTTTTCTAGCTCTTCTGACAAGAAAATCAGTGGATTTGAGGGTCTTTGACAAACACCAACTTTTGGTTTCGTCGGAGGAAGGGCACATCGCAGCTGTGTCGGTGTAGGCCACCAGTTCTTCCGAAGAGTTAATTGGAGATACTGGTTAACCTTATAATTTTAGCCCCACGACTTCCTTCTCAGTACCATCTGGAATATTATTGAGTATTTTGAAATTGGTACTACAACCTGCAAAACGCAAAAGGACTCACCTGTCTGCATCATCCACATTCCACAAAACTTAGACTAACCACTACTTTTCCTATCGCTCTCCTCCTCAGTGTTCATCATTTAAATGATGACTCGTAGCTACTACAGAAAATAAGCTATATCAAAATTATTTCTTTACACTCTGCAAACGATGAGAAACACAGTTACGCAACAACCTCTTCTATGCAACCGTTCACTATGAATAAACGGATACCTTGGCCAGTGGCACCCATATGAATAATTTTAAGGGAGTTGAGGGGGTTAAGAAAAATCTTTACTTTCTTCAAGGCTGTCAAACATTTTAGTAAATGTACCATATACTAAAATACAATAAAAATAATTGATACAATCAATAATTAATATCTTATTATTTTTGAAAATGCTTTAAAAAAATGTTTCGTATATTTTAATGTTTTTACTGTATCAAATATTTAGCTATACCAACGGCTAGGAGGGATCGAGCATTTGGCCACTCCTTTCTATACCGTTCCCTGATTCCACGGTGCAAGTCACAACATATAACTAATTTTCGTGCTTTTTCAATTCATCTTCTTCAAATAATCGCAATAAAATTGCGATTAAGAATAAACTGTCCCCAATTTATGGATACCAGTTTATTTAGTGTTCGGGACAGAAATCTTAGGATTTTCTGTTCACTGAGCTCCTTAAATCGCATTGTTTTATTTTATATCAGCAGTAACAGTTCCATAGCGTTTCATCACTGTAATGTTAATATTTCTTGATATTAAAATTGAATACTAACTATATAATTCAATATTGAATTTTATGTGCCCTATTGAATTTGAAAAAAATGTTTTTAATATATTTTTAATTTCAAAAAATAAGGTTTCACGGAAATTACCGATTTCTTTCGTTGACCCTCATAGAAGTTATTTCCTGTCAGTAAATAACTTCTATGAGGGTCAACGAGGTATGACCCTCATAGAAGTTATTTTATTGACAAGGCCTTTAACATATTCTTTCTCCTAAAGGCTCTAAGAGACCCGCCATCTTGTATTGTGCCTTCTCTTGTTAACCAACGGGCAAGGGTATTTTACAAATTGCTCGGACAATGTTACACATTTTGGAACACCCTTTTTTTAACGCAAGATATATGATAAATAGAGAGTTCCGTGGTTTCAGAATTTCATTTTGGACTCTAAGTATTTTTTATTAATTAATAAATCTATGGAAGATGCCTTTGTACGACTTTCGCTGCAGATAAAAAATGAAGAGAAAGGTCAATAAAAATTCTGAAACCAGGGAACTCTTTATTTATCATATATCTTGCGTTAGCCACAGACGGTGTTCCAAAATGTGCAAAATTTCCCGAGCACTTTGTGAAATACGCTTTCTACTTGGTTAACAAGTGAAGGCAGCGATACAAGATGGCGGGTCTCGTACAGCCTCAAGCAACAGGAACTAAACTAATGAAATTATTAGATTTTAACATGAAATTTTTATATAATTTTTTTTCCAAAATAATAAGTTTCGGCAATTCAGTAGTTTAAGAAGCTGTAATGTTACACAAAATATTTATTCATTTCCTCGTATATAATCGTGTACTTGAGCTTACTGTGCGCTCCAGAGGAACAGTGGTCTGTGCGCTAGCTTCTCACTATTTATGCGCAAAGGGTTCGGATTGGAATTCCTGTAAGGCATAAATGGTTTATTAGATTAACGATGCTCTAGTTCTGTTGTTTTCCAGAAACCAGTGACTTTCGGAAAACGAGGGATCTAGCGTGGTGTCTGCTTCTAATCCATGAAGTTGCAAACGATTCTCGTTAAACCCCAGAAAAAACATTGCCCTCCGTATGCAGATTTTTAATTTTCAAATTTATCTTTAAAATACACTTCTGTTTTGCAATTTTTAAATGCAAATACATGAATCTAGGTTCTTATGCTCCCAAAATTTAATAATATTTGTACTTTGGTGCAAAGTACTGTACTATACATTTTATCATGTTTTGAGCAATCTTTTGAAAATAAAGCTCAAATTTGATTAATTATTTTCAAATGTGTAAAATATTCACCGTCATAAACGCAAAATTTACAAGAATAACTTACAAGGATCCCGTTTTTTTCAAGATCGAAAAAAATTAAAAAAAAATTGGTATAAATAATATAAAAAATTGGTAAAAAAATTGGCCACCCAAAATGCAACGCCAAGAAGGACACTTACTGGACACATAACAACAGATACAAAGATGGAACGATTGAGCTTACAGGCCCGTGCGACTTGCGGAACACACAGACATCTATATTTCCTGTGCCCCCATGGCTGGCAATAACGGCCGCTACTCGCCGCGGCATCTAACGAAAGAGGCTTTGTATGTGGGCTTCGCGTATGTCGGTCCAGGCTGCTTCCACACGTTGCCACAGTTCAGCAGCCCTAGCCGCGGGTGGTGCTTGCCGGGCCACTCGGTTGCCGATCAGTGACCAGACGTGTTCGATGGGCAACATATCGGGAGAACAGGCAGGCCACGGCAGCAGTGACACCTGGTGGGTCGTGAAGAATTGTTGCACGATGCGTGCCACGTGCGGGCGCGCATTGTCCTGTTGAAACTTGGCAAGTCCTGCAGGTAAGGGAGTAATACAGGCTCCAAAACATCGGAGTTGTAGCTGTAGGTGTTGCGTGTACCGGTGAAGCGTACCAGAGGGGTGCGGGTGTCATATCCAATTGCGCCCTAAACCAAACTTAGTGGTTAGCGAGTGAGACTATGGATTCAAGGTCCTCATGTTCGAACCTGTGCTGATCTTTCAGAGATGGTGTGATTTACTAACAATCGCTGAATATCCGCTGTGCATTGAACGAGCCCGTTAAGTGACGGACCCCAGGTTGGACCCACTGGTTAAATGGGTATCCTTTCCAATGCCCTCCCCTGAAATTATCTCACCCCTCTCTGCGCAAAATCGTACTTATACCATGGCTCCATATACTGTACTCTAATCTCACTACAAACTGTTCTGTCAAAGTCGTTAGACTTGCTCTCATTCCTTCCGTTTCTGTGTCCTGCCAAAAAGGCCATCTCGCTGTAGGAGGCTGGGACCTAAACTTTGCTGACTGTGGACGGAAGTCCTACAAGGAAATGACAAATACTGTGTAACCATTACGCCAGGTGACGTACCGGTATAGCGATGCATAATGCAGTCGTCATACAGTCTCTCGCCGCGGTGCCGCCACACGCAGATCCGACCATCGTGGTGTTGCAGGCAGAAGCGGGATTCATTCGAGAATACAATGTCGTGCTATTCCGTAGTACAGGTGCGGCGTTCAACGGCCCACTACCGCCACACTCGCCGTTGGTGTAACGTCAGTGGTAATCGGAGCAATAGGCGCCGTGCGACAAGTCCCCGCTCCTGCAGACGACGTCGAACGGTACGTGCTGTCACCGGTTGTTGCGCAACACCCTATAATTTCTGCGCTAACGTTCGTGATGTGGTATGCTAGCCGTCTATGCCCGCCGCACAAAATGCCGGTCCTCTCGTCCGGTATTGTGCCGCGGCTGCGGCAATCGCTCACGTCTGTCTGTCCGTCCCTCCTGCACCCACCGAATCCATACTCGCCTCACTGTGGACGGATGTCGTCCCAAACGGGCGCCGATGTCTCGGTACGATAAACCGCTGTCGCGATAAGCTACCATTCGTCCTCTGTCGAACTCCGAAACGTGCTGGAATGACTGCCGTGTTCTGCGGCGAGGCATCAGAAAATTTCCCACGCACAGGTCCGGTAGCACAACACACTTCCACTACTTACATCTCGCCTTCTGTGCACCCTTCTTATAGTGCTTCTCGGTGGCCTGCCGGGCGCACATGATTTGCATATGCGCTGCAATGCTAATCGTTTGCATGTCCTATCGCGGGCGATGCATGCTGCGAATTTTAGGCCAATGGGATGCATCTTTCTACGTGTTGCATTTTGGGTTGCCAGCAGTGTATAAATCAAAACCAAGTTTGATCGCTTTTAAGGTAAAACATTTGGCAAAATTCCACCTTTTATGAGGGTGAAAAATAGCTAAAATGAGCAGATTGAACAAGTAAAATAACAAATTTAAAGGAAATTCTGTGCTTAACGAGCCACAGAAAATCTGGTACGCGCTGTCCTGAAGTAGAGAAATGAAGGTGGTGGAATAATGACGTTACTGCAAGAGTCCAATGAAATTTTTATGTCTTAGTGCAAGAATTTATACAAGAAAGCAATGGGAAAGGGGGACACATAAAACGCTCAACCATGGAATTGTGAAAAAGGCACTTTGTGCACCCACTCCAAGGAAGCTGGTAAGTCATGGCAGTATTGTGTAAGCAGACTTTCTGCTACCATCAGCAGATTCTTTCCCGCCTTTGTAGTATCACGAGAACACAGGTGAAACCAGTTCCCTTACTCCCAGGCAAATGGAGTATACGATTTCTTAGAAAAAATCCATATGTAAAAAGAAAACGTTGTGTTTCGGCACCAACTGCAGAGAGGGATAGGGAATTAAAGGGATGGTGATGCTGCTGGAGAAGAGACAGAAAATAACAGTTCCTGGAATTGTGTACATTGGAATTTTCGTTATCTAAATAGAGGTTCCACTGGGAAGATCGGGGTATTTTTCTTCATATGGGCAGTTGAACATCTGTCATTCTCACGTATCCCTCCAGCAGTGAATCCAAAATTATTAGTCTTGCCATAAATACTGTTACAAAGTATTCAATGAAATAACAAAAGAAATTCAAATATATTTTATAAAATACCTGTGTTATGACGTAGCACACTTGTGAATACATGAACAATGAATATATATTGTGAATACATGGACGATGAATGTATTGTGAATTCAAATTGGTGAATATATTGGACAATGAAGTAAAACTTTCGAATAAATTCCGAAGGATAATTTGTTAAACGCTGAAGATGCAATTGCATTTTCAGAAATAATCAGAAAGAGATGTGCTGAAAACTAATCATTTAAATTTAAATGTTCATAACTTACTTTGTTCAATCCTATTTCTATGAGGAGTCATTGTTCATGTAACTTCAAGCACTTAATTTTATGAGGAAAAATATTACACACCACTGTCAGAAGAAAAAAACAAGAAAGATGATACCGGATTTTCGGGTGTAATAAGCACGTCTTTCGAATCCGTTTTGACGCAAATTAAATTTATCAAAGCTATTCAAAGACAATGAAGCCGGTATGGAAAACAATAGTATCTGACGGAAGAAAAAAGTTTTTCAGTCGGGTTTTTAATCCCTCAGATATAACAGTTCAGATATTGCTGTAAATGGAATCGTGAACTTACGCCTTCTGGTTGCAGACTTGTGCGTTAAGAAAAACAGGAATTTATATGAGAAACATTTCGCACCGGAAATGCTCTCCAACACGGAAATAATTTTTCAAATCGGACTGTTAGAAACAGAGATATCGACAAAAATAGGATGTGACTTTTCTTTACGTCCCCTGGTGGGAAAACCATTCATTATTTTAGGAAGAAATTATTTTCAAAAGGTTTTTCCATATGAGCAATATCGGTCCAAGAAAAAAAAAATTAGCCGAGTTTTCAGGAACTCAGAATTTGCTACAAATACATCAGAAGCAGAAATGAAACCTTATGCCCCCTGGTGGCAAAACCATTCTTTACCAAACATTAGAAATTATGTGAAAAATATTTTCCATGATGTATGTGATACAAGAATAATTTTTCAAATCGGAATTTTAAAAGTAGAAATAACGCAGAACACGCAATTTACCTTTCTTCCCCTTAGCGGAAAGTCTATGATCTATTTGAAAATTTTGAATTTACAGGAAAAATATTTCGCATCGGAAACACTATCCAAAAAGAAGGAATGTTTCAAATCGGACTCCTAGAAGTAGAGATATTGACAAAAATAAGATATACATCTATGCCCCCTGGCGTAGAAACCATGCATTATTTTAAAAAAAATATGCTCCTAAAATGTTTGTCGAAGTGAGTAGTATCGATCAACAGACCACTTTTTTCAATCGAGATTTGAGAAGCTCATATTGTGCTGCAAATACATCAGAAGCGGAAAGTAAGGCTTAGGCCACCTGGTGGCCAAACCAGTATTTACAAAAATTGGAAATTATGTGCAAAGGCTTTCCCATCAGAAGCTGTATCCGGTGCAGAAAGAAGTTTTTAAATCGGAGATTCAGAAGCAGAGATATTGGGGGAAGAAATTTTCATTTACGCCCTTTAGCGGAAAGTCTACAAATTAATTGAAAATTTGGAAATTATATGAAAAACATGTCACACTGGAAACACTATCTAACAAAGAAGGTATTTTTGAAATCAGACTCCTAGGAGTAGAGATATTGACAAAAATAAGATATAAGTCTACGCCCCCAGGCGTAGAAACCATGCATTATTTTAAGATGAAAATGTGTCTATAAGGTTTATCGACATGAGTACTATCGGCCTACAAACGACACATTTTTCCAATCGAGAATTTAGAAGCACATATTTTGCTGCAAATACATCAGAAGTTGAAATTGAGATTTACGCTCCCTGGTGGCCAAACCATTTTTTTACAAAAATTAGAAATTATGTGCAAACGATTTCCCGTCAGGAGCAGTATCCGGTGAAGAAAGAAAATTTCAAAAACGGAGATTTAGAAGCAGAAATATAGGGGAGAAAGCAATTTACCCTTACGTCCCCTAGCAGAAAGTATATGAAGTAATTGAAAATTTTTTAATTATATGAAAAACATGTCACACGGAAAACACTATCCAACAAAGAAGGAATTTTTCAAATCGGACTCCTAGAAGTAGAGATATTGACCACAATAATATATAGGTCTACGCCCCCTGTCGGAGAAACTGTGGAATATTTTAAGAAGAAAATATTACGAAAATGTTTATCGATGGAAAGAATATGTGTATCAGTCCACCAAATTATTTTTCATTCTTTCGTGGACTTTATCAGTCCAAGAAAAAAAATTTTCAGTCGATATTTTAGAAGCTCAGATTTTATGGCAAATACATCAGAAGCAAAATTTAACGCTCACTCATCCCCACCACCCCTCGGTGGCTAAAGTATTCTTTACCAAAAATTTGAAGTTCTATGCAAAAGATTTTCCATCAGGAGGTGTATCCGCTAAAGAAAAAAAAGTTCAAATCGGAGTTTTAGAGTTATCGGGGAAAATGTAATTTACTTTTACGCCCCCTAGCGGAAAACCTATGCGCAATTTGAAAAAGTAACTATATCTTAAATACTCTTCGACATAAATGGAATCGAAAGATAAAATATTTTTTTAAATTGGATGTTTAGAAGCAAATATGTGGAATAAAACGTATTTTTGAATTTGACATCATCTGTATTTACGCCACCTAGCAGCGAAATTGTACATCCGAAAAAAAACCGAAATGGTGGAACAGCATTCGCTTATTTCGAGCTTCCCAATTCAAAAAGAATTTTTCAAATCGGATTAATAGTTGCAGTGATATCGTAGGTACAGGCGGACGGACGGACGAACAAACCGATAACATAAGCACGACCTTTTTTTACAAAAGACGTGCTAAAAAGAAAACACTAATATCTCGAATTCTCATAGCGATATTTATAACAATTATGTGGAGAAAACGTTATTTCCGATGTGCAAACAACCTGTTTTTTACGTTTATTTTATTAATTTATTTTTATATTTTTTGTTGAAGACTGACGGATAGGATTCTCCCCCGCACGGGGATAACTGGTTTTCCAGTTATTTGGGAAGCGGCGCCCCCACGGCCCGAGCTGACCTTGTGACTGGTCAACTTCTGATGTCATGCCACCGCTTGTTTTTTATTTTGGTGCTGTTAGTGTTTGCAGGGACGGCTGTTCATCCAGCTGTTGGGGAGTCGCGGCCCCACGATCCCGAGCTGGTCTTGTGTCTCGCTTTTTCGTTTTTATTTATTTTCTCCACTGGCTAGTTGCCCGTGTTGTGTTCTCTACCTAATCTCTACCACGTTATGTACTAACACCCCGGTCTTGTGGTTTTGTTACCCTCCACCACTAACTGTTTTATATTAACCGCTCAGTTCGTAGGTTGCTGAGATTCCGTTTAGGTTCCCTTCCAGGATTTGTCTTCTTTGGATTTCTTTTTTCCTTTTAACTGGTTTGGGTGCTAGACCTACCAGCATGTTTGCCGCGTGGGGAGACCCGTGAGGCGGAAATGGGATGTCTGGCGGCTGAGGTCGCAGGAGATCGGATAAGTGCCTCCTGTGTACCAACACTCCTCTTCGACCCCGGCTTCGCTGTAAACGGGAGGCTAGAGACTAACCCACCTCTAGTCAGAAGTCTTGTACCAAGGTGTGTACAGGGCTTTAGCGGCTTTTGTCGTATAGCACGGCAATGTAAGCCCGGGGTTTGTGGGATCATGCCAAAGGCGTTGGCATGACGGTACTCTGGAGGCCGAAGTGTCCGCTAAGTGCATGTGAACACAACCATTGGACTATATTTGCAACTAAGCTTTAGAACTGTGTCTTGCGTCATGTGTTTGGCTTGCGGACCTCCAGTTCTCCCCTGTTGGGCTCGATTGTGGGCAGAGTACGTTGCAGATGAATTCTTTCTTACTCCCATGGGGAAACATAAACCCTCCTCAAAATTTAAAAAACAACAGGATATGGTGATTGATCAGGCGCCAAATTTGCCTCAACCACCTCCCAAACATAACACACTGAAGAGAACTTTCGTTGAAAAACGACATCACCGCGACGTATCTTTAGATCCAGGTGTTGAGCCGTCAGCTCAGAAACGTCGCATTACACTTGCAGATTCGATACCTCAAGCTACTTTTCTCGTCATTTCTTCTACTGACCAGATGTTGAAACTTTCCTCAAAGTATCCTTTTTTCATCTCGAAGGCACTTGCGGGTGTTGCTGGGTCTTTGAAGTCAGTAAAGAAGCTACGCTCTGGAGACCTGCTTGTGGAAACTTGCACTCTCTCTCAGAGCAAATCTCTTCTGCAGTTGACCAGACTTCAGGATATTCCAGTTCAAGTGACGGCACATCCGTATCTCAATACCTCCAAGGGAGTCATTTCTGAGCCCGACTTGTTGGTCTGCGATGAAGATGAACTTGTGTGTGAACTTGCTGATCAGGGTGTCATAGCTGCCAGACGCATGACTTTCAGGCGCGATGGCGCGCTGATCAAATCACGAAATGTTATTTTGACTTTTAACAGCCCGAAGGTACCTACTGAAATAAAGGCTGGTTACTTGTTATGTGCAGTTCGTCCTTATATACCAAATCCTCTACGCTGTTTTAAGTGCCAGAGGTATGGACATTCGCAGCGGTCCTGTAACAGTGCTGCGAGGTGCGCCAATTGTGGATCCCGAGACCACGAAGGGACTGGATGCACTTCAGAGCCCTGCTGTGTAAACTGTGGTGACTCCCACGCTGCTTATGCCCGGTCCTGTTCGAAGTGGAACGACGAGAAGGCGATCCAGCGCCTCAAGACCCTGGAGAGCCTCTCGTACCCTGCTGCCAAGGCCAAGTTGGGTATTCCCAACAACCGACAGCGTACTTTTGCCGCAGTGGTTCAGTCTCTGCCGCAACCCGTGCAGCCCTTTGGTCCGCGCCCTGTAGCTCTCGCCGCACTTGCCAAGCGATCTACAGCTGAACAAGCGACACAGGTGGATTCCCCGAGCTCCAGCCTTTTCGAATAGCTGAGTATGCGCCTTCTCTTTCGAAGACGACCGACTCTTCCAGTTCTCAGCAGAAAGCCTGCACGTGCGGAAGACCCGGCCCTCAATCTGCAAAGGTGTGCAGTGCCCATCCAACTGTCGCGGTCCAACTGCCCACCATTGCAACTGTCTCGGACTCAGCGAGGTCCCCACCCTCACCCAACATTATAGAGGAACATCAGGGGGAGGAGAGTGACAGTTCGTCCCCAGCCTCAACTAACATTGCAGAGGAACATGAGGGGGAGGATAGTGACAGTTCGTCCTCGCCCTCGGCCAGCATTATATTGGAGTGTGTGGGGGAGGAGAGTGACTCATCCTATGTGTAGTTGTGTTCGATTTCGTAATGTGTTTTATCATTCTCATTCCTCAGTTTTACTTAATCGGCTTGTTTCTCACCATTGTACCATGTTTTTCATACTGTTTGTTTCATTGTCTTTTTTGGCCCTTCCTTTGTACTCATCGTTCGGTTTTACTTGGTCAGCCAGATTTTGCGATTTATGCCCCGTTTTTTAATTTTGTCTGTTTGTCTTGTATCTGGCGCTCTTTGGCCAACCATGGCCCTTGCGCCAATAAAATCTAATAACCAACCAACCAACTAGGATTCTCCATTAAAGTAAATTTAGGAAGCAACTGTGACACCCAATGACAGTTAACCAATACTTTATTGTTGCTGTTGCTGTTACGTAACTAATAATAATAATAATAATAACCTTACATCAACAGAAGCAGACGAAAGCTACTTCAGGCAGTGAGTAATGAAAATATCTTAAAAACAACTGAAAACAAACGCTGAATACAATAGGAAACAGTTTGAAAGCAGATTAGACGGCTGGAAGAACAAGCCACTGCATGGACAATGCCCAGAGAATATTGATGGAAAAAGTGACAACAACTTGACTCCGGCATGGATGAAATCGGGTTCCATCAAGAAAGAACAGAAGGTGGGATTTCTGCTGCACAAGAACAGGCATTGCAAACAAATGTTATGAAGCCTAAAATCCAGAAAGTCAGTTATAATCCACAGTGTCGACTTTGTCAAGAAAAAGATGAAACTGTGTCGCATCTAATATGTGAATGTAGCAAAATTACACAGACAGATTACAAAGTTAGACATGACAAGGTTGCAGAATTGATTCACATGTCATTATGCAGAAAGCACAATCTGCCAGCATCGAAAAACTCATGGGAACACAAGGCTGAGAAAGTCATAGAAAATAATGAAGTCAAGATCTTGTGGGATTTCAGAATTCAAACCGATTGACACATAGTACATAATATACCAGACATAAAAGTCATAGAAAATCGGAAAGTCTGGCTAATTGATATAGCGATCCCTGGAGATACCAGAGTCAATGTAAAAGAATTGGAAAATATGACTAAATATAGAGACCTGGCCATTGAAGTTACCCGGTTATGGACTAAATACACAACGGTAGTAACCATTGTCATCGAGGCACTTGGAACAATGTCAAAAGAATTTATAAATCATTTTTAAATATTGCAGATTTCTTATATGACAGCTTTACTTAGGCCATCATATATTTTACGCAGATTCTTGACTGATATACTGATATACCTAGGTCTCCGGTGGAAACTCGTATCAGTTCAAAAATACCAGTGAATGATAATTTGCTGTTTATTTTGTTTGACATAGGCTGTGATTCGTATATTTCGAATAAAAAAAATACTAATAATAAATAATACAATATTTTATTTCGCATTCAGATGTTCCTTAAGGAGACGTAAGGTCATCCCACTTGTATCTATTTCCAGATAGAGGATATAGTAGAGCGATAAAGTAATTCACCGATGCTGTCACACGTACGGTCATTCACAAACATAATTTCCAAATTACAAGTCAAGATTAAAACACTTTATTTACAATTAAAAATTAATATTTACACGCGAGATCTTTCGGGGCTGAACATAGCACCCATCATTAAGCTCAAGCGCCACGAAACGCAGGAGCAGACATTACATATTGTCAACAAGACTCACAATTCCCTCGGTCTTCTCAATCACCGGTGATGCCATCAACAAATCGTTAAAGTCCAAAAAATCAAGCCTTAATTTCTTATCATATAAAGTCCTCTTCTTGAGAGTTGTGTGAGCAGGATGCAACCATCTTTCTCCACTGTCTTGGAACAAATGTCGGGAGTTCAATTTTACAGCATGTTTCTCCTTATGCAATAATGAAGAGGCTTTCCGTAAGGAAGAGAGCACGTTTATTAACACTTGAGTTAAGTACCCTAACATTTGTCCAATCTGGGGAGTAACCTCACTGGTTAACAGGTTGAGTGAAAGCTGTAGAAACCGTTTAACAACGAAGAGCGTATTTATGTTCACCCATTCTGACATTAACGGTTCTTAATGTAGAACCTATATAGTATTTAACTGCACTATCTGAATCTTCATGAATTAATGGTATGCAATAGACGCCTGGTTTGTTCAGTGCTGGGACTCTATCGCTAACATTTCCTATTATGGAAAGGAAGTCTCTGGTGGACACTCCAAACGTTAGATTTCGTTTGTGACAGGTTTTTCTTAAGATAGACACAAGAGGTGGAATGAAATCAACTTTGCCAATGTACTTAGTAGGTTTTTTCTCAGTGGACAAAGTCGTTAATCTCAGTCTTTGAAATTGTTTTAACAGTCCTTGAAAGAGGTTGACAGAGAACCCAAACAATAAGGCCAAATTTTGAACTCTAGACAGTTCATCACGTCGAGTTTTACTTGTCGAAGAATGGGTGAAGGTACGTCTTATTAGGAAGCGTAGAGCTGAAGCTTTATGTTCGGGAGGGTGAGAAAAACTGAATGGGATCATACAAGGTATAAACGTCGGTTTACGGAAAACACAATGCTAGATTTTATTGGAATTCAAATCTCGAGACAGTAAAATGTCTAGGAATGGCAATTTTCCCTCTTTCTCAAGGTCTGTGGTAAACTTTATAGTTCGAAACTGGGTAGAAAGACAATCTACAAATTCGTCCAGTAAAGGTAAAGAATGGTGCCAAAAAACCAACATGTCATCTACGTACCTAATCAATAGTGACGGTTGATAAGGGAAGTCTAACATGACCTTGTTTTCTAGATACTGCATGAGGATCTCAGCTAAAACGGTTGAGAGGGGGAAACCCATAGATGCGCCTTCGTTTGCTGATATCAAATTTAAAGTAAGTTCTCTTAGCTACAAGTTTGAGACCAGAAATTATTGCATTAGCTTCAAGTGCAGAGATGGAATTGTCTTCTTGTAAGTTGTCCTCAATAATTGAGTGAACGGTGTTGGGTGGTACACTTGACAATATATAATGTCTGCTCCTGTGTTTCGTGGCGCTTGATCTTGATGATGGGTGCTATGTTCAGCCTCGAAAGATCTCGCGTGTAAATATTAATTTTTAATTGTAAATAAAGTGTTTTTATCTTGACTTGCAATTTGGAAATTATGTTTGTGAATGACCGTACGTGTGACAGCATCGGTGAATTACTTTATAGTGACCTTTCGTATGATAGACTTTTAGCATTAACTATAGTACAGCTGTTTAGGCACATGATGCACCTTCCAAGATTTTAAACTATCGCGAACATTCTTTATTTTGTTTTCGGTTTCGTGGTTGAACGTCCAATATATATGTGATAACAGGGTCAGGGATTACATTGCTATTAATATGTTGCAATATTTACGACTAGTATGTTGTAGTTATAACCAGTAAGTAGAACTCATTAATGACAATAAAATCCCCCACACCGTAGTCACATATAATATCGAGCTGCAAGGAGTGAAAGTGTTAGAAGGAAAAGGTTGGCATTGGTATATACTGACAACACGGAAAAGATATACGAAGACCGTTCCATAAAAATTGCTAGCAATTTTTTTTGAGTTGGTAACTGTGCGAAGAGGAAAAATAACTACGTAGACGACTAACTGAAATAAAGAAGTATCTACAGCAACAGTTATTAGTCATGGCACACGATTCTGGTTTCGATGTTACACAATTGTTTAAGGTATGTCTGCATTCCCCCATACAGCTATGGAGGTGAGTGTTTCATACTTTAGAAGTGAAATGCGTTGTCCGATAAGATTTTGCTATCGTTTGGGTAAAAGGGATCCAGAAACAATCGATTTAATGAAAAAAAAACTTACAGTTATAAATCTTTTGGGCGAGTCAACTATTTTTTGATGGCACCATAATTAAAAAAAAAGAACATATGTCGGCAAAACTCGCTCCTAGGACTGGTCGACCTGAAAGTGTTGTTATGAAGCGTATTGTTAACACTGTTTGGGCTATCCTGAAAGAATATCGAAAGATCGAAGAATGACTTGTGAAGACATAGCGGCGTCAAATAATATTTCAAAAACTTAGGTATCCCGTGTTCTACGCGACAAAATGCTACTGCATCGTGTATGTTCCAGATGGGGTACCTCATCACCTGACGTAAGAGCAGTAATTAGCCGTAGTTCAAGTGGAAACAAATGATTGCAAAGGATCCAGACTTTTTAAACACAGTAATGGCTGCCGATTAAACATGGCTCCACTATTTCGACGCCCTCACGAAACGCGCAACGATTGTCTGGAAACACACAGGCTTGTCTCCTCCGAAAACGGTTCGCCAAACCAAATCAGTTGAGAAGGTGATGATCTTAATGTTCTTTGATCATAAAGGTGTAGTCCATCAGCATGCCGGTCCTCCACAAATTACTGTCAATTCTCAGTATTACATTTCAGTCGCGAAGCGTCTGCGACGACACACATCGATTAAACAACCAAAACTGATTGGCAAGTAGACCCTACACCATGGTGACGCCTGTTCACAAGCGTCATCTTCTGTTCAACCGTTTTTTACGAAATGCCATATTAAAACCATGCAACAGCCTGGCTACAGCCCTACCCTCGCCCCGTGAGATTTCCGGTTGTTTCCAACAATGAAGGAGAAGTTCGTGGCTCAACATTCAACACAGAAGCTGACGTTATTCAAGCTGTACACTGGATCGCCAAGCAGCTTCAACAAAATGTCTTTGCCACATGTTTCAAAAAGTGGACAGAACGATGGAACCGTTGCATATCATTCGAGGGAAAATAGTTTGGGAAATAATAACATATATTTTTCTGTACCTATATTTCTTCATTTTATTAGACTTTATTCTCAGCTTTTATAGAGTGGGTTGAATGATACACTATCTACCAACACGTAATTGGACACCCCTGCAAACGACGATATATGCGGTCCTGATACACGTCACGGCAGCCGCCGTTAAATATCGTGTGGGAAACAACAACGCAACCAGTCGCATGCAAGATGCCACGCAGTTCGGAGCTCTCCGACTTCGAGAAATGTGTAACCGTCGGGTATCACAGAAATTACCGATCCATACGTGACATATCCAGCAAGTTGAAGTACTCAAAATCGACAGTGGCCTACGTAATTGGCAAGTGGAAGATGAGCGGTGACTGTCGGAATGTGCCCCGACCCGGCAGACCCACAAAATTGGGAGTTAGAGACCGACGGGGGACTGGTCAGAGAAATTCGGAAGAACCGCACCAAATTGATGGGATACATCCGCGAGGAGTTTTAACAGGCATTCGGGAGTGTTCTTTCGATTAATACCATCCGTAAGGAAGCCCATATGCTTGGTTATCATGGACGTGCTGCCGTCCACAAGCTTTTTATCACCAATTCCAATATCGCTGCTTGGCTAACGTGGTGCAAAGAACATCGACAGTGGACCGTTGAATAGTGGAAACAGGTTTTCTAGAGCGACAAATCAAGGTTCACCATCTACCGTTCGGATGGCAGGGTCTGGGTTTGGCGTCTGCCTGGAGAACGCCTCCTCCCGGAATGTATTGTGACAACTGTGAAGTTCGGCGGCGGTGGACTTATGCTATGGGGGTGTTTCTCCTGGTATGGCACGGGACCTTTGGTCGCAATTCCTGGTAGACTGAACGCCGAGACCCACTGCACCATTTTGGGTGACCATGCGCGTCCTATTTTGCGGCAGTTTTACGGGGTGGACCCATGTTACTTTCAGGATGCCAACGCCACCTGTCATGTTTCGAGGTCCACCATGGCTTGGTATGCTGATAATGGGGTTAATTAAATGGACTGGCCTGCGCAGAGCCCGGACCGTAACCCTATCGAGCACCTCTGGGACGAGTTGGAGCATCGACTTAATGGGTGCCCCCACCGTCCGAAATCGGTGAAGGAACTAACCTGTCTTCTCCAAGCCGAGTGGAAGAAAAGACCGCTAGCCGTCATACAGCGCCTGGTTGAGAGTATGCACCGGAGGGTCGCAGCTGTTATCGCCGCTCGTGGGGGCTCTACCAACTATTGAAGGTGAATAAACTTCGTTTTCCTTTGCTGTCACAGGTGTCCAATTACTTGTTAGTAGATAGTGTATATCCGAATGACAAAGCGATCCTTGGACACTAGATGTAAAGAACACGTGCGAAGTATCAACGAGGACACGCAGAATACAGCCCTCGGGTGAGAAGTCATGTATTCACCGGCCGCTAATGTATGGAATATTATTAGAAGAATTGCCCCCTATACAAACTTTATAGAGTCTGACATCGGGGAAGCAATCGAAATCCACTCCAGTCGGCTGGCATGCATTGATATGGTCTCCACTGAACTACCAATGGTTTGCCATGCGTTACTTAAAGATGGGATACATTCGGAGGTTAATATGTCTAGATGGGACTGAACTTAAAAGCATGCGATTAGAAGCCATCCGATGGAAGAATTCAAAGGTAAAGTTCCCTTTTGCTTTAAGAGCTAAGAAAGTCCAGTACTTTGAATTATAGTATTCGCCTAACTACTGACGACGAATTACTCAGAATTGGAATTATTTACCCCGAGTGAAGATTAACACGCTCCCACGAATTGACTCGACGCAAATTTAGAACACATTATAATATTATGCATACCGGCTCAAGTGTGTAATTCGTTTTTTCAGGTGAATTCACCTGTTCCTTTGAAAATTAGCAAACAACAACTAAGCCTATCACTTACTATTCAGCCCAGAGTTTTTTCACAGTCAAAACTCCGCTTTGCTTTCATCATAAATCACAGTTCAAAACTATGTCTTCTGGAGAATATTGGACTTGCCACATTTTATAAATTTCTTGTGCAAAGTGTGAGGCTATCTACTCAAGCAAAAAATACATCGTGCAGATCACAATATAATAAATATACGTTGCTGTCTATACATGATTAAATAATTTGAGGATTTTATTTTCTCAAGGTTTTTAATCGTGTAGATAGCATAGATAGCAACGGATAGTGATTAGATAAATGAGGCTGATTAATGAAGCTATTTAATATTTAAGTGAATGCTCCAGAGTGATGAAACGAAATATATCCCCTAAATTAACATTTCGCAAGACTAATGCCTGATTTCACAAAAAATTTACCACGTAAACTAAGTGGAGTATTTTCAGATCTTTTCCCCTTAAAGTTGGTGTCAACGATGAGCAGTGGTAACGAACTTTCTTAAACTAAAACATCGCTGCCAAGTCCGTTGTTGAGACACGTTTCACAGCTGTCACAACTAATGCAGTAATCGACGATTTAAGCGATTATTTAGTTTTCAAATTTAATGTAAATAATAGTCCTTCGCACGGAATTGATCGGTTGCTTTTAGATATATATTTAAATTTTCTAACAAAACAGCAAATGCTTTAAATGTTTCTAAGTACGTCTACAGCGGTTTTGCTTCCAAGATTTTAGTTATTTAATTTTACCCAAGGAGATGCCTGTTTTGGTGGTTCTTAGATGTTTCACCATTTGTCAGTCGCTTTATCCAAATCTCGCGAGCAGCAGTCCCACATAATTATTTTTCTGTTTTCTTTTCCTGTTGAGTAATCTTATACAAAGCTACTAATTTTCCTTTTATAAAATAACAGTTTTGGATTTTTAGACTTACTACAACTCACTAGTTTCCTTTTTCTAAAATTACAGTCAGATGCTGACTTAATAAAAATATTTTTTAATCTACAGCAATCTCAGTTAAATATATTTTAGTGCCAGATAATACCTCAATGCAATTTTCAAATCAATCTTGAAATTTCCAATGGATAAACATTTATTAATTCCTTTCAAACGATATTACCAAACAAGAATGGAATTTTTTATTTTTTTGAGTGAAATTCACTTCTTCTGTGAGTGATTCCGCCACTAATGAGTCGTGCTAGTAAGCAATGCCACCGAGCTAGTACATCGAGCATGAGCTGTTGCCTAGAAGCCAATCAGACGGCAAACAATTTTTTTGTGTCATTAGCTTTATTTTACTGTTGAATAGAACTCCGTACAAATATGTTTTGTATTTAATTGTGTTCAAAATGTATAATTCTTTCTCATCTGCGTCGGCCTGTGTCAAAGAGAAAAATACAGTTGTGGATGTCTTAATTCATGAAAATGTATCTCCCAAAGAAATTCACACGACATTATTGGCAGTTTATGGTTGTCGAACTTTGGACGTAATCACACTTCATCATTGGGTAAAAAAATTACAGCAGAATGGAGGAATGTTGGTAGTAAAGTATCCTCTTCAGAGTAGCAGTCCCGTATTAGCAACTTGCGATTTCAACAGGTAACATGTAAATGAGTGCATCACAGAAACAGAAGAAAAATTGGAACAAACATAGCAGGTAAACGGGACATTAGTTTAGGTAATATGAAAGACGTCGTTAATGTTTTAGGATGCCACAAAACGTGTGTTGGTTAGCAACCGCCTCACTTAACGACTGAATCGTAGAAAATAAGTTTTGAAGCATGACAAACATTGCTTGCTTTCAATGAAATATATGGAGGTTATATTCTTCAGTGCAGTGCGCCTGGTGACAAGTGTCCGGTACACTATTATGAACCAGAAATAAAATATCACTCGCAGAATTCCCGTCACCGGTTTTCTCCTAAAGTGAAAAAGTTCAAACTTAAATTCTGCCGGTGAATGTATGATTACTGTGCTCATAGATAACAGATTTTCATCCGGATTACATGTACAAAAGTACGATTATCAACTATGAGGTCTGCCTACGAACATACCCACAAACGTTTAAACAAAGAAAAAAAGCAAGAAATATTACCTTTAAGGTAAGTGATAACATTTGTTTTCAAACATGAAGTGCAGTAATGGGAAGAAATTATAAATATAATTGATTTTAAACAATATAGTTCATTTAAGTAAACATACTAGCTAATAAACTAAAAATAGAGAATTACCAAACTAAAGGCATAGACATAGATCATACCTTACCAACCAATCCAAATAAGGAACATGGAACTCTTATTTTGGTGCAGTTTCGATATAGGTCTGTTAAGAAACAGTGGATCTGATCTCGAAGGATTCCTATTAACAACTCTGACTTAGATATCAAATAGCAGCTTAAAATATTTTATCAATGAAAACCTCTTTCCGTATTACAAGTACATTTATTGGAAAGCTTAGAGATTGGTGCAGCAGCCAAAAGTCAAATTGCTTGGATGAGCAATGGAAACCTCTACATAAGACGGTGAAAATGACCAAAAAAGGAAAATTTTCTTGATTGAGGATCTGCTACAATATGGCCTTACTTAATTGATTAAAACCTCAATTTACATGATACTATTAATAACTAACAATGTAACAATAGTACCTAATGCAATCGCAATATTACACAATTCAAAATTTAAATCGTCTGTTATATTTGAATACAGATAAAAAACTTAAAATAATACATAGGAATGCCAGATAACTAGAAAATAAAATTACGCTCCTAAAAACACTTATATAATTAATTTGCACACCACTGTATGCAACATTCATTATTGAACTTGGTTTTCTATCAAACAAAATACTATTCAAATAAATGTTTTATAAGATTTTAATCTCAACAGAGGTATTTCAAGGGGAGCAGGAGTCAATAACCAAACACCAATATTACTCTTTAATTAAAGAGTTCGCATTTCTGTATTAAAATATTGAAATACGTAAAGTTCAAAATGAAATTTATATTATTACCACACATTACAGACCACCTAACTAAGATTACAGGGAATTTCTAATGGTATTAAATGACCTACTGTATTTGCAAACCTTACAAATCAAACAAAATTTATATTGGGATAATTTAATATTGATACTTCTTGTAATATCTCAATAACTAATCAATGTAACCAACCACTAACTACATCAGAGTTTATTAATGCAATTTCTTCCCCAAATAGAATCACTTCCAATACTAACACCATAATTTACTTATCTATAACTAATGCTCCAATTCAACTTACAACTACAGGAATATTACAACACGAATATCAGTGATCACTTACGAATATTTTCAATATACTGGAAGGGTAATCTATTCAAAATTCCACTTACGCTTCACAAAAGTCGACGCATAAATAAATTAAATCTTGATAACGTTAAAATACTTTTGAGTGCTTTAACATGGAAAGAACATTGAAATGTATAGATCTCCAAGCTTAGCTTACAATGGGTTTCACAGAACTATAAGAAATTTATCATGAAGCCTTTCCGATTATCTCAAACAAAACAAACGGAGAATGAAATTTCGTAAACCTTCACATCTCTTTAACCAAATAGACAAGAAAAATAGATTAACATATTCAAAATTTATTAAAACGAAATTACAAAGTGATCTTTACAAATCTGAAATATTTGTAAAATCTGCAAATGGCACTATTCAAATAGTAAAAGGAAGTATTATGCGTATATATCCGCTCAAAATTCTTCTAAATTGACTTGTAAACACTTGGATACTTTTCTTTTTAATCAAACTAGGGTCACATCTCCTGAAAACCTATACCACAACATGCAAACAAAACTAGCAGAAACACAACATATTGTAACCTATCTTAACCATCACATCAGAGCTATTCCACATGTTCTTAAAATCATTCAGCTAGATATACTTTACATATACAACATACAAATAAAGCATATCTTTCTAATACATTTTTAAAGAAATTATATATTCTGAACTTTTACTCATATTAAAACAAATTAAAAAAAAATACCGGTCCTGGCCATGATGACATTCACTGAACTACGGTAAAACAAATTGCCGAAATAAAACTAAAACAGTTATTAATAATGTCTAATTTGGTATTCCGCACAACAATTTTTCCGGATGTACTTAAGGTAAAAAAATTACTGCCAGATATACATCTACTGCCAGATGTAAATCAGGTTCAAGTACTGATGCTAATGTTTATCGTCCTAATGCAAAACTGTGTATATTTGATAATTTTTAGAAAAATTAGTATAAACAAGATTTAAAATGTAAAATTATAAGCGAAATTGATTATGGTTTCCAACCCTCCAAATCTACTGTAATTTCATTGCTTTATTCACAAAACGTTATTCAAAAACATTTCCCCTTAAAACTATGGCACTTGCAATCCTTTCACATCTAACAAAGGCTTTGACACAATAAATCATGAAATCCTCCTTCATAAATTTCATACTCTGGGAACAAAGAGAATGCTGCATACTCTACGTAGAAATTACTTAATAATATGATAACAATATATACAAATTAATCAATTTCATTCCACTTTACAGCAGTTGTGTTATTGGGTCCCACAGGGATCGAATTCGGTACCCTAATTCTTAATTTATATATTAGGCCTAATGATATGTTTAGCATAAAAACAGAAAACGATATCTTATGATATGCAGATGATACAACATTACGGCTTAGGGGACACAATATAAATTACATTATTAATAAAGCTTGCACTCACCCACAGCTATACTCAAATTGGCTAGCTACTGATAAACTCATAATTAACGCTTCTAAAACCAAAGCTATGATCTTATCCTGACAGAGTTCTGAATGTGGCCATACAATAAATATATTAACAGAAAATGAAGTACTTGATTTACCACAAGTTTTTTTTTTCGGGAGTGAATTAAATTCTTGATCTACGATGGACTAAACATATAGTTATTCTTTAGAATAAATTATAAAAAAGTATTGTCCTCATTAGTAGAGTGTTGAAACTCTCAGTTAAAAACGAATTATCTGGTATCACTCACTAATTCGGACTCACATTAACTGCTGCTTTTTATATTGGGGTCAACAACTAAAACAAATTTAATTACATTGCTGGCATTACAAAACAATAATGTTAGATTAATAGACCTAGATTCAAAAGGAAGTACTACTATGACTACACACATACATCCAGTTCACCCGAAAAATTTCCGAATACAAGAATACATCAAATTTTCTATTATAACCTTAGCAAAATCATGTTTCAGAGACTTCAGAACAATTTGCATATAGCTTTAATTGAAATTAATTGCGATAGATACAACTACCAAACAAGAAATAGATTACCACTTTACCCAATACAAACTTAAACCCAGATGATTAAACCAAAGTTTAAACTATGTTGGACCAATAAATAAACAAATACACTGCTCTTTCCACGTTCCAGAAACGCATAGTAACCGAAAAATTGTTATTTGGTCACCGCTGGGGAATTGAATCCACGGATCTCTCGATATCTAGCCGAGCGTGGTAGCCTTACACTATGGAACGTGGAAAGAGCGACGTATTTCTTTACGCCACGTATTTGGAGGATATTCTCTTTGGATCTCGCCCTTTGGATTTAACTGCTATAATTAATATAACCCAGTGCCGTTAATGCCCATTAGACGGAGACGTCTCAGCTGCTGAGCCCATCTTACGGATTTGTGATGTCAGAAGCTGACTTAAAAACACACATAGCACCGTGGATTGTTGGCCACTGTGGTATAAGGCTAAGGCGCTCGGCTAGATATCAAGAGATCCCTATATTCAATTTCTCGGCGGTGACCGAATAACAATTTTTCGGTTGCTATGTGTTTCTGGAACGTGGAAAGAACGATGTATTTTTCTATTTACTGACGCCACGTATTTAGAGCATTTTCACTATGCTGGACCAGCTTGTGGGAATTATGGCCTTTAGATTTAACAGATATTGATAACTAATACCTATTAAAAAGCACTTGAATTACCTACTGAGTTAAAAAATAAGAGATAACTTTATTAATTAAATCTAAATAATAATATTAATTATTTAGTAAAAATAATTCCCGTTAAGACTAAACGCACGTGACTCATACTTTTCAGGGAATTCCGGGCAATGTCAGGTTTCCTATGGGGCTATTTTCCTTGTTCCCTTTGCTGTTTAATAGCCTTTGTATACATAACGTTCTGTAATATTCGTATATTATGTAACAGCACAAATAAACAAATTGATTAAAAAATTAATTGTTTATATTGAGGATTTTAAAAATTATACAGCTGTGTCTGTAGAGAAAAAGATATGTAGAAAGAGATACCTTCTCTCTGGTCTTCTAAAATTAATCAAACAAATAAAATGCAACTTTTTAAGACAGAATGCAAGGTTGGAAGAACTCTCACATATTTTGTTGTGTAAATCCTGAACCTCATATTTCAGGAGAGCTTTCTTTCCTAAAGACATCGAAGTCCAATTTTAAAGATAATGCTTGCAGTTTATTATGAGTAAAATTATTTAAATTTACCTACCTCAAAGTATTAATTAAATGAAAGCACTTACCGCTTGTATTAACTTTAGCTTGTTATTAGATTCTCATTGGAAACAAATAAATGCATACATTGTTCACACAGTAAATATGAAATTCTAGTAACAAACAGTGATTTATTTCTACTCAGAATAAATATGATTCAAATATCAAAATTTATGTAAAAACAAAATTGAAAGAATTCGAAATTGCGAATTTTATCAAAAAACAATTACTCCGTACGTAAGATCAAAAGTATCTGGGAAACAATTTTGAGTGGTCGATTTACCGAAATATGTGAGAGTCATGCCCCATACAGGAATAAAATAATGCATGTGGCCTGGAAAACGCTACAGATGATCATGAACCGTAGAATGGGCCGTAAGGTAGAACTCAATGACTTTCAACGTGGCACGATCATAGGATGCCAACTTGGCAACAAGTCAGTACGGGAAATTTCTGTCCCGCTGCAACTACCCTTATGAACTGCAAGTGATGGTAATGTGAAGTGCAAACGCCGAGCACTAACGAGAGCCCAATTACGATATACATAATAGGTCAAGTCAAATGACGGATATCTATTGGCGAAGACGTGCTGCGAAAATATTGTTTCTTTCTCGGTTAAAGCACACTCCATTGAGTTCCAACATTCCAGTGGAGACGCTAGCACAAGAACGGTTTGTTAAAAGCTGAAGGAAATGGATTTTAATGGCCGTGAAGCCGCACACAATTATAACATCTAGAAGAATAATGTTCAGGCTCAGTTGAAGTAGTGTAAAGCTGGGCCTGAGCGTATTCTGGATAGTTAAAGCGCTTTCACTGGAATAAGGTATCACCTTTCACCATGTCGAGGAGGGGGTGGAATTGGCTAATTAATCTAGGTGTGGAAGTTGTCAGAAGGCTACATATACTTCAATGTTGAAGATGTTTCGTGGGCATTCGAGTGCTATACAGAAGTACTGCACCGCTGTTTTGTAACATTTTATAAAGCAACAACCTAATTTTCAGTTTCTAGGATCAAGCTTACACTTCTGTTGTCTTCAATTTTTATGAACGAATTCAACAGAATACCGTATATACTCGTGTATAGGTGGACCCCCGATTTTTATCTGAATATTTGCAGTTTTTATATATCCCGTTTATAAGTCGACCCCCCATTTTTATGTGAATATATGAAGTGTTTGCATATCTACCGACCTTGTGTATAAATTAAAAACAAAATATTTCCCGAGGATGCGCCCGCATGCGGAAATGTGAACCTACTATTTACTCTCGCAATGTTGCTTGCGGCAGTCTCCTGCAAAATGTGGGTGGAATTGAGGCAAAATTCTGAGAAGATAATAGGGCTCACCACCCTCGTTAGAGAGTTTTCAGAGGAAGATTACACACTTTAACAATATATGAATCCACTTTTGCACATAGCTTCCACACCCTCCCTCTTTGTCTCACTTTTTGCTTTTTGGAACGAGTTTTCTGCAGTTACTTCCTTCAAAGAGAGTAAAACATTGCTCCCACACAAAACGAATCGTGATGCATTTACCCAACGTCGTAAGGTACATCATTATTTAAAAAGAAGAAAAAAAAACATCCTGAAAGATATTTGAAAAGCGTAAATAGGTCTTGATGTAAACCTGATATTTTTTTATCCCATAAAAAATATGCATTCCGGAAAAATAAAGGGTTAACTTTTGAAGTTTTCAATGGATTTCTTCAAAATTTAAAATTAACCATTATTTTGATGTATTGTGGACACTGTAAAATTTTCAGGCAACTATTTAAAAAATTGAAGACAATTTGTTCTCTAAAATTTCCTTCCACTACCCTATGCAGCGTAGCAGCTGTCGGTCAACTTTTGAGCTGGAAGGGTGTGTTATTGACAGAGAGTTCGTTTATCTACTCCTCAGTTTCACCCCAGCCCCTCTCCACCGTGTTTATGACAAACAATCAGCTTTAGTGACAAAACAAAAAAAACCGCGATTAAGTAAAGATGCAATACTTTTTGCTTGCTCTTAATCTTCAGAAAATGTTACTGTTTGTTTGATTTTTAAAGCTGTGGCTCACTGAATTTAACAACAAATATTAGTAGGTTTTAAAACTAATGCACTTTTTAACTATCAGTGGCTATGTTATCCTGAGCAATCGGCCAAATTTAAACACTTTCGTTTTCGGGATGCATTGATCAAGTTACCTGGGTTCTGAAGATTGTCACCCCTCTCTTCTACGCCGTCGCTAAGCAGGGGCAGCGGTCTCCTTTTGCAATAGTCTGTTCTTTCCCTCTTCATTCCCCCCATCGAGAATTGAGCTCGGTCGTAGGTCACGCCACGGTTTAACTTAAGCTACTGGTTGACGCGTTCGCCTCTTTGCTCTGGGCGATTTATCAGCAGAGCAGTCAAAGCCATATCGACAGATCTAAAACGGACTTTGAGACATCCTTCCAAAATGTATTTTTATTAGTAAATAAAAAACGTCGTACATATAAAATCAAGAAAATTCTTAGCAATAAATTTCTTCTGTACCAGTAACATCCGGAAAATGACTAAATATACAACTGCAAATTAACCAATGGTGCAAAGGGCTAAGTATGCGCATTTCCATAAGGCATCAAAATTTTGGTTTCTACCTATCAGAAATAGTTTCCGTGTATAGTTCGACCCCCTAATTTCGACCTAAATATTTCATTAAAAAAACTCTACCTATACACGGGTATATGCGGTAGACTTTGTGCTTTGGCTTGCTCATACGGCTTTGAGGTGTTTCTTGTTTTTATGAAACCCAGCAAATAACAATGTTTTACTGAAATATAGATACTAAAAGCATGTACTGCGAATGGTGCGTCTTGCTGTAATTAAGTTATGTGATCACATGTTCGTCTTCTCCGAGGTGCCATTGACCCACAGTTCATGTTAAAGGATGATAACTCCCTCCGTATGATGGCTGTTGACGAGCTTTTGGAAATGAAGACATTCAGCTGGTAAATCAATCATCACGTTCATCCCGATCTAAACAACCTTGAAAAAGTGTGGCACGCTCTGAGGTGACGATTTGCAGTACCTCAACACACACAGGAGACTCCAACAGCTTGACACATCACGGTTGTCGGACGAATGGGCGATGTTACTGCAAGAACTCATCGGCAAACTAGTGAGAAGTATGGAAGGGCGGAACAGATCATAGACTGACGATAACGGTAATCAGTTTACCTACTGATGATCTCGACCTTCCTTAGTACCGTCTTTGGCAGTTATACATGCGTATCATGGCACACAACGTCCAATTCTGAATATAGTTCCACTAAATGCTATAGTATCAGCAGTTGCGTCCGTGTTACATAACCCACGTGACTACTCACATGACTTTGGAATGAAAGTCAAACAGGTTGACAGGACTTGGAGCTATGAATTTCAATAACTTGGAGGACTTTTAAATTCATATAGGGATCCCGAATAATTGAAAAAATAATCATCGTAATTAAATTGAAAATAGGAGGAACAGAAAATCGTCTTTCGAGAACATGAACATAATCAGTCGGATATCAGTGAGTGAACACACGCCTGACACATAGGAAACGACTTGTAAAACAAAGGCATGGTATTGCCCAATATGGCCCGGAAAATAGAATACTTATTCATCAAATAATACATTATGAAAAAAAACCAGCATTATCTCTTTACAAAAGTGCATTCATAAATAACGCTTCATGATTAATTGTACGATAAACTAGGTAGGAATAGGCATATACCCAATGTTGAGAAAATAGTGAGCACTCTATAATTATAGAAACTTATTTCATTTATAAAATTTTCGGCAATTGGGTCATAATGTACATTGGGGTGAATAAATTAAGGACGAGACGGTTTTTCGAATGTAACGTAGAGCAATCGTCTCAAATCATACCATAAGATCCCCAAGATGTAAGAATATATGACAAGGGAGCCAAAGGATACACGGCACTTTGTTGAAAAGGTAGCTTCGAGCACAACTGCAAAGAAACGTAGAGGTGACAGGCGGCTGTCAGGTAAAATCAAGTCTTTAATAGGGGATATGATCACCCCTGCTGGGTTGCAGGATTTACAACGTCTGTCCATGCTAAGGACAAGGTTGTCAAGGAGCTGTTGAGGCATCGCGACCCATTTCTCTTGTAGCGCCAATTGCAGCTGCGGAATTGTTGCTGGCGGCTGGTGACCTGCTGTCAAGCGTCTCCTGAGAAGGTCCCACACGTGTTCGATTGGATTTAGGTCCGAGGACTTTGCGGGCGAATCCATGTGTTGAATATCTTCACTCTCCAACAGCTCTGCGACAGCCACTGCACGATGAGGAGTAGTGTTGTCGTCCATGAAGGAGAATTCCGGACCCACTTCACTTCTAAACAGACGCACGTGAGGCAGGAGAACCTCGGTACAATAGCGGACACCAGTGACTGACCTTCCTTGGAAGATGTGGAGGTCAGTGTGTCTACCAAGCATTATAACCCCCCCCCCCAAACAAAAAACTCCGCCACCTCCAAACCGGTCTCTTTCGATGATGTTAGATTTGTGATTGCGTGTTACCTGCTCTCTCCAGATGTGTACAATAATACGTCCAGAATCGTTCGGAAGACTAAATCGGCTCTCATCCGTAAAGAGAACTCGACCCCATTGCTGATGTGTCGAGTTCTTCTGTTCCTGGCACCACAGAAACCGCCGTTTCTGATGAGCAGGCGTTAATGGCACCCACCACACTGGTCGTCGTGATAATAGACCATTTTGTGCAGCGTCCTGGCCACGTTAAAACGCGATAACGGAAGTCCAGTTGCTTGTTTCATGTGCCTTGCGATTTCTCCCGCTGTCTGCCGTCTGTCTCTTCTTGCCTGTAGGACAAAATACCGGTCGTCCGCCGCCTTGGTTGCTCGTGGACGACCACTGCTAAACTCTCGGACAGCTGTTCCTGTCGTTTGAAATGCTCTCCAAGCTCGTGAAACGATACTGTGAGCAATCCCGAACTCCTCGGCCACACTAGTCACACTTCGACCTTCTTCCAACTTCGCAATGACGCGACCTTGGGTAAAGTCTTCCAGATGTCGTCTACTGGATTGCCTGTCAGCCATATCACACGGTGGCAGCAACTCGACGTCGTTCAAACCAATGTACACCGTGCAATAGCTTTCAAAAAATTGCTGAGCGTACACCGCCCGTGTGCTTTATACCCTTCCGACACTCCCCTCCCCACCTAGGTCATGCTGCATATATGCGCATGTCCTACCGTACCGGACCCTAGTCTATCCCCTGAGTGGTCTTTCGGTTCGTTCCGCTGTTATGCTAATTTCTCCTCTTCGTCCTTACTTTTTGCACACCAATGTGTTATCATGAAGAAAATTAAACTCCACCGATCCTTCAAGGTTCTGAGAAATGTGTGGACTTCGGTATTTTTCTACTTTGTTGGAATCCGCAGATGGCGCGGTGGTGTCCGAAGGAATTATCTTGTGCGTACAATATCTTTGGTTTTACCGAGTTCGTATTCCGAATAGGTTGGCCTACCTGATGACTCTCCACTGGGCTACCTCGGAAGGAGTGGTTTCCTTTCGGCGCATGTCCCGCTGGCCACGATGTCGAAATGAAAGAGGTACTTTCAGAGTTCTCAGAGACCTGGAGGTTTTGAGTGTTAGTGGTTGTGCAACCGTAATGTGTATTTCGGGTTATAAGTGATAAAACATTTGAGTCGAGTGCATATTTTTACATATGGTGAGGCAAAACTAGTACAACAAAAGGTGTTTTTGTAGGGAGATCGTCGTGCGATATCACATCATCATATCCCACTCTTCCGGCTTTAATCGTGTAATTTATCGAAAGATAAGGTTTGGCGAAATAGTTTTTAAGTGGAGCATTGAAGGAGACTGTTACATGTGTGACTTTGATTTTTTTTTTCTTTCTTTAATTTTAAATTAGGTGTTCCGTTTCTCGGAATTTTTCTTACTTAAGTGTCATCTACGAAAAGGCAAATTGGTGGGTACATTCTGTGTTCAGTACAATATCATTGTGATTATTCATCAAATCAAAGGAGAGTAACCATTAATATTTATTAAAAAGCTCCACATGTGAGGTGGTAACCACATACATTCCAGGATGTATCGCCATTGAAATATTAAAAATATGAGCTCATTTTCCGTTGCCGAAACATCGGAAACTTTTCTGGCTCGTGACACAGAAAGTGATGTTCCGTTCAGTCGAAAATTAGAACTATACATATGAATATTTGAAAGAAAAATTATGTGGATTTGGGGAAAGTTTTGTATTCAGCTGTTGTTCGTTTATCTTATCAAGAAAGTGTTACGTTTCCTAAAAAAATATGTGAGGAATATACTAATGAAGATACTGCAGGAGCTCATACGTACCTGGGTAGTTTTCATAACATAATATCGTAGGTTGATTGTATGGTGGAACAATCTTTCTCATGAACAAGAATTGAAAATACGTGAAAATTGGGTATATTTGTGAAATGCAATGTGAAGCATGGTATCGTTTGCAAACTGGTAGTCAAGGAATTCGTTTAGGTAAAATGAGCGGCTGCATAGAAAGAGTTGTTGCGGAACTGTGCCCCTCATCGTTTGTGGACTGTACAAAATGTTACTGAGATAGCGGATTTGCTGTAGTGGCTCCAACATGTCATTTAACAGATGAACTCAGGAGGAAAGCGATTACAAGTTTAGAGGCTGAGCAAAGTCAGGAGAAATTCCCCTGATGTGTACACGTGAATCCTGTTGTGTTACACAAAGTGCCGGTCTATCTGTTTTTCAAATAATGTATTAGATTTTCGATGATACAGAGAAGGAAGTCCTAGGCTTCCACTTCATGTACAACTGAGAAAAAAAAACACGGCAAAAAAAAAATCATAAATCTGATAATGGAGACCAGTGAAAGTATCACAGATCTGAAAATTAATTATAAGAGTACGTAAATGAAAAAAACACCATACGGAGAAAACGTTTTAGATAATAATGATGAAAAGACATCAAGAAGATTTAATATTGCACTCCGACCTTATAACAAGGTGCGGACCAAACACAGCTTATCTGCGCTAGATGTGAACGAATGTTATCCCGTATAGTACGAACCAATATAATCGATATTGTATAAATTCTGCCACATCTCACAGAACATCGAACCCTGCTGTATCCCCGCAGGCTGCTGATAGTGCCCATATTTACCACGATTCACTGTTAACATCGCCTAGAATGGATACACAAACTTGAAAATCTGACCCTGAATGATTGGAAAAATGTCGCCTTGTACGATAACACTGGTTTTTATATTGTGCGTGGAAATCTTGGGGGCAATCATTCATGTACAGGAAACAACGACGTCTCCTACCCATGTAAGCATCCTGAGAGGACATAAGTGTTAAATTCTGCTTCTGATGTATTTGTAGCAAAATCTGGGCTTCTGAAAACTCGACTAATTTTTTTTTCTTGGACGGATGCCGCTCATATAGAAAAGCCTTTTGAGAATAGCTTCTTCCTAAAATACTGCATGATTTTCCCACCAGGAGACGTAAAGTCACATCTTGTTTCTGTCGATATCTCTGTTTCTAACAGTCCGGTCTGAAAAATGATTTCTGCGTTGGAGAGCATTTCTGGTGCGAAATGTTTCTCATATAAATTTATGTCTTTCTTAACGCACAAGTCTGCAACCAGAGAGCGTAAGCTAACGATTCCGTTTAGAGCAGTATCTGGGGGATTAAAAACCCGATTGTAAAACTTCTTTCTTCCGCCAGACACAATTGTTTTCCATACCGATTCCATTGACTTTAAATAGCTTTGATAAATTTAATTTCGTCAGAACGGATTCAAAAGACGTGCTTATTACACCGAAAATTCGGTGTCATCTTTCTTGTTTTATTTATTTAACGGAAGCTATAGGTGTCAGTACGGTTCCTTAATAGCTTTACTTCTTATTCGTCTGATGCTTTGACATTTATTCACCTCGCACTTCTATCTTCTTCAGTGTCCTGATTTTATATCACATCAGACTGATTGATACTCAAACCCTTAATATTATTATTATTTGGGGGTTTGACGACTACCGTGTGTAGCCCTGTGACATATCAGCAGTCAACCTCCCTGCTGTAGGGAAACTGGTTGATTTAAGGGGGAAGCCAGAGGTCAGTCTACCAATAGAAACACTAGATCCATTCCTCACCGTGTTTCGAATCCAGACAGATTACGGAGAAACGGTCAGAAGCCAGCAGTTTGACCACTACGCTACAGGAGTTTGCGCTTCTTAATAAACAGGTAAATCTTTGCACTTGGACCTCGGTCTTCATAATTTATGGCACAAACTTTCGCACTAAAATAATTATACGTATAGTTCTTTGATGTCATTTCTTACAGTGAGCAAATCTGAAAGAGTGAAACACCATGTTAATAAATGTATTCAAAAATATGCTAATAAAGGAAATGATGTCGAGAGATTTCATTTTTCATATCCAGGTGAATTTGAAATCCATGGTGTACTTTCAGTTTATATCGTTTGCTTTTTGTTTCTAATGACACTTCTGGTTTAATGTTATGGGTATTGTATATAGTGTTCTTTGGGTTTTACCTTTTCATATTCCTTATCTAAAAATATAATGCAGTGCAGACACTTCTATCAAATTTCAATTAAAGAACGTGGAATCATCTGGAGAACCTTCGTTTCCTCATTGATTTAAAAGAAGCACAGTTCAACAGGGGCTGACCGTATTTGTCCATTTAAGAGATACAAAGGAAAGGGAAAAGGAAAGGGTTTATACCGTTACCTTTTGAAACGTGAAGTAATGCAATATGAATTAAGTTTTGCCTAGGTGCTTAAACTTTGGATTCATAGTGGGTATTGAATGGTGCTGAAATATTTGGTAAAGGAACGCGGTCGGTTCGTGCATAACTACCCATTCAATTAGAAGAGTAAAGCTCTTATTATGAAATTGTGCGTTAACCCTGTGGATAAGTAAGCTATATATTTTCGAACAGGAAAGTTATCATGGGAAACTGTGATGTAAATGTCTGAAAAACTACAGGAGAAAATTAAAGTCACCATCTCATCCATAATATTATTGACACACTAGCTTACCAGTTTTAATTCGTGAGAATTCCGCATGAATTTCTTTAAGGTTAGCAATATATTTTATTAGATATATCTTCTTCTATTTCGCCTAGCGAAGATCCCAATATTCTCCACTCATGAATTGGCAAAATATGCGGTTTTAAACGGAGAAGAGAAATGCAATGGGTAGTTGACCGTGTAAAACAGGAACAGATATAATCAAAGATTAATTTTAATGAAACATGGCTGACCTGTATTATCAGTCGATCTATCCGATGCTTGACTTTCATGGGAGACCGCGGGTGATGCTTTTGGCCAGTACAATTTAGCAGATATTTCTGTAGTGCGTCTTTCATACACTCTTTTCTTTCGATTCTCGTTCTAACCTTCCTTGAGAAACATCAAATTTCTCGCAATTCTCTGTATCCTCAGGTAGCCTACAATAGCCTGCATTTATCGCAGTTTCGACTCAAAATTTACTCCACTGTTGTGGAGGTGCCGAACGGTATGTACAGTACCATAGCACATTCACTGTCGTAAAAGTAGTGGGCACTTGTATAATCTGCACTGCTTCAGATCATTAACGGGCCTTTTCTACTGAAATAAAAATCCCCCAATGAGGTAACTATTAAAATGTGTCTCGATTGGGGTCTCAGAAGTCCGTGTATCACTGTTTCAAGGGACGATGGGAACAAAGAGATTGGTACTGTGAAACTTAAAAAACCTTTCTAAACAATTCAACTAAATAGAAACGGCATCGAAAGTCAGTCACTGCTTAAAAACCAAATAACCACGAAATCAACTCTTGCACAGTTACATTATTAGGTTTTACCGCACCCGGCTTACTCCCCGGACATTGAACCTTCAGACATTCATCTTTTTTGCTCTATGCAATATGCCCTAGCCCAACAGTGTTTCACCACAGTTCCAGAGGGGGGGGGATTTCACTTTTGCATTCTTCAGCTCAAAAGCCGTGTCTTTCTATCACAGGCGCATTCATTTGTTGCCAGCAAAATTACAAAGGTCATTGATGCTAACGGCCAATATTTCGTTTAATAAAAGTGTACTGGTTTTCTGATTGTTCCTTTCTTTAAAATGGCAGGAAATTTTGCATATTCCTAAAACATCTTCACAGTTTGAGCTTAGCAGGGCAGCTTAGAAAACATGTTCTTCTAAATCCGGGGAAATTGCAACTCCTATGGTCATCCGTTTTTCAGCAGCAGTGAATTCCTTCCAACAGCTTTTGTTTCTAGTGCTAACGTTTCAAAAAATGCCACTGTCTAGTGCTGTTCCAGTTATGTTCAATGATGACACCAGTGTGTTTTTGAATTCCCAGTTGTTCAGTTGCATCTCGTTCTGTTTATCTGAACCACTGGCAATTATTGAGGGCGAAACTGCCAACCGTGACACTATATTACAAGATACAGCAGTTGCTGGAGCGATACAGTGGATTCTGTTCTCAGTCAAACGGTTCTGTTTTATCCTTTCTTTACTTTCCAGAATAAATTGCCTTCAGTGAAAGAAAGTATGACCATTTTGTGGGCACACCAACGGCATAAACATTTAATATCCCTTCAGGCATAGGCATACGTTGAACTGTAAAGGATTTGTTCATATATGTCTTAAAGTTTTACTGAGAATTGTGGTTTAGAAAATTAAATTTTAAACGCTGCCGCTCCCTATGCTCTTTAGAATGTTTAGGAGCTCATTGTATATTATTGCCGTTTAAATGTGTCATGATGCAGGATTATATGGTTTTTAGCTGCTGGACAAATTACCAAAAAATTATATTTCTGGAAAAAATAACTTGAAAGTGGATCGTTCTGTCACAAAACATAATGACTGCTTGCAATGTCAAAGGTTTTTCAAAACCATTTTGCCATATGCATTTCTAGTAGCTTCCCTTGACCTTTTCCCATGATGCCTGCACATTGTATTTTAGAAACACGGAAATCATGGTACAATCAGTGGTTTGGGCAATTTAAATTACCTTGGATATCCGCATAGTTCTGAATAATGTAGAGTGTTAAATAGATAAAGTGCAAACAAGGTTACTTTCGATGTACCGTAAACATTTTCTTACATTTGCTGCATCTCAGCAGAAGAAGTTTCCGTCAGAGAATAAACATTTTAAACTCTTAGCAGTAAGTTTGATCAGAAATTCGTACAGTTTTATTCCTTCCTACTGAAAATATTTCCTTTGGAAGGACGAATTTTCCCATTGAGACTTTTTTGCAAAATTGTCGAACTGGAAAGAATATGTATGGGAATGTTCATATCAACACCCAAAACACTACAACGAGGTTTGAGAGAAGAAAATTATTTTTAACATGCCAGTTTGATGCCTATTCATTATCTAGACAGTTTCATAAATGTGTATATAATGAATAAGCACTTGATTGGAAACTAAAAGCTTGTATTTTTGTTTGTCGTTATTGATCATTTAGCAGCACAGGTAGAGTGAAATTGTGTAGTCACGATCTTTCCAAAAATTTGCTGTAAGTTTTTTTTATCTTTTTTTTTTTTGCTGTTTCATAAAGAAGAACATGCAAATTGCGCCTTCGTTTGGCATCAAACCATATTTCTGTTACCCATGATTTTTATTATTAGACACAAACAGCGTGATGACAATGCAAACATTTCTCCGAAAACAACGGCGTGCCATAATTTAAGTCCTGGACAAATTATCACGTCTAGTCCAATTTTTGAGAAAGCATTATTCTGATAAATCCTAATATTTATCAGGTCGACACTTTCTGAGTGATGTATTAGTTGACTACACGCACCTGGGCCTTAACATTTATAGACAGGGCAAAATGTTAGCTGCCTTTCATATTGATTGATCGAATGTTTGCTGAATGTCCGAAGGTTTGCGTTCAGTAACACGCTCTGTGTCCTTAATAAATGCATCCTGAAATCTGAAATAATTTTTTAAAGAATTGTTCTTCAGTCTTCCAATTTGAAGCAATATAATTTAGCTACCCCAAGAAACAACCGAAGCAGCCAAGCCCCAGAGCTAGGTAGAAGAAGACTTCGACTTTTCAGATAAGCAAGTTTCAAGCACAGTCAGTTATGTTTGTAAAAAAAGAAAAAGATATAACTGTACTTTCTTCAGAATCGAAAGCGTTGTTAAGAAAAAGTGAGGGAATATTGCCATCTAACAGGGAGTAAAAACTTCACATTACCCTGGTTTAAACAACTGAACTAAACCAGAAGTCATCTTGAAAGAAATGTCGAATTTATGGTGAAGTTTGCATTCACGCTGATCGCATGACTTTATTAAGTAAATTTCCGCTTTTCCAAGCATCACAGAAAATGTATGGCCATGCAAAATTCAGTACAGGTTTTTTTTATTTCTGCATTTAAATTTTTTTTTCAGTAGAAATACTGCAAACAAAATAACTTTCAAGGGAAGGATGACGTTACGGAATCAACCAAACCCCGATTAAACATTACGTCGTAATATATTGCCTAACAGAAATAATACTGCTAATTTCCCTGAACATGACAATGCACAGAGTCATGTTCTGGGAAATTAGCTCGATAGCTGAGAGAATTTTTTTACTTTACACTAACAGTTATGCAGAAATTCTGTGATCACTTGTTTCTTTTATGTAAAACTGCTTTTGCAAAAAGGTAACTGGTAGTGCTGTGCCCGTCTGTTTGTCGTTGAAATAATGACTGAATGATTTGTCTGACACAAAATTTATTTTGGCCTGTGAAATATTAAACATGAAGACTCATATCACTATTTGTTTCATATTTTGCGGTAATGAGGTGCAATTTCAGAGGCAAATGACAGAAATATATTTTATACTTAACTTTTTCAGGAATGATATATTTTTGGAGCGATTTCCACGTCCAGCGAAGAAGATGTAGAACTCAGTTTTCATTTTAGTTTACGCACAGTTCTTAAAAAAACGTTTTACATATATGTATTCCTTACATCACCTTGACACTGCATCAAAATCCATTTGAAAACAAAATAAAACGAAACAACGTAGAATACAATAGACATATCTATATAAAACCCCGTTTGTTTGTGTGAAATTATATTTAAAGATCAAATACAAGGAAAAACTTGTATCTTCCGAGATTTCGCTCTCCGGCATTCTCAAGGGTTACAAACGTTTTAACAAGTCTGGCGAGTATAAACAAAAAATTTCAAAAAACTGGTGCTCGAAGACGTCGCATTTTGAATCTTGATGATCGAAGCACGGGGCGAAACCAGGGCTTCTTTTGTGTGGATAATCATTTCAACATGTTCATCCACGGGGACGGTTAAGTGCGGAAGCACGACCACTTTAAAGATCCAACTTAGAGTTCCTAGAAGGCCTCCTCGGAACAGCTGTGGTCTAAGCGATGGCTTCTGATCATTCGTCCAAAATATGTCTGTATTGAAATACCGATGAGGCATAGATGTTATGTTTGTCTTACAGCACTGGATGTCTAAATTCCCTGGAATCAGTTTCCCTAAATTAGGGACGAGCGACTGCTTATAGACAACTGAATTGCTCACATTGGCGGTTAAACCTCCAATCAAAAAAAAAAAGTTCACAAAAGCTGCTCAGGAACACTCTGGAATGATGTGTCCTCCAGATTTACAAAATAACTGAATTTAACGATAATGAATATTAATTCATTATCGTTTTGCTGATGATGTAGTTCACACTTGGACACAAGACGGCAATAATTATCATCACTTTATTGTGGTCATTTCAAAGTCCCAGATTATCTGTTTTAAACCGCGAATCTATGTTCGTAGCAAATGTTAAACAAAATCGCAGCGATTTTCGAAGAATGCCGACTCCAGGTTCGAATCCTGAAAACAGCAAAATGACATCTCAGTAAGGAAAGAAAACAGATTATGGAACTGAGAAAATGAGTTGGTATTGTAACAAGAAATTGAGTCAAAATTTTGACAACAGTGAAACATTTCTACTCAAATCCATATAGAAGTGATGATACATCTATTCCGCACATTTCGAAGGGTACCAGTACCAAAGTCCTCCCTACAGAAGTTACACATGCAATTAAGAAAATGAAACGGGGAAGAGCTCCAGCAGAAAACGAAATTACGACGGATACCAAACAAGATGCAAGTGGAGAAATTGAAACTACACTCGCCCAAGTTTTCACTAGATGTCTCGATGACCGAAAGACCACTTAGGATTGAAAAATGCTTCAATGATCCTACTGCATAGAAAAATGAGACATTGAGAACCTCAAGAACTACAGGCCCATCAACCTCCTATCAGTGATTTATGAAATATTTACTAAGGTTCTTTCACGTCGCTCGAAGATAACATTGGCCATTGCTCAACCAAAAGAACAAGTTGGATTCAGGAGCGGCTACAGCATTATTGGTCATACATAATGCTGTAGCCACTCCTGAATCCAGCTTGTAATGCATCTATGAAAATATATCCATGTAATTAGAGAAATAATTGAAAGCACAATGGAATATGAGCTTCTATTATGTATCGCTTTTATCGATTATGCAAACACATTTGATCACGTGAAACCATAAGCGGTTACAGTGGCTTTGAAAACCTACCTTATTGAAGATGCATACATTAGTAATACTGTATTAATAACATCTAAGAAAATATAACTGCAAAATTTCGGCTATTTGAGGATATAAGATTTGCACCAATGAGAATCGGAGAGGGAGTGAGAGAAGGTGATACCATATCTCCCAAACTCTTTAATACCACATTGTTTAAAACGTCTTTCAATCATTGAATAGGAAAAACAAGTGGTATCAAAATTATTGGAGATTATTTAATTCATTATCGCTTTGCTGATGATGTAGTCAGTTTTGCAACTACCCCTTCAGAGCTGCAGTGTATGATTCAGGAACTTGCTGACAAGAGTGAAGATCTGGGATTCGAATTGAACTTTCACAACACGAAACTGATGTACAAAGCTTTTTCAAGAAATGAAAGTTTTGTGCTCGACGGGGGGAAGGTTGAGGTTGCAGATACTTACATTTAACTTGGACAACAGAAATCAAGTAAGGGTTCCATTGACGAGGAAATGAATCGACGTATAAATCTTAGCTGGACAGGTTTTGGAAGAAACAACACAATTTTTTGAAATAATAAAAATATTCCATTATATTTTAAAAGAAAAGTAGTTTATCAATGAATATTTCAGTGCTTATGAGTGTTTGACAAATACATGTTGTAAAATTATTTTGTTACAAGTGAAGCACAGTGTAAGTTAATAATAATATTGCAAAAAGAAAGATATCTTATTCAATAAAAATTCTATTGATACACAGATTTTTTTAAAAAGTGAAGGTAATAGGACGACAACTTTCAGCTTTGGTAAAAACCATAACTGCTACGGACCTGTAGGATAACTAAAGAAATTTATACTATCATATTCGAAAATAAAATTATAAAAATAATATTTTTTTTGATAATTTACCTATGTCATTAGTCAAATTCAATTTTGAAGAGGTTTATTCCTCCAATTAAAATAAGGCGTTGAAACTCAGCTACAGGTAAAACCAGCTTTTATCCAATAATCTATTTCCAGAACATATTTGACAGATGGAGTGTGCCATTCTTGTAAATCGTAAACACTGGAAACTGTTCACCGAAGAGTGTCCATGCGCTGTCAATTGGCATATCTTCCTATGTTCGATTTTCATTAAAAGACGGAAGTCAACTTTCTTCCGAAACAATGATCTGGTTTCAATCTGCTTCCGATATTCCTTCTCCCCAGGCAAAAATCTTGTATCGAAGGCTTTGTGACTATTTTATGTGTATCTAAATTTGTAAGAGAATTCAAATGTTCAACTTAAATTGCCCCAAGTGATATTACGTTTTCTACATCTTAAAATTACTTTAAAATATACCTGTCCTTAAGTTTGGAATGCGGATTTGTAACAACGCGTAAAAACAAAATGTCATGGGAAGCTTCCAGGAACATGAATGTTGATACAACGTTTTATGCATTAGTATTTTAAATAATTAAAGGTAACGAATTTTGTGGAGAGCTAAATTTTAAACATTACCGATGAAAATGACAATAAAAAAATCGCGCGTACGCTGAAACTTGCTGTCGCCCACATGGATTAGCTTTAAAATGTTTGTTACGGTTGTTGAATATTCTTCAGGAATTTGTATGAAAGAAGTATAAAAGAGAACCTTTTCCACGATTAACCATAAAAATGAAATAATAAAAAGTGACAGAACTCGGCACGTTGCTACGAGACCTATGTATATTTATTTAAAATGAATATGCATGTCGCAAGAAGATGGTGCGTATTGATTAAGCAGTCATGCGCATAGCTTGTCCAAAACTTTTGCTACATTAAACTCATTTGTTCGTATAAAAACAAAATTGAACTAAGAATCAAAAAATTCCATTTTATAGATCAAACAGCTATTTAGATTTTAACGCATTGATTTTTTATCAAATTGGGACAAACGATCACAAAACGTTTTCTATCAGTATTCAGGAACAGGGTTTTCTATAATCTTAAAGCCACGGCTCCAAATATAATATTGGCCAATAAACCAGATATGGCCGCCCCGGTGGCGCAGTGGTCTAAGGCGTTGGCCTCTGATCATTCGTCCGTAAGGGGTCCGGGTTCGAATCCCGGTGAGGCATGGATGTTGTGTTTGTCTTACGGCACTGGGTCTCTCCCTTCCCTGGAACCAGTGACCCTAAATTAGGGACGGGCGACTGCTTATAGCCCATTGAGTTGCTCACGGTGGTCGTTAAACCTCCAATAAAAAAAAACAAAAAAAACAGATATGTTCTCAAGCTGAAGCTGCCAAAGAATGAAATGTATTTTCCGTGGATAATGGCCAAATGTCGTTAACAAGCTGACGTCTAGTCAGATCACAAATTTTGTAAACCTAAGATCATGGCCGCAGATATTTAATCCTTTTCTCGTGTCCCGGCACGTATTGTATATATTCACAGATGATGCGGATGCCAGTGACTTACCCATTACTATTTTCTATTGTAAATATTTCTTTAATCCTTACGAAAATAATGCACAAGTACTTGCACATCTATCACCACCCAAGAAATTGAGACATTGAAGCACTTAAAAATTTTATTGGATTGTAAAATTTCCCAAACTTTTATCTGGGAACCACTCACTTGGATTAGAAATACACAAGGGGCTAAGTGCTGTAGTTAACAAATTGCTTAATGAATATTAATTCCTTAACGAAATAAGCAATTCAAAAGTAAAATGCGCAAAACGATATGTGGGTCTCTCCTCAGTCGCAACAATGTTGAAAATGCAAGTACTTTAAGTAACAATTGTGCGAATATTGAGAGGGATTCTTCAAACAAAACAAATGACACTACCTTGACACTACTACACAACATCAACTCACGCTATTTAAATGAAAGTTGTATCACAGATACTTCATGTTGCAGGATATAGCTGATTACATTTGTAGAGCTAGGTATACATGATAGTTTGGTTCAAAATACAGTGTCGTGTGAAGCCACCTCGTGAAAATGTAAATCTTCTACACGGCATTTATTTGAATGGAAGAGGTTTCCTCTTCGATATATTCCCACGCCGTGAATGAGTTCATGGAAGACCGTCTCTGATCATCCAGTGTTTGCGCTACTGATCAGGGTTGATTTTATCCCTTAGGGGACGAGAGGTTTCCTATACCTGTTCACGAAAGTGCAACGAAAGATACTATTTATTGCATTTGATGTATTGGCCTGGTACACTAATTCTTTTGAAACAATATAACCCTATATAGGTAGATCGTACAGACTTAATGTGATGCCTACAGAGTAACTGGTCCACCAATGTTTTTGCCGCATATGTGCTGTAACACGCAGAGTCACTCAGTCCTTTAGATCACGGAGGCATTTAAAATGTATCTCACTCATACTTATTGCACCACTCTCCATTATTCTGTGACGTTCCTGTGTGCAAATGACCTACATTACACGGAATCCCCACGATTTTCTAGAGGGTAGTTATACCAGTGAGAGAACTACTGCGGAATGCTCTTCTAATAGTGGTTTGGTTAGCCCTGCTCAATACGGAGAGGCATTTTAGTACTGGAAGAATACGTTACCTTGTATGTGAAAGATGAATATGCACTGCCGTAGATGGTCTGCAAGTTCACGTAGCATGAACCGAACAGGCATGCATCGCGACGTACGAAAAGTCCCAACATGTGCCAGCTGAACACACCGCGGACCATAACCTAACATCCTTCAGCCTGATTTGCTCGTTGTTTAAATGTCGAGTCCATTGCGTCACGCAGTTTCCTTCACGACAACAATATACCTTCTGTGCGAAATAAATGGAGACGGGACACATTCAACCAGGGGGAACCAGCTCCAGTCACTCAAGGTCCATTGCAGGTGTTGATATTTCATACACATTCGAATAAAGAGCCTAGTCATACAAAAAAAATCAAGTATGGCATATGGATGGGAAGCATCTGTTTAAATTGTAGCGTATTCCACAAGTACATGCATTTATCTGAAAGAGTGAACAAAGGATTTCGGGATATCTATAAACCACATAATTTTGCATCGTCAAACATTATTACTTGGAAAAGAACCTTGCAATTTATTCGATATTTTAAGTCCTAAAAGAAACCTAAATTACTTTTAATGTTTTTCCTCTGAATATAAACGGGACACAGATTGAACTTGAATAAAAGAGGGGCTCTTTACATTATCGTTAAACTATGAAATTTTTCATTCTTTTTTCAAATGCAATAAGGACAATGGGGTAAGACGTAATGTGTTTTTCATTTAAACTGAGTATCCAAGGAAATATAGATAGTGCCTGACACCACTTTCAGAAATGAAAATTTAGGATAAGGTTTCAACGTTAGCAAATGGAATATTTGGATTTCCGCTTCGATGAATTTGTTTTCAGTGGGATCGTAAAGTCGGAAGTCCATCAGTTTTTCACACTTACGCGGTGAAGGATGTCTTAAGTGTGATATTGTTTTGCCCTACGTTATGTTTTCAACTGTCAGAAATTACCTTCCGGTTCAGATAAAATGATATTTCTAATAGCATTGGATTCATTTCTATTTTTCAATATGTTTTGCTTTGGAAATAACCAGAGCATAATTTTCGTGATAGAAAAGGTACAGGAGCGACTGGAATTTTTATACGTTTTATATCTTTTTCCATCTTTATGGGTCAATCCAGTTAGTGAAGGTGGTCCTCCGAATCCCGTGCTGGAAAATTTTTCTATATAGAACAGAAAATTTTACGGTATGTCAGATAGATGAAATCATGACCAGTAGTTGTCACATCTTTTCTGCTTTCCGCAAAAGCTTCTTCATTAAAACTAATTAAAATGTGAATTGTATTAAAAAAAAACACCTCGAAATGAGAGGGAAAAGATACTGCATGCTGCAAAGCTTTTTGCTGTATCAAACTGATGTCATAATTTCCGATTCCACTGACCTGCTAATTGGGGTCAGCGGGAATTTTCAACAGTCGATATACATTATTTCATTGTGAAAATGCAGTGGTAAGCAATGTAAAAGGGTAAATGCACTTGTCTTAATTGAGACAGGCTTCGTAGAATGGTATACAAAAATATGAAGCTAGATGTCAGAAAAATCAGCCGTTTGTTCGGGTAATTATGCGTGAAGGTAGATGTATTACCAAACGTTTTATTCAAATGAAACGAATCTTCAAAAACAACTTTACCTATAAATTTGACATTTTTGTTTGAGTGCCTTTTATCAACTAAAGCAAAACTAATTGCAAACACATTTTTAACAATGTACAACGAGGCATTCAGTCATTAAAATAAAATTATTGGCACCCAACAATTCTAAACTTTACATGCAAATATAAGATACAACAGGTGTTTTTGATATTGTAGAAATAATTTATTTAAATGTACGAAATTAAAAATTTAAATGAATGCTATTGCATACGGTGCCCCATGTCATATCCATATACTGAAACTTTCTCAAACACTTCTTTCGTCCTAAAAGCACAAAGTGACACAGCAAAGTAAAAAGTGTGAAGAAACCAGCATTTGATTGTTTTTATACAATATATGTCGATAATAATAAATTGAAAATAATTTTGAAATGAGTGTGAAATTGTTGAAAAATTGCACTGTATAAAATAATTTATTTGCAATTGTTCCTCATTCGCGTAATATTTTTTCTGGTTGGGATTCTTGTGACCAATAAAGTTTACACGCAATTTCCCTTGAAAAACTTTCGATTTGAAGGTGGACGTTACATAATACAGGTTATATCACCTAGATAGGAAAATATTATTCAGCAATTGACTGCTACAGGGAAACCCAATGTTTACTCTCCGTTATTATAAATATTCAAAATATATTGCAATCATTTAACCATCTGTACTTGTATGAAACCATACTGCAAAACACATTGTTCAGCTCTGTTCACGGCTAATAACATTTGCTAGTGCGTAGAGTACATATGCAGCAATGTATCTCATGGTTCGGGTTTTTGTAGAGGACATGGAGGTGGTTCATGTGAGATAATCATTCGGTGCAGTGAAAACCAGGACATCCAGGTTGCATCTTAAATGGTAAACCCAGGCTTCAGCTTTAGTCGTTTTTGTCGTATTAAAAATGAACATGCACTGAACACATAGTAGTTGGCTTTAAACTCATTTTACATCGATAGAAAGCTTTTTCTTAATCGCAAACACACTATACGTCGAAAAAAATTGTTGTACCCAGAAGGAAGCGACAGACAGGAATGAAATTTAGTGGATAGGTTTGACATTGTGAGACATGCAAATTAATCAAGTATCACGTTCGGCCGGGCATGTGACACAAACAAGGAGGGATCGTAGCGCTGTGTCTGACCGACAATAAAAGGTCGTCCCGTATCGTGTGTTTGCAATTATGAATCATGCTGTTGTGTTGCTTGCATCGCTTTAAGTGAAGTATGCCTCGCAGAAAAAACTCGGAAGCAATTAGAGCAGCTGGAGGAGTTTGAGAGGGGCTGCATCATCAGGCTTCCGAAAGCGGGATGATCTCTTCGCCGTATTGCGCGCCATACCGGTCGTGCGGATATCACCATAGCACGCTGTTGGTGGCAATGGATAGAACAAGGCACGTTGCAGAAACAGGGAGGTTCTGGGAGACCTAGAAGAACCACGGTGAGAGACAACGGTCGGATTGTCCGACATGCGCGCAGTGATCCAACAGCCGCGATTGCGGATATTAAGCGAGCAGTGGTGCTCTCTATGCATCGACCGATTAGTGCCAGCACCATTGGCCGACGGCTGAACGACGTAGGGATACACGCACGCAGACCGATACAACGACTACATGATGGCATCGTCGTCTAAGGTTGTCATGGTGTCGTGCCAGACTGTCATCGAGCCACTGAGAATGGCAGCATGTGATCTTCAGTTACAAGTCCCGCTCTTGTCTTGGAGGAGACGACCACTGAATCAATGTCAGGCCCACAGAGGTTTGCTGATTTGTTCAATAACTACGTTGTGGAGTTACCTGGAAAACCTGTATCGGGTTCAAACTCAACTGCTCGGGGCTTTCGTGATTATCTTGCGGATAATAGCCCTTCTTCATTCTATTTCACTTCTGTTGCAGGTGATCTTGCTCGATTTTTAAATGGATTAAAGCCTTCGGGCGGGCCGTGATCCAGATGGTGTTCACAATAAGATTGTCAGATTTGTCTCCTCGCGACTATTTTGTTCCGCTGACCTATATTTTTAATAATATTGCTTTAACTGGGATTATCCCCCCCACCCTTGACTTTTAGCCGAATTACTGTATTTTATAAAAAGGGATCGGAAACAGATATGGCAAATTATCGGCCGATTGCAAATATTTCGGTATTTGCAAAAATTTGGGAGAGACTAATATTAAATGAATTGAATTCATTCTTGAATAGAAATGTGATTTTATGTCCCAACCAGCATGGTTTTCGTAAAGGTTTTTCAACGGAGACTGCTGTTTTCGACGTTTTGAATTTCTTACATGCCAGTTTGGATTCTGAGGACTCTTTTGTCGGACATTTCTTTGATCTTTCAAGAGCATTTGATACAGTTAGTCTCGATGTTTTATTGATTAAGTTAGAGAGGATTGAGATAAGGGGTGCTGCATTGAAGGTGTTTCGGAGCTATTTGATGGGCAGGAGACAGTACGTTCAGATCAATGGATACTGCTCTGAAGTAAGACCAGTTTCTTATAGAGTCCCTAAGGGCTAAGTATTGGGGCCTATTTTGTTCCTTACCTATATAAACGATATGTTTCAGGTCCCGGCTAAAGCTCATATGGTAATGTTTGCTGATGGTGCCAGTTTCTTTTTAGGGGAGACTCCTTGGATGAAACTAATTCCTCGAGAAAATCACGAAATTGTGAAGTTTATTCGTTGGTTTCCATGTACATTTCTTACATTGAATGTCGCTAAGACGGGTTGTGTTCTATTTTCGTGTACTGTTATGCGCCTTACAACTGATTTGTGGAGCGATGTCGGAAGGGATGCTTTCTTCTATATCATCATCATCATCATTGTCAACCATTATCAATCCACTGCTGGACGAAGGTCTCCCCAAGTTTCCTCCACAACGGTGTGTCTTGTGCCAGTCTCCTCCATGTCACCCCTGCATACTTTCGAATTTCATCCACCCATCTCCCATGTGGTCTTCTTCTGGGTCTTTTCCTGTCCCTTGGGATCCAATCTAAAATTTCGGCTGTCCATCGATGATCTGTCCTTCTGGCAGTATGTCCAGCCCATTGCCATTTCAGGGATTTAACTCTGATCATGATGTCTTCCACTCTTGTCATTTTTCGGATCCACGAGTTCCTCTTCTTATCTCTCCTGGTTACACCAAGTATGCACCTCTCCATGCTTCTTTGAGTTGTCTGCAGCCTTTGTATGTCTCTTTTAGTTAAGGTCCACGTCTCTGCACCATACGTAAGCACTGGAAGGATGCATTGATCAAACACTTTTCTTTTAAGACATAATGGCATATTGCTCTTGAAAATTATGCTGTTTCTTCCAAAAGCTCTCCAGGCAAGTTTTGTACGCCGATTAATTTCTTCATCAATGTGACCCTCACTTGATATCTGCTGTCCAAGATAAACGTACGTATCTGTTATCTCAAGCTTTTCTCCATCAATCGATAAATCTTCATTTCTTGTAAAAGCATTGAACATCACTTTTGTCTTCTGAAAGTTCATTTTTAATCCCACTTCTTTACTCTTGTCAGCAAGTTCCTGGATCATACTCTGCAGCTCTGATGGGCTAGTTGCAAAAATGACTACGTCATCAGCAAAACGAAGGTGGGTTAGATAATCTCCATTAATCTTTATCCCCTTGTTTTCCCAGCTCAGTGACTGAAAAACACCCTCCAATGTGGCATTAAAGAGCTTCGGAGATATGGTGTCACCTTGTCTCACTCCCTTTCCAATTTTTATGTGTGTTGTATTTTCAAACAGCCTAATCTTTGCACTTGCATTTTCATAGATGTTATTAATAATATTAATGTATGCATCTTCAATACCGCAGGTTTTCAGAGCCATTGTAACTGCTGATGGTTTCACCGAATCAAAGGCTTTTTCATAATCGATAAAAGCCATGCACAATGGAAGTTCATATTCCCTCGCTCTTTCAATTAGTTCTCTCAGCACATGGATATGATCTATTGTGCTGTAGCCACTCCTGAATCCAGCTTGTTCTCTCGGTTGAGCCATGTCCAGTGTTACCTTCAAGCGGTGTGAAAGAACTTTAGTGAAGATTTTATAAACTACTGATAGGAGGCTGATAGGTCTGTAGTTTCCGAGATCCTCAATGTCACCTTTCTTATGTAGCAGGATCATTGTAGCGGTGTTCCAATCCTCAGGAATCTTTCCTTCATTAAGGCATCGAGTGAAAATTTGGGCGAGTACTGTTTCGATTTCTCCACTTGCTTCTTGTATGATGTCTACAGTAATTCCATCTTCTCCTGGAGCTTTCCCCCGCTTCATGTTCTTGATTGCATGTGCAACTTCTGCTGGAAGGACTGGAGGAACTCTGGTACTGGTATCTTTCATGATGTCTGGAGTGCATGTATCATCCCTTTCATGTATCATCCCTTTCTTCTATATACTCAGCACTTTACCCCAGACAATACTTGCTATTTCTGATGTAGCAGAATCATAATTTGCACCTTCCTTCCGAAGAGTATTCCTCCCAAGGTAGTAATGGCGCATTACATTCGTACGTAGGCAACACATTTTAATGCATCTTCTTATAACTCCCGATGATAGGACAATCAACTTAATTTTTTGTTTCAGCCGTCTTAAGTAGTTGAACGAAATAACGAAAATGCTGGTACCCTCCAATAAACATTACTAGGAGTGAAAGAAACTGTTGCATCATTGTGAGGCAAACGCGCCAACACCCTCTCCCAAAAGGATCTGCGCTATTGTTATGATATGCCTCAGTGAGTTCACAAAGAGAGCTGCGCTGTGATTGAGCGGGTGGGGTGAAGAAAGTACCGAAAAAATAGGTGAGTGCACGGCCGCAAGCTGTGCATCTGAAAATAATCCCGAGGTTTCCAGAAAGTATGAGAGGGGGATTGTTAATGTTAAGCTCGAATCGGTAACGGTTAAGGCTGCTGCCGAACTTCATGCTTACGCAACTTATCTTGCCATTTTTGGTGAAATATTTCATACTTTAATTAAGGGATCTGGGGCAGCCTAAGAAATTAACTCACGACTGCTGAATTTTTACCCGAGTTTATATACTGAAAGGTGACATTAAATAGCATGGTGACACGGTATTTTTTTATATTTACAAAAAGGAGAAAGCAGGTATTTTTAAATCATTTTTCCCTATGACTTTCACATTTCGAGGTTTTTGGGGAAGCATAAGATATCGAATAATGGCATCCATATTTTGGGGATCATTTCAGTAATAAAAGCGCAACTATTGCACATGGTGAAGTTTCAAATTAAGAAAAATTGTTTTTCGCTCCACCCTACTCTCCACATTCCTGTGAACGGCTTCCAGCACTTTATTGAGTCATTCCCAGGTCGTCTAGTTGCTGTCCACGCTGCACACCGCGGTTACTCTGGATATTAGCTGGTGGTCACAATAATGTGATTCGACCGTGTGTATGAATTAGTTTCAATTTTGAAATACAATACATTTCTGAAGTCTCTTTTCTTCAACTCGTCGTTCTGATTTTTTTTTCATCAAACTTTCACCAAGTTGTTTCACAAAAGTAAATCTGGTAAGCTTTTTTTACTTCGGGAAAGGTTTCACTCTGTATATTGCATTCACATTATCTGCATAGATGCCCTACACTCCTTGAAAATAACTTGCACTATAAACCTGTGTGAAAAGTATTTACGCAATAAGTAAAATATATTGAATTTCAGTGAGACTGTGCCAACTTTTTCCAAACGTTTCGCATTACTGTAGTCATTTTGACCTGCATCGTCTCTTAATTGTTGCGAATACTTTGAGTAATTATCTTTTACGTAAAACCCGCTACTGAATCTCGAAAAATATTGAACAACACGAGTGCTCCCAATAAAAGCACAAGCGATTCTTCATCAATTTAGATTGTTTCTCATTTAATGAAATATACAAGGTGGAAATGAGATTTTGCTAACATATCTGCTAGCTTAAGTAACTCAATGAAGAAATTAGACACAACAGCATTTCTATTGTGTTATGCGGTTAAAGAAGTGCAGGATATTAAAGCGAAACCTAACATGCTTTCGGATTTTAAAAAAGAGAGACATAAGAATTAAATTAATATGTGAATTGGGAAAAAAATTGCAATGCATTTCAAATTATGGATATAATTGCCGAAATTTTGGAAGGACAATTTAGACGCGAAATAGACTGTTTCAATTTCCGTCATACTCTACCCGAAAAATATAGACAATTGGCTTGTTCATATGTGGAACTATCGTTTTCTCGATATCTGTCATTGATTCGTAACGATAGGCTCAGATTTGCGATGGAAAATGTGTCGATGATATTTGTTGTCCACTCCAGGTCGGAAATGATTTTTCCATCAAATCTATAGTTGTGATTACTAAGTCAGTACTAGCATTATGGTTTTGTGATAGAAGTAACTACTTTCATTATCGCTGAAGAAAACGTATTTCTTTTAATTTTTAGCAAATGCTTTTAAAAATATTCTGGCACATAAAGAGTTTTTTTTTTAGTTTTAGCACATAAAAATCAGTTTCTTAATCATAATGAGTAAAATCAGAGAGAGAAAAAATGCTCTGAACGATTAATAATAAATTAATGTGTAACGGATTCCCTTATTCAGTTACGAAGATTGTGCAGTGCTTGACACGACGGAATATGGCTTGCAGCGATTCTTTCTGTTTAAAATTCCTTACCATGCAAGGGACTTTACTTTTAGTGCTGTTCAAGACGAAAAGTTTTACCTAATCTCTTAAGCTAGGAAATAAAATTGAGCAGATATGTTATATTAATTTATAATTATTTATTTGAACAATTTGTTTAAAGTTAGAGCTAAAGGTAACTGCGACCTCGAAATTTTAAATTGTATCCCACTGCTTTCAGCCTTAGTTAATATTTTTATATGATAAGTAAGGCACCAATGAAGTGTCAAACTGTGCCACTAAATGTACGAAATGTAGAGCTTAATATATCTTACAGAGCCAAATTCTATCTTCGTAACTCTTATGTGTCATTGAACCGTGATATCAAAACAAATGATATATCGACAATATATAGATCATGCAAAATGCATCTAACAAGAGATCTCGACTGAACTGGTAGAATAAAAATCGTACCTTTAGCTCAGACGAGAGGACCGGTGTTCGTTTTACTGAAGAGAACAGATTCAGTTTACAAACGGATTCTCTTCAGCATACCATTTGGAGAGCAGAAGGCAACCGCAACGATCCTGCTAAGATCCCCGGATGAGTTCCATTGGAGGCCGTGGTGCGCTCATTTGAGTTTATATCATGTTCAAAGATTGCATATTATTGCACGATTTAGGAGGATGACTTCACAAGCGGTTGAATAATGGCCTCAACAAAGACAAAATCATATACCCAATGTCAGACTTTATTGGTAAGCAGTTGGTCCTGAGTCATTTTTAATGGGTGATAATGCTCATTTGCACAGGTTTTAACATGTCGACGATTTTTGCACAGTGTATATTGTCGGCATATGAATTGGCCTGCCAGGTCTCTGGACGTCAATCCTATATAGTGTGGGTGTGATGCTTTGGGACGATACGTATATCCTCATCAAATCCCTGCCAGAACCCTTTCCAAGCTACGAATCACTCACGTCGAGGAATGCAACTTTTTGTCTCCAGATGCCTTCAAAGACCTGATGAAAGGTATGAGTTGTTGTTTTGAGAGCTGCCTGTCCGTACAAGGTGACCATATTCCTTTTTAAGACATTTAAAGTTTCATTCTTTCATTTTGACTTAGGGATATTTACGTGTGTGCGCGTTTATACGTAAAATGTGTATATATTTACCTGTTTTTACAAAATGTTTTTTACCCTTATGAATGTGTCTTTTTACATGCCAACCGTCTGCATCTGCTCATACGTTTTTCTCCTTTTTATCCCTGCGAATGGCTGCCCGATTTTAATTTTAGACAGCACTGTCAGTGCGCAAGTGGAACTTTTGAAGTTCTTTTAAGATACTAGCATGGTGTGTTATTCATGGAAGTGCATTCTTACCTCCATTTCACTACTGAAAGAACCAATTCATCAAACCTGAAAAATGATTTTTTTCATTATATTCATTGTGAAAAGCGGCCACAAGATTTATCGACATTTATTTATTATAGGTTTTAACTCTTACAAAAATTAACATATTACATATAAGAGTCATATTTTACGTTGATTAGATGAATCATAAGTGTTATACAGAAGACAAAATAAAGCACACTGAAAAAATAAATGCACCGAAGTTTGCAAGTAAAGGCGTTAAGGACATCATTCGGGTGGCAAACGAAGTAGCTTAAAGAATAGAACAGGAAGATAAATATATTTCGCTTTCTTCCAGCATTACAAAGCCGTTTAATAATATACACACAACAATGTTAAAGGAATATTTCCGTTTTCTCTTATGTATTGCTGACGTGGAACATTACAAAATTTGAATCTATTCACCAATTCGCTTTATAACAGGCCTAACGTTTAAATAGTTATCAGTGGCAACGTCTGAGTGACATTTTCTTTCAAAAATGCTGTTTGATAACCAGGCATTTTAGATGTGGGGACGTGTATTTCTATCGCGATCATGATTGATTTCTTAATACGATCTTCAGAATTAACAAATAGAAAATATTTCGAAATCAAGCTATGGCTCCAACGTCACGTTTCCCTACAAATATTTCTATTTTAACATTCGCTTAAACAAGCGTTTCAAAAATGATCCACAACTTGGAATTTCGGGATTTTAAAATTTAATGCAATTTGTAATAAACATAAAAAATATTTAATGAATAAAAACTGCGAAACAAAATTTCAACACCCTTTTCAAAAAGAACAAAACTTTTGTAGTGGAATTTCTTTTTGGATAATTATCAAACATTTGAGTTGTCCTATATGCATTGCCGAAGTGGAACTTTACAAAGTTAAATCTCGATTGCCATTGCCTTTATAACAAGCTTAACAGTTGAATAATTATCTGTTTCAACGTCAGGGTGTCTTTTTCTTTCGAAAATGCCGTTTCATAACGAGGCATTTTAGGTGTGGGAATATTTATTTCTATCGTGATCAGAGTGGGTTTCTCATTACGATCTTCAGAATTACCAAACGCAAAACATTTCGTACTCAATTTAATTTATGGCTGCAACAACAAGTTACACTAAATTTCATTTGATTTTTACACGAGCTTAAACAAGCGCTTCAGAAATGATCTAATACCTTGTTATTCCAAATATATATCATTGTAAATTTTGGGATACACATAATACATTTTTGTAAGTAAAAACTGCCAAAAAAAATGTTCTTTATTGCGGAAAACAAAATGAATACTTTTGTAGTGGAATTTATTTTTTAATTATTTTTTAAATAATAATATGATTGTATTTTTATTCATAAATTTCCCATTTCATGATTTAGTTCATTCAGTTGAGAAATTCGGCAGGTGTTTTTTCTTCTCTGATTAAATTTATTTTCAATAACATGTCTTCATACTATTTACCAGATGTGAATTTTTTTCAAAGTATCGCATATATAGAAATCGATAATACCACAGGTACATTAAATTTGTGAGTGACTTTTTCTCAAATATGTGACTGTTGTTTAGCTTTCTGAAAAGTTATAGCAAGGACAGCATGAAGTCGTATTTTGTTTAGACAAAACGTTGAAGAAATAGAATACGATATGCATTTTATTTTTCCGTACAGCGAATGCCAAACGTTATTCGACAAGGAAATTACGCAAAAACGGCGCCTTCTGCATTTTTTATGAGCAGTTTGCTTTCCCTCCCCTGTTTACAAATCAACATTTTAGTATAAAGTACAAACCATTCTAATAAAAAAGTATTACCTTGATTTCATTAGAATCATCTGCGATTTTAGGAGATGAAAATCAGTAAACTTCCGTAACAGAAAATGTATTTTGTCAGAAAATGTATTTTGCCTCATGTCTAATTCAGAATTCTAAAATGTTGCATTCACACCGCGGTCATTCGTACACTGATCTCTTATTTTGGTAGCTAGTTTTAATAAAACGTATTTAAACTAGATGCTTAACTTTGAAGTCCAAGATGTAATGGACGCGTCTTTTGACAAAATCACAAATTTTGCTAAAGAACAGAGTGAGTTGAATATTTTCATTTTCTTTAAAATCCTTAAATCGAGCACATTCTAAATTCCGCAATATTTCGTAATACATGTATATTGCACAAAGTTTCCGCTCAAATGCAGGAATAAATTGCAAAGGGAATTTTGCGAACATATTTTTTTTTTACTAATTCAGTAAATAAAATATATATAATAGCATTAAATGTCAAATTTCATTACAGCTATTTTTTGCAATATTGATTGATGTGTGATCTCCGTCTCCCAGTTGATCATATGAAAGGTACAAAGCATTAGTTTTTTCTCGTGGAGTATGAAATGAAGACAATATACAACGGAAAATGAGTAAATTATGATGAACGGAAACACATTAAATGTTAGAAACAAAGGGCAAATTGCTTTTCAAAGCAGCAGGCGATTAATTCGAAAGGGAATATTTTTTATACATCTTACCATTAGTGCCTGGCATCGACAACGGAAAAGAAAATCCTTCAGGTGATTACTGTCTGCCTGCGCTTTCTGATCAAGTCAAAATGTTGTGAAATAGCCACTGAGCTACTTTTTCAAGTCCGCAAAGCTGCGGATCGTGTTTTCCAAACAAATATTTTTTGAACCAGAAATTGAATTTACGCCCGGAATGTTCTGATTAGGTGTTTTTAAGTAACATCTGGAGGAAACTTTGGAGTTTCGGTACACCAAACCAGCACATTCCAATCATATTATTTTCAAATTTATTGAATTCACATTAAACTAAAAAAAAACGCAAATGGTAATACATCTTCTGCTCATTCAGAAGAAATAAAAGGTTCAATAAAGCTGACAACTAAAACATATTTTACCCGACGAGCAACGTAAATTGCCAAATTATTTCCAAATCTTGTGGTATGAAATTGGGAGAACATTTCCAAGATAACGGATAAAATATTTTAAAAGGTAGATTGTTAAAGAATATCTCTCATAGGTTCCCAAGTGTGGTTCCACAGAAGTTAATCGATTTTCTTCCCAGTGTCTTGCATAAAATCATGTCTCAGAGGCAGGTACAAAATCATTGTTATAATAAGTTAAACGTGCATACGATCCCAATCAATGTTTTATCTGCGCAACGGCTTAAAAGTGATCAATGAATGATTGTTTCAAAGTAAAAAAACAGAAATGAAGTGAAGGTCTCTCGGGAAGATATTGCCCTTCTCACGCCATCTTAGAGAACTAACTAAAGAAGAAATCCTTTGATTTTTTCCCCTAATTTTGCATTTTTACTGTAAATCTAAATTTATCAAACTAGTACTTTGACTGTCCGTTTATTTATGCAATGAACCATAACTATGGAAGCAAGTGATGGAAATTGAGATTTCAGGCTCCTCTAATATTGGATTCAACAATTTTTTAAGCTCTTGCAAACAGTAGGAAATGGTAAAAGAAGTATTTTCAAGAAATCGTCGAATCATTTCTAAATTTGAATAATACTAGTTAAAATCCCAAAGGTTCCTCTGAAACGTATAAAGCAGAAAACATTCCTACTGCGCAAGTGACTTCACAGAAAATGTGTGTGAAATCGAGAGATTTATAAAGCTCTACATCACAGTTATGGATTTACAGAAAGCAGCAAAAAATTGCAATATTTGACTCGTACGTTTTTAGGAGGAAAACAATTAGTATTTACAAAACTGAAAAAGAACAAGCTGGTACATTTTCTTTGTTAAATGTCTTCGAAAAAATGCCACTTGCATCTTGAATATTAATTTAATGAGAATTAAATTAAAAAGTGCATGTGATATTTCGTACAACTTATGCCCTACGCCTTCCACTTTGAAATGTCTGATTGGGCTTTTGCATAAATTAACCCAGTCGATTACATATGTATCTGAAGATTCACACATAAGATCATACCTCCATTTAGTATGGGTTAAATTATTTCATTGTATATCATATAAAATATGTGAATATAAAAATTATATCTTCTTCTATACATAGTATAAAATAAAGTCCCCGGTAGGCGTCTGTCTGTTTGTTCGGGCCAATCTCGAGAATCGCTGGACGGAATTTAAAGCGGTTTTCACCATTCCGTAGAAGATTTGGCAAGGAAGGTTTAGTTGTGTGAAACATTAATCTATGACAAAAGGGAGCCGAGCAGTAACGAATTTAGTAACAAGTCAAAGAAAAACAGGCGTTTGCATTTGTTCGTGGTTTCCACTGGCTATGAGGATGTAACAGACACGTGACTTTTATCATGTCAACGAACCTTAGTAACGTAAGTGAAGGACAACCAGCCCCGTTGAAATGATAGTGTCTCACTTTAAAAGTTTAACTTTCGAGTAAAAAATGCGGTATTTGAAAAAATTAATGATATTGAAGGAAATGATCGCTATGTGCTGAATGTAAGTATATTCGAAGGTGACGCGAAAGGTTTTCCAGAAATTTCTATTACTTCGTCTTTGGTCGATGCGCCATTACCGTACAACAGTTACAGACATTAGAATAATATAAAATTCTCGAAGCATATAACAATTTCTTATCGGAGATAGTCTTTTACATGGTAATTTAGTAACATCACTAATTGAACACTAATTAATGAGTAACTCTTTAATTAAAAGTGTATTATTATGCTCTGGAAAGAGATTTTGCAAACTTAGCAAAATTGTGAGGAAAATCTGGTTTTTCAAAGAAAAAAATTGGGGTGAAAAAACACAGCAACGTTTCTTGGATTTGCGCCCTAATTTATTAATCCGTAAATAAATTTAGCAGCGTAATCCCGGTATGTAAACAGACCTAGACACCAAAAAGAATTTTATTTGGAAATAATTTTATGTGTTATCTCCGCTTCTCTTTGGCATCAGTGAGCAGCAGACCACACACTTCTTAACGGCGGTTCATTGTTTGTCGATCTGTTCACTGCCTTTGATAAGTATTCACTACAGCGGCACGTGAACAACTTAAAAACCACGCCGTTTTCGATATCGTAGTTCCAAAGCGCAAGTGCCTCCAGAATTTGGCCTTTATCAAACTCCGATACATCGGCAGCTTTTTCCGTTCTGACTCCCAATACTCTACTAACCAAAAGCCGGTCCTCGGGTTGTATATATACAACTCTGTGAACTTCACCTGCATCACCGCTCGGTCTCCAGGCTGGGGGTGGTTATTGTGGAATGGCTCAGCGGTGTCGTTATCCACCTCTGCTCTCATTCCACGAATAACCTTAAGTGGTTGAAGGTTACTATCCGTCTGCTTTAGTATTAGGCAAGAGTTTTCCGACTCCTGTATCAGGACGTGTTAATGGAGAATTTCTATATTTGAATAAAATGAGTAATGCTAAATTTATACCTCATTTTTTTCGAAGAAAAAAATTGTGATCAGCTAAGTGTTAGACAGAATGCAGTGTAGATATCCTGTTTAAACCTATTTCAAGGACTTGAGTTACAACTTCACTGATTGGATTTGCGAATGTAAATGATGTACGCTGTGTAATGGAAAAGAACACCATTATTTTAGTCATCACTGATAGATTAAGCACCGAATTAATCACATTTGTCACGATATTCTAGGAATCGCAATCCTGCTGAGGCAGTGACATTTGCAATTAAACTTTTTGCTGTGCTGATTCTCTATTCTCTACTTCCAGAATTCTGCAAAATCGCGCACATGCAGAGCAATTCCTGCGCAATAATTGAAAATATAATTCACAAGCCATTATATTGATCATATATATAGCAAAGATATGTAAAATGAAAATATACTCATGTAAAGTCCATGATGCCACAATGCATACAATTTATGAATAATAACACAAGCTTAATTTGACATCTCCTTCAAGAGGCAATTATATTTGGTTTAGCCATTAATATGTTTCCATTTATAAGAATGTGGCAGTTATTAGTTTTTATATTTTTTAATTTTTTTTGTCTCTGACACAAAAATGTAATGCACCACATTTGATAGCGAATCATATTCTTTCAGAAAAAAAGAGGAGTGAGTTTTCATTCTTCCAATAACTCCTAAAATACGAAAAGTCTTAATTGCGCTATACTTCAAGAAACTATCTCCTCAGCATCAAATGGAACTGATAAGACAGGAGCTACTCCCTTTTCACTCTTGTCTACAGACATAGAGGAACAGCGCATTGGAAATTGGAATGATAAGAGAAAAAGTTTTAGAATCATAACTTTCGATTGCGAGATGTCATAAGAAGCCTATATTCTATTTAACGCAATTTGTCGCCCCAAGGTTAGCTCAAATCACTCAAAAAGTACAAAAAGTACTCGACACTTCAAGTCGGGGATATTTTGAAGGAACAACCAAAAAGACTAATTTGACTTGGTAAAGTAATTTACGTTATTTTTGCACACACAATACAGCACAAATATGTGTGAGCCGGTCGTAACATTTCATAAAGAGCTGACACGTTATCACAACTTGCTAAACTGCTGAAAATCGGTACCGACAGACTGATCGTTAAACAAAATGTGTGACACATATCCTAAGGCTTAAGTGCGACTTTCAGTTGAGTATAACTTTCCATCATACTTTGTCCACAAGAGTTGGATATGAAGATATGACCACATGAGATTTTTATAAGGGACTTCTAGGCAAAACTATTTTTCTTCATAGCCGTAGTTCTTTGCATGTTTGTGAAGGCAACATAGCTGCTTCCGTATAACGGAGATTATTGCGCCCATTGTGACACTTATTTACCTTGCTTTTGGACATAACACTGTGTCACAATCGGCATTGTGCGTGCCGATTGTGACACGGTTTTACCCTGCTTTTGGACATAACCAGTCACACTGCCTGCAGCGTGCTTCTGGAACTGGAAAATCATGGATTTAAATCTTTACAGTTGCACCCAATGCCTGATGGCTTTAATCCTATTGATATCTTGTAGGACGCTGTATATCGACGTTTGTATAACCACGTTCCATACCCCAGTACGCTGACAGGCAGCGCTAACGTGTTGCCAAACATATGTGACAAGCTTCCCAAAACATAAAACCTAAATAGCAATTATTCCTCGTAGATTACAAGAAGCTATTTGACACAAGTGCATTTACCGGGTACTAAAATGTAGAGTTCTCATCATTCTCGGAATTTATCATTTCGTCAATATTGCAGTGCCAATTTGATGTACACATAAATTACACAATAAATTGTTTTTGTGAAAGTACTGTTTATCAATTATGTTATGTTTCTTCACTGATGTTATTCTATATGGTGTCGCTGATTCAAGTACGTACATCTTAATTTCATGAAATAGTCTTAACATGTTTAGCCAATATATGTAGATCATGTCATCCTGCTTAGCAGGAGAGTTTACCCTATTTTTGTATTTATATGCGCTTCTCTAGCTATGATATTTTCATAAGATTTACGCCTTTTTTGGACTAACACTTACATACATTTCCGATAAAGAACTCTGAGTAGCAAACAAAAAAAGAAAATAAATAAACATCAAATTTCGTCACAAATTTTTACTGAAATTGTTAGATTCCCGAGAAACTTTTAAATTCTTCGAAATAATTTTTCGTCAATGTTTTGTGTCAGACGGGAAAGTACCTGCAACAATAACCTTTTCATTACACTTGGATTAGCTTTCTGAGTAAAAGTGAAAACATGATTAAAAATCTGAATCCCTTCATTGCAAAAAAATTCTTGGGAATGTAATAAAATCTTTAACAGTCTCTCTGAGAAAATGTTCCGTGTCAATAGCTTCAAAAACGGGAGGAATAATTTTCAGACATTAAATTTAAACAGAAATACCTAATGCTGCAATCCAAAAAAATCGGTAGTATGTTAGTTAATTATTGCAATGCTATGTGATAGTTACTAGACTTGTATTGAATTAATTACATTGCTACACCTTTAATTTTAGCTTTGGAATACTTTAAAATTGTATTTAAATTGGGCTACAAAAGCTCCTTTTACAGAGGCGCTTAGGTACGCTAATCTTTCATTGGTTGGAAGTGATGTGGTTCCCATAATTTCTTTCTTTATTCAGAAAAAAAATGAGCAACCATAGTGCATTAGCTTCAAAAGATATTGAAATTCAGTAGTCCAACTCCCAGCGCATGCTTATCGTTCCTCGTAATGCCATTGCTCCGAAAAATGTGCGCGCGGCAGTGGATTTCAAGTTTTATTTCGGTTTATACTAACAAACATGTTTTTCCTGTGTTCTGATATAACAAAAAATTACTAAGAAATGGGGAAATAACTCATTTTACGCAAAATTAAATGTAAAATTTCTATACAAAATTGTTTATTCTGGGGCGAAATCAGTATTGCTGGTCAGAGAAATGACGCTGTTTCAATAGGAATAGACGAGGTAATGGTTTTCCATCTTTGCAATAATATTTTAGGTGTTCTCTCCTAGGTAAAATATGTTATTTTTATTGAAGGTTTAACGACCATCGTGACCAACTCAATGGGATATAAGCTGCCGCTCGTCCCTAATTTATTGGCACTGGCTCCAGGGAAGGGATAGAGCCAGTTCTTCAAGACAAACATAGTATCCATGCACCACCGGGATTCGAAGCCGGATCCATCTGTGACGAATGATCAGGAGCCATCGCTCAGATTGCTGCGATACCTGGGAGGCGTAAAATATTGGGAGGGGGGTGGCTGGACTTGGCCTCTGTTGTTCTTCTTATTTTTCAACTACATCTCACATTGTTGAAAACTTCTCTCCTGGCCTCTTTAATCAAGTCGCTAAAAATTTTACTTGAAAATGTAGCCAAATAACCAAATACTATTTCTATACCCAGAATCCCACACATACTGAAGTGCACAGAGCGGTCAAATTGAAACTGAAAGAATGTAAATAACATTTCGTAATTTTCGCTTGGAATACATAATCTCATGTATATTTTTCAACATTCAGATCATGTGTTCGATTATATTATAATTCTGAAGCGCTACCGTCTTGTTTACGTTTACAATAGTGTCTTTCGGCGTTCCACCCCGAAATAAAAATAGTTCCTCAAAGAAATGCAAATGAATGCGATCGTGTTTGCGATTAAAATAATAAAAAAACTTAACAAAAAGTCAATTAGTGTTAGTTTGTTGTAATGGTCGTTAATCAGACGTTGGACAGAATTTCTGAACATGCGTGGGACAAAGATAGACACAGAAGTAAACAATAGCGTTTTTAGTTGGATTCAGTGACCCTTTGTAGGAGTAGTTGAGTGGATTTTTTGGGGAAAGCCGTTTAACTCTAGGACACCTTAGTTATGTCGCTTCCTTGAAACGGTGGGTTAGCTGATAATATATCTATCATCATGTGTGTTAGCTGACGATACAATTAATCTCACAATTAAGAATACATTGCTTAAAACGAAAAAAAAAAAATATCAAAACTAAACAAAGACATCGGCAAATTCCGCGGGGGAATAACCATAGCACTTCCGAAATACTTGCACACAAATTTTCCGCTCTTCTTATGAGATTTCAAGCTAATTGATCGGCAATTAGTACATTCAACCCAAGGGTTTATTTAAAGGAGGCCACGGGCCTTGGTTCTAATAAAAGTATGTTATGTTTTATGTTTTTGTATAAAGCGGACTCATATTAGGAAGAAATCAAAATCGCATCAACTTCAGAAAAACTGGTTTAATATTTGCTTCTCTATTTCTTTAACGTTTATTTTAAACTAATGGATTTCAGAAACCTCCTTGTTTCGTGCTCTTCCGAAAAAATTATATTTTCGTCTTTGTGGAACACTAAAAACGCTAACTGTGCTAATACATTTTGCGACAATTTTTATAAATTCTTTCACACGGCTACAATATTGAGCAGATAAGAAACAGAATTTCCCAAGCTCATAAGTCTCTTATAACGTTTAGCGGATGTTCGTGTAAAAAAAAAATCATATATTAGTAGATACATACAAATTCAAATTTAAAGGATAGCGAAATGACATTACCCGTAGTTAAGTAATATATCAAATGCCAATTAGTTCCTTGCTGCGGTGTGAGCTGGAAACCTATATTCGAAACGTTTTGAACGAGACAGAAATAAAAAATTAAGTAAACCAGTTTCATTGTTTCGATAATTTAAAAAAATTACATTTTTTTTGTTGTGTTATGAGCTGCTTGTTGCTTGTAGAACATAAATTTATCACATTTATATCGGTAAAAATTTCTGAAAAATAGAGTGCATAATGAAAGAAAACTTTACTCTCGAGTTACATTCAATTAGAAATGGTCTGGTTTTGAAGTTCTCTGCCTGTCAAGAGCAGACTGCAGGTAAAATGAAATCCTAATATATAATATGCTAGAGTACTGCACCTCCGTGCCGCTTTTAAAGTCGTCATAGCAACAGCCGAGAAACAAATGTTTGTGGCGTCACGCTTTGCTTTTCGTGTTTTTGTATAGGAGACGTCATCACATATACGTGCACAGAGTACGCGTATATGACTTTGTTTTGTTGTCATAGCAACAAAGAACACAGCTGCTGCTGTGACGCCATCTAATCCAAATCATTCTCACATGATATCAGATATGCGTTACGTCACACGGTCAACTCTTTAGCGATTCGAGAAACTTTACTTCAATAATTTTGGTTCTATTTCATATAAGGTATATAAATAATAATAATAATAATAAATTTTATTTTTTGCAGCCTACAATGTAACAGCAAAAAATAAAATTAATTATTATTATTATTTATATACCCTTGATATACTTTATTACGCTATTTAACAGAAAAATACGAACATTTATATTCCGGTGTTCAAGGTGTGTTTGCCGTAACCGTTCCTGTTTAATGTTATGTTTACATCTTTTTTCCTTTCGTTCGGAGTAAGAGTTTTTTTTTCCGTGTGTATGCGATTCGAAGTAATTTTAATTTGTCTCAAAACATCGACTTTGTTTTGCGTGATAAAACTCAACAGCACTGCAAATATGCCTCCTAAACGAAACAAAAATCTGCTAAGGAAGTATGTTTCCAGAAGAAAGCAGCAAAAAGACGAAAGGTGGAGCAGGAAAGGGCCCGTCGGGAAAATATGACTGCTGTGCAAAAATAGTCTTAACTCTGTGAAATTTCTCCAAGTTTTTACTGGAAATGAATACAGTTATTATTCTATTTATTAAAGTCTCTTAAAAAACTTATTGCATTATGTTTACCAGTCAAAACTGCTTTTTTCTTGGGCCAATTTTGTGAAAAAAATGTAAGTGGGTGTAATAATAAATTTTGTGGAGGGTTTAGATTACTATACTGTATATGAGGCACTTAAAAATATAATTTGCTTGCAGTAGTAAACAGTAATAAATAAGTACAAATAATAAGCTGAAAATGGGACTAAATTCATCACATGACCTTTCATTTCAAGGCCTGTTTTCAGTGGGCTATGCATATTGCAAACATGACGTCAAAACAAATCGCACAAGGTTGCGAACGACATCAGATTGCAGACATGTCATAATCGCAAGCAAATATTACGCTAGAGACGCGTTGTTACAATCCGCCGACAAAATCCACTAACTAGAAACCAAGCTCTTCTTGACGCAGTTAACATTGTAGAACCAAATGTAGACGCTCATAAATGTGGTTCCATAGAGAGTATTTGCGAATTTTATCATTTGTTATATAAAATATGTTGTCTCAGAAATGGCATTTATAAACCAGTGACACAAATGGTGAAGTTCGTCTTCAGCCAGTTCTGTACGTGCCTGAATTGTGGTGGTTCTACGGAGAGGCATGAGATCTTTCGCCGAAAATAAATGCCTGCACTTTGAGTCCGTTCATGGTTTTCGTACGGGTATACTACCTTGTAGCTTTACAGAACGGACGTTGCAGTTCATTGGTATTTATTTGGCGATTTCATCTGATCATCCCTGAAAAAGAACGGTCATTTTATCCCATCATTTGTGGTAGCCACCTTTCATCTCATCCTTTTCGAGTGGATCATCTTCCTTAGAAATGACTGCATCATTATCTTATTGCTTCTTGTCTTCCTATTTTCTCCAAGTGGTTGATTACGGCAAATTATTCTGAAACGACATGATTCACTCTAAACACGTAATAAGCAGCGGAACTTTTACGCTCACACAGAAATATGGAAGACATTTTCTAATGCTGTATTGATGAAATTGACCACGTGATGATTCACAGGACGTCTATAAATTATAACGCAATGTACTAAGAAAAGATTCCTCAATTATTTTCCTTTTTGATAATGTGGCTAATTGGTTTACTAACGGTTCCAAAAATATCAAAATAGTCAAGTATACTCAAAGTACTGTTTAGTACTTTTATGTTACTTTCATTAATGGCATTTTCTTATGGGTGAAAAAATCCATATACTTAATTTTAACACCATGCCATTACTTTCTTTAATCGTCCAGATTGTTAATGGCCAATCACTTGGTATTAACAACTATTTTTTTTTGTTAGAAATTAGCGCATGGCAATTTAGTGAATTTTGTATAAAGGAATTGGAGGTGCGACAGAAAGAACAGTAAACTATTAGCACTGGCGAAGAATTCCTCTGTAAAGTGAAAAACGTATAACTGCAAAAGGAAACGTGACGTCGGATTGTGGATTCACCAAATTTTAACGTCGATGGGTCTACATATTTGAATCAAATTCATTTTTCAGAATAATAAACCGCATTTTACTAAAATCAGTTATTATTTCCATTGTATTGATATTTCGGTTTGTATATAAGTATATCATAAGGCCGGTGCACGATTTCCCAGCACTTAAACAACAGACTAGATATCGTGCATAATGCAGATCAAATTTAGTCATCAATAAAGGATATGCCTAATGACTGACCTTTCTAATGTCAATTAGTCTACATGTTTGTTTAAAAGGACTTGCACATCTTCTTTCTGTATCTCCTTTGGTCGTATGCTGCGCTGCTTTCTTTCAACTTTGCGTTCACCCATTCCGAATCTCCCAAACCCGTCGCGATTAATGCTTGCTCTTATAAATTTCCCGCTATGTATCCCGAACAACGACAGGCTTGTGCATTTGCAGGGTTGTCCTGCGATTAAATATGACCAGAGACGATTTGCACCTTTCCGATTCCTGTCTTCATAACCGCAGATGCGCTCTGTCCGCCATCGAACGTTTTTCAATACGGAGTTGAAACCTGAAAGCCACAGTACGAAAATTTGCACTTCAAGCAAATGTATGGCAAGTCCAAAACACGAGCTGCGAAGCCTCTTGTAAGGCTTGTGATTGGCTGACCATAATTAGTTATGAGGTTTTGAAAAAAAAACATAGACAGCGTTATTTAATTTTCCAAAGCAAGAGCTGGAAGTAAAAAAGTAGGAAGTATGCTACTTACAAAGGTTATACCAATATGAATTTAAAACGCAGTCGAAAATTTTTACATGCGAAGACTTCATACAAATATTGGAATCCAAAGCATTGTTACCCTAATGTCAAACGAAAGATAGTGTTATTCAAACCATAGAAAGTATATAGCACAGTATACACTCATTGTCTTTAAAAACCGCCAAACGAGAAGGAGGCGTCGTATTGAAATGAAATTTTAGTAGTGAGATGTTATATATCAAGTACAGAAGTGCTTACAATATCACAGAAGCAGGACAATTTCCCGTGGACATACGGTGTGACATGTTTTAGCGAGCCTGTGGTTCTCAGGCCCGTTTGGTTCGTTTCGTCCTTTACAAAGTACGGCCTTAAGGAAAATATCTCCAGTTCAGGAATCCATTTGCCAAGAAATCCGAATATTTATTCAAGGTATATATATATATACAACTGTACATTATTTACATGCGTTATGGGTTATATCCCATACAACGAAAAAAAAACCATTATGGTGTATCACCGTGACATCTCATTCTCCTCGCCTTCCAATCTCTAATGTCCTCCTCGTCTCCTTCCTCCGCGAACCCCCCAACGTTTTCGGGGGTTGCATTGTTGACACCTCGTAACGAATGTTCTTTAAGTTCCGCCTCCAAGCATGTAAGAAGGCGTACCGAATATCACCATGTATTTGACAACCAACGACTATCTTACGAGTTCGAGCAAAATGGCGTCGTTGAGGACCAATGTCCCCAAAATGTCCAGCAGTGAGTTTGCAAGGATAAATTGTTCGTTCTCGTACAAGATATCTTACACGGCTGTCACTTGAACACATACATATACACACGAAAAAGACACAAAAATCATATATAAGTATTTAAAGGGGCCTCTCGTTCGCAGAGATCCTCACACCCCCCCCCCCTTCCGGTTTAACATTACACGACCAAGGTCGTGAAATGGAAACCACTTAAACCTAAAGGGTGTTGCTTTAGTCCCAGTGCAATTTTAGAACTAAGAGCCAAAGCAATTTAAAATATTCAATGCACCGTACTGTGCTGTGTGTATTTCTGTTTATGTCCCATGGTCTAACTTCTTCATTTTTAAAACATAGTTATACTCAAATAACCTTAAATTCCACTCAGACGACATTTTCAATTCACTTGGGCAGGAGTTAATCCTTTCAAGAATCTGACATTACCAATAATAACTCCTTTTCCCGTTCTCCATTCATTGAGGCTTTGGTAACTTTACATTACCAACGTAACATACATATAACATCAAACATTGCACCTATTAAATATAACATTGTCACGAAAATAATAATACACAAGAAAATATGATTATCTCTTGGTAAACTTTTATCACTTACATTAATTGCACACAATACTAATTTACACTGAACGTTTACTGAAATATCATTTACAATGGAACATTCTCTATTTATTTTTGTTTCAGTAACCTCTACGCATTCTCATGTCCGAATCTAGAGAGAGCATCAGCATCAATATTAGCCTTCCCAGACTTATGACGAACTGTTACATTGAAACGAGCTATTGCTAATGCCCATCTTTGCAATCTTGCATTTTTAGGAATGCCTTCTGTCAAGTACTTCAAAGGATTGTGATCGCTATACAGAGTAATCTGTCCTCCATAGGTCCACGTCTCAAATTTCTCTAGAGCATAAATAGCTGCGTAAGCTTCTCTTTCTATAGTGTTCCACTTACTCTGTGCTTCTGTTAACTTTCGACTAATGAAAGTTATTGGGCGAACATTTCCATTGTCATCCCTTTGTCCGAGGCAAGCTGCGATTCCAACTGAAGACGCGTCACAGCTTATCTCGAAGGGCTTACTCAAATCAGGAGTACTCAAATATGTAACCTTACATAAAGCGTCTTTCAATTCTATAAAGCACTTGTCAGCTTCTACTGACCATGCAATATTATTTGCCACATATTTCTTTGTTAAATCTGTAAGTGGTTTAGCCAATATAGAATAATTTGGAATATATTCCCTGTAATAATTAAACAATCCTAAAGCGGATCTCAAATCTCTTTTCGTCTTTGGTCGCTGCAAATTTTTAATCACTGATATCTTATCAGGATCAGGTCCATGTTTACCTGAGCCGACCACATGACCAAGGTACTTAACTTCTGATTTTGCAAAAGAGCACTTCTTTAAATTTCCTGCAAAATTTACCTGTCGCAAAGTATTGAGTACTGCAGCTATATGATCCAAGTGCTGTTTCCATGTTTCTGAGAAAATTATTATGTCATCTATATAACTCTCAGCATATTCTTAGTGAGGTCTAAGGGCAATATTAATAGCTTTCTGGAACGTTCCTGATGCTCCTGATAACCCATAGGGCATGACAGTAAACTGATACTGGCCTTTCGGTGATACGAAGGAAGTTAACTCCTTACTCTCTTTTTCCATGAGAATTTCCCAGTAACCTTTCAAAATATCTAAGGTTGTCAGATATCCAGCAGCTCCAGCTTTATAGCGCAATTCTGTTGCATTCTGCATTGGAAATGGAACTATTTTGCTCTCGGCGTTCAGCCCTCTGAAATCCACACATAATCTAATCGATGAATCTGCCTTAGACACACAAACTAATGGATATGCCACTTCTGCATTTGAAGATTCAATTAGTCCCCTTTTTAACAAATCTTCCATTTGTTTTTCTACTTCGGATTTCAAAGCTTCTGGCACTTTATAGATTTTTGGCTGCTTCCTTTCTACTCCTGGCTTTAGCCGAATTACATGACTTCCAACCTTAGCACGTTTTATCTCTCCGTCAAACACTTCATGATATTTTAAAAGTACCTGCATCAATTCCTCTCGTTGTGATGCGTCTAAATGTGTCCACTTGTCCTTAACAGAAATCAAAGTTTCCTTTGCCTTTGGCCTTTCTCCTACAGGAACCGGTCGTATTTCTCCAAACTCCTCATCATTTACATAAATAATTCCAATAGCATTTATTGGTTGAATATACTTCCTCAGTTTGTTTTGATGGAGATGCCTTTTGCTTCCATCTGATAGTTTCACTAAGTATGAATGTTGTGATTTTCTATCTACAATTTCTCCAGGTCCCATCCATCTTGAACATAATTTGTTTGTAGAATCAGGGATCAGTACAATCACCTCATCCCCTACTTCAAAATTTCTCTCTGTGGACCGCAAATTGTGATAGTATGCATACTTCCTCTGTTGTTCCTCTGATTGGTCTTTAGCATATTTCTCTGCATTATTTAAATTTTCCTTCAGTCGCTCTAGGAATTCACTTATCGACTCTCCTACTCCTTGTGGTAAAATTAAGCCATCCTCCCAACAGGATTTTAAAATTGTCAGAGGCCCGGTTGGCATGCGTCCGTACATGAGCATGAACGGTGATACTCCTGTCGTGCTATTTGGTACCTCACGATATGCTCATAAAAGAAAGGGCAACTGACGATGCCAAGCACGCCCTTGGGCTCGAATCGCATGATGCAGCATGTGTTTCATCACTTGATTAAATCGTTCTGCTAACCCATTAGCCTGGGCATAACCTGGCGTTATAAACCTTGGAGATGCTCCTAAATGTTTCAAAAATTCCTGGGTTAATTGTGACTTGAAATTAGTACCGTTATCCATCATAATTGCACTTGGTACACCGGTACGCATGAACACTTCTAAAAATGCTTCACAAGTAGCTTTTGCTGATAATGATTTTAAAGGTACCGCTTCTGGCCATCTACTATGCTGGTCCATCAAACAAAACAAGTACTTATGTCCTTGTGAAGACATGGGTTCTATAGGTCCAACAATATCCGCATTTACGCATTGAAACGGCAACTCTGGCCTACCTATAGGCTCGATCGGTGCCCTATCACATACCCTTACACGTCTGCGTAATTGACAATCCTCACAAGCTTCACAACATTTTTTCACATCTTTGGTCAATCCATCCCACCAAAACCACATCTTTATTCTATCCGCCGTCTTTTTCGCTGCTAAATGACCCCCAGGTAACGTTTGGTGAGCCAATTTCATTATTTCTAATATTCGAGACTCAGGAATAACTAACTGGTTAAATTTCTGCATATTTAAATTTCCCGTATGATACAACATTCCTGACTTAATCCAGTAGTTATTTTTATTCCGGTGTGCGTCAGTAAAATTCCCTTTCAAAGCCTCGCACTGTGTTTGCTGCCTCTTTAACTTCTGGCTCGAAGATTCCGGGTGTAAATTTTCACTGTCTCCAGACAATGAATCTTCACTTCGTTCGGGATTGTTATCATCCATGGCCTTCACTTTCTTCCCTCTCTGGTCCAGGGCTAGAGAATCACTCCCTTGCTGTGCTCTGCTTAGGAATGCGCTAGTTTCTTCCCCCTTAGAGTGGTAGCCGGGTTCTCCTTGATCCTTAACGCTGGTAGAATGGAACCTTTCTCCCCTCCGGCGTCTAACACATTTGCCTGCCTCACTAATGCGCTAGGGTCTTCAAACACTCCTAAGTATGTCTTTCTCTGTTCACATAGAGTTTTATATACGTGTGGTGTAATTAAAGCTTCTTCGTTTAAATCATCCACCACTGCAGCATAAACTTGAACATGAGGTTGAATATCATTCGGTGACGTTAACAAGCTCAACGGAAGTGATACCAGCTTCGCTTCCACTGACGATCCAATAGCCGGACGCACAAATATTTTTCCTCTGGTCTCCAAATATCTATCCGGGACAAACTCTCTCCTTAAAACACAAATTTGTGCTCCTGAATCAATAATTCCTTTAAAGTAATTTCCTTCCATGCTTAAATTTACTTTAGGTAATTCTGGCTCTGTTTTACCCGATGGAATTCCTTCCGATATCCATTCAGGCTCTGCCGATATATTCAATTTTACACACACTTCATTCAATCCTTTTTCTTCCTTATTTTCCCTTATTCTTTTATCTTGGGATCTCGATCGGTGAGTAACTTCGGAACCTGGATCCTGGGGACACCGTTTGCTTACATGACCCCTTGATCCACATCAAAAGCACTGAACTTTCTCCATGCTATTCGAAGCTCTCGTTTCCCATCTTTTATTTAAATTCCTGTTATCAAAAGATGCATTTGTCTGCCCTCGACCTCCGCTTGCATTTCCTACCGTCTTATTCCTTTGAAACTCATTTCTATTTCTGTTATAATCAGGCTTCCCAAATCTTCCAATTTCTTGCACTTTCGTACTCGGCTTATTCCAGTTATCAAATTTCTGAGCTCCTCCCTTTGGCATAGCAGCAACAAAATTATCAATTTCACTAGCTAACTCGGTCGTTTTTAACCATTTCTCGGTCTCCTTTAGCAACACATGTGATTTAATGTGGCTTGGCAAAGCATCCTTTACTTGGTCTGCTACTAATAGATCTTTCAATTCTACCAAGGTCGTTATTTCCCTTGATTCCAAGTAAAATTCTAGTGCAGCTTTGACTTTCATTATATGCTGTGTAAAAGATTCTTCTGGCTTCTTTACACATTTTTCTAAATTTCTTTTATGTTGTAGAGGAGTGATTTTAAATTCCTTTAACAAGATTTCTTTAATGTCAACATAATTTTCCAATTTTTCCGCTCCCAATGTTGCAGCTAAATGACGTACATACCCCTGCAAATTTTGCAATATCACCTTCCCTTGATACTCATCGGGCACTTCATATAGCTTGAACATAGTTTCGGCATGGTAAAAGAAAAATGGCCACTCCTCGGCTCTAGAAGGAGGTTTCAACAAAACACCTTTCAACAAATTTACATATTTCAGAAATTCGTTATTCTGTGAAACCATGGCTTCTGAATTACTTACCATATTCCCAATTCTCATGTTACCCTATTGCGATGCTAACTCTAACTCCTTTAACCTTACCTCATGATCCATATCCATTTGCTTTGATCTTAATTCCAGTTCCTGTTTCTTTATAGTCATTTCAGCTTCCTTCTGAGACCTTTCCCATAAAAACCTTTCCCTCTCCAATTCCATTTCTAGCAACCTAGCTCTTGCTACCATCGTTTCAGCACCACCTGACATAATCTCTTCCTCACTACCACTTTCACGATCAGATACCTCCTCCTGTATCTCTGCATCTGTTGCTCTCCTAGTCTTCGGAGGCATGATTACAATATTTACTGTTATACCCTCTGTTAACAGGTAACTAAATAAAATTATCGATCACCAGTACTAGCAAATGGACATAAAATCACTTGTGATTACACGTTACACTTATCGTAACATTTATCAGTTGCATCAAACAACCTTAAATAACATAATATGCAATTACGTACATTACTTCAATACCTTTTTCTTTAAACCATTTTCTTTATACCATTCTCATTACATCATTTTCCTTTACACCACTTTTCTTTACACCATTTTTCTTTAGATCATTTCTCTTTACAACTTTTTCCTTTATACCTTTCTGTTTATACCATTTTCTTTACAACATTTTCATTAATACCAGTTTCCAAAGAATTTTATTCTTTATTTAAACTTTCCCTTTATATTTAAACTAGAAGAATTCAGGCTGAATCTATTCTTCTTTTTCACAAATCCAAAATATTTCATTTCTTGCCTACACTTCATTTACATTAATACCACCACACAACTTCATTTACTACCACATAAACCATAAAACATCTTAAAGAACACTGATACTGATTTAAATAAGATCAATTCATCCAAAATACTGGTATATCCAGGCTACACTTATTTTTCCTTTTCACAAATACCACATAAAAGTCTTTCATCTCTAGCTTACACTTCACTTAAATTAATACCACAGAATAAATCGATATTCTGCCACAAAGAACATATAAACATATTAAAGAATACCGCTGCTTATACAAGAAAAATAATTCATCCGAAACACTTGTTTACTCCTAACCACTAAGCAATATCCTACAATCTCCCTACTTTTTCCTATTCCTAACCATGTGTGTTCCCCCTTGTATGTTCTTTTTTTTTTCTAAATGGCTCTATTTAAATTGGGACTAAAAGCAACTTACCCCATTATCCAACGTAAGCATTTCCACAGTCATCACACAATCCAGTTTTTGTCTCATCAAAGAAACGGAATCACAGTCTCTGGCTCCCACTTTATATTTAGTCCAGCAACAGGATGACACCTCATCCATGAATAATTGGTTCCTTACATGCGTCCATCAGTTCCTTCTTTCGGTCCATGCTTGGATTTGTGCTTTCTTTTATAGCCTAATTCTGGCAGTAATTGTTAGTACATCTAAAATCCGTCAGGTTTTTTTTTCAGCGACCATGCCAATTCCTTTAATTTCAATTCCTTTAATTCCAGTGTGAAGTAAAGTTGATCCGATTCATTCAATTTTTTATTCCGGGCGATTGGCGAATACCGTTCCTATTCGTCCTTTGTTCGGAACGGATCCTACCGACTGCGCCAGTGTGACATGTTTTAGCGAGCCTGTGGTTCCCAGGCCCGTTTGGTTCGTTTCGTCCTTTACAAAGTACGGCCTTAAGGAAAATACCTCCAGTTCAGGAATCCATTTGCCAAGAAATCCGAATATTTATTCAAGATATATATATATACAACTGTACATTATTTACATGCTTTATGGGTTATATCCCATACAACAAAAAAAACCATTATGGTATATCACCGTGACATCTCATTCTCCTCGCCTTCCAATCTCTAATATCCTCCTCGTCTCCCTTCCTCCGCGAACCCCCCAACGTTTCCGGGGGTTGCATTGTTGACACCTCGTAACGAATGTTCTTTAAGTTCCGCCTCCAAGCATGTAAGAAGGCGTACCGAATATCACCATGTATTTGACAACCAACGACTATCTTACGAGTTCGAGCAAAATGGCGTCGTTGAGGACCAATGTCCCCAAAATGTCCAGCAGTGAGTTTGCAAGCATAAATTGTTCGTTCTCGTACAAGATATCTTACACGGCTGTCACATGAACACATACATATACACACGAAAAAGACACAAAAATCATATATAAGTATTTAAAGGGGCCTCTCGTTCGCTGAGATCCTCACATACGGTACACATTCCGGTCAACATTAGTACCGCGTCGGACCGCCTGGTGCTCGAAAATATGTTTGATACGGTCCGGCACGAAGTCAAAGAGACGCCGTATGTTATCCTGGGAGAGTGGGAGAGACTGGAGAACACTTTTTGCAAGTGACGCTCTAAATCATGGAGAAATCTGGTATCCCATTTGGTACCACGCGTGCTCGATAGGCGAATGATCAGGTGATCTGGGATGTCCGGAAAGCGTCGATGCATGACGTTGAAAATCCTGGGAAACCCGAGCCGCGTGCGGACGGCCTTATCTTGTTGGGAAATGGCGCCCACTACACAAGGAAAGGCATGTGCCCTGGAACGTTCTGTTTGTACAAACATGGGCATTAGTTTAGTTTTATTTCAAGTAGAACGTTGATGAGTATGAAAATTTAAAGAAATTTAATCGCAATAAAGGTTTGTTTTTTTTCTCTTAAACATTAATATTCCTAAGTTATAAGCATATAATTGTTCAATTGTTAGGAGATTAAAATGATTAGGATGCAGGCCTAATCGGATTGTCAAACTTCGGGGACAACTGCTTTGAGTTTCAACTTCAGTAGTCTAATGAATTTATTTTGTAATCGCTGTAAAATATTAATATTACATTTAGAGGTTCTTCCCCAGGTCAGAATACCGTAATTCAGGTGACTTTGAATTAGAGTAGAATACAACTGTTGCATTAGTTTTAGAAATAGATAGGTCATTGCATTACCAATAACACCAATGTTTCGTGAAATTTTACTGGTCAGAATATCAATACGTTTGTTTGATTTAAGATCAGTTTCAGTTACACTGGACAACAATAAAATTGCTTCTGACGGAACAGTGTGCAACTCTGTATGAAATTAACCCACTGCACACGAATATCGCCATGAAAAAGTTTCATTGGCTCTTGTTTCGGAAATACAGCTAATGGAACGTTAAAAATTTGTGATTTTTTAGTAAAAAAGTAGGTATAATGAGTAATATTTTTGTTTATGTTACATATTAATAAATTTATGATAAATATAATAAATGTTAGTAAATGTTTATTAAAATGGTACTGAAATAAAAATATAGTAAGAACATCAGGTTCGTACGGCGTTTTCTGTACTCATAAGCACCGTCAGACGAGGAAGTATTGCATTATTGGGTGAGAACTCCGGAGTTCCTGCGACATCCGGTGTAGTATTACACGATGTGATGCAATCCTTTATGTTTTAACAGCCCAACGGTAAAGAGCTCAGTCCATTTGTTTCTTTCCCATCATTGGGGAGGGTACTCTCGTGATAGCAGCCGGTTAAAGTGATCATTGTGTTGTGACAATGATCACTTTAACATCACTTTAATACTAGGGGTGTTCAAATGAAAAGGTACGAAACGTCATAAGAACGTAACCGTTAACATATTTGCCTATGCCGCTTTGGGAGAACGTAGCGACACATCTAGGGATGCGATTGGAGTCGCCGGCGTGGATCGGATCATGCGCGGGCGCCCGCATGCGCAGGAGAGAGCAGAGGCTCTTATAAAGAGCGCCGTCCAATTGACTACTTGTTGAATTCCTCCAGCACAGACGAACCATTAACTCCGATGTGTACTGTGAGACACCCCGAAGCCTACGCAGGTCCATCAAGAACAAAAGACCGGGGCTGCTCACGGAGGGTGTGGTTCTGCTCCATGATAACGCGCGTCCACACGTCTCCAGGGTCATACACGCGGAACTGGCCAAGTTCCAGTGGGAGCAGCTTGACCATCAGCCCTACAGCCCGGACATGTCGCCCTGCGATTTCCATGTGTTTGGTCCCCTGAAAAAACATCTGAAAGGGAAGCGCTTCCACTCGGACGACGAACTCAAGGACGCTGTGCAGGACTGGGTCTCGTCACGGCCACAGGAATTCTGGGAACAATGAATCATTCGGCTCGTTAATCAATGGGATCGTTGTGCTACGGCCTATATTGTATACTTTGAATAAAGTCTTCATTTATACCCACAGTGTCGTTTTGTACCTTTTCATTTGAACACCCCTAGTATATGTAGTAAAGTAACATTTGCTGCACAAAAAAGTCCATCACTCCGGTTGTTAAAAACGGCTTATCATTTGTATTTCGGTTGCAGGATAGGCCGCGCGGATAAGGACTGGGCTACACATGTATGTTGCCGCACGTGTGCAACGAATCTGTCACAGTGGTTTAATGGCAAAAAAAAGCGATGGGTTTTGCTATTCCCATGATTTGGAGGGAGCCCACAAATCACATAAATGACTGTTATTTCTGTATGGTGCCACCAGTGGCTGAAGGTATCACAAAGAAGAAGAAATAGACTGTAGAATATACAAATATACCTTCTGCTCTCATTCTGAAGAACTCCCCATTCCCAAGCCTCCGACAAATTTTGTTATCGATTTAGATGATGTCCAGGAAGACGATTTGTGTAATCCGAAACCGTCAATGCCACGGATTAATGAAAGCGATGACGAATTTGAATCTTCTGAGTCTGTGCCACATAAAATTACATCAGAAGAACTGAACGACCTTGTTCGCGATTTGAATTTAACCAAAGTTAAAGCAGAGCTACTAGCGACAAGGCTTCGACAAAGGAATCTTCTGGAACAAAATGTGCGAGTGAGTTCGTTTCGTATTCGTCACCGACAATTCGAGCAATTCTTCCAAAGAAATGAAAGCTTTGTGTTCTGTTGCAATATTGACGGCCTAATGCAAGGACTAGGAACACAACGTGTAACGCAAGAATGGCGTCTATTTATAGACTCCTCCAAGTTGAGTCTTAAGATGGTTTTACAGCATAACGGGAATCAGCTGCCGTCCATTCGGGTTGCACATGTGGTGCACATGAAGGAGACCTACAACAACCTTAAACAGCTGTTAGACAGACTTAATTACAAAACTTATGGTTGGATTATCTGTGCTTACCTGAAGGTAGTGTCTCTGTTGATGGGCCTTCAGCAGGGATACACAAAGCACTGCTGTTTTCTTTGTCACTGGGATAGCTGAGCTACATGTCTGCACTACATCGATAGAGACTGGCCTCCTAGGAAGTCTTTGACACCTGTACAAATGAATGTTCAGAACCCACCACTGACATATCCTCAGAAAATCATACTACCTCCTCTGCACATAAAAGCTGGTTTTGTAAAGCAATTGGTTAAAGTCATGGGCAAAACTAAACCACCGTTCAAGTACGTGCATGACACATTTCCTCGACTGAGCGAAGCAAAAATAAAAGAGGAAATTTTTGTAGATCTGCAGATCAGACAGCTCTTTCAAGATTTGCAGTTTGTGGACATGCTTCAGTGTGATGAAAAAGAAGTGTAAGATGACTTTTGTCAAGTATCAACAAACTTCTTGGGAATTACAGGGCTGAAAATTACGAAGATATCATTACCGACCTGCTTGCTCTGTATCAAAAATTTGTCTGTAATATGTCTTTAAAACTCCACTTCCTGGATTCTCACCTGGATTTCTTCCTCGATAACTGCGGCAAATTTGGTGATGAGCATGGTTTCATCAAGATATGGCCGTAATGGAGCCACGATACCAGGAAAGTAGTGGTGCACTTTGATGCTCACAGACTACGCTTGGACACTCTTCAGAGATGCCCCTCTGGTGGAATACAACCGAAAGGCACGGAGAAATGAAATGTCATGAACTGAACTGATTTCTATCTATGCATGATAAACTCATGTACATATCTCAAAACTACATTTAATACAAATGTAAAAAAAAAAAAGAATTACACTATCTATTTTAATTGTACTATAAAAAATTACACTTACTGTTTCGGATTGTATTTACTTCAAAAGAAGTGTAATGTAACGCATGCAATATATATATATATATATGAAGACGTACATAAGCACTGGTTGCAATTCCTAAGGAACACTTGCATGCTTTTCAATGGGAGAGATTTGGTATAACGGTTGGCAGACTGAAATCAAAATGTCCTAAAAACTGATTTAGAATAATACATTTCCTCATATACACATGGAAAATTTGTTAGAAACGCATATTTTGATTATGATTTTTGATTTTGTTAGGGGATTGAAGACTTTATAAAACAAATATTTATAAGAGAAGCGCATCGAGAGTTGCAGGCAAATTATATGCTTCTCTCCCATTGAAACAGCATGCACGTGTTCCTGATCAATGGTCAACCAGTGTACCTGCATATTACAAACAAACCGTAGCCAATTCAACTTTTTTATGGTCATTTTCTGTTTCAGCACATCGAATTCATTAAGAAATGGCTATTTTTATCTCGGAAGTATGAACTTCATCAGAAATTGTTATCCAGTGTTATTGTACCAAGAAAAGTATGAGTTTGAATAACTTCTATAGGAATATTGTACAGATAAATGTCAGTAGGTGTAAATATGGGTGTTAGATTATAAAACAATATAATAATATTAGTTTTATGTATATTAATAGCTAAGTAGTTAACAGTTAACCAAGGTATTAAAGAGAAAAGACAATTTTCCAATTTAGCTATTAAGCCATGCAAATCATCTCCATGTAAAATCAAAGTAGCATCATCAGCATATAATATTATGTCAACATCAGGTGTAATAGTAAAAATATCCCTGATGGACAAATTAAAAAGCAAGTGGGCCAAAATTGAACCTTGAGGCACTCCAGAAGTGGTACGTTTCATATCCGATTTAACATAATCAAGTTCTCTGCGAATTATACGTGTACATACCGAAGTTCCAACATTTTTAATCACCTAAAGGGCTTGTGGAATTTTCCGTCGATTAGCTGTAACGACTCTCCTGAGGCTTCGACGTCCTCTATCACTGATTTTCTTTCGTCTGCCGGTACATTTTGCTGCATCAGGTACGCCAAGTGACTTTCACTTATTTAATACATCCAAAACAGTTGACTTGGATACGTTTAAACGTCTTTCTGTTTCTCTTATGGATAACCCACTAATAAAACACTCAACAATATTTCCTTTCTCAAAGTTAGTTCTCTCCCGTTGCGACAGTTTCACTCACCCTCACAGTGTAATATGACACGGTCAGCTGTATATATATATATATATATATATATATACATCCAAAACAATTTACTTGGGTGTGTTTAAACGTCTCTCTGATGGACAACCCACTAATATAACACCTAACAATATTTCCTTTCTCAAAGTCCGTCCTCTCCCGCTGCGAGAGTTTCACTCACCCTCACATTGTAATACACTGACGGAAAGTGAAAAAAGAACACCAAGAAGAAGACGTCTGATACCAAGGAAATTTATACAGCATAATAACGGAATACAGAGGATAACGTGATCAAAACATTATGGCAAAATGCAGCTATATTTGCTGGTAAACTGAAAAATAACCTTTCCATGTAACATGGTTATTACGAGGTTGAACCGCCATGAACTGCGTCACACTGTTCAATTCTGGCATGGAGTCTGTCGTACAGATGATGGAGGTAAGTTTGGGGTATTGAGTTCCAAGCATCCTCAACCTGGACGCGTAAATCGGGTATGGTCGTGGCTGGCCGTGGAGACCGGATAAGTCGTTGTCCCATAAAATCCCCCACGTGCTCAATGGGGTGCAAATCCGGTGAACGTGCAGGCCATGGAATTTTTTTCACACACTGAAGTGCATGTTGCGTTGCACGTGCCGTGTGTGGGCGTGCGTTATCTTGCTGGAAAACAGCACGATAGACCGACCTTACAAATAGCACAACAACGGGCTGAATGATGTTGTTGATGTAAAAGGTGCTGTTTAACGAACCCGGTACAAACACTAGTTGTGTACGGGAGTGATAGCTGATCGCTCCCCACACCAGATGACCAGGTGTAGGCCCTGTGTGTCGCTGGCGGATGCAAGAAGGGTGGAGACGCTCCCCTGTGCGTCTGCAAACACGCATACGGCCATCGGAAGCTCCCAAGCAGAATCTGCTTTCATCGCTGAACACGACAGATCGCCATTGCGTTCTCCAGTGCAGACGTTGGTGACACCAGTGCAGCCGTTCGTGACAGTGATCAGGAGTCAGAGGTACACATGCCAGAGGCACACGTGCAGGCAGTCCTGCATCCAGTAGAAGGTTGCGGATTGTTCGCACAGTCCCCTCAGGTGCAACGGTAGCTCGGATGTGCGTCGCAGTGGATGTTCTGCTAGACAAAGCTGCTCTTCTTATGCGTCGATCTGTCCGCTCATCAGTCCGTCTGTCACTCCCGGTTCCACGTCTTCTCGTGTGGGAATGTTTCTCGGACCATCTACGCCACCATCGCACCACCACCGATACTTCCCGTCCAATTCGCTCCGCAATACGACGATACGACCACCTGGCCTCGCGGTGTCCGACTAGACGACCTCGCTCAAAGTCCGATAACTGCTGAAATCGTACACGTCGTAAATGTCCAGCCATTGCAGCTTCTTCAGGGCTTCGCACGTGTCCGTACGCCGACGACTGATTACATTCACTTCGCCGTACTTTTTAGATACCACCGACAATACTTTGCATATTATGCCGAAATTAACATCACACCTACGTAAACTCGACCACATTTACATATGTAAATTTCATGATCGTCCGCCAATTCCTTCTTGGTGTTCCTTTTTCACTTTCCGCCAATATATATATATAAATTGGAAACCTTGCATCCTTTAGGTAAAGTGGACCCACAACTGAATGTACCAACTCAGATCACATTTAAGAAAACAGGAAGCCCGGTGTCTGGGGAGTATTTTAGTGCCCCAATGTTATTTTCTCATCTAAGGTTTTACTATTGTTGGCCGCAGAACAAATATCCAAGAGAGAAAATACTTTCAAAATATATGATGAGGAAGCCCGAATAGTGTCGCGGCCATGCATTGGTGTAATGAGCACAATATGCTCTTTGCAGCAAGGTTCACTTCAGCAGCCAAAGCACGGTAATTTTCCCTGGATTTAAAACAAGTGGGATGATATGTTTTTCGCGGTGTGTCTGTAGTTGGGTGACAAGTAAGACAGAGATAGTACCTGAAGGACACTATAGTATTAAGTTTTTAAGTAATTTTTGTAATACATATAAATAAAGCAAAATTTGTAATCAGATAGTCAGGATTAACACGGTGCGCGATCTGATGCATGAACATGAATATACATTTTATCGGAAGAAATAATTCTCAAACCCGTTCCTAACTTAGGGTTACTTGTTCCAGGGAAGGTAGAGAACCAGTGCCGTAAGACAAACACGACATTTATGCCTCACCGGGATTCGAACCCCGACCCCTTTCGGACGAATGATCCGAAGCCATCGCTTACACCACTGCGCCCCAGTGCGGCCACTTGAGCTTAAATGATTATGTGTAAAAATAACTTTTTCAGTTTTGGTTGTTCCGTCGCGCGCTCTCTCTTTCGTTTCACCGATATTATGCTCCATTTGGACACTTTTGTGATATTCTGAACTAAAAGAAATGATAAGGGAAATGCCACATAAACTAAAAATGCGTCTTCTTCAAATTTTAATTATTAGCAATTAATTTCCAGGACGACCTTCATACGAAACAGATAATATCAGTATAGAATGGATTTTAGATAAATAAATATTTCGAGATAAAAATAGATATGTTTAAAATTTTTGTATGTAGATCCATATGTTTCAAAATTTTATAAAATATACATACATTTGCATGCTTCCTAAATGTTATTTTTTTAATTTTCTTATGTAAATAATATACACGAGGTAAAAACATTAACCGAAATAATCACGAACAGCATTCTAGCGAGCAGGCGGTATACATAACCTTCTTTTCCTACAGCTTGATTTGCTGCTACAGCACCATGGCGTTGTCAAAAGGCTTATTTACTCCCTAACTCCATGAGAAGCAAAACTTGGGTTTCTCCTGTAGCAGAGTGTTTGCCAAACCAAGCTGAACAGCCGAGAAATCGTAATCGAGGAATAGGACAATTTACAACGTCCTGCTTGCGTATGTTCATATGGTGCTCATTACTAACATTAAAACAGAACTCCCAACACCTCACCAAACGTTTGAAATAATTCTCAAATACTAAGCATGATATCTTGCCAAGCTAATTTCTAATTCTACACAGGTGTTAGCCCTTCGTAATCAAACAAACGTTGACACATCAAGTCCGTATTCAGTACTTTATATTCACTTTTACGCGCTTAAATAAGCGCTTTTGGAGATTGAGTTGTTGTTTTTTTTTGAAAAATCTAGAAATATATAATTGCTTCCGTATATAAAATTAATGTTTTGAAGAAAAAAACAAAAGTAAATGAAGTGTTATCAAAGAACAGGAAAGAAACCCTAAAACTGAAATTCACAAACATAATTTTGAAGCATGCATCCACTTTGTAATTCCTTATTAGCGAAAAAAATGCAATTAAGCCACTGTGCACGATTTAGGAACATCAACTGTTAAAGTATAGCATATTAAAAATCATTAATAATTCTATAAACTGAAAGCGCACGAAATTGGAAAAACCATTCATTCTTTTTTCGACTGGATTATCTAGAATATTTGAGAAATGGATAACCCTAAATTTATATTACTATTCACAAGTTACATATGCACTAAAATAGCAAACTATTAGGAACATATGATTAATGACTTGTTGGGCTGACCTTGGCCATTGAAAATTCCCTGATTTGATATGTCATGGATTCTGCAAGACGTTCAACCAACTGGACGTGTAGCACGTCATATATCGAATGTTCGCTACATTGGGATCTTTCTAACGAATGAATCTCTCAATTCAATCTTACAGGTGTTTAATTGAGTATACCGCAGGAGACTGTTGGAGGCATTTAGTGCTCTGAAATCGTTGTAAAACTCCTGACATCTGTAAATGACGATCCAAGTTTTATATTTTCGCTCATTATCCAAAAATACCAGACACATTTACGGGCGTATATAAGCTGCAGTGATGTTGATAACTTGTGGCATTCCAGTGCTATTCCACTGTTATAAACATACCCAACGCCCACATATTAGCAGAGATCAAACAAATGTGTAGGCTTCAGCTACTTCTACAGTTTATGTGACGCAGCAGGGTCGCATATTTTCACGCTGTTGGCGCCAAACCTACACATTCACAAGAGTTTACAACTGATAAAGAATTCACAGGACCAGGCGCTCTTTTTCAGTCCTCAAGGTTGCACTTTTGGTTCTCCAATATCCACTAAAAAAATCCAACTTTCAGCAGAGATATTGGTTATTGAGGAGTTCGAGTGGCGCAGTGATCTGAGCGATGTCTTGTGATCAGTCGTCCGAGATGGGTCCGTGTACGAATCCCCGTGAGGCTTGGATATTGATTTTGCCTTACGGCACTGTCTCTCCCCCTTCCCTGGGGTCAATGGCTCTAAATTAGGGATGGGCGACTGCTTATAGCCCAAGGAGTTCCGTGGTCGTTAAGCCTTTAATCAAAATAAAAACAAACAAGTTAGTAAAATCATGCAATAAATTGATTATAATATGCTTTCCAACATACTAGAAATCATTACTCAAGTTATGAGAATAATGGCTGTGGAACAAATCTCGGTCCTGTCCCCTGACCTTTGATCCCATTTCGATTATATTTAACAGAACCGGTTCAGTATACCTCCAAAATAACATGATAAAATTTTGTCGCAATGGAAGCATTTTTACGTAAGTTATGATGCATAAGGGCTATGGAATAGATTCCGCTCCCGTGTCCTAACCTTTGACCCCGTTTCGCCCATTTTCAAAATGATTCGTCCCCAGGAAGGCCCCTACAACATAATAACTTTTCATCAAAATCGAAGAATTTTTACGTACGTTATGACGCATAATGGTGATGGACGTTATTCCGCTCCTATGTCCAGACCTTTGACCCTATTTCGCCCATTTTCAATACGGTTTGTCCCCAGTTTGTCCCCTACCACATACTAAAACTTCATCGAAATCGAACCTTTTTTACGTTAGTTATGACGCATAAGAGCAGTGGAATGGATCCCGCTCCTATGTCCTAACATTTGACCCCATTTTGTTCACTTTCAATTGGGCTCCTTACCAATCCAGATATAGCGCTTCTGTTGCGTCGTTACGTGATTCTGTAAAGCTGGTCTGTTAACTCAAACAAGTAGTTCCAACTTCTATTGCCCTGGAACATCGACCAATAGTTTCCTCGAGTTGGAGTGTTGTTGATTGCTTGATTTGTCGTCTGCGCACGACTCACTGCTCACCACTCATTATACACCGTTCTTTCAGGGCCGAGAATGTCTGCCGTTTCTGAGATGCTTACAGCTCCCACTATTATGCCCCTCAAAGTCACTTAAATACGAGTCGTTCCCATATTACCCCAGTCTACCATGATATGTTAATAACGCCATCCGAACATCAGAGTTGCGTATATAAATAAGGATGGCACATGTTTGTTAGAATAGGGTGTTCTTAATTATTTGCTACTAGTGTATATTGCTTATTACGGAACAACAACATTGATGAAAACCTTGCTCACTTCGTTAATTCAATTTGTGTCTGATATTCCCACATTGTTTCATTAATTTAATGCAAGACCATGTGTTGAAATTACAAAACTCATACCAAGCGCAAAGTGGTTTTTCCCACAGTACAGCACTGCTTATAGCCCATTGAGTTGCTCACGGTGGTCTTTAAACCTAAAATAAAAAAAGCTCTTTTACTGATCTTTGAAAATTAGCTGAATCACACGATAAATGGAAGACAAACACACAGATAAAACTTACTGAATTTCTTAGAAAAGTAATTAAGATATTAGTAGGTTCTCACGACGAATGGATGGCAAACAGATACACGAAGATATTTCAGGTGTACTGAACGATACAAGTCCGGACGACAGGATATTACTTGAGGTTTTGTAAGGGAATTCTTGCCTATGCGTCAAACATTTTTACAGGGATTCGTGGAAACAAATTGCAGAATAAAATTAGTTTCGGTATTTTTTTCTTTTATTTTAAACCATTTACAGCAAAAAATAACTGTGGACAGCCAAAAATGATATAACTAACACCATGCAATTACTAAATAAGTTTGCCTGGCAAATATTTCCCGATCTGAAAGAATAAACCTGCTTCCACACTTTGATACACGACGCGTATCCATTGAATACTTGTCATAGGGAATGAAACTCAGTTCAGATCATATTTAGAGGATTTTAGGAAGGGAGTGTCTGACCCCAGGTGTTAAACAAACCTTAGAAATAGGAAGCTAGGAGATTTGGGTTAGGGTGCCTGGTAGAAAAGTGCCACGGAAGCGAGGTAGAAAGACGACCTTAAAAAAAGTACATAACACATATAGCATAAAAGCGTAATTATCAGGTGATGCGATTGGAACCTGTATCTTCCTTATTCGGTATAGGATATTCCACCGCTTCAGCTACACTTGCCGTTTTGTCATGTGCAGCACATCTGAGATACGTACGTCACATATACCCCACACCCCGCCGTAAGAAAAAGGAGAAAAAGAGATCTGAGGTTTCGCGTCGTCCACAAAACCATGCTTGAAAGAATTCACTCTGGAAGAAGAAATTTCCATCAATCCTGGACAAAGTATTGAATCAACACACATTTTTCTCGAGCCTCATGGCCAGAGATACATCTTGCGTTCAGGAGGGAATATAGCGAAATATATCTTATCCTTTTTACCGGTGGTTTGATTCGAAACCATATTTTTTCGACGTCGCACGTTCAACTGTATGAACTGCACCGACAAAGGCCTAGGTTTTCAGGTTGCGGCTTTGACATGCGTATCACCTCTGAGGTACGAACGACGAATACACACACAGTGATTTTCAATACAACCTGCCATCGCTATCTCTACACAGAACTGATCACGTGCTTTAAAATTCCACTGCAATAAATTTCCAAAGCATATACCTCAAAAATATCTTGTTGTAAATGCTTCTCAGATAATCTACACCGTAAAAATATTTTACTAGAAATAGATCATTTGTCAGTGCAAAATGTCTTTTTAACATTAAAACTGAGATTTTCCTCACACCTCAGTCAAATAATATAACAAACACAAGTACCGTATAAGTACGTACAACCGTAATAGGATGTCAGGAAGGGAATACACATGAAACAAAAATAGCGGTTTGAATTCTTTTTACTTTGTTTTCATGTATCATGAACTAGTTACAGATAAATATTTTTCATTAAAAAATCCACTTAAGTATATGGAACAGAGCCACGGGCCTCACATCAATTTCTCCACATTGTATATTGTAGGTTGGCTAAGTTACCTTGTCTTCAAAGATTATGGCGCCTCATGGAACAAACTACAGAGTCTGCCCCGTTGCGGATCTCTGAATTCCCTGTATCCCTCTCCCCCGAAGGCGAGGGTGTAACAGAGATTAATACGCAGTAAACACCATGAACCCTCTCCGCCATTCAACAATTGGAACGGTTTTGAGGATATATACTCTGAATTTCCATTCACTCAAATTTATTTCCGCCTTTTTCTCGCATTTATACTACACCACTGCTTTCACTCACACATTTCCTTCCTTTCACATTAAACAGCTCTCGGCATCCAATCTGTTTGGCTCCAAAAGCAGGCAGGCACTCCGGGTTTACCTGAAAACAGAGCAACTCCAAAGTGGGAAGAAAGACACACACTGAAAAATGGCAAAAGGAAAAAAACCACAATTGAGGAGCAGGAAACACTGTTCCTCCTAGCGTAGAGCTAGGTATCTCAGTTTAAATCTCAAATTAATTTCCTCAATTTTAGAATAAGTTGCAATTCTCTGATAAATATTTATGTATCACTGAAAATAATTTTTATTTGTAAGTTTTCAATTAATAAATTTATGCCAATATATCTCTAAATTAATTGAAACACTATATATTTATTATTTTAAATTCAATCCCTAAATTTAAATACAATACTAAGACAATACTTATGAACTAAGAAGTAGAAAATTCACATGAGCAACAAATATTGAAGACTCGTGCGACATTAATCACTAAAGCGATGAAAGATTTCCGTCTTTAGCGCGATTTAATGATTAAAAGATGAGAAATATATACAATTAAAACCATGAGCACTTTCGAGGCAGCGGCTGCTTCTTCTTCAGATGTAATAAATAGATACACATTTAATCTACATATAATATAGATCATTGCATTGTGGGAAGCATGGTAAGTTATTAGCCAATAGTAATCTACATGCGCCAAAATGTTGCGTATACTGTTGGACCAATGGTCTGAAGAAAACATGGAAATATATTATTGAAATAAATGGTGTAGGGTGGGGTGAACATTCAATTTTAAGTTTATATTACAATTTATAATTTACAGTTTTAATAAGGGATTTCCAAACGTTATGTAACTCATAGGGGGCATGTTCATTACAACATTGCTCATTGGAGGCATCTATATACACACTTTCTGCAATTAAAAGGTGACCAGGTTTACTAGGAGAATTAATTATTCCTACATTACTCCAGTCGGGATTAAAATCATCTTGTATAACAGATTTGGCTGGGGATGTATAGTACATGCCTGTTTAAATATTGTATTTGTGTTCTTTAATTCGTAATGCAATATTACGTTTTGTAGAACACACATAATTAGAAGCTGCTTGTCCTGTAGTTTCCTTAACCAGAGGGATATTGTAAATACCTCACTGTCCCATTTTGCTATTCTTTTCACGATCCTTACGAACTACTGAAAATAAGTTTCGGGTTCGTGAACCAAATTTCAAGCCATATGGTTTACATAGTTGTGTTAAGGCTCTCGTTAAATGTGGATTGTATTAGAGCCAACATATATGGAATTGCAGTTGGAGTTTCTTAACAGGGCAGTATGTAGGGCATATTTGACCTTGCCAAACACTTGCCTAATCAGATATTTAGGGAACTCATATTGCTCAGCCAAACCATACAATGGCTCTATGCAATATATTCCACATTTAACGAGAGCCTTAACACAACTATGTAAACCATATGGCTTGAAATTGGGTTCACAAACGCGAAACTTATTTTCAGTAGTTCGTAAGGATCGTGAACAGAATAGCAAAATGGGACAGTGGGGTATTTATAATATCCCTCTGGTTAAGGCAACTACAGGGCAAGCAGTTTCTAATTATGTGGGTTCTACAAAACGCAATATTGCATTATAAATTAAAGAACACAAGTACAATACTTAAACAGGCATGTATTGTACATCACTAGCCAAATCTGTTATACAAGATGATCTTAATCCCGACTGGAGCAACGTATAAATAATTAATACTCCTAGTAAACCTGGTGATCTTTCTTTTTTTGCAGAAAATGTGTATATAGAGGCCTCCGGTGAGCAATGTTGTAATGAACATGACCCCTATGAGTTACATAACGTTTGGAAATCCCTTATTAAAACTGTAAATTATAAATTGTATAATAAACTTAAAATTGAATGTTCACTCCACCCTACACCATTTATTTCTATAATATATTTCCATGTTTTCTTCAGACCATTGGGCCAACAGTATACGCAACATTTTGGCGCATGTAGATTACTATTGGCTAATAACTTACCATGCTTCCTACAATGCAATGATCTATATTATATGTAGATTAAATGTGTATCTATTTATTACATCTGAAGAAGAGGCAGCCGCTGTCTCGAAAGTGCTCATGGTTTTAATTGTATATATTTCTCATCTTTTAATCATTAAATCGTGCTAAAGACGGAAAACTTTCATGGCTTCAGTGATTCACATCATTTTTATCTCTCTTTTTTTAAACATTAAAACACTACAGTTAATTCACCAATATCATGCCCACACCATTATTAAATGCTTAGAAATTATGACACGCATTCATTTTATGAGCAAAGTATTAAAGAGATCATTTCTTCTTATTATATTATATTTTATTAGACTACTTTACTTCAAGATTAAAATAATAGCTGTAAACAATTAATATTAAAGGCAATTCATGCTATAGTTTAGACATAAAATTCAACTCCAATGAAAATTTAAATTATTTTGTAATCCAGTGATTATTTTTCTACAGCTCATCTATCTTTGATTAAATTGCTGCTCAAGCAGCTTTCTCCTCTCTATTTAAACTCTGTTACATATTATTCTCTGTACGTTCCATATCACTTGCAGCGTACTTCCTCTTCTTTTATCACTGTGAGTAACTTTATTTCGCTCTGTCCATATTTGATAGTTTGTTTGCGCAACATTTATTTGGAATACAAGGTTCTTCTTTCTTTGGGAACGGACTTAACTTTATTATTTGAGATGCTGTTGGGAGGGAGAACCCTGCGCACTGTGCGATTACTTTTCATACTCTCTGCGCCAACTGACATTTTACGAATACATGTAGTCCAGCATTTATGTAGTTGCAATGGCAGCAGCTGTATTTTTGTCTTCCATTTAAAAGATTGGTTTTTTGTCGAGTCGGTAAAACATTGTGGGCAAATTTGAAGATGAAGTCTCTCCTTGATAGTTATAGAGAACATGACGTTATGTTCTCCCAAGCTTTTTTTCATTATTACATCCCCGCGGCAAGTGAAACTCATGAGTCCCCAGCTGCCGCTTAAGGATAATCTCAAAATATATTTCTCTGGCCGTGATATCTTGATTAGAACTGTATTTACTTCCAAATGTTTGTTGATCTTGGTAAAATTTCGGTATCATATGTCTTTATGGTCCTTTCCAGATTATTTTTCGACTTGTAAATTTTATCCAAGCAAGTACTTAAAAAAGTTACTTTTTAGAAATGTGTCCTCGTTTCACCGTTTTGTGATGTACAGGTATCGTATTCTATGAAACCAAATGGCAAGAATTTTAATTTTCAATCAACAATTAATTATTCTCTGGCCGTTTCACAGAAATCTGAACAAACATCTATTCATTTTAAACAAGGTTAACCTTAGAGGATCTTGAACTAGAATTGTATTGACTTATTTTGCGCTTCTAGCTAACAAAATTCTATGGATTTTCCACTCTTCTATCTCACGCTGTAGTTCATGTATGATATTTTGCCATGTAGCGTTGCTGATTCCGTAATGTGTATAATCAATGCCCAAAATTTTAATTTTAGCATAGCTTGGGATACCACCCTGTTGTGTCCATTTGTTCCAAAAGATAGCTTTTGGTTTATCTATGTATGTTAAGTTTCGCTCCCGTGATTTGTCCATAACTTGTGAAAATTCACATTTCTCCTATAATAGAATTCTCGTTTTGCATGTCCAATACAACATCATCCGCATATGCTGAGTATTTTATAAATTCATTATTTTTTTCCCTGGAATAGGTAAGCCCTGTGTCTCTTGTTGTTCTTGAATTTTTCTTAAAAACAGCTCGATTGTCAATTTAAAGAGTGTTGGTGACAAGGGCGAACCCTCTTTTATCCGACTCTCGACTGCTATTTCATCCGTTTATTATCCATTTATGATAACTTTTGTATTTGATTCTGTATGTATCAATCGGACATATTTGACAATATTCTCCGACATTCCGTACTTTTGTAGAATCTTTAGTAAGGATTCTTGATTTACTGTATCAAAGACTTTCGCCTGATCTAATGAAATGGGCCGATACGTCTACTCATTACTGTTTTCACTCTGTCATTTAAAACGGTACCCAGTATTTTATATTCCACCTTTAATAGTGTAATAGGTCTGATTTTCTTAAATTCTACTGAATCCATTTCAGCTTTTTCAATGAGTTTGATAAATGACTCTTTAAATGTTGTTGTATTTTCGTACCACCTAATATTTTGTTATTTCGGCATCTAGAACTTCATAGTCCAGCTCGTCCACGTAGGGAAGCTGTACGAATTGTTCAATGTCGACCAAGCAAACATCTTGTCTTTTGTACAATGTTCTGTAAAACTGAAATGCTTTCTTTATTGTGTGACACATTTGGTTTTGTGAGTCCGTATATTCCAAAGGCAACGACATTGCCTTGTATTCTTTTTCGTTCTTTTTATAAATATTGACAATTTTTTTCCATATGTAATTCTTGAACTGCAATTTGTTCCCTATTTTCACTCATCTTTCCATTATTAGATCATTAATTTCTCTCTTAACTAGAATTATTTCTTTTTCATTAGTGTTTTGAACATTGCCTCTAATTAATGCTCTCAGCATATTTGTGAAGAATCTGTATTGATTTCTTTTTTATCTGCTAGTTCTCTTCCCTCTTTCTGTAAATACTCATTTACCTATTTTTTAAAATTTCGCCAGGAGCTAAATTTTGAATCCGAATGAACATTTAAACTTTCAATTATGCTTTCTATTTCTGATTTAATAGGTTCTATGTTCAGCAGACAGGGATTCAGCCTCCAAAGCATGAGAGGTCTCCTACCGGTGTTAGGTACATCAATATTACCCATAAGCAAATTTGTGATCTGTGATGTGAGTCTCCAACATTGCGATCAAATATCTCTATGTTTCGGACTACAGATACATCTTGTGTGAAAACAGTCTATCCTTGAGGCACTGCCTCTAGCCTGCTTGTATATCCTGGGATATCGCCGTGGAAAGTTATCTCAACGTCAGACAGGCGGATTACCATCAACCAGTTATTAAAATGATTCCTGCTACCATCTGTGTAAACCGTGTTATTGAGTCTATCCGAATGAGCATCCAAAACAGTGTTAAAATCACCCGTTATGAAACAAAAATAAAAATTCCCCGATATGAAATATGGAAGGGAGTCGAAACATTCTCTTCGATCTGTAAATATAGAGGGAGCCAACACATATGATCTTTTTGAGATAATTAGTTACCTTGAAAATTTCGGAGACAGCACGTCACACCGCATCAAATTGAAAACCCATTGGATCGCCAGTTTTATACAATATCAAAACTCCTGCATAACCGGAGGTTGCCAATGAAAATATATACCTATAGACGTGAGTATCTTAAATTGCGAGATGTCTTTGAAAGATTTAAAATGTGATTCTTGTATACAGCAGAAATCAATTTTGGTTCAGCAATAAGAAACCTTCTACCCAATCTATTTTTTCAACTTTTTTAAATCCCGCAACGTTGAATGATACAATTTTGGAAGTGAATTTTGTAATGAATTATATCACAATCTATTCCTTTTATTGGGCTGTCTGAAAAGTCATGACGTATTTTAGCCATGTTCTGCAAAGGTCATTTATTGATAGAAAGAACAAAGATCAATCAATGATAAAATGCCCGTTCTGTTCGATAACCTTTTGCCATCTGTCAGTGAGCTGCAGAATGCCTCGTTCATACAGCACCTGTCTTTCTTGGCAAAAACCTGTGCAAGGTGCTGATTTACAGCCTCACCTGAATTAAACGTTATACCACGCAAAGACTGTTGAAGATAGCGAAAGAATTGGAAGTCTGACGGCGCAAGGTAAGGCGAGTATGCTGGGTGTAGCAACACATCCCACTCTATCTCCAGTAATTTTTGGCGGGTGATAAAACGTGTGTGTGGTCTCGCGTTGTCGTAATGGAACACAAAACCTTTACGATGAACTAGCTTTGGAAGTTTCCGGATGATGGATTCTTTCAAACTGTCCAATTGCTGCCAGTACACATTCGAAATGATTGTTTGGTTCCGAGGTAGGAGCTCGAAAAACACGACACCTTTAAAATCCCACCACACTGAGACCAGAACCTTTCGCTGATGAATGTCTGGTTTAGATGTCGTTTGAGGCGAAGCAGCACGTCGGGACCACGACCGTTTGCGCAGCACATTGTTGTACACAATCCACTTTTTGTCACCAGTTATCAGTCGCTTCAAAAAAGGATCGTTTTCTTTACGTTTAATGAGCATATCGCAGATGTTTATACGCGCCGTCAATTGAGCTTCTTTGAATTCACGAGGAACCCACACACCGAGCTTGCTTACGTATCCAAGCTTCTTGAGGTGGTCGTGAACGCTTGAATGATGGATGTGCAATGTGTCTGCAATCTCACGTGTTGTGTAACGTGGGTTTGACTCGATCAATGACTTGATTTGGTCGTCATCAAACTCGGTGGGCCTTCCCGACCGAGGAGCATCGTTGAGGTCAAAATAACCATCACATAATTTTGCGATACACCCCTCGCACTGACGTTTTTATAGAGAATTATCACCACTCACGTTACGCAACTTTTCACAAGCTTGACGCGCGTTCTGCCCTTTACGGAAGCAAAACAGTTAAATATGGCGAAAATGCAGAGTTTGGTCTTCCATCTTCAACTTGATACTAATCTCCACAAATCAATAAAATCGCTCACTATTCCTTTTAAACTGCAGCTAGAACTAGCACCTGTCGAATGCCATAGCGATAACAAAGCTGCTCATGCCTCTAATACTTCCAAAACCGCCCAACCGCCATCGGTGCAAAAATACATCGTGACGTTTCCGACTACTCAATATTTAGATCTCAGTACCCCAGAATAGAGTACAAAACTTCACAAAAGTAACATGTAAGACTGCTTGTAAGAAATAAACAAATTCTCATACAGAAATAGCTTTCCTTTCTTCCCAAATCGCCCCATAAAGGAACATGCAGGAGAAAGGAATCTATAACATTCAATGTTTCTATGGATGGTTGTTTATTCATTGGAACTAGTAGTAACGCGAATCGTTTTCCGATATTGCACAAATGATGCTGAAACGCTTATTTCTCGTGGTCTAACGACCAGCGTGAGCACTTCATATGTCTATAGGCATTAGACAAAAATAGATTTTGACCACGGATTTCTGGAGAGTGACTCAGTCTGCTCCACTCAAAATGCACGCAACCACTGCCTCGGATGGAACAGGAACGTAAGCGCGATTCGGACAAGGGATTTGAATTTGGATACTTTGATTATTCACTTTCCAATTTTTAATACATAAATATACTCCATAAATTAAATGTAGAAAAATTATATTAAGACTATCCTTCCGCAATACACACAATTGCTAGAAATAATTTTAGCAAGAGAGAGGATTTTCTTTGTTTATGCATATATTTATATTTGATTTATGTGACAAGTGTTGCAAAAATGCCACAATTATTGGACATGTAAATTTTTCCAGTATTATATTCGGAAAATAATATACATATATTTATAAGTAATTCCGTTTTTGGATGAGATCGACCACTAATAAATGTAATTGAGGGAATGATTTCCCATGTCAGAGATGGTGCAGAGCTAGATGTCGAAAACTATCTATAGTTTTCGTTAGTCAAAAAATAACTATCGATAGTGTGTTAGCAACAAAGTTCTCGGGACAAAATTTGTTTTCCGGGATGAAAACTTATTTCTGAGAAGAATTTTTCTAAACTTTCACTTCATTTTCATTTATTCATTTTTCAGTTACCACATATTACAGTTCAGAAAACAAACTATACAATCAATTACAAAAAAATGTAGCAACCAGGAGGCGGAGGGAAAAGGCAGTAAGGCCTGACATAGCCCTACCACCCCTAGTACTAAGAAGAAAGAGAAAGACACAAAGAACAATACAATAGACAAGTCAAAGGCATATTGAATATAACTGAAAGATTAAATAAATGCATAAGTGTATATAGATACAGGGTCTACCCATAAGCCGTGAAATAAATTCAGCGACCAGCTGAGGTTCATACTAATTGAGAAACTTGTTCATAAGGTGGTGTTGTAATTTTTTATTTTTTTTTAAATTGGTCAAAATTGTTATTAGATTTCATGTCCCAAGTCAAAGAGTTCCAAAGTTTTGGACACATTGTCAAAAAGCTTGACTCCGATAAACTTTGAAACTAAACATTTTTTTTGTTTTTTTTGCTTGGGATTTAACGACCACAGTGAGCAACTTATTGGGCTGTAAGCATTCGGCCATCCTTGATTTAGGGTGACTGGTTTCAGGGAAAAGAGAAGCGAGTGCTATAGGACGAACAAAACCACAGCATCTATTTCTCACGAGTTCGAATCCGAGCACATCTCGGACGAATGATCAGAAGCTAGCGCTTAGACAACTACGCCACCGGGGCAGGGAATCTACGTGTTGACGATTTCTGCCCGTAAAGAGTGAGCAAAGGTCACGAAAAAAATGTTTTGCCTACAGAACGAGCTAATTCTTTGATCCTCATTTCTGTTTGTAGTGTATGATTTTTTAATGTTTCTGTTCACAAAAACTGAAAACTATTCTGCCGTTTTGTATGCAAACGTAATTTTTTCTATAGTGTTTAGCAGACCTCAGGTAATAATTCGTGAGAAATGCAATAAATCAAGTTTTGAGCGGGTCTGTTCTTCAATTGTTTTTTTCTTGGATCATTTTAAATGACAGCAGCTGGACGCAGTCGTTTTAAATTGAGCGTGAGATTTGACGTATTGCCCGACTTTTTGTAATTATTTTCCCAAAAGCTATATTTTGCGTAGACCTTATCCTTACCAAAAGAAAAATAAAGTTACACAAAAGATATTTCACATTACCCATTAGTACTGATTACTTATTCTCAACATGTAACTGTTTCAGCACTTAACGTACCTTTAAACTTCCAGTACAAACAACAAGAACAATGCTTTTGGCTTCGTCTTTATCCGACTGAAACGAGCAACAGAGTGCAATAACTACATACCTTGACCGTTTAGTCTTTCGATTACATTTAACTTTAGCTTCGCATTTTCATCATGTATCAATATAGCTGGGCTCAATGTTTTCGACAGCAGTATAAATTAGGTGAAAATGAGCATTTCAGTCATCAAAAACATCGGTGGAAGCTAAATGGTTTACATCATCGTGATTTACACTTATAGCATTTAAAAGTGTAAAACTATCGATAGTTGCAAAAAAAACTCTCAATGCACTATCGATGTGCTGGGTTGGACAAAACTATCGATACTATCGATAGTGCCATCGATAGCACCTCCACCTCTATGCAGAGCTTCAATTCTTGATTTTGAACCTCCCAGAGGTAAGGCATAAAACAGCGTTAGCGTCTGTCACCTAAAATGGTACTTGTGGTTATACAGTATCTACATTTGAGACAATGGCATTAATCTTCTGAACATCAAAATATGTTTAATGCCTTTGTCATCAAAATATTTTTTTCACTGAGAAAGCTAACCGTTGAGCCCAAACAAAACTTTACCAAAAAATTAATATAAACCTATTGCTTAAAATTTACCAATATCGTTCATGGGGAAATCATTTTATGTACTGACTTGAACGCAGAAATATTTTCCTCACCAGCATGAATAACATTAAAACCGTATACAATTGGCATTGTTTCCCACATACAATGGTGTGCAAAAATTAAGGACGGAGAGGAGAAATTAGCATAACAGCGGAACGAGCAGGCAAAACGAAACAAAAGACCACTCAGGAGATAGACCAGGGTCCGGTACGGTAGGGCATGCGCATATATGCAGCATGACGTAGGGGGCGGGTCAAAAAAGTATAAAGCACACGGGCGGTGTACGCTCAGCAATTCATTGAAAGCTAATGAACGGTGTACATCGGTTTGAACGACGTCGAGTTGCTGCCACTGTGTGATTTGGCCAACATGCAATCCAGTAGACGACATCTGGATGACTTTACCTGAGGTCAGGTCATTGGGAAGTTGGAAGAAGATCGAAGTGTGACTATTGTGGCCGAGAATTTCGGGATCGCTCACAGCATCGTTTCACGAGCTTGGAGAGCATTTCAAACGACAGGAACAGCTGTCCGAGAGTTTAGCAGTGGTTGTATACGAGCAACCACGGGGGCGGACGACCGGTATATTTCCCTACAAGCGAAAAGAGACAGACAGCAGACAGCTGGAGAAATCGCAAGGCACATACATGAGACAACTGGAAGTCCGTTGTCGCGTTTTAAAGTGGCCATAAGGCTGCACAAGGGTGGTCTATTTGCACGACGGCCAGTACGGCGTGTACCATTAACGTATGCTAATCGGAGACGGTGGTTTCTATGGTGCCAGGAACACAAGAACTGGACACATCAGCAATGGGGTCGAGTTCCCTTTACGGATGAGAACCGATTTAGTCTGACGAGCGATTCTGGATGTATACACATCTGGAGAGAGCAGGGTACACGCAATCACATCTCCAACATCATCAAAAGGGACCGGTTTGGAGGTGGCGGAGTTCACGTTTGGGGCGGTATCATGCTTGGTAGCCGTACTGACCTCCACATCTTCCAAGGAGGTTCAGTCACTTTGCCCGCTATTGTATCGAGGATCTCCTGCCTCACGTGCGTCTGTTTAGAGGTGCTGTGGGTCATGAGTTCCTCTTTATAGACGACAACGCTACACCTCATCGTACAGTGGCTGTCGCAGAGCTGTTGGAGAGTAAAGATATTCAACGCATGGATTGGCCCGCAAGGTCCTCGGACCTAAGTCCAATAGATCACGTATGGGACCTTCTCGGGAGACGCTTGCCAGCACGTCACCAGCCGCCAGCAACGATTCCGCAGCTGCGATTGGCGCTACAAGAGGAATGGGCCGCGAAGCCTCAACAGCTCCTTGACAACCTCGTCCTCAGCATGGACAGACATTGTAAATCCTGCAACCAAGTGAGGGGTGTTCATATCCTGTACTAAAGGCTGGATTTTTCTTGGCAGCCGCTTGTCACATGGACGTTTCTGTCTTCTGTCCAGTTGTGCTCGAAGCTACCTTTTCAATAAAGTGCCTTTGTATCCTTTGGATTTCTTCTATGAACGGTTTTTCTCACTTGTCCCATATTCTTACATCTTCGGGATCTTATGGTATGATTTGAGTCGATGTGGAGCACTTCTGCACGACGTTACATTCGAAAAACCGTCTCTTCCTTAATTTTTGCACACCAGTGTATATGGTTATTGCAATTCTGATATGAATTTTAGAATTATTTTTTTCCTAATAGGCTATTTGCCAGTGATATTGAAGATTTGGTAACTGAGAAATTTACTGCAGAAAAATCAAGAACAAAATTCACATGAAGATTCGAGGTCAGCATCACACATGTATCCAATCTGGTCAACTTACGGTAATCGCGTTACTTAAATTTATAATAGGAAAAGAGAAATCTCGAAGTATCATAAAATTTTATTGTAATTACGGGAGGAAAGCCAGATATGCTTTTTTTGCAGTATATTATTCATAAAAGTTATGTAATAAAAAAATATCTGAAACAATATTTGATACGTCTCTGTAATTAAACCGTTTTTAAACCTGGCACAATACCACTTAGAAAAATTTAGAATTCGAAAAAATAAATAACAATCATATCAGATTCTTATAGTATTCCGGTATAACTGGCTACCAAATGAATGATTTGGTAGCCATTTATACCGGTATACTATTATCTGCTTTAAAATCCATGATTGATTTGAGAATTTGAAAAGCAAAACCCGGCAGATGTCGCTATACCACAATGTCCGAAAAAGGAGGACGTACAGGTATATTTTTTGATTTTCTTATCAGGGTCACCCTTGTAAGAACAAAAGTCCCTATGGCTTAGGCGCTTCCTTTTGATTTTTGACTGCGAATTAAAATACCCTGGCCATAAAAATTTAGGGATATTGCATAAAATGAAGGATGTATGTATCTCAATCAATGCTTAAATGAAAGGAGAGGTCACTTCATGTGAAAGTAATATATTCTGTAAACTTCTGGATCGAGCAGTATAACGACCCATTTTGCGAATGAGGATGTTAATGTAAACGGATTTTATGTAAAATACAGAAAATTAAAGTAAATTTTAGCGACCTCTTCCAACTCAAAATAATTCCAAACAAAAAATCACCATAAAAATGAATTTAGTGATGCGGAAACGAGAATGTGGTGCTAAGGAAAACGCTCTCTTCATTGGAGAAAGGAATGTAGACTGTGCTTACAGAAGCATTAAAATATTAAAAATGGGAAAGTCTAAAAATGCAAAGGAAGACACTAGAAACCTGTAATCCTAAGAGTTTTTACTTAACCAATTTGCAAGGGAATTGAAGAACAAAATAAAATGCTAACGATTCATGGTTCCGCCCCCCTCCACTCTTAAGCACCGAAGAATGCTGCCACCCGAAGGATTGGAACAATAATTACAAAGAGCACTGGGTGACCATCGTGCTGTCAGAAACGTTGCAAAGTGGCTGACGCCTACTCTTGCTTTGACTGAAGAGCTTCTTCAGCTTTTGAAAAGCAGCATTCAGTTAATCTTCAACAAATGATAAGAAAGCGGATTTCTCTTTCTTCTTTAAGGAGAGTTCCTCCTCGGAGCTCCGAAAACACTTGGCTCCAAGTTTGGTGCTGTAGCTCTTCTGGACGCTCTAGAGTAATTACGCTCCCAGATAGCTAATACAATTTTCTGAATGACAACGGTATTACCTCGGACTTCAGAAATATGTGACATCATGAGGGATGTGCAAAAATCATAAAGAACCCCATCAGACTCCTACTTATTGGGTGACTCATTCTGAAGGTGAGAATGCAGGGAATTCTTATGTCGTTGAGACATATGAGGTATTATTGAGCAGCGAAAGCAGACTGGAATCCCTTCAAAACCATCTTGGAGAACTGCTCTTCAGTGGTCTTCCCAGAACAGGTAGAAGGTCATGACGGACGAGATTCCAGTTGTGTCGAAGTAGTATTAGCAGTTGCAGAACGAACTGAAGTCTGAGAGGACTTCTTCTGTAAATTCAGCAGGTTGTTGTTAGCAAAAGATGGCTCCCTCGTCGAGGAAGATAATGATGATGCTGGTTTCTTCTGTTGTGAGGACTTGTGACTTGAGAGTAAATCTTTAGACCGGAGATAAAATCTGTGGGTGATATTGGAGGATGTCTCTGATTTTCGTAGATGACAGAACCGCTTTGACATAGTTGTAAACAGTATTAGAAACCATGTTATCTATAGAGTCAAACCTGAGATGAGATTGTGTCTTTTGCAGAGCTTCTTTGTTTAATGAGTAGATGAACCCGTCTCTTGCTTTGGAGATAAATAATGCCCTGAGCGTGATACACCTAAGCATCTATAAAAGAAAATGGCTCTATTCTGTCCATATATGCGGGTTTCTTCCGCTACATTGCAAGTAAATGTATCTAAAGTGTTATTCCCCGCTGCATTTGTTTAATTCTACTGCGTTACAAAGGTGTTGACTGATTTGCATATGGAATCGCTGAAAGAGATTCAGTGATTTCATAGGCAAATCAGTCAAAGCTCATGTAATGAGATTCAGTTGTTATTTCTTAATTAGAAAGAGGTCAATAGGTTGTTGTGAAAGTTGAATGAGTTGAGTATCTCGGTCTCTTAACTCAAACACTTAGACGCTAGCACGAGCTGAACATACAAACTAATGTTAAATGAAACTGAAAACGTTCTTGCACGTTGAGTGGAAGTCATCAGTGGATTTAAAGCTTTTAATTGAAGGGAGCCAACATCTTCCAATTTCCCACTTGCATAAATTTAAAACTAAAATTTATATAATAAACCTTATGGAAAACGGAAATCGCAGAAAATCGTATTTGCAGATCATGCACTCAACATCGAAAGCAATGGTATTATCAGAACAAGAATTTCGACTTGATACTAGAATACAAATTGAAAGAAAAACATGAAAAATTCTGTAAAAATCTACGTGCTAGGATAATGTAAGAAAAAATAGCAGAAATAATTCTATTTGTGATCTAGTGCTGAAGTTAGTAACAAAACTTAAAATATTAAAATCCTTTAAAACAGTGAAAAATTAGAGTTTCCGGCACCAGAATGAATTGTGAAATAATTAAAAGCCCGACAACCAAGTTTCATCGTGCTCAGACTTTGAGAAAAACATATTATTTGGAGAATGGAGTGTACTAATGGATGAGTACAGAAGTGAGGGAAGCAATGAAGAAAGCAGTTAATTAGAATGAATTTCAGAGAAAGTATAATATAAGACTTCAGAGGAGCACTCGGAATACGCATTATATCAGTGCACCGCTTATCCGTGAATGAGTATGACTGCCTAATTGAAGAGAAAGACAATGCACTACCTCACAGACAATCTGCTTCTACTGCAGTTATTTGAACATCATTCATTAATTCCACAGGTCCGCGACAACTATACATAAAAACTTTCTAGAATACCTTAAGACTTTCAAATAACGTCATTCCTGGGATGGCTACGTAATGACGGTTGATTTCGGGCAAGGTCTAAGTTAGTATTGATTTAAATTTCTTATGTAAGAGAAAAATGAATATAGGAAATTTATGGCCACAGGAAATTATTTAAAAAAATTCATAAAGGATAGTGAAACAACGAAAATTTAATTGATACTCCATTACAAAATGCTATACTACCACACATTACATTGTAGCTAGTTATGTACTGCATCATTAAGATATCCCAAGAAAAATACAAGTGCTAGGAAACTGCTGGCTACCAGCTGGCAGTGATGGGTCACTGTTGGCTAAATTCCGCCGCTCACTGCCCGGTAGCGGTCCGTTGGTAGCAGCGCTATCAGTTGGCGAGCCATTGATGGCCGTGAAGCATCGCCGTGAATTGTGGGCCTCTAAGCAAATACCACTAGTGGCTTGTTGCTGGCAACCAATGTAACGACAACAGCAGGTGGGGGCAACGGACTGCGCATGCGCAGAAGCAACACTTGCTGTGTCTCTCATGGTACCAGTTAGTTGAAGACAACGCTATCGCCATTGTGTTATTTTAGTGGGTGTTAAGAAAAAAATCCATATTGGAGAGGCGAATTAATTTTCTAATGAAATTCGACGTCGACGAAGATATCAGATTAAGGCATGAAATACCAGATTTCAGCTATGAAATACACACACTCTATTCCCATGAATAACAATTCATGGAGTGGAGTGGGTGAATAACAAGAAAAAATTGCAAACCGCTTGAAACACATGTACTGGAAAACCATAAACAAACGTTTACTGGAAAAAAAAGAATTATAAGCCCATAAAATGTATTAATTATTTGAAAGAAAAAAGAAAGCAATGCTATTTGGATATAATGTACTCATCCGTGGGTTGAAAACACCAGACTGGGAGGAATTCGCCTCTAAATAAAATATATTTCCTCTTTAAAACAAATGTAGCTTCGGACAACGGAGAGGAAAGATACAATGTTAAAAATGCAACAGAATATAACATGAAACCGGATAAATATATATTACTTCAACAATCTTCTTTCAGACGAAAAGGAATGTACAAAACTTTGGAAAGCGACTCTAAGTATGTACACTCCTTGAAAATGAGTGAAATTGCCTTAAGGAAAAAAACTATCATTATGTTGAAAAAATAAATTTATGAATTATATGAAACTGACTTTTATGAAAAAGACCTCGCAATATTATAAAATGAAAGAGGGAACCATTCGATTACATATTCCGCCCAAAACAGACCACTTGAAGCACACGCGCGTGCGTTGCAAATTAGTCCTTTAGGTAGAGAGCTCACCTCCCACGCCAACGGCCCTCATTTGCATCTACTCAGATCAAAACGGTCGTTTTTCTGGTATGTTGAGAAAATTTCCCCAGCGCAGTGCTATAATTTACATGTTTGTAAAGGTAGCAAAATAAAAAAAGTTGTAGCTTTGGGGAACTGCGATTATCCCAGAACTTTTTTATGGCTACTACTGGGGAATTGGCGGACGAGATTCGGCAAGCCACCCGTTACGTCACGTGGTTGCCGGCTGCTACTACCGGCAAACTAGCGGAACACATTAGGCTAGCCATCATTTCTGGTACGTGATTGCAGTGCCGCTGAAGGGCCACTTGTGGCAGTTAAGGCATATGATGGGCAACTGATGGCCCTGTTGTGGCATATGACAACAGATGGGATGCCAACTATTGGCCTGAACTGCTGGCTCTTCTGTTGGCCGCCCGGACATTTTATTGACGGTTCGGGAGCGGCGACGTAGTGCTGGGCCATTGCTCGCCGTGCTGAATGCCAGTAATGGCCCAGTGCTGGCCCACCAAGACTGTTTTTGCTGGGATATACAATAAACTTAAAAAAATACGACATCCCAAATTCCGGCAACTTCAGAATTCCTGCACTTTTTTTATTTCATTTTCGTGAAAACATCAGATGGTCACATTGCAAGATCATTCGATATCAGCTTGCAAATTGCTGATAAACGCTATCGGAAGGTTACTGAAATTCGTCATCTCATTGGAGAGTGCTGAAGTGACGCGGACCAATGAGGCGACGAATCGGCGTGTATGTTTGAAATGCGCGTCGAACATGTGATGATGATCTATGCTTGTTGGCGGCAGTATGTGTGTTCCATCGTGTAATGACATCTACATCGGCCTTCATGATGCATTGCGGTAATCGCCTTCGCGTTGGATCGCAGTTTCGTTAGTTCAAAAACCGCAACATCGATGTAAAACCCACATCGGGTTTTGGTGATGTGTCGTTACATCGCTCAACCTTAGCTGTTGCTTTGCTTTTTCAAGTTTTTGTTTAATCATTCGTCAAATTCATTTTTTTTCGACACAGTGTTATTAATAAATAATACGAAAAGGTGATGGCCAATATTTTCTCCGAAACTTTTTTCCATCATCAAAACGATTTATTTTTCGAGAATGAGATCAGCAGTGCAACACCCCTGCATATTTGTAAGGCGTAGATGCGTAAGGTTTCGTTAAAATGACCTGTTACGTGTAAGTATGTGCTGTACGAAACGTCCATTAAACAATTTATGGATGGCTTCAGAAATCCAGAATTTTCATAAATCTGACACTTGTCCGATGCCGTATTTTTTAGGTTTTACTGTGTAGCCATTCATGCTGCTGTTTAAAGCTTTTTCTGGAATCAGGTCGTGGTTATAACGTTTTGTTGAGAAACACCGGAAAAAACTTCATTTTTTTCACTTTTAAGAATACACCGATTTTTATTTTTAAGAACAATGTTTCTTTCATTGGTTTTTACCGCATATTTTAAGCAATGTGAAAACGTACCAAGCTGAAATTGCGGAAGGATTGAGCTTTCCGCGATTGCGAAGTAGGGTATGAGTTCATCATGAGGAGAAATGGTGACTAAAAATCAACGACCATGGGACGAAATTGTTTTCACTTCACACCAATCAATTCGTTTAGAAGAAATCCGTCGAAACTGTCGGACTCTGGAAGTTGATGCAGAATATGTGACAGATTGGTCAGTTTTAGTCTGTTGATTATGCTATTATTAGGCATTCTGAAAACATGTTAATTTTCGGAATAATGAAATTTGTTGAAGAGAAAAAATTCAGACATTTAGAATAATAAAAAAGTAATAACGGAGGTGTTTTTTGTGCTTATATTTTTAGTGAGAAAATCTTTAAAAAACATCTTAGCAATTGTTTGATAACTGTTTGCGTAGAATGCAACTGTTTTCTGAAATCATCCGTGATTTCGAATATTCCCAATTTTTATTTATAATAATATCTATATATTTTAAAAACTTATTTTCCTGTCAGCCTAAATCGAATTTTTGCAAAACTGTTCAATGTTTTAATGGGCAATGATTTGGAGATTGGGTTTGTTTTCAATGAGGGCCTTTGACAGGCGTAAGATAACAACGTACAGGGATAACATATCTGTAAGGAGACTTGTCAATGTTAAATATAATTTATATTTTAAAAATATAAAACTGAAAAGTCTGTAAACACCTTCATACTGGGATACATGCCATAATAACGTACTCGAATATCATGTAGAAAGAACGCTGTAATGGGGTGCATAATAATACACAGTTCGTCCAAAAAAATAAAGATACTAAGTGTCCCAAGAAATTGATTTGATCATGATGAAAATACGCATACAAGAACCTCAGGCCTAACATGCATATTATGAAAAAACAAAAAAAAACAAGCATGAACCAAATAGTGAACCCTCCACAGCGCATGGGAGCCTTGCATGAATGAGGTTATATTAAAAGAAACGCTCGAATGCTAGGACCATTGCAACAGCAGATTGCGGTTTCAATTACCTCGACGGACAGTAAAGATACCTCTACTTCGGATACATGCACACTAGGAATATTTGAGCCAGTTTTAGCGAAACGGGATAATTCAGCTAGGAGGCCGGTTGGTCAAGTAGCCGTATCGCCGTGTCATTTGGAACGGAGCGAAGTGGCAATCGGCCGATGCTGTCACCAATCAGTCGAGGAGAGAAACATCCAGAGGCAAGCGTGCACACTCAAACAACCGCGGCGATGTTGTGTCTTCTACAGGTAAGGATGGGAACCTTTCCGGGCCTTTGCCAGACGACTTGTTACACGGGAACCACATTCGAGGAACCCACTCACCGGCTTACCATTGACTAGCGATGACCGCCCGTACCAGTTGTAGTGGTGTAGGTCCCTATAATCGCGGGAGAATGGCCAGTGACGACATGTAACCTTCATTGATTAGTCACGGTTACCACTTGGCACCGAAGACCAGCGAATACGTGTCAGGAAACGAGCCGAAGAGCGCTCAGATCTTGCTTTCACATTAGATCGCTAGATATCTCGCACCCCGGGAGTGACTGTAAAGTGAGCTACTTGTTGAGATTCCCGAACACCCTCGGTAATGTGTGCCACTTTCACAGCTCAACTGAATGTCGACGACATTCTAGGAGCGTTTCTTTTGCCATTTTTGTCGCAGGACCACCGAGCAATTTATAAAAGTATAATGTGCCCGGCCACACACGGAAAATTGAGCTGTGAAAGTGGCACACATGAGATTTTCCGTGTCCGGCTTTATTAATTTCGACACACGTCCATGGCGAGCACAATCGCTCGAACTCTCACCGATCGAACATCTTTTGGACATGATGGGTCTCCACGTATGCCCATCGAAGAGTGTTGGCGAACTGACTCGCAATTTGATCGCAATCGGGCATACTGTACCTTAGGACAGTATCTGTGAATTGTATTCGTGTATGCCACGCCGGGTACCCGCTTGTATCCGTGCCAGAGGTGGCGCCACAAAATAGTGACTCTTTACGCTCGTGTAGCTGTTTTATCCGAATAAATAGCCCACCTGTACTGGAATTGCAGCATAACTTCATTTGGGTACCATGTTTTCCTGAGGTTAAATATGTATAACCGTTTCAGAAACAAATGAAAGCCATTATTCAACAACTGGATGCGATTTATTAAATGCCATTCCAAGTACCCACACGAATTTAGTGGCCCCTTCACGCGTCACATAACTGCTTTAAACAAATGTTAACGTCAAAACAAGATATTAACTGCATTTCTATTTGTTCTCCGGATTACATAAGAGCTAACGGGGACCGCAATGTACTTACAAAAAAAAAAGGAAAACATAATTCATGTTTAAAATTCAGAGAAATTTATCATTGTACTAAAAATAGGCTTTGGGATATGGCAAAGAAGGTCAAATTTGATTACTTTTAGTCATTTTTTGTTCTCCAGAGATGTTTTGTTTGGGTTCTAAAAATGCCGTTTTTTGTTCAAATTTTAGCACCAAAATTTATGCAAAGCTACAGAGTCATATCCAGGTATGTGGGACGCTGGAACTGGAAATGTCTGTATGACAGAGCCAGTTTTATTCTACGCATTTTAAGCCAATCACGGAAAAGTACTCATATGAAAAGGAAGGAACATGAGTTTATCCGTACCTCGATAGTTGCTGTAAGGTAGACAGGTTATTTAATTCCGGTAACAACAGAACTACTAGGATTTTATGGTCAGAATATTGCAAGTGTATACCAAGGCTACCTGAGTTATAACAAACGTCCATCCAATGGAAGTAATGTTGTTGAACACGTGCAATTATCTCTTGAATTGAACGCAGTCTGCCACACATCGTTAAAAGGAGTAGCAAGGATACCGCCAGGCTGATAAATTTGGAGTTTAACGAAGGCGCATGCAGCAGATTATGCACAAAGCAGGGTTAGAGCAAGGGGCTTTTTTATCTCGGTGGGCAAGGCTCGAAATTCGTTCTACGTTCGAAGTAGCTCCGATTTCTCGTTTTGCCCATTTCTATGATCAATCGGAATTTAACGCATGCTCGACAATGTGGTCTCTTTGATTTTTACATTAGGCCGCTCTCAATTTTTGTCGTACCTCTTCTTTTTTTTTTTCTTTTTTTTTTTTTTTTGTAGTGGAGGTTTAACGACCAATGTCAGCAACTCAGTGGGCTATAAGCAGTCGCCCGTCACTAATGTAGGGTCACTGATTCCAAGGAGGGAAAGAGTGAGTACCTTAAGACAAACACAACATCCATGTCTCACCGGGATTCGAAAACAGACCCCTTTCGGATGAATAATCAGAGGCCATCGCTTAGACCACTGCGCCACCGGGATGGCTCTTACGTCTTCAGGTGAGTCATGCTTTAGAAGCGGTAATGCGAAAGTAATACTCTGGCACACAGGGAACATCTAGATCACTGGTCTTTCAAACAACATGGAAGTATAACCGGACTTCGAGTTCGTTTTTTAAATGTATTCTTACTAAAAATCCTTAACTACTGTATTAATACGCTTATTACAGGAAATCTTAACTAACATTTTATTTTACAAACTGAGAATTCCTAAAAAAAATTCAAAATATTTTCTTAATATTATTATTTCACAAAAGTATGCATCCCTTTTATAAAGGTAATGTGCGAAAAACAAACCATGCACACAGTATTGGAAAAGCGAGTAAAGCATGGGCGGTTCACATATCGCGGTGATCCCGACGAATGTCATTGACTCTTTAAATAAAAAAAAATGCATATATATTGAAGAACCTCCCAATTGAGTTTGAAATCTTGTTGAATGTTTCTTACTACACTACAAAAATAAAGGAATTTAATACGCTATATGCGTTTCTTGAGTATTCACGTTCTGATGTATTTAAAATAACATTATCCATCTATCCTATACGCCTACGATGCGAAAGTACGACAATAGCACACTTCATCGCAATGCGTCAATGGGGATTACTGAAGTTTACTGGAAAACATTGGGAATGGACCGTGAGAAAATGGAAGATAGTTGTCTTTCCTGATCAAAAACATGTACTTCTTAGTCAAGCGGAAGGACGGCCTGCCGATGAGGCGAACAACTTAGGTATAAATAGTATAAGATGTTACCTCACGGGGAAAATTTGATCTCAGGCAGGTACGAACGCTCGAACCACTAAATCTCTGTCGTGCGTCGGATGGGTACGTTAATCCGTCGGACCCTGAGTACTGGCTCCTCTGTAATAAATAAGAGTGCGTACCTCTCTCTTTCTACCTCGCTTTCATGTACTTTCCTGTCGGGCACTCTAGCTCAAATTTCCTAGCTTCCTATTTTTAAGAGTTGTTTAAGACCTGGGATCAGGCATTCTCTTCCTAAAATCCCCTACATATGATCTCATCTGATTTCACTGGCAAAGCAATGTGTCCATGATTTAATTTTTGAGGAATATTTTCCTGGGTCACACTCACTTCCGTGAAAGTGAAAGTGGTGCATGGCCACCTGAACGTCATCTTTAAAGGCCAAAATCAGGTTTTCCTGCTGACAGGTTTTTTCCGCAACACGACGGGTGTTGAGACAGTTCTTCCCACCCATAACATCTTGGAATATTTATTGTAAGACTTCCATACTGCACCATGTCAGCACACGTAGACCTAGCGAATAGAATGTGGGACACTATATCGGCTACTGCGACGTACGTGCACTGCGCCATAAACAGTGGGCGCGCTACGGGCATCACATATACCGGTGGTCGTCAACCTGGTGACTAGTGGGCGATTCACGCTTTCATGGTATACGTTGTGGTGTTTTGTCCATTGTTACAATGTTTGTTCTTCCGCCATATATCGAATACACTGCTAACAAATTCGCGACTTTGACTTTTTCAAATATGCTTTTGCAATTTACTTTTGAATTCCATCTCTAAACTTTGAATATAAATAATAATTAAGACAAATAATCCGTAAATACAGTGTTGACGATAACAAAAAATGCTGTTTATTAATGATGTTGATCACGCACATTGAGTATAAATAACAGATAATTACATACATAAAGTACAAATAAAAAGTTCAGATTTTTACAAACCCTCTTCTCTAAAAATTACTTCGCACTTGCGCTAAATTGAGTTACTGCGGCACCGGAGGGCGGGAAGGAAATTTTACCATCAACAAAGATACAAAAGTGGGCGGTAGGTATTAAAAGGTTGACGACCACAGACTTATATCGATATTTTACGGCCCACATGCATGCTCTTTCGTGAGAATTATTGTTTGGGGATTTAACGAAAACCGTGGTAACACGTTGCTATAATGAATCATCCCTCCCGTATTTAGGACCGCTGGTACCAAAGAAGAGAGAGATAGTGCCGTAAGACGTGCTCATTATTAATACTTTAGCGGGATTTGAACTCTGACCCATTTCGGACAAATGGTCGGAAACCTATTTTTAGACCACTTAGCTATTAAAGCTACTTGGACGACTATAGGAGCGCATGGCAAGTTGGTTGTACCTAATGCTGGCAAATTACGAAGAGCTACGGAAGACAAGGCAATCCATTTTAGTGTTTGGCTGCTACAACGTATTCCACATGTCATTTTCAATTACTTTTTGCATGAGCTAATGAACTCTATAAAGCGGTGTCTAATCTCAAAATTTATGTTAGACAAAATGGCTTTTAAATTGTTGTACAGGTAGCACTACCCTATGTGCCGTATTTTATGAAAATAATTTTTATAGTATATGAAAAGCAAAAAAAAATTGTTATATCAAGCTTCCTTTCTACATAAAAGTCAAACTTTAGCATTTAACTGAAGTTTACCGTGAAGGGGAGCATTGCTATGAAATAAATCAATAAATCCAATTTTTGGAACTCCTCCGCAGATGGATTTTAATATGAGGTTGTGTGGTAAGTTAGAAACAATCCTCGTGACGCTCAAGACATGTTACGCTATTGAGCAACGTACAAATTTCTGTAGCAAAGAAAGTGTAAATTGCTCACAGCATTCAGAGTATTTTTAGATAATGGCCTTCGTAAAAGTAGGTTTTACAAAGGAAATATTTAAATTAACACGGTTTCGGAACTTCTATTCTTTTCAAGAAAATAAAATTATTGTGCCATTGGAAGTTTATTCTTACCGTTGATTTTGTTTTGAGATTTACTGAGAAGTTAATCATTATGAGAAAATGCAGCCAATTCCCAGGTGGTTCTCTGGCTCTCAAGAATTGGAAGCACACCGATTTAAAAATAAGGTGCAGAACATATTTGATCTCATAACAAAGATTGGGTAAATAGTTTGGCATAAATTTACAAACAGCCGTAAACTATCTGTACTATTATTAAAATACCTCCATCAAAATTTAATGTCATAAATGAATTTGCTATGTAGATGTTCAGTCGCATTCCATTATCAGAATCATGCAGAGAACATAATGACAGAAAAAAATTAAAGGGAAACAATACTTCATACTCAGTTTTACTGGTAGCTTAAGTTTCCAATATAAATTTAAAATTACGTGATATCCCATACGACGCAGTGGTCTGAAGGCTAGCATCTAACTCTTCGTCTGAGATGAGTCTGGGTTTGAATCACAGTGATGCATGTACATTGTGTCTCTCTTACGCCACTGGCTCTCCCTCACATGTGGTACAAGAATGAGGTGAAGATTTTTGAATAGCACCAACCTAGGCTAAATACTTGGCAAACAGTAGGCTAGCATTTCAAATTTACTTCGCTACTGTAATGACGTGAATCATCAAGTTGTGTTTTACGAATTTTTAAACACAGAGTTCGTGCGAAATCTGGGGCTAAATGTTTTTTTTTTTTTTTTTGAAGCAATTTTTGGACCTTCTCTTGGAGCAAAATGTCAAATATATATAAAATAATTGTCACTGATAATAAGCAAATGTGTCAATTTGTTTTCAGCAGGGCAGGAATGACGTCAAACGTTCATGTGAAGCATGATCTATAAAACTTCAGCACTGAAGCAAAGTCAGAAACGTAAATTACAAAGGGAATATATCTTCATTGCTTTCATAGTGCCAGGCAGTTGTCTGCGAATATAAAAAAGTGTCAGTTTGAAAAGAGTTCAATCATACTGATCAATTTAACCTAGAATGTATCCAAAAAGTAGGTGGAAGATTTATGTCTTGGGGCGAAACGTCACACTTCCACCAGTAAAAAAGTGGATGGAAGTGTCATGTTTTGGGCCTTTATTTTAAGCACTGGAGTTTGACCGTTCGTTGAGGTGTCCAGTGGAATTAAATATATAGATAATATGCCACTTTAAGTAATGCATTATTGCCATTTGTCTAATTTCTGGAAAAACGACACATAGAATATCCTGTATTTCAGGGTGATAGTTATCGTGGTAAAACTTTGCTGGATTGGTTTGACGATCATGAGAAATATGTTTCAGGTATCAATAGGGATGCACCGATTTAATTGTGATTGAAAAAATGTGTGACCTTTTAGAAAGGGCCGTGGAGTAGAAAAACGCACCGTGTAAATTTGGACGAATTAAGGAACATTTTGGGTGTGGAGTGAATTCGAATTGGTACACAAGTGATATTGATTCATATTGAGAGCATAATAGATCTCGAGAAGTTTCGAGAAAATTTTGTGACTGGCGCATTCTCTTGAATTCCTGAAGGGCAGTAAATTCTGGAACAAGCAGAGCAGAGTCACTAAGCATTGACCGAGTAAAGTTAGTGTTCGGCGGTAAAGCAAAACAAGTACTGTGACGATTCTACGGCAATTTTGTGTAAAATTATTTATAATATGAATACTATTCTTAAAATTCCTAGTTTATGAAAAGGAAATTAACGCAATCGTTTAATGATAATTGAAACAGTCGTATATAGAAACGTGGATTATTATGTAAAGGAGCTTGGGCTGCTGTGTTGTGAAATTGACGCACATTTGCATCCCGCGTGACGGCGGTCAGTTTCTCAGAACTAGAAATTTAAACTTGGAAATTATCGGAAACGGTTCCGGTTGCAATTCCAGATAAAAAACATGCTCAGACCGAAATATTCCTATATTTATTGCGAGGTGAGAAATAATATCTCTGGGTTTGAGACACGCCGCTGAAGTTTTAATTTTGTAATCAGATGCAAACCGTATTCTGCAGTTTTGGCGACAAAACTGCTAAATTGACAGCCCTGAACAAGAAAACTTTCAGGAAAATTTTGCAACAGCTGTAATATAAAAAATTTCTGAACAAAATGCGAAAACATTGCATCAGTGAATGAGCACTTGTTTTTCATGAAGTAGTTACTAGAATATTACATATATACAATCATCGTCAAAAAAATAGTTGCACCAAGAAGCAAGCAACCGATACAAATGAAACTTGGTGGGTAGGTTTGCCATCAGGGGATATGCAAATTCTTCAAGTATCACGCTCGACCGCGCATGTGCCGCAAGCAAAGAGGAGTGATAGGCGCTCTTACCTGGCTATAAAAGGTCGTACTGTTACGCGTACTTGCCATTCTGACTCTTGCTTCTGTGTTAGTTGCATTCTTTATATAAGAAGAATACCTCCGAGAAAAGTGTAGAAGCAACTCGAGCAGTTGGAGGATTTCAAGACGGGCGGCAACTTCGGGCTCCGGGGAGCGGATCGTCTTATCACCGTATTGCGTGTTATACCAGTCGTGTGGATATCACAATAGCCCGCTATTGGCGGCAATAGATAGAACGAGGCACGCGACAGCAACAGGAAGGGGCCGGGAGAACTAGACGAACCACGGAGAGTGAGCACCGAAGGGTTGTCAGACATACGTGGTGTGACCCAACAGCCACGACTGCGGATATTCAGTAGTCGTGGCTATTGGATCACTCCACGCATATAATCGATCACTCCATGGATCGCCGGGTACTCCGTGCAATGGGTGACCTCCATGCCTCTTCCGATTAGTGCTAGCTCCAATGGCAGACGTCTGCACGACTTAGAACTGCAAACACGCAGACGTTACGACGACTGTCTTTAACACCAGTTCACCGTCGCCAAAGACTGCAATGATATCGTGCGACACTGTCATCGAGCTACTTAGAATGGCAGCGGGTGATATCCAGCGATGAGTCCCGCTTTTGGCTTGGAGAAGACGACCACCGAATCCGTGTGTAGAGGCACCGTGGTAAGCACCAAAATGAATGGTTTGCTGTCGAGCGTCACACGTCCAGAAGCCCTGGTTTCATTGGGTGGGGAGCAATTGCCTACAATACCAGATCACCTTTTGTGTTCATTACAGGCACTTTGACATCCAAACGTTACGTTAATGATGTCTTTCAACCAGTGGCTTTCTGAACGCACAGTTTTCTGAACGTACACGCCGGTGCGATTTTCAAACAGGACAACGCTCGTCCGCATACTGCTGCTGCCTCGAGAGCTTGCCTTAGGGGCATCGATACCCTTCCATTGCCAGCCGCATCGCCAGGCCTATTGTCGACTGAAAATGTGTGGGATGCTGTTGGACGCGTATCCGCACTCCACCCCTACCGAACAATCGGCAGGAACTGTGAGAGAAGATTCAAACTACATGAGATGGCTTATCGCAGGACACCATTAGGAACCTATACAACTCAATGCTTAGAGGTAAAGCATGCTGTCTAAGAAAACATGGCGGCCCAACGCCATACTGAAAGACAATACTTATTGACATGTAGCTCAATAAATATTGTCTATATCAGTCTTAATGTTTAATCATTTAATCCGGCACGTCCTTCCTGGTTCAATTTTTTTGGGCGATAAGTGTACAGTATATTGGCTTTGGAGTAGAGGATTACAGGATTCGTCTTTCAGCCTTAATCGGAAGTCGTTTCCATGTAGGATATGAGGTCAGAACGCGATCATTCCTTCACAGAAGCGAAAGAAATTGTCATATGCTGTGTTAGAGACAAGCCTAGTTAACTAAGTGCGTATTGAAAACAGTGAGGAAAAACAAACACAAATAAAAGACATTTTCTAATTATCTGTAATTTTAACAATATTAAACTGAGAACTGTCTATAATGCACAGCTTCAAAACTTAAAATATGTAATATACTTCTTTTAAAACTATATTGCGAAGTATTACGATATCCTGACTGAATCGTTTGGAAGAATATTTATAAAATGTTTCTTTTCCATTAAACTTAATCTCTTGTTTGGTATGATAGCCTGACATAGCAACCCAAATCAAGGAACATTGGACCACCATAGAAGAAAAATACAATCTACAATTTTGCAGGAGACATGAACACAATTTTATTTTCAATACACCAGACATCAATAATAATGAAACGCATATAGCGTAATAAATCCGTTTATATTGTCTTGTAGTCAGCACAAAGATCCTCCAAGCTTTTGAACTCCACTCGGAGGCTTCTTCAAGGTAATGGTAGACATAAAAATGATATATAAAATAAGAATGAAACGCATATAGCGTATTAAATACGTTTATTATTGTGGTGTAGTCAGCATAAAGATTCATTTTTATGCTGACTACACCACAATACTACCCCAAATATGTGCGACCGACTTCTCACCGGTCGCACATATTTGTGGTATTATGCGACGCCAACTACGACAGTTCTGGAATGTCGGCTAACTGGGACGCACTTTGGGCACAATCTGGCCTGCTTCGGAACGGTATCCATGAATTCTATGCGTCTATGCCAAACCGTGTAACCGCTTTTATCATAGCCAGAGGGCCGCTACAATGTACGAGTATGTTCCACTCGCGTAGCTGTTTTACCTATATATTAATTCTGTAAGGTTTTTTACTGTAAGACCAGTTGTGAGAGAACGGCTGAACGTACACATATGGTTGAGGTATCAAAATAAAAGTTTTACCATGTAGATGTGCCAATCGAAGAGAAACATCACATTGGGACAACGGGTCGGGCATTGTAGGGCTGCAAATTTCCCATGTAAAGTTAATGGGACAAGCGTGAGGTTGACTCACGTGCTGTTGAAGGCGGGGTATGGAGGGACTCAGATAATCCAAAATTCGAAGTCTCTCGCTCAGCAAACCGTTTTGCGAAACAACACTAGCAGGAATTTGTTTGAAAGTTCTTATCGGATCAGCGAACGCTCGAAGGCATGATTACGTTGTGCATTGGACTATGTGATGTATATATACATTTTAACATTCAATCGATCCAGTTTATTCACGTAGGTAAGATGTTTCCCATTATGTAAAGATGTAAATAAACGTTTCCTATGAGATTTGCCATTCTTAAAAAAAACAAAAAAACTTATCGTTGATTCCCACGGGTTTCGTCTACCGGGAAAAAAAATATTCGTCGATTCCGACGGGTTTCTTCTACCGGTTTGAGATCCCGGTGAGGCATGGCTGTTGTGTTTGTCTTACGGCACTGGCTCTCTCCCTTCCCTTAAACCAGTGACCCTAAATTAGGGACGGGCGACTGCTTATAGCACAAGAGTTGGCTTATGATCATTCGTTCGTGAAGTGGGTCCGTGTTCGAACCTAGGTGAGGCATGGATGTTGTGTTTGTCTTACGCCACTGGCTCTCTGCCTTCCCTGGAACTAGTGACCCTAAATTAGGGACGGGGGACTGTTTATAGCTCATTGAGTTGCTGACGGTGGTCGTTAAATCTTCAGTAACACAAAAAAAATCACGAACCTGGTCTGTACTGAAACGGTTGAGTGAATTTGTCAATCAAATGAAGTTTACATTTGTTGGCCATTGTCAATCAAATAAAGTTTACATCATAAAGTTTGTTATTATCATCCAGAAAAAAAAAAGCTAAATGTCGATTCCGATGGGTTTCATGTGTTTCAGATTAATCGCCTAAATGCTCGGCAATGCAAGTGCACACATTTTCTTTTTTATGCGTGTACATACTACATTCAAATTTTCATTTTTTTTTTTTTTTGCAAGGAGTGTATTTTTAATGAAGAAAATACATGGTATTTAAAAATGTTGGGGTAATTTCAAAGCAATGAACGTAACCTTCCCGGAATAAATGAAAAATTAAATATATGCACATCCAGTGTATGAAATTAGGAATTAATTTTAAACAAGATGCCCCCTATAATGTTTGATTCCCGTTTAAATTGAAGAAACCACAAAAAAACTGACAAATACCGTTTGTTAAAGTAAATAAATATATACATCGATCTTTCCACGTTCCAGAAACACATAGCAACCGAACAATTGTCTTCAGCCGCCGAAGCGGCTGAAAACAATTTTTTCCACGGCGGCGACTGAAAACAATATTTCAGTTGCTATGTGTTCCTGGAACGTGGAAATCGCGATGTATTTATTTATTTACTGACGCCACGCCACGTATTTGGAGGATTTGTTGAAGTGTTTTTCAAAGATTTGAAAAATTCAAGGTTTCCCGTTAACTTATTTAATAACATCATAAAGCCTTTGGTGTCTGAGAAACATGGAGACATAAAGCGTTGCGGTTGCACGTTTGTAAACCAATATACGTTTTTGAGTTATTTTCAATTTTGCTCTCAGTAATAAATTTTAAATTCGTGTACAAGAATCTCTAAGCACGAATTTTATTGTGCAGCAAGGAAATACCTCTCTAGACGTAGATAGAGAGTATATTCCCCCTCTTTATTAAGAAGAAATAAAGTGTAAGTCTGATAAGCCTAATATTTTTAGCTTCTCAGTGCCGTGCCTCAACATTTTAAATAAAAACATTAAAAGCTCTTGGGCTGAACCTGAGAACGCCTAATTTACGAAATTCAACTCAACAATCTTTATTCCTAAACTGGACGAAGATTAGAGCCTCTTCATATTGGTTCTGAATGAGGAAACAATCAAAATCGTTGACCCAGATGCTTTTAAATTATAAACGTACTTCCGCTTCAGAAAAAATAAATACACGTAAGACAAATCACAATGCAACAGAAACATGCAAATGTTTCAGTTATTTCAAATATTTTATATTCATACCGAGACTGCAGGCCTCATGAAACTGGGACGGCAAGTACGTAGTTCAATATATTTTGTGAATACCTTACTTTTCATTTTCGCAACTTTTTTTAATCTATATAAAATATGTCCTGATATTAAATGTTCCATTTACACGGTCAAGTCACATTATTGAGATGTCCAGAGTAACCGCCGTGTGCAGCGCGAACAGGAGTTGGGCGGGCTGGAGGTGCTGGAATGTGTTCACAGTTATGTGGAGCCATGCTGACTGCAGTGCATCTTACAGCTGCTGGAGGGTGCGTCGTGGAGGATCCATAGAGCGAACAACACGATCGAAGTGATCCCACAGATGCTCAATTGGGTTTACGTCTGCGGAATTAGGGGTCCAGGGAAGTACTTTGAATTATTTGTTGTGCACTTCATACCATTCTCGGACATTTCTAATAGTGTGACACGTCGCATTGTCGTGCTGGAAGATCCCATCCACCACATGGAAGTCAATCAGTATGTATGGGTGTACGTGGTGTGCAAGGATTTATTCATAACGAATTCGGTCCATAGTGCCTTCCTCAGGTATAAATGGACCCAGAGAAATGCCACAAAAACATTCCGCGGACCCCAACACTGTGCCCTCAAGCTTGTGTTCTGCCAGCAATGGTTAAATAGTGCTTGTTCTCTGATATTTCTCGCCTTATACGCCAACGTCTATCCGTTCGGCTAAGCAGAAAACATGACTCATCGGTGAAGGTATCGTTTTCCAATCAGCGGATATCCTATTCCGGTGCTGCCGTGCAAATAAAAACATTTTCTGCCGATGCACCTTCGTTAGCATAGATGCAGTTATTATCCGTCTGCATCGGAGCCCCATACGCAGCAGGGTTCGATGAACTGTTGTTTTAGACACACTTTCGGTAGCCGTCCAGTGAGTTGCTCATTTATTCGTCCAGTGAGTTGCTCCACTGTAGTGTGTCGATCGGCCTTTACGAAATTTCGAAACCAACGTCCGCCTCTCATATCAATAGCACGTGGTGCTCCGTATTTTCCACTCCGCTTATTCACAGTGGTACTACTTCTCCAATCACGATAAGCTTTAAGCATAACAGCACGGAACAGTTCACAAACTATACTGTTTCGGAAATACTGCCACCCTTCACCCGAAAGCCGATAATCATCCTTTTTTTGCCTATCTGATAAATCGCAACTTTTATCCATGACAGGAACGAATGATATGTTTCAGATTGCTTGCAGCACACCTTTATATATACCCTCCAAGCCAGCCCACGACAAGTGGTTTTTTTCATTGGCTACGCGCTGTTGAGTTCAAAAGTAGGAGGTGGTCAAAATAAAGTAATTGGACTGTGTAAAAGCTTTCATAGTTTCGTAACGTAAAGGATCAAAGCACAAGTGTTGCAAATAAGTGAATTTTACTAGATAAAAAGGTTTTTCAACAGAAGAAATTTACTGTGCATTATCCGATGTTTCATTTTTTTATTTACATGTCCTTTTCTAACAAAACTGCAGTACATTCCGTTTATAACGAACATTTAAAATCTCATTAGATCAATATTTTTTTAATTGTCATTGAATTTAAATTAACATTATTTTCGTCTTTTGAAATAGCAGTGTAATCAGCTAATACCAACAGTTACATGTATAAATATATTACAAATAAACGCAAGCATGTTTTGCATTACTCCTGCGGGAAATTTTCCTGAAACGTTTCTATTTAGGGAATTCCTCTGAGATAATCTTAAGACGTGTTTTTTCAGTCTTATAATAGATTCAAGCACTTTACTGCACACTGTGCACCTTCAAAGGGAAATCTCAAGATTTTATCGGCAAAGGATATTGTCTCGCCTATGGGCGAAACAACATTTTAAGTCTTGTCATGTGCTTCGTCTCGACAATTTCAACAAAGTTAACCCGCGACTTTTGCTTGGTGGCTATTATATTGTATTTGTCATAGATTTGTTTACATTTATGATTTGAGGTTTAAACTATGTTCTGAATACAAAGTGCAATATTAAAAATGATATTAATAATTTTGTTGGGCTGCGGTTGGCCTAGTGGTCAGTGTTCGTGCGTACCACGGAGATGACTGGGTTCGATCCTGGGCAGGTACGAACGCTCGAACCACTAAATACCCGCCGAGGGCACGTTAAGCGTTCGGACATAAATAAGGGCGTCTTCTCCACCTTTCTACCTCGCATCCATGTCACTTTCCTATCGGGCACTCTAGCCCAAATCTCCTAGCTTATTATTTCAAAGCGTTGTTCAAGACCTGGGGTCAGAAAATTCCTTCCTAAAATCCGCTACAACTGATCTGAACTGATTATTTTTTACGCTTTCCAACCGTAGGTTGAAGAAGCGTACATGCTCTAGCTTTGTCAGTCCGCACGAAAACTCGCGTAGAAATGGTTTGATTTCGATGAAATTTTAGTATATGATAGGGCAGGGCTGGCAAACCTTTTCTGACTAGTGTACCACTTAAAGTTTACTTGACTGCTTTCAAGTGTCTAGTGTGCCACCTTTCTTGCATTTGTTTTGTTTTTGTTTTTTATTTTTTTCATCATGAAACCTTTTTGCGAATAACATAAACATGACATTAACAGAATAGGTAAGTAGGTGAATTTTAAGACTAAGACAATTTAAATTTGAACCTGATTTAATTTGCAAGAAGATAATTAAAAAAATCAGACTTACATAATCACATTGGTGTGAAACCTGTTGTAGAATGCTACTCGCCAAGGCTACTCGCTCATGCTCGGTTCCTAACCTATTGTTTTCAATGTTATGGGCACCATCAGCAGCCACAGACACTAATTTATTTTAAGTCAATCACCATTTTTACTACAAATTTCTGCTTTACTTCACACATTATATATTTCTCTGTGATCATAGTTGGCAAACCCAGCAATTTAATTAATGTCTCCCTCATTACATTTCCACAAGGGAATCTAACAAAATATCTAACCTATAAAATCAAAATATCTAAATATAAAATCATTGTTTTCAAAAAACTAAATTTGTACTTAATGTTAATGTCTTTCCGTCACTGAACTAGGAAAACAAAGAGATAAAGATTAATGGATATTATCTAACTAACCTTCGTTTTCCTGATGGCATAGTCATTTTTGCAACTACCCCATCAGTGCTGCAGAGTACGATCCGGGAACTTTCTGACAAAAGTAAAGAAGTGGGATTAAAAATTAACTTTCAGAAGACAAAAGTGATGTACAATGCTTTTACAAGAAATAAAGATTTATCGATTGATGGAGAAAAGCTGGATATAACAGATGCGTACGTTTATCTTGGACAGCAGATATCAAATGAGGGTCACATTGATGAAGAAATTAATCGGACTATAAAACTAGCCTGGAGAGCCTTTGGAAAAAACAGCATAATTTTCAAGAGCAATATGCCATTATGTCTTAAAAGAAAAGTGTTTGATCAATGCGTCTTTTCACTGCTTACGTATGGTGCAGAGACGTTTGCCTTAACAAAAAGAGATATACAAAGGCTGCAATCAACTCAAAGCAGCATAGAGAGGTGCATGCTTGGTGTAACCAGGAGAGGTGCATGCTTGGTGTAACCAGGAGAGGTGCATGCTTTGTGTAACCAGGAGAGATAAGAAGAGGAACTCGTGGATCAGAAAAATGATAAGAGTGGAAGACATCATGATCAGAGTAAAATCCCTGAAATGGCAATGGGCTGGACATATTGCCAGAAGGACCGACCTTCGATGGACAGCTGACATTTTTGACTGGATTCCAAGGGACAGGAAAAGACACAGAAGGAGACCAGATGTGTGATCTGTGGATAAAATGCGAAAGTATGCGTGAGTAACATGGAGGAGACGGGCACAAGACAGACCACTGTAAAAGAAACTTGGGGTGACCTTCGTCCAGCAGTGGATTGATAATGGTTGACAATGATGATGAATGTTTTCATATCAGTGTGCCACCCAAATAGGGTTCATGTGCCACTCAGCGGTACGCGTACCATAGGTTCGCCATCCCTGGAATGGGTGATTACCTGGGGACGAAGCCTATTGAAAATGGCCGAAATCGGGTCGAAGGTCAGAACATAGGAGCGGGATGCATTCCACTGCCCTTATGACACTTAATTTGGGTAAATATTGTTCGATTTCAATGAAATTTTAGTATGTTGTATGGAATCACCTGGTTACCCTATTTAAATTGGGCGAAATTGGGTCAAAGGTCAGAACATAGGAGTGGGATCCATTCCATTGCCCTAATGCATCATAACTTGCGTAAATATGGTTCGATTTCAATGACATTTTAGTATGTGGTAGGGGACCACCTGGGGACGAACCCTATTGAAAATGGGATCAAAGGTCAGGATATATGAGCGGGATGTATTACACTGACCTTATGCGTCACAACTTGCGTAAATATGGTTCGATTTCAATGACATTTTAGTATGTGGTATGCGATTAACTGGTGACGTACCCTGTTGAAGATGGGCGAAACAGGTTCAGTCAGGACACAGGAAGGGGATCCATTTCATCGCCCTTATGCGTTATAATTTATGTAAAAATGCTTCGATTGAGACAAAACTTTATCATGTTTCTCCGGAAGTATACTTTACCGGTTCTGTTTAATATCATCGAAATGGGATCAAAGGTCAGGTCATTAGAGCGAGATTTATTCTACCGCCTTTATACTCATAACTTGAGTAATAACTTGAGTAATGATATCTGGTACGTTTGAAAACTTATCATAATCAATGCATTGCATGATTTTACTAACTTGTTATTTTTGCAATTGCCTTTTATGTGTCCCAAAATTGAGTTCTTAATAAAGTATCTGTGAGAAATATAGTTTAAAAATAGACAGAATACCCCCAGAAACAGTATGTATCTTCACTTGACTATTACCCGGCCGTTACTGTCCCTTTGGGAAATATTTGTAATCGTTTTCATATAGGATTTGGACTGCGCACTACTAATCTATGTACATTAATCAGGAAGGATAAAGAAAGATACCCTCAGGAACAGAAATGGGGTATATATTATATTCTGCTTCTTGATAATACAGGTCATTGTTCCTCAAGCTACATGGGATCTACAGTTAGAAATCTCAAGTGCCGTCTACGGGAACCCAAATATGACGTGCAGACCGCGCCACAAAATACTGTTTTTTCACGTAATACCTATAATGGAACTCATATTCCAGATTGGGACAACGCAAAAATTATTGCAACCCCAAGGTCTAAATCACTAATTCTTATAACCGCAATCATCTTAATATTGAAACACCGAGACAGCTGTTGCAATGACTATATACCTTATGACATACCTTCTACCTGGAAAAACTTATTATAAAGTTATATATTATACCATGATTACCACTGTCTACGTCACTTGGTCAAGTATTTAACATTTTTTCCACGATTCCCCCCATAACATGTTCTTGCACATATACTGTATATACCGTGTCGGCCTTCATGTCTTTGTACTACATCTGATGATGGACGAAAGTAGTCCGAAAGTCATGTATATAGCATTTTAATTAAAATATTTGAGCCATTATGTGCCTCACGTACATTTGATAGAACATGCAAAGATGGTTTCATATTTAGCTAGCTAGCTAGCTAGTAATAGACATTTGTACACGAATTTCGGAAAGAAATTCAAAATCCAGTTGAACAAATGTGGGATATATTCGTATAATGCCTGGTTGGTGAAGATGCACCTCCCCTCAGGATGAAATCTGGGGAAAAACGGAGGTAGCACGTTAGATAAAACTGCGCAATTTCCCCCTCCTCCACACCCAATTGGTATGAACTGGCTTATTTTATCAAAAGCAAAACTTTATTACCAGCTGAATGTTCGCATATTTACAACATGTTTGCACATTCATGTCGAGTGTTATAAATAAATGTGTTCGCTCAGGCATAAATTGTTTCAACTTGAAATATTATATTAGTTCAAAAATTCAGAATTCACATACCATAAAGTTTAGAATAAAATTCTGCATTTATGTTTCGTTTTCCCTTGTGAGATGAAAATTTCTCAGATTAAAGGTACATCACAGAACGGGTTTACAGATCTACCAAGTATCTTAAGAAATACTTTGTATTATTAGAAGAAATAAATAGCTAAATGACACTACAATAATTATGTCAAATATCACTGCAGAAAAAAACAGAATTTTTAAATTGTTTGGGAAAAACCAAATGGAACGTTTTAATAACCACTTTTCGTAGAATATTTTTTATAACTCAAAGCCTGGTGAAAGAGAAATATTGATGACTGGCTAAATACCCGATCTTCGAACGTGATGATATTAAAAATATTTCTTAAATACAGGATTTCATATCTTACCATAATATAATTCGTACCATAAATTCCTATACTAATAACACATTTGAGCGGTTTGTTCTATTACATTATAATATCATATCGGTAATAAAATGGATTCAAATACATAATGTTTATAGCATGAATTTCTGCATCCTTATAAGATGCGGAGTGTTGTCAATTGTAACTAAACATTTTTGTAGCGATGAACGAATGGAAAAATAAAAAGAATATATTTACTTATGATAGTGCTTTTTGTTCACTACGTTGGCTGTTCTGGAATCGTCAGCCAGTATTACCAAACTGCAAGGAGAACTAACTCTTGAGTACGCTACGTAAACCTGGAAATGAGAGAAACAGTTTTCACTTAAGTCGATACCAGCTATTTTTAAGGACCTGACTTGTGATTTATTGATCGTCATAGCAGAGCAGACCTTAAAAGGAAACTGTAATATCATGAATTTGAATGAGCAATCAGATGGAATAAGAGGTAATCGTGGAATAAATAGTTTCCCCATGTGCACAACCAATAAATATGTTGGGCTCAATGACATTGCGATGTAGAGCATTGATTTGAAGTCTTGTGCCATTGCAAAATTTAGTAGGATTTAAATTCCGCAACAACATAACTGGAGCTCCGTTTCTTAATAGAAGCTTGTGAGGTGGTATTCCTGATAGATTCAGAATATTAGGTGGTATTCCGGATAGATTCAGGAGATAATTACTTCGTCGCTGTAGAGTATCAAGTGGTTTGTATGTAATTCCCTAGGCTTAAAATCTGTTTAACAGATTCCTGATAGATTCAGGATAATTACTTCGTCGCTGTGGAGTATCAAGTGTTTTGTATCAAGTGGTTTTTATGTAATTTCCTGGGCTGAAGATCTGTTTAACAGGATATCATTTAATTCTGAAGCCTTGTCATTTTTTGGTGTTAAGATAGCTCTTTCACGAAGCCAAGTCACTGGTTTGTCTTTTAACTGCTTGATATGAGGATAAACTATTGATATTAAGTTGTGTACATTTGTAACGCTTTTGCAGAGGTTTTGAGGAAAATCAATATTGCATTCCGTTTTTTTAATACAGTCATCCCCAATCTTCAAGAGCAACTCCGCAAAATCACAGCATTTGTATTCGCCATTTAAATGCATGCGCATACTTTTTTATACAACGGAAGTTCATCGACGTGAGTCCATAATAATGAAGATTTCAAGCAAGCATTGACTTCATCTGCAAGGGTTCCCCTTGGAACAACTGTTATAATTTCACGGGTCTCTCACAAGCAGCACTGTGACACCTCCCATGAGATTGTTATTTCCATTGAGGTCTTTTAAACATCTATCAAGTGCTTCGATTCCTCCTCTGTGGGATATAGTGTACTCATCCAAAACAATGAGTTTACAATGTTTTAGAACGTCAGAGAATTCACTTTCTTTCGAAATGTGGCATGTAGGTGTTTCCACATAATATATGTTTAGTGGAAGTTTAAAGGCTGAATGAGCAGTTTTACCTCTTTCAAGGAGAGTTACAGCAATACCTGAATGGGCAACAGCTATTGAAATCTTTCCTGCACTTCTTACTTTTGCCAGCAACAGGTTTAACAAATATGTTTTTTCTGTACCTCCAGGTGCGTCCAAAAAGAATAATTTGCCATTACTGCTATCGATGCTTTCAAGTACTTTTACGTAAATCTTTTTATGATGTAGTGTAAGAAGCATCTCATTTACATTTACGTTCTCTAGTGAAGATTGAACATTACAGCTGATTTCTCTCAGGTCATATTTGCTTTCTTTGCCTCTCTCTAAACGTGTTGTCTGAGGCAAGTTATAGTATGTTAAGCTCCCCCCACCTTGTTTAGGACCTCATTCTCCAACGGTACTAACCATATGTTTTGTGTTTCTGTCTTGTTGAGGTTACCTATATCTCCTAACTTATTATTGACTTTTCTCGAAACATCTTCAGAGAAACTGTCCTTGTATTTTTCCCAAAGATACAATTGTTCTGATATCTGACAAAACACTAACGTGATCGAAAATTGTCTTAACTTATAAGGCGAAATAAATAAGTAAGCTTCCTCTAAAGGGACGGTGTCTTAAACCATGAACATTTCTGCTGAATTCAGATAAGCCATTTTCCCCAAATTAAAAATATATAGCCATCGGGAAAATTATAAATTAATTTTTCCACAACTGCTTATAACAGAGCTTTAGGAAAGTAATAATTCTACTTTTGAAATTTCAGTTGCATTTTTTACTCACCATGTTAAGCCAGATTCATAATTATGAACAGATGTAATACGTTTACGTTAGGCTTATCGAATATCTATGTCTAAAATTTCACAGTCTTTCGATTTCCCCGTCACGACATGACAGTCAGTGACAAAACGATTTGATTGTCTATAATATAAGATTCATATTTTTATCAAGTAAAAGTGGTTGGATATTATTAATTAAGAACTGAAATTGTCTGAAGAACAAATTATTTTCTGGGAGGAGTTGCGTTACCTTGCGTTATAAAGTTAAAAATATAAGAGGTAAACATAACATACATAGATTATTTTAAAATATTGGCTGTAAGGTTTTCCTTAGAAATGGTACAATGTATAATGCAGAACACCTTAATTATCTTCATTTGAAACAAAAATGTACTTGTGAAACATTTTAATTCCGGAATTTATTTTAACCCTTTAGCGAACATGACCCAAAAATTATGTGTCACTCTAAATACCATAACGCCCAAAACTGTCTGTTGGTTCACTTCTTTGTTTGTTTAAAAGCACAATAGTGACTGTGGGTGACTTCTGCTCATCGCTGATATGTTAAGAAAATTTGAAGCAAAAGTAGGGTACGAAATCTGACTTACTCTAGACAGGCATTTCGGGCAACTATGGCCGTTTGTACGTACGGACGTTTTGGGCGTTTTGGTCGATAAAGGGTCAATGGTTTTCTATTTGTTGGGAGAGAAGTTTTTAAAAATCTTACACATTTTCACTTCTGCTGTGGTTTGCAGTAAAAGGGGATCAATAAGCTGTTTCAAAATCAATGGTAAGTAAACACAGGAAATTATTATATTCATATTTAATATTTGCATTAAATTTCCGCAGTGTCTGGAAAACCACTTTAAATGTTGAATTATAGAATATTCAATAGATAACATTGGCCCAAAGCTTCGCTTAGACAAAAGTATGTGCGCTAAAGTTAAGAAATTGAAATAATACTGCAATAAGAAAACGTTTGGGAAATTATTCGATAAAATATTTCGAAAACTGCAAATATTTGAAAAGCTTTCTTCAAGACCTTGAGATCGCATCAGAAATTCTTACTTCGTGGACATCTGTTTAGTGTGGGTTCGGATTATAAATGTCAAAGCACTTGTCTTTAAGGTAGTGAATTAGTCAAAAATGGTGTCAAGGGATCAGTTTTTCATTATAAATGCCACTTGAAAAAAAATCTCTACTTCCATAAATAAGCTACTATCAACAAAACGATATTATCGTTTTTTTAGGCTTGGGCATTTGACAAATGTAAACTGTTTTCCCTCAAGCTTCTTTCTTTTGCTATGCCCACATAAACATTACCAGTTAGAATAATATAGAATTAAAGCATACAGAGTAAACTAATAGCACTCCTAGAAACTGAAGTATGAGTTAAAATTTGGGTCTTTAAATGACATTTTGAGAACGTGTTTTTCTTAGGATAATTTTAACTCATTATCTCAGGAAAACCAGAAAAACTATTTTTTTCCTGGAGATTAATATCGTCAATTTATTGATTTAGATAAAAAAAACGCAGAGTTTTACATGAAAATTTTATAATTTCAAATTATGTACATGTAGTACATCAAAAATTTTATGCATTTCTGCACGTTGTATGATGTAATAAAAAATATGAGATCAATACGTTTACAACTTTTAAACAGCGGATGCACCTGAACCAAAAGATATCAAAATGTTTTCCCCTAAATCGCAGCAGAAACATCTATAATCCTGTCATGCCTGATAAGGATTCCATTGTAGTGCTTTATGCTATGCACGATGACTCACGGTTTTTGGGGAACGAACATTGTAAAACGGGTAGAAAAAAGCTATTCATGCATTTTCCTCCCCCTTTCTTAAGCTTTATCACCATTGTTATAGACCTTTAAACACATAATCATTCAGAAATTATAGGTGTCAATTAACTCCCTGAAGTGACTTTTTTGAAGTCCCAAAAGAACGACAGAGGAAAGCTTCCTGATGCGCAGGACGCGTTTCTTCACTTTTCGGACAGAACATAAATTGATTAGAGCTGATTTCAGTCCCTTTTTTACTAACCCAGGTTTAATTCTTTTCAGCATGTTATAGCATTTAATCAGAAGAATCATGCTGAATAACGAAATAAATGTTCGCAACGAGTCTTAGAAATTTTGCAACTGATAAATGATCTCAGTATATTTATGAAGCAACGGATCCGACGCTATGATTTTCGCGTACAAGCAAAAATGTTATATGTCAGATAAGCAGTGCGCAGCATAAAGTCACGTGCACCCAAGATCTTGGTTCTGGATATACACACCGATGAGCTATTACATTATGTCCACCTGCCTTATAAGCTATAAGAACTACTTTAGCCCAGAGAAAAGGGTCCACTCGGCGAGGCATCAATTAGATGAGGTGGCGATAAGTATCCTGGGATATCGTGTACTATAATATCAACAGCAGATTCTCCGGTTCCTTTACACTTCCGGTTGGTGAAGATTTAGCGTGAACCCGCTTTTCTAAGTCAAACCTCAAATGTTTCATTGGGTTCCTGTCAGGTGAATTTGGAGGCCAGGGCATTAATATAAGTTCACCAGAATGTTCCTCGACAAACCACTCCTTGACGATCCTGGCAGTCTGGCATGGCCCAATATTCTGTTGGTAATGGCCATCACCATCAGGGAACAGTTGCCCTAAATTGGTGACTTTGGTCCGCAACGATGTTCAGATACATGCCAACTGTCAGGCATTGTGCTATTGGGATAATGGGGCCTAAAGTGTTCCAAGAAAACATCGCCCCAGCATAACACCGACGACGCCTGCCTACGTCCGTCCAACTGTGTATCCAGCTGCCATAGCGTCCATTGGTAATCGAGGTATAACAGCTCGGCTGCCTACATGATGCACCAGGAATTTTGATTCGTCAGACCAGGCCATTTTCTTCCAATCATTCACGGTTCAATCTCGATAATGCTGGGCCCATTTCATGCGTTTTTGGCGATGACGGGAGGTGAGCATGTGGAATCGGTTCGGTCTTCCGCTACGCAAGCCCATGCGCAGAAGGCTGCGATGAACAGTGTGCTGTGACGCCTTGCCCTGATCACCACTATTGTAGCTGCGGGTGATTTGTCGCACTGTGGCCTTACTGTCGCTGTGAACAATGCGCGATAGTCTCCGCTTCTCTCTGGAATCAATGAGCGGCGGACGACACACGGCTGGACGACGGTTCGTCCTTTAGCCATATGTACCACTTTTGATACGTACTCACACCAGCGGCACGTGAACAACCCAAAAGCCGCGCCGTTTTTAACTTCGTAGTTCCGACGAACCGTGTCATCACATTTTGTCCTTTATCAAACTCAGATAAATCTGTAGGTTTTCCCATTCTGATTCCGAACAGTCTTCTAACCGAAAGGCGGTTCTCGGGTTGTATATTTACTACTCTGTTAACTTCACCTGCGTCACTGTTCAGTTTTTAGGCGCACTCATTTCGGTAGGATGGAGGTGGTCATAATGTAATGAATCTTCGGTGTAGTTTCACAGGAATCGCTACAGCAGGATTTTAGACGCAACAAGTGATGATATTCGTTGCAATGCGTAATTTTAAAAGAAACTCTCGTATGCTCAAGCTGAAAAACCAAGCAATATTTTCCCCAGCACAAGTAGGTTTTACCGAAGTATGAAATAAGTACGCCGGGATGGGAGCCACATCAGATTTTATATTTCAATGGCGATGGAAATGCAAAATAATTTATGATTTCCTTAATTTTTAAAAAAAGAAATATTCGCATAGTCAATTTATTTTTTTCTTTTTTGAATAAATGCTTTTTGCTTAGGTGTTCATCATAACCCGGCGAATTGAGAATGAAACAAAATGAAAACATTCTGATATCAGGAAGCTCAGGACAGAATTTCTTTTCTTGAACTCAGGTACCGCACAACTGAATTTTACTTTATTTCACGTGCTTCAGGAACTGAGTTTTGCAAGATACCACAGCAACAACAGCGAAAGTTGTTACAAACGTACAAATGTCAGTTTCTCTGTTTAGTCGGTAGCTCATCGTGAGGTAGCTTAAATGCAAAGTCCCTTCTTGTAAAATATAACGAACGGCCTATAAAGTTTCCCCAGGATTTCTCATTACAATAGATGGTGGCAAAATGAAATTCCTTTATTTTATGTCCTACATTTAATAATATTTAAGAAATAGTATTTCTTTTGCTCTCAAATTTTGTATCAACATAAAATTTTTAAACATTTTCCAATTCTTATTATATGATACAACGCGTGGACCTTTTCTATTTTTCGACCTTTTCGCTGCACATCTCTGGAAGTCTGTCTTTCAGAGATTAATCCTAACAAATAAAGGAAATTGTGACATTCGCCTGCTTATTTAACTAATTATTGAGGTACGAAAATCTCAAGAATGTACATCAGATGTTCAGGTTTGAACCTCCAGACATCCATTTTCGGTTTTCTAGTACAGAATGGATCTTCCAATATATTTTCTCATTTTCCCATTTCACTGAAATCTTAACACCACATGCGTCTTTTTAACCTCCACATATGCACATTTGGAAACAATAAAACTGGGTAACTCGGACCTGTATGACATAGAATTTATACAATTCCACTTTTAATTAATTTTTAGGAACTGCATTAACATTTCTTCCCATGTTGAGTTGCTGAGCCCATATTGAGAGATCTTATGCCCAAAATTTAAACTTCTGCATAATTCTTGATATCACATTTGTCTTTCCCTCTCTTTCAAAGAATATCTTTGGATTTTTGGACGTTTATCGAAAAATTCAATCTCTTCTTTGAGAGAGAGGAAAAGACTAATTTGATATTCTTATCTTCCATATTATCCGTTATTCCTCCATATACTTGAAAATCTTCTATTGCTATTAAAGTGCTTGTTCATCTCCTAAATACATCAACACATCATCCGCAAAAGCGGTGTAGTTCACGTGTTTATTTTTCGGACCCGAAATATGGTATCCTTATACACTGCCGGACAATTGCTAAGGACGGATGACAATAGCAACGATAGCAACCATAAAATGGAAGGCAGGAAAATGTGGAAATTAGCATAAGTGCGGGATACAGTAAGACGTGTTGTGCGTATGCAAATTTTGGATTGCCGAACTTGTTCGTGATGTCATAGCGCTGATAAGAGATATAAAGGATTTGACGCGTATTGACCGTTGTTGTTCAAACGCAAAGTTGAAAGGGAAAGAATCAATTGACGAACTTGCAATTTTCAGTATGTCTTCCCGACATCACTTAGATGATTTTACGCGTGGCCGTATTATTGGCAAGATTGAAGAAGGGCGAAAAATAACAGATGTTGCCAGGGAGTTCGACGTCAGCCACAGTGTTGTTTCAAGGCTTTGGAAATCATTTCAAACAAATGGAGAGTGTAGCAAACGTCGCGGGGAAGGTCGTGTTCACAGTACGACACCTGCAGAAGACCGGTACATAGTGCTATCAACAAAACGACACCGGCGCAGCACAGCTAGTGAGGTAGCAAATCAGTTTATGGCTGCTACTGGCAAGCGGATCTCACGAAAAACTGTCGCCAGACGTTTGCATGAAGGAGGACTATACGCCCCCCGTGCTGTTGTGTGCATCCCGTTGTCCAGACGTCACCGTACCGCCCGTTTGCAATGGTGCCATCAACATCGCAATTGGACTGATAACGACTGGTCTGCTGTCCTCTTCTCAGATGAGAGTAGATACAGTCTATTGTCTGATTGTCGACGACAACTGATCTGGCGTGATAGTGGTACTGCATATTGTCCAGCAAACATACAAGAAAGGGACCGATATCCGACATGTAGTGTCATGGTATGGGCTGGCATCATGATCAATGGCCGTACGTCCCTCTATGTGCTTCCAACTGGGACTATGAATGGCCAACGATACATTAAGGATGTTCTGCTACCACATTTCCGCTTGTTCCGTGGCGCTGTCGGTGATAGATTCATTTTCATGGACGACAACGCAACATGTCATCGAACAGTCGCTGTCCAGGAGTGTCTTGAGAGCGAGGATATTCAACGCCTCGTATGGCCAGCACGTTCTCCAGATCTGAATCCCATTGAAAATGTGTGGGATGCTTTGGGGAGGAGTCTTGCTGGTCGCCAATGCCCTCCAATAAACAAGGACACCCTCATCCGTGCACTGACAGAGGAATGGGATAAATTACCCCAACAGCTGCTTGATAATGTTGTGGAAAGCATGACACGACGTGTGGAATCTTGCATCGCCCTCCATGGTGGCCATATCCCGTATTGACATCTTACGCCGGAACGCCTGCGGACGGTAATTGCATTTTTTTCACGTTTACGTATTCTGCACAAAATGGCCTGTTTGTCCCTTGAACACGTTCCAAAGCCTTCTGGATTTCAGAGCACAATAAATTGTCTTTCTTGTAATGTCCTGGCATTCTGACGTTATTTTATTTCACTTGGCATCCAACCACACTTACTTTTTTATGCGCTATATAGCCGTTTATGATCCGTCCTTAGCAATTGTCCAGCAGTGTATTTTAGTAATAATGTCATTTCTATTGAAGAAAATTGAAATGAACATATGGTTCACAAGAATTTCTGTTTCGTTCTAGTATTACATCTTCCTTTCTAATTCAGTAACTTCAGTGGGATAAAAAACGTGCATTTCCTTTGCGAAATCCTACGATAAAACCAAAAGCAAAAATTACGCATTATTCTTTCTAAAAAATCACAAAATCCATTTGAAGGGAAGAAATGTATAGTAATACGTTTCTGGGGAAAGATGACAACTTGTCATTAGTCTGGCAGGTTGTTTAGTTTTAAAAAGAGATTAATACATATCTGCATGTTGGGCTGTGTTTATGAAACTACTTTTGCTAAATTTAATCCCTGATTCATCTTATATACCTGAGATAAAGAAACGATATAAATCTAATATATTTAATGCATTTTTATGCATCAGCAGTGTTAAAAGGAAATTAAAAATGGTATGTTGTTATACACATCTTCAGTAGAACAAATGTATAAAATTATTAATTTTATATATATTTGCACAAAGTTATTTTTTAAATTTACCATAATTAGTATATTAGTAACATGAATTGTTGCAGTGATGATACTATGGTGCAAATCATAAAACCTTTAATAAGGTTGTGATTGAAATGCATCATATTTCCTATACATTGCAATTACCATGTTTGGAGCTCTCTACTGCACCATAGGCTACAATATTAAAGCAAACGATATACATAAGGGGTAATACAATTGGAATTTATAGAAATAGATCCACGGCTTGTGTCCCGCTAACTCAACAAACAGAACAGCTCGCTTCAACTTTCTACAGAATGTCTTCTGGGTCACTGGAATGTCACTTTCTCACCTCCATGCTATTAGGTTTTCAAGCTACAGCAGGTGATGCAATGTCTGACATGCCCAAGAAGGAGGAACTCGCTTTATGAAGTTTGATTCTACAGAAAAGAGAAATACAATATTTTGGATGTATAGGCAGCGGCCCATTAGTTTTTTTGCTTTGCCAAATGTTTGGATTACAAAACGGAACGCTGTCATTAGCGCTGCACAATTTAAATCATACTATTCGCGGTCTGCGCATGTCGTCAGAATGAAAGCACAGAGCCCGCACGGAGCGTAAGCAAATATAAACTTTTGTCTATGTGATCTTCACTGATCAAACTCGCATTCCTCATCAATGGTGTATACCAGTGGTTCCCAAAATTTTGGATTCTCGGCGACGTTGCTGAATCCAGGTTTTCCTAAGGCGCCCTGTGTGAAATTCTAAAAACTACACTTTGTTTATGTCAAATTCTAACAAGTACAGAATTCTAACAAGCACACTTAGGTAAAAATAAATAGAACATGTATTGTAGATCACAAAAAAATGTAATTGAAAAAATTCAACTAATTATAATTAGTGGGATAGATGAGCCTGTTGATCACCGGACATATTCTCAAATCTTGAAATCAAACTGGACACAATCACCCTCATTTCCTTTTCCACATCGATTTTCGCGCGATACTTAGTTTTTATCAGAGCGACCACTAAAAACCCAGCTTCGCACAAATAAGAAGATGCAAATAGAATTAAAATTATCTGAGCTGTACCACTTAGAAGGGGATATTCATATTTTCCTGATATCCAAAATTCAGGTAACTCCATGCTCCTAAACTTATTTTCAACGTATTGTCGCGAGATAACTCAATAAGATTCTCTTCTTTTGCCGTAGTAAATTCAGATGAGCAGTGGCATGAAATGGATCTTGAATCCATACAAATTTATCGATATTATCATTTTGAAAATATTTCTCAAACCAGGTGATAAGCTGTGATAAGCGTTCTTCAAAAATTCATGCCTCAAGAGAAACCAATGTCTCGAGCAATCAATTCCATTGCAGATCAAAAACTGTTGCAACAAGTTGAAAAACTCTTTACCTCCGTCTTCATTCATTTTTATTTTCCTTAGTTTTAGTTTTTTTATAAAAGCTGAACTGTTCTCAATCGACTTTAAAAGGTGTGTGTTGCTTCACTGCAGGGATAGATTCATAGCATTCACCTTTTCAAAATATCGCATACGTATGCTAGTTTTACCAAAAACTCTTCATTTACAAAATTTTCGGTATACTAATCTTCATTCACAAAATAAAAATTTTCATTCACAAAATTTTCGGTGCGCTTGTGGTCTTCCTCTTTAAGATAATATAACTTTCCTGTCGCAGTTCAAACGTACGAGACAAAACATTACCACGAGAGAACCATCGCAAAGTGCTGTAGTACAATACAGACGTGTGCTCGGATCCCTTATCCTCACATATTATTTTGAAATATCTTGCCTTCAACGGTGGAATTTTTATAAAGTTTACAACATTCACTGCATATTTTAAGACCTGGTTCAATGTGGGACTCAGATATTTTGACGCGAGTGCTTTCTTGTGAATAACGCACTGAGTCCACAGTGCATCAGGGGCTTTGCTTCGAATAATTGTCAGTAATCCTCCATAACATCCGGACATCGAACGAGCACCATCAGTACGGACAGCAACACACTTAGTCCACTCGAAATTATTTTCGGATATAAAAGTATCAAGGATCTCGAACAAGTCTTGAGCCTTAGCACTACCAGTGATACTTTTCCAAAAAAGAAGGTCTTCTACAATGTTATTACCATCTATAAACCGTACATAGCAAATCAAGTGAGCATCATTATTAATTTCTGTGGCCTCATCCAGCTGCAACCCAAATTCCTTACTTTTCATTTTTTCAATTAATTGATCATTGAGGTCCTCCGCTATGTGCTGTATTCTGAGACTAATGGTGTTATTGGAAAAAGGAACTTGAAAGCAGATTCCCAACAGACTCGCCGATCACAATGTTCAACATATGTACAGCAGCCGGTAGAATGAGTTCTTCTGCGATGGTATGATGCTTTTATATTTTGCGATTCTATATGCCACCTTGTAAGATGCTAGCAAAGCATTGCTTGGTATTGATGCCTGCTTCTAAAAACTACCTTTTTGTTGATTTAACTCTTGTAGCTTTCTAGTAAAGCAATCACGAGATTTACTAAGCATTATGGGATGATTGGTTTCTAAATAGCGTTTTAACTTACTTGGTACATGCTCTCTGGCGCCAAAACTTTCATGCACAGTACACACTGCCGCCTCTCTTCACCATTGACTTCTGTCGACGCAAAACCAAAGTCCAAACAGCTGTCATCATATTTTCGATATTTACACTCTTCACACTCTTGCCACCATTTGACTGTGTGCCCTCTTTATTTTCATTTTCACAACGCTTATTGCTGTTTAGTAAAAACCGATCCATTTTTTAAAATACATACGAGAAGAAAAACTTCAAAACCTTTACTTCACTAAATCACAACAATATTCAGTCGATACGCCGAAAGCTTACTAACGCCAAAACTGAGCGACAGAGCATCAACATAACAGACTGCTAACCGGCAAATGAGTCACCAAATGGCAACGGATGAGCATATTTAAGGATCTGGTGACCTTCTCGAAAAATCTGGACTAAGAGTCTCATTTCTAGACGCTCGGAAAACGAGGGAGGAATGTTTATCAGAAGCATGGAGGCTGTTGCGAAAGCTCAGGTTACTTCCGGTAGCGGCCGCGCGGAATACACACGTGCGCCCGTTGGGCGGCAATTGTGGGGGAGGGGTGCGAAAGTTCACGCTTGTAACTTTATTGTAGAATGCCATCTAGTAACCATTTGTAGAGGCTTCTTCAAACAGTTATTACTAAGTGAGTTACTGGCTTGCACCAGGTCCGCTAAATATCGCGATATCACGTCCAATCACACTGAACTGAAAAGAGAAATAAAATTATGAAAAGTTTGTAATATTTCGCGGCGCCCCTGTGCTGAAGCCGCGGCTCCCCAGGGGGCCGCGGTGCACACTTTGGGAACCACTGGTGTATACCAACAGTGTGCTTAATTATCATTCCAGATATTGTGTATTTATAAGTTTATCAACGAATATCAGTTTTTGAAATGTTCATGCTTTGTTTCAGTGTAAATCACAACGGCAGATGTACTGTATCATGATGCTTACCGAGCGGGAGGAAAAGTAGTATTTCAGAAACTTAAATAGTATAACTATACTGGATATCCGAAATTTCTTGGCGTAGAATAGAAATAACAAATTCCAAGCTTTCCCAGATCAATCAGATAGCTTTTTCAAGGAAGGCAGACAGAAACCTGCAAACTGAATCACAGAACGCTTCAACAATTTCATTTCGGGTATAGTATAGCTATACTTGGCAATAACGAAGCGATGCGAACATAATTAAGTATTCAAATACGCGAGTCGCTATGCTTGTTTAGCACGTTAAATCATGAAAGGAAAGTCAAGAGGTAATCACTATTTGAAGAACTGGTTCCAAATTCGTGGCAATTCCAGTGAGATGCTATCATTGCACGACTCGCTGTTTGTTATGATTTCAAAAGTTTCGCGAATGGCAGAAGATTTTGTGGTGGCGTAGGAAGCTACTTTCTTTACGCCATCCCACATAGGAGCAGCGGACTTGAACGTGACTTCGCTGGATAGGGCCGTGGTTTCTTTGCCGTTCTTTATGTCCCTTTATGTTCGTTGACTCTAATTCTAAATCAACGTTTAGTCATACCAATGTAGCATCGCTTGGAGCCGTACGAATATAGTAGAGGAATTGCATAAACAGCTGATTCATTGGAAGGTATGGTCTTGTCAGAGTTTACCTTAAGCATAATGTATAGATATGTCGGAGACCTGTTGCCAACACCGAGGTTCATCTTCTTCAGCGCGTTCTTGAGCTGATAGGAAACATTTGGTATATAGGGAATTGAGCCCAGTTAGCGTAGCTGCTGCATAGAAAGATCAGTATGACTAGTTTGGGTTTTCGCGATGTAGCGATGTACCAGCTTCGGGTATAGTATAGCTATACTATATATTACAGTATAACTATACAGTTATAGTATAGCTATATTTAAGATGTAAATATTATGAGTACTACGATAAAACGACAATATAAAGAAAAAGTGGAGGAATTTGCACTAAATATTTGTTGGTGAGATTTATATTTCTAGTTTAAAATAACAATGGATTGGATTGTTTTGAAAAAGGTATTAAAACACAAGTAAATTATTTCTTGTTAATCAAAAAGAGTTAGCCGAAACTTTGTTAGAACTTGAACTCAATGAAGACCATTGATCTTCCTTTACATGAGGGATAAGGCCTTTAAATCGCAGCAGAGCCATAGCGGTTGCCAAGTACCATGTTACCCGCACGGGGATAACTGGTTTACCAGTTATTTGGGGAGCGGCGCCCCCACGGCCCGAGCTGGCCTTGTGACTGGTCAACATCTGATGTCATGCCACCGCTTGTTTTTTCTTTCGGTGCTGTTGGTGTTTGCAGGGACGGCTGTTCATCCAGCTGTTGGGGAGTTACGGACCCACGATCCCTAGCTGGTCTTGTGTCTCGCTTTTTTGTTTTTATTTATTTTCTACACTGGCTAGTTGCCCGTGTTGTATACTCTACCTAATCGCTACCACGTTATGTACTAACACCCCGGTCTTGTGGTTTTGTTATCCTCCACCACTAACTGTATTATATTAACCGCTCAGTTCGTAGGTTGCTGAGATTCCGTTTAGGTTCCCTTCCAGGATTTGTCTTCTTTAGATTTCTTTTTTTTTTCCTTTCAGCTGGCTTGGGTGCTAGACCTACCTGCATGTTTGCCGCGTGCGGAGACCCGTGAGGCGGAAATGGGATGTCTGGCGGCTGAGGTCGCAGGAGACCGGATAAGTGCCTCCTGTGTACCAACACTCCTCTTCGACCCCGGCTTCGCTGTAAACGGGAGGCTAGAGACTAACCCACCTCTAGTCAGAAGTTTTGTAACCAAGTTGTGTACAGGGCTTTAGCGGCTTTTTTGTCGTATAGCACGGCAGTGTGAGCCCGGGGGCTGTGGGATCATGCCAAAGGCGTTGGCATGACGGTACCCGGAGGCCGACGTGTCCGCCGAGTGCGTGTGATCACAGCCAACGGACTATATCTGCAACGTATAAGCTCCAGAACTGTGTCCAGCGTCATTTTCTTGGCTTGCAGACCTCCAGTTCTCCCTTGTAGGGCTCGGTGGTGGGTGGAGTAGTCTGCAGACGAATCTTCCTCCTTTTTTCCATGGGTAAACACAAAAAACAAAACTCCAAATTTAAGTCACCTGAGAAAATGATAGTTGACGACGACTCTCCTTTGTCTTCTCAACCTACCAAGTCTCATACCCTTAAACGGTCTTTAGACCTTGACCTGGACCAAGAATGTGGAACCTCTTCTTCGGCGGCTGTACCAGTCGCTCCGAACCGTCGTCTCCCCTCGATTGCTGTGACTACGCATGCTACTCACTTACTTGTAGAATCCATCGATCCGCATGAGAGACTGTCCACCAGATCTCCCTTTTTCATTTCTAAAGCTTTGGACTCTGCGGTTGGCCCCTTGAAGTCTGTGAGGAAGCTTCGCTCTGGGGACCTGCTTGTCCAAACTTGCAGTGTTTCTCAGAGTAACACTTTTCTGCACCTCACTAGTCTTCAAGGCATTCCTGTAAAAATGACACCTCTCCCGTTTCTTAACACCTCTCGGGGTGTTATTTCGGAGTTTGATCTCTTGCCATGCAGTGAGGACGATTTGGTGACTGAACTTGCAGATCAGGATGTTATTGCTGCACGTCGTATGATGTTCCGGCGCGATGGTTCTTTGATTAAGTCAAAAAATGTCATCTTGACTTTTAACTCCCCGAAAGTTCCGATCGAAATCAAGGCTGGCTACTTGGTCTGTGGAGTTCGCCCGTACATTCCCAGTCCTCTGCGCTGTTTCAGGTGCCAGAGGTACGGGCATTCACAACGTTTCTGTAAGAGTTCCGCTCGTTGCGCAAATTGTGGCTCCAGTGAACATGACGGGGAAGGTTGCACTTCTGCGGCCTGCTGTGTTAACTGCGGTGAGGCCCATGCAGCTTACTCCCGCAACTGTATGAAATGGAAGGACGAGATGGCGATCCAGCGCCTCAAGACAATGGAAGGCCTCTCGTACCCTGCTGCCAAGGCCAAGTTGGGTATTCCCACCAACCGACAGCGTACTTTTGCCGCAGTAGTTCAGTCTCTGCCACAACCCGTGCAGCAATTTGTTTCGCGCCCTGTAGCTCTCGCCGCACTTGCCAGGCGATCTACAGTTGAACAAGCGACACAGGTGGATTTCCCCGAGCTCCAGCCTTTTCGAATAGCTGAGTCTGCGCCTTCTCTTTCGAAGACGACCGACTCTTCCAGTTCTCAGCAGACAGCCTGTACGTGCGGAAGACCCGGCCCTCAATCCGCAAAGGTGTGCCGTGTCCATCCAACTGTCGCGGTCCACCTGACCAACATTGCAACTGTCTCGGACTCAGCGAGGTCCCCACCCTCACCCAACATTATAGAGGAACATCGGGGGGAGGAGAGTGACAGTTCGTCCCCAGCCTCAACTAACATTGCAGAGGAACATGAGGGGGAGGATAGTGACAGTTCGTCCTCGCCCTCGGCCAGCATTATATTGGAGTGTGTGGGGGAGGAGAGTGACTCATCCTATGTGTAGTTGTGTTCGATTTCGTAATGTGTTTTATCATTCTCATTCCTCAGTTTTACTTAATCGGCTTGTTTCTCACCATTGTACCATGTTTTTCATACTGTTTGTTTCATTGTCTTTTTTGGCCCTTCCTTTGTATTCATGGTTCGGTTTTACTTGGTCAGCCAGATTTTGCGATTTATGCCCCGTTTTTTAATTTTGTCTGTTTGTCTTGTATCTGGCGCTCTTTGGCCAACCATGGCCCTTGCGCCAATAAAATCTAATAACCAACCAACCAACCAAGTACCATGTTACATTCAAGAAAAATAATAAGTGGCTCCAAGTGTTTGTAAAATTGCTTTATAATTTCATTTTTTCCACCGAAATTGTATCTGCTATTGCATTAATACCATGCGACTATGAAACTTCTTTTTAATTGAAATTGTTTTAGTGCCATTAATTAAAGCGATAGAAAAACAAACATGTGCACAAATGCAAACATTCTAGGGCCCAAAGTATTACGTTTACGGTATTTCGTATGTTAATAAATTCCTTAATTATTTAAGATTTTTAATTTGTTGTTTTCATAATATTGAAAGAAAATTTAAAAATGGTTTATTAAACTATCAACTCCTTCATTTGTATTCTTAATGCATTTAGTTAGGTTGAATTATTTTCACCTATAATTTTCTGTGAACACCAAATCCAAAATAGTAATAAACACATACTGTATTTCTTAATTTAAATGCAATTCACTCGTGCTTGTCCTTCAAAATGTATTGATATTGAATGAAACGAAAATATAATCGCTGATAAAACATATTAATTTTTAAGACTTTAGATACAATGAATTTTTAAATATTTTTATGGGATTAGTTGTTTTCATTGAGTTTTTAATTTAAAAATTTTAGTATCTCAACTGACTTTACCTTATTTTTAAGGAATTTAATCGAAGGTCGTTTAACCTGGAAACTGAGATCCCATAAATTCCAATTGTGTCGCATGAGATATTAATGATTTTGGAGATAATAGACTGACAAATACTTAGCTACTTCCGTCAGTTTTTGAAAACCGGATGTTCCGCCATTAGCGAGGACTGTAAGCTGTTCCTGAACATATGCTCGTTGCATGCGTGTTGAAAATCGTGCTTTAAATAAATAGTTCTCATAAAAATTAAATATTGTCAGGTTTAGGTCAGGTACTGTGTTAAACATGGATAGAACATAACGGCAGACATAAAAAACGGATATTTTCACAAGTTAAATGTTTTGCTCATTGTTGTTCAGAATGTCTTTGGTTCTAATTGCAAAATGATGCTTTTCACCAGCATGAAGGAATATATGTTTTAAGTATGAAGGTGTATAAGGACATTACGTCTTGTTCAAAATATAATAATAATGTACAGATCAATGTTTTTTTGCGTTGAATATAGGACTGTTAACAATTTTTGAACACCGTCTCTTGTTCATTTAAACTTTTTGAATTCCATGTTCAAGAAATCAAACCGCGAAACACGGGTTCGACATCCAAATAGTCACATGTGGGGCCTATGGATTGTTTGCCATTGTGGAATTTCGAACAAGGGATACTGAAAATATCCAAAACGTCGTGTTTCGAGACATCAGAATTTCTAAATTGTGCATAGGAGAACTAAAAATGCAAATACAGTTCCTCGACAATCACCCTGTAAAAAGCGACATGCTGTTTCTCCTCTGTGGAAAGATGAAATATATTTATTGCCTCACATTTTTTCAATTTGTTGAAAACCACTTGGAAACTATTTTCTGCCATAAATTTAAATTTTTAATCGCATTTTTTGAATAAGATTGTCCAAAACATGATGAAAATTCTCCAAAGCTCTCTGAGTATGTGTGTTCCTACCCGTGGAAAGATGAAGTATTTGTGTTGCCTCACATTTTTTTAATTTGCTGAAAAAACACCAGTTGGAAACTACATATTTTCTCCTATGGATTTAAAATGTTTATCATTTTTTGAATAAGATTGCCCAGAACAGGATGAAAAGCCTCCAAGGCTCTCTGCTTAAAAATCTTTTGCACGACTCAGTTCTTTTAGATAGATTACACAAATTATTACTCTACTTTTTTTTATTTTGGTGAAACATACCAGTTAGAAACTAATATGAATTATGGATTCAAAAATTGAAATCATATTTAAAATGAAATTGCCAGAAGCTTGGCGAAAAACGTGCGCAAACTTCAACCGTTTCTCTGGACCGTGCATAAAAAACGTTCATTGAACATTTCAAAATTCGTCTTCCCCTCGGAGACTAGAAATACACAGCATTTGTGACCACTGAAAGCTAATTCTTTTTTTTTATTTTATACCTTATGTCCAACACTTACAAAATACCGATGCAGGAGGGACCGTTAAAGAAATATTTAGGATACTATGAGTCTTCTATGTGTTTAATTTTCATAAAAAAAACCTCTCACACCTTTGATATTCTTAATTTTTAGAACAGTATAATTTATTTAAAACAGCAGATTTATTATGATATTTAGAGTAAGATTAAATTTACAATAAAGATCCTTTCTATGGGAAAAACATTTTCTCATACTTTGGCACAGAGCAGACAACCAACTAAGAGGGTTGGACTCTGCACAACTGTTTCTTCTTGTAACATAAAATATACAATTTTTTAGCAATGGCTTTTGGGACACTCTACAAGTCTTCCTAAGAACTCTTCTCTAAACGAGAAAAGTGGAGTTCTTAGGAAGACTCTCCGCAGAAACACGCCAAATTGGCGATTTTCGAAATATGGCCAAGAGGTGTGTTAAATCACATTTTCACTAATTTTATGATTTGTTTAACCAATTATATTTGATTCACAAATGTGAACATAACGACATTTCTGATAAGTTCCTAAGTCATATTTAGGAATAAAGACACTAAGGTGCAGATGCTCTGTGGGGGAACAGCTAGTAATTTGAAAAAAGACCATCGTTGGACTGTTAGCAGAAGTACCAATCCAGTGTTTTTCAACATTTTTCTCCGGTACACCACTTCTCATGTTCTAATTATCCAATTACCAGCAGTACCTAAAATTCCAAAGCTACTAGAGGAAGATAAGTTCTTAATGACTGAATCGTATTGTAAAAAATAATATATTCATGCTTAAGAACTAAGTAAGTTATACATATTGTATTTTTAAAATGGGATTAGAATGGATTTTCAAATGTTGATTATACCTGAGCTCGCATCATCGAAAACCGTGTCCTGATATCAATCTATATTTTGCTTCGTTTATTCTCAGGACGGTGTCTACATGTAGTCTGTTCCGGTATGCCTTTCTGACTAAAACAAACACAGAAACTCCATGCCCACACAAATACGTAGTTTTTAAAGGGCACCAAGAACTTGATGGTAATGCCGATCTCGGGATAGCCACATCACGTTTCAATCCAAAAATCAGATAGAGAAATATTCGAAAATATTTTGTTTTTCAATCCGATACCACATGAAAATCATTGAACTGTACTTTTTCTTCCTTTGTCACTATTGCTGCAAAGCATTTCTATCAGAAAATGGATACCTGACACAGGCGTGAGAGTCAATATTTTCCTAGACGTATGCGGTGCAGACTTGAAACACGTTTTGACAGTGGTGTCAAATGTCCTCAGGAGTATCAGGATCAATTTAGAACTAATTCTCTAAAACGAAACTTAGGAGTGCGAAAAAAGACACATTCCTTTCTTCATCTTTTTTGTTCGCAAACTGAAGCTTGCTTTTCATGGCGTTCACATTTTCACGAATAGAGAAGGGTGATGTTTCCTTGTAGGCTTTTTTTTTTAATTTGTTCAGTAAGTTGAAAATGTCCGCTAAGTATGCTACTTTACATAGCCACAACTCATCAAATATTCTGTTTCCAAATCCACACTTATCTTTCAAATCAGCAAGAGAAAGCTGCATTTCATACATCAATTCAAAAACACAGCAAAACACGTTTAGCCTTGAATTACACTGTACTTCTGTATGAAAGACTAACTTTTATTCGTCACTCCCCATTTCTTCACATATTACTGAACATAATCTTGTCCTAAGTACTTGTAATTTTATGAAATTAACCATTTTAAACATTTCGCGGAGTTCAGTTTTAAGGGTTTGTGAGATTTATGTCGACCAGATGTTCTCTATGTATGCTGCAGTGAGTGAAATGGCCTTGAGAAGGAACTTCCTTTATTTTTGTTACCACGCCATTGTGTTTTCCTGTTATAGAACGTGTTCTTTCTGTGCAAACTACCACACATTTACATCCAGCATATATTCGGCACATTGTTATTTATGAAACTATGAATTATTAAGATATCTGCAGAAGTTGTATGTACAGTCAGTGGTTCACAGAATAAAAATTCTTTACGAGCAGTCTCTTTATCTTCCAATCTAACAAAACGCGTAAGCTGTGAAAAGTTTGCTACATCAGTCGACTCATCAACTGGAGAACAAAGTACTATCTACGATTTAGTTTTTCAATCACTTGTTCTTTAACATTGTCTTCCATGGAATGTATTCTTCTTGACACAGTATAATCAGCCAGAGATATTGCATCCAGCTGTTTAGCAGCTGATTATCCCAGGTCTTAGGAAAGTATGTCCTTCGCAGCTGGCAAAAGTAATTTTTTATCAGTGGTGGGCAATTTCCTCTATGAGCTATTTTTAGACTAGCTTTGAATGACGATTCAGTTGCCTTCTGATTTACAACCGCAAAAGCCGATGCCTCCCCCATGCTGACCATTAATTTACGCTCTTTCCGCCGAAAAAATTCTAAACTGTTGTTTTGTATGCTCTGTTTTGAAATGACACTGGAGGAGAGATGGTTGCATGCAGCCATTGGACAATTATTCAAAATAATTTACGCACTGGTGTGTGGTTCACTTTTCTCAAACGTGTAAACACATCCAAATGATAAATATGTCGTGTTATACTTCCTTATGACGACCTTACTCTGTTTTCTCAGCGTTGGGTTATGTACACCTCTCTGTGTGGAACAGCTAAGCCACACATTGTCTGCATTTGCTATTGGTGTCGCTTGTATGGAATCGCGTCTTTATGTTTCAATACCATTGTCTGTTATTGGCCTTTTAACAAGAGTACGTGACAACCATCTATCCATTGTACAACATAACTTCGGGACGTTACACCGAGGAAAAAGAAAAATGACTGACTGAGAAAAAGGTGAGCATGCCTAAATACTACGAGAGAAGAATGAACGAAGCACTCAAATGTCCCAGAATTTCCGAGAATTATCAAGCCATCCACAAAACCTAATTTTTTACGAACATTATTATCAATCTATTCACGAACAGGACCTGCACACCAATTTCTCACACAAACCGCTATAACCATCACTCTCAATATAAACACCAGCATTAATACATAGATTCATCACTAAAAATCTAATATCTCATAACAGCACAGAACTTAAAATTAAATTCTAATTATATCCTAAAATAAAAAGACGCACGTATTATTGTTCAAAGGAATTTAAGAAGGAATTCTGGAATAAATAGTTAGAATGGCAGTTTTTATACATATTTTGTGAAACAGTGATTTATCTTAGTAAAACCCGTTTCCACTATGCGTTTAAAAGAATATTCATGTTTCGTAATTTAGACAGCCTTCTCTTCCTGCGCCCACGCGAATCACTGACCAACTCCTCACCTACAATCAGTGGCGCGTGTTCCACTGGCTGAAAACCGCTGATTTAAAGTTTAAAGCCTTTCGAGTGACTCACAATTTCGTAATAAATGTGGCACTAAAGTTCTCGGAAAATACACTTCAAGAAATATGGGCAAAATTTTGTTAAAGACAACCAAAATCATGCAAAAATTGGGTAAAGGGATAAAACGCTATTGATAAATTTCGGAACGTGATAACTCGTTAAGCAAAGTAATGATGTTTCTCTTCGAATTTAATTTCTTTGATCTCAGTGTTAGTGAAAATTGTTCAGCTCGTTTCTAAAGAAAAAAACTTTACATCATTTATTTCTCACCAGACTTTTCCAAAAGCTGATGTAATTCATATATCTCATCATTTGCCTCAAAAAAAAATTACATTACATAAAATAACTATTTAATGTTTTCTATAATATACTGTAAACTGTTACTCCGATGCAATTTAGGAATTCATATTTTTTGTGATCATTTTACAATTTACCCACACTTCCTTGCAAAACTTCCTGTTCAGTCGTCGTTCGCTTACTCCCCAATTCCAATCCAAAACGCACTTGCGCGTCCCACTCACAAGTTTCAATGTGAGTGGATTATTTTAATCCAGGATTTTTGAGGCCAAAATATTTTCTTTTCCCCGTATCATCATATTCCAAAAATTCCTACTGCAACGCTTGACTGTTCTGTGGAAATTAACGGAAACCTACTCATAAGCGATAACTTGCCTGATGTTATTTAATGAGCATCAGAATGAATGTTTTTTTCCCACGAATTATAGAAAAGTACTTATTGAAAGCATTACTCCACGACTTTCATTTTATGAGCCTAGCAAATGTCTTCTTGAATACGCTGTGCCAAAAATTAATTAATAACATTGCTTATAGCTGTTTATAGCTACTATATAAATTACCTCATAAAAAGTACTTATTCCTGTCTATTGCTAATACGGGCAGTGTAATGTTTACGAAAAATATTTTTTTGTGTCTCTTGTATCAAACTTTTCAAAGTTTCCAAATTCTAACGTAAAAAGGAGAAAAAGGAAATTTCTCAGGCACACAGCACTCAATACAGATAGAATATTCTTCAAAAAAAGAATAATATTTTGAATCTGACTTTATTAATTTCACGCATGCAACAGGTGATATTTCCTTCGGAAGAAGCAGAGGCTAAATGAATGTGTACGATGACGGAATCTTTTAGGTTATCTTACAGATCATTTACTAATTATCCGTTAAATGAACTGTTATAGTTTCTGGAAACATACTGTATATTTAACTGATCGCATCTTATGAGATATTCTTAAATGCATAATAGCTTTTATTTATCAGTGGAGTCCTTATTGTATTGGGAAAAAATCGCAGTTTCTTGGGCTGACGAAAAGTGTTCAATACGTCACTTTCATTAAATTTTAATTTCTGAAATAGGATAATTTTAAAACTGATTATAGATAATTACCGTTGCATGGGTACCGTAAGCTGAAATCTTGGGAACAAGCTATTATTAAAAATTATTTTTTCTCTAAATAGTGCTGATGATATCTTTGAATTCAAATATTTCCAATTTTTATCATCACACAAACGAAACACTCATCCTATCAATGTAATGGCTTTATCATCAAATTCCAGTTTCACTTTTATGATACGAATAGGTCATCTTGAGTGTGCAAAGAAACAGTGGGTTTTCCGTAATGAACGTGGTTTTAGAAGAATAGTAATGTTTATTAATTAATAGTGATAATAATAACAGTGGTTTCAGAATGATCGCTGTTCCTGTTTTTTTCACAGCAGTGGGTTTTCTTGTTTCCGTAAATGTTCCGGGTTATGGAACTTAGGACTAGAGGAAGTTTTAAAGTTAATGATATTAACAACGTCTCTAAAAGTGATCTTTCCGTAGACTTACAGGGGTTAAAATTCAATTTGGCATGGCGGGATTTCCGCACAAATTTCTGAACTCCTGCCGAAATAAAGTTGTTAGGAGGGAGACTCCCTCAGAAAATTTTAAGAAAAAAATATTTATATATACTTTGACATTTCTATCTCTCACTCTCCAGATGACCACATAATTTTGGGTACGAATTCAATATTGCCGTTAGTCTACAGCAAATGTTGAAGAGCAGAGCTACATAAAAGCAGTTGCGGACAGAGCCTTTATGAAGCTCTGCTCTTCAAAAAGAAGTTACGGACAGTTTAGAAAATAGTACCGAGACAAATAACTCCCTTTGGTTTATTGCGTTGATGATCAGTAATCACTGTTACTTCTTGAAAGTCACGAAACAAGCTGTTAGCTACAGAATTGAAAGTCATGACAGAACTCACCCTGACAGCTTTTCATTCATCCTATTTCCACGACACTTCGGGAGATCGTTATTTTTATGCTTCCACGAGCATAGAGAAGTTCCTCTTGAAACCTAACATGTTTTCGTTCCCGGCATTTAGCTTGCGCTTCAGGATGTGGAAATGTATCATGGGTAAATAATAGACATAGAGAAGTTCCTTTTGAAACCTAACCTTTTTTCGTTCCCGGCATTTAGCTTGCGCTTCAGCATGATGAAATGTATCATGGGTAAATAAATGAGGAATATGAAGGAAATAGTGATGCTGGTAAAGATGACACAAATTGTAATGTAAATCTGGATAAAAGTGTTACAGAAATAAATAATCCAGAACAAAAATGCAAAAACTACCGAGACAAATTTTACTCATGGTTGAGGCAGGAAATGTGGTTTGTTTACAATTGCGTTTCTCGAAAAATAACTTGCCGATATTGTCAAGAAGTTAACATCTCATGCTATAAAATTTCGCCATTAAAAAAATACGAAGCCAGCACCAGTCTTAAAAGGCGAAAGAAAGAAGTGATGGAAGCAGAAATTTCTCGAATGCACCTGGAAACTGCGGTAACTAACGTTACAAGGGAGCAGATGGGGGATTAATTGAACAAATGAAAATCGCGTACGTCTTTGCTCAAAATGTAAGTTAAATCAACATTTTTACCTTTAAGTGATTTGATGTTTTTCTAGTTTTGGAAAAAGTTTAGATCTTTACCCTGATCGATTGTGAAGACAGCAAGCAGGCCTCACTCAATAAATGACTATAGATCAACTGAGTATAATTTATAGTTTTGTCAACCAACTTTGGTAAGACAAGCTGCGATGAAAGATAACTCATTATAATTGAATACATATTACATTATAGCAAATATTATAACCCAGCAATTAATGTAGCTTAACAATTATTACATTAAACCGAAAATTGGCTTGTCGTGGCTTTTGTCATCTTTACTGCGAAGACAATGAAATAAAAGGTATGTAAATGATAAATATCATATAACTGTAACTATTATAATATAGTCTGATTAAGAACGCTTTTCAAACAATTCCCAACTTTGTGTGTTCGCTTTGCTTTATTTGTTGAACCTGTTCCCACGCAGCATGGAATGGCAAAGAGAAGTAGTACTCTAAATTTTACGTGGAATTTTTAAAAACCTGTTTGTGCTAGACACTTTGAAGACTCATTTTCGAAATGCATTTTATGTAGAAACGTTTTTAGATAGTCAAACCACGGGCACTGTTTTGTGTGGAGTTTTAGTAAAGGGATTTCTGTCAGGTCTGAAACTCATAAAGGTGTAGTTTAGCGCCCTAAATTACCTACCTAAATATTTCGAGAAATTTTTTATACATATCTTAAAGTTTGAAATTTGATACTTCAGCCACATTTCTAAAAAAATATGAAACCAAGTGAATTAGGTAAGGCTACTCAATAAGAAATAATACACAGTTTTAGAAGTAGAATATAGGAAGCTGCAATTCCATCCGCCATATATATTTTGATTAAAGATAACTTAATCATTATATTAACCTGAGGCTGAAGAATTATTGTAGCAGTTCTTTACATGGAGCAATACTATTCCTAACTCCTAGAACAATTTATTGTGTAACTGTGATATTAGGCTCTTGTAAATCTGCGGAGTTCATTCCATTTATTTCAACAAAACTGTAAAAATGTTACTAATTGCATAGAATATCAGTTTATTTATTTTGACCATTAATTGCAGATGGAGCACTGAAACGTACATCACGAACTGGAAGTATATAGATTGCTTTTAATTACATCAAGTCCGGATAGGTAGTCAGACATATACAAGGTGTAATCTAACCCATACTGGAGTTTGCTGTCTGCACTGAAATAGCTAGAAATATTTAATGAAAGTATTTTTTTTTATTGTAATGCAAGCGTGCATGTTTCAACGATTGGCAGCCTCTACGATAAAATTGCTAACTTTCTTTCTAATATTACTTTTTCTGTTTTGCGATCGAATATTATGATTTACATGCCCATTTCTAGTTTTACACAAGTGAAATATGCAATCTTTAGAAGATGAACAATATCAAGTTTATTTACACGAAACTGCTATGGAATTGTGTAATAGTACAGGATTTATTGTGATTTTGAAATAGAGGAAAGTACAAAATATGCAATAATATCATATCTGAAATATTTTCCATCTTATATAACTTAAAATTCGTTTTTTTTTCTAACTGAATAAAGAAAATGTTCAAAAAATGCATGTTGTTTCAGTGGTTGCAGTTACAAGGGATGCAGGATATATTCCACATCTTTTTAATCGTCACCAGTTTTATTTGTAATGGCTCTTTTGTATAAATTACTGGGGTAAGCGCGCTAAACTGCAGACTGAGGAATACGTGTTCCAAAGCAAATAACCACATGATGTAAGAATTTGCTTTAAGAAAGTTTTATTTAAAAAGCCGAAATTCAAACTTTAGTTCGCAATAGTGGGTGTTCAGATTTAGTATTAAATGTTTAGGTAATATATGTTTACACTTCTCAGAGGAATTATATTATGTGGACAGTTCTTGATACGCAGTTCCGTAAGGCATTATTTATTATCTGAATTTGGAACATTTCCTTATTCCAATTCAATATGGTGTTGAAAAACTTATAGGCTGAGTCTGTAAATTTTACATAAAGTTCAACACATAAAAAAATAATCGTCGGGATGCAGAATCAGTTCAAAAGTATCTATCCCTAAAAAATTCGAACACATGAAGTAGATAGTCTATGTCCTTCCAAACCCTGGGTAGGCTTAGATATTTACATCTTTTTTGTAAGTGCGAAACATTAGGGGCCGTCCATAAAATACGTCCGAGATTACAGGGAGGGAGGGGTTTCCTGACAACCGCACCAAATGTGACATGGGGGTTATGGTGGAGGTTTAGAGTTTCGGACGTCCAGTGGAAAAAATACAGTGGTTGGTATTCCTTCGTTTTGTTTTGTCTTTTTTAGCACGTCCTTTGTAAAAACAGATCGTGTTTCCGTTATCGGTTTGTACGTCCGTCTGGAAACACGATAACTCTGCAACTAATTGTCCGATTTGAAAATTCTTTTTGCATTGCGAAGCTTGAAATGTGCGAATGATGATCCATTACTTTGTTGTTGTTTTTTACGATGTAAAATGTTGCTGCTAGAGGGCGTAAATGCAGATGTTATCGAATTCAAAGCACATTCTATTCCATATATTTGCTTCTAAACATAAATTTCAAAAAAATATTTTACTTTTCGATTCCATTCGTGTGGAATATTATTTTTAGCGTAGTCACGTTTCTAAGTTGCGCATATATTTTCCGCTAGGGGACTTAAAACTAAATAAATTCTACCCAGATATTTCTGATTCTAAAATTCCGAGTTGGATTTTTTTCTTTCAGCGGACACAGTTTGTGATGGGAAATATTTTGTATATAATTTCTAATTTTTGGTATAAAATTGTTTGACCACGAGGGGGCGTAAGAGTTGATTTCTGGTCCTCATGTATTTGCAGAAAAATTGGAGCTTCTAAAATCTCGATTGAAGAAATTCTTTCGTGGACCGATTCTACTCACGTAGACAAAACTTTTCGGAATGTTTTCTTCTTAAAATAATGTATGGTTTTACACCCAGATGGTGTAGATATATATCTTGTTTTTGTCAAAATCACTGCTTCTAATGGTCCGATTTGAAAACATTTTCTTCTTTGTTGGACAGAGATCCTGGGTGACATGTTTCTAATATAATTTCAATGTTTTCCAGGAATTCATTGATTTTTCGCTAGTGGGAGTAAGCGTAAATTACGCTTTCCCCGATATCTATGCTTTAAAACTCCGACTTGAACAAATTTTCCAGCACCGGCTACAACTGCTGAGTAAATTTTTGTTGTTGTAATTTCTAGGATTTTATATTATACGATTTAGCCACCAGGCGGCGTAAGAGTTAAATTTCTGCTTCGTAGGTATTTACAGCATAATCTCAGACTCTAAAACCCCGATAAAAAAAATTATTCTGTTGACCGATACCGCTTGTGTCGATAAACATTTGAGAATATTTTCTTCTTAAAATAATGCATGGTTTCGCCGCCAGAAGGTGTAGAAGTCTACCTTATTTCTGTCAATATCCCTGCCTCTAAAAGTCGGATTTGAAAAATTCTTTGTTTGTTAGACAACGTTTCTGGCGTAAAATGTTTCTGATATAATTTCAAATTTTTAAGTAACGCATAGACTTTTCGTTAGGGGGCGTAAAGAAACAATGCATTTTCCTCAATATCTGTGCTCCTAAAACTCCGCTTTGAAAAATACTTCTACACCGGGTACAGGTTCTGATAGGAAATGTTTTGCATATAATTTGTAATATTTGATAAAGGACCGTTTGGCCACCAGGGGACGTAAGACTTAATTTCTGCTTCTGATGTATTTGCAGTAAAACCTGAGCTCCTGAAAACTCGATTGAAAAAATTATTTCATGGACCGACACAGCTCACATCGAAAAACCTTTTGAAACTAATTTGTTCTTAAAATAATGCCTGGTTTTCCCGTAGATGCATATCTTTTATATGTCGATATCTCTGCTTCTAAGAGGCCGATTAGAAAAAAAATGTCTTTTTTGGAGAGTGTCTCCGCTGCGAAATGTTTCGGATATAATTTCAATTTTTCTTCACGCACAAGTCTGCCCCCAGAGTGCGTCAGATGACGTTTCCGTTTACAGCAATATCTGCGGGAATGAAACCCCGACCGAAAAAACTTCTTCCTTCAGTCAGATACTACTGTTTACCATACCGGTTCCATTGATTTTGGGTAGCTTTGGAAAATTGAATTCGCATCAGGACGGATTAAAAGAACGTGCTCATTACTCCCGAAAATTCGGTGTCATCTTTCTTGTTTCTTCTTTTGATAGTTAAAAAAAAGGTATGAAATATTTCAGATTTCTGATGATATTTAGCTAAATCTCAATATTATATTTTTGTACTTGTACTACCAAATCGATCGTGTTTTTCAGATGATTTGATCGGGAATGTTGTAACCTTGAATGCATGCGTTCATTCGTAGATCTTTATTTCAGAATGATAAAGTTCGGGTAGCTTTTGGGGTCGAATAATAAATATTTCCTGAAGAAAAAGTGTAAATATTTGGAATATTCTTTTAAATAATTACGTTTTCTTTCTTTTTCTAAACGAAATTCTGAACGCAGTCGTCAAAATAAAAGGGGGTTGCAGGAATTAGGACCTACTTTTTAGCGGGTGAGGTGTCAACAATCGGACAAAATGGGACATGGGGGAGGGGTGAGTCTAAAAATAATTAAAAAACACGGACGTACTTCATGGACGGCCCTTATATACAGATATTGAAGAAAGCTTGTTAATATTGGTACAGGGAATTGCACATTGATATTTTAGTGTAGAAGTCTCATTTAAAGCGCAGTGAAAGTAATAAAAAATTTTTTTTTGGAACAAACTTCATTACTGAGAAATAATTAATTTTCTTTATTTTACGAACACTATACTGCCAAATTTAAACCGGTTTATTTTAATAATTCATAGTTATTTTACTGAAAATTATATCTTAAGCGAAATGAAAAACATACAGTCTATTGAAAAAAATATGAATTTTAAATATAAGGAAATATTATGATACACTTCGAAAGATATAACCTACATCGATCCGAAACGTATGTGTCAAAAGTCAAACACGATGTAGTTTTGGTTTGCGAACAAAAAAAAAATGGATATATGTGCAAGCAACTCTGAAATATTTCTTCAAATAAGAAACACATCACATGCAAATTGAATACATACTACGGTTACTTCCATGCCGAGCAGTTATGATACAAAAATGCGTTCTTTTCTAATACGTTATCAAGAGATTTATCATTCAAATCCGGAAAGAAAACTAACAGTTCTGTTGTATATGATTTGAAATGAACATAAAGATATACACTATCTACCAACAAGTAATTGGACACCTGTGATAGTAAAGGAAAACGAAGTTTATTCACCTTCAATAGTTGGTAGAGCCTCCACGAGCGGCGATTACAGCTGTGTCCCTCCGGGGCATACTCTCAACCAGGCGTTGTACGACAGCTAGCGGTATTTTCTTTCACTCGGCTTGGAGAAGACAGGTCAGTTCCTTCACCGATTTTGGAGGGTGGGGGCACCCCTTAAGTAGACGCTCCAACTCGTCCCAGAGGTGCTCGATGGGGTTAAGGTCCGGGCTCTGCGCAGGCCAGTCCATTCGATTAATCCCATTGTCACCATACCAAGCCATGGTGGACCTCGCAACTTGACAGGTGGCATTGTCATGCTGAAAGTAACATGGGTCCACCCCGTAAAACTGCCACAACGTAGGAAGCGCATGGTCATCCAAAATGGTGCAGTAGGTCTTTCTAAGGAATGCAATAGTCAGAGCCATCCCTGCAGAACTGCATCAGATTTTATAAGAACAAAATCACACATTTAAAAAAAAATTGAATATAGCTGATGGAAAGAAGATTTTAAGGAGAAGGTCAAATTATCATATAATATCAAAATAATATGCAATTAAAACATCATTCATTAATACTCAATAAGCACCCGTAAAATTTACAATTTTCCTTTCATTCATTTATTATTATTGTAGTATTTGCCTTTATCTAAAATTCCTAGACTGCTAACAGTACATAATGGTATACGATAAAAATTATCATATTTATGTATCTCTGGAATATATATTTAAGAAATGTTTTCAATGTGATACAACTTAATATGCTTAGGTATGCATTTTCCGTCGTGTCTATTTTACTGTCTCCCCATGAATTGCTGTTCAGTGTTCCATGAAGACTTGATTTAACGGAAGCATAGTTTTAAATTTTTGTATCGATGCAATACGCAATGTGCTACTAAGAAAGTCACAGGTGTTATAATTTTGCACAGAAAAAATTTAAAATTAATCTTGGTTCTCCTTAAGATATTGTAATAAAGACCCGCAAAATCGAACAAAAAAATTGAAAAATAAAGATTCACGTCCGTTCCCATATAAATTTTACTTCAAGTCTGTCCTGTAATTTCTTATTGCCAGTCATGCCAAGCAAAAAATGTCACGTTACTCTGACATGCTATATCGAGTTCAGAAATATCTCGCGTTTGGAAGCAGCGAAAGTGAGAGCGTAGTCTACAAATCCATACAAAATTATTCAAGGATCTGGCATATGTGTTCACGGAAAGAAGAATATCTGTATAAGCACAAAACCATTACAACACTACAGTGTGCTGGTGTCTCCCTTGCAAAATGGTCATACGAGCAATTTGAAAAATACCCCGTCAACGTTGTGCATCTCCTCCTTATTAGGCAAGATCATTTCAATGTGAAGATGAGAATATCCAACTACCTTAAAAGTGGATTCAGAGCTATCTTAGAACAGATGGAGCTACAACTTGAGGCGATTGAAGTAAAGGAACATTTTCTGACTAATACAGAAATGTATCCGAAAAGTATTCCACCAAATTATATCATGCAAGACGAGTGGATTCCTGCTAAATTATATTATGCAAAACAATGGCTTATTAACAAGCCTAACCCAATTATAACTTGCTGCCCGTGCAGCGTTTGTGGTAATTCAAAATGCTGCAAAGAATATCAGATCCTGCCATTCCTTCTGACAAATTAGGAGGCATAGCTGTCGTCATGGAATAAACCTTGCATCTTTTTATGACATCATAACAGCTAATTTGCAAACTAATCATAAGATCTAAATCATCTACCTTGTTTAATCTTCCAGCACTCATCGGTAAGTCTAGCACTGTTTTTTCAACAGATCAAAAACTACCATCTCAGGATAAAAAACCAAAATGGGTCTTACTTATTATATTATATTTTTAAAATTCATTACCAGAGATTTCAAAAGCTTGATCTACAGTTAAATGAGGTACCTTAATATGTATTATGTAATGTTACATGAATCATATTGAAGCATTTTTCAAATGTAAGGTGATATATTTTTTAAACTCACACATGGGATTTTATAGTCTGTCACCAGATTTTCCCTAGACGATAAGGTCTTGTTCTATTGCTGATTCTCTTTTTTGAATGGAGTTCATTTCCTCCTTACACTGTCAAGGTTTTATTATATAATGAACTGCAGGGTGTTCCAGCTTTCCCCTACACTGTCAAGGTTTTATTATATAATGAACTGCAGGGTGTTCCAGCTTCGAATTAAAAAAATATCTAGAATATCTAAAAATATTTACAGATATAATAAACAAGGCTAACAGATAGTGAAACCGCACGTTTTAATGTAACTGACATAGTTCTGCATAGCATGAAGGAAGAAATTTACTTATGACGTAAATACTAATTATTGAAGCACAAAAAAAATTGCGATACCATTTTCATCTCTTGAATACTTTAAGAGTGTTTGCCACCGTGGAGGGCGTTCCCCTGTGTAAACCACTGAGAGCAGGGCGAACGTCTGCTCTGCACTGGGAGCCAAGTTCACGGAGGTACCGAGCAGAACTACTGCTGAATTTGGTTTCCTCACCCGCCGATTCGGACCCCGTTTTGAGTGCAAAATGGTAGAGTGTATTTAGGACAAATGGTATGCCAGTGTTGGCATTCAAGACGAGCATTGATAAATGCACATGAAGCAAAGTTTAGAGATCACAAGAACAATCCATAATTAGTGAAACGGCGATCGTACTTCGATTGTTCCCTTTCTTGCGGTAGTGTAATTTACGACGCAAGTATTACGGTGTGCGTGTTGTTTACCGCAGAATAGAAAGACCAAAGTGAGGTAAATTGTTCTGCATAGTTTTCCTTGAGGGCGCAAACTGTAAAACAACTGAATGCTGATAATCAAAGCAAAATATAATTCGAGAGTAAACAAAATGAAATAAAATATTCCGAACGTTTTACTGATGAGACATATTTGTAATTTACCGACATCATTGCCTAAATTGTTTTCCAAAGATATTAAGAAGTGAGTGGGTAATGTCCTGGTATCCGAATGTTGTTAATGCTTCTTTACGTGAGACCTAAAGTCTTCTGGTGCTAGCTGTTCCTGAAGTTTAAGACAATGTCAAAAAAGACTGTAAAGCTTAGTGCCCAGGGAACCTCAAGAGAAAGGTTTCATGAAAGGTAAAACAATGTTTAGCTACAAGAGTTGGTAGAACTGTCGTAGGTTACATGTTTTGCTCATTAGAATGATGTAAATTTTTATATTATTATTTAACTCTTTTCCTGCCTCCAAATTACATCATTTGGAATACGAACATTCACGCAAAACGAAAAACGTAAACTAAGAGTTCTTGAAATTATATCCATTTTCTTTCAGAGTTAAGCAATGCTTATAATATTTTAACAGTGCTTAAAACATGAAACAATCCAGTTTGCAGTTCTGTATTTGAAACTTTTTTGTAATAAAGTGAAATCTAAGAAAAAACAGCTTTCCACTAAAAACTGGATTGTCATCATCAAAATTTGTATTATATGGTGTTATGCCGTTTTTCATTCATGATTTATTTGCTCCTCCGGGCAATCACGGGATAAAGTTATTAACCTCCAGATTATTTCTTTTATTTAATAGGTGGCTTAACGTCCATCGTAAGCAACTCATGAGGCTATAAGCAGTCGCCCGTCCCTGATTCATGACCACTGATTCCAGGGAAAGTAGAGAGCCAGCGCGGTAAGACAAACACAACATCTATGCATCACCGGGACTCGAACCCGGACCCATCTAGGACGAATGATCAGAAGCCATCGCTTAGACCACTGCAACACCGGGGCGGCAACCTCCAGATTCGCAGAACCTGGATGCCGGTTACTTAGACTAGCAAATCCTGTGATGGTTATATTCAAACTACTTGGAAACTTAAGATTCGGTCGTTCTGGGTGGTGTAGTGTTTAGCATAACCGGACCCTATCTGGGAGATGTGGTTTCAACTCCCGCTCCAGGACGACGAAATCTTCAAGTTTTCGGATATTATCTGGCTTACCGTCCTTGTCATATTTACACCAAAAAACGGATTGTCATCTTCAAAATGTGTGTGTAAAACGCCTGTTAAGAGGACCATATTTGTTTGAAATGATTTCATATTTGCCAAATACGCACATTTTATAAATAATTATGTTTTCTGTTTAATTAATGGCAACCGGAAAGAATTGTTTCTTACTTTTGTGAAGGTAGATGGTTGCAGATTTGCGTTGTCTTATGGAGACTGCTGTCATTTCTAAAAGTTTTTTGCGGCGTCAGTTGGCAAGCTACATATATTTCCCTTTTGGGGTTATCGATAACCAATTCTTTCCATATTTGGTTATGCTCTTGGAAGGGAATTTCCTTTTGTGTATTGTTTTTGTTTGCATTTTCAAATTTGGTGGTTGCTATAACACCTCGAAATAAAAAAAACAACTTTTTTTGTTCAAAGAGACACAACTTCTTCTTATAGGGCGTCTTATTACGTTATACGGGAGAAAAGTCAAATAATTTTGACTGAGCTGTCAAATGAATTTGTGGCAAAAGCCTGCCTGTCACCTACACGTGTGTGGCTAATACTGTATTTCGAAATATTATTCTTAACTCCTGTGGAAGAAATTTTCTTCTTGTAATATAGGGAATTGCGTTAGAATGATTAATACAGCAATCAAACATCTCTGAATTGCCTGTATTAACAACAAATGCTAGCAATTCAGATATGTCTGTTTGATGTGCTAACAAATATGTAATTCTCAATTCCTCAACGTCCGTCAGCTGTTTCTTTAATGTTCACTAGCCACTGTGTTTGTATTGCGTCGGAATTCATTAATAGGGATTCACAAGATCTATAAAAATTGCAAAACGTCAGTAGTAAATTCCATAGCCCTGGATGGCGTTATGCAGCCCATAACCTTGTTAAAGATGTTGCTTTGCGTTCATTTAATGTCACAGATCATTCATGAGAAAGTTAGCATATGCATTTCTTGCTGCAACTGATAAAAAGTAGCTTAATGTATTATCATATTAACAAAGTTTATCTCTAAGGAACAAATGAGACAAATGATATAATAAATGAAATATTCAGAAAGGTTGTTTCACACAATTTCGAAAAACAGAGTACGTACAGAAAACGCAATTTTTACTTTGAACACAACATTATTAAATTACGAGGGTACCGCGTTTTTCTGCTTATTTTGTTATCTGACGATTACATATTATTCATCTCACGAATTTATACTGCGTAATGGTATAAATATATTTATATATGCACATCACTGTATTATTTATAAATACGTTCGTTTTCAAATGTTGGTTATTACGTCAAATCATCAAAAGCTGTGAAACTTATGAGGTCAAATTTTCAAGACGATGTCCCTAATTAGAAGCAGAATGCTGTTCCTAATGAAACATAAACTTAATTCCTGACGTACAAGAACTTCCTGTGAGTGAAATTATCCGTTCTGCTTTGTTACCAAAGAAACGCCCATCTTACGTACGCTATTATAACGGAAATTGTTAAAATAAAATAGTTTCCGTAGTATGAATATTTATTGTAGCTCTCTCTCTCTCTCTCTCTCTCTCGTTTCATTGCTCCCTAAAAACTAAGAATACATTCTCAAACTTTGAGCGATTTGAGTATTGTTTCACAGCGTAGGCAATCCGAAATGTCGACGCTGATTCAATGCGGTAATAATGCGATACAGAAAATTTAGATTTATGTAAAACCTCTGGTATATAAGGTCAACGAAAGAATATGAGACTAAATGAATTTGGAACATTACAGAATAGAACTTTCACGCTTATTGTCCTATATAACATGACGATATTGAACTGCGACAGCCGTTGAGCAAAATTCAACCACATCGGAGCAATTCATTAAGGAAAATACTGAAAATGCATAAAATTAAAAATTAAAAAACTGACTTCGTGCCATGATTTAATAACTTAAGCGCTTTGGAACCATAAATTTCTAAAGATTCATTAATACTTCCCATGGAAGATCACATATCTCTATATTTAATTTTTGTCTATTACGATTTGTACCCATTTACGTATTCTATTACTGCTTAAAATCCTGTGATGCTCCACAGAGAAGAGACAAAACCCAGTACTTTTTTGCATCCTATGCATTATTGACAGGTTACCCCATCTGGACACACACTAAGCGTTGTGAAGAATATTTGACTATTTACTTAGACATATATCGACGCCTCTTAGTCGAAATATGGCTTGTACTCATTCACCACTTACAGAATTATTAAATTACTCATCTGCGGAAAATTATATAAAAATAAGGTACGTCACAATATATCTTACGCCATGAAAAGTTGCATGACCAGGTTATTGGCGAAATATTTTTATTTTTGGAATGAATGAGATGCACTGTAAACATACCATGGTAAAGTAATTTTACATTGACTCTATTTTCAAAATATTAGAGACCGATGCATTTTCAGCATTCGCAGATGAATGCATTTTCTAGGCATTCCCTCATGCTTCGAGGAAATTCTTATACACTGACGGAAAAAAATCCCAACACCAAGAAGAGGTTGTGTTAGATAAACGACAGTTGGTAGGCGGTGAGAGTACATCTGTAAGATGACGTCTATGCAAATTTCGCGCTCGGCTCATACGTGTGGCGCTAGTAGCACCCTCGGAAGATGCAAAGGAGGTTTGCTGTAAATACGCGCTGTAACGTTCGTGAGCGTTAGTTATCGTCGAGATTCGACGTAGTATGTGGATGTTAGACAAGAATGCCTTTATGAAGACGAAGAAGCCATTATCAACAGCTAACGGAGTTTGGAGGAGGTCGTGTAATAGGGCTACGAGAAGGTGGATTTTCTTTCCGCAATATTGCAGAACGACTTAACAGGAATGTAATCACTGTGCATGATTGTTGGTAGCGGTGGTCAAGGGAAAGTACTGCCTGAAGAAGACTGGGTTCCGGCCGACCACGTGGCACTACTGAGAGGGAAGACCGCCGTGTACGGCGTATGGCCGTGGCGCATCTTACTGCGTCTGCGGCAGGACTTCGAGCTGCAGTTGCCACCACAGTGATACAACGAACTGGTACAAATCGGTTACTTCAAGGACAGCTCCGAGCCAGACACCCTGTAGCGTGCATTCCACTTACTCCAAACCACTGCCATTTGCGACGTCAGTGGTGTCAAGCTAGAGTTCATTGGAGGACGGAGTGGAGATCTGTTGTGTTTTCTGATGAAAGCCGGTTCTGCCTGGGTGCCAGCGATGGACGTGTGTTGGTTAGAAGGAGGCCAGATGAGCGCCTGCAACCAACCTGTCTGCGGCCGAGACACACTGGACCTACACCTGGAGTTATGGTCTGGGGAGCAATTTCCTATGACAGCAGCAGCACTCTCGTGGTGATCCCACGCACCCTGACGGCACAGTTGTACGTCGGTCTGGTGATTCAACCTGTTGTGCTGCCACTCATGAACAGTATTCCAGGGGGTGTTTTCCAACAGGATAACGCTCGCCCGCATACCGCTGTTGTAACCCAACATGCTCTACAGAGTGTCGACATGTTGCCGTGGCCTGCTAGATCACCATATATTTCTTCAATCGAGCACGTATGGACATCATTGGACGACAACTCCAGCGTCACCCCCGACCAGCATTAACCGTCCCTATATTGACCGACCAAATGCAACAGGCATGGAACTCCATCCCACAAACTGACATGCAGCACCTGTACGACACAATGAATGAACCATTGCGTGCTTGCATTCAACATTCTGGCGGTTACACCGGTTATTAATGTACCAGCATTTCACATTTAAAATGGATCTTCTCGCGCTTACATTAAGCTGTGATCTTGAAACCTTAATCGATTAAATATGTTACCTATATAAATGTATTGCCGCCATTTCATTTCTCTACAACTATTTTTTCGTGGTTTTGGGAATTTTTTTCCGTCAGTGTATGTAGATTCCAAAAAAAATATGTATATATACTTATAATTCTCTTCTTTAGAGGTTTTCCTGGAATTACAATTTTGAAGTACACGACTTTCTAATGACACAAAATCATATAAGAAACTTTAAAATTTCTCAGAGTAACCCGAAGCGAACAGACGAGAAGAAGTCTTTGCTGATTTCAAAATGTTTTACTTCTCATAATTTTATAAGCTATTCATTCGTCAACTTTCTGCCTTTTTCACTTCGACTGACCTTATGTCTAATTATAAAGCTTCCCGCCCATACTCATATGATCATGTAGCATCAAGCATACCTTTGAATTATGCCTGAGACCAAATTTTTTCAAAGAAGTAACCAGGCTTGCTAATCGGTATTCCTTCAGCATGAAGCTGAGATGTTGTTCATATGTGTTTCATTATGAAGTCATTCAGGTTCATACTGGCCAATACTACTCCATTTCATTTCTGTGGCATTTAAGCCTATTGAAAGGATTTTGCAAAATGGACACTTGCAAGGGATGTCCCTCTGTAGTAACAAGAACTATTGATATTTTCTATAAAACAAACTACAGTATTTCTCACAGGTAATACTAACGGATTTCAGAATTCATGACTGCATTTGATGTTACAAGACTGCTTTGGTAACATACATACCTTTGAGCAGCTGTGCTTTGATATTTGAGGAATGTTAGGACGCATATCTGCATCATGCTTATAACAGTAATAAATAAGAAGAGTAATATGGATTGCACAAATCAAAATAGGTATTATAATACAGACTGTTCAAAATAAACTTCACTGCAAAATTTAGATCATTTGGTCTGCACTTACCATAAGCGAAAATTTCACGCTAACCAAGCAATTTTATATTTTTGCGAAACATTTTTCCTTAAATAGGTTTCATTCTTTTCTTGTTTACGTTGCATTCATAGTGACGGGTCTCTCCGACGGATCAAAGATCCCTTACAACTTTTCTGTATCTTGAATTTCAAATAACATGTCAAGAACTATTTTAAAATGTAAAATATTTATACCCTAAATTTAGTCCTGGTGAATAACTTATATTCATGTTTAGGACATTAAGTCCTGATGAATAAGTGACTCACTTACCAAATTGAAATATTACGAAAAACACAGAAATGAAACATCCAGAATTTAGCCCATTTTTGAACAATATTTTCAAATCGATTTTCTGCTAAATAACACGTATTTACATATGATGACTTTCAAATCAACCACTTAAGATTCCACATGCAGGCTCATCTCAATTTCATACCTGTTCAGGCATCCTAGATCACTTTCCTTGATCCAAAACAACGGCCACCCCGAAAACAATTCGAGCAAGAGTGTGTACTAATTTTTGATTTTAACTTCGTATTGTTTATCTAGGAAATTCACGTGACAGATTACTACAAAATTCCCAGCCACAAGTTTCAAATGCTAAGTTAATGAACTTTCCTTTTCAGCGATTATATTTACTATTTAATGCAACAATTCCTTTAAGTTAATTAAAAGTTTATTCTTTCAAACATTATATATGAATATATTGGAATGATGGTATTTCCTATAGATCCTGCTGTACTCAAACGGTTTCTGGTTGGCTGTCTGGCGGCTAAGCCTGAGCTCCAGTGCCTAGTAGCGCATTATGGACAGCCTCAAAATAATGTTTTGGAATGCGAACGGTATCAGGAATAAAATTGCTGAACTCGCAAGCTTCCTTAAAGATCATGATATCGACGTTGCTCTTATCTGTGAGTCCAAACTCACACCTAGGATCAAGCTAGTCAGTGTTGCGAACTACCAGGTGTTCCAGCAGGACAGAGACCCGGCCCTCTGCAGGCAAGCAGCAGGAGGTAATGTCATGTTAGTCAGAAATGTTTTATGTGCATCCATCGCACCCTTCAAGGATATTGAGACCCTGTCTATTAAGCTATAAATAAGCTCAGGCTTGATTAAATTAGCTTCCGTTTATAACAGTCCAGGGAAGGTACCTTCTGACGGATGTCAAGACGGTATCTTGACATCCTCTATGTGGACCCCATTCCCACTGTAGTGGCTGGTGACTGGAATGATAAACACCCTGACTGGATTTGTTGTTCAACTAATAGTGCTGGGATGGGACTATCGCAATACATTGACAAGCTGGATCTTACAGTTGCAAGTTCGGTCCATCCTACTTGCACCCCGTCATGCGGGGTTGGCGATGTCATTGATTTTTCTGTCCTCCAGTTCGTGAGGCACTTTCATCAGGTCTCTATAGTTTCTGAGCTTGACTCTGATCAGGACCCAGTCCTACTGAGAATAAACAGAGTCGCAGCCACCAGGGGGATGAAGATGTATACTGATTGAAAGTTGTTCCAGGAAATTACTGCTCAGGTTGATCCGCCTACGGTGGACACTAGTACTCGCTCGAACGTCGACAGTGCGGTGGAGGAACACACTCGTTGCATAAGGCAATCTTGGATCGATGCAGGAAGCCCTCAGATCTAGCCCGAGACCCTTATGCACTTCTTCCACGCATTGTCGGGATGATACGGGAGAAGAACAAGTTCCCGAGGATTCGGCAGCGGTCAAGATCTGCCGACGACAGGGTGTGCTATAACTCGTGTCGCGATCCCGTCAGGGTAGAAATCCCCGAGTTCAGGGAACTCCAATGGAACACGTACCTTCTCAACGCGGGACAACCTCGTCAGGATGATGTGTGGATCATCCTTCTGACACTCCGGTGTAGTAAGACTGTCATACCGCCCATTCTTGGTCCACAGGGCTTGGTGTACGGTGATGACGAGAAACTGAGGTCCATGCTGGTGCCCTGCAGTTCTCAACTCATGACATCCAAAATCCTAGTCACACGGACAGGGTCATAGAGGCTTTAGCTACATACTATCTTGAAGATACAGACGAGGTCATCTCACCTGTTAGTTACTTCGAGGTAACTCGACACATCAAAAAGCTAAAGGCGAAGAAAACTCACGGAAGAGATGGAGTTTCGGCAAGAGCTGTTCAACTGCTCCTTGAGAGCTAGATTCTGGTACTGGTGAAGATTTTCAACAGTCTCTCCGACTAAAGTATTTCCCGAGGTACTGGAAAAAAGCAGTAGTAGTGGTGTTGCCCAGAACTGGAGCCAATTATACCTTACCTGAGAAGTACCGTCCCATATCTCTCTTGCCCGTCCTGGGTAAGCTCTTTGAGAGGGTCATCCTCTCTAGGCTTCTTGAGTTATGTGAAGCTAATGGTGTGATTCCTGACAAACAGGGTGGTTTCCGAGCGAAGCATGTATCGTCCCACCAGTTGATCAGGCTTACGGAATTCATTTCTGAAGGACGAGATAAGAGCGAGTATTCCGCTGCTGTGTTCCTAGACACCTGCAAGACATTTGACCGTGTTTGGCATGATGGTCTTCTGCACAAGTTACAGAAGCTTCGATGCCCTCGCCCGCTGGTTAAGCTAATTGGATCGTACCTCAACAGCCGCAGTTTCACTGTTAAGATTAACGGTGAGCTTTCTTCGGAAAAGAAGATTATGCCTGGCGTTCCTCAGCATTCGGTTCTTGGAACAACGCTGTTCTCCATTTATCTTCACGATTTACCCAAACCCATTCAAGGGCAGGTCATGATGTATGCAGATAATACAGCTGTTGTCATCAGGTCCCTGAACAACGGCAGAACAGTGAAGCTCCTCCAGGACTTTCTCTCTCAGCTGGAAACCTACAACACTGACTGGCGGATCAAGATCACTCCGTCTAAGAGCAGTGCGCTGTTGTTTTTTTGGATCTCTTCAAAGAGTACCGAAACTCGTTATGTTTAAAGAGGCAATACCCTGGGCTACCTCCACTAAGTACCAAGGGCTCCAACTAGATTGTAGACTTTCGTGGGTGGCGAACACCAGCTACCGCACGAATAAAGCTAGACAATGCCTTGGGCAGCTAGCTCCACTACTCCGCCCAAGAAGCTTCCTTACAACACGGCACAAAGTACTGCTGTACAAGACGGTCGTTACTCTGGTGCTTTCCTACGCCACCTCCATCTCGATCGGTATTATTAGGAAACAGCGAGAGAGAATCGAGAAGGTGCAGAGCCGAGATTTCGAATAATCACTGGGGCTCCGCCTTGGACCCCACTTCGGAACCTGAGGAACAGATTTGGAATCGAGAAGGCACATGAGGTTTCCACCAGACTCGCCAGAAAGTTCTTCACGAAAGCGGAAGCCCCCTCATAGATTTGTTAAGGGCGCGGTTGATTACAATTCCAGCGAAAACCTTAGGTATCCCAGAACTAAGACGGTTATCGTTGACCGCCCTTGACAGAGAGAGTAAGTATGTGAACACTGGTGGGTGTTAGACAGACCACCACCCCCTTCTTTGTCAGATTAGCATCGAAATGGTGAAAATGGATTCTGCTCGGACATTTGAAATTGGTACCGTTGAATTTCAGTCACACCCTGGTTGGTCGGCGGCTGGTTAGTGTTGCGGTTCTCTGTGATGTTATGCTGTGCTCCGTTCCCTTTTCCACCCTTCCACACTGAGTAGAGTCACGGATCACCTTCTCCTTTCACTACATTTTTCTGTTTGTCATTCCTATTGAGTTCACTTACTCAGATCTCCTAGCTTCTTATTTCTAAGGGCAGTTTTAGACCTGGGGTCAGACACTCCCTTCCTAAAACTTTTTCAAATATCGCATCGTATCTTTCCTACAGGGAAACACTTCTTTCAGTTTTAGGAACATATTCTAAGAAACAGTATTGATCTGCCTTTATCGAAATTGAAAATGTCCATTTACATGGATCTTTCGCAACGAATTGTGTTCGCGCATTGGTAAATATGTATTCATGTTTTTATATTAACTTTGTTTGAGGAGATTTAAATGGATTGTTACTACGTTCCAGAGCGTACTGATAAAATAATCATCCTTGCTCTGGGCAGTAGTGATGCCTTGTGCAACTCAGATATAGTTCCATTACAATAATTGAAGTTACACCTTAGTATTATACAACATGAAATATTTATTCAGCATTGAATCGTGTAACTATTTATAAAACATACCACGACTAAGTGCCGAACTTTCACACCCCGAACGGGAGGCTTTTTCAAGGCCAGTAAACACAAAAATAATTTCGGGAATGACGATAATTTAAAATCTTGGAGCGCGTATCTACTACGTGTCTAGATGGTATTGCGTCTCGCGGAAGGTGATATCTCGTGACCTACCTTTCAAACATTCTGTCTCATTTTCCCCTTAATATTCTATGTCAGTAGGATCTTCCACGCAGCCGAGAGTTCGAGGGCAGGGACTTCGTTTCAAGGGTTGGGATGCAAGGATATTTCGATGATTTCCCTAGTCAGTGTTCGTTCGCATACTATCTTATTAAGTAACAGAAGTACCCTTAATAGGTTCTGGGTGAGAATGATCGCAATCCTCAATGCTCATTCTTATATTTAAAACTGCAGAACATGATTAGCTCCGGTAGCAAGAGCTGTGAATGAGGAAAAAACGAAGCCTAAAAACTTAACTGTTTCGTTTATACACTGCCGGACAATTGCTAAGGACGGATGACAATAGCAACCATAGCAACCATAAAATGGAAGGCAGGAAAATGTGGAAATTAGCATAAGTGCGGGGTACAGTAAGACGTGTTGTGCGTATTCAAATTTTGGATTGCCGAAGTTGTTCGTGACGTCATAGTGCTGATAAGAGATATAAAGGATTTGACGCGTATTGACCGTTGTTGTTCAAACGCAAAGTTGAAAGAGAAAAAATCAATTGACGAACGTGCAATTTTCAGTATGTCTTTCCTACATCATCTAGATGATTTTACGCGTGGCCGTATTATTGGCAAGATTGAAGAAGGGCGAAAACTAACAGATGTTGCCAGGGAGTTCGGCGTCAGCCACAGTGTTGTTTCAAGGCTTTGGAAATCATTTCAAATAAATGGAGAGTGTAGCAAACTTCACGGGAGAGGTCGTGTTCACAGTACGACACCTGCAGAAGATCGGTACATAGTGCTATCAACAAAAAGACACCGGCGCAGCATAGCTAGTGAAGTAGCAAATCAGTTTATGGCTGCTACTGGCAAGCGGATCTCCCGAAAAACTGTCGCCAGACGTTTACATGAAGGAGGACTATACGCCCGCCGTCCTCTTGTGTGCATCCCGTTGTCCAGACGTCACCGTACCGCACGTTTGCAATGGTGCCATCAACATCTCAATTGGACTGATAACGACTGGTCTGCTGTCCTCTTCTCAGATGAGAGTAGATACAGTCTATCGTGTGATTGTCGACGACAACTGATCTGGCGTGATAGTGGTACTGCATATTGTCCAGCAAACATACAGGAAAGGGACCGATATCGGACATGTAGTGTCATGGTATGGGCTGGCATCATGATCAATGCCCGTACGTCCCTCTATGTGCTTCCATCTGGGACTATGACTGGCCAACGATACATTAAGGATGTTCTGCTACCTCATGGTCGCGTGTTCCGTGGTGCTGTCGGTGATATATTCATTTTCATGGACGACAACGCAACATGTCATCGAACAGTCGCTGTCCAGGAGTGTCTTGAGAGTGAGGATATTCAACGCCTCGTATGGGCAAGCACGTTATACAGATCTGAATCCCACTTAAAATGTGTGGGATGTTTTTGGGAGGTGTCTTGCTGGTCGCCAATGCCCTCCAATAAACAAGGACACCCTCATACGCGCACTGACAGAGGAATGGGATAAATTACCCTATCAGCTGCTTGATAATGTTGTGCAAAACACGACACGACGTGTGTAATGTTGCATCGCTCTCCATGGTGGCCATATCCCGTATTGACATCTTACGCCGGAACGCCTGCGGACGGTAATTGCATTTTTTTCACGTTTACGTATTCTGCACAAAATGGCCTGTTTGTCCTTTGAACACGTTCCAAAGCCTTCTGGATTTCAGAGCACAATAAATTGTCTTTCTTGTAATGTCCTGGCATTCTGACATTATTTTATTTCACTTGGCATCCAACCACACTTACTTTTTTATGCGCTATATAGACGTTTATGATCCGTCCTTAGCAATTGTCCAGGAGTGTATAAATATCATTTAAAGGAAATTATTAAAACAAAATTAGTCGTGAATGATGGAATAGTTAACACAGCTATCTCTAATTTCTTTCGTAGATGGAAAGAACATTTTGTGGTGGCTAGTTTGCATCGCCAGAATGAAAAACACTGTTTTTACCCAATTGCGCTTAAGAACCGTGCGAAAAAGTGGAATTTTGTGCTGGTATGCCTGATTACACTTTTTTTTGTGGTTTTTTCAGATTTTCTAAAAAAAAAAATTCAAGGTCTTTTTATCCTTTTTAACAGCAATTTCACAATGAAGCATAATAATTCGTTGCGTGATTTTTTTACGTGGTTGAATGTTACTTGAGATCTTATTAGTCATCATAAGAGAAAAAAAGCACTTTGTCAAAGTTATGTAAGGCTCTCTCACAATTTTCTGGCATAATGTTCTTTAAATCCCTTTTCGTTTCTTTTACTGCATTCCCAGAAACATCTGCAAAATCTGCATGCTTCATTCTATGCGAGAGACTGCGTCGTTGTTTTAATATATAGTCACCGATTGATATACCAAACACTTCAAATTTTTCCTGTACTCCAAATTGCCGACTGTTTACATGAATACGTTTATCTGCAACGATAGACTTGCTTTTACTTATTTTTCCCATATTAATATGGCTTTCTCGAGCTTATCATGTTTGCGATTTTACTGAATGTACTTATTTTCCGTAACCCACTGACGATTTGATCTTAATTTAAGATTTTTCCTGCAGTTGTAATGCCATTGCGTTTCACAAATAAATTTGAAAATGTGTTTTCAATGCATTATTGGCTTGAAGAACAATTTATTTCGTTACATGCACCCACAAATTATTTGTTTTCTAAAGGACATACCAGGTAGCTGTAACATTGCTGCATAATGCGGTCGAAATCAAGACTTAGATAAGCGCGAATCACATGTAACAGTTATCTACCGATATGATAAACGGCGTCGAAACCAAGCAGATACACACAACGGTAACGTTATGTTTTCCACCTGGTAAACGTGAGAGTAGTGGTAGTTTTGTAATTTTTAAGCCAAAGATCATATATTTATGACAATACTTTTCGTTACCCATCTTACTCTTGAAAGTAGTTGGACCTGACAAACACTCAGAATTTTCGGCCCGATGACCGAGTCGTATGAAACGTTGCCTTCCAATCACTCGTTCGAGACGGGTCTGAGTTCCAAATACTGATGCAGCATCGATGGCGTGTCTGTGTTTCCATGGAACCAATGATTCCCAATTAGGGCCTTCTCATAGTGGTCGTTACCCCTTCTACACCAAAAGAGAAGTCTCAAACCAACACGCATGCATGTATGCTAGTAGCAATGCAGTTTCAAAACATCCATGCGATTTAAATGCAATAATCCACGGTATCAAACAAAGGTAGAACCGACAAAGGTGGCCTAGTGGAAACGGGTGACAAAACATCTATGACCGAATTTCCATCGCTAACGCATTACGGGTTGAAGCCATTCGATAAAATCTTATGTTTATAGAAAATTTAGGAAATATTGTATCAGTTTATCTTCTGTTATAAGTGCCATATTTCATATTTTTGGATATAAGGTGGTTCCACTGTCTCAGTTAAAGCGCCACTTATGAATATGAACCAAAAAAGTTTCTGTAGAGCATTGTTTTGACTGGCTCTTTCTCGCTACTTTGACACTGGTATGTTATACCAGGTGATTACTGGGAGAGAAGCGGTGTGCAAAGATCTTGAGCGAAGCATCTGTAAGATGAAATGCAGACTTGGTATGAAAAACAATATACATAAAACGTTTCATTTGTGTCACCAGGAGATATGTGGCAATCCAAACGACGTCATGGTTTACACTCAGATGGACGGTTCTAGTTCTCGGAAGATCCTGAGGAGTTATAAGGCTGATGTCTGTCTGCACAGCACTGTTAGCTTTCAGAATTACCACATTTGGTCTGTGAAAAACCCTCGTACGTGACAAGACATTCCGTTCCACTCGCTGCTTATAACAACGTGATGTGGATTTACGGCATTTTTTATCATTGGACCGTATTTTTTCAAATCATATTGTCCAACCGGAGCAGCGACTTGTGCCGTAGATCTCCATAAGTATCGAGTGTAGCTCTACAACTTGAGGTCCAGCAAAGTACTAACGCCAGCATTGCTAACATCTGTAAAATGCGTTCAGTAAGTTTTCAAAGTTAAAGTTAGCTAGAGCCATTACTAAATGACGATGCAATGACTTGACAATATGCACGCATGATGAAACACCTCCTCATATCGAATTGTTCAAGCGGCAGCTGCTACGACAAAAATTTACCAACTGCGGAATGGTTAGTCGCGCATTTCCAATCATTCGGACTCTTCGTTCGCCTGAGCTCAGCTCCTGCGAACTCTAATTGTGGGTACAACTCAAAAGCAGGATATTTTAGAGTTCGATCGTAGATTTGGCAGTCTTGAATGACCCCGCACGGGGATAACTGGTTTACCAGTTATTTGGGGAGCGGCGCCCCCACGGCCCGAGCTGACCTTGTGACTGGTCAACATCTGATGTCATGCCACCGCCTGTTTTTTGTTTTGGTGCTGTTGGTGTTTGCAGGGACGGCTGTTCATCCAGCTGTTGGGGTGTCGCGGCCCCACGATCCCGAGCTGGTCTTGTGTCTCGTTTTTTTTGTTTGTATTTATTTTCTCCACTGGCTAGTTGCCCGTGTTGTATTCTCTACCTAATCGCTACCACGTTATGTACTAACACCCCGGTCTTGTGGTTTTGTTACCCTCCACCACTAACTGATTTATATTAACCGCTCAGTTCGTAGGTTGCTGAGATTCCGTTTAGGTTCCCTGCCAGGATTTGTCTTCTTTAGATTTCTTTTTTCCTTTTAGCTGGTTTGGGTGCTAGACCTACCTGCATGTTTGCCGCGTGCGGAGACCCGTGAGGCGGAAATGGGATGTCTGGCGGCTGAGGTCACAGGAGACCGGATAAGTGCCTCCTGTGTACCAACACTCCTCTTCGACCCCGGCTTCGCTGTAAACGGGAGGCTAGAGACTAACCCACCTCTAGTCAGAAGTCATGTACCAAGTTGTGTACAGGGCTTTAGCGGCTTTTTTGTAGTATGGCACGGCAGGGTGAGCCCGGGGGCTGTGGGATCATGCCAAAGGCGTTGGCATGACGGTACCCGGAGGCCGAAGTGTCCGCCGAGTGCGTGTGATCACAGCCAACGGACTATATCTGCAACGTATAAGCTCCAGAACTGTGTCCAGCGTCATTTTCTTGGCTTGCAGACCTCCAGTTCTCCCTTGTAGGGCTCGGTGGTGGGTGGAGTAGTCTGCAGACGAATCTTCCTCCTTTTTTCCATGGGTAAAAACAAGAACAAAAACTCCAAATTTAAGTCACCTGAGAAAATGATAGTTGACAACGACTCTATTTCGTCTTCTCAACCTACCAAGTCTCATACCCTTAAACGGTCTTTAGACCTTGACCTGGACCAAGAATGTGGAACCTCTTCTTTGGCGGCTGTACCAGTCGCTCCGAAGCGTCGTCTCCCCTCAATTGCTGTGACTACGCATGCTACTCACTTGCTTGTAGAATCCATCGATCCGCATGAGAGACTGTCCACCAGATCTCCCTTTTTCATTTGTAAAGCTTTGGACGCTGCTGTTGGCCCCTTGAAGTCTGTGAGGAAGCTTCGCTCTGGGGACCTGCTTGTCCAAACTTGCAGTGTTTCTCAGAGTACCACTTTTCTGAACCTCACTAGTCTTCAAGGCATTCCTGTAAAAGTGACACCTCACCCGTTTCTTAACACCTCTCGGGGTGTTATTTCGGAGTTTGATCTCTTGCCATGCAGTGAAGACGAATTCGTGACTGAACTTGCTAATCAAGGTGTTATTGCTGCACGTCGTATGATGTTCCGGCGTGATGGTTCCATGATTAAGTCAAAAAATGTCATCTTGACTTTTAACTCCCCGAAAGTTCCGACCGAAATCAAGGCTGGCTACTTGGTCTGTGGAGTTCGCCCGTACATTCCCAGTCCTCTGCGCTGTTTCAGGTGCCAGAGGTACGGGCATTCACAACGTTTTTGTAAGAGTTCCGCTCGTTGCGCAAATTGTGGCTCCAGTGAACATGACGGGGAAGGTTGCTCTTCTGCGGCCTGCTGTGTTAACTGCGGTGAGGCCCATGCAGCTTACTCCCGCAACTGTATGAAATGGAAGGACGAGATGGCGATCCAGCGCCTCAAGACCCTGGAAGGCCTCTCGTACCCTGCTGCCAAGGCCAAGTTGGGTATACCCACCACCCGACAGCGTACTTTTGCCGCAGTAGTTCAGTCTCTGCCACAACCCGTGCAGCCCTTTGTGCCGCGCCCTGTAGCTCTCGCCGCCCTTGCCAAGCGATCTACAGCTGACCAAGCGACACAGGTGTTTTTCCCCGAGCTCGAAATTTTTCGACTACCTGATTCTGGGCCTTCTCTTTTGCTGCCGACCGTCTCTTCCAGTTTCCAGCCGACAGCCTGCACGTGCGGAAGACCCGGCCCTCAATCCGCAAAGGTGTGCAGTGTCCATCCAACTGTCTCGGCCTCAGCGAGGTCCCCACTCTCAACCAACATTATAGAGGAACATAGGGGGAGGAAAGTGACAGTTCGTCCCCAGGCTCAAACAACATTGCAGAGGAACATGGGGGGAAGAGAGTGACAGTTCGTCCCCGCCCTCTGCCAGCATTGCAGAGGAGTGTGGGGGGAGGAGAGTGACTCATCCTTTGTGTAGTTGTGTTTAAAGAAAAAAAAATTATAATTATAATAGTAAATTAATAAATTTTTATATAAACCTAATTAACTACCTTGTCTTCACAGCTTTCATCATACTCTTTTTCACCTTTTACCAAGCCTGTCTGCTCTTAATCATTTTCCACGCTTTTAAAAATCTGTGGCTGATAGTTCTTTGTCTGGCGCTCTTTGGCCAACCCTGGCCCTTGCGCCACTAAAATCCACAAACCAACCAACCAACCAGCATTTCCGTACTCATCTGTTGGATGATAGCGCAGCTACGCTGCGGAAGATTTTGGGGGACCGATGCGATACGTTCGCTATCTTTTCGTTTTTTAAACACATTGACTTTTTAAAACTCATCTAGCTTTTACAATTGTTTCCTGCATCGGCCTGATTTTAACTATTGTGTCACGCTTTTAACGTCTTTGTTTTGTTGGTCTCGTGTCTGGCGCTCTTTGGCCATACTTGGCCCTTGCGCCAATAAAACCCATCAACCAACCAACCAACCAGTCTTGAATGAAAGAATGACATTGCATGCGAAACAGACGGGCTAGCTACGTGTCAGTGTTTAGGACATCGTTCAGCGCATGCAGCGTTTAGAAAATCTCCATCGAAGACCCCTGAACTACGTTTGCAAATTGAAACGAATTAATTCGAAATCACACTTTCCAAATAACATTGTAGAGTTTTTTGTAGCCATCACTACAGATGAACCGCTTGTTCGAGGGTGTAGTCATAGCACTTGAGGTTTAGTTTTGTCAAATGCATTAGCGGTGTAGAATTATGAATACCTCTTGTTGCATTGTGATCATCCTTGTGAGATTTTCTAGCTCTTGCAGCGCCTCGTTTCCTCTTGTGCCACAAAGGGATACAGTTTTACTAGTTTTCTTTTATTTTCAAACCCACGACTGCACGTGCTTGATGTCCTTCCTACCAGGTGAGTGGGCGTTTCGAACAAAATACCTGTTTCAATACCGCACATTGAACGACGCCGCTTTATTTACGATCACCCGAGTCTTGTAAAGCCTGACTACCTATGCACCGCAAAATGAACCCGATGGTGTAAACTTAGTGTTTTTGTTAGTGATTTTAAATTGATGTTAGCAATGTGAACCTGCAACTCGAATTCTGAAGACTGTTTTGGAAAGCAATGTGACTGCTGAAGTCAGTTTGAACATAAAATTCCTGAGAGATCTCAACAATAAATTGTCCTTGATAAGAATTGAAACCCATATGCGAAATGTGAACGCTTAAGCAGAGTTAAGAACTCATTTGTACGATAAAATGCATACGATAAACCACAAGCGTGGTGCGCTTGCCTACGCAACCATTTAATACTGTATAACCGCTGGGTTGCATAAATCTTAAACTACTTATACACAACTTGAGTTCTGAAAGTTGTACGATATGGTAATTCCTTTTCAAAGTTTTGAAAACCCGTTCCCAGCTATATGCGTTTAGTGGTGTTGCCATTTGGGCATTAACATTTCTTTCGTTTGAGAGCGAAGAATCCATATTGCGAAGCGCTGTGCTCTTGCGTTCTAGCTCATAAAATGAGGCTGGCATGAACATGCTCGGAGATGTGTGTTTTTCAACAATAAAAGGTATATCTCTCTCCGTTTCGAGAGAGCCAGTGCAGATATATTTCTTAGATACTGTTCTCTCACGAGTTCAACATAATTTAAAGTTTACGTGTCGTATATAGGTGCAACCGAACTCCTTGAACTTTTCTAACATGCTGGATTCAGTTGGCTTTAAATGCGAACAATAATGGTGCAACAGGGGTACCGGAAGTTCGAAAATTGTTTACTATTTATTCACTATATATATGACATTTCAAAATTATCGAAATCTGATCTAAGAGCTGCATTTTTCACCTTTTGCAAAACAGAAATAATTTTTCTTGTACATCGAAATGGAGGTAAATTTTACATCATGAATTTGATATCCTTCTTCTTCTTCTATGTTAATTAAAACATTTTAAGGTTAGTTCTGAATTACATTAAGACACCTCTTCTCTTTGTTATATTGTCCATAATTTTTTTCTGGTAATATGAAGCATTTAGCCGATATGTATAAGCCTATTTTATTTTACAGTCCATTATAAATTAGGGAAGAAATTATATATAAAGAAATGGTTGATATTTTGAGAGAAATATGTTTGCGGTCTTTAGACATTAAAAATGCCAGCTGCTTTAAAGAGCATCCTGCAGAACGAATATTCGTGTGTGTTTCAAACGTCTTACGATTATGACAGGGAGGTAAAATTCTTAGTGCTTTTATGAGCATTGAATTTCCAGTGATTTACAAGTGTTTTAGCAGTCTTGTGTATTTTCATGATATGCTACATAGGTAAATCTTGCTTTCTGCGTAACTGTTTCACAGTGTAACAAAGTCCTAACGGTCATTCATGTTCCCGGCATTAATGTTTTAAACGATTTTTTCAACACCTTGCCTTGTTACTGTAAGTGTTTATGAGTGTCATAATTCGAGAATCGTGATGAAAGGGGTGTTTTCATTAGATCCAATAAGTGATACATATGGCTGTTTGCTTATTTCACAAATTCTTTATTTTCATTTCGTTCTGGAAAGGAAAACTAAAAATGCTTTGTTAACATACAAAATAAATTCTTCCCAGGGTCTAAAAGGTTAGAGGGATATTTTAATAGCAATCAAGTAGTTTTTAATCTTTAGAAAATTTTAAGTTGATATTTCAGAAATTGCAACATAACATTAGGTATGATCTTTTCAGTGATTCAAATTTTGGAAAATTGTTTATCGTTAAAAGTGCTTTGAAAGGAAAACTTGGTATTGAAAATAATGGTGTTTAGTTGATTTTGAATTGCCATTGCAAAGGTGGTGAGGGAAATTTAGGTGAGAGGGAAATAAGAAATTTCTTATGAGAATCCAAGTTAAAAAATTATATTTTTTATGGTATAACCTTTCGGGAAAACAGTAGCTTTTTCTTTGTTAAAATTATTAAAGGTTTCATAGTTAATTTGATATTTTTTGAATTTAAAAATAAAAAATAAACTCAAAATATATTTTTTTTCATTTGTTTGTTAATTGGTTGAGGAATAGGTGAAATACATGTATAATCTTTTCGTACGATTATGAAACATGCATCCAAGGTAAAAACGCTGACTGACGTTTTTCTTATTACTGAATTGAATTTCCATTGCGTTATATATAATTTAGTGGCATTATCTTGAGATTGGATTTCGAATATACTGTATTATATCTTATTATATTAAAATGGCTTCCACAAATGTTTCCCACATTCCACACCCAGACCAGAATTTTTGGTAAATACATTTGTGTGTTTCAAAAACAAACCGCTGTACCTAAATTGTGAAATAGAGTGTGCAGTCTGTTATTTATGACAAGACTTTTACTGCAATAGAAGAGATATCGTCCACAAAACAAGTACTAATCTTAATAACAAGATAAACTCAGTTCCAGGACATGATTAACAAAGGGCTCTTTACCCTGAATGATAGCTCGACTGTGAGATTGGACTCGATGGCTGACTCCAGCTCCAGTGTTCTAATAAAAGATATCCTTCTTTGTGTTCCTAAAAAGAAAATCAAGATTGTGTTTGCTAAATTTACTAATGCAAACAGGAAAGCAGGGGTACACCAAAATTTTTAGAGTTACCTAATGGTAATCGTGCACTTGTTATGAATGTAGAAAATGGTCCCAACGTATATAAATATCATCGGGTTTGATGGTTTCGAACAGTATCAGGGCCAGCAGAAGACCTGTAAAAAGTGTTCATCAATTGATCATCATGTAACAAGATGCCCTTCATCGTATTACTTAATTGCGAGATGTTTTTGCATATCAGCTTTATAATATGAAATATTCTAAGGTGTCTGTTGCGAAAACAAAATTCAGTCTAGGAAAATAAGATAAAGTGAAAGACTGGAGCGAACATTGTGACTGGTTCTATAAAAACATTAGAGGGCAACATTACAACAAAGAAAAAAATGAATCAATTTGTTATGAAGGAAAGTTCCTCTGAATGCGGCACATACTAACACTGTGCAACACACATTGTGTTTCCTGTACGAAAGGGGCTGTTTCTTAAGAGTTTTCCCATTTGAATCTATATCGACAATCGGTTTCGTTCCATCACGTAACATTTCTGAAAACAAAAATGATTATAGTATTTCCGGTATAGTGCAACTGTCAGCAGATGCTCTGAAAACAGTTCTCCTGCTGGACATTGTTCAGTGCTATTATCGCAGCATAAGTGATGGTTCTCTAAGACCAGCATGGACCATTCACATACCTCTTAAGTCAGGGTCAGTGAAATACGTCGCGACAATGCGTGTAATATCCCAACATGTTTTGCTACGTGTGTGCTGAGTTTGCATCGAAGTAAGAGCGGAGCCCATTCACACTAGTGATAAAATAATCCTATGAACTTTATTTGGGATGTAAAACTGGTGATCAAGACAAAATGTTTGCACCACACTCATGTTGTGTAAATTGTGTTGTGAACCTCAGCGCATGATCAAAAGTACAAGGGCGTCTTTTGGCATTTGCCGCGCCTGCTATATGGTGGGAACAAAAATCAGACAACAGGTTGTAATTTTTGTTTAAAACAAAAGTGAGCGGATTTTCTTCAAAAATAAATGTCCCGTTGTTTATCCTAATATAACGTAAGTCATACGATCGGTGCCGAATTCAGAGGAACTGACTGCCAGTGCCACAATTGCTGCTGTTGTGCAATTGCAAGGAGTGCCAACACTGCAATTGCGCAACAATTTCCCACGTATTTTTTTTTTTGGTACTTAAGTGCATTTTCTGGTATTATTTCACATTTTTGTCAATTCTTTTCTTAGGCCATAGGCGAAGTTGCCTGTATTCTACATTTAAATAAAAAGAAAATATTTAAAGCTCATCCGGCTACAGAAATATTTTATGTATCACTTCGGCATTTTGAAAACTTTAATATTCTGCAGACGAGATTCATCTCTTTCGTTGGTGAGTATATATTTGATAAACAGAAAGAAAAAGTGAAAAAGACAGAACATATCATGCAAATAGTTATAGAGTGATACAGCTTCATACAAATGAGGGTATCAATTGGTATTTGTGTCATTTAACGGATCTGCTCCTGTGCACAATTGGATGAATTCACTAATTTGTAACAAGCATTTTTGTTCATTTGGTAAGTTTATGTTCGTACATTTCTCTTAAGTTCTTAAAATGCATCGTTTTTTGATCTCATACTTGTTTCTTACTTGGCGTGATATATTGGATGTACCGTAGGTGATTGATGTGTATTTCAGAAGAATTTTCACTGTGAATGATATATTTATATTTCTTTTTTAAATACCATTTAATGCTACATAAATATTTGAAAACTGTGTATATAATATTATTTTGAAGAAGACATGTAAAAACGTAGAGCTTTTAAACAATATTATCAAGGAAATATTTTCTGGATATTAAAATTTCCCATAACCCCAATTAATTAGAAGAAGCTTTACACCAACTATGCATAGATAGGACAACTCTATAGGTAAGTGTGCTATTGCCGTAAAAATAGAATAAACTTTCCGAATATTTACACTTTAATGAGATGCCCTTTTCATTCAGAAAAAAAAACCAACAGAAATAATTTGCAGACAGGTAACTGTAAAGGTGTTCCACATTGCCTGGAAAAAGGCAAAAACTGAAATGATAAGGTGGAACTGGGCATTAATGTTACATCTGATAATAAAAATGCATTATTAATCTTATTTATTTGCATAAAAGTATATTAAAAATATTTCCAAGCTTACACACATGAAACAGATGGAACAGAAAAACTTCACAAAACGTCGAAAGAAACATTTTCTTTTTACCTTCCCAGAAAAAGTTATCTGGTTGAAATTCGAAAACTAGGAAACGTTTATTTATATTTTTGCGCAAATAAATCAGATTACATACATAGTTTTTCTCATAACCTATTAGAAAAATTGTCTTTCACTTCATTATTGGTAACAAAATATATATATAAGTAATGAACAATAAATTACGGCACATTTTGTTAACTTTGGTTTGAATTCCGACGAGCTTTAACAGGTTGAAGTACGCCAATATGCATAACTTAAAAGAACATTGATAAAGGAAAGACCTACTAATAACGACTGGCTTGTAAATGAGAAGCATCAGCATACAATGACACTGAGTCTACCAAGTGTTGGTAGGATTCTGTGTGGTATTGCTGTCAAAGATTCACGGATGTAAGTATACCGATTGTTGACAGTTGTCTTTGGTGGGTTTGGAATTCGAATGCATCCCTTCCCGTCCCACACATAAACGGCTGGGTTCGAAACAAGAGAGGGCGGTAGTCATTTCATGGTTACATACTTACTGGACTGACACGAGCAATCTTTCGCAAACCGCTATTGGTGAAACAAGATACAGTCTTATTAAAAGAATGCCTAGCAATAAAGAATGATAGGTGGCCGTTGAGACATTACCTTTACGCGATGTTGGTTGCAGTTACAATTGAGCTCACGCGAAAACGTTCCAAAATATTACACCAACTCCATACTCACGAAAAACTTGGATATCTCACTTGCACTAAAATCCTCGAATTCTCTATTCGAAGAACACACACTCCCTTCGGTGTGTGATAGCTGGAGCTTCGATTTGATGGAAAAAAGTTTCCCTGTTCACTCATCCATGATCCAACTGCAGTATTCTTACACCCACTGAAACATCACAGATAGGAAAGTTACATTAACATGTTGACTCATCCTCTGGGTCGCTAGCACTGCCTAGTAGCTAGAACATACGTGTAGCGCTCTTTGCAGAGATTTAAGAATATTGCCCCTCTGTTAAATGCGGACGTTGACTCTCCATTAAGTACTATGTTTTCTATGTTAAGATTGCGGATATGTTACGCTAACATCGAACCTCAGCAGCCTCTGTACAGACAGCTTATTTCAGTACGTTGCATAGTTTTCAGATTTCTTTGCAGTGTATTTTGAATATACTTCCGATGGTATAACTCAGATTTACTAGACATTCTAGAGACGCCGACATGGATCTCTTCGTTTTTCTCAGGCAAAATATGTGTTTAGGTTCAAGCTCACTATCATATCCGCGTTCGCCCATCATCCCTGACGATGGTACGACACACAACAGGTATGTAGCTCACTCATTTACCGCCAAATACGGATTTCTGCTAAGCTCATTATTACAAACGGCAGAGCAGAATTCTATATGGAAACTTCGTGTTCACAAAAACTGTCACTTCAATATATTTTGGATAGGTGGTTATCAGGAATATCCATGATATTGTCATCAGTTTCCCTATGTCAAAGTTATTCAATCAATCATGCGAAGAATGAAATTAGAATTTAGGATGTGTGTAATAGAAAAATTATATATTATAACCATATGAATATGATCAGTAGTAATGTGCTGAAACTGCTAATCAATTGAGATGTATATCACACAATTCTCAAAAATAGTAAAAACTCTATGCACATTTTTCTTCATGTGAGAGGCAAAATCCAATTATTTAATGGCTGTACGCAAAGCGCGAGAATTAACACAAAATTATGGAAGTGAATGTTGCAAAACTAAAGCACTTTACACTACATAATATAATGTTAAAAATGGTATATTAAGTCCGACAAGCAACATAGTTCTGCTTAGATGTAATAGTGATGAACTCTGCTCCATTGCCCAATACATCAGCGTAACACTTCAAAAGGGCTAGGTCTCGGTTGCAGGTCGAAGTATATAGTGTAATACCAGTCTAATGCAGCTCCACTGTCCTATATATCGGAATATTACTTTGCAAAGGTTAGGACTGAGTTGCATGTCGAAGTAGGTAGACAGTTCGAAAGGCACATCCAAACTCACATTTAGTGTAAACGCATATAACAAATGAAAGGTGAAAAAAAATTTAACTCCCCGCTCAGCGACAGAAAACAAAACACGTAAACCTCGCTTCTTCACAAATATATAAGCAAACATCGTGGGATATTAGGGCACATGCTATGCATTTCGATACTTAATGCCAAAAATGCTATGCGTTTCGGTACTTAATACCAAAATCATTACGGACCACAGTTCCAAACAAATGATAAGATTATCTGAGGCTTTAATTATTGACAAGACATGGGAGAGTAATTGCAATAAAGTTAACCCTGTCGACATTCCATACTCTTGGAAGCTGATTATGAAAGATGAAATTGATAGTAAACATAAAGAAAGATGTAAATCAAGCCAGCATCGTGTTCCTTTTTGATAAAATCCAGCCTCAGTTTGATGGTCTGATTCTACAAGTCGACCTGCAGCAACCTGTGGGCGAGATGCTCCGTCCGACAAATTCAATATGTGACCTCGGGGATGCCTTAGTCCATGGCATGACAGCCACTGATTGGGAGCATTCGGATATAAATACCCGATCTTCCAACAGAGCCACCAGAACACAGCCTGATAATAGTACAAAGAAGTACCGAAATGCATAGCATGTGCCCTAATATCCCACGATGTTTGCTTACATATTTGTAAAAACGAGGTTTCCGTCTCTTGTTTTCTGTGCCCAAGCGGGGAGTTAAATTTTTGTTCACCTTTTATTTGTTATATGTGTTTACACTAAATGTGAGTTTGGATGTGCCTTTTGAACTGTCTACCTATTTCGACTTGCAACTCCCTCCTAACCTTTGCAAAGTGATATCCCGATATATAGGACAGTGGAACTGTATTAGACTAGTATTTCACTATATACTTCGATCTGAAACCGAGACATAGCCCTTTTGAATTGTTACTCTGATGTATTGGACAATGGAGCAGAGTTGATTACTATTACATCTAAGCAGAACAATGTTGCTTATCGGACTTAAGATACCTTTTTTAACATTATATTATGTAGTGTAAAGTGCTTTAGTTTTGCAACATTCACTTCATAATTTTGTCTTAATTCTTGCGCTTTGCTTATAGCCATTAAAATATTGGACTTTGCTTCTCACATGAAGAAAAATGTGCATAGAGTTTTTACTGTTTTTGAGGAATGTATGATATACATCTCAATTGATTAGAAAAATGATTGCATGTAATTACCAAAAATTCCATTTCATCGATGTTCAAATCCACGAAGTGAAGATTCTTGTGTAGAATATTTGCATTTGTTGCCTAGTTCTCAATACTATGCTAGAACGTCCTTCTAATTATCAGTCTGTGGTAAGGCCTCTTGTGCTGGATGACTCATCAAACTGAGCCTCGAATCCCAGATGGATCATTAGTTTTCGAGACCTGTCCACTAACGCTAGTCATGACCCATTCCTGTTTTACATAGGTCCCAAAATTGCGAGCAATAATTCATTTACCGAAAACGATTTTCACTGTGTTTGCCAGACCCAAAGACAGAAAAAAAATACACTCTTACACATTTTTGTAGTTGTTCCTTTCAAAGTACGACTATCAATCTTTATCTAAAGAATAATAGATTTCTCCTTTTTGGCATTGGGAATTTTAAAATATTCTTCTAACCATTTACACTTCGCAGTATTGCGTTATTCTTTCTGGTTATTTAAATGAATAATGAAAGAATCATGGTTTTAGTAGAATTATTTCTATTATTTTTTTTCTTCGTAAATATCGGGATCCCTTCGCACGTAGTTTAAGTGACTACGGTTCGAACATTCCGAAATCGAGTCATGTTTCCCGGGTAAATCCAAATAGGGTCCTTAATGAAAAGTTCTAGCATACAGACAAATGTATCGTCGCTTTCGCTTTGATGCTCCGAGACCACGGTAGAAATAGTATAAAGTTCACTTCCAAAAGAACTACCCTTCTTTTAGAGACCTTAATAATACAACGACAGGTTCTTTGGGTTCTCACACTCATTTCCATAGGGTGCAATGCTAACTTCCTCTCTATATAACGACTGCCGCAAGTCTAAGTCTGTCTTTAAACGAACCTGCGCTAAACAGGTTTTCTTAATGGAAAGTAAACTAGTTTGGTTGGCGAAACAGATCGAGGCTATCTATAGAAAAATGAGATATTTAGACTAGAGCTTCACAGAGGTTGGAAGGGTAAATGAAATCGTATTTTCGTACGTTGTTCAACAATTGAAAGCAGCCGTGCGATGCTTCCAACGCCAAGGGGTAGGGAAAAGGCTGTTTCGGGCTAGGGTCAAGATTCTTCGGCTTCTCCTTTCTGCGCAGGCACTAAGTTTCAACCTTCTGATCATGATTTGTATATTTGCCGTACATAATGCTTTGAAACGACTCTACTGCAATCAAAACATAGTGTTTTTTTATTCCAGGTTTAACGCCCACCGTCAGCAACTCAATGGGCTATGAGCAGTCCCCGTCCCTAATTTAGGGCAACTAACTTCAGGGAAGGGAGAGAGACAGATCCATAAGACAAACAAAACATCCATGCCTCAACGGGATTCAAAACCGGACCCTTCTCGGATGAATGGACATAAGCCGGCGCTTAGGCAACTGCGCTACCGGGGCGGCAAATAGTGTTTTGTCAATTGACAAGAAATTTGTAAATATGGAGGAAGTTGTAGAAGATTGTCTAGAGAAAACAGAGATTGCTGAAATATTTAGCATACGAGAAAAGTATTCTCTTCACACTTTTCAAATAGAGGCCGCAAATTACAGAAATAAACGGCGGTATATCTCACAAACATGTCAGTGCAAAAAATGGGATATATCGAAGGTTTGAGAAAATATTGATTGAGTAGATAAATACTATGTGCTATTCAACCATACCAATTTTATGGGAATATTCGGGCGGCAATGTCCTAAACAGTGGCACTGCAATTGAATATTTATGAAATTTCAAGAATTCAAGTGGATGGCTATACAACAAAATTAAATTTCGGCACTGACTTTTGAAAATGCTACACGGCGAAAATGCTGTTTTTAATACTGAAACTATCAGGGGCTGGAAAAAAGAAGAGGTTAAAAAACTGGATGAACAGGCACAAATGGTGTATTCAGCCCGAAAAAGAAACACATTGTTTCTTTATGTGCTACAAGAAAAAACTCTTTAGTTTAAGAACGAAATATGCAACTGCTTGAAGCTCGGCAAAAAGCAAACAACTGTCCTTTTAGCTGCAAATATAACAGGGTATGAACGTATACTCTTGATAATCGGTATACGCAGAAACCAATTTTTCTCAAAGGTGCAAAATCTGTACTCTGGGCACAAAAATCCAATAAGAAGATCTGAATGACGGCAAAGTTTTTCGAAACATTTGTGCGGGAAGGTGTCGAAAAATGAAAAAATATGGAAGAAAGATATTATTGATTACTAACGATTGTCAAGTGCACCCTCAGATCAAAAACTTCAAACCAATTCAAATGGAATATCTTCCACCTAAAATCGCTTAACTGCTGCAGCCTCTCCTTCGATGTGTCATTCAGAGTTTTAAAAAAATACTCAAACAGTATTTATCAAACCCTTATTTACAGCATGGAAACTACGATGCCATAAGTAATACATAGGCAAACTACGATTCATTTGGCATATGATGCTTGACAAGCAAGCAGTAAATCAGGAAACTATTGAAAATTAATATCATCTCTCATGATTGAAAGAGGGAGAAAAGTAGGCCTTCATCTTTGACTGGGCTCTGACAGAAGAGAATACATTTGCTATGCAGAATAGAGATGAAGGAGAAAGTGGGGAATTTATGAAAATACTTATACTAAAAGTGTGTTCACTAGAAGAGGTAAACTTTAATGAGTACGCTAGTATAGATTCGAACTCAGAAAGCTCACACAAGAGGAAACAATAATTCGCATACTAATGCAAATAGGTGATCGGATAGCACTCAATCTGAAAATTAACAAAGTGACGTTGATGGTCCCACCGAACCCACGATTGAACATGCAACTGAAGCATTTCATGTGATTCGTGATTTCCTACAGGGCGTCGAAAATGCGGGATAGTACTTATGGTGGCTACTGAGTTAGAAAATAAAGTTCTAAAATCTTCTATTTAAATTATCTGTAACATTTTAGATTATGTTTTACCATAAGGTCAAATGTCTCTTTGGGTGGCGACTGTGATTAATAAACTTTTGTCCACAGTCCCTTATTTAGCGCAATCCACCAGAATGGTAATCACGTAAATATTGTGCTGCTATTCAATCACGTAAATATTGTGCTGCTGTTCATGCTCTCTGTGGAGAGCATAAACCGACTGTAACGTATACTCTATATTCACTTTCCTTTTGATTTTACTATCTCTGGTTATTTTATTTTACTATGTAAATTATCTTCTTACTGAACGGAATATTATTTCACCCGCTGAATGAGATCTGGCAATGAGTGTAAGTCATGACGTGGTGGTAGCCAGTATAAATAGGCGCGTTCAACGATAGCCAAGGAGAGCGTTTGTTGTTATACTAGGAGAGCGTTTGTTGTTATACTAGGGGAGCGTTGTTGTTGTGGTTGTATTGAGAGCTTCGTTCTATGTTATTAGTTTGATTCTTCATTATTGTGAAACGAGTTGTGTGTGTGCGTTGGATGATCAAGAGTTACATAATAAAAGAGCTTTGTCGTAAGTACGTCTTTCTCAATTCATAGTTTTTGTCAGATCTCTGTCTTTCTGTTAGGTTTATGTCATTAGTTTATTACTATTAACAACCAGCTTTAAGACTTTATTCATCTTAATTACTGCTACAACATTACTACCAGTTACAAGTTTGTTCAATACTATTACTACACTACTAGCAGGAGACTTTATTCATGTTCTTAATTAACTAGTAACAACAACCATTTGAACTCACTGTTTGAAGTTTAGTACAAGCATATAATTCAGTAGCAGAAGCATTATACTTAGCTCAGTAGGAAAGCTTCATTATTATCATTAGCTGGCAGAAAGACTTTATTCATTATACGACGTCGCAGGTATCTAAGTATGTTTTCCGCAAAGTTGCTTCTCACGGAATATTTTCCTTTGTATATTTCACCAAAAAATTCTTCAGTGAATTATTAAAACATTTTAGATTATGTTTTACCATGGGGTCAAATGTCTTTTTGGGTGGCGTCTGTGATTAATAAACTTTTGTCCGCAGTCCCTTATTTAGCGCAATCCACCAGATAGGTAATCACGTAAATATTGTGCTGCTATTCATACATCTTTGTAAGAATAAGATAAATATTTGAAAATAGTTTTGAAGACATTTTAAACCACTATTTTAGGCATTATTTTATACAAGTGCGGAATTTTACTTTTAATTCGATAGTTGAAAATACCTCTAGATACAACTACAGGTTTTCATCCATACCGTTGAGGTCGTTCTTTCGATATTGCATTGCATATAACTTTCGCTGTTCGTATCAAGTGGCAGCAATTACTTTCCAGTTCTTTTTCACCTGTTATGTATTGATATTGAAAAGCACTTCACTAAATTACATTCTCCTAAGCATCCATCACCCACTTTTATTCCAGCGAATTCATTTCAAAAGATATGTTGTTCTATAGCCAAGAAAAACAGGTGGGTGTTTTCTATATCTTCATTTGTAATCACTAAAGCCCGGAAGTTGAGGCAGTAAAAATGCTAAAAATAGACAGGCAAATAAGCGAAATAAAGCGTCAAAACAAGGAATCAAAAATAGGCATTTATAGAAGTGGTCGAAAAATTCTGAATCATACTCAGGTGTTAAGCTGAACTGGCAAAATCATTTATCAGATTATCACTTACTTAATTTTGCGGTTACACATAAGTACTAAGTGTTTTTTTTTAATGTTCGAACGTGAAACTCTGTCTTCTGTTACTTAAACCACTATTTTAGGCATTATTTTATACAAGTGCGGAATTTTACTTTTTAAACCACTATTTTAGGCATTATTTTATACAAGTGCGGAATTTTACTTTTTAAACCACTATTTTAGGCATTATTTTATACAAGTGCGGAATTTTAGTGCGGATACGCTTCAGAAGCGAAAATTATCTTTCAACTTCCACGGAGGTAATGGGAGCGTATTTGAATCATGAGGCAGTTGTAGGATTCATTTCAATAGAAGTTGAATTTTCACCTTGGAGTATTTCAGCGATGACTTTGATTTTCTGCAAGTCATTATTTACTGAAAGAACTCGTTGACATTTTTCACTCACGATTTGACCCTTTCTCCCGGGAACATATTTAATTGTTCTAACTACATCATTTATTATTTTCAAGGCATTCACCAACGTTTCATTCCTTTTTTCCAGCAAAGTAATCATATCGGGCAACTGTAAAAAGTGTGCTTGAATAAAAGTAAAATCGTTACGAAGGGAATCTTTAGCTAGTATCTGTTGAGCATTGCGTATTGCGCAGGATCCATCCTCTTGAAAACTGTCAGCAATCTTGTTCAAATTATTTGCGTAATATACAGCTGCTGATATCCATGTTCCCCATCTTTAAAAACCCGGTTTAGGCGGTAAAGCAAGATTTGGTTCCATCTCTTTGAATAAGTGAACTCGATGAGGAGCTTTAAGGAAAATTTTCTTCACATTACTCTTTAACGCATCAATATCCAGAAATAACCCACGTACTTCCTCCGCTACTCTGTGGAGAGCATGAACCAAACAAGTTAAATGAAGCATTTTTGGAAAGAGAACTTTCAGGTTGTGGGCAGTCTTTTTTGTATAAGGAGCTGCGTCTGTTAAAAACAATAGTACATTTTCATACTTTATTCCGCCAGGCCAAAGAAGAGCTAATGAAGAGGCTAAAAGCTGAGAAATTGTGCTACTATTTGTTTTTGGAAGTTGTTCTGATGTAAATAAGTAGATAGTTGAGGGCTGAGCAGGTTCCACTGTACCTATAACAACATTTGCTACATACTTTCTCGTGGCGTCTGTTGTCTCATCGATACTGATCCAGATATTTTTATCCACGACATCTTCTCGTATTTCTTTCATTATACCGACGTAGCAGGAATCTAAATACGTTTTCCGCAAAGTTGCTTAGCACGGAATATTTTCCTTTGTATATTTCTCCAAAAAATTCTTCAGTGAATTTATTTCCAGCTTCCACAAAGGTATTCCAGCATCTATAAAAGCATGGCGCAAATTACTTGCAAACTGTGACTACTTGCTCGAAGTAGAAGCAAATGACGAAATCAAACATGTCTATTTTTTACCAATCTTCCGAATAACAGCAGCTTTATGTTTAGCTGTTGCTAAATGTTGTGAAATGAAGAATTTCATGTAGTAATTCAGATTCGTATCTCATATTTTACAAAACAACACCATTCCATCAGTGGACAAGACATCACTTCCATACTCTTGAACACGCCGACTTAATTTAGCACTGGTTGAAGAAGCAGTTTTCGGCATCATTGTTTCACTTGGACGCAAGACGAAATCTACGGGTAGTGAACTGACAGGATCTCCCTCCCTTGTTTTGCACTTACGTTCAAGGTCTTATGTGTGTACGTGCATTCTTGGCTTTCAATCTAGCTTGATTGGTTTCAATGTTATCTAACTGGATTCGGCTTCTTCCGCCATTCGTAGAAACTATCATCTAGGATTCTAGGGAGAGCAAAACATAAAATGAGATGCCGACCATCGCTAACTCTGCGCATGCGTCTGCCACCGCTGCTTAAATTGGATCACCTCTTTTTGAAAGTACCGATTGTACTAGTGTTTACTTACAGATGTCTGCCGACTGTGATTTCGTTTTAGATGAAATGCGACCTACCTTATGGTTTGTACACCTATACCCTAAAAAAGAGTTTTTAAAAGAAATGAATAACTTAAAAAAAATTACGTGTTTACCCGAAAATACTACGTACTGCATGCTAGATTGTTATTAAGACTTTGATTTTATCGCATTCTTAAGAAGAAATAATTTTTTATACGTGCATTTGTTGAGTACAGGCAATAAAAGGCATTTTTTTTCAAATATGGGCCGAAAAGGCAAAAAAGGATTTTAAGGCATTTTGCCTCAACTTCTGGGCTTTAGTAATCACATAAATGAAATTTATCATGAGGTCTCTTACTTATCGCTGGTACATTTCTGTGCAATCCTGAGAAGTCTTTACTGCTATTTGGGTCCAAATTAAATTGAAATATTCTTTTATGTAATGTATTTTCTAGGGAAATTATTGAAAGCCTTGCGAAACAAATGAGTCTTACTATGAATGTCAGGGAATTGAGTTTTTTACAGATATTTCTCACGTTTCTAAACGGGTACGTAACAACAGTTCCACAGTTTTACAAAATTCAATAAGAGTACCGGAAAACAAATATATTGAAGGACATAAGTAAGACTTTTTGGAAGAAACAATGTTCTCTATCACCTATAATTATTTTCATTCCAATTACAAAGAACTGATCAAAATGTGGATTCAAATGTATGGCCCTGCGCCGTGTATAACAGGTGTACATAAATTACCGCGAAACAGTAATTCAATCCCAAGTAAAGTAATCGGTAACTACCTGCTCTAGTTTCTCTCTAGTTCTCATCACTATGTCTTGCATCTGTGTTTTGGAAAACATTTGTTCAGGATATGGAATATGGAAACCTTAAATATCAGTGAAAACTTGACTTAATAACACAACTGGTAAACTTTCAGATAGCTCTCTTTTACGATAGGAATAAAGTTCTAAAATATACATTGTTAAAGTTCTGGGCTTTTTATGATATTCCCAGAACATTCTGGATAAACACCAGCAAGTCATTAAGGAACATTTTCTTTCTTTCTCCTTGACTCAGGTGCAGAGCAAGCAAATGTTTCGAAACCTTCCTGTATACTCTAATCACTATCTTCAAATTGAGGTTAACACAGTATAGCTCGTATTGCGCAATACTCAATTTCAATAAAGTCTGCTCAAGAGATTTGCAAACGTAATTTCAGTTTTCGCAGATTTAGTGTTGATACTTCAATATTATTCCATATTTAGATAGCATAGAACCAATATAATGTACAGCTTAAACAAGAATATCCATGATTCGTAAAAAACTAAGAAATCACATCAAACAACAGCATTGTAAAAGTAGCAAGGGAGCTCAGCACTTTCAAAGTACCGAATCAGATCAAGAAGAAAATAATGAAAAGCGAATTGCATTTTTTTGCAGTATCACCAGTTTTAACGGTAACTTAAGCACCTCGAAGCCGACTCGGCGGGTTAAAGCGGGCAGGAGTCTCCCTTTTCTCTTAGCAGCGTGATACTGCAAATTCATTGTTGCTTTCTCAGCAAGAAAATGCATCAGGCGTATCCTGTTTTCATTAAAGCATGCACTCGGTGTTTGCCTTCACGCAGACTACACAGCCTTGACGCTATTCGTACGAGACCCTAATGGGGCTATTTTAGCTGGTTTTGGAAATATGTAGTTCAATCAAGTCTCGTCGCTGCTTCCGCGATATGCTGCAAAAATTCATAATTCTCAATCTTCTTTGTTTGTCGTTTTTCTGTGGGACTAAAGTAGCTTGTTTTGTCCCAACTCTAAGGCCACTGCATCCAAGGAAGGAAGAGGGCCAGTTCAGATAAATACACCATTCATGCCGTACCTGGGATTCGAAAATCGACGAATCTCCGATGAATGATTTAAGTCTCCGTCTCCCAAACCACCCCATCTGACGTTAAGCGAATGTAAGAGTTTTGCATAAAGGACGATACGGGTGTACTTTTATCACAGTTCCGCGCCTTTCGTACCAAATTAGCACATACCTTTCTGAATAGCCAGCACTCATTGATGACTTTTATGTTACAGAAATTTGCAAATTGTGTACCAAAAATTTTATTCTTTCAATTTGTATTCACGAATTGAAAACCCTGGTTTTTTTCCTGGGTTACTGTTGCAAACCCAGTTTGGAGGCCAGCCCTTTAGTAGTCCCAGGATCTACAATCGTCGTCGAAGAAATCTGCCGGCTCACCTCGTGATTTACGACAGGACAGATCGCTGCATCTGTCGATGGATTTCACAGTTGCATTTGTTAGGATATCAGAGATAGTGATATTGTTCATACTCGTATTATAACTAACTGGAACCAGATTATGAATTTTCTTATTCATAGGAAAATAACAAATTTCCTGTTAGTGATTTACATGTAGCTATTAGTTTCGTATTGATAACAAATTTTAAAAACATGCTGGGTAATGTACAGAGGTTAACGTTTAAGTAGAGTAAAAAAACGGGATTTATATCAAACTTCTTTTACACAATGAATTTCCCTAATTGTTTACTAATAAAATTAATAATAATCATGATTTCACTATGAAAAATACTGAGGCAAAAGAAAAATGGGTACGAATAGCTTCAATTTCAGGAATTCTGTATGTTTTTTTGATTTGGTGATATTTTGGCTGATGCAAAAGAAACGGAACTCATAATTGCCATCAACGATAAAGTTTTTTGCATAATTATACCCGTGGATCATTTGCAGCTACTTTTGGAATTGCTGCACATTTCCGATAAAGAAAAATACCCGTTGTACAAGAAAAATGTGTGATTATTTAATAAAAATAAGAATTGCAAAACAGGTTTTCCCATTTAGAGGAACTTGCTTAATGATGAAAGAATCTTGGTTTAGAAGATTCAGGTAGATTTGTGCATTTATTTCATTTCGTCCGAGAGACATCGTTTTGCAATAAAAGTGTCTTTCTGTCTGTTTGACTGTGAGACAGGTTAGATATTAGACACTATTTTTCATGCTGGTTCGGCCACAAAATATTGAAATTCTGAGTGATGGAAAATATTTTTTTCAAATATGAAATGTTGCTTCTATTAGGACCACACTACCGCCTTCAACACGGACTAAGCGCATCTCATGTGCAAGGTGTGTGACAGTCTCTGCATTAGACCTTGATCTGAAAATTACATTTCGATACTAAACATCTGAATGACTGTAAATTGAAATATGTTTTTTTGGCTTAATAAATTTAAGAATTCCAACTGGAATTTTTTTATTTTCATTTCAGCATATAAAAATGTTTCGGCAGGAGCAAAAGACCAAATTCTTAACTTACTGCTCAGTAAAATGATACCGTAAATATACATAACATGGAGTCACAACGTTACAATCACATTGTACAGCGTGTAATTTGCTACACCTCAGCTAAATGCTTCTCGTATTTGAATCATTGGGCCTAATCAAAGGTGACATTTTGCAAATTGATTAAATTACACCATGAGAAACTAAGGAAAATAATTAAATTTATCATCGACATTAGAAATGTTAATAAGCAGTTTCTTCGAATAATCACAGATTCTTAATTTACCTCAATTCATTCGTTCATGTCTTATTGGTCTCTGGAAAAGTAAATTCCGTTAGGATAGGGGTAACATTTTAGAAAAAAATGAGTGTACTTGTTTGTTTATTTGATTTGCGAAGCAAATATCCTGATTAGCTCTCTTCTTGTTGCAAAAAGTATCTTCTGAACCCAAACTTGATATGGATTTCACACAGTTTTTCTAGTATTCATTAAAACGAATGAAGCACACGTGTTAAAACCTGTTCTTTCAGGCGGTGTTTCAGATTCGATCATAATCACAGATACTCTAACACGAATTCTACAGTATTTACATGATTCTTTGCAAATGTGAGCATAATGATCGACAAAAACAAGCCCGAAACCGAGCATTCAGCTAAAATGACATCATCCCATTGAAGTCGTAAAGTCTGCAATTTTTTGCTTCAAATAAAATATCTTTTATGATTTTCAAACTTAAAACAAGACAAACAAAAATGTCTTCAAAAATACGTTGAAGGTGTTGAACTGCATAATTTAAATTTAGGTCTTTTAGCTAAAACCAACTTCAAAAGTGTAGAGATATAAAGAATGAACTGGCAGCTATAATTTTTGTCAATGACATGCCATGTAACAGCAAAATGAACACATATTTCACGAATCTGTAAATACATGTGGCTCGGTTGAAAAACCTTTGCCAATTTTGCATTTTGAGGGAATCATTACCTGTTTTTCTTTTCACTTGAGTATTAACTACAGTTACTTGTGACAACTGTGTCAAGGGAAGGTTCTCTTGGTACAAGAGAGGTTTTGTTGTAAGTCCAAAACTTGCAAAGTTCAGGCAGTCCTTTGCGTTCTTCTCTTAAATGTGCAAAATAATATTCCGAAAGACACAGTGTTATACAGAAAGATACAAAATTCTAGTTGATCATTTAACGAGAAACGGCAGAAGTGTGTACAATGGGGATTTCTAGTTTCGTGTTTCAAAAATCGTTTCCAAAAATAACTGCAAATACTTTTTTTTAAAACTTACGTCAAAGTAATTATTAAATTCGGCCAAGCTTCAATTTTAGGACATACAGTACGTCTTCTTATCCTTATATACTGTTATCAGCATTTATATTACTATTTTACACAGGTACTACATGACACAATCTGAACAAAACCAGAGGAATGAGCACCGCTGCTTTTATTAGTACAGCAAAAGATGCATAAAGTCGGAAAGCAGGCCTGTTATATTGGTCTAGGTTGCACCTGTCGGTTTATTATTAAATAAAGCACACATCTTAAGTACTATTATTAAAGTTGATATCATGGTGTCTTCTTGCGGTTAGATACCGTACCTGAAATGAACAGGTTTGTGAAAAAATCAGTTTCCTTTGGTTTAAAATTGTTTTTCTCTAACGATGCTTCCAGTATCAATATACGGTGCATAATAGAGGTTTGTATTGTTCATCTTAATTCAGGTCGTCAAATATTGCTTCGAAACTGATTGTGATTTCACGAGCAATTTGTTTTCGTAATGAAGAAACGCAGTAAAAGTACGAAAAAAATAATTTTATGTTGTGATAAAATCTGTTAACATACTTTTGCTGAGTTCATTATAGATCGTGAGTTACAAGAAATTGGCTTTGTTTCTCAAGAAGTAAGATTGAGCTGTGCTATTCATACTCTGGAAATGTATGGTGTTTTCTGATGGCTATTTTTGTTATTCTAAGTTTATGCTGGACAAAAATCATGCAGAACAAATTATTGGATCGAATGGAATATTTGGGAGACGCATATAAAAGTATAATGATGCATCAAAAAGGAAGAATCTATTACAAAAATGCACATAATTCAAGGGGACAAATAAGCTTACTGTAAAAATGGCGAACATTTATTCTGGTGTATGCCCATCTAATAGCTTTTCATTGGGTTTGAAGCACAATGAAAATATTAAAAACGTTTAGTTAAAATCAAATGTATTGCGGTAACTTCCGCTGAAAATTTTATTGAGGAAAATTGAGGTTTGATGTCATATTTTGATAAAGTGTACATAATACAAAGAAAGATTAATTTCTGGAAGAACCAAAATTTTTTATCAGTACTCGAACTATATAAGCTTTTTAAAGCCGTTTAAACTATTTTTTAATACAAAAGTAGTATTTCGGATATTGCAAACGGCTTAAACTGTCTTTTAAATAAAATGGCGTGCAAACATTAAGGACGAGACGGTTTTTCGAATGTAACGTCGTGCAGAAGAGCTCTACATCGACTCAAATCATACCATAAGATCCCCAAGACGTACGAATATGGGACAAGTCCGCAAAACCGTCGAAACAAGGAATCCAAAGGATACAAAGGCACTTTATTGAAAAGTTAGCTTCGAGAACAACTGGACAGAAGAGAAAAACGTCCATGTGAAAGGCGGCTCTTAAGAAATATCTAGTCTTTAGTTGGGGATATGATCACCCTGACTGCATTGCAGGATTTACAACTTCTGTCCATGCTGAGGACGAGGTTGTCAAGGAGCTGTTGAGACATCGTCGCCCATTCCTCTTGTAGCGCCAATCGCAGCTGCAGATTCGTTGCTGGCGGCTGGTGACGTGTTGCCAAGCGACTCCCGAGAAGGTCCCACCCGTGTTCGATTGGATTTAGGGCCGGGGACCTTGCGGCCAATCCATGCGTTGAATATCTTCACTCTGCAACACCTGTGCGACAGCCACTGTACGATGAGGTGTAGCGTTGTCGTCCATGAAGAGGAACTCAGGACTCACAGCACCTCTACACAGACGCACGTGAGAAAGGAGAAGCTCGGTACAATAGAGGACACCAGTGACTAAACTTCCTTGGAAGATGTGAAGGTCAGTACGGCTACCAAGCATGATACCGCCCCAAATAAGAACTCCGCCACCTCCAAAGCGGTCCCTTTCGATGATGTTGGAGGTGTGATTGCGTGTTCCCTGCTCTCTCCAGATGTGTATACGTCCAGATACGCTCGTCAGACTAAATCGGCTCTCATCCGTAAAGAGAACTTGACCCAATTGCTGATGTGTCCAGTTCTTTTGTTCCTGGCACCACAGAAACCGCCGTATCCTACGAGCAGGCGTTAATGGAACACACCGTACTTGTCGTCGTGCAAATTAACCACCCTTGTGCAACTTTCTGGCCACGGTAAAACGCAATAACGAACATCCAGTTGTCTGTTGCATGTGCCTTGCGATTTATCCCGCTGTCTGCCGTCTGTCTCTTCTCGCCTGTAGGAAAATGTTCCGGTAGGGCGTGTCGATTTGGAGGGCAAAAATAAAAATTCGTGATTTTTGTGAATGAGGGGGTCCAAAAATGTGTCTTTGGATGTGTATTGTCCTAATTTAAAAAGTTTTACCTGATTCATAAACATTTAGCTTGGTACGTTTGCGCTTGATTATTATTTATATTGAAATTAACGAAAAAAGGGGATAATTTAATATAAACTCCAAAACATTTGCTCAAAAGTGGTTTAATGAACTCAAACAATTTTATTTATATTTGGTCTCTATTATGAAACACTGAAAACACATTTTAAAAAATGTAAGAAGCTTCAGCCAACAATATTCATCAAATCTTGCTTCGATTCATTCCTAGACATCATTCTTCTGCTTGCTTCCTGGCCTCTAATGAATCCTTCTCGTTTCTCATGAGTATACACTTTGCCAGAAGCCTCTGTTACTTGTTTCACACACCTCTCAATGGACTGTCCATGACATGGCCACTTTGGAACTTGCATTGGCTCTTCAACAAACTTTCTTTTTCTGATATTTTGAGTTTACAAGTAAGTGGAGGTTCATATACTTTTGCAGACCAGTCTATCAGTTCCAAAAGGTAAGTTGCATTTGTATTTACTGCAGGTGTTATCCTAGGCCGAACAGATAGTTCTCCTGGTGTATCATCATCTTCATTCCTTAATTCAATTATCTTCTGGACCCCTGCTTTCCTTTCTTCTTGGTCTTCCGAGCATAAAAGTGTCTGAAGCACCATTTCACTAAACGCGAACCACGATGAACGTTGGATTGTGGGCAAAACAATATCTGCTACTGCCTTCTTCTGAGATTTTAAGAGCTTCAATTGATAAAGGATGTGGCGAGAACGTTCCACCCAAGAGAATTTTGATTTGATTGTTTGTAAACCAGCAGGGATAGTAAACGCCAACAATGTATTCCACAAGCAGTTGTAACGTCTTCACGTTGTTGCCTTTAAGGTCATGTTTAGAAACCCATATGCGACAAATCCTATTTGCAGTTGTTAACCACCGAGAGTGGCTTACAGGACCAATTTCTAATAATGCCAGATCAGTTGGAAGTACACCTGTTCTTATGGCCTGAGTTATCCTGTGACTATAAGCCTGATCTGTTGAGAGATCTTTGACAACAGTGTCACCCAATGGAACCAAAGGCTCTGGAAATGATATTCTGACAAATGAGATATTGATTTCAAGTTCTGTTGCAGTATCAAGCATGTTGCCAATATTACCACTCTACTTGTTGTTAGATAACGTTTTTCCATCCAACTCTGTGATCAAGTGCCGCAAAGGTAGTTTATTAGTATGAAGAGCGCAAACCAACCAGATTAGTTTACGATTCAGCTTTGCCTCAACCCAATGCATGACACCTCATTCCCAACCAGTGTTAACATTCGTTGAGTCACCACCAATAGCCTGCAAATTTTTATCAATGCTGTTTTTCTTTAAGAAATCCACAAGATGGTTAGCAATAACTTCAGCAGGTTTCCTTTTTGTTACGTCTTTCTCTGGAGTAAAATGGCAAAGATACCTGCCACCAGGCTCACTGCAAACAGTGTAATGCTCTTCTTTCACAATACTTGGAAACTGATGACTTGAGTTATCTGCTTGTAACAGAGCTTTAGTGGAATCTTTGCGTCCATCAAAGAAGATACATTCAATATTGCCTATCCGGCATCGAGCATGAAATTCTTCATCAAGTGATTGCATGACTTTTACTTGTGCCCTTTTTACTTCATTGTGATCAACCACCAGTCTCCTGTCTCCTTCAGTAATTAATCCAGCAACCAAAAATGCAGCTGTTGTAATGGCAGCTGTAGCACGTAGACCGATACCATACCTCATACTTTGCAATGCAACATTGCGCAATTGTAATGTATTATAATGACTTGTACTTGAAGTAGAAGGTACATCACAATCATGAAATGGAATCTACAAAGGATCTTCAGATTCTTCAACCCTAACATCAGTTGGCTCTTCATCTTCGTCGGAGCAAAGAACTTCATTTGGTTGTAATGTTAACTCTTCTTTCCTTTTCTGCTTATATTCAGATGTTCTTCTTAATTCATCTTCTTGCCTCTTCTGCTTTTTAATTTGTCTTCTGTGCTCAGGTAGATCTGGTAATCCAATTTGAAGCTGTCCAACAGATCCAAGCTTCTCTCTTTGACTATTAATAAACACTAGTTCTTTGACAGGGATTCTCATATCCTTAGAACAAGAGCAGGAGATGCGCACTTCATGTTTACAGTCAGCACCACCTGGACATGGACCCTCAAATTCTGATCATAGCTTAATCTCACACTTGCAATTGAGGATGTCAAAGAGCTTGTCTAACGTAGCTATGAAAGCCTCTTTCACTTCCAGTTTTCCTCTGCCAAGTGATATGTTTTTTGCTTTTTCCCAGTTTTGTTGTATCTTCTTAAGGACTGTGACTCTCGAATTTAAAATTGGCACCACAAAACAACTGTTCGCTAGCTCCCACTTTTCACGCAGTTTTGGAAAAATATCCTTTGCAAGAGTGGCTGCTGGGTAATTTCTGACATTCTCTCCACTCTTCTCTCTTAGTAAAAGCCCATATCTTAGAACATCACGCACAGTTGGGAGTTCCGAAGGCAGCATCTCTCCACCACTTCCAATGAAGTTACTCATGTGAGTGGAAGTGGCCAGTCTTGTCTTTCTTTTACTAGCCATGGTTCCGAATTTTCAGATTTTGCAAGTGGAAGAAACTATTCGTGCCTGAAAAAGATAAACAAGAAAATGTCAGTATTTGCATGATAGTGACATTTTTTATGCCACTCGTAAAAAACTTTTACGAGTGGAATTAAAATTTTTTTACAGATGTTATAGTATAATATCAGTATATTCTTAACCTTCGAGCACAAGTACAGACAGAAATAATGATAAGAAGGAACTTCTTGAGAGAAGAAGGCAGTTTGCTGCGAATTTTACATGAAACGTGAAAATATCAAGAATTTGAAGTAGCTATTTACCAAGCAAAACAATGTAATTGCCAGTTATTGTAAATACCACTTTTAATTGCTAACCAAAATACAACTTTTTGACCTCCTCATTTTTGGAAAAAGAAAGTAAAAAAATCGACACGCCCTAATGTACCGGTCGTCTGCCGCCGTGGTTGCAAGTGGACGACCGCTTCTAAACTCCCGGACAGCTGTTCCTGTCTTTTGAAATGCTCTCCAAGCTCGTGAAACGATGCTGTGAGCGATCCTGTACTCCTCGGCCACACTAGTCACACTTCGACCTTCTTCCAGCTTACCAATGACGCGATCTCTGGTAAAGTCGTCGGGATGTCGTCTACTGGATTGCCTTTTGGCCATATCACACGGTGGCACCAACTTGACGTCGTTCAAACTGATGTACACCGTGCAATAACTTTCACCGGATTGCTGAGCGTACATCGCTCGTGTGCTTTATACCCTTCCGACACTCCTCCCCACGTCATGCTGCATATATGCGCATGCCCTACCGTACCGGACCCTAGTCTATCTCCGGAGTGGTCTTTCGGTACGTTCTGCCTGCTCGTTCGGCTGTTTTGCTAATTTCTCCTCTTTGTCCTTAATTTTTCCACGACATTGTACTAGTGTAAAGAAATATATTTATTTCAGTTTCAAATCGCAAAGAAAAAATATTTAAAAGTATACTCTCAAAGGTTTTAAAATGCAGTTGATTGTTTTGTGGTTAAAGAATGTGACTACTGTTGGAGCGGACATAGCCATCCTAGGTGGTGGCATTTGTTAATAATTGCTGATTATTTGTCGTGCCTCGGACGATTGGATATAAAAGTGCCTTTCCCTGATTATCCGTCGTGCCTCCTCCCGCTTGCGTATAAAAATGTGAATTCCTAAGCCCCCCTGATATTTCTGTCTCCCACCCATGTGCAAGACCGGCTTGTACAATGGCGCCATTTAGTTTGGTCAATCTAACCTATAAACTCTTCTAAGTCGCTAGATTTGATCTCAATTTTTCCTATTTCTGTAATCTGCCGGATAGGCTGTTCAGTTGAAGGTGACTAGAGTCGAAACCTCTTCTGTAGACGTAGGTCCTACATGAAAATGGATACTTGGTTCAGTGATGGTGCTCAATTCCCGCGGACAGGGTACTGCATTCACGGCATGTCGATTCTAAACAATATTAGGCTTTAGAACTGTACACAAGGACATTTATTCACAGATTATTCAAAGGTTCGCTGATATAGGTAGAGTTGAAAAAAATAACCCTATGTTTCTTCCTCGCATTTGCTTTGAGTTACACTGAAATTTTATTTATCATGTAGGACAGTTGCAAATGTAATGAAAACAGCACCTAATTAGTGCGCCGTGTCAGTACCATAAAATTAACATGAAAAATTGAACAATGAATAAAACTAAAAATTTAGCTTTATGCTGTTCAGCCTGATTTCTCATTACCCACTTATGCCGTCAAGCTCAATCAGTAGTTTCTCAGGACTTTCGAAACTTAAGATTTTGAAACAGTTGCCAACTTGATTGAATCGGTTGGCCTTGTTGACATATTTCCTGAAAAATATCAAATAAATAGGCACATGAAATATATCCACTTATATTTCATGCAAAGTATATTTATAAAAAAATGCTTCATCGCTGTTTTACGGGAAAAAATTTGGCCGAATGACATTAATAAGGATTTCCACTCCAACTTTTAACAACTTGATCATATTACATTAGGAAAACTTGCCAAATGAATTAAAGAAAAATATGAACTTTTTATTACTGTTCTGTACAATTGTGTGAGAAAGGATGCCCGAAATTCTTATCAGTTGCTGCATACATCTTAGAAGATATACTGATGCAGAAAACATGTAGTATATTTTCCAAAGGTCTCCATACGAATGCACACAGATGGGAGCAAAATGTTCTTTTATTTTACTAAATGTCGGTATTTCATAATAGCATAGGCAGGTTTATTCTTTATACAGTGTCATTACTGTTTTTCCATTTTCAGTGTAAAACTGAATGCCGGATAAAGTGGAATTTGCTTATTATCATTATTTTTACAATTCCAATATTTTTCAGTGATGCTTGCTGAGATGATGCTTTCTACTTAATATTATTATCATTATTAAATCGCTGTTTGATTTTTAATACGATTAGTTGCGGTGACGATAACATCTTCCATATTGGAAAAATTCCTACCCAAAAAAACATAGGGTTTTTGGCCTGTAACAGAAATTTTGTGATCAACATATTTTACCCGGTTGAAAGAGAAAAATGGACTATCTATTATTCTTGCATCTATTTTTTTGTACAGAAAGCTGAACCATTTTCCTCGGAATAAATTTTTATGTGTCAGATCACAGCTTCCCGCCTGACGTCCATGGACGTTAATAAAAACTTTCATTTTCTGTTAAGGAAGTCACAGATAACTGTTCTTGCTGGTAAATGCTTATAATTTCTCCCAAAAGCAAAGGAACGTCCTTTTAGGAGCCTGCTAGAATCCACATGAATGACACTATTTTAATTATGGCAAGCGAGCTTATTTTTACTCCTCCATCATTGTTTTATCGGTCGTTGCGCCATCTAGCCCCGAACGACATAAATGGAAACTTGAAATTTATAGTCAAAAGAAAACAAAACTGTACGGCGTGTAGGCTACCCCTGCCAGATATTGACGTGTATCAGTTTTGGAATATAAGAAATAATAATATATAATAAAGTCTACTGTAGATGCATACATCAGACATCGGTTTGATAATAGTACCAACAAATTAGCCAGAAAAAAACAATTTTTGGAAAGAGCGAGCCAAAGGAAGAAGCTTGGCACTAGAAAGTTCTACACGGAAGGCACTTTAACGATCTGTTATCGGACCATGTGGATAAGACTGCTTCCAATGCATGGCTAATAAACGGATCACTTTTTCTGATCCTCGAGACCGAAGGGTTCCTGATGGCTATAAAAGACCAAGTTTTAAACACAAGAAACTACCGGAAGCCTATCCTGAAGGACGTGTCAGTGGAAAACGACACATATCTGCAATGCCATCAAGCGCCAAAAACCATCCAACATATCACAGCAGTGCACAGAATCCTGACATAAACAGAGTACACGACCAGGCCCAATCAAGTCGCCAAGATTGTCCATCAGAAATTGGCAAGAAAACACCACCTTATTACGACTGAGCCTGTCCCTTACTACAAGTGTGAGCCAACAACGCTTCTAGAGAACAACACCCACAAGATGTACTGGGACAGATCGATCAGAAAAAAATAAGACCATCCCCCAAAAATTGGCCCGACATCGTCCTGGTCAACAAGGAGAAGAAGTCAACATAACTCATTGGCAGAGCCATACACAACATGTGCAACATCCAAAAGATGCACGGAGAGAGGCTGTCAAAGTATAATGACCTACGATACGAAGTCAAGAAAATGTGGCATATGGAGAACGTCACCACCGTCTCCATAGTAATATCAGCCACAGGAGTTGTACCGATGACTCTTCACAGTTCTATACAGACACTAGACCTTGAACCTAACACCTACATGGAACCACAGAAGGCAGCTATCCTGAACACTTGTAGGATAGTAAAGATGTTCCTGGAAAACTGAGGGAAAGAAATACAACTTCCCAGCTTGGTACGTCGTACCCGTCCCTGAAGGAAGAAAAGAAAACCTAAGAAAGAGGTGGAATCTGTAAAAAAAATTATATTAATTATAATACACGGCCATTCCTGCGATCATAAAACCAGCTAGAGAAACTCGTTGGACCCAAGGTGAATTAGAAATATTGGATCGAAAAACTCCAAAGCTATTGAACACGCATCATGCACTTCATCTAAGATGTGACGTTCAGAGGTTATATTTATCACGGGAAATTGGAGGCAGAGAACTTTTGAAAGTACAAAATGTTGTGAAAGGACTCTAAATGGTTACGTCCACAGAAGCAGGGAAAATCTTTTTCAGGAAGTGAAAAATGAAAAGTTATTTAAAACCACAGAAAACAATGCGGATTATAAGAAGCAGCAGTTTGGAAGCAGATTTAATAGCTGACAGAACAAGTTACTGCATGTGTAATATGTGAAAAACATTAAAAGAAAAGGCGTCAACAATTTGACGGGAATGGCTGAAACTGGGTTCCATCAAGAAAAAAACAAAATATCTGATATTTTCTGTACAAGAACAGGCATAGCAAACAAATGTTATGAAGGCTGAAATCCAGAAATTCAATGGATATCCAAAGTGCCGTGAGTGTATCAAAATTGCACAAACATATTACGAAGGTAGACACGACAGGTTGTAAAATTTCCCACTGGTGATTATACAGAAAGCACACTTTGTTAGCATTGAATACTCGTGGGAACATCATGCTGAGAAAGTCTTAGACATTTATCAGATCAAAATCTTGTGGGATTTTCGAATTAAACGGGACCAGCACCTACAACAAAATATGTCAGGCATAACAGTCATAGAAAGGCAGAATGTTTGGATTACCGATATAGCATTTCCTAGAGACGCCCAATTTGATGACCCAATATAGAGACCTGGCGATGGAAGGTACCCGATGTATGGACTAAAGACACAGCAGTAAAATAAACCCAGTCGTCATCTGGGCACTTCGAACAATTTCGAAAAAAATTATGAATTATTTCCGAAAATTGCAACTCTCTATTATACCACACACAGAACCGCAAAAAAAACCAGCTTTATATGGAGCATCATATATATAACGTCATACTTGACTGATACTTAGGTCTCCGGCGGGAACTCGTATCAGCTCAACAATACCAGCCAATGATAATTTATTTATTTATTTTTGTTTGACATAGGCTGTGTTTCGTATATTTCGAATAAAAGTAAATAATAATAATGATGTAAGACTTATGTCTATTCCTTCGCAAGCCTTTATGGAGTGCCATCTTGAAAGAATTAAAGAATAATAGTTACTTCACTCAATCGTTTATTGTCTTTACCTATACAACTTGAATTTTTTAGTGAATGAAGTGGTTTTAGCACTCACTAGAGCAGAAATGGGGTCGACGTTTGATTCACCAGCCAAGGCCAAGGATATTTTCAAGAAAAAAGAAAAATGTTTTAAAATGTTTGCTAAATATTAAAGACCTAACGCTGTAGAAATATCAATGTATGATCCAAAACAAACATAATTTCATAGTTAGTTTTCCAGTGTAGGAGATTTTCCCACAAAGAGTAGTGTCTAGGATCCACGGTTCATCCTTCGCTTAACGTCTGCTGTTGAAGATCCAGTAAACGAATAGCATCTGTTCCTAAGGTCATGGCTTCATTCATATCAGGCAGCTCAATTTAGAAGAATGGAGCTACTTTGGAGAACACAACGATGAATGATGAACTTGTGATAAACTGCGAAGGGAACCGCTGTGGTACTGAATGCTGTCAGTGGATGATAACTTTGGGTAATACAAAGTTTTAGCGATGTTAGTTATATAGTGAGAGGGCCTACCTATTTTACTGATTATTTATAAACATAATTTCAAAATATATACGTATTTAAGTGTATCCAAGCAGAGTCAGTGATATATCCAGGTGAACAATATTGTGTGGATAATAACCAGCACATTCATCGAAAGTAGGAACAAACTACTATCTCACATGAAAAATGGGGCACTGTTAAGTGTTAGGAAATTTCATACTAACAAAGCAAACATCAGTTACTTCAGAGGGACTGAATGGCTTCTCTACGAAGTTTTCAGTTTGTTCCTTAATGCAATTTTTTGCTTTTCGCGCACAAGGTTATTGACAGCTCCTCTGTGGAAGAAAAAAGCGATCTTATGTGCATTGTGAGCAGCAATTGCCAAATTAGTAGAGAAACTTAACTTCATGCTACATAAAAACTTTCATTTTGTTCTTCCTTGTAACGGCACTTGACTCTGAACACTACCTTCCATATATTCACGCGCTTTTGACTCAGCACAAAGAGTGGTAACTCTTTCTAATAACGTACAATGCTGCTTCGAGCTGTTCTCATGGAGTGTCACACACGCACTGATGCAATTAAGCATAAAGCATAAATTTTAAGAGGATATGAAATAAAAATGTAATTTTGGTTTCTTAATATAAATAATTTTATTCATAATAAACTGAAAATTTTATGTGGTCATTGGTTTGACAAATGTTTTAATTATCTTACTCTCTTCTTACGAAAATTTTATCTCTGATCCAACTCATATCTCACGGAAGAGGAAGACATTCCTATGTAATTACAATATGCACATTGAGTACTGGTATTTAAACCCTTTAAGCGGCTGCTGTGTCCAAGTAGCGTCCAAAATGTTCTTTGCTCCCCAAACAGAAGGGTTCACATGCGGTTGTGTGTTCCAAAATATACGGTAAAATAATTCGTTTTCCTCTCCCATCCTCACCGTACTAAACACTAATAATAAACGGTCGCTCCTAGTCCTTCATTCCCTTTTTCATGACCGAAGACATAATGGAGAAGGGTTAGTCACCTGACAAGGACATCGTGTCACTAGGTAGAAATATGCAACTCATAATTGCTCTCTCCTTTGTCTAACATCGTCGCTATGTTTGGAGCACTGTTTGTTATAATCAATTAATAATAAAAGATTGCTGTCAATAATTTCTTTAAGCGACCATTTTGAACAGAAAAGCTAAGGGAAAAATTTGATGTGTATGTTCTTCCCTTCTAGCCGATTACGAACGATACTGGACAACTGTGTTATTCTGATAAGGAACCGGAAATTTAATCTCCATAAGATAAAGCAATAACAAAAATAGAAAGCAATGTCACTTTGTGGAATCAATGGAATGCTGTGATAGTCACTTGGGCTTGCTATGATTTGCAAGAATGGATAAAGATTTATAACGAAACATTCTGCTAGGAGGATTCTAAGTTAAATATGCTTTCTTTTCTGTATTTTGAGTTTTCCGTACCACTTCTTAAGGAAAAACATGGATGATTTAAAATTTTTATTGTACATTATAGTAGCAGTGATTTTATTAATACTGTATTTTAACGGTATGTGAATTTGAAACGATACTCCTGACTCAATCAATTCTTCACAGAACGTTCAACATCAGTTTTGCCAAAAGTCTGTAATGAAGTCACATGAAAAATTCATATTTAGGCGTATTTAAAGTACAAAGCTACAAATATAAATATTTTTAATACACATTCCAAAGAGACACAAATCAGGAAAAACTATTTTGTTTCAATTTACTGTCCGTAATTAATTTTGTAAAAGCTTCAAATGAATATATTTGTATGAATGGTAAAAAAAAATTAAAGGAATTGTGTACATCCACTCGTGGATTACTCCATAACATGTTGACCTGCTCTAGGGAATGAAAGCCACGCAATCTGTTACTGCATCTGTCTTCTTGCGTGTCATTTTTTTGCAAATTTATTTTCATTGTGAAGCATCAAATATTCGATTCAGTATCCATAATCAATTATTTATGCTGTAAATGAGGCATATTTGCTAGTAAATTTTGCTCATTTCTTTTAAAAACCTGACGTGGTGCTACTTTTAATTAAAGAAATTTGGACCAGAATACATAGCTGAATATCATCATCATCATCATCGTCAACCATTATCGATCCACTGCTGGACGAAGGTCTCCCCAAGTTTTCTCCACAACAGTCTGTCTTGTGCCAGTCTCCTCCATGTCACTACCGCATACTTTCGAATTTCATCCAACCATCGCCCATGTGGTCTTCTTCTGGGTCTTTTCCTGTCCCTTGGAATCCAAACTAAAATTTCGGCTGTCCATCTATGGTCTGTCCTTCTGGCAGTATGTCCAGCCCATTGCCATTTAAGGGATTTAACTCTGACCATGATGTCTTCCACTCTTGTCATTTTTCTGATCATCGAGTTCCTCTTCTTATCTCTCTTGGTTACACCAATCATGCACCTCTCCATGGCTCTTTGAGTTGTCTGCAGCTTTTGTATGTCTCTTTTAGTTAAAGTCCACGTCTCTGCACCATACGTGAGCACTGGAAGGATGCATTGATCAAACACTTTTCTTTTAAGACATAACGGCATATCGCTATTGAAAATTATGCTGTTTCTTCCATAAGCTCTCCAGGCAAGTTTTGTACGCCGATTAATTTCCTCATCAATGTGACCCTCACTTGATATCTGCTGTCCAAGATAAACGTACGTTTCTGTAATCTCTAGCTTTTCTCCATTAATCGATAAATCTTCATTTCTTGTAAAAGCATTGAACATCACTTTTAATTTCTGAAAGTTCATTTTTAATCCCACTTCTTTACTCTTGTCAGCAAGTTCCTGGATCATACTCTGCAGCTCTGATGGGGTAGTTGCAAAAATGACTACGTCAGCAGCAAAACGAAGGTGGGTTAGATAATATCCATTCAGTTTTATCCCTTTGTTTTCCCAGTTCAGTGATTGAAAAATATTTTCCAATGTGACATTAAAGAGCTTCGGAGATATGGTGTCACCTTGTCTCACTCCCTTTCCAATTTTTATGTGTGTTGTATTTTCAAACAGCCGAATCTTTGCACTTGCATTTTCATAGATGTTATTAATAATATTAATGTATACATCTTCAATACCGCAGGATTTTCGAGCCATTGTAACTGCTGATGATTTCACCGAATCAAAGGCTTTTTCATAACCGATAAAAGCCATGCACAATGGAAGTTCATATTCCCCCTCTCTTTCAATTAGTTCTCTCAGTACGTGAATATGATCTATTGTGCTATAGCCACTCCTGAATCCAGCTTGTTCTCTTGGTTGAGCCATGTAAAATGTTACCTTCAAGCGGTGTGAAAGAACTTTAGTGAAGATTTTATAAACCACTGATAGGTGGCTGATAGGTTTGTAGTTCCTGAGATCCTCAATGTCACCTTTTTTATGTAGCAGTATCATTGCAGCGTTGTTCCAATTCTCAGGAATCTTTCCTTCATTAAGGCATCGAGTTAAAATTTGGGCGAGTACTGTTTCGATTTCTCCACTTGCTTCTTGTATGATGTCTACAGTAATTCCATCTTCTCCTGGAGCTTTTCCCCGCTTCATGTTCTTGATTGCATGTGCAACTTCTGCTGGGAGGACTGGAAGAACTCTGGTACTGGTACCTTTCATGATGTCTGGAGTACATGTATTATCCCTTTTATATAATTTGGAGTAGAAATCTTTCACTCTTGTCAAAATTTCGCCTCTATTTCTTGTTACAGAACCATCTTCTTTTCTCAGTGCCATAATTTGTTTTCTTCCCTTACTGAGATGTCCCTTTGCTATCTTTAGGCTTTGGTTGTTTTCAATTGCTTTCCTCACTAGTTCACAGTTTGAATTTTGTTACGTCTTCAGTGATACTTTTTCGTACTGTCTTGCATAGCTCTATGTATTCCACTTTGGAAGTCACATCTTCTTTAGTTGTCCTCATCTCTCTTCTTTTTTTAAATCAACATTTTGGTTTTTTTTGATAATTTGTTCACATGCAACTTGTTCTTAGACCCAGCTAATTTTGTTGCTGTTTCCATAAGAGCTTTGGTTACTTTTCTGTTAACTTGAGAAATATCCACTTCTTCCGATGTTTGGCCTTCTAAAGCAGAGAATCTGTTCTTCAGTTCCAACTTGAAGGTATTATGGTGTTTTTAAGGTTGGTTATGTCAATACATCTTGTTTGTCTTATGAGCTTGCCACGTTCGAGTTTAGTGTTGAGGTGCATCTTACATCTCACCAATTTATGGTCACTACCTGTGTTGAACTTGTTTAGCACACTGCGGTCTTCTATGACGAGTTTTTTGTTACACATAATAAAATCAATTTCACATGTCATCCCATTTGGATGTCTCCCTGTCCATTTCCTGTGTGGCTTTTTCTTGAAAAACGAGTTCAAGATGAAAAACCCTTCTGCCTCTGCAAACTCAATGAGAGTATTTCCTCGCTGGTTTCTGTTGCCGTGACCGAATTTACCTACTGAAGTTTCATTCCGTTGCCTTTGCCCTATTTTTGCATTGAAATCTCTGATAATTATCTTTAAGTGCTGCTTACCTTTATTATTTAGATGACGAATTTCCTCATAAAATTCTTCAATTTCTTCTGCATGATGACTTATGGTGGGTGCATAAGTTTGAATAATCTGAGCCTTGTATCTTCTCGAGAATTGGATAACGAGTCGTGCAGCTCTGTAAGAGGAACTTTCAACTTCTACAACTTTATCCTTCAGTTTCTTGTTTATTATAAATCCAACACCACTAGTTCTGCTAGTATCTGTCCAACGATAGTAGAAGAGATGTGCACTTTTCAGTTCAATGGGATCTTCTCCTTTTCTCCTTACCTCACTTATCCCGACGATGTCCCACTTGATCCTTCGTAGTTCTTCTTCCAATTCAAGAAGCCTTGAATCAGAAGATAGGGAGCGTCCATTATACGTAGCCAAGTTCACCATCAGATGGCAGCCTAGTCCTGTCCTCCATGGATTCTTAGAACCCTCAGCCTTCATGTCGCACTGGCCGCTGCCTTGGCCAGGTACATTCCAGCTGCCGGAGACTGAGGGCCAAGTTTTAAGTTGTGGAGTCATTTTGGAGGGGTTTGGCCATATCTCACCAGGCTGGCCAAGCGGGTAGGTGAGTGTGGGATAGCATCTCCTGTAATCCCGATGGTATCGTTATACCGCTATTGGTGGTCGTCAGAGCCCCTTTAGTGGGAACAGGATGCACCACGAGAAGGTGGGGTTGACATTTTTCAAGGAGAGGTTGTGATGTTACGCATCACCTGACCTTACATATATATATATAAATATATATGGTAAATATTTTTTGAAATATACATAATACCTGCCTTGTAGAACTTCGAATTGCACACTTACATATGGAACTTAAAATGACCCCGAAATTGGAACAGATTGTCATTGCCCAAAGAACAGAGTCTGTTATTTTTCATTGGCATTAAATTATGGTATTAAACTTCTCAGATATAATTTGTCCTTTAAATAAAATTCGCTGTTAATGTCCGCAGTTATTTATTTGTAAAAAATAATCTATTCCTTACACTGGAGTAAATGATTTGCTGAGGTACTTTGCTAAACATTTTTCTGAAGTGCCTCTAAGTGGGCTTTGATGATAGGAAAACATGATTGACTTTCTTTCTTATTGTGCTGAAGTTTAAGTATGCAGCTAACCCAGAAACCTTCGACTGCTAAAACTCTGAGATAAATTACATGTTTAAAGCCATGCTGAAAATGTGGGAAACTTCAATTTTAGGTATTTTTATTACATTTGCACATTTGTGAACGTATTCTTTCTTCTGGTGTATTGTTCTCTTTCTTTAAATTGTTAATTTCTTTTTGAGAAATAATATTGCTCCTGTCAAGATATTGCTGTTGTCTGACTATCTGTTCTAGATTACTCGTGCGATATACATTTATGGCACAAAAAGGTTTCAAATGTAGCACAATAAGTTTAATACATGTTCATTCTTTATCCTACAAACTCTTAAATTTATAGCTTGGGTTAACTGTTTAAGATGCAATCTCTATTTTCTGATTTTTACTGTGTGAATACCTGTGTTATATTTAAACTAACCCTTACTCCTTGCGCTGCGAACCTATTACCTTTGAAAAAAATTCCCTTCATGTTCACCCTGCGTACGTGCAAAGGTTAGCAGTGCACAGTGCACAACGATATCTTCAGCTTCAACGTAGCTGTAATGCCAAAAACCATTGGCGGACATCCATTTTATTATGTAACATATACACCTGCTCCTTTCCAAATGCTTTCGCCATGCTTTTAGTTTAATGCTAGATACGAAATAACATACAAGATATACATGTACTGTGCTTGAAATAAAAAATACTTCTATGTATACCTGCATTCTCTGTAATAGACTTCCAGTTTTGTGTAGAGAAATTTCCTGGGCATATTGCATGTTTAATTGAGCACGTGAAGGGTGTTATTTTATTTCAAATTGAAAAATAATCGCAATATAACTATGTTAAAAGCTGAACAACTCTCCATGTGTACAACATTGAAAACGAAATATATGATCTTAAGATCAGTTTTACATGAAAATAAGTTTCACAAACTATGCCAAAAATCCGCGCAGTACAGGATTGTGTGCTGACGTAAAGCCATGAATCGTCTGAGGTTTAAGATTAGAACACATGAGCTCTGTACCGATCTCGAAGGCTGCTACTTTGGCTAAACAATAAATGTACTTACGGTGGCGCTAAGGGAATCTCTATTCCGAAGAAAACGGTTTGAGTCCTTATGAATTAGAACTTATTTATCTAACAGAATGAATCAAACTCATTTATAACAACGAAGCACACGACAATCGGTTATCTGATTCGTCCGTGCCACTTGGAAGGGGACTAATGAGGTAACGAATCAGCGGGACACCAATCTCGCTCGAGACTAATCTTTAAGGCTACCAAAGGGCTACGTGCATTTATGCTTTAGCGGCTATAGATGTTCCAAAGTAAAAAAATCATTATTGTAAAATATTTCTTATTCCGTAAATTTTACTCTAAATTTTTACATTTCATTTACTGTTATAAGCTGTTTTCCTTTCGACATGTGATTCCATCAACAAAATATTCGTGCCAAATAACAACTACTGAATCAGTTAAGTAAATGTGAAGTATGAACTTAAAAATTGAGGATACCGTAAAAATTAAGTCAATCCTAATTTACAGTATTAGATATCATTCGGTCCGTTATATCTTATACGAAAAATCACATTCCTTAGAAATGCAAAAAAGGAGACATTGTTTTTGCCGTTAGGGGACATTTCCTGTGTATCTGACTGTCCAGTACTTCTGTGATCTAGACCAGTGTGTCGCAACCGGTGTGCCGCGGCACACCAGTGTGACCCCACAAGTTGAAAGGTGTGACGCGAACTTTTACCTATTGTCATATTGTAAGAAATTAATTGTAGAGTCTTATTTTTTAATTTTAACCCACTCACTGTGCTTCATATGCTTATATTTCATTCTCTGCCGCTGCACTGATTCAATGAGATGATTCTTGTTTATTCTTTATTACATACCACGAATTTTTATGTATTCTAAGAAATTAAATGTAAATTATTTACTCACAGTTGTTGTTATATCGTAGGTTTGCTAATTTATATATTTATATGTCTCGCCTCTACCGCTGCTCTATGTGGTTTCTTTGTTACACTTGCTGCATGGTCTGTGTACGCCTTTCCCTAAAGTGCGGGGATTAGTAAAACTTTTTCTGTCTTTTATCATTTTATTACGTTGTTTTGGTATATGTCTCTGTTTGTCAGTGCTTCTTCAATTTTATTACTTTCTTTTCTGTACCGATGCACCCACCCATTGTTAGATTTTATTTAAAATACGTCGGTATATGTGTCCCTTCTTCTCTTTGAAGAAGAGACACATATACGTCTTACAATTATTTCAGTTCTGTCACAGCTACGCTCTGAAGTAGACCGAAAATTGTGATTGCTAGTCAGTCATGCTATTTTCTATTACTGTTAAACTATTTTATTTTTTCAACATGGACAAGTTTCTCGTACGGAGTGCAAGTAGTGAAAGCACTGAGCCCGAAAAAAATTGGTGCACCGGCAGTATAGTAATAATTATTTACCTTACGTTTTTTTTCTGTTTTTGGTGTAGTGATAAAACATGCCCAATCCCCGAGTGTATCGTTTGTGGTGAAAAACTCAGTAATGTTGCTATGGTTCCCAGTAAATTGAAACGACATTTGTCAACAAAACATTCTTCTCTGTCAAGCATAGATATCCATTATTTTCGTCGGTGGTTGGAACAAAAATAAAGAAAATAAAAACAAGCAATGTTCATGACTGCGATACTACGTGTTTCTGGAAACGAACAAGAAGCTATATACAAGGAGTGTTCAAATGAAAAGGTACGAAACGACACTGTGGGTATAAATGAAGACATTATTCAAAGTATACACCATAGGCCGTAGCACAACGATCCCATTGATTAACGAGCCGAATGATTCCTTGTTCCCAGAATTCCTGTGGCCGTGACGAGACCCAGTCCTGCACAGCGTCCTTGAGTTCGTCGTCCGAGTGGAAGCGCTTCCCTTTCAGATGTTATTTCAGGGGACCAAACACATGGAAATCGCAGGGCGACATGTCCGGGCTGTAGGGCGGATGGTCAAGCTGCTCCCACTGGAACTTAGCCAGTTCCGCGTGTGTGACCCTGGAGACGTGTGTACGCGCGTTATCATGGAGCAGAAATACACCCGCCGTGAGCAGCCCCGGTCTTTTGTTCTTGATGGACCTGCGTAGGCTTCGGAGTGTCTCACAGTACACATCGGAATTAATGGTTCGTCTGTGCTGGAGGAATTCAACAAGTAGTGGACCTTGGACGGCGCTCTTTATAAGAGCCTCTGCTCTCTCCTGCGCATGCGGGCTCCCGCGCATGCTCCGATCCATGCCGGCGATTCCAATCGCATCCCTAGATGTGTCGCTAAGTTCTCCCATAGCGGCATAGGCAAATATGTTAATGGTTACGTTCTTATGACGTTTCGTACCTTTTCATTTGAACACCCCTAGTACACTGCCGGAAAGTGAAAAAAGAACACCAAGAAGGAATTAGCGGACGATCATGAAATTTACATATGTTAATAGGGTCGAGTTTACGTAGGTGTGATGTTAATTTCGAGACCAACCGGTGAGCGTTTACGCCACAGCACGCCATAATATTCAAATTATCGTCGGTGGTATTTAAGGAGTACGGCGAAGTGAATGTAATCAGTCGTCGGCGTACGGACACGTGCGAAGACACTGAAGAAGCTGCAATGCCTGGACATGGAAGACGTGTACGATTTCAGCAGTTATCAGACTTTGAGCGAGGTCGTCTAGTCTGACTCCGCGAGGCCGGGTGGTCTTATCGTCGTATTGGGGAGCGAATTGGACGGGAAGTATCGGTGGTGGTACGATGGTGGCGTAGATGGTCCGAGGAACATTCCCACACGAGAAGACGTGGAACCGAAGTCACAGACGGACTGATGAGCGGACCAATCGGCGCATAAGAAGAGCGGCGTTGTCAAGCAGAACATCCACTGCGACGCAAATCCGAGCTGCCGTTGCACCTGAGGTGACTGTGCAAACAATCCGCAACCATCTACTTGATTCAGGACTACGTGCACGTGTGCCTCTGGCATGTGTACCTCTGACTACAGCCCACCGTCAGGAACGGCTGCAGTGGTGTCGCCAACGTCTGCACTGGAGAACGCAATGGCGAGCTGGTGTATTCAGCGTTGAAAGCAAATTCTGCTTTGGAGCCTCCGATAACCGTATGCGTGTTCGCAGACGCACAGGGGAGCGCCTCCACCCTTCTTGCATCCTCCAGCGACACACAGGGCCTACACCTGGTCTCCTGGTGTGGGGAGCGATCAGCTGTTACTCCCGCACACAACTAGTGTTTGTACCGGGTACGTTAAACAGCACCTCCTACATCAACAACATCATTCAGCCCGTTGCTCTGCCATTTGTAAGGTCGGTCCATCGTGGTGTTTTCCAGAAAGATAACGCACGTCCACACGCGTCCCGTGCAACGCCACATGCTCTTCAGGGAGTGAGACAACTTCCATGGCCTGCACGTTCACCGGATTTGTCCCCTATTGAGCACGTGTAGGATTTTATGGGACAACGACTTATCCGGTCTCCACGGCCAGCCACAATCATCCCCGATTTACGCGTCCAGGTTGAGGATGCTTGGAACTCAATACCCCAAACTTACATCCAACATTTGTACGACAGACTCCATGCCAGAATTGCACAGTGTGACGCAGTTCATGGCGGTTCAACCGCGTACTAACCATGTTACATGGAAATGGTATTTTTCAGTTTACCAGCAAATACAGCTGTATTTTACCATAATGTTTTGATCACGTTATCCTCTGTATTCCGTTATTATGTTGTATAAATTTCTTTGGTATCAGACGTCTCCTTCTTGGTGTTATTTTTTCACTTTCCGCCAGTGTATAAGGTAGCCGAACTTATCGTAAAGGCCAAAAAACCACACACAATAGCTGAAACGTTGTTAATGCCTGATTGTAAAGAGATGGTAAAATAGTCCTGGGTTCAAAAGCTGCTGGTGAAATTTCAAAAATTCCTCTCTCTGCTGACTCAATCAGTCGCCGAGTTAGTTACAATGAAGACATTATGAAGGAGAAAATCAACAGCAGGCAGAAATTCTCACTTCAGATCGACGAGTCCACTGATGTGAAAATCCTACAAATACGTGGCGTCAATAAATAAATAAATAAATACATTGCTATTTCCACGTACCAGAAACACATAGCAAGTCCACCGATACTAGCGATTACGCACAACCTCTTGTCTACATTCGGTACATCGATGGAGATGTAATTGCAACTAATTTATTTTTTCTGCAAATAACTTCCCGAGCGAGCCACCGGTGAAGAAATATTTCGTGTGACTAATGAATATGTGCTCTATAATGAATTAAAATGGAAGGATCGAGTTAGTGTTTATAGAGATGAAGCGACATCTATGACAGGCAGAGTGAAAGGATATGTAGTTAAAGTACGCAAAGTAAATCCTAACATACGATGCGATCATTGTCTCATTCACCTCGAAGCCATTTTTGCTAAGTCTTTGCCATCTTTTCTGAAAGTTGTGCTGTAAGAAGTAGTAAAAGTCGCGAACCTCGTCAAATCACAGCCCCTAAATTTGCGTTTTTTTCTGTTTTGTGTCAGGAAATTTGATCATAACACACTACAGTCCTGCTGCATACAGAAGTACGGTGGTTATCACGAGGAAAAGTGTTAACGCGAATATTTGAACTTAAAGAGGAGGTACATACTTGGACATTTAGAAATCTTGCAGCAGAAGTTAAAGAAGTATTTTGAAGAGCGTGTTCAAGGTTTTGACTGGGTTCGTGATCTATTCGTTGCGAATTCAAAACCTCTTTTGATTAATATACAAGAGAAACTCGCAGATTTAAAAGCAGGTAGAACATTGAAATAAAACTACTCGAAGTGTTTTTGGAACATTTTGGTTGGCAGTAAGGAGTGAATACCCGGCTCGTCAGAGATGGCAGTTAATAATGTGTTATTGCCATTTTCAACTACATATTTGTGTAAACTGGGCTTCTAGACGTTGACTGAAATTAAAACATCAAAGAGGGAGAAACTCAAATCTGTCGGTGAAGAAATGAGACTTACATTGTCAACGATTCCGCCACGGATAAGCCGCCTGTGTGCAGCTAAGCAGGCGCAAGTATCACATTGAAGGTATGAGTAGAATTATTTATTTTAACAGTAATAACAAAGTGAATTTTCTACAGTGAATTAAAGTTCGTAAATTGTTAATAAATGCACGAGTCGATTTCTGTTTAATAATAATATAAAAAATAATAATATAATAATATAATAATAGGTTGATTGCATTACGTATTTATATTAATAGTGTCATATAATACGTTTTTGAAGGGATTAACATTTTGGTGTGCCGTGTTGAGTCATTGATAATTTATGGTGTGCCACGAGTAGAAAAAGTTGCGGAACACTGATTTAGACTGTCCAGTGCTTCTGGACATAGAGGGTGGTGAAACCGGTTTGTTACTTCTAAATATTTTTCGTATTCTTTGGACATTAATTATACCCCCATTCAAAAATTGGTTAGGAGGACCTTTTATCATATTTTTTTTTTTGGCTATCACCCTTTATTTTTTGAAAGGTCTTGGTTTCATCCTTAATTTTGCCACTTCCTGTGCAGGGAGCTTCATGCAAGCGCAACCTTGGCCCACTAATTGGAATCGTATTCATTAACGAGAAAAGATAGAATCCTTTCAGGGTTTTTAGAAATTTTATTTATATTAATTATTTAATTTTGTAAAATACATTTTCAGTTCGGCTTGGTTCTGATCACAAGTATTTACGCCAACGCGCAGAAGACAAAAATTGTGGGTTCACCTTCTGGGAAGATACCTAGAAGCGGTCCGGCATAAATCTCCCTCTTTATTCTCTCGACATTTGTTGAGATTGTACATGAAAGTATCGAGCTTCTGTCTTCTACATTTCTGTAGTTTTACGCTGCTTTTGAATATACACTAGCGGAAAGTACAAAAATAACGCCAAGAAGGAGACGTCTGATACCAACGAAATTTATACAGCATAATAACGGAATACAGAGGATAACGTGATCAAAACATTATTGCAAAATTCAGCAGTATTTGCTGGTAAGATAAAAAATAACATTTCCAAGTAACATGGTTAGTACGAGGTTGAACCGCCATGAACTGCGTCACACTGTGCAATTCTGGCATTGAGCCTGTCGTACAGATGTTGGATGTAAGTTTGGGGTATTGAATTCCAAGCATCCTCAACCTGGACGCGTAAATCGGGGATGGTCGTGGCTGGTAGCCGTGTAGACCGGATAAGTCATTGTCCTTTAAAATCCCACACGTGCTCAATAGGGGACAAATCCGGTGAACGTGCAGGCCATGGAAGTTGTCTCACACCCTGAAGTGCATGTTGCGTTGCATGTGCCGTGTGTGGGCGTGCGGTATCTTGCTGGAAACACCATGATGGACCGACCTTACGAATAGCACAACAACGGGCTGAATGATGTTGATGTAGGAGGTGCTGTTTAACGTACCCGGTACAAACACTAGTTATGTACGGCAGTGATAGCTGATCGCTCCCCACACCAGGAGACCAGGTGTAGACCCTGTGTGTCACTGGCGGATACAAGAAGGGTGGAGACCTCCCCTGTGCGTCTGCGAACACGCATAGGGCTATCGGAAGCTCCCAAGCAGAATCTGCTTTCATCGCTGAACACGGCAGATCGCCATTGCATTCTCCAGTGCAGACGTTGGCGACACCACTGCAGCCGTTCCAGACGGTGGGCTGGAGTCAGAGGAACATATGCCAGAGGCACACGTGCACGTAGTCTTGCATCCAATAGACGGTTGCGGATTGTTCGCACAGTCACCTCAGGTGTAACGGCAGCTCGGATTTGCGTCGCAGTGGATGATCTGCTTGACAACGCCGCTCTTCTTATGCGCCGATTGGTCCGCTCATCAGTCCGTCTGTGACTTCGGTTCCACGTCTTCTCGTGTGGGAATGTTCCTCGGACCATCTACGCCACCATCGTACCGCCACCGATACTTCCCGTCCAATAAGCTCCGCAATACGACGACACGACCACCCGGCCTCGCGGAGTCCGACTAGTCGACCTCGCTCAAAATCCGATAACTGCTGAAATCCTACACGTCTTCCATGTCCAGGCATTGCAGCTTCTTCAGTGTCTTCGCGCGTGTCCGTACGCCGACGACTGATTCCATTCACTTCACCGTACTTCTTAAATACCACCGACGATAATGTGCATATTATTCCGTGCTGTGGCGTAAGCGCTCACCGGTTGGTTTCGAAATTAACATCACACCTTTGTAAACTCGACCCCATGAACATATGTAAATTTCATGATCGTCCGCCAATTACTTCTCGGTGTTCTGGTTTCACTTTCCCGCAGTGTATTTGGGATCAGTAATGGCATCTATGCCCAGTGAAGTGTACATAATTTTTTATGTGCTAAAATTCTGTGATGAATTTTAGTGATAAACTACGTTTGTTAGATAAACTTGGTTCTGGGATGTCTCTGCCATCTATCTGCTGCGAATTATGTGTGAATGCAACCGGTATCTGGTTGATCCTCTAAAACAATAAGAAGATATGCCTGGAGCTGCGCGAGAATCATCACCAGAGTGTTCAAAACGTTTAGATATGGTCCACAATGAGACAACCAGAACGATATCGAAGAACATTTAAGTTTGTAAATTAATGAGATGGTGTGCGGTTGCCTATGGATGTGTGATGGAATACTGTCAGTTTAAGTGAATGGTTGTGTGAGTGAGAAACAATGCACGAAAAGTTTGTACAAGCTGAACTATTGCAAAGAAAACGCTATATATAATGCATTTAAACAAAAAAATGCATGCATTCCAATTGTAATTTTTCATCACTTTTTCTTTGAAGCCTTCGTATCTGAGCAACTGTTCGTTACAAATTTCAAGACAGTTGGATTTACGGCACCAGGTTTTTCTGCCATACAGCATTCGGTTGAATTGATTGCAGGCGACTAAATCTTTTGAGTGACCCGTAACAAAACACTGATTTCGAAGTTACTAAAGCTTTGCTTCAGAATTTTGAATATTTTATTAATGATGCGAAATGTATAACACGTTAGTAAAATCATGCAATGCATTGATTATGATAAGCTTTTCAACTTAACAGAAATCGTTACTCAAATTATTTTTCAAGTTATGAGCATAATGGCTGTACAATAAATCTCGCTCCTATGACATGACCTTTGATCTGATTTCGACTATATTCAACAGAACTGAATCGATGCATTTTTACGTAAGTTATAACACATAAGTGTGACTAAATGGATCCCGCTTCTATGTCCTGACCTTTTACTCCATTTCGTCCACTTTCAACAGGGTTCGTCCCCGGATGGTCCCTTACCACATACTAAAATTTTATCGAAATCGACACATTTTTACGTACGTTATGACGCATAAGGGCAATGGAATGGATTCCGCTCCTATGTACTGACCTTTGACATAATTTCGTCCAATTTCAATAGGGTTCGTCCCCAGGTGTACCCCTACCACATACTAAAATTTCATCGAAATCGAACCATCTTTACGCGAGTTATCGTGCGGACAGGCAGACAGACGGACAAAGCTGGAGCATCTACGCTTCTTTAACTTACGGTTGGAAACATAAACAAGAATTACAAGAAATACACGCGGAAATATGAGTTTATGGTAATCGGTTGCAAACTTGCATGGTGTAAAGGTTCACACTGGAACACAGCTCTTATTTTCACAGAAAGTCAATGGTTCCGCATTTACAGATTTATAAATTCAGGATATTTTCATGCAATCTAATCCGCGTCAATAACAACGAATGAGTGCGCACAAGCACACCGAAGAGCCAAGACGTTATGACCAGTGCGTCTTTATACAAAAAAGCAGCTAAAGGAAAATGGGGGCGAGTTGGAAGTCAGAATGGGAAAAATAACACCTGACACTGTGCTCTGTTAGGCAGTGTTTTTTTTTTTGAGATCGGAAACACAGCGGATATAACGATCTTGACAAAGGCCACATTTTGATGGCCAGACGAATTGGCCTGATCTTTTGTGTGACGGGAAGGCTAGTAGGGTACTCACTCTCCGCTGTAGTTAATGCATACAAAATGTGGTCTTGCAGGGGAAAATCCAGGTACCGAACGGAAAATATGTGGTTCTACCACGGATCACAGAAGCTAGAGATAAACAAACGTTATCTCGGATGTTTGAGCTCACAAAAAGACATTGGGGTGCCACTCTGTAGTAAAAAAATATTTATGGTTTTGAAACACATCTAAAAGAATTGGTCGAATAAATTTTAAAATGTATGCTGGTTATTCCCATGACACCATCTAATCAGGCCATCATATTGATATTGGAAAGGTATTTTTAAACAACAGAAGTAAAATAAGAGAAACAGAGTCTGAAAGATGTCGTGTAGGACTTATTTTTACCAAAAATGTCCGTAGGTGTTCCTGTTTCCTTATTTACCACATCACTTATATCCAAGATTTCCAATACGCTGAATTGCACACAATATTTATGCAAGATGCATTTCCACACTATGAATCCGTTGTGTCATCTTCAGGACAGAAAGTTCCATCTGTAAATTTTGCAGTCCACAACAAATAACTCTGCTTCTGGCTCTGTCTTGACAAACTCTATTATCTCGGGATTCAAGGAAATAGGTACTAGCTGTTGCCATTTCTTGTTTACGCTTTCCATCCGTAGGTTGAAGAAGCATATATACTCCAGCTTTGTCCGTCCGTCTGTCCGCCTGTCTGCACAGTAACTCGCGTAAAAATGGTTCGATTTCGATGAAATTTTAGTATGTGATATGGGACCAATTGGGGACGAACCCTATTGAAAATGGACGAAATGGGGTAAATGGTCACGGCATAGGAGCGGGTTCCATTCATTGCCCTTATGCGTCATAACTTGCGTAAATATGGGTCGATGTCGATGAAATTTCAGCATATTGTAGGGGACCTCCTAAGGACGAACCTTATTGAAAATGGACGAAATGGGGTGAAAGGTCGGGACATAGGATCCGGATCAATTCCATCGCCCTTATCCCATACTACACTGGTGTGCAAAAATTAAGGACGAAGAGGAGAAATTAGCATAACAGCGGGACGAGCAGGCAGAACAGAGCGAAAGACCACTCAGAAGATAGACTAGGGTCCGGTACGGTAGGGCATGCGCGTATATGCAGTATGACGTAAGGGGGGTGGGTCGTAAAGGTATAAAGCCAACGGGCGGTGTACGCTCACCAATTCGGTGAAAGTTATTGCACGGTGTACGTCGGTTTGACCGACGTCGAGTTAGTGCCACCGTGCGATATGGCCAACAAGAAATCCAGTAGACGATATCTGGATGACTTTACCCGAGATCGCGTCATTGGAAAGTTGGAAAAAGTCGAAGTGTGACTAGTGTGGCCGAGGAGTTCGGGATCGCTCACAGCATCGTTTCACGAGCTTGGAGAGCATTTCAAACGAGAGGAACAGCTGTCCGAGAGTTTAGCAGTGGTCGTCCACGAGCAAACACGGCGGTGGACGGCTGGTACATCGTCCTACAAGCGAGAAGAGACAGCCGGCGAACAGCGGGAGAAATCGCAAGGCACATGTAACAGACAACTGGACGTCAGTTATCGCGTTTTACTCTGGCCAGAAGGCTGCACAAAGATGGTCTATTTGCATGACACCTAGTACGGTGTGTGCCATTAACGCCTGCTCGTCGGAGACGGCGGTTTCTGTGGTGCCAGGAACCCAAGAACTGGCCACATCAGCAATGGGGTCGAGTTCGCTTTACGGAGTAGAGCCGAATTAGTCTGGCGAGCGATTCTGGACGTATACACATATGAAGAGAGCAGGTAACACGCAATCACACCTCCAACATCATCGAAAGGGACCGGTTTGCAGGTCGCGGAGTTCTCGTTTGGGGCGGTATCATACTTGGTAGCCGTACTGACCTCAACATTTTCCAAGGCGGTTCAGTCACTGGTGTCCGCAAGTGTACCGAGGTTTTCCTGCCTCACGTGCGTCTGTGTAGAGGTGCTGTGGGTCCTGAGTAACTCTTCATGGACGACTACGCTACACATCATCGTACAGTGGCTGTTGCAGAGCTATTGGAGGGTGAAGATATTTTCAATAAATGGATTGGCCGCAAGGTTCGCGGACCTAAGTTCAATCGAACAGGGGTGGGACCTACTCGGGAGACGCTTGGCAGCACGTCACCAGTCGCCAGCAACGATTCCGCAGCTGCGATTGGTGCTACAAGAGGAATGGGCCACGATGCCTCAACAGCTCCTTGACAACCACGTCATCAGCATGGACAGACGTTGTAAATCCTGCAACGCAGTTAGGGGTGATCATATCCCTACTAAATACTGGAGTTTTCTTGGCAACCGCCTGTCACATAGACGTTTCTGTCTTCTGCCCAGTTGTGCTCGAAGCTACCTTTTCAATGAAGTGCCGTTGTATCCTTTGCTTTGGATTCCTTGTTAGGACGGTTTTGCTCACTTGTCCCATATTTTTACATCTTGGGGATCTTATGGTATGATTTGAGTCGATGTGGAGCACTTCTGCATGACGTTACATTCGAAAAACCGTCTCGTCCTTAATTTTTGCACGCCAGGGTACTTGTTCTCGTGCAGAAGAAGCCGGATGGCAATGGATGTAGGCCTACTTTCCGAAGTTGGGGTAAGTCCTTTTTGTTTTACTCCTTGTAGTTTGCTTTTTGTTAATATCACCGGAAATCTGTTGACTTCTGCTTAAAATTGGTAGTATAAACACGTGAAGAACAGTATTTTTGCTACTGTAATTAGTAGGTATAACTTCGTTTTCTTAGCCACCTATTATTCACTATGTGTATTTATGCACTTAGGATTTTCTAGAAGTTGTACCGTTGGGCATAGAAAGAACAATGAACACTTTCCTTTTACCGAATAAATTACATTATTTTTGTAATATAACAATACTGTTGTGAGTTTAAAATCTTCTTTAATGGCGTAAATGAAAACACTCATTAATTGCCGAGCTTTCGCCCTCTATTGGGAGGTTGAACTCATATCTCATCCGCAAGCAGGCAATGAAAGCTTTTGTTGGAACTGTCAGATCCTTGGAGAAATCTCCTGAAGAAACAATAAACAAGGGCATCGCTTTTTCCACGTTTTATCAACATATGGCAACCGAAAAAATATCTTTTACGGCTGTGGATCCGAATTCCAGATCTCTCGATATTTAGCCGAGCGCGTTTAGCGTCAGCCTACTAGCGATGTCTTTGTTTATTCATTCACGCCACGCATTTGGAGGATTTTCACTTTGGATCTCTTCCTGAACAAACACCGAGGAAACAACACATAATGTCCCTCCATAATACGTGAGTATGGTGCAAACATTGACCTCGACACGAGCGGAATAATTTTTAACATATGTGATAATTTCTTGAATTGTTTCAGTGTTATCTGTTAGTGTTCTACGTCCCTCATAGTCTAGCCCAGATGAAGCCTTATAGTGAAGCGCGAATGGTCGTCAGTTATTGGATGTTTTTATTTACACCATTAAAAGAAATTTTAAACTCACATGAGTCTGGTGTTAGGTCACTTTCGTTTTATTCCCTAACGTATAAAAGCTGTGAATCAATATGATTCTAAAGAATATTTGCACATTCATGTTCACGTTTTGTAAAGATCAAACTAAATGAGAGTGACACAACTGGTTAACTGGTTTATTTCCAATATGATACACCTTGGTATATTTTATTGTTGAATATAATCAATTTGAAACAAAAAAGCTAATATAAAATTTCAAAACCAAGGAAAATGCAGTAATTAGTTCGAAACATAATGCAGTTAAATTTATTATTGGTGGTTTGTTCACATTTTTTTTGTCTTGTCTTCCTCATTGTTACATGAGCTTTATTTAGCTCTCACATTGTGCTAAGGAAAAAAAAATTGAAGGTGGCTTTCATCCTCTCAGTAATAAAAGAAGTACGAACCTTTTTGAAAGAGAAGCTTATTTCTTCTACGATTTTCTCTGCAATTTGCTTTTTCCTTTATAAGAATTTGAAATTCGCTAACGAGCTTGTCAGAGAATGACCTAAATGGCGATGACAAAAATTTGCCGGAAAACTATTGATGTTTATGAACGCGGTAGATAAAACAACACCAAATAAAAAAAAAAAAAAAAAGGGAGAGAGGACGTTTCATGCAATCATCAGAAACGTTTTACCCTTTCCATATTTTCTCTGTGTAGACCCTTATTGCAACTGATTTTCTTTGCAACAATGACGTTTTTATTTGCTTAGTTTCCCTGCTGTGGTACCAACTCACTGTGAAAGTGCTTAGTTACCAGAAAGACAAATTTAATGAAAAAAAACTCTGAACCAACGTGTTGAAAGACGCCTCACGATATTCACGGGCACCACCTTCACATTTAGCCAATTTGTTCAGAAATCAGATTTTAACATTATGCATATTATGTCTTGTATTCTGCGATTGTTTTTTTTCATTTGCAACAGCGATGACTCGTGCGATCTTTAGTAACTTTGTGTATGAACGATTCCAAAATTTAGTTTTGTTTGCTGTTGATGTGGTGTACAAAACATATAGTATCCATCAACTAAGCTGAAAATTTGGGGTTTTTCTCGTGTTCGACACAATGATATGTTTAACCAACATATATTTTACCTCCAATTAGGAGCATTCAATGGATTGCGCATTAAAAAAATTCCATTGGCCTTGTCCACTCGTAGTAATAGGTATCATTCCATTTCCACTCTGTTTATAATGTGAATAATTTGGTTGCCAAGAACGTTTCAGTTTTCTTTTCATGTTAAACTTCTGTGGTGTAGTTCGGATGCTATAAAATATTTTGCTATTTTTATTATTTAATACTTAATGTGACGATATCTTAATTACTATTGGGTCCTTTTACCTAGAGAATAAATTTTTTTAAGGGCAAAATAGTGCCGAATGAAATTTTCCCACGTCTAAACAACTTGGTGAATATATTCTGTCAACGTGATGCTTCTTCAACTTTTTAAAGGTAAGGAAGGAGGGGTGTGCCAGGTGGTGTTACTGGTGTTACTGAAATCCATCTCGGACGGTCTGGAAGGGTGTTGGTTAGTTTGCCAAAGGAAATTTTCCCACGTCTAAACAACTTCGTGAAGATATTCTGTCAACGTAAAAATACATTTATTTCTTTAAACTTGATGAGCATTAAACGAGCAACCACTGAGAGAAATATATAACTATCAAAGATATGTAAAAAAATTATAATATGGAAAAAGAAGAGACACAAACTTTTAGACATGTAACAGTATTTGAAACAAAATTAGAAAGATTGTAATAGTTATTCAGTTCTTCAAATTTCGGTAATCTCTATAGATATTATTTTCCATAAAGATATTCTAAATGAGCAACTGAAATAAAAAATACGGAATATATGAAAAGCTCATGAAGAACTACATTCAAATTGGGAAGATAGTGCTATTTTCTAGGATTTCCTTTTAAGTGCTCTTATTGCGAAATCTATATTCCAAAAATGTTTGCTGTTTTTTATTCTCGCTCGTAGATATAATCTGCTTTATTCTTTTCTCCTTATATAATGACATTTCATTAGTGCCTATACTAAATTCATCTTTTAATGAAACGCCATTATGAATCGAGAAAACAATTTGAAACGAACCGGAAGTAAGGTTTTATTAATGTTTACGAAACACGGAATTGTAGGCGCATCAATACATGGTGCTACGATTTAAGAAATGTTTGCATTTGTGGCTTCTTTAAGGGTCTCGCTTCTTAAGACTTAACCGGTTCGAGGGGAATTTTGAGAGAGAAACAACTGGTGAAACAATTGTGACGGACTCCTTCAGATGATATCCAAAGGTCAATTAGGGTTGCGTGGTCTTGTGTAAAACAATCAGCGAAGCAGAATTTCGCAGTACCCTCCCAAAACGAATTTGGTCAACAAGAAACGCTATCCCGTGGAAAGATGTGGTGCGTGCTGGCATAGCTAACCTAGCATAATAGCTTCCTTTAGCTTCTTCAGTGTCTGCATGTAGTGAGCACTGTTTATTGTTGCAACTCCTGGATGGTGACGCGGCTATCAGCTGTGATGAGGTTTTCTACTCGTTGCCTGTTCGCAACTGTCACATCAGTTGCGGGTATTCGACTCTGTTGTTTGTCCGACACAAACATTTCTCACTCTCGAAACCTCTTCATCCATCTTCGGACATAACTCATATTGATTGTGGCAGCTCCATACACAGCCAGGAGTCTTCTGTGGATTTCTGGAGAATTACATCCCTCTTTTTCTAGGAATTCAATTACGGCTCGCTGCTTTTCTCTGTCATTCAGACCTTTATTTCCCATTCTAAAAAAAGTGTACCCACATTTGTAACATGTCATAGTACACGTCAGTGCATTATCATTAAAATCGCTTCAAAATTTCCAAACGTTATTATGGAGCAGGCACTACTTTCAGGATTCCCTTTGTATACCTAGTTATGTATCTAATGCATAAGTTTGTGCATGTTCCTTCCACTTTAGACAATTTTATTTTTTTGCAACCTTCAAAAATTTGCGAGTGATTCCCACCTTTATTTCTAAACGAGAAACAAAACTGATCGCAAAAATAATGGATGCCTGTATTTTAACCATTCTTATACACTATGCGGACAAAGGTGATTGAAAACACCCCACGCAAGCCCAATGGTGTGCTATCGCGGTCGATGAAGTGTAAAAACTGCGACGGGAGTTAGCTGAGATCGATAGCTGATAAAATGGCTAGCAGAAAGAGACCTATCCGGGTTGGAAAAGGGCGTTTCAATAGGCTACTCAATTGGATGTATGAGCATAGGAAGTATCATTGACGTCAGCAAGGTCGAGAAATTTACTGTGCTCTTTTCCATTAAAAAGTCGAAGACGGGCATAGCAGGAATTCGCCGCACTTCGGAAGTCCCAGGAAACTGCAACCTAGGGACCGGAGTGTGCTGCAGAGGGAAATTTGGAAACCAGTCGCGACCAGCGCATGCCACAGCACATGAGTTCTATAGGACTACAGATGTTATGATCTGCCGCACGACACTTCGAAGAGACGTCTATGCACGAGGGTATCATGGCCGTTCAACCGCTCAAGAAACTTTCATCACAGGGACAAATACAGTGACTCGGTTACGATGGTGTCAACAACACAAAAATGGGTCATTAATGCAATGGCTGCAGGTGTTATGGAACGAAAAATCACGCTTCAGAATATTCCGATCGGATGGACGTGTTTGGGTTTGGCGGTTAACCGGAGAACGCTTGCTTCCAGTGTGTAGAGTACTGACTGTAAAGTACGGAGGCGGTAGACGTATTGTACGAGGCTGTTCCAGGCCTTACTGTGTGGGTCCACTAGTTATTGTTTATGACAACATGAACTCTGTACTGTATAGAGATCTCAGAGAAAACTTAATGCTCCCAAAGTTTTGGTAATCCTACGGGAAGGACAATTCTTTCTTCCAGGACGACAATGCCACTGGCCATATTTCCAGGGCCACAATGGAGAGGTAAGAGGAAAATAAAGTCTCGCGATGGACTGGCCTGCTCAGGACCAAAACCTCAATCCCGTTCAACACTTATGGGATGAACTTGAACGATGGGTGAGGTCTACGCCAACACAACGTTTTTTACTGAGACATTTGGTGGATGTCCTCAAGGCGGAATGGAGAAAAACCCTATATCTGTACTCCATGGATTTGTGGACAGGTAATCTAGAATGGTTACTGCTGTAATATCTGCAAATGGAGGAAATTACAGTTACTATGTGAACACCATACTGTTTTTCTATTTATTTACATTGTCCAATCACTTTTGTCGACATAGTGTACTTCCAGTAAAGTGAATTCCTTTATTACGATGTTGCATCAACTAAGGAGTTTTCATGTAGAAAATAATTCACTATTGTAACAATGCAAGATACAAATAAAAATTAACATCTCAGTTGTTATTTTGTGTTTGGTAAGAAGTTTGAAAAATATAATATATGTAAATTTAATCTAAAGCAATTTTTAACTTTTATATTATTTCGAAACTTTACTTGACTGCATTTGCGGATTATTTACCCCAATAAATCGAATGTTTTACTGTAATTTAAATAATTCTTTGCTCATTTGGAAGCAGTTGACTGTGGAAAAAATAATAATTTGGCAGAATTATAGAAATCCACCCACGATTAAAGAAAAGTATAAGAAAAACCGAAATGTGAATAAAATATATTTTATTGACATATGTAATCCCGATTACTGTTTCCGATCTTAATATCTGTTCATATGAGCTTACACATGTAAATCGCTATCTTCCGCTCATTTTGGTTCGCCCCTTAAATATATAAGACCGGCATCAGTTTAAAAATAAAAAACAATATTCTTTTTCAGCAAAAATTTGGATTGAACACTACAATTATACAGTTCAGCATCTACGTAATGAGCAACAATCACTAATATCAGAATTACTCTTAAAATGATCTTAAAATGTAATCGCCATTATTTAATGACTCAGTCGTCCTACGAATATCGTTAGGTCAACTCAACTCCAGTTACAGAATTTCCAAATGTGCACTCATCATGGCAAAGTTTGAAACATCGTTTAAAAACTCAAAACACGCGTGGTAAAATAAAATAAATTTCAGTATTTCATACTTAGCACATAATCTAAATATGCCTTACACAAATTCAATTCATAATGACGGTTTTGTGATTTACTCCAAATATTCGCCCTAAGTTTTCATTTGTGTTTGGAATACTTTGTGAGCAATTTACATTTATGGGGACTGTCTGCTGTAGGTGTTTCAATATTTACATTTAGTGAGCAGTGTCCTGTGGATGCTTCAATATTTACATTTAGTGGGCTGCCTCCTGTGGATGCTTCAATATTTACATTTAGTGGGCTGTCTCCTGTGGATGCTTCAATATTTACATTTAATAGGCTTTCCCCTGGGGTGCTTCAATATTTACATTTAGTGTGCTGTCTCCTGCGGATGCTTCATTACTCTGATGTTTGTATTGCAGTCCTGTGAATGAAAGTAAGGTTTAGGAAAGATCTCCGAAATTAAAATTAGTTAAGCTGTTGAACTGGTGACCTGGACTTGATTTGAAAACTCCTAACCTTAATATAAAATACGGGTTGACAATAATTTAGAGGCGAGTGATTTCCTACAATTTTTAACCAAACACAAACTGTGGGCATTGCACAAGGGGGAAATGCATGGATGTGAAAAAATTTTTATTCCAACTGAAATGGCATATAGTCATCAAAATTATATTTAACTAGAAGTTAGACTTTATTGGTGCAAAAGCATTTACAAAGAGGAGACAGATGCAACTGGTATACTGCATAGTGAATTGCTATAAGAGTATAATTATAGATAATGATCATTAGTCTCTGTGGCCAATACAATATCCAGTGTTCTCTATGAAACAGATTAATGGATGTGTCTGTTGTTGACGAAGTGAAAAGCTCTGAGTGATCTTCAATTTCCGGTAATTTGCAGTGAGTTTAATACAACACAAAATCTTGAGTTCGTTGTCTGTGACATTAATTAGAAATGCATTACATCTAGTGGTTTGGATGGCTTTATTATTTTGTTTACAACACCGTCTGCAACACAGAACAGCGAAGTGCTCACTAACCAGTTATGAAGCAGTTAGTTAAGAAAAGAAGCGTTTGCTCCAGGTTACAGAAAAAACCCAGAAAAGCATTAAGACTCTTCTGCTTTTCAGAAATGTAAAATAATCCACTGAACCGTAAATGCATTATTCACAAATGTATAGGTAATATTTCAATGGTAATAGAAACGAATGTCGATGATAAATGATTACCCTTATAAAATGTCAATGCACGGAGTCCAAAGTATAAGCGCAGCAGGGGTGGCGCAGTGTTCTAAGCGATGTCATCTGATCATTCGTTCGAGATGAGTCCGGGTTCGAATCCCTGTGAGGCATGGATGCTGTTTTTTTTTCTTCCGGCACTGGCTCTTTTCCTTCCATGGAGTCACTAACCCTAAATTATGTACGGGCAACTGCTTACAGCCGAATTAGTTGCTCACGGTGGTCGTTAAATCTCCGATCAAAAAATAGGTTTATAAGCGTGGGACCATGTGAAAAGTAATAACATTGATTAAACTTTCTTGCTTTATTGATATACACTGCGAATCCTTGGAACACATTAAGAACACATTAGGACCTTATTTTAGAACGCAATGTGTGCCAGATTAAGAACACTTTAATGTGTTCTTATTTAGAACATATTTGGAACACATTTTAAGAACATATTTTGAGAACACATTAATGTGTTCCCAATATGTTCTTATTTAGAACACATTGGGAGTAAGTTTTAGAACACATTTTGTTCCAGTTTAGGAACACATTAATGAAATGCGTTCCTAATGTGTTACTATTAGAACACATTTTTAAATGCCTTCTGAAATGTGTTCCCATTGTGTTTCAATCAGAACACAATAGCAGCAAAATGCAGAACACGTTCTGTGCTAGATTAAGAACACATTTTATGTGTTCTTAATGTGTTCGAATTTAGAACACATCGGGTGTAAATTTTAGAACACATTGAGAACATATCAGGAGCACATTCATAATTGAATGGGAATACATGCAAAATATGTTAGGAGCCCATTACCAACATATTGGGGGCATTCAAAACGTATTTTGAACACATTCTGGGCAACTCATTAACAAAATGGATTGCTGTGAAATACAGGTGTACCATGTCAGCAAACTCTGAATTCCAAGTGTGTATTGTGGATTAGAAATTTATTTCAGATATTTGCTTCTGGAAACTGATGATAATTTTGAAACTTCTCTTAAGGATGGGTAACGTTCATCTAAGACAGTTAATTGCTCAAGCTAAATTTATTCTTTTGAAATTAATAGTGCTGAGTGATGAAATATGTTTTTAATGTTTGTGGGTAAATTTTGAACTATGTGTACCAATGGAATTTTCACCATAAAGTAATAACATATTGCTTTAATAGGAATGAAAAATAAATGTTCATATAAATGTAACACAAACGTCCACTATACAGCAAAATAATTTATTGACAATATTTTTATTTTTAATAAGGACTTTATTTAGTTTCCCAAACAACATATGGGGTTTTTTTTTGTTCCGTCAGTTTTATGATAATGAGCTGATAGCCTTTTTGATTTTTGACATATATATATATATATATATATATTTTTTTTTTTGAGGTAGTTCACTTCAAATGTGTAGTAAAATGTTAGCAGCACAGTTAACAGCGACAGCGTCTGGGCAATAGCGATAAAATTCCCCTGGAACAGAACAGCAGCATCTGTTGTTTGTTTCCACTCTATTTGTACTATCGCATAGGGTAAAACATACTCTTCCACACTCTGCACTTTTTCTATGAATTCCACAGCATCCTGAAATTAAAAAAGACAAACAAATAAGCTGTATATGCCACTCTGAACAATGACTTAAGATATTTGAAATTATAGATAGCAAAATTAAATTTGACATTTTTTAAAAATAAAATTTAGGACAAACATGCTTAGAAAATAAAAATAAAAAAATCACAATTTGCATTTGCAGGTTTAAGAGCAAATCACTTGTTTAATAGAGAACTGATCTTCTCCCATAGTCTGGTTTCCTCTTAAGTATATTTACAGAAACACATATATTTTATGTGAAATCCAACACTGCTATTCATTTGTGTTATTTCTCCTCCCCTAAAATATGTGTTCTTTTTACAAACACAAAAGTTATAGATTGTATGAGGTGGTACTGAGAAGTAGTATGTGCTAATGTAATTACATTTCACCACTTTTTCCATTGCCACAATTGTATACAATGATTTTTATGGATATACACTAACAGGCTTTGCACTTGTAACTTATTCGGATATCATATAAAGCATTATGTTAAAATGTACTGTATGCCAGGTTGTTTCTCTAGTATCTATAGAAATATTCTTAGTTATCATCCCAGTAAAAAAGGCAATTCCGGTAACGTGATATACGCATTTTGCTAGATCACTAAGAACCTTTCTGCATTCCATAAATCAGCTATTTTATCTGCCTTCCATTTCTTTTTCTTAATTTTCTTTATCCTTCAGCTGTTCTAAGTATGAAGCATATATATATAGCATGGGACTGCTTCACATAATTCAAGAGCTGTTTAGGAATTGGAATGGAATTAATGGAGTTCTTATGCAGTCAGATTGCATCGTTACAGACATATGGAGTGAATGCATGAATCCAAAGTAAATTCTTTCCTTTGTAACAATGCAATTGTTTTATGAAAAGCTCCTTTCCAGCTGTATGCTAGCAGGCAACAGTGTTAGACCTGCTTGGAGAAGTTTGATACAGCAACAGCAATCAGTTAAAAATTATCTGTTTTTTTCTTTGTGGAGCTAACCTCTGAATCCCAGAGAACAGCTTAGTAATATGTATATGATTATGTAATAAGGACCCACCAGCTGAATCTTTAATATCTGGAATCTCGAACCAATATTTACAGATATTTGCATCTTCTGAGTTTTATAGATTCTGTAACTAACCTTCAATTTTTACTCAAATCCAATGAAAACTTATCGAATTACACATAAACAAATTTTAGGTTGCTATTTAGAGAAACACTGCCATTATAGCTTGGAGCATCATGTTTTGAGGAAACTAATATCTAGACTTTGGCCCATTATTAGAAATGCTGACACTTTTATTGGCAGGAACTATTGTTCCTTGTTATTGCTTGTGGAGGAGAGGAAGTGGGAAGTGTTGCAAGTGGTAGTTATAACATTCTAATCTAGGGCAAGTTCTTTTTTTCACTATTGCTATTTGTAGCTGCCTAAAAAAAAAAAAAGACAGGTCAAATTTTAAGAGTGAATTATTATATCTTCAAAATTTCAGAACAAAATGGTAAAATCTAAGGATTTTTCAGGGCACGAAAAAGAAAAATCAAGAATTTCAGGACAACTCTAATCCCTGCTTTACTTATAATACAAATATTGTTCTTTAGTTACATTGTAATATTACCATGGTTCTAGGAATTAAATGCTTTTAACATGATTTAAATTATTCACTGATCAGTGCAAAGTTTCAAGCCTTTATTATGTTAACAATCAACACTTTACAATGCATACTGTGATTTCAAGTGAAACTGCTAAAATATTCCTTTCATGATACTGACTGAGCAGATTTTACATTTTCCCTAAGATTACCTAGTTTTCTCCTAAACATATTTGTCACATGTTGACCCCATCATGTAATTTTTTGATTCCCTATAAATTGTAATATTTTTCAGTAGCTAACTCACAGTTTATGGCAAATTATCATTCTAGGGTATTTACACAAATAAAAAAAAATCAAAATTCCAGTTTTTGAGATACTCAACATCAAATTTAATATTGCATGACACTGAATTTAAAATAAAAAAATTGTGCACTACAGTATCATTTTGAAGCCTGAAAAAAGGCACTTAAGAGAGACCAATTTTCTTACTCTGCGGTAAAGTTAACTTGATTTATATTTCTCCAATGTAAGAATTTGGCAGATTTTCTAATTTTTTTTTACTAACACCTGCAATACAGATTAAAAAATTATGGCACTGAAAACTTAACACACAATCATGCCTTGTTTCTGCTAACAAAACTGCAAAGTTTCATGAAAATCCAAGATAGTCAAGTTGAAAATGCTTTGTTGGTTTAACATAAATAACCCTAGTGAGAATAATTGACAGTGAAACACGTAACACATGAAACATTAGAATATTTTCAGAAACACTCTCTGTTTGAACTTATATCCTCTATAACTTCCAAATTCCTTCATATAAAATTCTCGTATCAAGAACAGATCGACATTAGTTTTCTGGATGTTAACATCAACCCAGACTTCTCACTTGGTCCCTCTGTTTACAGGAAACCTTCTGCCACCCATAATATCATCTCTTACCATTCCTGCACCTTTGGAAAATACAAATTGACTGTATTAAAGGCATACATCCACAGAGCTAACCTTATTTGTAACAGCCCTTCAGCTCTTCAAAACAAATATCAGATCATCAACATTGGCAAATTACATGCCTTTCCACCTCTCTTAGCACATGGGCTAATTAAAAATTTGAATCACAGAATAGATCTACTACTTTACTGCCTGAACTTTCCACCACTCAGTTTGTTGGCACTTTGCCCTTTAGCCTGGCCTTCACTCACAAAGTTTGCTCTATTTTCAAGTCTTTTGGCTACAGGATTGCTGTTAAACCACCTCCACATCTTCTTAACCTTATCCTTAATGACAGAGATCCCAATAAACCCCTAGAGTTACAAGGTATCTACTTTATCCCTGTCAACACTTCCACAGGCGTTACCCACTATATTGGTAGCTTACTTAACAAAGCATCAACCTGTGATTGGTGAAACATATTGCTGATGCTAAGAAAAGCAACCCGTCTACCCCCCGCCCTTTCAATTTTAACTATCAGCGATACGTCCGCGATTCCCGATTGGCAAAATGTTAAATGTATTGCTGCGTTCAGCAATCGAAAAGCCCTCTGGTACCGCAAAAGCATTGAAATCTTCTGTACTCCTAACACCTGCAATACAGATGCACCTTTTAACATACTTATCATTTGTAAAGCTATTTTGAAATCTGGCAACAACTAATGCTTATACCACATGTTTCATTCCATGGCTGATGAAGGTAGAAGTCACTACCGAAAGGTCCCACCACTTGTAATTTTTACATAACTTATGCGTGATATGTGAACATCAAGAATTATTCTAACATAAATAACCCATTTCTTGCACAGAAAAAAAGTGTCTTAAATAATTTGCAAAAAATATTTCAGAGGTATTTTTTAACCAGCCAATATCTATACAAGCTTTAAAAATGAATGGCACAGTATTTTAAAACCCAACATGACCAGTACAAAAACGTCGGCATGCAATTATTCCACATCACCTTTTCCCGGTCATTCATCCAAAGGTATTCAGATTGGAGGGGCACAAAACAAACAGCACCAATAAAAAAAAATTGAAAATCAGATTAATCCCAACTCTCTTATTTCTTTTCATTGCAATATTTATTGGAAATATGCTTCCTTTACCACTAGCAGACAAACTAGTTTTGCACCATCAATTGATATCTTTCTAGGTATTTGGACTATGACTAGTTAATTTAGAATGTAACAGCTGTCAAATCAAACCTTCCTCTTTTGTGGTGGTTTTAGCCACCACAAGCAACTCATAGGGCTATAAACAATAGTTATAGTATCTGAAAAGAGTAATTTCATTTAAATAAATTTTACGTTAAGTATATAGTATCAACAGTAAATATAAAAAAGATTTGAGTTGACTGTACGATTTGGGCTATAGCTAGCAGGGAGCCAGAGGAAGCTCACCATCCTCTCCCACAAGGCAAGCAAAGTTCCCCTGGAAAGTTGATGCTATCGTTAATTATCTGCAATTTTATTTTCAGTGGTTTATGGAAATTCCTTTTGCATTTCATTATAAGCACAAATATTTTGCTTTGTATATTCATGTAATTTAAAAAAAGCAAAATTGCACTGATACACCATGAGCAATGGATAACTGAAAAAAATTCCTTCTCGAAATGAATCTGTAGGAACAGCTGTGCCAATGATTCTCTGCCATATGGGCACCAGACTTGCTGCTGCTAAGGGTCAGAAAAAGTATTATTAAAAGTTTAGCTTTAACCATCTTTACACGATATTTCAGAAATGATTAAAACAATATTTAAATTCCAAACTTTAATTATAGTTAAAATCATCAGATCCTTCAAAACGCCTTGCGATTAATGAGATTAGATCTTGATTGTAGCTGTGGGCATGAGTTTCTTGAACCCCATGGCTGATGTCTATAAAACAGTGTTCCCTGTTGTACTTGTATGTCATTTTACCTGATGGTGAAACGCAGTGTTTTGAAAGAACTCGTGATTTTAACTATCATTAAATTTTAGAATTTAAATGTTTTAACCATTTCTGAAATATCATGTAAAGATGGCGAAAGCTACACTTGTAATGTTCTTACAGCATGATTTTAGTCTAGCCTACATTGTTTAGAGCATTATTATTAATGTTATTATTATTATTTGAGAAACATGAAATGTAAAAGAACGTAAAAAAGGGGGAGGGCAAAAGCACAGTTTGCCATATGAATAAAACATTTCATCATCATTAGGTAGTTGACTATGACATATGTTAGACTGCTGTTAAAAAAGTTCCAGTTGGTTAATTTCATACTCCTACAAAGAAGTGTTGTCATGGGAATGTTTTAGCTAAACATTCTTCTAGGTGATGTAGAACAGTACTAAAGAGGTTTTTTTTTGTACGAGAGAGAGAAAGCTTTTAACTTCTTACTGTCGATTGTTTTTCAGTACGAATTTTTCGATGCATGTGTGGGAGAAGTGTTTATCGGCAGGAATCTACGGGTTTTTGAGTAGGGGTAGGGATGTTTGACTGTTCATCCTGTTAAGAAGAGGTTACCTCTGAGCAATAGCAAAGGAGAATGCATGATTAATGATGGAGAAGAAAGGGCCAAAATTTGGCATCAACTCCTTGATGCCATTGCATGTATTCATGAAAAAAAAAACCAGAATAGTAAACTAAAAAATTGTTTTCTCATGCTATTGGAAGTTATGTTTCCTCCAGTGATAATGACCCTGACACTTAGCCACCATTGAACGAATTCTGAAAATGCAATTTATTTTTTCCCTTCCAAAGTTTCCTTCATCCTTCTCCTCTTTTTCATATTCTAATCCCCCCTACTTTTCGGCTGGAGAAATCATTGGGTCGTGAAATATTCATAAAAGGAATAAAAACACAAAGCAAAACTTGTATTTGTATTCATGAATGAATGTACTTTGCCATTTGAACAATGACCTCCCCCCTTCCCATCCCATCCCATCCCAATGTATCATCAGCCTTCCCTGGTGGAGATCTAGCTACGGCCCTGCTGTACATACAATACACCAGAAAAAAATTTATACTTTTTTGTTCCGAGCTTGTTTTAAGGTTCTTAATGACCACTTAAGGAACTCTGAGGGCTATAAACAGTTTTCCATCCCTAATTAAGGACCACTAGTAAGTGGTTTTAGGAAAGACAGTCAATGCTGTAAGATAGTAAAACACATCACCTGTGCCGTATCCAGGAGCTGAACTTGGGCCCAGCTTGGACAATTCATCCCAAACCAGTGTACCCACCCAGGCGTGTCACAGAGTGCATGTGACAAGGACGACCACATGGAGATATAAGCAGCCGGTCAGGACAGATGAGCCATAGTGTGTTAAGTAAACACAATGGACAGAGGCAGTGATTTGACAGATGTTCAAAGGGAATTATAATTGGCTACCACACCAAAGGTGAAAGCATCTCAGAAACAGCACAATTTGCGGGCTGTTTGTAAGGTGCTGTAGTAAGGGTATACTAAGGATGGACCGCTGGCACACCGAATATCTCCCGACGTCATAACTGTGGAGCCCAAAGCCATCGACCCCTATGGAGAACGTCGCCTCCGTTGACTGGTAAAGGGCAATTGATGCGCACCAGTGCAGCAATTGACCACACAAATGCACACTGGGGCACCCAGGTACGTGTCCCCAATAACAGTACAGCCAATCCTCTCACACATGGGTCTCTGGAGTCAACGCTCCGTCAAGGCACCCATGATAACCTAGGTCCATCGACAACAAGGTCTGCAGTTCACATGGGATTACTGTCATTGGACAGTGGAAGAGTGGGAAAAGGTTGCCTTCTCAGATAAATCGACGTTTCTACTCCACAGAAGTGACGGGCAGTGGCGATAGAACATCGGACACATGAGAACTAACACCCGGACACGCTTGTTGGCCAAGTACAGGCTGGCAATGGCAGTTTGCATGTCTGGGATATATTTTCCTGGTATGACCTGGGACCGCTGGTACTACTGGATGGGTCCCTGAACACCAATGGCTACCTGTCCATCCTCGCTGACCACATGCATCCCTTCATGTTAGATGTTTTCCCTGGTGGTGATGGTGTCTACCAACAGGACAATGTGCCCTGTCATGTCGCTAAGGGGGTGCATGACTGGTTCCAGGAACATGACAGTGGTGTCTCTGTTCTCCCTTGGCCGGTGAAATCGCCCGACCTCAATCCCATAGAGCACTTGTGGAACTATTTGGATTGACAGGTTTGACGTGCTGACCCACAAACCATCCCGATGGGCCCGTGTGCCTCAGGCAATGTTCCAGGGCCTCATTGTGTCCATACTACTCCGTCTCGCCGAGCTGTCATCCAGGCCAAGGGTGGTTATTCCCATTATCAGGTAGGTGGTCATATTAATCTGATACAACCGTGTATGTTTTCTATGAAGGAAATAATTTCACTGATGCCTTTTTTTTAAATGGCATCAATGAAAAATAAACAATACAAATCAAGCTTTCTATTATGGAAGCAAACTGGTATGCTTTTAAACCTGCAGTTTAACAAGTATAGGGAGAAAAATAATATTTGCACTTCATACATGTTCTTTCTGGGGGCTAAGTTTACCAAAAGCTTTCACAGAATCTTAATGTACAATATTTCACCACTATTCTATTTCCTGCCTTCATTTGTACAATACAAAGAAATTACTTATGTATTCACAGGCAATCAGGCATCAGAGATTGTTGCAATTTGATGCACACATGGTGTTAAATATCATAGAAATGGTTACGAATTAAAGCTTCCCTTGTACACACAGTGAAGTAATTAATTGAAGCCATGTTCTGTTAATCAATTTAAATATATTTTTGTTTAGGATCTCTGAGACCTCAATTATTATTTTTCGTATAGACACTACTACAAAAACAGCTGAAGAGAAAATGTTTGTTGTGATAGTCAGCAAAAAGAATTTTCAAAGTATTACGAATCTAACTTTAGATAACTTTGCTGAGGAAAAATTCCTGGGTAAAAGCTCAAAGGGTTTGATATTTTGATTGATAAATATTTCTTTTCATCTGGGCTGCTGGACAGAAAAGAATAGAAAAAGGGCATTAACAAACTTTTCTGATTATCAACTTTTTTTTTATCGTTATTTAGTTCTGACAGAACACCCCTTTCCACAGAAAAAGTAAATGCAAGACATTTCAGAATCTGAAAAACTGCTGGACGAGTGTGTGGTTTTATTGAATCTATTCAAAATCTAATTTTAGAATGATGAAGTACATAAAAATAATAAATGAACACAAAAAACATCCACATCTAGTAACCATTTATATTAGTACACTTTCACCTAGAAACCTAATTTCTTTTCACAGAAAGATCGTTTATTTTTACTTTACCAAAATATACTGTAGCTGTGAACCTTCTTACATTAGCAACAATGTATAAATGGAATAAAGTTTCAATTACTTCATCACATTCTTCTTAAAGCTTTCATTAGTTTAAATCTATTTCAATTTGTTATAGAATTTATTTACATTAATATACTCTGCATTAGGCTTTTCATTTTCATTATGAAAAACTAAGATCACAATTTGGTATGAACATTTTTAACAGAAGAGATTTATATTTCACATATATATAATTTGTGACTACAGAACTTGTGGTGGTGAGATAGAATAAAAATACCAATGTTTTCCACAATCAAAGGGTTATTATGCATTGACTATAGTTTCGCAGAGCGTTAGGCTCGGCATCATCAGGACGAATGGAGCATAACATTCAAATCATTGTGACATTATCAAAGTTCTGGTCAGTCACGGTTTTTCGTGTGTTGATTCCACTCGCTTGAAAGAAATAGAGTTGATGTCATGTTGGTGACAAGCCGTGAAGAGTTCCGGTATATGTGGAAAGCTTCTAATACATTAAGCTTGACAGTCGAATCAGATTTATCAATAAGCGTAGCGTTTCCAAACAAAAATTTATGGTTATTTTTGTGACAATGTTGGGCTACAGATGACTTCTTCAGTTCACAGTTCTGTACGCAAGCCTTGTGTTCCGTCACACAGAAACTTAAGCCCTGCGGGTCTGTCCTATACATGAAAGTCCACATTCACAAGGTATCTGATAAATTCCCCAGGAATTTATGTCTTCGACGTAGTCTTTTGATCTGTAAAAATTTATCTTGTTTATGGGTTTAAAAACCACTTTGAAATTAAAACTTTTGAGAATTTTTGAAATTCCAAAGCAAATCTGAGGAGCAAAAGGGATAACCGCCGAATTCTCTCGTATTGCGAGGTCTATTGGCATGAGCGAGCAGACTGGTTTCAGTTTCCTAAATTTTTGGACAGCTTTATCTATAACGGAAAGGCTATATCCTCTGTGTACTGCAATTTGTAAGAAAATCAAGCTCTTTCTGCAAGGAATCCTCAGTGGAGCATATGTTGTGGTTTTTTTTATTTATTTTTTTATTTTTTTTTATTGGAGGTTTAACGACTACCGTGAGCAAGTGGGGCATATGTGTATTGCCCGATATACGTATATGTAGAAGGCGGAGATTTTTTTGTTTCCATGGGTGATTTGGTTTTGCATGTGGGAGTAAGGGAACAGCAAATGGTTTTCGATAAGCTGTTGTACTAAAGTATCCTTCAGAGCATGGCACAAGGACGTCAAAGAATGGTTAGCAGCCATTATTTTCAGTCTCACATATGTACTGTATGAGGATCAATTTAATTGATAAGTTCAACTAATTTAGGTATTTCCGAGTTCATGCTATTCCAGAGAATAAAAGTATAATCTACATATCGAATCTACAGATCAAATGTGACAAGCTGAAAGAGTTTGTCCTTAAAGTGACACATATAGACTTTGCATGAAATAGGCGACAGTGGTCTGCCCATTGCAAGGCCTTCCGTCTGTTGGAAAAATCTTCCACAATGATTTGAATGTTTACAAAATGTTACAATGATTTGAATGTTTATGCTCCATTCATCCTGATGATGTCGAGCCAAACGCTCTGCGAAACTATAGTCAATGCATAATAAACCTTTTATTGTGGTAAATGTTGGTATTTTCATTCTATTTATATTTCACATATCAAAATATTCTGACCACATCCACTTGCAAAAGTGTGTATGTGTGTGTCTGTGCAGGATGATCTAAAAGTTACACTATCTGTTAATACACTGTACTTAACAAAGCTGTGTGTTATGGTTAGAGTAGCAGAATGTAGACGTACGCAGATAGTTTTCAAATTATTAGCAGATTTTGCAGATACGTTCTAAATTATTGGCTGATTTTGCAGATACTTCAAATAAATTGTGTCAGCAAAAATCAGTGTTAATATCATAAAATACCACAGAAAACCTGTTTTCATTCAAAAAATTTGCATACTGTACACTTTTGTGCTAAAGACAGCACAGAAAAATATTCACATTTCCTATCATTGACTGCATGAAAGTAATGCAATTTCATTGACCACAGAAAATATTTTTAGTTGTATGTTTTGTGTCCAAAAGATGTATTACCATTAAATTTGCAAAAATCTCTCTCACCGAGGTAATATTAAAACAGGAGGCCTTTCCAAAGCATGCAGCATCATTGAAGTCCGTTCACACCATAACCTAAAATTTACTGAAATTAATTTTATGTTTGCTTTTTTTTACTGAGCACACACAATTTTTTTAAGGAATTGAAATCTAAGAATATAAAATTTTCGAATTATGTGAATTTTCACTTCTTCTGCATGAACTCAAGTGTGTATATTGGTTAAACTAGTCACACTGAAAGTAAAGAAATATGCATGAAAAGGGGTTTTGATTCTGTTTTCAATACAAATTGCGTTGCAACTGATGATATTAACTGAACAGGTGTTGAAAACTACATTTTGAATCCAGCTCTAAGTTGATCTGATCAGTTGCGTTCAACAAATAAAAAATATATATATAAGTGGATAATCAAGTTAATTTGCCATCTGTATTTGGCTAGTTGTTTCAGCATACTGTTTCTTGTCACTTATTAATGGATAAAATAGCCCTACAGTGTTTTACATCATAAATGCATAGTAGCCACTGCTAAATAGTTTGATGCATATAGTTGTTTCTCTTCCAATTATACGTTAAAACAAGCAATATTAAGGATTCATGCCTTTTGAAAGAATGAACAGTGCAAAACATACCTAAAGATATAAATCCTTAATGTGTCTTTTTATTTACTAATTACCATCCTAAAATTATGTCAGATGAATTATTTATAAGTTTCTTCAAAATTATATTTTAGACTCAAGACAAAAAAATTTAGCCTTAAATAACTCTCCCCAAAGAAAACTAAACCCCTACAACCAGTCCTTTGATGCAAGACAACAGTATGCCAAAATATCAAGAATTGAGAACAGTAAAATGTTTGCAGACAGCACAAGCAACTGGCTGCCATCATTACACATATAGTGTATCAAACAGCAGATGGGAAAGAGAAGCATGCAACTTGTTTTATGTTTTCTGACACACAAATGAAAAAAAAAAAACTAAAAAGCCAAAGCAAATAAAGTAATCTTGCAAAATTATTACTGACAAACTTACCCTGATTTAAATTTTGGATACTGTCGAAGTAACCAAAACGAAATGCTGAAACACAGGCAGAATCGTCTCATGTCAGACAGTTGTCTCATGCACAGGTACAGATGTTTACTTCCTGAACATAACAAAAAAATAACCATGGGATGAAACCAAATGCATTGGAGAGAGGTAGATGGGCAAATGTAATGCTGTCACTTCTAAAAAAAAATGAAGGAAATCAATTGAGCTAGCAATGCCCTCTGCGATTGTGGAAGTTGGTGGAAAATACATGGCTATTGGAAAGGTACGGCATTTGATTCAACTCATAAAGTATTGCATAAATAATGCAGAAAGAATATTCATGTATGAACACATTTCAAAATCAAATTGCAATTAACAAGTTCTCAATTTCGACAAAAATCAGCTATTATCGTAAATAGAAAATACGGTGTTATACAGGGTGTCCGAGAATTATTGGACACATTACAAAATTATGTACAAAAAAAAAAACCTATGAGCGCTGTCTGTTTTTCTATGTCACGTATTACTAACACAGTTTCTATATTTTTGTTTTGCAGAATTGTTATTTCCAGAATCCGATAGATGGCGCTAGGTGGGGCCTAATGAGGAATCTGTGAGAAGTGCGCAATCAGTAGTTATGTCATCCATACAGCAGAAGGCGATGTGTATGTTATGGCTTGCGGAATTAAAGTCTGTCATTAAAGTTAAAAGACGGTACCGTTTAGAGTATGGTTGTAATCCTCCACCAATGAATTCATTTAACAGTGGATGAAACAGTTTAAAGAAACTGGCAATGTGGAACATCGTGGAGGAGCCGGCAGGCCTAGCGTCAGCGGTGAGGCGGTTGACCTAGTTAATGAAAGTTTCCGACGAAGCCCCAGGAAATCCGTTAATAAAGCAAGCAGAGAACTGTGCATTCCGAAATTGACAGTTCACGATATCTTGCACAAGAAATTAAAGTTTCATGATTATAAAATTCAAATAGTGCAAAAGATGCATGTAAATGATCACACTCTGCGATGCGATTTCACTGTGGATATGCTGCATCGAGGGGAAAACGAAGAAAACTTTCTCAGTACTGTAATTTTTAGTGATGAATTCACTGTTCTTGTATCAGATATTATGAATCGTCACAACTGTAGGATATGGGGCAGTGAACTGCCTCATACTGCTATTGAACTGGAACGTGATTCTCCAAAAGTTAATGTGTGGTGCGCCCTGTCAAAAAGAAAAGTGATTGGCCCTTTCTTCTTCGGCAAAAAACCATAAATAGTGACATTTACCTGGATATGCTAGAAAATTTTGCTATATCCCAGATCAAAATATATGACGTTGTTTTCCAACAAGACGGCGCGCCACCGCATTGGTCAACGTTTGTACGTAAGTGCCTAAATAAGCATTTCCCCAACGGATGGATTGGGTATGGTGGTCCAATTCCGTGGCCTCTCCAGATCTAACTCCATTGGATTATTTCGTGTGGGGTTATGCGAAGGACCGCGTCTATCAAACGCCTTGTACTGATTTGCAGGAACTGAAGCAGCCTATCACAGCTGCTATTAATTCCATAATTCCTCAGATGCTTGCCAATACATGGCATGAAATTGAGTATCGCTTGGACGTACTACGAGCAACCAAGGGATCTCACATTGAAATTTATTAACTTGTGTGGTTACACTGTACATAAGTTAGTACAGTCAGTTTCTTTGTATCTGTTTAATGTTTTGTTTTATATAATTTTGTAATGTGTCCAATAATTCTCGGACACCCTGTATATAAGCTCGCCAAGCATGAACATTAATACATGAAGTTGCAGAAATACAAATTTAAGGATACTGCATTATCTTTCCCTCATATTTTTCTTAACTTCCTAAAACTGTTATTGAAAAATATTTTTACCCCATGAGCTGATGCAAAGTAAATATTACATATAGTATAAGAAATAAAGGGGGTATAAATGTTTTAAGTTTACAAGACCATTGCTGCTTTTCCTTAGACATCCAAATTGCAGTGCTACTTTCATACTCAATGAATTATAATTTTAACAGCTATCTCTACATACAGTATGACTTGAATGAACAAAACAGCACTCAATGTCATCTAATTTTATAACCGAGCACTTTTGATTTTGATCATCCATAAACATGTTCATATGAAGTAAATAGACAAGTGAACAATTAATATATCACTCCCTCTAACTGATACATGTAAGTAGTAATGCCTTTCTTAAATTTAATTTTTTCTTTGACTAAACTTGTGTTTTTTTTTGTTTTGTTTTTTGCTGAGGAACAAGTTATAACACAATTTTTTTTTTAAGTTCTCTTGAAAAACATCAAAAAGATGAAAATGGCATAGGATAGACACTGAAAGATTGAAATGGTGATGAATAAGTTCTGATTTTCTTCTTGCAATGATTCGATCTTTTACATGAACTAAAAGTCACCAAATTGTATTTTTTTTTCATTGGAAGTTTAACGACCACCGTGAGCAACTCAATGGGCTATAAGCAGTCGCCCTTCCCTAATTTAGGGTCACTGTTTATAGGGAAGGGAGAGCCAGTGCCATAAGACAAACACAACATCCATGCCTTACTGGGTTTCGAACCCGGACCCCTTTCGGACGAATGATTTTTTTTTTATTTTTTTTTTTTTGATTGGAGGTTTAACGACTACCGTGAGCAACTTAATGGGCTAAAAGCAGTCGCCCGTCCCTAATTTAGGGTCACTGGTTCCAGGGAAGGGAGAGAGCCAGTGCCGTAAGACAAACACCCATGCCTGACCGGGATTCGAACCCGGACCCCTTACGGACGAATGATCAGAGGCCATCGCCTTAGACCACTGCGCCACCGGGGCGGCCGGACGAATGATCAGAGGCCATCGCTTAGACCACTGCGCCACCGAGGCGGTGTCAGCAAATTGACTTGACTGCAGTAGGAACAAAATGGTAGAAAGGAAGCTTTTCTTTTTCTTCTTAAAAACATGTTTTTATAAGACAAAAATAAAATTTCCAGCTGGAAGATATGTAACTAGATAGTCCATTATTATTGCTTTTAATTTATTAAAAGCACTGTTGCTTTTAATAAATTTGCATAAGTTTAAATATTTATCATAGTGTTTGAAATTCAAAAGCAATCTTTTGCGTGGAAGTTCTTCATACACTGCTTAAAGAAATTTTGCTTCTATATTCTGCTTCTGTGGTGTATTGTGCCTATGGTATTTATTAAGAATACCTTCTCCACCAACTTGCAGAGCCATAGCTACAGGAAGGGCAAGGAGAATGGTCATTCCAGGGGCATAAATTCATGCTCTGGGAAATGTAAAAAATATAAATTCTAACTAAAAAAGATAGGTATACCCTTCAGAATTTTCTTTTTAAAGACTTGACTTAGTCTCATACAGCATTCCATGCAGTAAAGAGTAACATACACTATGAGGTGTGAATACCTCATATATGCAGGAAAGGAATTTTCTAAAACAGTGGAAGCCCATAAATCAAATGCTGATATGCCTGACCCCCATGACCTTTTCAAACATGTAGTTGGGATGAAGACCTAATTTATAATTTGTGCTCTGTTGCAAGAAGTCTATCCCAGTGTTTAACCTTTAACAGAATTTTTCCCAAGCCCTACGCCTAAAGCTTTTTCCTATTGTTACGTTCTTTTTTTTTTTTTTATTGAAGGTTTAAACGACCACCATGAGCAACTCAATGGGCTATAAGCAGTCGCCCGTCCCTAATTTAGGGTCACTGGCTCCAAGGAAGGGAGAGAGCCAGTGCCATAGGACAGACACAACATCCATGACTCACCGGGATTCAAACCCAGACCCCTTCCGGACGAATGATCAGAGGCTATAGCTTAGACCACTGCACTACCAGGGTGGCATTGTCACTATCCGGTACTCATTTGTTCTGCACTGGTTTGTTTTTCGCTATGCATTTCTGTGGAGTGTTGTGGGCATTCACACAACGTTTACACTTTATTTGGTATTTACAACCTGTGGTCCTTGAGTATTTACTCAGTTTTTACATTTTTAATAAAATTATATCAAAAACCTGATGTGTAATTCTTGAATGATCATAATATCTTCCTATATAACCGCAACGTGTAAGAAAATAAAAACCATGTATTATTTGAATGGAAGTCAAAGGGACATAATTTCCAGTCTCACCCTACCAGATAAGAAAAGCTTATCTGGTAGGGTGAGACTGGAAATTATCCAGCTGTCTTGTGATGAGCATGTAAACACCACCGGGATGGTTAAAAATATCTTATTGTTATTAAAGAACATGCTGTAGTCTTTCTGAAAAATCAGTTTCAAAGCATATTACAGAGGACAGTCAGTGTAATTTGAAATAGACTCTATCTATAGTCACTGCAAGACATGATATGCTATTTTGGATTTTGAAGGGCACATAACTTACAATATGAACTAGTTTTCTTGATATCATGAATATTTAGCAATATTAATTATTACTGCAACACAACCTTTCTGAAATGAATTAATCTGCTTTTCGATAAATTCGCGTAGGTCAGGTTAAAAATATCTTTTTCTTACTAATAGGAGTGATGCAAAAGAAGTGAGAGAAATTATTACAGAGTGGTTGAAAAATTTGAATAAAAAGCCTGAACACTGCTATCTAAAAAGGACGCTAATCTACACATTTAACAGCGTATAAACGACAGTGTGAGCGAAACAATTTAAATTACCTGACAAATGACATATCCATAAGAGCTGGGTGATATTTCAAATCTCACGAACACACATCAACACGCCAGCCATGTGAGCCATCAATGGCGGAACTTCCTGTTTCTCAAGAATAGCGGAAGTGACGAAGAACTCGCTTTACGGAGTAGCTTGTGCCTTGTTTAGTTTACCGCTCATTCTGTGTCTGAACCTCGTTGGTCTGAACTCTGAATGTAATGCAACGGGGTTTTTTTTTTTTTTTGAGTGGCGGGGAGCGGCTTTTTAAATCATTATTATTTTATGCACGATGTGTTTATCTTCTAAAATTCAGTTTCGTACTGCAGAAATAAAGCACAATAAATATACAACTTGAACCAGTATCTGCTGCTCCTGTGACGCATGGTCTAAGCGCTGGCTTTTGACTATTCGTCCGTGAAGGGATCCGGGTTCGAATCCCGGTGAGGCATGATGTGTTTGTCTTACGGCACTGGATCTCTCTTCCATGAAGCCAGTGACCCTAAATTAGAGACGGGCAACTGCTTATAGCCCATCGAGTTGCTCAGGGTAGTCGTTAACCCTTCAATAAAAAAAAAAAAAGATCCAGTATCTACAAAATTATGCCGTCAGTTTTCAAACAGATATTTTGAAATTATTTTATGTATAGTAAAAGTATGAAAAAAACTCGAGCCATAAGATTCATTCTACTTACTTGAAATTGTGGAAATATCCAGTTGTAGCACGTGCTGTTTGGACAACAGTGGAACCAAAGCCTTCGTGTTGCTCACATGTTGCTCCACAAAAGCTGCTTGCATGTTGCCTCAGGTGGTAAAGGTTGGAACTTTGTTCCTTTGCTGCTAATCGGATTAGTGAATCCACACCGTGGTTGTTAGAAAAGTGTAGGCTGTTCTACCTACGTCAACATACAACGGAAACACTGTGCCAACGAATTTAGGAATAGAAAAGTAGAGACGGTAGCTCAGTGTTGGGCCCATAGCCTGATTTCCGCACGTGCACAGGACCTCAATTTTTTTTTTTGGGGGGGGGGGGGGTCAGAACTATCTTGATAATAATATAGATCATCAGCAAATATTCTTTTAAACGATTGATTGAAAACTTTAATCGAGCGGAGGAGGGTATACACAGGATGTCCACAGGGCCTTGACTATAGCCTAGGTCGATCCCTGCTTGGGCCTACGTTAAATTGCAAGCCTGCGTGTGTGCTGCCTGGATTAGGAGGAACACAAAACTTATTCTAGCAGCATAGTAGTCTATGCAAAAGCCATATTATTATCTCATGCTTAGCTTTCTTAATCGGGGACCGACTTAGACAGTTTGGGGCACTGGGCAAGAGGCTTTCAGGGGTCCCCCGGCATCCCGTGTGAATCGCTTTGCTGCAAAGCAAGTAATATATAGCTATATCTTAGGGGCCCAGAGCACGTGCCCTGAATGACCTCTCTTAAATCAAGCCCTGTTTTTAATGCCTTCATCAGCTGAGCTCTCTCGAAATGAAATTCTCAAGATTTCGTAAAAAGAACAAATACATAATAAACGAAGTTCATAAAATGGGCACCTGCTTCAATTCATGAAAAATATTACTGACACTTTACAATAGAAAAAATTTCGAAATTTCTTGAAAATATTGTTTTTCAACAGCGATTGGATTATTGATTTTCAAATAATAAGTCTATGTAGGAATCAATCAATATGTTGTGACTATAAACTCACAGTAAACTGAGTAACAACAAATTCTTCTATCAAAAGTTCGCTGACAGGCAGGTACACTGAGCGTATGTACGTATAAATGGCATGAAAAGTCAGTATGTATGCAGCTTGAACCAGTATTATACCTTTCTTTGTTTTGAAAAACAAATAATAAAACTTGGATTATAACTTTTTGAGCACTTTGTATAAATCTTCATATCATGGCAAATGCGAGAGAGAGGCAGCGCTGCTGAAATGGAATAATCGATTCGTGCAATTGAGAGAAAAAAATTACTAAAGTAAAAATTCGTAAAATTCAGATCATGAGCTTTGTGTCTTTCCTCACTGTACAAATAGAACTCAGTATCGCGGAATGTGCTGTTCGTATACAGTACATTCCGAGACTTGAAAGTGTGTAAATAATGGGTTAATGTAATCGTATAAGAAAAACACAACGAAAAAAAAAAAAAAACCGTAAAGTATATGATTTAAAAATATATTATTTGGGTGGGGGGTACGCCCACCTCCCCATTAAAACTCCGTATGGTGGCAAATACGAGTGCTGTAGCCCACGTAATGGTGCGTTTGTTCAACCATCTCATTTGCCGATTTGTTAAATTATATTAAGCTATGATTTCATTGTGTTTCAACCAGAACAAAAATTTCTGATATGGGAACGCCCAAGAGATGAAAAATTGCTCAAAACGAAAGCAAATATGAGACATAACAGTTCGGAAAACATTTAGAACACATTCGTAATGTGTTCCCAATGCTTTCTAAATGTGTTCCGAATGTGTTCCATTCTCACGCATAAAATGTTCCATTCTCACGCGCAAAGTGTTCCGAATGTGATCTGGAAAATAATATGTTCTAAAAATTAACACTAGAGCACATTGTACAGGAGAAGAACACATGAGGAACATATTTGGAGCGCATTGGGAACACATTTGTCGTCAGCAGAACACAACCGAAACACATTTGGAACGCATTTATAAAAAGCGTTCCCAACGTGTTCCAAATGTGTGCCGAGCGTTTGCAGTGTAGTTGGCAGAGTGTTGCTGAATACACTAATGCTATTCACAATAATTTTTGGAAGGCGTTGGTCTTTAAACCCATCATTGAGTTTCTTGGGTCGTCCATTAGATTCGGATGTTTTTATTATACCGTACATATCCTTCGCCGAAAACAGTTTTGTGCCAATCAAAATCGTCATTCACAGAGACCTTTCTTTGTTTTTCATCATTCAAGAACTTTTTTCGACACATGAAAAGCTTTGGTCAAAACATAAACATTTTAGAAAATTAAAATCGAAACCAACAATTATACCATCGTTATAGAAATTCACCGCCCTCACTTATAAATGCCGTCTAATTTTCTTGTGTGGGTAAATGCTGATTGAGTTTGTACTGATACCTGTAACTCAGCCCAATTCTTCCATTTCGATGTCTAGCAAAACTTTTACCGTGGATGAATGCAAACGTGATAATTTACGTAGAAAAACGAAGGGAGGGGGATAACAAACATAAATTATTAATTTATCTAAGACGAATCCTACACCAAAAACATTTTATTTCCAATGTTCCTATTAGGCAAAAATATAATTTTTCAATTCATATAAAATTTGCGTTGGGTACCATCTGGAAGAAGTTAGCATACCAATATATAACATGAATCGTATTCCACTGAAATGTACTTATACGCGATACAATGTCAGTGATGTAACGATAGTGTACATCCTGAAAAGAAATAAAGCATTGACTTCTATTATGAAACCATTTTGGGCGTAGAGAATTTCGTGACAGGAACTGACACGAAATATACTGTATTTGATCAGTGATATTTTCCTGAGTACCAACATGGAAGGCTACGAAGTTTGGCCAATGAACATTAAAGAGTTTCGGAAACACACTTCCGATTGAGTTTATCGATATCAACAAGAATTCCCATAGATTTTAAAAATTAGTTAAGAATAAGAAAATAGTACTGGATATATATTATCACAGTAGAAGCATAAAGAAACCGTTCAAAATCTTCTATTTGGAAACCCATTTCGGTTAGTATTTTCTGTCTACCTGAGACGTGAAATTTCGTTTAGCATTCAGCTATTAGGTAATTAGAGAATATTTCCCTACGGTTAATGCGTCATACGAAGAAATGAACTTACTCATAATATGATCGATTGGACAGCTGGTGCAGTGTACAAACCCTTTGTTTGCCGTGCTGATATCAGAATTTCCTGACTAAAAGATATGTAATCAAGACAGTTTTTATGCGAGATGTTATTACCCAATATTTAAACAAAATAAGTTCAATACGTGACCATCCAATATAATCTGTAAGCTCTTGCCTCTCCCGAATTAGGGCCACTGGATTTGGATAGGGAGGTAGACAGTGCCGTAAGAGAAGCAAAATGTGCATGGTTCGCCGGACATTGAACCAAGCCACACCTGATGAAATGTCAAAAGCCAGCCTCCATAACACTGTACTACAGTGTCGGCAAACTAGGTCGCTTTATATAATTGTACATGTTTATGATACTTTATGCATAAACATTTTTATATTTTTCAAACCTCTTAAGAATGTTGCATTGTAATTCGCTTTCTGATCTTCACGCATTTTTGAACGCATTATTTCAATTGCTGATCTGAATGCTGATCGGCAAGCATTATTTAAAGTGAATAACCAATTCTTCAAAAATACTGAATAACCAATTCTTCAAATACTTTCAAACTCGAAAAATTATTTTTTTAAATATATGAATTTTAATTTTATTTATTGGCACATTATTTCCAAAAACTACGAAAAAGGAGCCTTGTATAAGTCACAACGTGAAGCCTTGCCAAAGAAGCCTTGTATAAGTTACAGCGTGAAGAGGTTTTCCATTCCATAGTTCTCCGTCTCTAGGTAGTCCTCTTCAGTGCGCAGTGGTGAGGAAATTTTTAGGAGGGAATCAATTGCTTCGAAGGTTGGTTTACATTCATTTTTATTCAAGGATTAATTTACCTTATTTGATTCGTTCTCTACAATATGGGACACTCAATTTCAGAGTCTCCCTTAGGAAGAAATATGTAAGTATTGTGGCAGAGAAAATGGAAGTGTTGAGGTATAAAAAAGTTAATGTTATTAAACTCATGTTGTTTGGTAAATTTTGGAAATACGTTCCTTTTTTTTTTTTCGCTTCTTTTGCTGTGTGCGTTTCGCGCACACAGCAAAACAAAACTCAATTCTGTTTGCTGAACTCATTTCTTAACTCATTTGCGAAAACTCATTTCTTTCAAAACTCAAAACTCAATTCTGTGCTGTAATTTCGTCAGAACGATGCCTGTGTACATGGAAAAATCAGGAAAGGACTGGAACTGGAATAATTTATCATGCATTCCAATAAGGTCAAAAGCTGCATGTGTCGTGGATACTGAAATGTAAACGGAAAGGTGCCATTAGTGTCATACATACCAGAATTTGCTATAAATGTTTAACTGAAAGTGTGCATCAAGATGATCTGAAATGAGAGATATAGGGCCTTCCATCGAAAAAGCAAAAAATGCTGACATCAAATGCGGTTCCTCCCATGAATCTTCATTGTAGTACAATACTCATGCTGCAGCAACACATGTTAGTGGAAACGCCTTGCATGATACTAGCTATCACAGTAAAACGTCTGGGTGCAGGAAAGTCTGTGTTGTATAGTAAATTCGGCCATAAAAGAGAAGCAATGCCCGTGCAATTCGTAAGTTTTCCCAATAAACCATTTCCAGTGTACCAGTGTATCACCAAAGCAGAGGAAACGTACAAAGGTGAACAATCTGAAAATTCAAACTAGTCAGTGGAAATGCAGCAGATATTATTGAACATGAAAAAACTGCAAACTGAAAATCAGACTTAAAAAACCTTGCTCAACTATAACATTTCGTTTTATTTGCAATCAGACAAGCGGCGACAATTGCTTATGAATTCAGTATATTCCAAGGCACAAGTGTTTGCTGTAGCGACTAAACTTTTGGAAAAAGAGTTTTTCAAAATAATTACACTGCTTATTGCAAAATAGAAGCAGTATAATATTTAGTAAAGTGCATTCATGTGTAAAGATTTTGCATTTCGACGCATTTCTAAGAAAGCATTTGTTTTTCGGAAAAAAAATGGATTTTCTTTCTCTGGAATCACTACACTGAAAAGTTGGATAGTTCGTTTTTCCTATTGCCGTTCTATTGGGCTACAAGATGTATTGCACTTAACGGAAAATAAGGCTAAGAAATATACAAATTTTCAGCACAATTGCCTTCTTTCATTTGTTGAAATACACGTTGATTGTTAAATATTTTATGATCAAGGTGAAGATAAAATCATTGTTTCCTTTTGATGGTTCATCGCCTATTTGGAAAATGGAAACAGCCAATACTTTTAGTTTTGATGTACAGACAGCAGGCTCATTAGAAAAGGAAATAATATCAATTTTAGAAGACATCAAGTCATTAAAGATCCTGTCAAAAACACAAAGGTTTGGTGTGTTAAATATATCAATACATTTTTTTCTGACTCTAGGCACCCATATAAGCAAGTACAGGTTTCTGCTGATTTTCCACATATGTACAAGCTAATAACGAGCCATTTTCTTGGTGATAGAATTACAATTTAAGGAAAAAATATCTAAAGGAAAGATTGAAAGGTTACCGACATTAGACTGCGATGAAATGAAATTATGTCTCAAATTTTTCTACACATCATATCACTCTCATAGGAAAAGAACGACAACATGTATTCTAGCTAATGCATTAGTTTTCCGATCATGCTTCGCAAGGTATTCGGTACATCATGTCAGATGAAGAAGACACAACCGTTTTCATACAACTTATGAACCACATGAGATTCTTAAATCTGTCGAGACACGATTAATAATGAAAATAATTGCAAATTTAAAAGACGGTACACTTATTTGCAAACAAAACCAGTTAAAACCAAGTAGAGAGATCTTTCAAACCTGCTATGGGTCCGTCATCAGACACAGTAAGGGTAAAGCATCGTGTTTATACAGCCAAAACAATTACCCACAATGAATTAGAAAGTATTGCTCTAGTTTTTGCACATGCACATTTGACATGTCATTTAAGTTTATGTACGTTACGCTAAACCAAAATAAATAAAGTGTTACAAATTTTCTACTAAGGAAAAACCAAAATGTATCAACAGAATTCAGTAACATCAAATTCCCATGTGTGTCGCAAAGCAACAACCTGCCTCATCGAATTTTCTTCCGCTCGTTATTTTGGCTCCATATCCCTGAAATTATTTTGCCGAATAAACTATTTTCTGGAAGAGCAAGGATATATACCACATTAATTTTTCTGATTCGAAATCACTAAGTTGTGTGGGCGACAGGGTGGATGAGTTGGACCAACCTGGATATTTTATCACATAGTTTTACTTGTAAGACTCTGATTAAAAACAAAATATTATTTCGTGCATTTATGAAGATGGTTTTAATTTCAAACATGGGTTTTCTCTTCACGCATGATTTTTGAGTAGGAATTCTTACAATTTCTGCTTCCGATAATAAAGGATTTTTCCACTGTTGGAGCAGAAGATATTTTCTTGTTTAAATCCTTACAGTTTTGCTACTACAATGTTAGAATTTACTACAAAAATGTCACAATTTACTGTGAAAAATGCATCTCACTATTTTTGCTCCTGCAGTTCAGTTCAGGTCGAAATAATTTCTTTTCGGAAACAAAACGCGCAACTTGTGACGTATTTGTAAAACCACGTTTTGATTTTTCACACTTAACGCTTTGACACTAGCAGCGTCACGTAATTTTATTTCCAACTGGTAAAACTCTGATCTATGTTTTCTTTTAATTCTTGAGTTGATGTCAAACAGTACACAAATTATCATATGTACGTGAACAGAAGAGTTCTAGTGTTTTTGTTTTACGGCCGCCATAAGGAAATCAAGCCCTTCCTTAATTTAAGGAAGCGGCTTCCAGGGAAAGGAAAGCCAAACGACTAAGACATGTACACCACTTTATACAACATCCGAGACTGAAGACCTGGTCCTAGTGGCTCGAACGAGCCCGTCAAGGAATGGGCAGCGAAGGGGCTTCCAGTTTTCCTTCAGGTGGCATGGGTTGTAAGGACTGTATTATATATCTCACGTCTGTATCAAAAAGTATTATACAAAATCATTTGCGTTGGCATTTTATAATTACCAGAAGAATTTGAAAACACATTGTCCTACCACCAAACTATAAACATGCCGTTTCATACACGATAAAAATGACGAAAATGGCATTTTAAAACCTTTAATGATAAGTTAAAACCAATTTCACAGGTACTTTTAATCTTACTTTAGGACCCTCCTGAGATGAAATGAATGTGTATGTTATATTAACCTCTGCGATCTGTAGTTCGTTTTCATTTCATCTGAGGATGGTCCTAAAGTAGGATTGAAAGTGCTCATGAAATTGGTTTTAACTTACTGGGATGAAACTGCACACTCTTTAAGGATCACAATGTTCGTACTCAACCGTAGGGAATACAATAAAGAACCAAAGGTTTGTTTTGTTGTATTTAGAAAGGCATTTAGTGGTGCAGGTATACGCTGGTCACAAAAAGTAAGAGATATTATAGAAAATGAAGGATATATGTATCTGATTCAAGCAACACGCATTGAAATAACATCAGTGAGGTTACGTAACAAAAACGATAAAAAGTGCTTTAAAAAGAACAATTTAGTTTGCAATTTCTACTCACCACAATGTAGCACTACAATACAGAGGAAATGATAAATTCCAAAAATGTCCATACCTCTATAATTTTGTACTCACTTACAGAACCTCTGTGTCCAAGAACATCTTGACACCTTAGGGGCATATTTGCAATAACAGTATTGAGGAGTGTCTTGGGCAGCTCGTCCCATATCACAGGCAACACATTATGAATGTGTAGCAATGTTCTGGTGTGTGGAACGTGGTTGTCAAGACGCCGCTGTACATCATCCCAAATGCTCTCAATAGGAGTGCCAGGAAACCTGAAGGCAGCGGTAACCACTCAATACCACGAATTTACAGCTCGTGAAGTACCCACGATCCAGACACGGTGACTAGTGTTATTGTGATTTAGAAAAATGTATGCATGTCAATAGCAGCACGCAACAGTGTCACATTATGCAGAAGTATCTCATTTCCGTACACTGAGGCATGCATGTTTCTTGGACCAGCGTACAACGAAGTACGGCCAACACACTTCTGTCCGGGCAGAAATCAGCTGACGCTTGTAAGTATGGGTGGTTGCATTTGTATGCCGTATCTCCTCCACACGTGGTTTCGTCGAGTATCAGGATAGGAATGGAAATGGGGTTTGTCAGTAAAAATACATGGTGATACATTGTATTTCATGATATGTACCGTTTAACCAAGGTACATCATTTAAAACGGTGAGATGATGGCAATGTTCCGAGTCCGTAGGCGTGAAGACAGTTTCGAAGCGTTTGGGTAAATACTGTGACACCAGAAGCAGGTGAAAGTGATTCCCGGAATTGGCTATAGGGAATATAAGACTTGTCGGAGCACTTATTCTCCAGTATTGATCTCTGGTATCCTTTTGGTTATCCTCGAACAACCACACCTGGACCGATCTGCAGCGCTTCCATGCTGTACAAATCTTGTGTGCAACCGAAGATTTGTACAGCATTTCGAAACTGCTAAAGCAACAGCCACATCGAATTACCGTACACCTGCCTGTATCATGCAAACAGTCGTATTTATGTTCTGAATACTTACAGGTCGTCTGGACACAATTTCGTGTTAATCCCATATCATACGCAAACTTGTAGATTAAGCGTTGAAACGACACGTTTCCACTTTTCCCAGCGTATTGTTATTGCGACTCTAACATCATGTGCTTTGTTGTCATGACGCTAATTTAAATGTGTCGTAGATACGCAGGCTCATAACCGATCTCCAAGGGTACCTGAATTTGCATATTACCATATTTTCTTTTCGGGACCGCAATATTCCAAAATGTTTGCTTACGAGGGAACGAATGAACGAGATTAATCCACCAAGGTTTCCTTCATATAAATATTTCTGGTTGTACGCAAGAGTGGTGTTGTAAATGTGGTGATGACAATAGCAGCGATTCCTTCAAAATATTGAGTGATGGATTTATGTTTCCCACACTCAACATTATTAATATCATATTCATATCGAAAAGAAGGAAGATGATGGTGTTCCTTTTTCTGTTTTTTTTTTGCTGGAACCAAAAATCTTTTTGGAAAATAAAGTTTAAATATATTTCTTCTATCATTGAAAATTTGTTGAAACAAATATCGCCTAAATTTTTTAACCAATAGTACTACTCGGACGAGCAAACCGGTTTACGCCAGCATTGGTGGCAATGGTATGAGATAACACCAATTCAGTTTCATTATTAGTGATAAATGTTGTGAAAACATATCGGAATAACCAATACAGTACATTTTAAGATTTTCCCATGAAGGCCTTCAAAAATTTGGGTTGAGCTATGTCTTTGCATGAAGGAAACGTTTTGCCTCTATTTGCCAAACATTTCAATTTTTCATAATTTACGTATTTGCTTTTTTGTGTTTGATTATACATCCCTGTATTTAATTGTATTTCCGGAACAACGGTGGGCAAACCACGTCATCTATTACGAGCAACAAGATTCCTAACAGTTTTAATGCGAATCCAACTGTTCTTTGTAGTTGAGTTTATTTTGTGAAAATGATACATTACTAATGAGAATGAAAGTCATTGTTTCCTCTTTCTATGAAATGTGCATTTATTACATCACACGTAATGAATTAACAACAACAAAATGACGATATTAGGCATTAAACAAAGACGTATTTATTGACTAATGAAATATCACTAATGAAGAATTAGTGTTAAATACTCGAATGTTCATTTTGTAATTATTGTAACACTTCGGAATAACGACAAGCACTCGGACCGAGAAAAGGTGACCAATGTTAGGATGTAGCCGTTGTTCGGAGATTAAGCTTTAATTTGCATTGCTAGGCCCTTGTCTTTCAGCAAAAGAAGAACAAATATATGAAGCTAATGCTCTCTAAAAATAAACGTTGCAATCTTTTTTCGAGTGCTGAGTGTTAAAGAAACTCAATATAATAATTAAATAAATAATTCTTGGTGTTGATGATTTTAAGAAAACCACAACGTCTATTATCAAACACCCCTTAGAAATGGAGAGTTAGGAGATAAGGGTTAGCGTACTCTATAAGAAAAAAGAAAAAGAAAAATGCTATTTAGTAAAGCGCAACTACACAGTTAGCTGGTCACGCACCGTAAAACAGGAACATAGCCCACAGGAACCAAACCAAGCGTCATTACCCTCAACGGGGAAAATAACAGGCCCCACCAGCCACTGCGCATAACGCGTTGAAGATAGAAACATAAACGGAATACGCAGCTCGCTTCACCTAGAACAAAAAAATTAACTTTAAATCCCTTCTATTCACTTAAAAATACCACTGTACAAGCCCCAATACAAACCATTATGCGTTTAGCGATAAATATTATTTGTCCCTCTCTTATTTCTCATGCGGAAGTACCGAATGAATTACGTAATATCCAAGAGACGGGTTCCGATTGATCTCCTTCTGGGCTGATTGAGTGCCCGTATCCCCCTGTTTAGACGCTTCATTGTTCGGATATTATCTTTAATGTAATTCATAAAAAATATGTTCAGTACTAAACAAAACTTGCCGTTACTCAGAGGTTACTGTTGTTCAGAAGTGTCCGTTAATGGAGATTTCTCTGTATTAACTTTTCTTAAGTTACGCAGTTATGTTCAATTATAGCTTGTCGCACTTTTGTCGAAAATTATGTGTCTTAGAAAGTGCATACAAGTGGTTTTGGCAGCCTTTTCCTACTTGGAACCAGATATTAACATGTATTCCAAAGAGATAAGGTTTCCAAAATTGCGAGGTCTAAACAAAAAATGATATCATTCAAACGTTGGCAAACATTTATTTACTTGTTTCATAAATAGAACTGAGCAACACAAGAATTAAAAAACAACGGTTTCTGACTTTAGAAAAATTTGAGACTCATTGGCATGAAATATGTAAGGAGTGGGTCCTCGTGAAATTTAACCACTAATAAACAGGGGATGGAAAGGGAAAATACCCGGTCATGTCACATTATTGTGACCACTAGATAATATCCAGAACAACAGATGTTTGCTGCGCGGACAGCAGCTGGACGGGCAGGGAGTAACACTAAAAGGTGCTGGAAGATGGTCACCGGTATGTGGAGCCATGCTGACTGCATTACATTTGACAGCTGCTGGAGAGTGCGTGGTGGATGATCACTAGAGTGAATAACACGACCGAGGTGGTCCCACATATGCTCAATTGTGTTTAACTTTGGGGAATAAGGGGTCAGGGAAGTACTTTGAGGTTTTCATCGAGGTCTTCTAAACACTATAGGGCATTTCTAACTATGTGACACGTCGCATTGTCGTGTTGGGAGATCCCATCCGCCCCAGGACAGACAATCAGCACAAATGTGTGTACGTGGTTTGCAAGGATGGATTCGTAACGAATTCCGTACATAGTGTCTTCCACAGGTATGAGTAGACCGTGGGAATGTCACGAAAACATTCCATAGACCATAACGCTGCACCCAACAGCTTATGGTCTTCCACCGGTGGTTGAAGAGTGTTTTTTCTCCGATATTTCTCGCCGTATACGCCAACGTCCATCCACTCGATGTAGAAGAAAACATGACTATTCGGAGAAGGTTTTTCTTTTCCAATCAGCGGAAGTCCTCTTCCGATACTGCAGTGCAAATGTAAGACTTTCCTGCAGATGCGCCTTCGTTAGCATAGGTGCAGTGACCATTCGTCTGCATCGGAGCCCCTTGCGCAGCAAAGTTCGCTGAACTGTCGTTCATAAACACATTTTCGGCAGCCCCCTGGTTCATTCGGCCAGTGAGTTCATACATTGTATCGTGTCGATCGGCGCTCAGGCACTTTCGAAACCGACGTTCGCGTCTCAAATCAATGGCACGTGCTGTTCCGCAGTTTCCACATCGCTCATTCGCAATGGTGTCATTTCTCCGATCACGATACACTTTAACCACAGCAGCAAGCGAACAGCTCACGAACTACGCTGTGTCAGAAGTACTGACACCCTTGTTCCGAAAGCTGATAATCATCTTTTTTCTCAAATATCATAAAACGTCCATATTATCCACGACAGCAACGAGTACATGTTTTTAGAATGCCTGCAGCGCACCTTATATACCCTCCAAGCCAGCTCGAGAAACGTGCTTTCTTTCATTTTCTACGCGCTGTTGACCTCAAAAGTAGGATGAGGTCACAATAATGTGAGTCGACTGTGTAACTTGGTTTAAACCAAATGAGTTTTTTTTTTTGAATTCAAACCACTTCTTGCGAACACCTATACAACACCATAAAAATAATTGCGTGCTTTTAATCGCTATCTATATTTCTTAGCTTTGAACTTGGCGAAAAAAAAATATGTACTTACTTCATTCGTGCGTGATCATGCGCAGAACTCAGTATTCCCTCTAAGCCAGCTCACGACACGTGCCTACTTTCATTTTCTACGGGCTGTTGACCTCAAAAGTAGGATGTGGTCACAATAATGTGGGTCAAAGGGGTAACTTGGTTTAAACCGATTGAGCTTTTTTCTGGAATTCAAACCACTTCTTGCGAACACCTATACAATACCATAAAAATAATTGCGTACTTTTAGTCGCTATTTATATTTCTTAGCATTGAACTTGGCGAAAAAAAATATGAACTTAAGTCATTCGCGCGTGATTATCCGCTGAATTCAGTTGATCCTGCCTCTACGGTATTTTAGGAAAAGTAATCTCTGGTACGTTATATTGTATTTTCTTTAAAATTATGATCAAGAAAATTTAAATATCGTCAATAATATCACGAACTGCGCCTTCTCCCAGTATGCATGATGAACTCAGATGAAAGGCTTCATTAAATTGCCAACATTCTATAGACGAATAGCTGTAAAGTTCGTGAAGTATTATATTGTGTGAGAAACACAGTCCAGAATATAATGCAGGGAGCAATTATTTTGCAATATATTTTTTCTCGTACCCTACTCTCGTCATTGTAACAGGATATAGATAATATTTGATAACTTTATAATATTTATTTTACTTATGTTTCTGAAATTCTCTAGGAATTGTTCAAAATCAGGGATCCATATACTATTTCAACATGCTTACCATTATTTATCTCGCTGTATATATAACAAAGAAATGCAAATTGAAATTTATTGTTAATTTTTTGCAGGCATGGTTCTTGTGATAATGCGTAGATAAGATTTTAATAATCCTGCATTTGTTAAAGTACAAAATTTTACATCTTGCGTATTACACAGTTTACGGTTTTTATTTGTAAGACAAAGTTTAATTTCCCTATATTCAAACATTTAAGTGGATCACCAAAGTTCTGCATTAAAATTTTTCTGGCTACGCCTTTAATTAGGCAACAAAAAGGGGAAGATAGATGAAGTTTCAAATAGTGCACAAATATGTCTATTAATATCATATTGCTCGCATAAGTTCAGCAGCAGATTTCAATTCGAACACCTCAATCGGATTTGCAAATCTGTTTACCACATTAACTGAGCCCCACCATTGATTTCGCGTATATATAATGCCTGCCAAGCTTTCGCGCATCAGCCAGATGGCTTTTTCAAGGAAGTTTCTGCCTAACGTCCTTGAAAAAGCCATCTGGTTGATGTGCGAAAGCTTGGAAACGTTAATGTGCATTTCTAAATGAAAATTCAAATGCTGAGGCAGTTTCATTCAGTTTTAGGGAAGAGAAGTACAACATTGCGCTTTGTCTGCTGTTTTAGGTTACGATATGTTTTGATTCATCCACACAAGTGTTTTAGTTATCTGCAAATACTTCCTAGGAATACAGTTTTTCTTTTTCATCTCGTAGGGCGCGAAAGCATATGATATTCCAATATCGTATAGTGCTGTTTTCTTTTTCAACTATGGAGAATACATATCCTACTGAAATTGTTCTTACCTCTAAAAGATAAAAGCTCAAGTGGTGAAATTATTTACATGCGCCAGCCATAGGTTGTACACAGTCCAATCCTTCTCCGTATCATTTTGCTCTTACAGATTTTCTTCATATAGTAATCCAGTCAAATTAAATTGCATGCACCCGAAATTTTTGTTACTCATTTTGTTCTCTGAAACATTACAGATCTACCCGAGAATAAGAGGACACACTACTTTGTTAGTTCCATAGTTTTTTTAAAAAAGGAACATGCTTTGAATAAGTTACAGCTCCGGAGGTCAAATGAAAAATAATTTCATAATGTTGGCTGTAGTATCTTAAGGTTTATGTTTTGTAAAATTCTGTCATTATTCAAAAACAAATGACTGATAACTATGATTTCAAGGAGAGTGAAATGAACAAATTACCATTCCTCGTCTCTGTACGTTATTAGTGCGTTGCCGGGTGGCGGAGATTATTCAGGCGAATCACACTGACGGCCATTAAAAGTGCAACACAAGATCGCATACCAGCAGCTCGAAAGTTTGCAGAATCACAGAACACGGCCGCACATATAAATGATTAACCGGGCAGCACGTATAGAAATAATGAGGGACCATAACGGCCCCTGGAAGTCGTATAAGAGTGGTGAACAAGGAGCCAGTAATAAACACTCGAAGTGTGTTTGTTCGCAGTTGCTGCAGAGTGCCCATCGAAGACAAAGGCAGCCCTAACAGGAAGTTTTTACTTCGATCGCGGAAATGTTCTGGCATATCGGAACTGCACAATATCAATCCCAGACATTGGTTCTTGTGGTGGCCGACTGATTATCTACACATATTCCTCAGACTATCTTCAAACTGCAAATTCTTCAACACGTTTCGAGCAAATAATCTCTGATAAGGCTGACACAACATTCCATCAATTCTCTGCAATTCGAAATCAGTAATGCAAGAGTAATGATTCATGTGCGCTCACACGATCAATATTAATATCCGTATCTCTCCATCAGCCAATAATACGTACAACATATTGACTGTCAAATGTCAAAATATCCAAATTCGCAACATTACCACATCATTTCTGGCTGTCATTCCATCTCCATCGACCTTACATATTCATAATACTACCAGTACCTTCAAGCAATGATACTATTATACAACGTGTAAGGCCCACTTAATGCATTGAAACAAGGAACTTCTCTTTCATCTACTTACGGTCAGTGTCGGAATTTTTGACTAATTCCAAAACTATTGATATACAGGAAGTTATGGCTAATTGTTCAAACTTTCATTTGAGATTTGAATCGTTTATTCCGCAATATTCGTTTGAAAAATAGCTTCAAGAAAATTGAAAAGTAATTATTGAACAATTGTAATAAGGTTTTTATTTAAATGTATAATTATTTCCATTTCATATTCTGTAATTAAAGTGTGCAGTTTAATATCTTTAAAGTTATGTATTTAAGGATTTAAAACTTTTATTGTATTTTTACAGTTGATACTTCCTTAAAATCGCCTTTGATTTGGATTAAGCTGAATAAATGACCTTTTTCTTTTAAACATACCTGTATAAATTGTTGCTTAGGTTGTTTTAGTGAAAAAAATAAGTTCTAGTCTTCTTGTTAAGAATGGTTTCAGGTAGGAAATGAAAATTCTGGCCCAATAGGAAAGGACGAAAGGGGAGAACTACAACTTCACAAAAGGTTTGAAAAAAATATTTGTGATTTGAAGTAAAACTAATTTCTAGAGAGCCAGTTTTAGAATCATCATCACGTACGTTGGCGCATTGCAGATTATTACTCTGAATGTAATGGCTGGCATCAAAGAAAAAAACAATAAATAACAAAATTAGCGAAATTCAAATCAACTCCGTACGCCACATTTTTTTTATTAACTTCCATTTCTAATTCTCTTAAATATTCGGTCTCAGCTGGAAATAGAAATTCAAAATGGAAGCTAATTTTAACACCGTAATAAATAAAATTAGATAAAACAGCAAAGAAAATTACGAACATTTCAATTTTGTGTAATTTTGTGTAAGATTTACTCATACTTCCTCTCCATATTTTTAAAAATATTTCTGCTGCGTTCTTCCTTCTTTAAGGACGTAATGAAAGCAATATGTTATTTTTTCTAGTAAGTGAAATATGTTTTATTCACCTACTTGTGAGACATTAATAAATTTAAATGTCGTGTGTTTCAAAGTTTAGTGTATACCAAGAGCAACCAAACAAAGTCATTTATTCTTAACAAAACTGTTCTGAGCCATCGCTCGAAATGTCGATTAGATCACGACACAGAGTCCTGTTTCCTATCTACACCGATGAACCATTTCATTATGACCACCCCCAGTCTTGAGAAATGAGCGAGCCTGGAAACCGAAAGGCAGTCCAGATAAAGTTCACAGTGCAGTATGTATGCAGCCCAAGGACCGACTTTCGGTAAGTAAAGTGTTCGGAGTCAGAATGAGAAAAGCTGCCGATTTATCGGAGTTTGTTGAAGGACAAACTGTGATGGCACGGTGCCTCAAAACTAGGATCTCGGAAATGGCGCAGCTTGCGGGTTGTTGACATGCCGCTGTAGTGAGTACCTATCAAACGTTATGCACAGATGGCCAAACGGCGAATCGTCGTCCGCAGCTCATTGATGCCAAAGAGAAACGAAGACTGTCGGGCATTCTTCACAGTGACCGTAGGTACACAGTGCGAGAAATCACCCACAACTACAACAGTGGTGATCATAGATGATGCAGGACATAGTTAATCGCAGCCTTCTGTGCATGGGCCTGCTTAGCCAAAGACGCAGCTGGGTCCCAAAGCTCCCCGCACGTCATCGCCAAGAGCGCATGAAATAGGCCCACAATCATCGAGATTGAACTTTGCATGATGGGAATAAAGTGGCATGGTGTGACGTATCAAGATTTTTGGCTCATCACGTAGGTGGCCCAGCGTAGTTGCGGCAATTAACAACGGAGGACATGACACCTGGATGCACTGTTTGGCGGAAACAGGCTGGAGGCGGCGGTTTTCTGCTGTGGGCGATGCTTTCATGGAACAATTTAAGCTCCATAATCCCAATAACACAATCCGTGATAGCTGTCAGTTATCTGGACATCGGTTCGGAGCAAGTTCTCCCATTCACGGCAACTGTGTTCCTTGCTGGTGATGACCGTTACTAACAGCATAATGAGCCATTCCACACTGCCAGAATCGTCGAGGTGTGGTTCGTGAAACATGCTGGTGTCCTTCGGTTAATTGTCTGGCGTCCAAATTCGACTGCCAAAAACCCAATCTAACATTTGTGGTTCGACTTGGAAACCGGGTTCGCACCAAATTGCCACCATCCCAAAATTTATGGGAGTTGGAAGACCTTCTGTGGACATTACGGTACCATATACCCCAGAATACATACCTCTTCTTCATCAAACGATGCCTTTCCGAGTGGCAGCTGTTTTGTGGGCTAAATATGGTCCTACAATTTATTAGGTAAGTGGTCATATTGTAATGCCTCGTTGGTGTAAATTAAAGAACTATGTGACTGCAATTTCCACAACTCCCTTTTGTATTTTACAGCAGAAATGCTAACATTTTTAATAGAGTTCGTTCTTTGCAGAGTCAGTCCCATGCCCATGAGAGATGGGAAAGTGTTTTCCCATCCCCGCTTTCGTGTTTCTTTTTCGCGAAAGTGATAGACCCTGCAATAAAAGAACAAACCACTCTTATATTTTGGTCGGTATCGACTGTTAGTTGGGTATTGTAGGATATGTCGACTGCTCCACGCCCTCTTTGCATTTCTGCCACTGAGTAACACGTATGGTATCAGGAATGTGTTAGCCAACGTAAATGGGCTAAGAGATTCCTGATTGCATCCTCATTTTTTAAGTAGTACTGGCTTTATAGAGACTAGAGTTCCAATGGTGTAAAAACGAATAAGCTTTTATTTATTACACATAATTCGACCCAATCCAAATAGGAGAAATCAACAAAGACTCCTTAGAATGGGAAAATATGCGGCTGTAAATATTTTTTAAAGAATATCTTTGATCATACATTTCATTACTTTAAGGTTTTCTTTCAGTTTTACCTACATGACCTTTTGCTGAGACATCGGCGCTTTCATCCAGACATTTAAAGAGCTGACTTAAGTCCTCTCTTACTTAAACTTCACCTTCAGTGCTGACTTCCAGTTATCTCTCTCCCTCTCTTTCTCTATCTCTGGTATAGAATTTCTGTTAACTGAATAGTCATTAATGCGCTGAAAAACCATCACTTACTGTATGTATTCTGAAAGACTTCGGATATAAAAATGGTGCAAGTTTCCAAATTGTTTCCTTAATGAAATATCCTAACTAGTATACCATGTTTAAAAAGAGTCCGGAAAAACAAATCATTTACAATCAAAATATTATGAATTGGCAAAAAATTTCACTAGTTTGCCACTGTTCGTCCTGATGAGTTTTAGAATATATGCGGCATGTTATTTTTATTCTTCTTTGATATCCTCTGGAAAACACTAGTGATTACTTTCAGTGTATGGCCTCATGTATAAAATTCTGCACACAGCTCTTCGGCTGTACAAAACGTGTCATTGTTTTACATACAAAAAGTGCCTTTCTTTTTAATGACGTAGGTTTTTCAGTTGAGCAACCGTGTAAAGCTTTCCGCTTCCTTTGTTCAAACGTTTTGTCTCAACAATTTTATATTACACCGTTATACCTGGGAAGAATCAAGAAAACGAATAAAAAAATAAATAAGTAAACAAATCTTATATTATTCGAGTGCAGCAGCATTAAATTAGCGCCCGAGTACGCTATCCGGAAGATGAGGTTTTTAAGTTTTCGGATATTATCTGACTTAATATCAATGCCACATTTACACCAACAAACGGATTCACATCTTCCAGAATTATATTGTACAATGGTGTAATCCCCTATTTAATTCATTGAAGTAACTGTATTCTTGTGAAATCTGCGAAATTAGTTATTAGCGTTTTCGAACAATATCGGAAAATTATAGTAAGAATTTCTAAAAGTGTGAGTTCACTCATTCAGTGATATGACCTGACATTTGTAGTTGACTTTACTTTCGGTGCTCGTATTCTCCAAATACAGCTCCAGACTCAAGTGATTATATTTCCGTAACTCGAAGGTTGTGGTGTAAATATGCAACATATTCGTCAAAGCAAACGAAAACTTTAGTTTTGAAGTATTAGTCTCAGTACGTGTTTCCTACTGAATAATGCAAACCTTTTCATAAAGGATAGCTTAGTTCTTATGACATGTAATATATTAAACACATTAGTAGCCTTATCTGTGCAATTTAAATCGATGCAGATGGATTCGGATATTTTTTTAACAGTTTTGAAGTCACTTTATGAAAAACCTCTCACACATGATATATTGAAAAGATAATTAATCAGTGTGAATTTTTTCATCAAAGAACAGAAGTCTTAGCTCCTTAAGGAAAAGTAATTTATCGATGGAGAAACAGTAATCTACCTGTCGCACATACACTGACAACCACAGAAAGACAGCAAATACTTATTTTTTTTATTGAAAACTGGAGGTCCCAGAAATCTCTCAGGCAGGATTACTATGTATAACGAAGTAAATTTCTCCGTCATTTCTGTCCACGCCAGGATTCGAACCCGGGTCCCCTCATTCCGGAATAAGTCACTCTACCAATTGAGCTACGCGGACGTTTGTTCTGACTACTATCTGCCTTTATGTCGTGTGCGTCCTGCTGGCAGGTACGTCACATCTTCCCCCCTCCCCTCGAAAGAGGGCCGGGGTCATGGCCCACGGGTCAGCCGTGACCATGAATCGTTGCAGGCAGCCATCCACTGTAGAACGTGCACTTGAGAACTCCCAGTCAATCTGGTGTGTGGAATGCAACGTCACACACATTTATTTTTCGAAGCGCTGGAGAAGGGATTCTCTGATTTTTCCTATCTTGCGGTGTGGAAATAACATCACACCATTACGAGATTTTGAACGGTCGGGTCATCCGGAAAGTTCGGGCGCCATTATAACGAAGTAAATTTCTCCGTCATTTTTATCCGCGCCAGGATTCGAACCCGGGTCCCCTCATTCCGGAATAAGTCGCTCTACCAATTGAGCTACGCGGACGTTTGTTCTGACTACTATCTGCCTTTATGTCGTGTGCGTCCTGCTGGCAGGTACGTCACATATGACAGACACTACCGTTTTATTCTGAGATACTGCTCGGGTTCAGTTACTTTCTTAATCAGCTACCATCCAAACATCCCAATCCGAAACTTGCTGTGGTTGTCGTTATTTAGATTAGAGAACGACGCAATAGTATGAAGTTTTTTCAATTAGTGTTTAGTATAATACATAATTTCCATAACTAACTGAAACAAGTTTGAGCATTTTTACTACTTGCACAAATTAGACTTTAAAATGTTAAGGTTACAGTAAAATATCCTAAAATATTTTTCATACTATATATATATGAAATAACCAAGAAACCGAATCGTACTGTTTCGGCAGTACGTATACCAAAATTGGAACGATACAGAAAAGATTAGATGTCCCCTGCGCAAAGATGACACGCAAAATCGTGAAGCGTTTCACCTTTTTTGCGATACTGTATAACGAGATGGTGTTTTGCCTGCTGAATTTGGTTAACAACGTCAAGAGTGTTTCAAGATATGGTAACAGAATTGTGTGGTTTGTTCCTAAACACCGCGGGAATGATATTTCTGGTAGTTAACGCCGATTTTTTTCAGAAGATACAACACAGAAGAAATTATCAAAATTATTTTAATTGATAATGGTATCATAAAAAACTACGCCGACTTCTGAATCTGGACCATTACAAGTAGTTCCCAATTTCGCACGTGACCCTCCGCTGTTTCGATATAATTCAGAGTACACCCGCCATTGCTGGGCAAAGATATTAACATCGCATGCACACTACAATTTCTGAAATTTGCAACCCCAAGAAAGAACCGCGCTGTTCAAATATAGTTTATATCACGTATTCCTTATATTAGAGAAGATAACTCATAACATTTGTAGAGCTATACTTGATTTTTCCACTTCAGGTCTCAGTACTGTGTAAAGCAAGCTCGGGGGAAAATAACATCCTCTACACAACTTTGCATTAAATGGAAGATGTTTTTGATATCATCCTGGGTAACAGCAGCCGAATGCTTGTATGCGACATCATAGTCCATTTGTGGTGCCCGAGGAAGCTATTGACGGGTCAGTCGCTTAGCTACCACGACCCACATTTATCCTATCGGGGGAATATCCGGCGAACGTGAAGGTTTGAAATGAAACGGTATCTGCTATGCATGAAAGAGGTCGGACATTCCGTGCGGCATGTGGCACAGCATTGCCCTGTTGGATATAGCGTCAGGACAACTCTGTGGGAAGGACCTCAAGTTCATCCCTGTTGAGAGTTCCCTCAAATCATATTATCATATCAGGCGACATTAGGTATTGAACGAAATGGCCCCCCAAACATGATGCTTGTTGTTGGACCTGTATGATTCTCAAACACACGATCCGAAGTACCGTTCACTGCGATGACTTCGATCATGTATGCGACCATCATGATTCATCAAGCCAAACAGAGACTCGTCAGAAAGCACAACCTGTTGAAAATCAGCGTGTCACTGTCTGTTTTCGAGTCCCATTGCAATATGTAGTTGGGGTAACAGGAATACGCAAAAATGGGATGCTAGCAGTCGTGTGACTTTTCTGTCCATTTTCCGGTGTTTATATTTGACCGAGTCCAGAATTTGTACTGACGGTACGTTAGCATCGCTACACTGGTTTTTCGTTCTGTACGATTGGCAATTCAGCTATAGGAAAATCCAGCTTCTCATATCCCAACAATCCTTCCTCGCTCAAAGTCAGCCGTGTGTTGATGATGCGATCTTTTGCGAAATGGCATAATGATACACTTGAAACCACTTTTAGACTCTTCACTGAATGCAATATCTTGCTTGAGATAGCTCGTGTATCCTAGTCCTCACAGTCCAGAGGGAGCTATCCGAAAGCGCATGCGCATTTTTTCAATAATAAAAATTCACAGATTTGGGAGGGAGAAATTTTACCTGAGTAGTGTTCAAAACAATTTTCTTCTGGTTCAGTGCACGTTTTACTGCGTTTGTACAAATTCCTTCAGCTTTTTCTGATTGGTAGGGAATGGTTTCAATTCATAAGTCACATTATGTTGGATCGCTGGATAACTTAAAAACGTTTCCCTTTTAGCGGATATGTAATTTTCTAAAATTGAATAAAGTCTGCTGCAGCGCAATTTGTCTAATACCGTTAGTTTTGTAAAGTAGATTACTGTCGTTTTACGAGATGAAACAAAAGGACACTTGTGGCTGACATGGTGATTTATCTTGAAAGAGAAACTTACCTTTCTTCTTGTCAAATTGCGAATCAACGCTCCGAATTCCGTAAAGTAACCGTCCCATTACATCCGAATAATATTGACTGTTAACTCTTTTTTTCAAGCACAAATACCGGAAAATCATACCATATTATGAAAACTTAACAGCTTTTTTTAAAATCTATTTTTATTGAAACTAAGTCTGTGTTAGAAATTTTGGGGATTGATTTTTTACAAAATTTCCGTCCGTGGATCGAAAAAAGAAAAAAAAACACTTTTCGGCATGCTTGCAATTTTGTTCAGCGCAGTTAAGTTTTCATCCCTGAGATTAATACGAGACAATTTTTGGCTAAATGTGTAGTTTAGCGTCCTAAATTATTTGGCTAAAAATTTCGATAAAAATAGATATACATTTTTTAAAGTATGTAATTTAGCAGCATATGGAGAAAAACTTTATTTCTTCATTAAAATGCATTTTAAAGATTTTTTCTGTAATACTTACTTCCAAGTACTATTATGTCAATAAACGCTGCTGCGACGATGTAAAGCTTTGCTCCCTTGAAATAAAGATCATTCTATTCTCTCGGTGGCAAATTCACGGGCGTAAGACTACAAGAGGAAAAATTTACCTTCTTTGACAGGAAAGCGTTCGATTTTGTAATGCAACACTACAGAAAATAGCTCATTATTTCTGTCCCAGTTTCATACATCACAATGCGAGCATTTCTTGGTGTTTTCAAGTATAATTCTTTGATGTGGAATGTATGAACTCACTTTCCCTTCGAGGATTTTTTTCCGTTATTTTTTATTATTTATTATCCAATTTGAATGCAACTGGGTTTTAACATTTTTCTGGAGACATAAAAAATAACTGTAGTTCTCTTTCTAAACCTAACTGCTGAAACATGGAAAGTTTCCCTTTGATTTGTTGTCTGTGACAGTGACGATGCATAGTGAAGCAGGTGAGCTAACGGTCTGAAGCGTAGGTTTCTGATTCTCTCAAACTGAAGTTGCGATCTCTGGCTTCTGACCGTTCGCTCAAATGAGCCAAGGTTCGACTAACGGATGACCCATGGGTGATATTTTTATGTCACAGAACTGTCTTTTTTGTCCTGGAACCAATCCCCCTAAACGAGGATCGGGGGATGGTTTATAGCCCTTGGAATTGCTATCGATGGTCGTTAAACCCCTAATTAAAATGAAACAGTTGCTTCAAACTGCCTGTAACCTCTACAGTTACTTGCGGGACGACTCAGTATCGCAGTGGTCTATGCTCTCGCTTTAGACTATTCGTCTCAGATGGGTCTGGGTTGGAATCCCGGTAATGCACCGATGCTGCGTTTGTCTTACGGCAGTAGTTTTCTTTCTTCCTTGGAACAAGGTCTCCTAAATCAGGAACCGGCGCCTGAAAAAGGATAGTTGCTCATGACGGGCGTCAAACATTAAGCACTAAAATAAAAAATGAAAAATAAAGAGCGTATGTGTTTCTAGAAAATTGTTAAAACAGGACTGCGTTACTCTTTCCCATTTTTTTATGTTCTCAAGGGTAATGCTGCGTATCCACGACTTAGAAGTTACCGAATGTACTTGTCGGGGAAGTGAGTTTGGAATATGAACTCATTCATTAAGGAGCCAATTAGTCCTCTGTGGGTGCCTAACTGGCGTCTCAGCTTTCTTTTCAGCTTCACATTTTGTGTATGAATTCTGGAATCATAAGAATCAATGAATTTTTCACTGTGGATTACAATAACATGGTCATAAATACCATTTTGTAAAACGTCTGTTTCAACACATGCTGCCCAACAGTCAGAAAGGATATTACTTCTTGGTAATATCTGTTCTACAATCAACTGTTTCAATGTTCTTGCTTTCCGATTGGGCACACCCAGCAAGAAACATTTCCCCGTTTCTCTCTCAATGCCACCGAAAACCCAGTTTCCTTTCCTGCAGCAACCTCGATATTTCCTATGAAAGAAATACGTCTCACCGATTTCCGCAACTATAGGATCTTCACGCTCACGAAATCCAGCTATCGGTGCTTCCTTTCGGCGAAGGTATGCATCGCATTCTTTCTGACAGATATTGTACCAGTCGATGACCGATTTATTCCTAACAGCAACTTCGTGGTGAAAGAGCTCTTATCAATAAGCTTGGAACCATTAGTACGCTATAAGTTCGAACTTCTTAAGAGACAAATGGCTACGTCCGGGAAACGATAAATACCTGGTAAATTGGCATCTACTGCAGTTTCATCGTTCCTTATTAATTATACGGGAATATATGACACCAGTCTACATATGCCACCGCACTGTTACGAATCCAGAATACTTCAGTACTTTTGCGTTAGTTGTTCTACGAACTTGCAGTCCTGGAATTTTGATGTTTCTTTAAATAGTTTCGAGCTTCGGTTTGAGGAATACAGCCGGAGAACGTTTGTTAATAATATTATGAATTCTAAATTCCTGACTTCCACAGTGAGAGATAGTGTAAGGGTTTTTGAAACATGTTCTGAGACGTATTTTGTAAAGTTCTTGGTAGCTTGACCTGGGGGGTATGAAGTATGTTACTGGCGTGGTTTGTAGTATGCCCTAAACTCAAGCCTTCCAATTTTCCGCCTCGTGACGAGCATGCTAAAAAATGATAAGGATACATTGCTTTCCTGCTTGCAGGTAAAATATAAAAGGGTTAACACGTGTTCAACATTAACGGCGAGATTTCAGTTTTTAATGCTTTTTGTACAGTGAATCTTGCTCCAATGTGTAGCCTAAAAACCCTTCCGGAAAAGAATGGAAGCTCAACAATGTTGAATTTATTTTACGTCTAGTAAGCGGATAATTTAAGACCACTGTTAGTATGTATATGATTAGCATTGGTGAAATTTTTTGCCGTTTTGATCATTTTTTATATGTTATTTTTAACTGCGTTCACTCTCTTGGACAAACATTTTACCCATTTCTAAAGAAATTGCCCCACTTCTAACAGAAGATTTTTTTCATAATAATATGCTTGTATTAGAGTATCCTTCTCCTAAGATTTACGGTCAAGTCTTGTATTTTTCTTTTTTAAACAAAACTAGAGATTATCCTTCTCCTAAGATTTACGTACCAGTCTTCTTTTCTCTTAGGTTTAACGAAACATATACTGTATTTTATTGAAACCTTTTCACCAGAGTTTTAATGCACTGCATGAGTTGCACTTTTGGGCAGGATTCTGGCAAAAATGGGTTGACAGACAACATTTTTAATCCAGTGGTTTTCACTTTCAGATCTCATAGGCTACTGTGAGGACATCTGATCTATTAGAATGTGTGTAGTATCTAACCGTTTTCATCATAATTTTCACTTTCATATTTGCACAAGTGGTGTTAAATAAAATAATTCACCCGTCTCCTGCATTTTAAATCCCCTCTCCGCAATGAATTGTGAAATTTGCTTATGTTCCTATATGATGCCATGGAAGTTAATATGATTCTCTGAAAATCTTCTACACTTTCAAAGTTCCGTTGATTAAAAAGCAGCCCATAGGATCTGAAAGTGAAAACTGTTGGAATAATAATTTTGAATCGCAACCCATTTTGCCAGAATCATGCCCACAGGTGTAGCTTATGCAGTTCTTTAAAACTCTGGTGAAAAGATTTCAAAAAAAATACAGGCTAAGTTTTGTTAAACCTAGCGAAGTGTGAATTATGTCATATATCCAAAATAATAATTTTTTCATGCAATTCACTTGTATGTTTTGAAAGATTTTGTATATGGTGGAGACGTCATCAAGAAAAAGGTACTTACATACAATAAGAAATATAATTGTTTCAGCTTGTTAGCCGAAGAGGTGATTTAAAATAATTGTTCGTGTAAGGGAAATTAATTATAATATTGTAGTACCTGTTAGTATTCATTTACTTTCTGCAGAAAAGATTGTATTTTCTAACTTTTTAAAATCTCTAAGTAGCTGACTGTGTTGAAAATGATGCCTGCTGTAAGAACTTTACAGTTCCTTTAAAAAGATACTTTCCACAGCATAAAAAATCTTTAAAGTAATTTAAGCAAGCAGTTTTTATAAAAAAATGTCAAAAATTACTGGAAAGTACATTGTAAGATTATTTCGTTTTCTTTCCGTTTCTTCTACGTATTAACATCCCTTTAAATCCTTCGTTGGACAGATCGAAAGTTTCCATATCGTGAGCAATTAAGCCAAAAGAGGGATCACGTTACCCTATGGAGTTTTATTAAAGCAGAGGTAAGACAAGCACATTTCTTTGCTTGTTTTCACCTTAAATTCAGATATCTAAAACGCACACGGCTACAAAGTTTCAATCTATTTAATGGAAATAACGTTATGAACCTTTTTTAGAAGCTTGAGAATAAAACAACAAGTGGGAACAATATTTCCCGAAACAGTACGTGAAAACAGCGAATACTAAATAGCCCGAGAAGATATATATATGGTGGAACTCAATACGTTGAATACCATAACTATTCAGTCGGTTTTCTAGGATAAATCTAATGAACTGTTTTTTCATATTGTCTAAGAAAAGTATCCCTGTTAAGTAAAACATCTGTACCCCAAAACACATTTCTGTAGGATTGATTAATTGTACTTTTAAATTACTTTTCGAAAAAAATACTTAAAAAAAAGAAAGTTATTAATTTTACTGCACAAAATAGGAAAATATCAAAAAAGTTATTGATTGTAAACATTTTGACTCAAACATTTTACTTTTCACGAAAATAGAATTTATGAGTCAATACTTATTTACACGAATAATAAATCTTCCCACAACAGGTTAATATACTCAAACCCATTAGCACGTTCATCAGTCTTTGCTTATAGTAATTGAAAGCAAGATAAAATGAAAGCTGTGGATTTGTTTCAAACAGTAATCATTCTCATAGTGGAATCATTTACATTTGTGCGGCCCTGTGCTTAAAATTCAATATTTTGTTTCACGAATGTTCAAGCAGATATATAATATTTTCTGTAGAAATTAAGCAATATGTAGATCATTATTTCCTGAAAAAAATAACAGGAAAAAATTAATGGTTAATAAAGTTAGTAACTATTTCGATGCCATGAACTGTACCCAAATCTAAAGATCCTGTTTTGTGACGCATGTATATAACATGCTTTTAAGTCAGAAATATGGAAGCAGATTCGCTCTAGAGTTTCATCAAAGCGCATGTTATTTGAAGAAAATAAATTTTTACTTTCCAGACTGACTGGGTGATCTTCATACCTCCACCAAAAATATCGCAGCTTTAAAAAGGAGAATTGTTGATAATAAACAATTTTTCGGATGCTGTGTGTTTCTGGAACGTGGAAAGAGCGATGTATTTATTTATTACCTGTCGCCACGTATTTGGAGTATTTTCACCTTGAATTGTTGATATATTTTTTCGATGTAAGGTGGAAATCTCATGCTTCATGCTAGAAGCATCTCCTTTCAATAAGAGCAACCAAAAGTTTCGCATAGGAAACACTGGACACTTTGCATGCCATATATCCGTTCTGCATATATATATATATATATATATATTTTGCTTTAAAAATATTTCGATTAGTTATACAAATTTTCCTTAAAATTATTCAATCGAAACTGGCCCAGGTTATTTCATTTACAGCAACGACGTCTTGAGGAAAAGAGAAACCCGTTGAGGGTTTAGCCTATTATATAGCTTACTGACGCCGTGTCCTCAGAAAACCGTCGCTAATAGTGCGGGACAGGCATGCTTACGATCAGTAACATCTACTTTATTTTAAGTACCAACTGCGAACTGATTTCACTTTAAAGCGAAAACTGGTTTCTTAAACACACCGGACCAAAAATTACTCACCCCACTCATAACTTACCTTATAACGGCTGAAGGCGCCTCTTGCCTTGACAACAGTATGAATTCGGCATGGTAGAGACTCCATGAGGTTGTGGATGTATTGAAAATCGATTTTCTGCAATTCGTGCGGCAATTGGTCACGAAGTTCCGCCAGAGTGCGTGGGTGTCTATTCAAGCGTTTCACCTTGTGTTCCAAATGATTCCCCAGATTTTCAATAGGATTTAAAACTAAGGATTTGGCGGGCAGGTGGACGTGAAATAGTGTTGCTGATTGTTCGTCGAGCCATTCAGACACACTTTTAGCGCTGTGCGCACGGCAATTTTCTTCTAGGAGTGACAATGTCATGCTGCTCCTGGAGATGTAGAGCAAAGTGCAACACTTCGTCATTCAGAATGCGGAGGTACGCATGCTGGTTCAAATTAATCGTCACTGTAACGAGAGGGCCCATTTCGTGGTACAAAAAACATACCCAAAACAACACAGGACCCACTCCATCTTGAAAAACACCATTGTCACAATCAAGATGAAAGGTTTCATGGGGCTTGTGATGCACTCATCGCAGCCTATCATCGGAATACAAAATAAAACGAGACTCATCAGACCCAATTACTCGTTTCAAATCCTTCACAGTAAAGTTTTGATGAATTTCAGAGCATCGATAGCGTTCGACTTAGTGACTTGCTATTAAAATAGGCCTCTTCCGTGGTACTATGTTACAGGTGTCCATCGCATGCAGTTCTCGTCGCATTGTCCTTTCGAAAATTGGTTAGAGTCGACTTCCATTAACTGCCTGCAGCAATTGTTGTTTGTTTGGAAACCGATTTACAGTTACTAGGAGTGAAACGTGGCGGCGGTTCCTGTTTGTGAGAATCGTTTTCCGGTCACAGTTACGTCGCTGATTTTCAGTTGACTGCGAACTACACTACTGTTTGTAGACCCGCTGGGCAGTATGTTTCGACACACCAACACATTGGGCGAGTTCATTAAATTTTTGTCTGTGGGGACGGCCAAACACAATGGCTACTTTTTGCCACTCAGTCACGTCTGTCTTACGTCCCATATTGCACACTAAATTCAACACACACATTGCTCTTCACCATTGCACGGAACAGAAATCATCCAGTAGACCACGTCAGTGGTCTTTATCTCCCATCAAAGCTATCACGTCGCCCTCAGTGCGACCGGTAAGTTTAAACTGTCATTTCTCTAACGGGTGACTAAGTTTTTGCCCAGTGTGATTATGTTACTGCGCAGTAAGGGAAGAAACAGGGATACACGAAAAAAACTGACTTTTAAATTTTAAATAGAATCTAGTTTGAAGCAGTTAAACAACAATTCGGGTAATATAAAGGACACTGCGGGAAAATAAAACCCATTAACATGTCATTAAAATTTATCACACATTTTAACTAATTTTTTAATATTTTCAGGTGGTAAAGTTACGAATGATGTACTTCTATTTTTTTAATTTATAGCTACATCATCAGTCATTTAAAAATGAAATTCAGTAAACGACACTCTTATAGCATATCAAATTGGAAGCATTCTTAGAAAAAATGACGCGAAACAAATTTTGGTTCTGCTGCTGTATATAACTGCTTGGTTTGATTTGTGATTCTCAATATAAGAAAAAATACGCATTATCATCTTACGATTTCTGACTTTAGAAATTCTGCTACATTTATAAAGAAAGATTTATAACATCTTTCAAGAATTTTTTTCCAACCAATGTATGGAAATTATTTTATTTGACACATATTATTTGCGTTGCTATGTTTATGTATATTTCCCATAGTACTGTTTTAAACGAAAATTATTCCTAATTGACACAAAATTATACCGTTGTGCACACGTTCAAGCAGATTGAAAGTCCTGAAAATCCATATTGTGTGGCCCCTTTCCAAAAGACTTTCAATTAATATCATTTCAAAATAAAAGCTCCGAAATAAGTAACCTGTATCATTTTCATTTTCTTCTTTTTGAATGTAACTATACAAATATAAATTATTCCTTGCTTAATGTCCTATAGCTCCACATTATTTGGTTTGACACCAAGTGCGCTGGACAGAACATATCAGCTGAAAAAAATCATGAAAGTTGCTCAGAATTCGTTGTATAATATAGAAACATAAAGCGAAAAAAAAAATTGAATTGTCACTGTTACTGAAACATGGAACAATTTTCTAGAGACTTAGCAGAATTTAAAAAATATGGCAGAACGAGCAATGTAGTTGTTGCAGATGTTTGCTAGCAGGTGTTCCCTAACTGTGCTGTTAAAATTCAGACACTTTCGGAATGTGAAACTACAGACCAATGCTTTTATTATTGGTCAGTGAATATATATTAAAGGAATTTTGCACTGAGTGAAACAAGACGCTTTTTAAAGGGCATTCCACCTGAATGGTCATAACGGAGTACCTGCTATTATACAGATTCTAGGAAGAGATTCTACAAAAGTCATTTGGTACAGCAAGAAATGCGGTATTAGCTAAATCGTTAAACGTATTCATAATAATATAGAATAATGATTTGTAGATTATATTCAATTATTCCAGTTGTACGTTTACATATTTTAATGATACGGTTTACACTCAGTACACAAAACGTTAAAGACAATGGTGATGGGCAGTTGACCTGATCATCCTCCGCGCAGAGTGGACCATATCCAAACAAAACAAAAACTGTAGATACGCGGACAGCACGCTGGACAACAGTGTATCGCGATCGACGATCACGGGTAAACGTAATTATCTGAGCGACATTGATCGTGGCCGCACTGACGGCGCGTCACAGATGGGTTATGCTTTTTCCTTTTTCCTTTTTTTTTTGATTGAAGGTTTAACAATCACCTTGAGCGATTCGATGGGCTATGAGCAGTCGCCCCTCCCTGATTTAGGGTCACTGACTCCAGTCCAGAGAAGGGAGGGATCCAGTGCCCTATATCAAACACAAGAACCATGTCTCAACAGATTTCGATCCGGGACACATCTCGAACAAATGGTCGTAAGCCAGCGCTTAGACCACTGCACCAATGGGACGGCGGGCCATGCTGTTGCTCAAATGGTAAGAATCATAGGGTTCCTGAAGGCAACCGTATCAAGGGTATACAGAGAGTATACTAATGACAGATAAACCAGCGCAGACAGAACAAGAAGTGACCGATCATACGCCATTGAAGATTGATGTCGACTTTGATTAATTATCTAGGCTTGTACAGAGCGACTGTTTGGCAACCGGGGCGCAAATTACATACCATTTAAACTACGATATTTCGAGTATGCTCCATACTCATCCTCAAATTAGAATAACATTTTCATATAAGGATGAGTATGGTGCATATACCGAAGATCTTATTTTAACTTGTATATATTGGTTTTAACACACCATGTATTTTAGTATTAAATCTTTAATAAGATATGAGTGCTTCAATACTGGATTATGTGTTTTAAATCGTGTCGAAGACGGTGTTTCTACATGTGCAGTTTTTCACTTACACGAATTTTACTGTTGACTGCGCGTCACGGAACATTGTGATTCCCTTCGTTCCAGGAAAATGGAAATTGAACCCCTGCAGAGTGGCCTGGCGTTACGTCGCGTGGGCAGATAATCCCGTTTCAACTGTACCGAGCTGAACGTGAGGGTGGCCGCCCCAGTGGCGCAGTGGTCTAAGGCGCTGGCATCAGATCATTCGTCCGTAAGGGGTCCGGGTTCGAATTCCGGTGAGGCATGGATGTTGTGTTTGTCTTACGGCACTGGCTCTCTCCTTTCCCTGGAACCAGTGACCCTAAATTAGGGACGGGCGACTGCTTATAGCCCATTAAGTTGCTCACGGTGGTCGTTAAACCTCCAAACAAAAAAAAAACAGAACGTGAGGGTGAGGATGTGTCGTCGACAGCATGCGGCCATAGCCCAACGTGCCAGGTAACGTAATCGTGGTATGTGATACTCTAAGGAACCTTCTGAGAGGAAACATTAGGTCCCTTAGTGTGTCTGGACAGGCTCTTAGCCGTAGCGTGCTCCGAGCATATGCTGACCGAACACATGCACGATTGCATTGCCTTCGCGCATCCTGAGGCTGATATTCTATATTCTGTTTCAGGAGAGAAATGTGCAACTCCACCTCACGTAACCATTATGAAACGGCACGAGGAACACTCACCTGATTTTGGAAGCATCCAGTGGCCCATATGAGCCCCGAAAATAAACCCTGTGGAAGATCTCTTGAACGCCATGCAGCGCAATATGAGACCGATGGATTTTGCAGCAAAGTCTCAGGTGCTTGCAAGTGTCAACGCTTTACTGACGACAATTTTTAATTAAGATATAGATCCTAAACCGAAGTCTCGGGCGCTTATAACTGTCAGCGCTTTACTAAAACTTCTTAAGAATTGTTTCCACAATTCTAGGATCACCGTCGTTGAAATATTTGTGGCTATTTTTAAACATACATTCAACAACTAATGCCCGTTTAATTCAAACTGTCGCACTTTGTTTTAATTAAGCACGTGGTAATACAAAGTAATTGGAATTTTAAGTAAAATCAAGGAAATAATTTTAGATATCTAAAAAAACTTCCCAATAATGCAGCAGCAACAGTTCTCTTCCATAGCGTGTTTGAGAAATTTTAATAACAAAAATATATTTTCAAAATCTCAGGAATTTTTAGGATTTTCTTTGAAACGACGTAAACACATTATTGTAAGACATTTTGGTTGCATTTTCTGATATGGAAGTAAATTTTATAACATATTTCATTTAAAAGTTCCAATTGAATCTAGGTGGCGCAGTGGTGTAAGCGATGTCTTCTGATCAGTCATCCGGAAAAAGTCAGGGATCAAATCCCGTGAGGCATGGATGTTGTGTTTGTCTTACGGCACTCTCCCTTCCCTGGAACCAGTGGTCCCAAATTAATGATGGACAACCGCATATACGTAGCTCACGGTGGTCATAACGTCAGGTTGAATCCCAGAGAATAAAAATCGTAGCACATCACACGATGATTCAAATTTCAAAATGATTACGTAATTAATCCAAACAGAGAGAAGAACTAAATCATCAAATGACACAGAGAAATTATGGTTTCGGAAGGAATTTAGCAAATATAATATATGATGCAGGGAAGAATCATAACGAGATGCTTTTTCATTTTCAACTGACTCAGGCTGTAAGAGAAAGAAATTCCCGGCTGAGAAGCCTATTGGCCTTAATCACTTGTGAGCGAGTTTATAAATTGTTAGTACTTCACCTACTGCTTAAGTCTTGTTGCCAAATTGGAAGAAAAATTCGCTTTACCGAATGAAGAAATATTGCAAAAAAATTCCAAACGACACTTCAGTTTGTACGAGCTTTTACAACTGTATATCTAATCTTGCAAAAATCTCTTCTACATTGTGGTTCGACAACCGGACTTGTTTTCTTTTCTTGTTTCACGAATGAATTGTAAACAAACGAAAGGAATGAGTTGGTCCCTATGTCATTGAAATAGCAGCAATACTGCAAAAACAATGTCACTTGAAAAATTACTTGTAACATAAATTGTTAAACACTTCTTTGACTTAAAAAGATTATATATCATTTGTTTTATAAATAACAAAGTGACATTGCAAAGAAATCTCTTCAACGGATATGTATTTCCCAATGAACGAGGAAATCAAGGAACGCAACTTCATTAAAAACACTTCCAGGAAAACGTATGCACCTTGATATTCTTCATTACGCTAGACTTATTTTTCGTATACTTCAACGTCCTTGCGAAATTTGCCGAAAATAGGAAGATATGTCGATTATTTATCAGGACATTTGTTCTTTTATTCACGTAAGGTTATTGTATAAGTATTTTTAGTATTCTTTAAAACAAAGTTGAATAAGCGGACAAGGTTTTGAGTTTCAAAGACAAGGATTCAACAAGAAAAAGGAAAGAACCCTTCAACAAAAGTTCATCCAGAATCAAATGTGAATTCCATTCGTTTGAATTTTCCAATCATTCGATATATTCTGCGAAATTTATCACACAAACGACCGGTTTTCATTTTGCATCTCATGCGCATCCTATTTCTTTCGTACCGTTATTATAAGTGAAGCGCATAACGATGACCAAAATTTAAACTCCTAATACACTGCTGGACAATTGCTAAGGACGGATCATAAACGGCTATATAGCGCATAAAAAAGTAAGTGTGGTTGGATGCCAAGTGAAATAAAATAATGTCAGAATGTCAGGACATTACAAGAAAGACAATTTATTGTGCTCTGAAATCCAGAAGGCTTTGAAACGTGTTCAAGGGAGAAATAGGCCATTTTGTGCAGAATACGTAAACGTGAAAAATGCAATTACCGTCCACAGGCGTTCCGGCGTAAGAAGTCAATATGGAATATGGCCACCATGGAGGGCGATGCAAGATTCCACACGTCATGTCATGCTTTGCACAACATTATCAAGCAGCTGTTGGGGTAATTTATCCCATTCCTCTGTCAGTGCACGGATGAGGGTGTCCTTGTTTATTGGAGGGCATTGGCGACCAGCAAGACTCCTCCCCAAAGCATCCCACACATTTTCAATGGGATTCAGATCTGGAGAACGCGCTGGCCATACGAGGCGTTGAATATCCTCGCTCTCAAGACACTCCTGGACAGCGACTGTTCCATGACATGTTGCGTTGTCGTCCATGAAAATGAATCTATCACCGACAGCACCACGGAACATGCGAACATGAGGTAGCAGAACATCATTAATGTATCGTTGGCCAGTCATAGTCCCAGTTGGAAGCACGTAGAGGGACGTACGGCCATTGATCATGAAACCAGCCCATACCATGACACTACATGTCGGATATCGCTCCCTTTCCTGTATGTTTGCTGGACAATATGCAGTACCACTATCACGCCAGATCAGTTGTCGTCAACAATCAGACGATAGACTGTATCTACTCTCATCTGAGAAGAGGACAGCAGACCAGTCGTATCGTTATCAGTCCAATTGCGATGTTGATGGCACCATTGCAAACTGGCGGTACGGTGACGTCTGGACAATGGGATGCACACAACAGGACGGCGGGCATATAGTCCTCCTTCATGCAAACGTCTGGCGACAGTTTTTCGGGAGATCTGCTTGCCAGTAGTAGCCATAAACTGATTTGGTACCTCACTAGCTGTGCTGCGCCGGTGTCTTTTTGTTGATAGCACTATGTACCGATCTTCTGCAGGTGTCGTACTGCGAACACGACCTCCCCCGTGACGTTTGCTACACTCTCCATTTGTTTGAAATGATTTCCAAAGCCTTGAAACAACACTGTGGCTGACGTTGAACTCCCTGGCAACATCTGTTATTTTTCGCCCTTCTTCAATCTTGCCAATAATACGGCCACGCGTAAAATCATCTAGGTGATGTCGGGAAGACATACTGAAAATTGCAAGTTCGTCAATTGATTCTTTCCCTTTCAACTTTGCGTTTGAACAACAACGGTCAATACGCGTCAAATCCTTTATATCTCTTATCAGCGCTATGACGTCACGAACAAGTTCGGCAATCCAAAATTTGCATACGCACAACACGTCTTACTGTATCCCGCACTTATGCTAATTTCCACATTTTCCTGCCTTTCATTTTATGGTTGCTATCGTTGCTATTGTCATCCGTCCTTAGCAATTGTCCGGCAGTGTACTATATTGTATTATTTTCTTCCTATATTCCTAAAATCAACTGAAACTACATTACTGTAATGCAGGAATAAATGTTTCCTCCGTAACGTATCGTCGAACGAAAGTTTTCCAATGCACTAGATCATAACATATTCGAAGGTGTTGGAACTTTGTACCGTATTGTTTGCGATTAGAGTTTACTTTTTTATTGGTTTCAGGAAAATAAAACATATATATCTGAACACAGTAACTTTCATTATCTTAGTCTCTTTCATTATCTTAAGCTGGGCATGCCATCATACGCGTTATTAAAACCAAGTGAATGCCTTGTATTGGGGAGATGAAAGAAAGCCGACATGCTGGCGCAGTGGTATTCTGCTCAGTCTTCCGAGATGGGTCCGAATTCGAATCCAGATGAGGCATGGATGTTGTGTTTGTCTTACGGCACTGGGTTTTTCCCTTTCAGTGACCCTAAATTAGGTACGGCCGACTGCTTACAGCCCACTGGGTTTTTCAGTGACCCTAAATTAGGTACGGCCGACTGCTCATAGCCCTTTGAGTTGCTCATGGTGATTGTTAGAACTTCAATGAAAAAAAAAGGATATAAATGAGGCACTTTGAAGGTTTTAAGGGAGTCCCGCGATATGATAAATATTTGTTTGCGTCTTCCCTTTTAGTCTGAGCTCATTTGGCGAAAGTATTGTGTTCTTTTTCAAGCTATTTGTAATTTAATATATAAAAGTAGAATTTATCTTCATAATTTTAAGATCTATAAGATAAAAGAAATGTTGCGAAAACTACAAATTCGACACCAATTGGTTAATGCAGTAATGCAGGTAAACCCATGGTAACCGTTTTAACAAAGATACCGATAGTTTTGTAATATAAACCTGAAGCATTGCATGCAAAAAAATGTTGCATCACATGTAAGTGTTAATTCTTTTCCTTCGGTGCTTGTCATTTAGTGTGACGTTGAAGCAAGCTCTTAGGAAATCGGAGCAAAATGAATGCTGACTTTCCGGGATTTCACCTCATACTTCCTGTGGGAGGATAAACATTTGAACGCCATTCTCAATTCACATTTCATTTCTTATCGTACACGTATTCAACCACGACACACTAGGGGTTACTTCGGGTATTAATACACTGGTGTGCAAAAATGAAGGACGAAGAGGAGAAATTAGCATAGCAGCGGAACGAGCAGGCAGAACGGACCGAAATACCACTCAGGAGAAAGACTAGTGTCCGCTACGGCAGGGCATCCACATATATTCAGCATGACGTAGGGGGGGGTCGGAAGAGAATAGAGGACACGGGCGGTGTATCCTCAGCACTTCGGTGAAAGCTATTGCACGGTGTACATCGGTTTGAACGACGTCGAGTTGCTGCCACAGTGTGATATGACCAACAGGAAATCCGGTAGACGACATCTGGATGACTTTACCCGAGGTCGCGTCATTGGGAAATTGGAGGAAGGTCGAAGTGTGACTAGTGTGGCCGAGGAGTTCGTGATCGCACACAGCATCGTTTCATGAGCTTGGAGAGCATTTCAAGCGACAGGAACAGCTGTCCGAGAGTTTAGCTGAGGTCGTCCACGAGCAACCACGGCGGCGGACGACCGGTATATTGTCCTACAACCGAGAAGAGACAGACGGCAGAGAGCGGGATAAATCACAAGGCACATGCAACAGACAACTGGACGTCCGTTATCGCGTTTTACCGTGGACAAGAGGCTGCACAAACGTGGTCTATTTGCACGACGACCAGAACGGTGTGTGTCATTAACACCTGCTCATCGGAGACGGCGGTTTCTGTGGTGCCAGAAACACAAGAACTGGACACATTAGCAATGGCGTCGAGTTCTCTTTACCAATGAGAGCCGATTTAGTCTGACAAGCGATTCTGGACGTATATACATCAGGAGAGAGCCAGGAACACGCAATCACACCTCCAACATCATTGAAAGGGACCGGTTTGGAGGTAGCGGAGTTTTCGTTTGGGGCGGTATCATGCTTGGTAGCGTACTTGACCGCCACATCTCCCAAGGAGGTTCAGTCACTGGTGTCCGCTATTGTACCGAGGCTCTCCTGCCTCACGTGTGTCTGTTTAGAGGTGCTGTGGGTCCTCAGTTCCTCTTAATGGACGACAACGCTACACCTCATCGTACAGTGGCTGTCGCAGAGCTGTTGGAGAGTAAATATATTCAACGTATGGATTTGCCCGCGAGGTCCCCGGACCTAAATCCAATCGAACACGTGTGGGACCTTCTCGGGAGACGCTTGGCAACACGTCACCAGCCGCCAGCAACGATTGCGCAGCTGCGATTGGCGCTTCAAGGGAAATGGGCCGCGATGCCTCAACAGCTCCTTGACAATATCGTCCTCATCATGCACAGACGTTGTAAATCCTTTGACGCAGTCATGGGTGAACATATCCCCTCTTAAAACTGGATTTTTCTTGGCAGCCGCCTGTCACGTGGACTTTTCTGTCTTCTGTCCAGTTGTGCTCGAAGCTACCTTTTCAATAAAGTGCCCTTGTATCCTTTGGATTCCTTGTTTGGACGGTTTTGCACACTTGTCACATATTCCTACATCTTGTGGATCTTATGGTATGATTTAAGTCGATGTTGAGCACTTCTGCACGACGTTACATTCGAAAACCGTCTCAGCCTTAATTTTTGCACGCCAGTGTATGTATGGACCTAACAATTTAAGCAAAATGAAAGGCATTTGGTATACAGCGATTTAATGTGCATATGAACTGCTTGGGAAGCAATGTTTTAAATTAACTAATGAAGGTCAATTAAAAGCGTTCAGAAAACCTTATGATTTTCAGACTAGAAAGAACAAGCACTATCTATGGATTTAATATTTATTAAACAGTTTTCCAATATTATACAAAAATACTTCACTTACATTACTTGTTCCACACTTGAAATTTCAGCAAAACACATGACTTAATAAACGTGTATAAATTGTCAGTTATAAAACAGTATTTGAAAATCACGCCACTAAATATAGTCTACATGAAAACCTGCAATGTACTGATTAGATTATCATGTTCAATTTACAATTTATATATTCAACTGCACAAATCTAGATTCCCAGGTATTGTGGAAGAAGGTTATATATTAATTCTAAACAATGCTTTGATAACCAGTAGCTCATGTAACAAACATTTTATTTATTGACAGGAATAAAGGGAACTTTTCTAAACAAATTTATTTCAGGTCAAGCAATATACATTCCGAATGTAAAAAAAATCTTAATCTTAAATTTTTCTCTCTTTAGAGAGCTTCTGAAAGAGCTATCTAAGAAGAAGGTATATGAGTCTTCTCCACGGTAGAGAACTCAAAATATAATGTATAAATTGTTGTCACCTGCTATCAAAGTGCTATCAAAGCTTTTACTGGAAATATTTGACTTCATATAATTATTAAATATATTTTGGATGTCTTCAAGTTCATCAATACGTTGAGGAGCCGAAGTACAGCATGTATTCCCTTATATGATCGTAATATTTTGACTCCTATCTCCAAGAAATGCAACTATATTTCTAGAAGGGTGGCTTGCAAAATTCACGTAGGCATGTTCACGAAAGAAAGATTAACATGATGTTTTGGAAACATATATGAGATGTAATTCATTCTTCACATACAAAACTGATCACACCAAATCTTCGTTTTCAGAAGGAAATGTAGCAAGTGGAAAAGATTGCACATCAGACGCACTTAAAGTTTAAGATTTGAAACATTTTGTTTCGCATCATACTGAAATGAAATCCGAAGAAAAGTGAGAGAAAGCTTTAGAAGCGTTGAAAAAGAAATGTTCATTTACTCTCTCTAAATCTAAATTGAAAGGGACTACAATTTGGATTTCGATCTTGGGGACTAAAGTAAAATAAAGAAAATTAAAATAAATTATGCTGAGTCCCACCCACCGGAAACAATAGCTACCAAACCCCTTAAAATTGTAACTAAATAAATTTAATAAAAGCGGGCTAAAGAATTTGGTCTTCGTTCCGGAATTGAAATGAAAATTGTGAGCTCAGTAGTCGCAAAATAATAAAAGTGAAACATCCCCTCCTAAAAAAAATGTTTGACAAAATTACTAGGAACTTAAACTCCCAACAATTTCAGCATTACTCTCTCCCTCTCTCTCTCTCTATCTATCTATCTCTTTCTCTTTACCTCTCTATCTCTCTCACTCTCCCTCTCCAGCCCAATGTGTGACGCCACCGGAAAACCGAGGTAAAGCCTAGTCAAGTCTGAGTGATGCTTACTAGATTTTACTCTCAAGCCAAGCAGCAGGAACGAGACGGAGCTCACTCGCCTTTTTTCAAGAGTCACAATATTTAGACGCTGCTTTTTTATTTGCCTTGTATTTCGTATGTAATAAATTCCGTATGCATGTTATACCATTGTACGCATCACTTACTTAAAGTGTTACTTTACAAGTGCTACATTTCTCTGCTATACCCCAAGAATGATTATAGGCCCAGGACACGCATCAGCTGCGTAAACATGGGTAGTCAGAAGTAAGCCTATAAAGAATTACTAAGCCCCTGTTGGGTCGCATTCTTGAAAGTTTGATCTGCGACTGTTAATTGTTTTCTATCATCGCGATCTCCCTCGTACCTACAAAAAAGTCTCAAGTCGCAGGCATTGAAAAGCTGAACAAAAAGAACTACCATACGTGGAAACTACAAATGGAGGCAATTCAGATTAAAAACGATCATTCGGACTACGTGACAAGAATAAACATAAAACTTGCCGAAGGATCCACTGATGACGAATGAAACCTGAATAAGTAGATTGGAGCAGACCAAAAAGCCAGAGCCAACATCTATCTGTCCATATGTCCTAGTGAACTTTGTCACGTAAAACATTACACAACTTCAAACAGAATATGGTTCAAACTGAAAGCACTTCACGAATCAAGATGATCTGCAGAAAACGTCATTTTAGTGAAACAAAAACACTTAACAGAAAGAGACAAAGAATAAATGCAAATGTAAAATTTAAAATCATTTTAACAGTTTGATTAAAGTCAGTATTAGATAATTATATATTTCTCTGACAATAACGACATATGAAATACCGCTCGCACTGTCCTAAATCAAAAGTCTAAAAGTCAGCACATAAAACTTCACATATCAGATTTTGAAATTCTTCGGATAGAAAGGTTCGTCATAAATTTTCAGTCATAAATTACCAATGCTTCTTTGTAAGAAATTGCCTTCTCCAGATGGCCAAAGAGAGACTTAAACGCAAGGCCGAATGAAGGAAAACAATTGTAGGGAGAAATCTCTCACAATACATTTTTCATGAGGCTGAAGCTAAAAGTTAGGACACAGAAATACTGCACTTTGTATGGATCGAAATGTTAAACACCATGGGAAATAAAGAAAACCACTGAAAGGAACAGAAGTAAACTAAGGATGTAGCAGAAGTCTTCATACACACAGAACGTGAATGAAAAAATTCAGAGAAAAGAGTAAGGTTGGTCTGACATATGTGAAGAAAGGGGAAGAAAAATTGTTCGAAATACAATACAAATGAAGTGTTTGGGAGACCAAGACAAATCTTACAGAAATTAAATTATCGATGATGAAATTAAATAACATCATAAAGGCAAAGTTTACAAGAAAGAAAAAATGTAAAAGAACAGTTTGAGCGGGAAATCAAAGGACGGCTTTAATCTGAAATTTCTGAAAAGGAAATTCATACTTTTACTCATGTGAATGTAGTATCTTATCTTAAGTGGTGAGCAATTGTTTCTCTTGTGCAAAAAAGACAAAAACAACAATTCTTCCGATTTCTGATTTTCTATAGTATTCTACATTACACGGTCGTATCAGAATAATATGTCAACCCCCAGAGGGGCAGTATATCAGCCGAAACAGGTCACAGAGTGCACGTGACAAGGTCGACCATACGGAGATATAAGCGGACAGGCATGCGAAATGAGTCATAGTGCGTCACGACCCAAAGTTCACTATGGGCAGAGGCAGTAATTTGACGGATATTCAAAAGGAATCGTCATCGTCTACCGCTCCGAGGTTGGAAACATCTCACAAACAGCAGACTTTGTGGGGCCGTTCGTGGGGTGATATAGTAAGGGTGTACCAAGAGGGACCGCTGGCACAGAGTACCTTCCAGGGCCATAATTCTGTCGTCCCGAAGGCCATCGAACCCCAGAGGAGAACGTCGCTTCAGTCAACTGGTAAAAGGCAATCGACTCGAAGCAGTGCAGCTGTTGACCACACAAAAGAACACTAGGGAAACCAGGAACGTATCCCCTATAACAGTAGAGCAAACCCTGTTACGCACGGGTCTCAGGAGTCGACACTCCGTCAAGGCGACCATGTCAACCCAAGTCCAACGGGAACGACGCCGGCAGTTCGCATGGGAATACATCATTGGACAGTGGAAGAGTGGAAAAAAGTTGCCTTCTCCGACGAATAGAGGTTTCTGCTCCATAGAGGTGACTGTCGGTTGCCGATACGCCAACAGGCACACGGGAACCACCACCAACACACGGACACGCTTGCCGGTCAATTACAGGCCGGCAGTGAGAGTGTTCACGCCTAGGAGATGTCTTCCTGGTATGACCTGGGACAGCTGGTACCACTGAATAGGTTTGGAACGCCAATCCCTACCTGTGTATCCCCGCTTACAACATACAGCCCTTTATTTTGGACGTTTACCCTGGTGGTGTTGGTGTCTACCAGCAGGACAATGCGCCCTGATATGTCCTTAAGGGGTTGAATCCTTGGTTACAGGAACACGACAGCGATGTCTCCGTCCTCCCTTGGCCGGCGAAATCGCCCAAACATATTCCTATAGAACATGTGTGGGACTATTTGAATCTACAGGTTCGACGTGCCGATGGACAACTGCACCATATCCTGGATCTCCGTGCCCTGCTGCAGTAAGAATTGGCCCGTGTGCCTCGGAAAACTTCCCAGAACCTCATTGTGTCCATGTCACGCCGTCTCGCCGACGTCGTCCGGGCCAAGAATGGTTATTCCCATTATTAGGTAGTTGGTCATAATATTCTAATACGAATATGTATATTGTTCTCACTCTTTCTGTTTGTTTCTTTCGGGGTTTAACAACCACTATATTCAACACAATGAGTCATAAGTAGCCTCTCGCTCTTAATTTATGGCCACATGTTCACAGGCGATAGGAGAGGTCACGGCCGTAATACGAAAGCAACATCCATCTTTCACCAGGATTAAAACTCGGACTAGCCTCAGACGAATGGACAGAAACCAATGTTTAGGGCAATGCACCACCGTGACAGCCTTCTAACTAGATATCTTTGTTTGAAAATTTTCACCCAGAATTTAAATACAGCAGGTACTTTCCTTTTTATTTAAACGATGTCCTGCATATCGTGATAATGTCATTTATTACTCTGTGCTGTCTCTTGAGTGGAAATCGGTATAGCAGGATATTAGAAGAATTTGGTTAGTAAGATTTATATTATTGGATCTTTTACAGGTAAAAAATATTTCTTACATAATTTTGCTACTATTAGAAGGTTAATACTTTATTCAATCAGTGCAATATTATTTTAAATTCACTGATAACTGTACAAAAATATTTTCTACTTCGATGTACAGCTGAAAATATTTAAAAAACTTTGCATTATATCTTAATGCCAATTCGAAGATATAATTTGTATGAGCTTCCAATGGGCATTTTGTTTTTATTCTAGGTGTTTTAATGAAATGTTCGGCAACACTGCAGCAGTTTGTTGATTAACGGTTTAAAGAATTACTTAATAGAGGCTTTCAGTTTAATATCACTAAAATATATATATATACATATATAATTTTACAATTTAAAACTTTCATGCAGTTCCTTTGTGATGCTGGTTTGATTTTCGCCTTTTCTATGCTAACTGCTGTATGTTTGATTAGGCCCACTTCTATAACAGAAACATAGATATCAAAGTTGAGCTAAGTCGACACTGCTTGCACGAAAGTACCCAGATAAATTGTTTCTGTGCCTTCAACTTATGAGGAATTCGGAACGATTGCATTTCGTGATTTTTCTGTCGCATAATATTCTGAAATACACAGCTGGCGATTAAAGTACAACACCACGAGAGACAAGAAGCATTAAAACCATATTTATTCTACAGTAAGCAGAAGATACAAGGATGAATCGATTACAATTACACCGCACTGAGATGTGGAAAAGACTTAACAATCAGAATCCGGTGTAGCCACTGCGGGTGGAAGATTCAGTTACCACCCACAGGGGCTTCACCGGAAACTGATTGTTATGTGTTTAAAAATGTAATTCTGACACCTCTGGGAAACATTTTTCAGTTCATTCGCTCAACTACAAGTGGAGATTTCCAATATGGTCCCTGAAGAGTCGGGGAGACGTTCACAAAAAAAGAAGACGTAAAGGTTAGATCTGTATTTGTCAATTATGCTCTGAGAAGAATAGTCTGAAAGTCAATACGACATTAGAGACAGATGTGGTCAGTAACTAAAGCGGTCCATAGACCAGAATACCACTCTATAGTATTAGCCTACAAAACCCTGAGCTTTTTTAAGCACTTAAACAGGGAATGCCTGTTTTAAATCCGGATTTTTAATGGTTTTTCAACAGGAATACGAATATAGTCATTCACATTTTCTGCAAGCAAGCAAATGCAACTTAAAAAACTTTCTGTTTTTCTCCACCTACCTTTCATTAGAAACGGATGGCTAGGAGCTGAACTTTAGCAATTAATTTTAGTGTAGAAGCCTTTAGGTTGCCGTACTGAAAAGAAAAAAACGCAAATATGTTAGAGGCAGTCAAGTGTAACTGAACAATCAAAAGACCGAAAACGTGGAAACAGCAACAGAGCCTACAGAGACCAAACCAAAGCACGTAGGCATATTCGTCCAGTATTTCAGGCACTACGGCCATTTCTCTGGCATCTGTATGGGATTGATTTTACGTGGAAGTTGGACCACGACTCAAATAATTACATTTTTACTTTAACACGCCGTTGTTGCCACCGATGGACAACACATTATACCAGAGGTAGCAACATTCTATATCCCCATCTTACACACCCGAATTGCAGAAAGATCTAAGTGAAATTCCTAGGAACAAAGTTTTATTTATCCCTTTTTAGGACTGAATGGAGGTTCATTAATAGAGGTTTCGCCGTAATTAATTTCTTGTGAAATATTTAATTTGTGGAGATCACCATATTAATCAAACAAATTAAAGTTTAGATAAACTCCTTACATAGAGCATATCATCATCATCATCATTGTCAACCATTATCAATCCACTGCTGGACGAAGGTCTCCCAAAGTTTCCTCCACAACGGTCTGTCTTGTGCCAGTCTCCTCCATGTCACTCTCGCATATTTACGAATTTCATCCACCCATCTCCCATGTGGTCTTTTTCTGGGTCTTTTCCTGTCCCTTGGAATCCAATCTAAAATTTCGGCTGTCCATCTATGGTCTGTCCTTCTGGCAGTATGTCCAGCCCATTGCCATTTCAGGGATTTAACTCTGACCATGATGTCTTCCACTCTTGTCATTTTTCGGATCCACGAGTTCCTCTTCTTATCTCTCCTGGTTATACCAAGCATGCACCTCTCCATGCTTCTTTGAGTTGTCTGCAGCCTTTGTATGTCTCTTTTAGTTAAGGTCCACGTCTCTGCACCATACGTAAGCACTGGAAGGATGCATTGATCAAACACTTTTCTTTTAAGACATAATGGCATATTGCTCTTAAAAATTATGTTGTTTCTTCCAAAAGCTCTCCAGGCAAGTTTTGTACGCCGATTAATTTCTTCATCAATGTGACCCTCACTTGATATCTGCTGTCCAAGATAAACATACGTATCTGTTATCTCCAGTTTTTCTCCATCAATCGATAAATCTTCATTTCTTGTAAAAGCATTGAACATCACTTTTGTCTTCTGAAAGTTCATTTTTAATCCCACTTCTTTACTCTTGTCAGCAAGTTCCTGGATCATACTCTGCAGCTCTGATGGGGTAGTTGCAAAAATGACTACGTCATCAGCAAAACGAAGGTGGGTTAGATAATCTCCATTAATCTTTATCCCTTTGTTTTCCCAGTTCAGTGATTGAAAGACATTTTCCAATGTGGCATTAAAGAGCTTCGGAGATATGGTGTCACCTTGTCTCACTCCCTTTCCAATTTTTATGTGTGTTGTATTTTCAAACAGCCGAATCTTTGCACTTGCATTTTCATAGATGTTATTAATAATATTAATGTATGCATCTTCAATACTGCGCAGGATTTCAGAGCCGTGGTAACTGCTGATGGTTTCACCGAATCAAAGGCTTTTTCATAATCGATAAAAGCCATGCACAATGGAAGTTCATATTCCCTCGCTCTTTCAATTAGTTCTCTCAGTACGTGGATATGATCTATTGTGCTGTAGCCACTCCTGAATCCAGCTTGTTCTCTCGGTTGAGCCATGTCCAGTGTTACCTTCAAGCGGTGTGAAAGAACTTTAGTGAAGATTTTATAAACCACTGATAGGAGGCTGATAGGTCTGTAGTTCCTGAGATCCTCAATGTCACCTTTTTTATGTAGCAGGATCATTGTAGCATTGTTCCAATCCTCAGGAATCTTCCCTTCATTAAGGCATCGAGTGAAAATTTGGGAGAGTACTGTTTCAATTTCTCCACTTGCTTCTTGTATGATGTCTATAGTAATTCCATCTTCTCCTGGAGCTTTCCCCGCTTCATGTTCTTGATTGCATGTGCAACTTCTGCTGGGAGGACTGGAAGAACTCTGGTACCTTTCATGATGTCTGGAGTACATGTATCATCCCTTTCATATAATTTGGAGTAGAAATCTTTCACTCTTGTCAAAATTTCACCTCTATTTCTTGTTATAGAACCATCTTCTTTTCTCAGAGCCATAATCTGTTTTCTTCCCTTACTGAGATGTCCCTTTGCTATCTTTAGGCTTTGGTTGTTTTCAATTGCTTTCCTCACTAGCTCACAGTTGAATTTCCTTACGTCTTCAGTGATACTTTTTCTTACTGTCTTGCATAGCTCTATATATTCCACTTTGGAAGTCACATCTTCTTTAGTTGTCCTCATCTCTCTTCTTTTTTGCATCAACATTTTGGTTTTTCCTGATAATTTGTTTACATGCAACTTGTTCTTAGACCCAGCTAATTTTGTTGCTGTTTCCATAAGAGCTTTGGTTACTTTTCTGTTAACTTCCGAAATATCCACTTCTTCCGATGTTAGGCCTTCTAAAGCAGAGAATCTGTTCTTCAGTTCCAACTTGAAAGTATTATGGTGTTTTTTAAGGTTGGTTATGTCAATACATTTTGTTTGTCTTATGAGCTTGCCACGTTCCAGTTTAGTGTTGAGGTGCATCTTACATCTCACCAATCTATGGTCACTACCTGTGTTGAACTTGTTTAGCACACTGCAGTCTTCGATGACGAATTTTTTGTTACACATAATAAAACCAATTTCACTTGTCGTCCCAATTGGATGTCTCCATGTCCATTTCCTGTGTGGCTTTTTCTTGAAAAAGGAATTCAAGATGAAAAATCCTTCTGCCTCTGCAAACTCAACGAGAGTATTTCCACGCTGGTTTCTGTTGCCGTGACCGAATTTACCTACTGAAGTTTCATTCTGTTGCCGGTGCCCTATTTTTGCATTGAAATCTCCCATAATTATCTTCAAGTGCTGCTTACCTTTATTATTTAGATGACGAATTTCCTCATAAAATTCTTCAATTTCTTCTTCAGGATGACTTGTGGTGGGTGCATAAGTTTGAATAATCTGAGCCTGGTATCTTCTCGATAGTTGGATAACGAGTCGTGCAGCTCTGTCCGAGGAACTTTCAACTTCTACCACTTTATCCTTCAGTTTCTTGTTTATTATAAATCCAACACCACTAGTTCTGCCAGTATCTGTCCCACGATAATAGAAGAGATGTCCACTTTTCAGTTCAATGAGATCTTCTCCTTTTCTCCTTACCTCACTTAGCCCGACGATGTCCCACTTGATCCTTTGTAGTTCCTCTTCCAATTCAAGAAGCCTTGAATCAGAAGATAGGGAGCGTGCGTTGTAGGTAGCCAAGGTCAGCATCAAATGGCAGCCTAGTCCGGTCCTCCGGGGATTCTTAGCACCCTCTGCCTTCATGTCGCACTGGCCGCTGCCTTGGCCAGGTACATTCCAGCTGCCGGAGACTGAGGGCCAAGATTTAAGTTGTAGAGTCATTTTGGAGGTGTTTGGCCATAACTCACCACGCTGGCCAAGCGGGTTGGTGAGGGTGGGATAGCATTTCCTCTGATCCCGATGGTATAGTTATACCGCTATTTGCGGTCAAATAGCGGTATAACTATAAGAGCATATATCATTCCTTATTTAGAGTTCGTTCATCATTCGCACAAAATAGTTATTCCCGATTGATAATTCAAACGACAGGGTATTCAAATTTCACAATGTCACTACGCTTACGGCAAAAATTAGTCGTTGCCGGATCCCGTGAAGACGAAGCAAGCACTTTCTAGCTCTAGTGGAAATTGGCTAGCTGCATAAAAAACCTAGAGCTCTCCACCACTCGTCATGAAGTGCTAACATCGAACGGTCTTGTCGAGAACAATTCGCTAATACCATTCAAACCAATGGAAATCTCGTACCAATCCCATTCTTAATTCTACCTTATATTTCCTAGCTAAATGAACATTCACATGACGGTTGACACATAATAATTCTCCCCAGTTTTTTTTTACTGGAAATTTGTTTCCGAACTGATGGCGACGAAAAAAATTTAAATGTGATGGTAGATTGAATGATTTTCTGAGCGGTACAGCTTGTCTTCGTCTTCCGTTGTACAATAATGTTCCATGACTACTATGCTTTACAATTAAAGCTTATTGAAAGGCAACTATGGTCACATTAAACAGTACTACCAATGTTGAATAACTGCGTTTAGTTTTGAGAGGATAGCGCATACCGCCATCCCCGTTACCAAAAATTATGCACCCCAATCAACCGCACTTCAGAGTTGTGGAAATGTAAAGTCCTATCTGGGAAAACCACAATCGTGAGCGTGGATTTACCAGTGCCAGGTAAGTATGAAATGACATGCTAACGTTTTTAATTGTTTATAATTTTTTTTCTATTATATACTGATATCTACTTTTCTTACAAAGTGAAGATTCATATTTTTTATTTGCGATAGGAAAACAAACTTTTTTTGAAATTTCGGTTAATTTTTACAAAACATATTTAAAAAGAAAATTAGTGATTGCTTCAGAGCAAACCAATAACTAACACTATCAGCTCAGCCAGACGTGTTTTGATTAAATCTTATGTCCGCAAGAATGCGTAAATCGTTAAAATGTACACTGCAAACGCTCGGCACACATTTGGAACACGTTGGGAACGCTTTTTTTATAAATGCGTTCCAAATGTGTTTCGGTTGTGTTCTGCTGACGACAAATGTGTTCCCAATGCGCTCCAAATATGTTCCTCATGTGTTCTTCTCCTATACAATGTGCTCTAGTGTTAATTTTTAGAACATATTATTTTCCAGATCACATTCGGAACACTTTGCGCGTGAGAATGGAACATTTTATGCGTGAGAATGGAACACATTCGGAACACATTTAGAAAGCATTGGGAACACATTACGAATGTGTTCTAAATGTTTTCCGAACTGTTATGTCTCATATTTGCTTTCGTTTTGAGCAATTTTTCATCTCTTGGGCGTTCCCATATCAGAAATTTTTGTTCTGGTTGAAACACAATGAAATCATAGCTTAATATAATTTAACAAATCGGCAAATGAGATGGTTGAACAAACGCACCATTACGTGGGCTACAGCACTCGTATTTGCCACCATACGGAGTTTTAATGGGGAGGTGGGCGTACCCCCCCCAAATAATATATTTTTAAATCATATACTTTACGGTATTTTTTTTTTCGTTGTGTTTTTCTTATACGATTACATTAACCCATTATTTACACACTTTCAAGTCTCGGAATGTACTGTATACGAACAGCACATTCCGCGATACTGAGTTCTATTTGTACAGTGAGGAAAGACACAAAGCTCATGATCTGAATTTTACGAATTTTTACTTTAGTAATTTTTTTCTCTCAATTGCACGAATCGATTATTCCATTTCAGCAGCGCTGCCTCTCACTCGCATTTGCCATGATATGAAGATTTATACAAAGTGCTCAAAAAGTTATAATCCAAGTTTTATGATTTGTTTTTCAAAACAAAGAAAGGTATAATACTGGTTCAAGCTGCATACATACTGATTTTTCATGCCATTTATACGGACATACGCTCAGTGTACCTGCCTGTCAGCGAACTTTTGATAGAAGAATTTGTTGTTATCAGTTTACTGTGAGTTTATAGTCACAACATATTGATTGATTCCTACATAGACTTATTATTTGAAAATCAATAATCCAATCGCTGTTGAAAAACAATATTTTCAAGAAATTTCGTAATTTTTTCTATTGTAAAGTGTCAGTAATATTTTTCATGAATTGAAGCAGGTGCCCATTTTATGAACTTCGTTTATTATGTATTTGTTCTTTTTACGAAATCTTGAGAATTTCATTTCGAGAGAGCTCAGCTGATGAAGGCATTAAAAACAGGGCCTGATTTAAGAGAGGTCATTCGGGGCACGCGCTCTCGGCCCCGAACTTTGAGGGGCCCCTAAGATATAGCTATATATTACTTGCTTTGCAGCAAAGCGATTCACACGGGATGCCGGGGGACCCCTGAAAGCCTCTTGCCCAGTGCCCCAAACTGTCTAAGTCGGTCCCCGATTAAGAAAGCTAAGCATGAGATAATAATATGGCTTTTGCATAGACTACTATGCTGCTAGAATAAGTTTTGTGTTCCTCCTAATCCAGGCAGCACACACGCAGGCTTGCAATTTAACGTAGGCCCAAGCAGGGATCGACCTAGGCTATAGTCAAGGCCCTGTGGACATCCTGTGTATACCCTCCTCCGCTCGATTAAAGTTTTCAATCAATCGTTTAAAAGAATATTTGCTGATGATCTATATTAATATCAAGATAGTTCTGACCGCCCCCCCCCCCCAAAAAAAAATTTGAGGTCCTGTGCACGTGCGGAAATCAGGCTATGGGCCCAACACTGAGCTACCGTCTCTACTTTTCTATTCCTAAATTCGTTGGCACAGTGTTTCCGTTGTATGTTGACGTAGGTAGAACAGCCTACACTTTTCTAACAACCACGGTGTGGATTCACTAATCCGATTAGCAGCAAAGGAACAAAGTTCCAACCTTTACCACCTGAGGCAACATGCAAGCAGCTTTTGTGGAGCAACATGTGAGCAACACGAAGGCTTTGGTTCCACTGTTGTCCAAACAGCACGTGCTACAACTGGATATTTCCACAATTTCAAGTAAGTAGAATGAATCTTATGGCTCGAGTTTTTTTCATACTTTTACTATACATAAAATAATTTCAAAATATCTGTTTGAAAACTGACGGCATAATTTTGTAGATACTGGATCTTTTTTTTTTTTATTGAAGGGTTAACGACTACCCTGAGCAACTCGATGGGCTATAAGCAGTTGCCCGTCTCTAATTTAGGGTCACTGGCTTCATGGAAGAGAGATCCAGTGCCGTAAGACAAACACATCATGCCTCACCGGGATTCGAACCCGGATCCCTTCACGGACGAATAGTCAAAAGCCAGCGCTTAGACCATGCGTCACAGGAGCAGCAGATACTGGTTCAAGTTGTATATTTATTGTGCTTTATTTCTGCAGTACGAAACTGAATTTTAGAAGATAAACACATCGTGCATAAAATAATAATGATTTAAAAAGCCGCTCCCCGCCACTCAAAAAAAAAAAAAACCCAAAAAAACCCCGTTGCATTACATTCAGAGTTCAGAAGAACGAGGTTCAGACACAGAATGAGCGGTAAAGTAAACAAGGTACAAGCTACTCCGTAAAGCGAGTTCTTCGTCACTTCCGCTATTCTTGAGAAACAGGAAGTTCCGCCATTGATGGCTCACATGGCTGGCGTGTTGATGTGTGTTCGTGAGATTTGAAATATCACCCAGCTCTTATGGATATGTCATTTGTCAGGTAATTTAAATTGTTTCGCTCACACTGTCGTTTATACGCTGTTAAATGTGTAGATTAGCGTCCTTTTTAGATAGCAGTGTTCAGGCTTTTTATTCAAATTTTTCAACCACTCTGTAATAATTTCCCTCACTTCTTTTGCATCACTCCTATTAGTAAGAAAAAGATATTTTTAACCTGATCTACGAGAATTTATCGAAAAGCAGATTAATTCATTTCAGAAAGGTTGTGTTGCAGTAATAATTAATATTGCTAAATATTCATGATATCAAGAAAACTAGTTCATATTGTAAGTTATGTGCCCTTCAAAATCCAAAATAGCATATCATGTCTTGCAGTGACTATAGATAGAGTCTATTTCAAATTACACTGACTGTCCTCTGTAATATGCTTTGAAACTGATTTTTCAGAAAGACTACAGCATGTTCTTTAATAACAATAAGATATTTTTAACCATTCCGGTGGTGTTTACATGCTCATCACAAGACAGCTGGATAATTTCCAGTCTCACCCTACCAGTTAAGCTTTTCTTATCTGGTAGGGTGAGACTGGAAATTATGTCCCTTTGACTTCCATTCAAATAATACATGGTTTTTATTTTCTTACACGTTGCGGTTATATAGGAAGATATTATGATCATTCAAGAATTACACATCAGGTTTTTGATATAATTTTATTAAAAATGTAAAAACTGAGTAAATACTCAAGGACCACAGGTTGTAAATACCAAATAAAGTGTAAACGTTGTGTGAATGCCAACAACACAGCACTCCACAGAAATGCATAGCGAAAAACAAACCAGTGCAGAACAAATGAGTACCGGATAGTGAACAAATGAGTACCGGATAGTAACAATGTCACCCTGGTAGTGCAGTGGTCTAAGCTATAGCCTCTGATCATTCGTCCGGAAGGGGTCTATGTTTGAATCCCGGTGAGTCATGGATGTTGTGTCTGTCCTATGGCACTGGCTCTCTCCCTTCCTTGGAGCCAGTGACCCTAAATTAGGGACGGGCGACTGCTTATAGCCCATTGAGTTGCTCATGGTGGTCGTTTAAACCTTCAAAAAAAAAAAAAAAAAGAACGTAACAATAGGAAAAAGCTTTAGGCGTAGGGCTTGGGAAAAATTCTGTTAAAGGTTAAACACTGGGATAGACTTCTTGCAACAGAGCACAAATTATAAATTAGGTCTTCATCCCAACTACATGTTTGAAAAGGTCATGGGGGTCAGGCATATCAGCATTTGATTTATGGGCTTCCATTGTTTTAGAAAATTCCTTTCCTGCATATATGAGGTATTCACACCTCATAGTGTATGTTACTCTTTACTGCATGGAATGCTGTATGAGACTAAGTCAAGTCTTTAAAAAGAAAATTCTGAAGGGTATACCTATCTTTTTTAGTTAGAATTTATATTTTTTACATTTCCCAGAGCATGAATTTATGCCCCTGGAATGACCATTCTCCTTGCCCTTCCTGTAGCTATGGCTCTGCAAGTTGGTGGAGAAGGTATTCTTAATAAATACCATAGGCACAATACACCACAGAAGCAGAATATAGAAGCAAAATTTCTTTAAGCAGTGTATGAAGAACTTCCACGCAAAAGATTGCTTTTGAATTTCAAACACTATGATAAATATTTAAACTTATGCAAATTTATTAAAAGCAACAGTGCTTTTAATAAATTAAAAGCAATAATAATGGACTATCTAGTTACAGATCTTCCAGCTGGAAATTTTATTTTTGTCTTATAAAAACATGTTTTTAAGAAGAAAAAGAAAAGCTTCCTTTCTACCATTTTGTTCCTACTGCAGTCAAGTCAATTTGCTGACACCGCCTCGGTGGCGCAGTGGTCTAAGCGATGGCCTCTGATCATTCGTCCGGCCGCCCCGGTGGCGCAGTGGTCTAAGGCGGTGGCCTCTGATCATTCGTCCGTAAGGGGTCCGGGTTCGAATCCCGGTCAGGCATGGGTGTTTGTCTTACGGCACTGGCTCTCTCCCTTCCCTGGAACCAGTGACCCTAAATTAGGGACTGGCGACTGCTTTTAGCCCTTTATGTTGCTCACGGTAGTCGTTAAACCTCCAATCAAAAAAAAAAAAAATTAAAAAAAAATCATTCGTCCGAAAGGGGTCCGGGTTCGAAACCCAGTAAGGCATGGATGTTGTGTTTGTCTTACGGCACTGGCTCTCCCTTCCCTGAAAACAGTGACCCTAAATTAGGGAAGGGCGACTGCTTATAGCCCATTGAGTTGCTCACGGTGGTCGTTAAACTTCCAATGAAAAAAAAATACAATTTGGTGACTTTTAGTTCATGTAAAAGATTGAATCATTGCAAGAAGAAAATCAGAACTTATTCATCACCATTTCAATCTTTCAGTGTCTATCCTATGCCATTTTCATCTTTTTGATGTTTTTCAAGAGAACTTAAAAAAAAATTGTGTTATAACTTGTTCCTCAGCAAAAAAACAAAAAAAAAACCAAAGTTTAGTCAAAGAAAAAAAAAATAATAATAATAATAATAATAAAGAAAAAATAAAATTTAAGAAAAAATTAAATTTAAGAAAGGCATTACTACTTACATGTATCAGTTAGAGGGAGTGATATATTAATTGTTCACTTGTCTATTTACTTCATATGAACATGTTTATGGATGATCAAAATCAAAAGTGCTCGGTTATAAAATTAGATGACATTGAGTGCTGTTTTGTTCATTCAAGTCATACTGTATGTAGAGATAGCTGTTAAAATTATAATTCATTGAGTATGAAAGTAGCACTGCAATTTGGATGTCTAAGGAAAAGCAGCAATGGTCTTGTAAACTTAAAACATTTATACCCCCTTTATTTCTTATACTATATGTAATATTTACTTTGCATCAGCTCATGGGGTAAAAATATTTTTCAATAACAGTTTTAGGAAGTTAAGAAAAATATGAGGGAAAGATAATGCAGTATACTTAAATTTGTATTTCTGCAACTTCATGTATTAATGTTCATGCTTGGTGAGCTTATATACAGGGTGTCCGAGAATTATTGGACACATTACAAAATTATATAAAACAAAACATTAAACAGATACAAAGAAACTGACTGTACTAACTTATGTACAGTGTAACCACAAGTTAATAAATTTCAATGTGAGATCCCTTGGTTGCTCGTAGTACGTCCAAGCGATACTCAATTTCATGCCATGTATTGGCAAGCATCTGAGGAATTATGGAATTAATAGCAGCTGTGATAGGCTGCTTCAGTTCCTGCAAATCAGTACAAGGCGTTTGATAGACGCGGTCCTTCGCATAACCCCACACGAAATAATCCAATGGAGTTAGATCTGGAGAGACCACGGAATTGGACCACCATACCCAATCCATCCGTTGGGGAAATGCTTATTTAGGCACTTACGTACAAACGTTGACCAATGCAGTGGCACCGTCTTGTTGGAAAACAACGTCATATATTTTGATCTGGGATATAGCAAAATTTTCTAGCATATCCAGGTAAATGTCACTATTTATGGTTTTTTGCCGAAGAAGAAAGGGCCAATCACTTTTCTTTTTGACAGGGCGCACCACACATTAACTTTTGGAGAATCACGTTCCAGTTCAATAGCAGTATGAGGCAGTTCACTGCCCCATATCCTACAGTTGTGACGATTCATAATATCTGATACATGAAATGTGAATTCATCACTAAAAATTACAGTACTGAGAAAGTTTTCTTCGTTTTCCACTCGATGCAGCATATCCACAGTGAAATCGCATCGCAGAGTGTGATCATTTACATGCATCTTTTGCACTATTTCAATTTTATAATCATGAAACTTTAATTTCTTGTGCAAGATATCGTGAACTGTCAATTTCGGAATGCACAGTTCTCTGCTTGCTTTATTAACGGATTTTCTGGGGCTTCGTCGGAAACTTTCATTAACTAGGTTAACCGCCTCACCGCTGACGCTAGGCCTGCCGGCTCCTCCACGATGTTCCACATTGCCAGTTTCTTTAAACTGTTTCATCCACTGCTTAAATGAATTCATTGGTGGAGGATTACAACCATACTCTAAACGGTACCGTCTTTTAACTTTAATGACAGACTTTAATTCCGCAAGCCATAACATACACATCGCCTTCTGCTGTATGGATGACATAACTACTGATTGCGCACTTCTCACAGATTCCTCATTAGGCCCCACCTAGCGCCATCTATCGGATTCTGGGAATAACAATTCTGCAAAACAAAAATATAGAAACTGTGTTAGTAATACGTGACATAGAAAAACAGACAGCGCTCATAGGTTTTTTTTTTTTTTTTTTTTTGTACATAATTTTGTAATGTGTCCAATAATTCTCAAACACCCTGTATAACACCGTATTTTCTATTTACGGTAATAGCTGATTTTTGTCGAAATTGAGAACTTGTTAATTGCAATTTGATTTTGAAATGTGTTCATACATGAATATTCTTTCTGCATTATTTATGCAATACTTTATGAGTTGAATCAAATGCCGTACCTTTCCAATAGCCATGTATTTTCCACCAACTTCCACAATCGCAGAGGGCATTGCTAGCTCAATTTATTTCCTTCATTTTTTTTTTAGAAGTGACAGCATTACATTTGCCCATCTACCTCCCTCCAATGCATTTGGTTTCATCCCATGGTTATTTTTTTGTTATGTTCAGGAAGTAAACATCTGTACCTGTGCACGAGACAACTGTCTGACATGAGACGATTCTGCCTGTGTTTCAGCATTTCGTTTTGGTTACTTCGACAGTATCCAAAATTTAAATCAGGGTAAGTTTGTCAGTAATAATTTTGCAAGATTACTTTATTTGCTTTGGCTTTTTAGTTGTTTTTTTTTCATTTGTGTGTCAGAAAACATAAAACAAGTTGCATGCTTCTCTTTCCCATCTGCTGTTTGATACACTATATGTGTAATGATGGCAGCAAGTTGCTTGTGCTGTCTGCAAACATTTTACTGTTCTCAATTCTTGATATTTTGGCATACTGTTGTCTTGCATCAAAGGACTGGCTGTAGGGGTTTAGTTTTCTTTGGGGAGAGTTATTTAAGGCTAAATTTTTTTGTCTTGAGTCTAAAATATAATTTTGAAGAAACTTATAAATAATTCATCTGACATAATTTTAGGATGGTAATTAGTAAATAAAAAGACACATTAAGGATTTATATCTTTAGGTATGTTTTGCACTGTTCATTCTTTCAAAAGGCATGAATCCTTAATATTGCTTGTTTTAACGTATAATTGGAAGAGAAACAACTATATGCATCAAACTATTTAGCAGTGGCTACTATGCATTTATGATGTAAAACATTGTAGGGCTATTTTATCCATTAATAAGTGACAAGAAACAGTATGCTGAAACAACTAGCCAAATACAGATGGCAAATTAACTTGATTATCCACTTATATATATTTTTTTTATTTGTTGAAAGCAACTGATCAGATCAACTTAGAGCTGGATTCAAAATGTAGTTTTCAACACCTGTTCAGGAAAATATCATCAGTTGCAACGCAATTTGTATTGAAAACAGAATCAAAACCCCTTTTCATGCATATTTCTTTACTTTCAGTATGACTAGTTTAACCAATATACACACTTGAGTTCATGCAGAAGAAGTGAAAATTCACATAATTCGAAAATTTTATATTCTTAGATTTCAATTCCTTAAAAAAATTGTGTGTGCTCAGTAAAAAAAAGCGAACATAAAATTAATTTCAGTAAATTTTAGGTTATGGTGTGAACGGACTTCAATGATGCTGCATGCTTTGGAAAGGCCTCCTGTTTTAATATTACCTCGGTGAGAGAGATTTTTGCAAATTTAATGGTAATACATCTTTTGGACACAAAACATACAACTAAAAATATTTTCTGTGGTCAATGAAATTGCATTACTTTCATGCAGTCAATGATAGGAAATGTGAATATTTTTCTGTGCTGTCTTTAGCACAAAAGTGTACAGTATGCAAAATTTTTGAATGAAAACAGGTTTTCTGTGGTATTTTATGATATTAACACTGATTTTTGCTGACACAATTTATTTGAAGTATCTGCAAAATCAGCCAATAATTTAGAACGTATCTGCAAAATCTGCTAATAATTTGAAAACTATCTGCGTACGTCTACATTCTGCTACTCTAACCATAACACACAGCTTTGTTAAGTACAGTGTATTAACAGATAGTGTAACTTTTAGATCATCCTGCACAGACACACACATACACACTTTTGCAAGTGGATGTGGTCAGAATATTTTTATATGTGAAATATAAATAGAATGAAAATACCAACATTTACCACAATAAAAGGTTTATTATGCATTGACTATAGTTTCGCAGAGCGTTTGGCTCGACATCATCAGGATGAATGGAGCATAAACATTCAAATCATTGTAACATTTTGTAAACATTCAAATCATTGTGGAAGATTTTTCCAACAGACGGAATGCCTTGCAATGGGCAGACCACTGTCGCCTATTTCATGCAAAGTCTATATGTGTCACTTTAAGGACAAACTCTTTCAGCTTGTCACATTTGATCTGTAGATTCGATATGTAGATTATACTTTTATTCTCTGGAATAGCATGAACTCGGAAATACCTAAATTAGTTGAACTTATCAATTAAATTGATCCTCATACAGTACATATGTGAGACTGAAAATAATGGCTGCTAACCATTCTTTGACGTCCTTGTGCCATGCTCTGAAGGATACTTTAGTACAACAGCTTATCGAAAACCATTTGCTGTTCCCTTACCCCCACATGCAAAACCAAATCACCCATGGAAACAAAAAAATCTCCGCCTTCTACATATACGTATATCAGGCAATACACATATGCCCCACTTGCTCACGGTAGTCGTTAAACCTCCATTAAAAAAAAAATAAAAAAAAATAAAAAAACAACAACATATGCTCCACTGAGGATTCCTTGCAGAAAGAGCTTGATTTTCTTACAAATTGCAGTACACAGAGGATATAGCCTTTCCGTTATAGATAAAGCTGTCCCAAAATTTAGGAAACTGAAACCAGTCTGCTCGCTCATGCCAATAGACCTCGCAATACGAGAGAATTCGGCGGTTATCCCTTTTGCTCCTCAGATTTGCTTTGGAATTTCAAAAATTCTCAAAAGTTTTAATTTCAAAGTGGTTTTTAAACCCATAAACAAGATAAATTTTTACAGATCAAATGACTACGTCGAAGACATAAATTCCTGGGGAATTTATCAGATACCTTGTGAATGTGGACTTTCATGTATAGGACAGACCCGCAGGGCTTAAGTTTCTGTGTGACGGAACACAAGGCTTGCGTACAGAACTGTGAACTGAAGAAGTCATCTGTAGCCCAACATTGTCACAAAAATAACCATAAATTTTTGTTTGGAAACACTACGCTTATTGATAAATCTGATTCGACTGTCAAGCTTAATGTATTAGAAGCTTTCCACATATACCGGAACTCTTCACGGCTTGTCACCAACATGACATCAACTCCATTTCTTTCAAGGGAGTGGAATCAACACACGAAAAACCGTGACTGACCAGAACTTTGATAATGTCACAATGATTTATATGTTATGCTCCATTCGTCCTGATGATGCCGAGCCTAACGCTCTGCGAAACTATAGTCAATGCATAATAACCCTTTGATTGTGGAAAACATTGGTATTTTCATTCTATCTCACCACCACAAGTTCTGTAGTCACAAATTATATATATGTGAAATATAAATCTCTTCTGTTAAAAATGTTCATACCAAATTGTGATCTTAGTTTTTCATAATGAAAATAAAAAGCCCAATGCAGAGTATATTAATGTAAATAAATTCTATAACAAATTGAAATAGATTTAAACTAATGAAAGCTTCAAGAAGAATGTGATGAAGTAAGTGAAATTTTATTCCATTTATACATTGTTGCTAATGTAAGAAGGTTCACAGCTACAGTATATTTTGGTAAAGTAAAAATAAACGATCTTTCTGTGAAAAGAAATTAGGTTTCTAGGTGAAAGTGTACTAATATAAATGGTTACTAGATGTGGATGTTTTTTGTGTTCATTTATTGTTTTTATGTACTTCATCATTCTAAAATTAGATTTTGAATAGATTCAATAAAACCACACACACATCCAGCATTTTTTCAGATTCTGAAATGTCTTGCATTTACTTTTTCTGTGAAAAGGGGTGTTCTGTCAGAACTAAATAACGATAAAAAAAAAGTTGATAATCAGAAAAGTTTGTTAATGCCCTTTTTCTATTCTTTTCTGTCCAGCAGCCCAGATGAAAAGAAATATTTATCAATCAAAATATCAAACCCTTTTAGCTTTTACCCAGGAATTTTTCCTCAGCAAAGTTATCCAAAGTTAGATTCGTAATACTTTGAAAATTCTTTTTGCTGACTATCACAACAAACATTTTCTCTTCAGCTGTTTTTGTAGTAGTGTCTATACGAAAAATAATAATTGAGGTCTGAGAGATCCTAAACAAAAATATATTTAAATTGATTAACAGAACATGGCTTCAATTAATTACTTCACTGTGTGTACAAGGGAAGCTTTAATTCGTAACCATTTCTATGATATTTAACACCATGTGTGCATCAAATTGCAACAATCTCTGATGCCTGATTGCCTGTGAATACATAAGTAATTTCTTTGTATTGTACAAATGAAGGCAGGAAATAGAATAGTGGTGAAATATTGTACATTAAGATTCTGTGAAAGCTTTTGGTAAACTTAGTCCCCAGAAAGAACATGTATGAAGTGCAAATATTATTTTTTTCCCTATACTTGTTAAACTGCAGGTTTAAAAGCATACCAGTTTGCTTCCATAATAGAAAGCTTGATTTGTATTGTTTATTTTTCATTAATGCCATTTAAAAAAGGCATCAGTGAAATTATTTCCTTCATAGAAAACATACACGGTTGTATCAGATTAATATGACCACCTACCTGATAATGGGAATAACCACCCTTGGCCTGGATGACAGCTCGGCGAGACGGAGTAGTATGGACACAATGAGGCCCTGGAACATTGCCTGAGGCACACGGGCTCATCGGGACTGCAGCAGAGCACGAGGGTCCTGGAAATGGCATGGTTTGTGGGTCAGCACGTCAAACCTGTCAATCCAAATAGTTCCACAAGTGCTCTATGGGATTGAGGTCGGGCGATTTCACCGGCCAAGGGAGAACAGAGACACCACTGTCATGTTCCTGGAGCCAGTCATGCACCCCCTTAGCGACATGACAGGGCACATTGTCCTGTTGGTAGACACCATCACCACTAGGGAAAACATCTAACATGAAGGGATGCATGTGGTCAGCGAGGATGGACAGGTAGCCATTGGTGTTCAGGGACCCATCCAGTAGTACCAGCGGTCCCAGGTCATACCAGGAAAATATATCCCAGACATGCAAACTGCCATTGCCAGCCTGTACTTGGCCAACAAGCGTGTCCGGGTGTTAGTTCTCATGTGTCCGATGTTCTATCGCCACTGCCCGTCACTTCTGTGGAGTAGAAACGTCGATTTATCTGAGAAGGCAACCTTTTCCCACTCTTCCACTGTCCAATGACAGTAATCCCATGTGAACTGCAGACCTTGTTGTCGATGGACCTAGGTTATCATGGGTGCCTTGACGGAGCATTGACTCCAGAGACCCATGTGTGAGAGGATTGGCTGTACTGTTATTGGGGACACGTACCTGGGTGCCCCAGTGTGCATTTGCGTGGTCAATTGCTGCACTGGTGCGCATCAATTGCCCTTTACCAGTCAACGGAGGCGACGTTCTCCATAGGGGTCGATGGCTTTGGGCTCCACAGTTATGACGTCGGGAGATATTCGGTGTGCCAGCGGTCCATCCTTAGTACACCCTTACTACAGCACCTTACAAACAGCCCGCAAATTGTGCTGTTTCTGAGATGCTTTCACCTTTGGTGTGGTAGCCAATTATCATTCCCTTTGAACATCTGTCAAATCACTGCCTCTGTCCATTGTGTTTACTTAACACACTATGGCTCATCTGTCCTGACCGGCCGCTTATATCTCCATGTGGTCGTCCTTGTCACATGCACTCTGTGACACGCCTGGGTGTGTACACTGGTTTGTGATGAATTGTCCATGCTGGGCCCAAGTTCAGCTCCTGGATACGGCACAGGTGATGTGTTTTACTATCTTACAGCATTGACTGTCTTTCCTAAAACCACTTACCAGTGGTCCTTAATTAGGGATGGAAAACTGTTTATAGCCCTCAGAGTTCCTTAAGTGGTCATTAAGAACCTTAAAACAAGCTCGGAACAAAAAAGTATAAATTTTTTTCTGGTGTATTGTATGTACAGCAGGGCCGTAGCTAGATCTCCACCAGGGAAGGCTGATGATACATTAGGATGGGATGGGATGGGAAGGGGGGGGGGAGGTCATTGTTAAAATGGCAAAGTACATTCATTCATGAATACAAATACAAGTTTTGCTTTGTTTTTTTATTCCTTTTATGAATATTTCACGACCCAATGATTTCTCCAGCCGAAAAGTAGGGGGGGGGGGGGATTAGAATATGAAAAAGAGGAGAAGGATGAAGGAAACTTTGGAAGGGAAAAAATAAATTGCATTTTCAGAATTCGTTCAATGGTGACTAAGTGTCAGGGTCATTATCACTGGAGGAAACATAACTTCCAATAGCATGAGAAAACGATTTTTTAGTTTACTATTCTGTTTTTTTTTCATGAATACATGCAATGGCATCAAGGAGTTGATGCCAAATTTTGGCCCTTTCTTCTCCATCATTAATCATGCATTCTCCTTTGCTGGTGCTCAGAGGTAATCTCTTCTTAACAGGATGAACAGTCAAACATCCCTACCCCTACTCAAAAACCCGTAGATTCCTGCCGATAAACACTTCTCCCACACATGCATCGAAAAACTCGTACTGAAAAACAATCGACAGTAAGAAGTTAAAAGCTTTCTCTCTCTCGTACAAAAAAAACCCTCTTTAGTACTGTTCTACATCACCTAGAAGAATGTTTAGCTAAAACATTCCCATGGCAACACTTCTTTGTAGGAGTATGAAATTAACCAACTGGAACTTTTTTAACAGCAGTCTAACATATGTCATAGTCAACTACCTAATGATGATGAAATGTTTTATTCATATGGCGAACTGTGCTTTTGCCCTCCCCCTTTTTTACGTTCTTTTACATTTCATGTTTCTTAAATAATAATAATAACATTAATAATAATGCTCTAAACAATGTAGGCTAGACTAAAATCATGCTGTAAGAACATTACAAGTGTAGCTTTCGCCATCTTTACATGATATTTCAGAAATGGTTAAAACATTTAAATTCTAAAATTTAATGATAGTTAAAATCACGAGTTCTTTCAAAACACTGCGTTTCACCATCAGGTAAAATGACATACAAGCACAACAGGGAACACTGTTTTATAGACATCAGCCATGGGGTTCAAGAAATGCATGCCCACAGCTACAATCAAGATCTAATCTCATTAATCGCAAGGCGTTTTGAAGGATCTGATGATTTTAACTATAATTAAATTTTGGAATTTAAATATTGTTTTAATCATTTCTGAAATATCGTGTAAAGATGGTTAAAGCTAAACTTTTAATAATACTTTTTCTGACCCTTAGCAGCAGCAAGTCTGGTGCCCATATGGCAGAGAATCATTGGCACAGCTGTTCCTACAGATTCATTTCCAGAAGGAATTTTTTTCAGTTATCCATTGTTCCTGGTGTATCAGTGCAATTTTGCTTTTTTTAAATTACATGAATATACAAAGCAAAATATTTGTGCTTATAATGAAATGCAAAAGGAATTTCCATAAACCACTGAAAATAAAATTGCAGATAATTAACGATAGCATCAACTTTCCAGGGGAACTTTGCTTGCCTTGTGGGAGAGAGGGCTGAGCTTCCTCTGGCTCCCTGCTAGCTATAGCCCTGATGTACAGTCAACTCAAATCTTTTTTATATTTACTGTTGACACTATATACTTAACGTAAAATTTATTTAAATGAAATTACTCTTTTCAGATACTATAACTATTGTTTATAGCCCTATGAGTTGCTTGTGGTGGCTAAAACCACCACAAAAGAGGAAGGTTTGATTTGACAGCTGTTACATTCTAAATTAACTGGTCATAGTCCAAATACCTAGAAAGATATCAATTGATGGTGCAAAACTAGTTTGTCTGCTAGTGGTAAAGGAAGCATATTTCCAATAAATATTGCAATGAAAAGAAATAAGAGAGTTGGGATTAATCTGATTTTCAATTTTTTTATTGGTGCTGTTTGTTTTGTGCCCCTGCAATCTGAATACCTTTGGATGAATGACAGGGAAAAGGTGATGCGGAATAATTGCATGCCGACGTTTTTGTACTGGTCATGTTGGGTTTTAAAATACTGTGCCATTCATTTTTAAAGCTTGTATAGATATTGGCTGGTTAAAAAATACCTCTCAAATATTTTTTGCAAATTATTTAAGACACTTTTTTTCTGTGCAAGAAATGGGTTATTTATGTTAGAATATTTCTTGATGTTCACATATCACGCATAAGTTATGTAAAAATTACAAGTGGTGGGACCTTTCGGTAGTGACTTCTACCTTCATCAGCCATGGAATGAAACATGTGGTATAAGCATTAGTTGTTGCCAGATTTCAAAATAACTTTACAAATGATAAGTATGTTAAAAGGTGCATCTGTATTGCAGGTGTTAGGAGTACAGAAGATTTCAATGCTTTTGCGGTACCAGAGGGCTTTTCGATTGCTGAACGGAGCAATACATTTAACATTTTGCCAATCGGGAATCGCGGACGTATCGCTGATAGTTAAAATTGAAAGGGCGGGGGGTAGAAGGGTTGCTTTTCTTAGCATCAGCGATATGTTTCACCAATCACAGGTTGATGCTTTGTTAAGTAAGCTACCAATATAGTGGGTTACGCCTGTGGAAGTGTTGACAGGGATAAAGTAGATACCTTGTAACTCTAGGGGTTTATTGGGATCTCTGTCATTAAGGATAAGGTTAAGAAGATGTGGAGGTGGTTTAACAGCAATCCTGTAGCCAAAAGACTTGAAAATAGAGCAAACTTTGTGAGTGAAGGCCAGGCTAAAGGGCAAAGTGCCAACAAACTGAGTGGTGGAAAGTTCAGGCAGTAAAGTAGTAGATCTATTCTGTGATTCAAATTTTTAATTAGCCCATGTGCTAAGAGAGGTGGAAAGCCATGTAATTTGCCAATGTTGATGATCTGATATTTGTTTTGAAGAGCTGAAGGGCTGTTACAAATAAGGTTAGCTCTGTGGATGTATGCCTTTAATACAGTCAATTTGTATTTTCAAAAGGTGCAGGAATGGTAAGAGATGATATTATGGGTGGCAGAAGGTTTCCTGTAAACAGAGGGACCAAGTGAGAAGTCTGGGTTGATGTTAACATCCAGAAAACTAATGTCGATCTGTTCTTGATACGAGAATTTTATATGAAGGAATTTGGAAGTTATAGAGGATATAAGTTCAAACAGAGAGTGTTTCTGAAAATATTCTAATGTTTCATGTGTTACGTGTTTCACTGTCAATTATTCTCACTAGGGTTATTTATGTTAAACCAACAAAGCATTTTCAACTTGACTACCTTGGATTTTCATGAAACTTTGCAGTTTTGTTAGCAGAAACAAGGCGTGATTGTGTGTTAAGTTTTCAGTGCAATAATTTTTTAATTAACAAACTGATGAAGTAAAAAAATTAGAAAATCTGCCAAATTCTTACATTGGAGAAATATAAATCAAGTTAACTTTACTGCAGAGTAAGAAAATTGGTCTCTCTTAAGTGCCTTTTTTCAGGCTTCAAAATGATACTTTAGTGCACAATTTTTTTATTTTAAATTCAGTGTCATGCAATATTAAATTTGATGTTGAGTATCTCAAAAACTGGAATTTTGATTTTTTTATTTGTGTAAATACCCTAGAATGATAATTTGCCATAAACTGTGAGTTAGCTACTGAAAAATATTATAATTTATAGGGAATCAAAAAATTACATGATGGGGTCAACATGTGACAAATATGTTTAGGAGAAAACTAGGTAATCTTAGGGAAAATGTAAAATCTGCTCAGTCAGTATCATGAAAGGAATATTTTAGCAGTTTCACTTGAAATCACAGTATGCATTGTAAAGTGTTGATTGTTAACATAATAAAGGCTTGAAACTTTGCACTGATCAGTGAATAATTTAAATCATGTTAAAAGCATTTAATTCCTAGAACCATGGTAATATTACAATGTAACTAAAGAACAATATTTGTATTATAAGTAAAGCAGGGATTAGAGTTGTCCTGAAATTCTTGATTTTTCTTTTTCGTGCCCTGAAAAATCCTTAGATTTTACCATTTTGTTCTGAAATTTTGAAGATATAATAATTCACTCTTAAAATTTGACCTGTCTTTTTTTTTTAGGCAGCTACAAATAGCAATAGTGAAAAAAAGAACTTGCCCTAGATTAGAATGTTATAACTACCACTTGCAACACTTCCCACTTCCTCTCCTCCACAAGCAATAACAAGGAACAATAGTTCCTGCCAATAAAAGTGTCAGCATTTCTAATAATGGGCCAAAGTCTAGATATTAGTTTCCTCAAAACATGATGCTCCAAGCTATAATGGCAGTGTTTCTCTAAATAGCAACCTAAAATTTGTTTATGTGTAATTCGATAAGTTTTCATTGGATTTGAGTAAAAATTGAAGGTTAGTTACAGAATCTATAAAACTCAGAAGATGCAAATATCTGTAAATATTGGTTCGAGATTCCAGATATTAAAGATTCAGCTGGTGGGTCCTTATTACATCATCATATACATATCACTAAGCTGTTCTCTGGGATTCAGAGGTTAGCTCCACAAAGAAAAAACAGATAATTTTTAACTGATTGCTGTTGCTGTATCAAACTTCTCCAAGCAGGTCTAACACTATTGCCTGCTAGCATACAGCTGGAAAGGAGCTTTTCATAAAACAATTGCATTGTTACAAAGGAAAGAATTTACTTTGGATTCATGCATTCACTCCATATGTCTGTAACGATGCAATCTGACTGCATAAGAACTCCATTAATTCCATTCCAATTCCTAAACAGCTCTTGAATTATGTGAAGCAGTCCCATGCTATATATATATGCTTCATACTTAGAACAGCTAAAGGATAAAGAAAAGTGAGAAAAAGAAATGGAAGGCAGATAAAATAGCTGATTTATGGAATGCAGAAAGGTTCTTAGTGATCTAGCAAAATGCGTATATCACGTTACCGGAATTGCCTTTTTTTACTGTGATTATAACTAAGAATATTTCTATAGATACTAGAGAAACAACCTGGCATACAGTACATTTTAACATAATGCTTTATATGATATCCGAATAAGTTACAAGTGCAAAGCCTGTTAGTGTATATCCATAAAAATCATTGTATACAATTGTGGCAATGGAAAAAGTGGTGAAATGTAATTACATTAGCACATACTACTTCTCAATACCACCTCATACAATCTATAACTTTTGTGTTTGTAAAAAGAACACATATTTTAGGGGAGGAGAAATAACACAAATGAATAGCAGTGTTGGATTTCACATAAAATATATGTGTTTCTGTAAATATACTTAAGAGGAAACCAGACTATGGGAGAAGATCAGTTCTCTATTAAACAAGTGATTTGCTCTTAAACCTGCAAATGCAAATTGTGATTTTTTTATTTTTATTTTCTAAGCATGTTTGTCCTAAATTTTATTTTTAAAAAATGTCAAATTTAATTTTGCTATCCATAATTTCAAATATCTTAAGTCATTGTTCAGAGTGGCATATACAGCTTATTTGTTTGTCTTTTTTAATTTCAGGATGCTGTGGAATTCATAGAAAAAGTGCAGAGTGTGGAAGAGTATGTTTTACCCTATGCGATAGTACAAATAGAGTGGAAACAAACAACAGATGCTGCTGTTCTGTTCCAGGGGAATTTTATCGCTATTGCCCAGACGCTGTCGCTGTTAACTGTGCTGCTAACATTTTACTACACATTTGAACTGAACTACCTCAAAAAAAAAAAAAATATATATATATATATATAGGTCAAAAATCAAAAAGGCTATCAGCTCATTATCATAAAACTGACGGAACAAAAAAAAAACCCATATGTTGTTTGGGAAACTAAATAAAGTCCTTATTAAAAATAAAAATATTGTCAATAAATTATTTTGCTGTATAGTGGACTGTTTGTGTTACATTTATATGAACATTTATTTTTCATTCCTATTAAAGCAATATGTTATTACTTTATGGTGAAAATTCCATTGGTAAACATAGTTCAAAATTTACCCACAAACATTAAAAACATATTTCATCACTCATCACTATTAATTTCAAAAGAATAAATTTAGCTTGAGCAATTAACTGTCTTAGATGAACGTTACCCATCCTTAAGAGAAGTTTCAAAATTATCATCAGTTTCCAGAAGCAAATATCTGAAATAAATTTCTAATCCACAATACACACTTGGAATTCAGAGTTTGCTGACATGGTACACCTGTATTTCACAGCAATCCATTTTGTCAATGAGTTGCCCAGAATGTGTTCAAAATACGTTTTGAATGTCCCCAATATGTTGTTAATGGGCTTCTAACATATTTTGCATGTATTCCCATTCAATTATGAATGTGCTCCTGATATGTTCTCAATGTGTTCTAAAATTTACACCCGATGTGTTCTAAATTCGAACACATTAAGAACACATAAATTGTGTTCTTAATCTAGCACAGAACGTGTTCTGCATTTTGCTGCTATTGTGTTCTGATTGAAACACAATGGGAACACATTTCAGAAGGCATTTAAAAATGTGTTCTAATAGTAACACATTAGGAACGCATTTCATTAATGTGTTCTCAGCAAGAGCACATTGAGAACACATTAATGTGTTCCTAAACTGGAACAAAATGTGTTCTAAAACTTACTCCCAATGTGTTCTAAATAAGAACATATTGGGAACACATTAATGTTTTCTCAAAATATGTTCTTAAAATGTGTTCCAAATATGTTCTAAATAAGAACACATTAAAGTGTTCTTAATCTGGCACACATTGCGTTCTAAAATGAGGTCCTAATGTGTTCTTAATGTGTTCCAAGGATTTGCAGTGTAGATTATCTGGAATATATAGATCAGATAGTGATTTACTAATATCTCGTTCCTGTATATTGACCTGCTCTTTCACAACGGAACCTAAACTTATAGTACGTAGAACAGTTTATAGAAGGGCTTATTTATTACACAGCAATGTATTTAAGTTCTTCGTATCCATACGCACAAAAAATTCATTCACAACTGAAATATTGAAGACCACCCTTAGCACATACATTTATTAAAACCTTAGGCATAAAAAACAATTACCACGGTCCTTCTGTGTTTTGCGAACATGTTGCACGCTTTCACGTGTAAACCGGACAATTTCTTGTCCGGTGAATTTCTTGTCCGGTGAACACGTTCACGTGTTCACCGGACAAGAAATTTTCATTTAGGGTGTGAAAAAGTGAACATTTCGTTTTAAGTGATTCAGAAATTAAAAAAAAAACGCTATCTTGTGCTTCGACAACAGACTGTGTTTAAAAATCACTTGATTTATTCGCTGTTTCATTCATTGTAGTATTACTTTTGTTTGTTTTTTCTTTACATTTGAAATTTCACCTGACATATCTGTTGTTTCTCTTCAGGAAGTAGTTACTTTCTGCTGTTGATCAACCCACTGAAGTTTTAAAATCACAAGGGATTGTTTCTTTTCATTTCACACACACTGCAATATTTGACATAGAAACCACATTCTGTAAATACAGCACAACACATGTGAAAGATATAAGAAAAGCTAATCGGTAAATTTCTAGTATGAAAAGTTGGTGTATATGCAGAGTTTTTTTCTGTTAAGTTTTTAATGTTTTTGTAAAATTGGCTGAGCTGTAATCAGGAACAGTGCCAGAATTTCTATGCTCTTTAGTGTGGTCGGCCGTTCGATTAGCAGAACGATGTGGCACTTCGACCGAGATGGTCGAACGAGAAAGCGTTTCCGTTCATAGCTGGTGGCATCTGACATGTCGCCATGTTTTGCAGTTGATGATTCCGAACAATTGTTGTGAGGCAAATAGCGTGTCTGTAAACATACGAGTATACGGTGGTGATTCAAAAGTCATTATCATTTTTTGACAGCTGATGAAAACGTGGATAAATGCAAAATCATGGAAATTTAATCTTAGAAATAGATCGAGTTCATCGTGCTTGATCGTCTTACAATATCGTGATGTCATGTTTTGAATCTCCCTGCGAAATAAAGCCTTTCGCTTCGAAACGAAAACGTCTTAGACCACAAGCTGAACATCGTCGATGTCTTGGAAGTGTTTCCCGAGTGGAAAATGGGAAATGAACCGGTATAAGTGTTGTCTGAAGGCATAAGTTCCTGACAATAAGCAATGTGGGGCATTTCCTCCAAACCTTATGTTCCTGCATTTTTTCTGAATTCAAAGGATAAGATGAGAAGGAGCATTGTTCTGTTGGAAGATACCTCGTTTAAGGTTAACTAATGCCTCTGCCATCTGGAACCAGTTTCCAATGAATGGGGCTCAAAATGTCCGCCTTACGCTTAGCATAACTTTGTGCTCAAATCTTCAGATTATTGGGACTGGTTAAGGCAGCGGTTGGGGATCTTACCAATTTTTTCGTATGTGAGTATCCCTAAAAATATCCAGTTTTCCTCACAAGTCAAATTCGCTTAAAGAAATGGTCATCCTGAAGATATTTTAGCAATTGGCGGTATGCATATCCACATCGCTAAGCTTCAGCAGCAGGCAGTTCATGAGGAACTTGTTGGGAGCTTCTGTGTGCCTTGCCGAACTTGTGCAGTAGGCGAACAACTGTGGGTTTGGTAGAGGTTTTCCTAGCTCGTTTCACAGTTGTCTAGTACTTGTGCACGGGTTTGGCTCTACGGCTTGGCGTACAGCTTCAGAATTTAGCGGCGACGTCTTCCAGCGCATGTTCTGTCTTGAAAGCTGCAGTCCGAATTACTACATAGTTGAAACTAAATAATGCCGTTTCTTCCTTCATGTACTACAGCATACATATCCCTTGTTGCAGCTGCAGCGGTCAACTCTGTTTTAAAGAAAATCCGTATCAGCACTCCGATCGTGTATTTCGCGTCCACAGCCCTTGACAGCTTATAATTTTCCAGTAAATAACGACAACGCGTGCTCCTGTTTTTACAATGGGAAGATGCCGGTTTTCCGAACATGAGTTGATGTTTTCGCATAACGAATGCGCACCAAATAATTGCCTATCACACAATGACTCTGAAAAGCAGCAAAATCTTGTGAATCACCTTAATAATGGTTCTGAAAATTGCATCAGTGTGTTTCAATTTCTTGCGATAAAGTAATAAAAAAAATGCTGAATTTAATTCCCGCAAGGGAGTTCAATCTACGAAAGCGCGTCGAACTAGGAGATAAACGTTTTCCAGAGAAAATGTTTATCAGCGGCAAACCAGGTCTCCAGACTTAAAGACATGAATTGGACGGATGGGAAAAGTTTTTAAATTTTTTAGAATGATACGACAAATATTAGGACATATTTTTTGCTAACATAGTGATAAAGTAAACGAATATACTGTATGTTATCATTGACAATGCGATAATTCACAAAACCAATTCGGAAGTTTTATAACAACCATGACGTTTATTTTCTCTCTTCAAGTAGAAAAGTGTTTTAAATTGGTAGCGAATTAAATGTCCTCATGTTTGTTGGTGGTATACCTACATCTGCAAAGAAATTCAAAGTTCAATAGAAATTACTATGCGTAGACTGTAGATGCATTACTACAAAGTGATTACACCAGTACTATGAAAGCCTATGTGAGCAGTTTTAAAAATACTAGCACAAATTGTGGAAGATAGATAATATGTTAATAATCCACTTGTATTAAAACAAATGCAAGTAGTCGCACGTACCTGATTTAGGGCTGTTGGTTCAAGAAAAAATAGAGAGTTAGCGCCAGAAGACAAACACTACATCCGTGCTCATAGGGATTCAAATCCAGAGCCATCTCGGGCGATTGGTCTGACGCCGGCGCTTAGACCAAATACCCCACAAGGGAGGTCAATTATTTATAGAATCAAAATTTGTAACTAGTAATACCACTTCAGATAGATATACACCAAAAAGGCGGATATATATTATGACCACCTGTCTAATATGATGCCAGTCCTACACGTGTCTCCAAAACAGCTCTTACCCGATGAGGCATGGATACCACAAAATTAATAAAGGTGTCTCGTGGTATCCGTTACCATCATGCTACAATTAGATCCTTTAAATCTTTAAAGTTACGTGTTGAGCCTCCGCAGATAGGATTTGCTTTTCAAACACAAACCATTGATGATTGATTGCATTCATATCTGGAGAATATAGAGCCCAGGACATCACCTGGAAGTCCATCCCATGTTCGGCGAATCACTCTCGATCAATCTGAGCAGTGCGGCATGATGCATTATCCTGCTGACCGAAGGCACTGATAGAGAAGAATAAAGTTGCTAGAAAGGATGTACCTGGTCTAAAATGATGTTTAGGTAGCTGGTAGGCGTCATAGGTCCCTACACACAAATGACTGGACCTAGGATTTTGCGGCAGAACATTACCAAAACGTATTTCCTACAGATTTGTTTTCGTCGCTTTGTGCATCCTGGTGAAAACACTCTCCCGCGTAAAAGTTGCCCACATGGTTCAACTGGAAACCAGATTCATCAGACGAGTCCACATTTTACCAATCATTCATGGTCCATTTTGGTTGTTCGCCTGCTTGCTGTAGGCGCTTCCATCACTGGACCGAGTTTAGCATGGGCCCTCAAAGCGGCCTGTTGCTACGTATCCCATTTACAGTATTCGATATATTGTGTGTTGTGACGCAGAAACCAACACACAATATATCGAATCAGGCACCATTACTCCAGAAACCAGCATTACAATTACGTGCGAGTTGCACCACAGCATCTATTCTCTTGGCTCTTAACATACGGAATAGCCTTCCCACATCTCTAGTATCCATGAGCTGTAGTCAGCCCACACCCCGCTGGCAGCTCGTCGTTTTTCCCTCTTCGTACCATACATTGATGACGATTAAATTCGACCAGTTAGTGTAAGCATGAGGCATTTAATCATCTACGCGACCATTATAACCTAGAACTTTATGCATAGTGTTAATATCTTTGGATAAAATGCTACCTTTTGTTCTGCACTTCTTTGTTGTAAATTCAATTCCCCATTACTTCTCAATTTTTAGAAACAGCAGAAATAAATATCCCCTTGTGTTCAAACTCTGCCACCATACCAAAATTATTACAGACATTTAAAGTGCACCAGGAACATCAAACAAAGATCTGCGCTCTTTCCACGTATATAAGTGAGTCACGAATACATTGTTATTGGCCGTCACCGGGAGTCGAACCCAGAGTCTTCCAGTTACGCGCCGGATATGCTTCCGCTACACCACAGCGGCCTCGAATTCCTCCAGACTCACACACGCTAACTGCCAAGCCAATTTGGCAGGTTGCATCTTGGAGCCCCGCACATTGCTGGGAATTCTCCAAAGATGGTAAGCAGCAAAAGAAGAAATAATTATAAAATTATTCATTCTCCTTCTAATTATTTCTTCAGTTGCTGCTTACCATCTTTGGTGAATCCCCAGCATTGTGCGGGGCTCCAAGAAGCAACCTGCCAAATTGGCTTGGCAGTTAGCGTGTGTGAGTCTGGAGGAATTCTAGACCACGGAAGCTTATCCGGCGTAACTGGAAGACCCTGGGGTCGACTCCTGTGGCGACCAATGGGAAGTTTTCCGTGACTCACTTATAAACGTGGAAAGAGCGAAGATCTTTGTTTGACCATACCAAAATTCTGGCAGATTTTAGAAAAGACATCTCATCACTCGTATAGAAATGTCCGACGATTTTCAGAACGTGCAAAAGTTTAAAGCTAAAAAAAAAGAAAGCTAATTGTGTTGATTTCATTTTCCTCTTACTTTAACATTGCTTTCCTTTTGCGGTGTAGTTCTTTCATTTGTCTCTTAATGGTGGATATAAGCAGCACGTCGGAGAACATAGCACAGGGTAATATTATAATTATATATCTACTTCAGAGATCTGTACTTTCATTGAATAGTACAAAATTCAATCAGAAACAAATATGTAATGGAGGTCCTGAAATCTGAGGCTTTTTCTTTTAAATTCATCATATGTAAGTTATTTCTTGGAAGAACGTCCTAGATAAATAGAGAACTTTAGACTTTTGGTGTGTTTCGTGGACACCTGTGCAAATTCTTGGAGTGATTCTTGAACAGCACAAAAGGGAAGTGGAGTTCCCGTTTAATTACTTTCCAAATATAATACGTTACCAAACATCGCATTCCTCACCAGGTCCTCCTCCTGAACAGGAACAGTCTATTTTTATGTTGATGAATTCACTGCTTTCAGGCTCTGCTCTACTCTTTCTCCTGAGAAGAAAAGCAGCTCCAACTTATCTTCCAATCAAGCCATATTCATTTCTATTTGGCGGTAAGACCGGAATAGGAGACAATTCCAATGAGAAGGTTCCTTTGTAGCTAGGATTCCCAACCAACAATTACTGTGGTAGTGCTACCTACTATATTCAGTCTTCTGCGTTTCCTTTCGCGCTTGGCTTCGGCGATTAGAACGAAAAAATGGATTCTTCCTTGCTGATGGGATAAGTGGAAGACTCAGTTTTCCTGTGCTAAGAAATCACGATGCTAAGGCAGGGAAGTGCAGTTATCTTTTCTATCTGTTCTGTTCTTTTGACTGCTCATGCTTCTGCTATGTCGTGTGCTGAACTGTTGCCCTGTAGTTCTATGCTATCTGAATGAACTCTGTTCTTTCGAAACGAAACTGAACATGTTGTAGCTGCCTATTTGGTGGTTCACTTGGTTTTTGCTGTTCTCAACATGCTGAAATAATCGTTTGAGTTCAAGTTTGTTAATTATTTTCTTCGTGAGGAAGTTTTTTACTGTATGGACTTATTTCATGGATTTAATTTACGCCAGTGACTCTAGCACGTGCCGAGCATAATGCCTTTACATAAAAAAGTAATTACATATGAAATACCTATTACAAATCGAAAACATGTATCCAAAATAAGCATGTTACTATTGAATTAAATGTTGGAAAAATAAAGTTAGTTTTCAATGATGAGTGTAAAAATACTGAAACCACATCGGCAAATGACCCTGAGAGATCAAATCGAGGAATCAATTCATCCATCAAGATGAAATAAACAATTAATCAGATAAGTGAGGAGAATACAGAAACGCTGCATTAGCAATGTAAGGATTTGCAGAAAAAGAATTGATAAAATTCCCATTTTTCTTGTGTTTAATTTCACGTATTCCATTTGCATTTCGCTGACGTTTATAATCCCTCCCAAAAACGTGGACCTATTTTATTAAATAGTGGATATATTTGTAACGTGTGATATTACATGGAGAACCCTGGTTTGAAATAAAACGCAAACTAAACGCAGGCACGCTGGTCAGTAGGGTACATGTACCACCTCGAGATACCATCCCCCGAATTTAGAGACAGTTTATTCATGTTGTTACTTCTATCACCTTCAGCTTCCCTTAGTTTCTTTCCCACACAATTACATAAAAGTGGAATTCAATGGAATTAACGATTATTTTAGAAGTAAGTGATTCACATTCTTCTCGGTTATAAATGCTATTAATGCCATAAAGAAGCGTATAGATCACACGCGACGCAGAATTCAAGAAAATATCTTTATTTTTGCAGAAACCCGTTATACAATTTTCACACGTAGAGCCCTGCAGCTTACGGAAGAACATTGCATGAATGTTACTCACTAATCAGTTTAATAAGTTTGCCAAGCATTACCATAAGAAACAGCTACTACAATAAACGTGAATAAGTCGAGGACACAACACCCTAACTCCTACAAAGACTAAAGCTTGGTTTCATCTTTTATTAATCATTTGGTTTAGTCTGTCAGTGGCACGTGAACCGTTATGTTTATTTCCTCGTAAGAATATATTATGGTATTAAGGTAAAAAAATTAAAAATAACCGCGTCAAACACACCATAAAGCCCAATAATAAATACGCCGTTGAACATATACACGGAAACAAAATGTGTGTTCAGAACAATATTTATCAGTTGGGGACTTTTCTTTTTCAGCGACGCGTTGTAATGGTTACAATATTGGTGCAAATGCACGTGACACCGATTTCATTCACAATACTATTACATGTCAGAAAAAGAATCCCCAATATATAGATATTGTCTAACATGTTTCAGTGTTTTTTTCTGTGACTTCTGATGTTCCACGCATATGTATGTATATACGTAGGAGGCTGCTTAATGTACATATATATTTGTGTGCAAATGAAACGAGATTCAATCTTAATTGCATTACAGTTACCATCAATGATCCTATTTAAAGCGTAAAGTTATCCTTAGGGAAAAGAGCTAAAGGTGATAACCTGAAAACAAAATATGAAGGGTGTAGTTCGTATAAGAATTACAGCGATATCTTTTTTAACCTAATAATTTCACAGCAATATGTTAGATGAATATCACAGTGCTAATCATAAATCCACCGTACGGATTAAATATAGACTAGCTTGTTTGCTATACACAGATCCATAACAGTGTTTGTCAGATAAACCGATGTAAGAATCCACAACCGAAGAATCGATGGGCAGAATTTAAAAGAAATTAACCAATAGAATCAGTTAAAACAAATTTACTAAGCATTTTTATTCATATACTATATTTTTCAAGGAATGATATGCAACATAACATGCTAAATAGAAAAAAATAATTTCCGATGTGGAAAGAAAAAAGCATTGTATTCACTGACTAATTATTTAAAAACGTGTTACTTAAAAATCAAAAATTTAAATTCCAGTTATATGAAATTACAACGTAAAGATCAAATCGAGTATTACATCTATGAAAAATTCAAATATGAGCATAGAAACAAAGTGTCACGCATTTAGTATTTAAATACCTGTGGAGTAATTCTAGTGAAGTTATAAAAACGAAAAGAGATCTGGCATCGAAATATTACATACTTGTACATTTTTATTTTATTAAAGAAAAAGAAAGTAATCTTCAAAACGATACCCACTTTCATTGCTGAGAAGATGGCTTTTTAAAACCTTTTGCTTCAAACTAACTTCGATTGGTTTGTTACTTATTTTAAATTTTGAAATGTTCCTTCAAAATTTGCATGTGCTTGCAAGCCAGTTAAAGCAGATTTATAAAATGTGTAAAGATTTGAATAACCCAAAGTTCTAAATTATAATTTTGTAAAATTTGTAAAGTATGCGGCATGTAAATTTAATTTTGGTATCTCCCTTTCTCATCTAGGCAGAAGAATGTGTCTTCTACATCGTTCTGAATACCTTTAATAACAAATTAAATTTTATCTTTACTGTAAATAGAGCCGATAGCATGCTTGTACCATCTGGAAATTTTATATGAACGTACGAAATAGAAAATCGCCTTTTGTAAACAAAATACTAAGACGTGTACTCAGAAATCTTGATTTCTGTGTGACTACCCATTCCCTTATGTTCAGACCAAAGTTCCCAAATAAGTGCACTTGAATTTCTTATATTGGTTATAGTCTGCAGTGATTTTCCATATACAATAAAGTCTTGTACTGGTGCGTAAATAGTTTGTTCACAGTTCATGCATAACAGCACATCATCTGAATATGCTGTGTATTTAATACCCTGATTGCTTCCCCCACGAAATGGAAAACCTTGAATTATCATGTTTTTTATTTTTCTTAGAAAAAACAAATAAGGCATCTGAATATGGGAGAAATTTGTTCCATTCCTTTTTCTAAAGGATTCTTTCCTGTCGCATTTCCTCAAACTATTACCCGACAGTAGGAACTAGTATTCATAATATGTATTACTGTTATGAATTTTACACCAAAAAATATCCTTTTGTAATCTGATGTAGATAAATGATCATTGACCATGAAGGTCAACGACTCCGTTGACCATGAAGGTCAACAGAGTCAAATGATTTTTCCTGATTCAGGAAAAAATCCGAAATTTGCTCGTTGTCTCTGTAATAAATTGTAAAACGTCTCACGTCAAGACCTTAATAAATATTTCTATTTTTCACTGCACAATATCGTTTGTGGCAAATTAGTTTTTTTAATTACACCGTGTAGCTTATTATTGATAATTGACTTTATGATTTGTAATCCACAGTCAATAACAAAACTACTATTATTTTGTTAAAGTCGACTTCATCCACATTCTCTTTTTATATTTAACGATTTTTTCATTAAAATCCTGAGATGCATTTTCTGGTTCCATTAATTCATTGTACATTTGAGATAGAAAGTGGAAATTCTGTTTTCATAATGTTTATAAAATTATATATGTTTATAAATTATATTTCTTTTCTTTATTACAATCCTTACTTCTGCCGTAGAAATTGGCGAAATCCATTATTTTATATCAACCTCTGGGATTTTTGGCAGTTCTACAAAACTCTCAATTTCGACACCTCCTTATTTTTTTCTTTAATAGATATCAGTAATAATTATATATCTGTTTCACTGTGTTTCAGAATTATTTTTGCTTATTATCATATGTTAAGGAAAGTCTCATTGCTCTGTTTTTTTTTTCGTTTTCTTTTGAAATGCAGCAGTAATGTAATTCTGTTCAATCTGTAGGTCACTAACAGCGATTTTTTCTAAACTGTTGCCCCGAATCAAGAGTCAAATCAAGTACGCACCATGCTTTTGAGAAAGCGGTGCTCTTTCCTTTTGTCTTCTTGAAGCTTTTCTTTTCTGTTCTCTTTTTCTTCTGTCTTACTCTTTTATTTAAAGCATACTCCTTTGTTTTCTTAATTTTTTTTCAATTTTCAAGTTTAACTCCTGTTCCCTGATGTTATTCTAAAACATGCCTTTCAACTTCTGTTTGAACCACTTCAATCAACAACCGTGACAAATTTATTTTGCAGAGCAATTTGTTCCTATTAAATTCAGTAGCATTGATTGTTATTCTCCAATTTAAAATTAAATTGTCAGAAATGAAAAGATTTGAATAGTTTTTCTCAATAATTTCAATATTATAAAAATGCTTTTATCTTTTGTGAATACAAAGTCCTGTGCTTTCCAGGTGAACCCCGACTCAGAATGTTTTATAACTGTCAAGTATCCAGAATATTATAATCCCTTACGTAGTTTTTAAAATTAACTTTATTCCCACGTGCGTATTGTTTTTGACCTAATCTGTCAAGTTGAACATCTAGAACAGTATTAAAGACACCAACTAAAAGTACGAAATCGTAAATCCCCGTAAGAAAGTAAGGAAGACGTCGAAAGTAGTCCTTTCTTTCCATTGTGGATGCTGGATCGATCAGTTAGACACGCAATTTTGAACACAAATTTATTTAATTCGTAAGTTAAAAATCCCTTTGCATTCAGCATCCCATTGGAAATTGATAGTCTGACTTTAACAATACGGAATTACAACACCACTACATCCATTGTTTGCCAAAGAGAAAACATTTTTATACGATGACAAACTTGTAAATATTGAAACCTCGTGAAATATTTTGAGATTTGCTTCTTATACATTAAATATTGATTTTTAGAGAAAGGCAACCGTCCCACAAATTTTGTGTTTAAGACCCGATATGTTTAATGAAATAAATTTTATTTTGAATGTAAAAAATTTAAAAGCTCCTATGCGTATAGTGTTTCATTCTGTTTTCAGCCTACTCAAAGGCAAACTGCTAACCAATTTTACTGCCAAAAATAACAAACAGGGAATAAATTTGACATTTTACTAAGAAAAATATTTTTCACATAAAAGAGTGCAAGAAGTTATATAAATATGTTCTGATATAGATCATCAGACATCACAAAAAATCGTTCAAGGTATAATGATTTGTTGATTGATTTCTCTCTAGATACTTGTCACCCTGTTTTCTGTAATCGGCACGAAACTTTCCGGTATACTAAAAAGCATGGAATGCTGAATACAGAAAATTATTCTAGAAGTCAGAGACTACAATCATGTTACGGTTATATATGTTACGGTAATACAAGGTTTGTTACAAATATTTTATTTTTTCAAGTCGACAAAGGTTCGCTGTATTCTAATTTAGCTTTGTCAGGATGAATGGTACATTATTCCTGATTCAGGCCTGTTGAGCCTTGCCTTTTCGTTTGAAGAAAACACAAGGCCTATATTCTTAACTGCGACCTAAAGCAGATAGCTAAAACATCGATGACTAAACACTGTTACGAAAAGGGCAATACATTTCTTTGAAGAAGCGAAGCTAACTGGCAAGCCAGATTCAACCACCAAACTTGATGATATATATAATTTATGAATACAACACTTGTGGTGTTGAGACATAATGAATACAAAAATGTTTACCACAATCAACGGTTTATTATTTATCGACTATAGTTTTGCAGAGCGTTAGACTCGGCATCATCAAGACGAATGGAGCGTAACCATTCAAATTATTGTGATATCATCAGAGTTCTGACAGTCATTATTTTTGGCGAGTTGTTTCTACGCGGTTGAAAGAAATGGAGTCGACGTCATGTCATTGAAGAGCCGTGAAGTGCTTCGCTATATGCGAAAAGCTTCCAGCACATTAAGATTGATGTCGAAATAGGTTTATCAATGAGCGCAGCGTTTTCAAACAAATATTTATGGTTATTTTTGTGACAATATGCATTCATTGACATCATGTATTTCCAAAGGATCAGATGTTGCAAAAAACGCGAATACTCAAATATAAACGAAATGATTTCAATGTGAAGCACACGAGAATTAGCTCTAGGTACTCGTACTTTACTGAGATGATTGTGAACGTGATTTAAATAAGCAGTTTACGAATCGTCGGCAATGAATTTGTTTAGATGATTTGTTCACTATTCTAAACAGAAAGGTTCATTCACTGCATTAAATGTCAAAACACACAGGAAGCATAACTGAAATTTTAGACAAAACTCTGAACTACTATATAATAAATACCGCATGTCTGTTTTTGATTATTCATTGCAAACAAAATGAAAAGAGATCAAGTCAATTTAGATCTACAACATTGAGAGGAAAAAATGGTAATGTCCTAATACAAGAGCCTGCAACATTTTTCGCTGTTGACCGTTGACACCTGTATCCCTAAGGAAAACGTCTGCAAATTGTGTTTGTAACAGTAAACTAGGAAACAACTGCGATTGTTGAGGGGCTGCATACAAATTCAATTCGGACTTACACCATAGACAGGAAAGCATTTTCACTCTATGTGGTGCAAGGATGTCATTCGTTCATACTCTTGTAAACGTACTTTTCCTTGTTCACATTACCCCGTTACACCCTTTACACGCGTGGTGTTATTACTTGCAATTATGTGGGTCACATTTTGCCTTTAATTCCTGGTACTGTTTTTTGCTGGTTCGCTTCTGACTGCTACAAATGCAGCATGCACCATCAAATACATGTTGCAGGCTGAAGTCACCGGTTTAAAAGACTTGTTCAGCAGGAAAATGAGTGGCAGCTCATATGTGAAGACCCTGTCTGGTCAAATGCAAAGTCAGTGCTCAAATGCGAAGTAATGTATGCAAATGAGCTGACACCTAGAGCTATCTCCCGAACTAAGGGAGGTACAGGAAACAAATACCACATTTCTTAAAACGTAAAGCAACTACTATAATTGCAATACATTGCACGCATCGACCATGAGGTAACACCAAAGTTGTTAGAAGAATTTAATACCTTCACAGCATGCATAAGCTACTTTTGAACTTAAAAGTCTTTAAAATGTAATAATAGCACTTAAATAGAAGCGGAGAACACGTATCACACAGGCTTGTACTACACTGGCGTGCAATGATTGAGGACAAGACGGTTTTTCGAATGTAAGGTCGTGCAGAAGTGCTCCACATCGACTCAAATCATACCATAAGATCCCCAAGTTGTAAGAATATGGGACAAATGAGCTAAACCGTCCAAACAAGGAATCCAAAGGATACAAAGGCACTTTATTGAATATGTAGCTTCGAGCACAAGAAGACAGAAGACAGAAAGGTCCATGTGAAAGGCGGCTTCCAAGAAAAATCCAGTCTTTAATAGGGTATATGATCACCCCTGACTGCGTTGCATGATACACAACGTCTGTCCATGCTGAGGACGAGGTTGTCAAGGAGATGTTGAGGCATTGCGGCCCATTCCTCTTGTAGCACCAATCGCAGCTGCGGAATCGTTGCTGGTGGCTGGTGACGTGCTGCCAAGCGTCTCCCGAGAAGGTCCCACACGTGTTCGATTGGATTTAGGTCCGGGGACCTTGCGGGCCAATCTATGCGTTGCATATCTTCACTCTCCAACAGCTCTGCGACCGCTACTGTACGATGAAGTGTAGCATTGTCGTCCATGAAGCGGAACTCAGGACCCACAGCACCTGTAAACAGACGCACGTGAGACAGGAGAACCTCAGTACAATAGCGGACACCAGTGACTGGACCTCCTTGGAAAATGTGGAGGTCAGTACGGCTACCAAGCATGATACCGTCCCAAACGAGAACTCCGCCACCTCCAAACCGGTCCATTTTTATGATGTTTGAGGTGTTATTGCGTGTTCCTTGCTCTCTCCATATCGGTGTACGTCCAGAATCGCTCGTCTGACTAAATCGGCTCTCATCCGTAAAGAGAACTCGACCCCATTTCTGATGTGTCCAGTTCTTGCGTTCCTGGCACCACAGAAACCGCCGTCTCCGATGAGCAGGCGTTAATGACACACACCGTACTGGTCGTCGAGTAAATAGACCACCTTTGTGCAGCCTCCTGGCCACGGTAAAACGCGATGCCGGACGTCCAGTTGTCTGTTGCATGTTCCTTGCGATTTCTTCCGCTGTCTGCCGTCGGTCTTTTCTCGCCTGTGGGACAATATATCGGTCGCCCGCCGCCGTGGTTGCTCGTGGACGACCACTGCTAAACTCTCGATCAGCTGTTCCTGTCGGTTGAAATGCTCTCCAAGCTCGTGAAACGATGCTGTAAGTGATCCCAAACTCCTCGGCTACACTAGTCACACTTCGACCTTCTTCCAACTTCCAAATGACGCGACCTCGGGTTAGTCATCATCTAGATGTCGTCTACTGGATTGCCTGTTGCCCATATCACACGGTAGCAGCAACTCGACGTCGTTCAAACCGATGTACACCGTGCAATAGCTTTCACCGAAATGCTGAGCGCACACCTCCCGTGTGCTTTATACCCTTCCGACACTCCCCGCCCCTACGTCATGCTGCATATATGCGCATGCCCGTCCGTACAGGACCCTAGTCTTTCTCCTGAGTGGTCGTTCGGTCCGTTCTGCCTGCTCGTTCCGTTGTTATGCTAAATTCTTCTCTTTGTCCTTAATTTTTGCACACCAGTGTATGTCAAGCACCAGGAAATATTTTTAAAATTTGCATGACATTCATTTTTCTGAAATTCATAAATAAATGCATATGTACTTAGTAGTGTATAAATTATGGGTGCATAATACTTCGGATTCCAGTGGAAGGGGATACGAATAGGTGTGTACGTAAGTCAACATTAGTTGTATATAGAGAAGGGCACAGAAACTGCGCACCATTTGGAAACAGTAATCGCTAGCCAAGAATGAAAGAGGTTACCTAATCAATTGTGTGTACCTCATGTGTCGTAAAGAGTGCAACGTGTTAATATGAAAACGAGAGGTACATGTATATGGGTATAGACGAAGACATTATTGAATTATAATAGACTGAAGATGTCTTTTTGTCAACACAGTAACTCGTATTTTAAGTAGCATGCCTCCCCTAAGAATCCGACTGTGTCAGCTAGATTACTTTTACAAACGCAATCTGAAGACTGGTCCCTTAAATTTCTAGAGTCGACGATTGCCCGCAAAAAAGGCTGCGGTGCTGACAAAACCACGCCGACCAACGCCGCGAGACTTTATTATGTCTGTCGGTGGATTTCGAAGTTGCTTTTATTAGGACATTACCACGAAAATAAGGAGTAATACCGCTGATTTGAAAGCAATTAGTTTTATGTAATGTTTTCATTCCCCTAAAGCAGTTTAATTTCGCTTTGGAAAAATATTGAAATAAAGATATAAGAAATGTCATTACTGACTAACTAGAAGATAGGACAAGAAATCTGTCTTACATGAATTTAACAGGATAGCAATTTAGCATAGAATTCCCAATATACTGAAAACACTTTATGCAGGGAAAAAAAAAAGAAGAAAAAAGAAGAAAAAAAAGAAAATGAAGGAAAGCAAAGAACTGTGTTAAACGTTTTTGGAAAGTATTTCAATGTAGCATATTACAACATCAGAAACAATGCTTATCTCTTCTATATATACTCAGTAAATAATTTTTCAAACAGTGCTTACCTGCAGTTTTCTGCGAAATACGTATTTTTTACTAATGATTTATAATGGAAGATTGGTTCCAAAGACCTTCGTTTGCTAATATCAGATTGCATTCATGGACAATGTGAAATTTTATAGGCGTAATGATACAGATCAATGATACACATGATCGCAGAAACAGAGGTGCAGGACAATTGCAGATGGATCTGTGGCAGGCAGTCCGGTCATCTTCAATAGCGGTCGCACCACCTCCGGCTGCGATACATGCTGCAATACGGTCTGGCATGTAGGCGAACAGACGCCTGATGTTGTTCTGCGGCAGACTAGCCCACGCGAGCTGCACAGTGTGCTCCAAACCCCGGATAAAGCGGCACGGCGGCAGCCGGCGTTTCAGCTGGTCCCACACATGCTCAATAGGGTACATGTCTGGGAGCGGGTAGGCCATGGAAGTGTCTGCACATGACGTAGGCAGTCCTCGGCAGCCCGATCCATGTGCCGGCATTCATTATCTTGCTGATATAGCGTACCTGTAATCCCAGTCAGGAATGGGAGCACATGGGGTCGTAGGATCTCATCCACACACGGCCACCCCCTCAATGATCCAGGTACAATACTAGAGCTGATCGGCTATCGTAAGAAATGGCTCCCCATACCGAAATGTCTGCAGTTGGGGAGGTGCGGTGCTCGAATGCGAGGTTGGGATTGTACCGTTGGGCCGGGGACCTCCACGCCCGAACACGAGGATCATCTGTCCCCAAAACGAAGCGGCACTCTTCGCTACACACCACACGTCTCCAGTCTGTGGCGTTCCACGTTGCTCCAACCTGGCACCACGGCAAACGGAGCCGGCGATTTTCCGATGTTAATGGCAATATACGTATATGGTGCTGGAATCGCAGATTCGCTTCATGAAGGCGTCGGGAAATTGTCCGTGGGCAGAGATTAGCTGCTACATCTGCCTCTATAGTGGACTGGGTCCGCGTTGGATCCGTTCGTACCTGGCGCACGATCCTTCTATCCTCTTTACCGGTGGTCCTCTTAGTCCATCGGGAACCGATTCACCGTGTGGCAGGATCGTCACGTGTCCACTGCTGCCAACACAGTCGGACAGTATGATCAGAACGATCCACGTGGCGTGCTGTATGGGGTGCCGACCACCCTGCGATTTTCAACCAGATGATCAGGCTTCTCTCAAAGTCCGTAAGTTGCGTAAATGTATGTCTCTGACGTATACACGGCATGCTTGTGACTCTGTAATCTTGTTTGCGCCGGCCGGTGGTTTTCGCTTACATGGGGCATCGACTACACGCTGGTTTACAAGGTTACCGGCTCGTGCTTGCAGCACCAGAACATAGTGTGCGGTCATGCTCAGTCGTGCCATACGTAGGACATTTACATACCAGCCGGCACTGTAGCTGTTTGCAAATTTCGCGGCTGTAGCATGTTTTGTTCTAGGTGCAAAATTTCATTGTCTGTGAGTGCAGTTGATCGTTCGAGCAACAGATTGGTTACGTTGCTTGTACCCTGTGCATGAGGAAAGAAACAACCGAGATACTCACAGGGCATGAACAAGTCGTGGGAACTGCTTGGTTTGATCTTTATCTGGGACGGTAAGTGCACATCAATTGGAGAGACATACGCTTTCAGAAACGCAAGTCACCTGTCTGTCTTTTCTCAATTTCAAAATGTACTGGCTTGATTTGTTAATCACTGCAGTGATTATTAATGTAACTGGCAACACAGAGGACTTTCTAAGTTACGATCATGAAGAACAGGATCTGTACGAGATTTAGTTTCATGGAGTGTGGGAATGTGATGGCAAAATATGCTTACCTTTTACAATCATTTGATTCTGACACACATATAAACTTCACATGTGTGCGTTTACATTGTAAAGCGATTCAGCAATATATTTTATCTCTTCAAAAACGCAAAGGATACAAGAACTTAAATATATTAGGTTCTCAATAAGTATGTATATTATTGGCTGTATTATTGTTGCACCATTATGTAGCGCATTTCATGCAAATAACACAAAATTTCTAACGAGTTGGGCGACCTCTAAACATGGTTCTATTGATTTAATTTTTTTCTGACATAACACCAAAAAGAATATTTCTAGTGGCGAGAGCATCGATTCTATAAAAAAATTCCCATAACTTTTAGGACCACCGTAATGTAAAGCGATTTAGCAATATACTTCATCTCTTCAAAAAATACAAAGGGATACAAGGACTTTCATATATTTTCCCAAAACAACTGAGAAATTTTTTGCATTAAAAGTTTGCAATACTGCGTTCGATCTTGGCACAAATCTCGAAAAATACGTTAGTCGGTGCAGTAACAATTAAAATCGGAAACCCTTGTTTATCACACATTCGTCGTCGGTAGAGCTCATACTGTAAAAAATAAATGGAGTGAATACACAGAAAATTTTGAAAATAATGTGCAGCAAAATTACTGGTATATGTCCGTGCTTTTCAGAAATTTCCGTTTTTTAAAGTGCCCGTTTATTTTAATTTCAGTATATTTACAGACTGTCCGTAGTTAGAAATTCCGTTTATTTCAGAAAAAATCTATTTCAGGTTTTTCCGTGTTTTACTTAAAATTCTGCGAAACCGACGACACTGCATTTTCAGCTCTTTCCCCAGATAATCCTTTCACTCCAGTCAGGATCGAACCTGCGCCGCTTGCATTGGGTCATCAGGAAACGCTCGCTTTTACCCACTGTGCCACAGACACTCGGAAATTCAAATCACGTACATCGTGAAACAAATTGCGTGACAATGGCATTTTTTTGTCTTTAATACGAGTGATTTATTCACTTCTTTTCCTGTTGGACTTTATTATTTTGCTGAGTAGGTTTGTAATATATTTTTTTACTGTAGAAGAGCTCTTCATAAATTATCCATTTTTCATTCTGGTTTTTCGAAATGACAAAATGCTGTGCAACTGGATTTTTTAAGCAGACAATTATTTTCAGTCACCTTTAAAAAAAGTGAAATTAACATTTTTATAGTATTATTTCACAGAAAAATATTTCCTAAATATAAATCTTACTTCTTGAGATCTAATAGCTTTTGTCTTAAGTTGTACAAAGACTAATACATAGATATCGTATGACCATCTATAGAATAAGTAAAGTACCGGGTTTCTTAGAGTAACACAATAGGTATTAGTAGCTGGTGCACAAAATAGAGGAGAGGTGAAGAAATATCCTGTCCCCAATAAACAAAATTCATGTGAAATGCTATCCACAACATCCGATCTCGCTACAGAACTTCAAAGTTCGACAGATGTTTGAAATTTAAAATTTAATGAAACTTCAAATATCCTCACCTGTCGCTCCTATTATCAGGAATTTCTCATCATACGAATAGGGAAAAAGTGAGAACGAATGTTTCCGTTAACATACGAAAGAAACTGCGGAAATGTTTCTGAAAAATCAGAATTTTTCTTTAACAGATCTCTAAAACGTTAATTTACCGTCAATATATGAACGCAATTGCTGAACGATTTGTGAAAACTCAGGATTTTCCAGTGGTACCAAAAATCCGTGAAATTGAGGATTATTTGCGTCATTTCCCGGAAAATGTTTTATCAGAAATATGATTTAATAATTAACACCACAAATGACGGAAAGTGGCTCGCGAATTTCAGAAAATGTTTTACAGTGAAGGTTAATAAGCGTTATTTTATGAACGCCTAACAAGTGCCTTCGCGCTGGTTTTTTCCCGGAAAAGTGGTTGTGAAAGAGAAACAAAGATGCGCCATTAAGTTTTGCTGTCTACTAAAGAAGTCTGTCGGAGAGACCTTCGGTCTTATGCAAGAGGCTTATAAAGATGAAGGTCTAGGAAAATCGACAATTTACAGTGTGCATAAAGAATTTACCAATGGCCATTTGTACTTGGATTTAATCACGCGGGGAGGAAGGCCTTCTTGAACGAGTACCACAAAAGTATAATTCAACTCTATCGGTGTTATTACACAGGAAGACGTACACCTATCAATTCGAGATATCGTAGATATGGTTCACATTAGAATATCATCAATTCACATAACTCTAAGCATGCATTTGGGCGTAAAACGAATTTGTTGAACTTGGGCTCTCAATTTCATTTCATGTGCCAGCCCAATGGAATGCAGCATAGGGCAGCATTATGCCGCACATGAACAGAAATATCGTTCCTTCTTTGCAGAAAATGAAAATTAAGTTGATGACACAGCCTGCATATTGTCTAGCCTATGTCACCATGCGGCGGCTGATTTTTTAACATTTTAAAATATACATTACCGAGACAAATTTGGGACTGTTCAACAACTTATTGCAGTTGCGCAGGTGTGCTTCAAGAGTCTTTCCGGAGAAGAATTCCAGAGGACATTCAAAAAGTTGGAGGAGCGTTGGGAGACCTGCATCTAATACAATGGACAGTCTTTCCAAAAAGATGACGACGTTCTTTATAAATAAAATACGCATATTTCTTTTTATAAAAACATTCCCAGTTATTTTCGGACCGCCCTTGTATAATATTTGCATTGATTAAATTCATATATGGCGCGCAATATTTAGATGTGTAATAAATTTTTTCTGCAATCTTTGTCTGGTGTATTTCAAATAAGACCTTGTGCTTAAACTTCAAATAATTCAATTACAGTCAGTTTAAAAATAAACATAACAAAGATATCTCCCGTACCAGAAATAAATCATTTCAAACCTAAAAGAATTACTCGAATACTGACTCCCAGACATTGTTTGTAACAGGAAGTATTATATTTTCCATTATTGCTTTGTGTGATAGTCGTCCCGGCTGTATTATTCAGAGTAATAAGTTTGCTGCCCTTGTGCAGCTAACTATTGTCTGAAACCAATGGTCTCAGACGACTGCAGCCACAGCAAAAGTGCAATAATCTCTCTATCCTATGTGCGTACGGTTTAAATGTATGACATTTGCACACTTCATCTCAGTACGTCATTTAGAAATACTGAAGTTTGGAGAAAAACATCGAGAATGGACATAGGACATCCGGTAGGTAGTTCCTCTTTCTGGTCAAAAAGTGGAAGTCTGGAATCTAGTTGCTTTTTCTGGTAAAAAACATTTACTTCTTGTGTAAAATGGCTGCACTGCCACGGATAACACGAACATCTCAGATGAAAATAATATTAGATGTTGTGACTCCACGGAAAAGCCATGTGTCCGTGTCTCAAATTTTGGCTGATGTTTTTCTGGGACACATTCACTCTCCTGAAAGTAGTGCAATGTCACCTGAACGTTATAGCATAACTCTCCATCATTTCTTGCCAATTTTCAGGCTGATACATTTTGTTCGGCAACGAGACGGGTGTTCGGGTGGTTTTGCCAACCCATATGACCCAGGAATATTTGTAGTAAGACAAGCTTGGCTTCAATACTACAACATGGCAGCACACGTATCCTTGCATGAACCGAGTGAAGATTAGTTTTACACTGGATCGGAAGCTGCAACATACGGGCACTACATGTGTAATGGATATTGGCCGCGCTACGGGAATCACTTATATCGATATATTATTGGCCTCCTGCATGCTGTTTCGGTGACTTTTGCTTTGGGATTTTACGACAACCGTTGATAACTCGATGAGCTACACGCAATCGCCCGTCCCTTATTTAGGACTAGTAGTTCCATGGAAGGGAGAGTTCCCGTGCCGTACGACGAATCCAACATTCTTTCCTCAGTGGTATTCGAAGCCGGACGCATTGCTGACGAATGGCCAGAAACCACCTACTTGTGCACGACTTAGCAACCGGGATTACTTAGTGGTACCCGAGTAGCTCAACCTTCATTGCTTGGCCGAACTGTGACCAATTACAAAGGAACTACGACCACAAGGTAATTGATTACAATGATTTGCTGCTACAATGTGTTCCACATGTCATTGTCCACCGCTCTTTGTTTTGATTTTTTGCATGAGCTGATGAAATCTATCAACTGATATCAAACTCATAATTTATATCAGACAAACATAGCCTGTAAAATGTTGTACGTCTATCGCTACCTTATCTTTAGTATTTTGTGAAAATAATTACATTTATATAATAAAAGCAAATCAACTGTTGTAAGCTCAAGCTTCCTTTCAAAATAAGAAATAATCTTTCGCTTTTACTAAAGGTTGCCGTGGAAGGAATCTACGAAATGAGATTACAGCAATTTTTTAAAACTCTACTGCGGATGAGTTTTAAAAAAAGGAACATTGCACTGAAGGTTAGAATTGGTTTGACGTGTGTGCCCAACACATGCGCATTACGCGTAACGTTAACATACAAGGCAAAAATGTTTGTAGCCAAGTAAGAAAAAACGTGAATATTTCTCACCACCTTCAAGTGTTTGCAGTTAATAGGCCTCCTAAAGGTAGGGTTTTATATTGAAAATAATTAAGAGAGGCCTAATGTTTGAGCCTCTATTCTAGTGTTTTCACGAAATTCAAATATATGTTTCCTTCATAAGTGTATTCTAATCGTAAATTTGTTTTTCATGCTTACTAATAAGTTGACCTTTATGAGGCATTTAGCCAATTTGCAGAGGGTAGTCTGCGTCTCAATAATTAATTGGAAGCACATACGGTTTAAAAGCGAGGAGAAGAAAATATTTGATCTCATAGCAATGATTCGGTTAAGAGTATGGCATGAAATGTTAAATTCAGTAACATTTTGCAGTATTTTTACACCTCAACAAAATTTTGTTGGCGTAATTAAGTATGATATGCAGATGTTCAGTTGCATTTCATTCCAAGAACTCATGCAGGGAACATAATGTCAGAAGAACTTTATAAGACATAACTATTTATACCCAGAGTTTTTAATAGTTTAAGTTGAAATGTCAGTTAAAGGCTACGTGGCACCCCATGGTGGGGCAGTTGTCTAAACGCGGCCATCTGACCATTCGTCTGAGATTAATATTTGTTAGAAACCCGATTCGGCATGAATGTTGTGTTTGTCTTCCTACACTACCTCTTTCCCTTCTGTGCAACCAATGGCCCTAAATTTAGGACGGGTGACTTCTTATAGTACACTGACTCACGGTGATCGTTAAAACCCCAAATAACAAAAAGTGTGTAAACTGCTTTTCTTAAGTATTGAACTATATAAATGAATGTCACACACACTTGATATCAAAAACTGCATTCAAGTTAATATAGATTTCGGACAAACATGGATTTGAATTTTTTTCAGCGCTTTATTAAAAAAATCCCGAAAACTATTTCGTTGTGTAGGAATTAACTCTGGTGTAATGCAAAGTATTGTTTGCAGTGTTTTCTTTCTATTGTTCACAGACCCCCTTCTTTCAGTTGTATAATATATAATAATACTTTGAATCGACAGTCATTCCGATGAATGGACTGCGACTATTCCTTTTATCTTTTAAGTCTCATAACGCACACACACGCACGTCGTCTAAGAAATTTCACTGCAATACACTCGATCTACGGCAAGATACACATAAACGATCCAAAAGTGAATACCAGTTTGACAGAGCTACATATCCAGGTACTCTTGTGTTGGATTACAGAGAGGAGTATTTGGATATCTTCCAACTCCCCAAACAGTATCAAATAACATTCACGTTTCGTTGGAACTTAGTTCAGGAAAATGCATAGCCTATTTATAATGTATTAAAAAAAGGACAGCTGTTATTATTACTTTGAACACATTTTGTTTGTATAGTAATTTCTAAATAGAACATACGATATTCTGCTGATCGGGATTTCTTGCGTAATGAAACATATATGCCAAAGTTACACACAGAAGGTAGACAGCTCATCGAAATGACATCATGTTTCGCAATACAAGATCGTAAGGCTGGTACAATTTTGGTTAGATTTCCTTTTAAAGGTTATATTATACAGCCAGCATTAGCTGTACTTTACGTTTGTTTAACATTTTATTTTCTTAATAAATAAATGGATGGAAAGCTTCAAAAAATGAAATCAAAACCCCTTTCCTTCAGGATACCGACATAAAAGTAAATGCAACGTTATTGTAGAAACGGCTATGAAATCAAGATTTACGTAGACTTTGGAAGGGTTGTTTTAGGTCTTCATAGTGATATTTGAATTTGCGACAGGATAATTCGCTCTAAAGTGCTGATATTCTTATGACCAAAGCTATTCATTTGTTTTCTTGTGTACTTAAATGTAATATTTTTCGATTGTAAATGAAGATGTATGTAACAAGGAGACTTTAGATGTAGGGAGCCTTTTTGAAATTTACATTCGGACAGTCGCTACAAACGTTCTATGATTATGATAACAAAAAATCACAGATATCGACGGAGAAGTTTTTCCTTAATTGTTCAGCATGATGTTCTTCACGTTCACTGCAGGTTTATTGCGTTTGTACAAACTTCTGAAGCTTTTCTGGAACATCATGGAACTAATTTGAGTTACTTCATTAGTCAGGACCGGTGTTGCAGCGAAAACGCGCCCCTTGCAGCGAAGACCCAATATTCGGCTAGAGCAAAATCTGGCGAATAGAGTCGGTTTTGTAAAGTAGGTACTTGTTACTTTGCGCCATAAAGTTAAAGGACACAGGCCAGTGACACGGCTATTTATCTCGAAAGACCAACCTAATTTAATTCCTGCTAAATTCCTGATCATCGCTCCAAATCCAGAAAAGTAATCCTTCCATTACACGCTAATAATACTGGACTGCCCGGGTCGCTCAGTGGTGTAACTGCAGGTTTGTGACTATTCGTCCAAGGATGGTCGGGTTCGAATCCCGGTGAGGCATGGATGTTGTTGTTGTCTTACTGCACTGGCTCTCTCCCTTTCCTGGAATCAGTGGCCCTAATAATGACGGGCGGCTGCTAATAGCCCATTGAGATGCTCACAGTGGTCGTTAAACCTCCAATCAATAATAATGGCTTTTACTATTTGTTTTTCTGAACAAATTTCTGAAGTGTCACGCCTTTACCATGGAAACGCAACAGCGTGGCTTTTACATTTGCCCTGAAAGATTTGTCCTGAAAATTTTGAGATTTCACCATGCACAACTTTATATTTCCGTCTGTAGAGTGCAAGCAAGCAACATTTCGCGGCAACTGCAACTTTTGCTGATTAGAGTTGTCTTTGTTTTTTGTTCTTTTTTTTTTGGGGGGGGGGGATTGTTTATTGACCACCGTCGGCAACTCGATGCCTTATAAGTTATTGTGGCTAAGAATCTCGATGGGCCGTTTGCTATTTAAGGCCACTCTCTCCAGGAAAGGGAGGGGGAGAGAGAGTGCAATAAGACATACACAACTCTGTGGCTTACTGGGATTCGAACCCGGACTCATCACTTGCGAAATGTCCTTAGCAAGCGCTTAGGCCAATGCGCACTGGAGATGTACAATGGTCCTAATCACAGAAAGTAATCAATTGGAAGCAATTACCAACCCGTGCCGTTTCTTTCTCTGGCAGTAGCCGATGCGGAACAAACTTTCCAGGAGCTTCAATTTACCATAAATTGACGAAAAATATTATTCGGGCATGGTCTTTGTTCATGTGTTGCTCTGTCCTGGACATTCTCAAACTAATGGGACGATAGTGTGCAATCATCCACTGAAATTAAGTGGTGCTTTAGTTTTCAGTAGTTCATTGACATGAGTTCCACTTGCCACGAAATCATTTCAAACACTCATTCCGCACGAGAACTTTATATCTTGACTCATATGTTGATCCCGAAAATCAAGCAGTGTTCTGTATTTGCAGTATTTCATGTGGTTGATATCACTTTTACCTGATAAAGAAAAAAATACTTATAGGACGGCTCCTGTGGTGGAGAGGTATTTGGAACCGTCAGAGAGGGAGAGAGGGAGTTTGATTGCAGGGGCAGGACTCAAGTCTAGGATGATGCATTGCTGGTTTGATTTTCTTGCGGCATTGGGTGTTTCTCTTATGTAGAAGCACTGAAGGTAAATTAGAGAAGGATTAGTTCTTATAACGCATTGAGTCGCTTAACTTCAAAATATTTATTAGTGATATGTTCTCTCTTTCGAAATACTGACTGACAAATTTGGCACGATAACCAGTTTGAAATGGTGCCCCGTGTCGATAAAACGCACACGTACCGGCATCTCACATGACACCCAGCGCTTCAAATTTATCAATTTCGTGGTTAACCGGAAGATCGAAGTACGTGTAAGTCACAGAGACAGTGAGTCGAGAATAGTTTTGGACAGAACATAGGGATTACCAGAGCACAAATATAAGTTTCGAAACGTAGTCACAGCTTTTTCAAGAGAGTCGCCGGAAATTCAAACAAACGAACAGAAATTAAGTTAGTCTCTCAAAATTCCAACAATATTAAATTCACAATACATGGTTACACTTCTAAAAATTCGTTGTGTTGGATCTTTGTCCCGTATCCAGGCTGTACAATGGCACCATGGTTTTCCTTCTGCATTGGTTCACCCCTTTCACTGAAAGCAGAGGCTTGGATTTGCATCGTCATCACCGCATTATTAAGCCTTCCAAGGAAACAAAAAACGTAATAAAAATGAAGTATTTAAAATAAAAAGGCAATATGCTAATTGAACGCCATTCAAGTAAGTGATTTTAATAAAACTAAATCCACCATTGAAGCGTTTTCCAATATCACAGCCACTTTAACCAAATACAAAATTACATGAAAAATTATCTAAAATACTTATTTTGCAGTTTTTAATCTGCAAGATATTGAGATGTTCTTCAAATCCTATAAATCAATATTGTATCATATCATTAACGAATTAAGAAGAGAAGAAAAATAACAAACAGAGAATAGAACAAAAAAATTGTTTAGTAGGAATTATTTTCGGTAGCAAAATAGCTTCTATTCATTTCAGTAGCCAGGTAAGAATAAAAAATTATGTAGTCGTTACAAGAAATGATTTCAAATAATTATGATCTGTTTAAGTAATGGATATTTGACAACTTCGAAACGCTAGTAATATGAAGAAACTCTAAGAAATATGCCTGTAATCTATGTGGACATAAAAGTTTACTATAGGGAAGAAGTGATTCAATATAATTTATAAGAAACTGTTAAAATCTGGGTAACAAAGTAACAATAAATATTCGAGGAGCGCCCTGATAATCAATTTGTAGTATGCATCATACCCAGTGATTTTGAATAGATATATGCCTATATCAAACTCCGGATAACGAGTACAATGCAGCCAGTATAAGTAAGTTGTGTGGCGATTATTAAGTTTGAATATTTTTTATTCAGGCTTTCCATTTTTAGGAAACACTTTGCCCACTGTGCTGTCTTTAATATCTTACAAGCAGTATTGCCCCATAAGGAATTCGCTTTATGTTATCAGCTCAAAGGAAACACAATCTAATCTAAGCGACCTGTCTGCAAATTACATTTGTAACAGTAAACTGGGAAACACAGCCAGGATTATGAACGTGCGTTATACAGATTCAAATCTGACTTACAACATTGGCAGAAAGCAACTGCATTGTAGTAGGTTGCGATTACGTCTTTACTAACTTCTTTGAGTTCGCTGGATCTCCCGATGCATTTCAAAATTGCTGGTATTAGGACATTACCGCTTAATGATCAATGAGAGCCATACAAATTTCCAAACATTTTACGAAGTACATAGTGCTGCTTTCTGTAGTCAATTGCCAAATTCCCACAAGAGCTACCATACCACATGGGTAATACTCGGAAGGTTTTGAAGGGAGAAATTCTTGTTAGTCACGTACCTAATCCATTAATGATGCGAAGAGCCGATATTGTAGGTAAATACTCTGCTGGCCACCAGAAATGCAACACCAAGAAGGAAGCATCCGATTGGCCTGAAATTCGCATCATGCGTGGCCCGCGAGAGGACATGAAAACGATTAGCATTGCAGGCAATATGTAAATCATGTGCGCCCGGCACGCCACGGAGAAGCGCTGTAAGAAGGGTGCACAGAAGGCGGTGTGTAAGTAGTGGAAGTGTGATGTGCTGCCGGACCTGTGCGTGGGAAGCTTCCTGCTGACTCGTCGCAGAATATGGCATTCATTCCAGCACGTTTCGTAGTTCGACAGAGGACGAATACTGGCTTATCGCGAAAGCGGTTTATTGTACCGAGACATCGGCACCCGTGTAGGACGACAACCAGCCACAGTGAGGCGAGCATGGATTAGGTGGGTGCAAGAGGGACGGACGGTCCGACGTGAGCGATTGCCGCAGCTGCGGTACACCACTGAACGAGAGGATCGGCATTTTGTGCGGCGGGTACTGATGGCTTGCACCGCCACATCACGAACGTTAGCGCAGGAATTAGGGTGTGTTGCGCAACAACCTGCGTCAGCACGTACCGTTGGACGTCGTCTGCAGGAGCGAGGACTTGTCACACGGCGCCCATTACGCCGATTACCATTGACGTTACACCACCGGCGAGTGCGGCGGCAGTGGGCAGTTGAACGCCGCACCTGGACTACGGAATGGCACGACATTGTCTTCTCCGACGAATCCCGCTTCTGCCTGCAACACCACGATGGTCGGATCCGCGTGTGGCGGCACTGCTGCGAGAGACTGTATGACGCCTGCATTACGCATCGCCATGCCGGTTCGTCGCCTGGCGTTATGGTTTGGGGCGCAATTGGATATGACACACGCAGCCCTCTGGTATGCATCGCTGGTACACTCAACAGCCACAGCTACATCTCCGACGTTTTGGAGCCTGTAGTCCTTCCTTACCTGCAGGACCTGCCAGCGGCGACGTTTCAACAGGACAATGCGCGCCCGCACGTAGCACGCATTGTATAATAATTTTTCACTGCCCACCAGGTGTCACCGCTGCCGTGGTCCGCCTGTTCTCATGTCATGTCGCCGATCGAACACGTCTGGTCGCTGATCAGCAACCGAGAGGCCCGGCAAGCACTACCCGGGGCTACGCCTGATTTGCTGTAGCAACGTGTGGATGCAGCCTGGACCGACAGACCCCAAGCCAACATCCAAAGCCTCTTTTGTTCGATGCCGCGGCATGTAGCGGCCGTTATTGCCAGCCATGCGGGCCATACGAACTATTGATGTCTGCGTGTTCTGCAAGTCGCACGGGCATGTAAGCTCAATCGTTTCATCTTTGTATCTGTTGCTATGTATCCAGTAAATCTGGCTTTGCTATCTCGTGTCCTTCTTGGTGTTGCATTTTGGTTCGCCAGCAGTGTACTTGGAACGTAACTATACAGGGTGAACAGGAAAGTCCCTTTAGCCTTAAATAACTTTCGAACGGAGAGAGGTACAGTTATGCAAGTGAGATAACGGCATATTAAAGCGACTACTCCCGTTCGAATTCAACCAATAGCAGTGCCCCTAGTGCAGAACTGCGGAAGTTAACCATTTCAAATCTAAAACAAAAAGAGATAGAGCAAAATTTCCAATTTCAAAGTTGTAGAGCATCAATAAATTAATACAAAACGACATTTGTTTCACACGGATAACATAAATTGTCACCTGAATACCCTAAAATGTCCGAAATCGACGCCGACCTTTTGTGTGTACGTTTAAAGGAAACAGGCATAGGTATTAGCAAATACACACAATTTATTGCATAAAGGCGTACTTATATCAATACAGATTGATGACGTCACACAAAACAAAAACAAAAAGGGCAAACTGGCACACAGTGATAAAAAGTTAATGTCGAGTATGTTCGAAGAGTTCGCCATTGCCCACGATACACATTTGTATTCGTGAAAGTAACTCTGCATGCACATTCTTCAGCATGGAAGGTGTCACACTATTCGAAGCATTTGTAACACGACGACGTAGATCCAGCAGACTTGTAGGAGCTCTTGCATAAACCTGATTTTTTACGTAACCCAAGAGGAAGAAATCCAACGGAGTGAGGTCCGGCGATCGTGGAGGCCATTCAACAGCACCAAAATACCCGATGATTTGTTGCCCAAATCAATCTGTGAGAAAGCGTCGCACTGCTGCTGGCTGGTGTGCAGGGGCACCGTCATGTTGGTACTACAAGGAACGTAATGGGAACAGGGTATTGTCATCTGAAAAGTCAGGTATGATATCATGTAATAGTTGGAAGTATCTCTCTCCGTTTAATGTGCCCTAGTAGAACACGAGTCCCACTAAGCGGTTCTTCCAAATACCGCACCACACGTTAATGGACCAACGCACTGATGTCTAGTGGATCCTCCCCACGAGAGATTCTCCATCGCCCAGTAGGGGGCGATGTGTCGGTTTAGTAATCCGGTACGGTGGAACACTGCAACGTCCGAACAAAGAATGTTGGATAAAAAGTCTGAGTCACCTTCAACATTAATCAACGCGCAGTTGCACCAAACAAATAGACGCTCATTATCCCGTGGTAACAGTTTTTGCTGCGGAGTGACACGATAGTGATGTGCACCTTGAGCATGCAGTATTTGCCATACACGGCCCCGTGTTAAGCCACTCGCCCTGCTGATATGTCTTTTACTGCTTTGTGGATGGGCTACTGCATATGCCAAAATATCATCTGTCATTATACTCATACCTGCACCCACTGATCTGCCAGAACGAGAACGACTTTTAGAGCTTTCTTGTCTCCCTGAGCCGTCTCACAACACTTGCGTTGGTAACCGCACTTGGAGATGGCCCAGCTGGATAACGAACGGCATATCATCGTGCAGCTAGCGCCGCGTTTCTTTGGCATTCGCCGTAAATAAGCACCATCTCGCAATATTGGGAGTGAGTGTCGCTCGCCATTCTCATACAGCGTACATAGATCTAAACTTCTGATCAGGTTACATCCTGCTACTGGTTTTTATATCGTAGGTACGGCACAACGTCACAATCTGCATTTGCATACGGCTACATTTGCTAAATGTGAATACGCAGATTCGGATCGTTGCGCATCAATTTCGGACATTTTAGGGCATTCAGGCGACAATTTATCTTATCCTTGTAATCTGATGACATGTACCTGCACCGTCCAAATGCGGACTTCGCAGGGAAATATGGAACTCTCTCAAAGAACGTAGTGAAGGTGTTGCGAGAGCAATCCTACCAGGATACGGCAGTCCTTCACCCGGACGGGATCGGCCCGTAGACCAGCAGCTACCTGCCACCTTCACGGGACCATCACTGCCACCCTCCCTTTGTCAAAGCCCGTATGTGAGACGTGCTTATGGGCAGGGGCTTTCAACTTTGCGTCTGGTGGCTGGGAGAATTCGTCCGCCAACGCGAGTGTTTTTGGGGCAAAAGCCCTCTATTAGGTCCTGGCTATATTAGTACAAGCACATTTATACACTGGGGGTTTCGTGTATATGGGTAGACACCTTTATTTTCACGTACCCCTTCACAGAGAAATAATAAAATACACAGAGCAATTACACTAAAATATTTCAAATTTACATGGCAGCACTAGTGTCCGTGCTGCTGGCGACTCTAGGTCAAGTCGTCACTCATCTTCAGTCTTCTCTATTTTTCAATGAGTATTTCTTGCTGCCTCTCCACGAAATCTTTGACCATCCCGATGAGGCCCCGACGCGCTCTGGGATACGCTATCAGGATCGAAAGATCCTTTGTTTTCCCTATGTCGGGGGCGACGACTTTCCTCTGATCTGCAAGAGAAATGCACTCTAGAATCATGTGTGCGACGTCTGCAATTTGAGCCCCGCAGCCTCACACTCTATCCCTCATCGCAAAGCGGCGAAAATATTCCGGCGAAACGCCATGACCGGTGAATATTTGGTTCAGGGACCATCCGCATTCTAAGCGCCTGAAGAAGACACGGGGGAAGATACGGTGACACTTCCGACCCGTATCCCCCTCGTCCCATCGTAACTGCCACTAAAACAACGTGGCCTTTTTAAGCTCTGTGCGAACACTTTGCACTGGTGTTCTCAATTAAAAGTCTATGCTATCTTTTCCAGCCCCTTCCTACGCGAGCTGGTCTGCCCTTTCATGTAAAGCAAATGTCGTTTTATACTAATTAATTGATGCTCTACAACTTTGTAATTGGAACCTTTTCTCTATCTCATTTCGTTTTCCATTTGCCATGCCGAACTTCCTCATTTCGCCACCAGAGGCCCTGCTATCGGTTGCATTCAATTGGGAGTAGTCGCTTCACTATACCGTTATCTCACTTGCATAACTGTACCTCTCTCCGTTCGAAATTTATTTCAGGCTAAAGGGACTTTCCTATGCACTCTGTATATTTCATAAGCTAAGCGTATGTTCTCGTTTAGGAAATGCAAAACCGAAAGGAAGATTTCTTTTGTAATTCTAATTGGTCCTCTGTTCTGCAGATGATTAGCAAAACACAGGTTTTAATCTAATAATTATTGTCCAGAATACAGAATCTATGATACTTCATGACACAATAATTAAAAGAATTCCACATGGTCTTTGGAAAAAGTTTTGCTTACAAAAAGATAGTACTCTGATTCATGTAATCTACAGCACGGCATCTATTCTTCCACTACCTTATGTAAATTGAGTGTTTAGTGGATTCCAGCAGAACAAGCTTTTTTCAGTTTCACAACTAGTACACAAACTTGCAGGAGAGATGACTTCATTTCCTTACAGATATCGAAATATCATCAATGAAGAATGTATGATTTAAACTTGTTTCAGCCAAAATTTCAAACTTTGTTCATATTGCAATTTATCGCCGTACATTGTTCAACGCATGATTTCAATGCTTTCTTGTAAAAGACGATAAAAATATATAGGATATCGTGAACACTATTGATAAAATGAGTTGTGAATCCTAAAGAAAATGTGACACTAAACAGAAGCACAGAATAACTGGCAGCTAATTTAGTTGCGAAGGGAGTTGTCCAATAACTTGGTAAGGGATTTTATAGTATACTAAATTAGTATAGTTTACCATGCATTGATTGTTATATATCGTTTCTCATTAGTAATTGATTTTTTGAATTTCTATTCGCACTTACCATTATTCCGATAATTGTAGTCGATATATTTTTTTACATATTCAGCAATTTCATGTTTCTGCAAATTTTTATAGAAAGATGAAAGTGATTTAAAATTACGAAACAAAATTACAAAAATATTTGTTTTTATAAATATATAAAAAAACAGGTTTTCATCAATCCGATTTAAAGATTAACGCTTTTTCAGAAAGGTAAATCCCTTAACCTTTTTGTAATAATCGCCGTCGTTTTACCTCATCCTCGTTATAATTCCACTCTCACTTACGACCAAATATGTATGAAACAAGTGTGAATGTTTAAAAAAATTCGGCGGTATACCTCGTAAAAAAAAAAAAACATGGTTGATTTAAAAAAATGTACGATTTGAGAGTCACTGCTCTAGACATTGTGAACATTTTGTCTTTTAAATAATGGGTAGTTTGTCAGCCAAGTCGCATATATACACACTATTTTAATTTCGCTATGTGATTATTATTGTGCTTCTCAGTGTCGTGTACGAAATCTGTTACTCTTGCACATAGCGTTTGGAATAAAGGATATTTTGGAAAATTTGTCTTTTTTTGATTTTCTGATTAATTTGCAAGTGATTTCAGACCACAGTCATAATTATAAGTGAACATCCGATTTGTAAAATTTCTCGCTGAAATCCTTCCTTAATATGGTTCCTCGTTATGGAAGACGTTTTAAATACATTTTCTTTTACAAAACATGCACATCTGTTCCATTAAAGCCGAGAATTTTAACGCACATATCTTCATGTAACCACGTACTTCGGTTTTAACTTAAAAGTCACCTCTTCTTCAGAATCATTCCGCGGTTATAAATATTTTCTAAATAATTAGAAAATCTGTGAATATCAACTTCGTGTCGCAAATGTGCGTCAGTAGATTTTTCTATTTCGGGTAATTTAACTGATCCTATAAATGTGATTATTATTTTATTTTGTAACTGATTACATTCATCATAAAAAAAAATATGACTTCACAGTTAATGTACAGTTTCCCATAGTTCTCTCACCAGGGCAGTAAGCGATTCTTTAAGAGGGATTTTTTTTATTGAAACTCTACTCAGAGAATATCTGTTTTGTCTCGGAAATGGTTTAAAGAATGTGATCTTTAAACTTGAGTATTAATTTCCTGTTTTTACGTTGACTTTTTGTTTAATGATAAGCAATAACAGAAAACATTTAGTAAAATATTCGAAACCTAAGTTTTTATATAGAAATCAAGATTACATTTGGGGAGCAAAGTAACTATCAATAATGTTTATCGGTTAGCCTTTTGGTTGGCTTTTCCATGAAAACCAAAATATCAACCAACTGCTATGCAATTAACCATTTACCACAATGATGAGCAACGTCCTTGTGTATATATACAGTATATGTTCAGAAGTGTTAAATGATGTGTATTACACAGTACGTAAATACACTGCTTTAAACAGAGATTACTGATTAAAATGAAAATATGTGCTTTACAAATAATAAAACGTACAACATATCTTTCAGTTTTTCTTGAGGTAAAGGTCAGTTATAGTTCTTTATTTGGTAGGCATCTAACATTCTTTAGGACAATTTGGCGAATGCTGTACGAAGTTCTGACATCATGAAACTCGAACTCAGTTTGTTAAAACGTATAATCTAATAGCTTGTCTACACATTCCAATGCCCCGATGTGGCTCACCCTTGCTATTTCACTTTCTTTTTCACGTAGATAGGCTTCCCTTGATTGGTCTGATTAACTTCTATAGCCGTTATCGTTCTAATCTTTCTCCGGCACTTTCTCCATGTTTTCTTCGCTTATATTGTCAGTTCCTTTAACACCAGGTATGATTTTAAAAGAGGTCTAATGCTGTTACCTCTTCGTCGGCAGAACCTTCTTCCTTTACGATGTCAGGGATCAGTATTTTCATATATGAAATGTTCTGTCAATGCTTCATTACGAAGGGGAACAGGCGTGGCGCTCGTGTGTCAGTCTTCCACTTCCTCAGTGGAATCGACATGAGAACGGAGATGGCTCAACAGGACAGTTTGCCAATTGTCGGGTGGCAGATAAGATAAGGCAGAACTAAATCTTGTAGTTGTCTATTGACAACAGCAAAAAATGCCTTCATCGCTCTTCATACTACCCTACACCTCCACACACACACACAGACACACACACACACACACACACACTCGCACGCAGGTGTAGGTTGTATTTAATCATGCTTCTTTAAAGATATTTCAGCGAACTCGGCTTTTTAAAGATTCTGTGAATATGATAAACACACCACAAATTAGGCGCTGAAGCCACAGAAGTGATGAAAGAGAAAATGCGTAATACAGTCAAACCTCTATTTAACGAACTTCAAGGGACCAACAATCTTGCACGTAAAGTCGCACAATTCCCTAAATCGAGGAAGCCTTTCGAAACAATCATTCAAATTAAGCTAGTGTTCATAACAGAATACGTAAGCAGCAATGTTCTCTTTCTTTCAGTGACAATGTTCTCTTTCGTTTAGTGACTATGTTCTCTTTCTTTCAAGGACTATGTTCTCTTTCTTTCAGTGACTATGTTCTCTTTCTTTCAGTGACTATTTTCTCTTTCTTTCAGTGACTATGTTCTCTTTCTTTCAGTGACTATGTTCTCTTTCTTTCAGTGGCTAACTTGTGTAGTGCTACCGGCGTTCATCAAAACTTTGTCCGTAAACGAGCTGTGTTGTTTAATTTGAGCTGTAGATTTAACACTGAGCAGAAAAGAAAAAATGGGATATTTGGCAAACAATTCCAGAGGTTCAGGAATGGGTACGTACCCATGTGTGCCCCTGACTTCACAGTATGTTACTGATCTGTGTGTAGCTGAAAACAAGAATCCCCAGGATACTCTAGATTTCCTCCCCTATACCGCCTTTCATTTTCCAGCTTCCTAACCATGCAAGAAAAAGCTGCGTTCCTTTGGAATTTGTTAGTCATTTGCTTTTCCCTGTAACAAGCTTACGCTTGATAGTCGGACGAAAGGCGAATTGATTTAGGATTCCGTCAAGCTGTGTCGCAGATGGTGTTCCTTGAAACGCTGGTTAACTGCAAGCGTAAAACTTTCCTGTTAGGCGAAGCTCTCTTTTTAGCTGGCTTTTAACGTGAAAATGCTGGTTAACATAGTGTTGTGGTTTAAAGGAAAAATAAAAAAATGTTTGCTAAATTGAGGAAATGGGTTCGTTAAATCGGGAAACGCCAAGTATTAATTTCAATGTGGTTCTGTCCGGACCACAAAAAAATGTACGTAAAATCGAGGAATTCGTTAAATCGCAGTCCGTTAAATGGGGCTTTGACTGTATAAAGAACTTTTCTTTAATTGATAATTGATATTGAATTTCAAATTTTCTCAGCAAAGTCGGTTAGTGAAGAGATCCGGATAAAAGAGTTTCTGGTAAAAACAGGTTTTACTGTATTTATCCAAAGCCCTTTTAGATAAATGTAAATGTATTTATCCGAAGCTCTTTTAGATAGATATAAATGTATTTATCCGAAGCTCTTGAGCTTCGGATAAATACATTTTATTCTTTTCAAACTTTTTTTTTGACGGTGCATGGATAATTCGTATAGCGGATCATCCTCGTACGGGTAATCAGGAGTTCAGTGTACAAATATTTGCATTGCGTCACTTTGTATTTTTACGATTGGCTGTATGTAAAGAAGTTTTATTTATTCTGAGATTTTGAATCCCTAAGTTATAGAGGTTGAGTTTTGATCTCAGTGTAAAGCAGAGCTGCTATCTATGTTATATACTGCTGATGATTATGTCTGCTGCACTGTTGAACTAAAGTACCTGGATACCAAATAAAATATTGATTTCTTAAATAAGAAATGACTGATTTTTTGCCGTTTGTTCGCCTAATATATCTTAGTGCATAATTAGGGATTATATGATTTAGATGTGCGGAGTTTAACACAAAGAGGTCGCCGAGCTACGGGAAATGTCGCATAGGTAATATTTAAATCGAATAAAAAAAAATCTATAAATATTAGAGACTGGCAGAATTTAAATTTTTCTACTTTAGATGTTTAGATAAGTCCCACTGTACCACTCATAAAGCTTAGAGCATAAGGCAAAGCTCCATTTTGAGATATTAAAGCAACAAACACAAAATGAAGGTACTTCACACTGGAAGCATAGGAAAAGAAAATCAAGACGATTTTCTTCAAGCATGTGTCATCCTCGGGTAAAAGTGCCGTGACCGTTCCTTGTCCGAAAAACAATGTTGTATTTAAACCTGGTCTAACTTTAGTGGATGTGATCCAAATTAGAAGTGTTTGACCTTTTTTCAAATTTTCTCACATAAAAAGCACTGCAACACATTTATTTACAAATGGGTTGAAATGTGAAATTTGAAGTTTTGTAATTGCAGCCTTTGAATGTTTACCAGTGGGTGTGCTTAAAAAGACCATGATAAATCTTGTAGTTTCTTTCCCAATATAATTATTTTAATATCTCAAATTTCTCAAAATTTGAATCTTGAATCATGATTTTTAATCTAACAACAAATTTTCTGATTCACAAACTAAAGAAAAATTCAACACTATTGTCATTTGATGAAATATATAGAGGGATGTAAATAAATAGTTTATGTATTGTAATAATTCTTTTATTCTTCATTGCGCATTATAAGGTTAGTTTTCGTGCAATATCATTTTCCAATATGCGTGTTTTCAGCATATTTTCTTGTAGCATCCCCAAGTTGGAAGTTATCTGCAAGAAATATAAACTTACATAGTGTTCAATTCTATAATTGGAAAAATAATTTATATTTATGAATTATTCCTGAAACTTTAATTCACAGCAATAGTATTTAAAATAAAAACCCTTTTAAAAAGGCCGATTTATAAAGTAACGTAATCCATATTCAGCATTTGTTAGCGTCCAATGAAACTGATACTTCGTAATGAAATAATTGCAATACAACAAGGAAAATTTATAGAGTTTATAAAGCATCTCTCTCACACCCACGTACATACACCTTTCCCATAATCACCAACGGAAGGAGATCCGGACGACCGGAATTTCCATAAATTTACGTTATATTATTAAATTTCTGTTTCTGAAGAGTCTGTCAGACCGACTGCTATACAAAGGCCTTTAGTTAAATTTTTAAAAAGGTGGTTTCTTTATCATGTGGAGAACATCCACCATTGAAACTGTTCTGCAAAACGCTATAAATATATTAGCAAAAATTTTGAGATGCACCTGGAAAAACAATGCAGTGCGAAGTCGCAAACATCTCGCATCCGGCATGTTCCAGCCATAGCCTCAATCACATACATTGCTGGAACTCTAGATAACAGTGACCTATCTCGCAGGAATGAAACAATCCGACAATTACAGCAAAAACATTATTCCTCATACACGGGATAGTCTGTACAGCTAAATTTGTAGCTATTTGCCCTGTTAATTTCAGAATATTCGTGGAAAATTTACATTCCGTTCGTAAGAAACATACGAACATTTGAAAGAAAGGAAACACTATTTTAATCCAGCAATACATTTTTATACATTTGAATAAAGAGCTGGGAAAGCGTTTTTTAAAAGTTGCTTTTCTAATACTTAATTCACGTGTCTTTTGCACGCAATCAAAAATTTATCTGAAGGTAAAGACTTGAATATATGACTTTACTTTGGCTACTCATTAAATGCACTGGCATCTCGTTTGCTTTTCGGAAAAACAGTCTTTGATCATCCCATAGTTATTCCGTTTATGATGGTAAGGAGACTGACTATAAGAAAAATGGAATATACGGCATTTTTTCAAAATGAAGTAATTTTCAAAATTGCCCTTGTTTCAAAATCGACTGAAAATTTTGCACGTGAAAATTAAAGAATCAACATCATGAAAATGACTTGTTTACATATTGCTCCAATCATGATACACTTTAACCACAACAGCACGCGAACAGTTCCCAAATTTCGCTGTTTCAGAAATATTGCCACCCTGGCCCGAAAACCGATAATCTTCTATTCTTGCAAATCTGGTAATTCGCTTGTTTTATCCATGACAGCAACAAGTGATATGTTATCAGAATGCCTACAGAACTCCTTATATACCCTGCAAATCAACTCACGACACGTGCCTTCTTTCATTGGGCGGTGATTGGTCACAATAATGCGAGTCGACTGTGTATTTTGTCCCTCCGTCCTCTAGGATTTCAACAACTAACCGTCATCTAGCGTAACCTTTTCTATCCAAGACAAAGGTTTCCCAAGTAAATCGGCACGCATTTACATTTACGGGGGCTGGTGTTTCGAGCGTGTGTTTTGTAATAGGAGCCCGTAAAATATATTTGGTTCCAGACGTCTTTTTTACAGTGCAGTCATGACAGATCGCTGTGCCACCAACAATAGCCCTTCCATGCTTATAGCATTTCAACATCTAACCCTCAACGAATCTTTTAATTTTCTTATTCCACTTACAGATGATCACACGCAAGGTGTGGTAAACTATTGACGTACCCTCAGACGTAAACTAATAGAGCGAAATAAAGAAATTATTTTTGAAGACGATATTCTAGAATAATTATTCCGATGGAATTACTGTATGTACTCAAAACACCTTTTTGAAGGGTTGCTTACCTTCATCAGACAGTTATTTCCTGGTACCTAGTCAACTGGTTTCAAATCATATCAGTCTCTTAAACTCAAGTTAGTTCAGAAAGTCAGTTCAACTGCATATTATAGTCAGTTCACTGATACGTTTGTTTACCACCGTGATGGCGTCCGAATACTTTTACAAAGTACGAGACGTCTCCTCGGGAAGTAGAAGGGGGCTTATTTACGACTTAATCATAATCTTATTCATTTTGGAATGAGTTCTGTGCTCAACGGTGTTTTGTGCAGATTATACTTCCGCGAATTCCCTAGTTTAACGTTCTAAATAATTTGACCAAATATTTCGAAAGAAAAGTATATACATATTTTAAATAATGTAATTGAATAGCAAACGGTGAAAAAAATTCAATGCATTTTGACAAATGTAACCGTAAAATTCAGCTGATAGTGCGACGATTTTGAAAAGCGCCAAGGTGGGATTTACATACCTCTGCAGCGACGACGCGAAGTCAAACTTGGCTTCACATAAAACGTAGGTCAAAGAGCCAATTCACAGGCAGAACACAACAAGAGGAACAGGAAAGTGGATCTTCGTTTTTACCTCAGTTGTTAGCGGATTAAAATTATGCTCATGCATTTCTCGCTTTTAGAAGAGCGTTAGAGATCGAGTTCTCTCCCACGGTAAGAGACGAACTGCGACTTGCGTAGAAAATTACGAAATCACTTCTTCAAGGGTTTTCTTTCTTTTTTAAAAACTGTGCTGTGAACAACACCGTCAAACCAGAACCAATACTGAATTGTAGACAACGCCGTCAGTTCCAGAACTGTCACTTTTAGACATGCCATCGTGCTTCATTTCGTGAGAACGTGTCCTCTACTTTAACGCTTTCAAGGAGCGAGAAAGGCAGTTGCATACTTTCTGTTTCAAATCAAGGAATCATTTGGGAAAGAACCGAACAGTTCTCAGCTTGTGATGTTAAAAACTGCGACATAAATGAAGAGCTATTTTCTGTAGTTTAGTCCTTCAAACCGTAAAGTTTTTTTTTTTGCAAGAACGTACTCGATTATATTTGTAGTATTCCGCCCGGGAATCGGCGTCTTGAGATGACATTCATTTTTAGCAGAGCCAAGCTTGACATCTTTACCCCAGCACTATGTGAGGCCTAGGCCAGCGTTTGGTGACATCCTCGTGTTTACCGGTAAGTTTTACAAAAAACGTCGTTCAAATATATTTCAAAGAAACTGATTTTACCATTTACTGTCAAGTGATATACTTTAAATTTTGTATATCCGTTCTGTTTTCAATTTTTTGCGAAATTTTCAGCCAAATAATATAGAACGCTCAACTACACCTTTACCATTCTTCCAACACTGGTTCGCTCTCTACGATTTATAGTGATTAGAGATCGGCCGGAATATGGCAGCACGTTAGCTGCTTTGTTGGCGCGTGCTTTCTTGCTTAGCCGTTGTTAGATCTAGTGTGTGTCTTCATAATGTGTTTTGCAGCGGAAGCTTGTACATTATTTATTGCTTCATATGCATTGTTTTACTGTGCACGGTCGTGGAACATCAGTGTGCTGGTTACCGTAACATCACAAACTTAGGAGTTCAACAACTAACCGTCAATCGTTCTTTCAATTATTCTGATCCACTTAGAGGCGCTCACACTCAAGGTGTGCAGAACTGTTGGCGTACATTCAACCTCAAACTTAAGAAGGGTAATCAAAATATTCAATTGGCAGACCATATTTTAGAACATTTATTTTGACAGAATTGTTGTCTTTACTCAGAATATTGCGTTGAGGTGTTGATCGCCATCATCAGACAATTTTTCCCTTGTACATAATCCATTGATTTCAAAATTACGTAATCAATTGATTTCAAATTCATGTAACCAGTCGATTTCTTCCAAACTCGTGTAACCAGTCGATTTCTTCCAAACTCGTGTAACCAGTCGACAGGCATCTTCTCAATGATGAGGAAGCAAAACCTTTCACTCACAAAAAATGTCTTGGGGTAGGGACACAAGGAACACCCACAGAGGTCATTTTCATGGACAGCTAACATAGTCATGCAACAGGATAATTACACAACTGATGGCCTGCATCTTCTACAGTGGCCGATAGACCGCAGCACGTTAGCAAGACCTTTAAACGCGAAAATTGAACTTGCTTTGGAAGAATAACCTTCCCTGCCTTCTATCCGTCCCATCGTGCAGGGGCAGCACGAAACAGCTGGGGATGCAGCAAAAACCTTAGACCTATAATCTGAGTAAAGCATTGTATTTTAAAAGTAAAGAAATATGTTTCAATCAAACATAAACCTAAGCACTTCGGAATAATTTTACAAATATATAAATAACAATCAGCTTTCTATTTCTTTCATTCAAATATTTTAACTATATTTACCTATTCATTAACTTTTTAAATAAACATCAATGAAAGGACGAACGCTATCGTCTTATGCAGTTTTTTTAAGTACAGTGTGAAATCACCTGCTCTTAAACCTAAGAATTTTGGAGTTTCACTTAATTGCATATAAAAGTTCATATAAGAAAGCTAACGTTATTTGACTTCATACAAGTCTTTTATTCAACAAATAGCACGCAGGCGTTATTTTTCTTCTCACTGCGTTTTGGAAATACTTATACCGTGTAATGCGCCGGGGAGTATCGCCATGGTCAAAATAAATAGAACCCTGACACGTAGGACATCGGAAAAACATCGGGAAATGGTAAGGCCTTTTTTTTATTTTTGTTAAAGCATACATTCAGGTGTGTTTGAAACTTTTACCATATTTATGTGTTTTTGTTCCTGCACTGTTCTGTACTTTTTTTAAACTATATACCCTAATTGAGCTTACAGAAAGATATTGTTAGAATCTTCGCAATACAATAACCGTCACCCTAATTAAAGCTGAAAAAAATATAATGTACTATAACATGTAGAACAAATTAGTAACGCACTTGTGATTGATAGTTTGAATCACAAGTTACCTGTTATCGGCAGAAAAAAGGAACATGTTTTGAAATGAATATTGCCAATTATTAAGATGTAAGAGACCTTCAAACAATGCTTAAGAATACCACACAGTTCTGTTGCCAAAGAAGATATGGATTTAGGAAGATATCTAACCGTCTGAATTTTAAAGTCTCTTTCTATTGCAAAGACAAACGAAATTCTAGTGTTTTGCTGCGCCATGTATGCATACCGCTGGTTCCCACCCAGTAGAAAAGAGCAAACACTGCATGCGCATAATTTTACAAACCAAGTAATCATTTTAGGTCTGTAACACTACAAATTCCTTTTATGCAGGAAACTTGGAAATTCTTTACTATGTAAATACGAAATTATTAATAAATTGCACGTTTTATTAAATTTTACACACTAGTCAATTCTTGCTGACTGTCTGTTTTTGTCCTTTTTCCTCATTTACCTTAATCGCTCGGCTGGTGCATGTTCGTGAGTAAACGAATTCCGCACAATACTAATTTCACAAAAACAGAACAACAACGTACGTCGTTTACGACCTGTTCATATTTACAAACATTTAAAAACCATTTTATCCACTCTGTGTAAGGAATAAAAACTTTCCATTCTGCTGTTAATCGATAAGTTTTCCCTTTGAAATAGTTTCCGAATTCGCTTCTTTCATAAACATTCTAGTCCTCCCAGTAAGTCCAGAGAGTGCATAATGTATAAGGGAGGTTCAAAAAGTAATGCACAATATTTTTTTTTAATTTTTGGCAACAATTTAATATATAGAGAGTGAAACTACATTTCGTAGCTAGTTTTCAGCATAAGAACTGAGATGCTGACGGCATTGATTCCAGCGTGGTATCAGTTTTAGCATACTTCGTTCATAAAAGTTCGTTTATTGGTTTATAGCCACCTGCGGGCAACCGATTTGACTTCGTCAGCCGAATCGATGCTTTGGACGCCCAGGAATCCTTTCAAAGGACCAAAGATATGAAAAATCGAAGGAGCCAAATCCGAACTGTACGGAAGGTTCTTGAGCAACTCCCAGCCAAATTGCGCAATTATGTCACGAACGTGTTGTGCAACATATGGGCGACAGTTGTCGTGTAGCAATCTGACATTTGCAGCATCTCTGTTGAATCTTTTGCCACGAAGGGCACGACGCAAATTTGACAATGCGTTTGCGTAGGTTTTGGTGTTCACAGTGGTCCCCGTTGGATGACACTCCTAGAGGAAAACGCGTTGCATGTCTCAGAACACCGTCATGAGGAACGTGCAGATTGGGTATTCTTTTGGTGGCGTGAAGTCGGAATGTTTCCACACCATACTAACCTTCTTTGTTTTTTAGTGCAGTAATACGCCCTGGAATCATCGTCCGTCACTACACCTGGCAGAAATTTATGTCGTCTTTCTGCGTAACGCATCAAGTGGTCCAAGAATGACATCATTCTCTGTCCCTTCTTGTCATCTTTCAAGTTCTCGGTTACACATCGCTTACTGACCTTTCGAAATTACAATTTATTCTGCATAATATCGTACTTTATACCATATGAAATGTTGAACTTCTTTGCTGATGTGCGCAGATGAATCCGCCGGTCACTCAGAATTACTTGTTTAATGCCTCTCACAATGACAGGTGATGGCGCAGTTACCGGTGGTCTGAAGCGTGGCGAATCGGTAAGGTTGACACGGGCCTCTGAAAGAAACTGCACCTTTTGGAGCTGTTCTGCGGTCCACGCAATCACCACCTAGCATATCAACCATTTCTTTGTGAATTTCCTGCGGAATTTTCCGTTTTGCGCACAAAACTCGGACTACACCACGCTGCTCTTCATTTGCAGACGACGGAAACAAATGCGACATTTTTGTGCCGTTGTTCACACTGTCTTCCACCACGGTAACACCTGATCCAGACAAACCGATCTGTAGAGTGATATTTAAACCCGTTGTCTACCAAACTGCAGCCGGCTATTTGCAACCAGCAAAGAAGAAATGAACTGGTGTGTGTTACTTTTCGAACCTCTCAAGTATTTGTGGTTAATAGCGGAAGTACTCCTAATTGATTTACCAGAAATGCAGTATCATATAAGCCTATTGTTAGGAGACATTCTGCAATTGTACTGTAATATATTTTGTTGACTGTAACAAAATCGTATTTAGTATCTGCTGTTGTTGTCTGCTAGCCATGGCTGGCTTTTCGGCGGTGTAAGCGTTGCTTTCGCACAATGTTCAGCAGGCCACTAACCAGAAAGTATCATTTTAATTTATTTTTTTGCATTTTCTAATACTTTTGTGAAATGCTAAAAAGTTGATAAACGATTGAGGGACGAATTGGGCTTTACAATACTAAAAATATAAAATATGTAAGAAAGCTTTAGCAAATTAAGATGAAACGCGCCGTCGCATCCCCATAAATGAACAAAATTTAAGTTAGCCGGCAAATACAGCTCAAGCATAGAGCTCAGTGCACAAGAAACAGAAAATTTAGTGGTGAGCCCACGATGTCTCAAATGAAGTGCGAAAGACCTGAAACGAAAATGTCTTCCTAACACATTTCGTAATGGGAAAATTAAGACCAAAAGAAAGAGCATGTTTTATAATACACTAGCGGGAACAGCCCACACGGGAAAGGCACAGGGATCAGCGTGCAGGGAAAAACCCTCTTATTAAAAAGGACTGGGTTCGAGTGCCTTGAAAATCCCTTTTACTGCCTTTGAAGTCGAGTAAGCTATCTGTGAGGTTTATCTGAATAAGATATCCCGGTTATTCCCACAATCCAACACAAACACACAGAGAAAAGCCGGTGAACGACATCAGGGATGAACGAAATGGCCCTGGTGCCACACAAGGTAAATTAATATGCAGCCATCAGTACCAATGTTTTTTAAGAATAGATTTCGATTAAAGCATATGCTTGAAATTTAAAAAAAATGAACGAAATTTACATTTAATTTGTGTGTAAAGCGTTTGTTGATGGACAATCGAAAGGATCGTTTGTTTATTTTTGGATAGTGCTTAAACTACTTATAGGGAAGGAAAGTTTCTTTGATAATTTCCCTAATAAAAAGTGAAAATTTTCATTTCTTTTATCAACTGAGGGTTGGCAAATACACAATGCCCTGCGATTCACTAAAAGACTGCTGCCGCGAAAAAAATGGAATTGTTTCTGAAGATTTCAAATATAAAGGTAACAAATTAAGAGAGACTGTTATTATGTCATATATTCATATGAAACAATTTGGGAAGTTATGGCTATAATGTCCCCGTTGTTACTATAATTCAAAAATACCTATAAGCAAGAAACTATTATAATATTGAAGGATGCTGGTATCTCCCTCGCAGGACGACCATAGGAACATTTTGGAAACGATTTCTTTTCAAAAGTACATCACTTCCTTTTCAGGTAACGACATTTCTACTGTGTTAAGTGGAATACATCCATCGAATTTAATAGTGGTTTCAGAGAGCTCCTATCCTAGTGAGATGAAAAGCTGAGGAAGAATTCTGAAGCATAGCAGACAAATATTTCCTAAATTTCATTCCTCGAGACTAATGAGTTAATACCAAGTCATATTTTGCAAAACAATAACTTATTAACACGTCTAGCTCAATTACACTGGACAAAATGCAATTGCTTCTGTCGGGAAAGTGTGCAATTCTGTATGAAATTAACCCACTGAACACGAATATCGCCATGAAAAACTTTCATTGGCTCTTGTTTCGGAAATACAGCTAATGGAACGTTAAGAATTTGTGATTTTTAGTAAAAAAGTAAGTATAATGAGTAATAATTTTTTTTTATTTTACATATTAATAAATTTATGATAAATATAATAAATGTTAGTAAATGTATATTAAAATGGTACTGAAATAAAAATATAGTAAGAACATCAGGTTCATACGGCGTTTTCCGTACTCTTAGACACCGTCAGACCAGGAAGTATTGCATTATTGGGTAAGAAGTCCGGAGTTACCACGACATCCGGTGTAGTATTACCCGATGTGATGCAATCCTTTCAGTTTTAACAGCCCAACGGTAAAGAGCTCAATCCATTTGTTTCTTTCCCTTCATTGGTGAGTATACTCTCGTGATAGCAGCCTGTTAAAGGGATCCTTGTATTGTAACATTACGTAGCTATGCCACGTTTATGTGTGGATAATGCGGATAACTTTTGCTATATATGTGGTAAAGTGACATTTGCTGCACAGAAAAAGTCCATCACTCCGGTTGTTAAAAATACTTATCATTTGTATTTCGGCTGCAAGATAGGCCACGAGGATAAGGACTGGGCTCCACATGTATGTTGCCGCACGTGTGTAACAAATATGTCACAGTGGCTTAATGGCAAAAGAAAAACGATGGGTTTTGCTGTTCCCATGATTTGGAGGGAGCCCACAAATAACATAAATGACTGTTATTTCTGTATGGTGCCACTAGTGGCTGAAGGTATCACGAAGAAGGAGAAATGGACTGTAGAATATCCAAACATACCTTCTGCTGTACGACCTTACCTCATTCTGAAGAACTCCCCATTCCCAAGCCTCCGACAAATTTTGTTATCGATTTAGATGAAGTCCAGGAAGACTATTTGTGTACTCCGAAACCGTCATCGTTACGGACTAATGAAAGCGATGACGAATATGCATCTTCTGAGTCTATGCCACATAAAATTACATCAGAGAAACTGAACGACCTTGTTCGCGATTTTAATTTAACCAAAGTTAAAGCAGAGCTACTAGCGAAAAGGCTTCGTCAATGGAATCTTCTAGAACAAAATTTTCGAGTCAGTTCGTTTCGTATTCGTCACCGACAATTCGAGCAATTCTTCTAAAAAAGTGAAAGCTTTGTGTTCTGTTTCAATATTGACGGCCTAATGCAAGGACTAGGAATACAACATGTTACGCAAGAACGGCGTCTATTTATAGACTCTTCCAAGTTGAGTCTTAAAATGGTTTTACTGCATAACGTGAATCAGCTACCGTTCATTCCATTTGCACATGCGGTGCACATGAAAGAGACCTAAAACAACCTTAAACAGCTGTTGGACAGACTTAATTACAAAAATTATAGTTGGCTTATCTGTGCTGACCTGAAGGTAGCGTCTCTGTTGATGTGCCTTCAGCAGGGATACACAAAACACTGCTATTTTCTTTGTCACTGTGATAGCCGAGCTACATGTCTGCACTACATCGATAGAGACTGGCCTTATAGGACGTCTTTGACACCTGGACAAATGAATGTTCAGAACCCACCACTGACAGATTCTCAGAAAATCATACTACCCCTCTGTTCATAAAACTCGGTCTTGTAAAGCAATTGGTTAAAGCCATGGACAAAACTAAACTAGCGTTCAAGTACTTGCATGACAAATTTCCTCGACTGAGCAAAGCAAAAATAAAAGAGGGATTTTTTGTGTGTCCGCAGATAAGACAGCTCTTTCAAGATTCGCAGTTTGAGGACATGCTTCAGTGTGATGAAAGAGAAGTGTAGGATGCCTTTTGTCAAGTGTCAGCAAACTTGCTGGGGAATTCTAGGGCTGCAAATTACGAAGATCTCCTTACCGACCTGCTTGTTCTGTATCAAAAATTTGGCTGTAATATGTCTTTAAAATTCCACTTCCTGGTTCTCACATGGATTTCTTCCCGGATAACTGTGGCAAATTGAGTGATGAACATGGTGAACGGTTTCATGAAGTTATCGCCGTAATAGAGCAACGATACCAGGGAAAGTCGTCCAATTTGATGCTCGCAGACTACGTTTGCACACTCAGCAGAGATGCCCCTCTGGTGGAATGCAACCGAAAGGCAAGGAGAAGTAAAACGTCATGAACTGGTAACTGATTTCTATCTATGCATGAAAAACCCATGTACATATCTCAAAACTACATTTAATATAAATGTTAAAAAAATTTACAGTATCTATTTTTAATTGTACTATAAAAATTACACTTACTGTTTGGGATTGTATTTACTTCAAAAGAAGTGTAATGTAACGTATGCAATATCATCATCATCATCATCATTGTCAACCATTATCAATCCACTGCTGGACGAAGGTCTCCCCAAGTTTCCTCCACAACGGTCTGTCTTGTGCCAGTCTCCTCCATGTCACTCCCGCATACTTTAGAATTTCATCCACCCATCTTCCACGTGGTCTTCTTCTGGGTCTTTTCCTGTCCCTTGGAATCCAATCTAAAATTTCGGCTGTCCATCGATGGTCTGTTCTTCTGGCAGTATGTCCAGCCCATTGCCATTTCAGGGATTTAACTCTGATCATGATGTCTTCCACTCTTGTCATTTTTCGGATCCACGTGTTCCTCTTCTTATCTCTCCTGGTTACACCAAGCATGCACCTCTCCATGCTCCTTTGAGTTGTCTGCAGCCTTTGTATGTCTCTTTTATTTAAGGTCCACGTCTCTGCCCCATACGTAAGCACTGGAAGGATGCATTGATCAAACACTTTTCTTTTAAGAAATAATGGCATATTGCTCTTGAAAATTATGCTGTTTCTTCCAAAAGCTCTCCAGGCAAGTTTTGTACGCCGATTAATTTCTTCACCAATGTGACCCTCACTTGATATCTGCTGTCCAAGATAAACGTACGTGTCTGTTATCTCCAGTTTTTCTCCATCAATCGATAAATCTTCATTTCTTGTAAAAGCATTGAACATCACTTTTGTCTTCTGAAAGTTCATTTTTAATCCCACTTTACTCTTGTCAGCAGGTTCCTGCATCATACTCTGTAGCTCTAATGGGTTAGTTGCAAAAATGACTATGTCATCAGCAAAACGAAGGTGGGTTAGATAATCTCCATTAATCTTTATGCCTTTGTTTTCCCAGTTCAGTGATTGACAGACATTTTCCAATGTGGCATTAAAGAGCTTCGGAGATATGGTGTCACCTTGTCTCACTCCTTTTCCAATTTTTATGTGTGTTGTATTTTCAAATAGCAGAATCTTTGCACTTGCATTTTCATAGATGTTATTAATAATATTAATGTATGCATCTTCAATACCGCAGGATTTCAGAGCCATTGCAACTGCTGATGGTTTCACCGAATCAAAGGCTTTTTCATAATCGATAAAAGCCATGCACAATGGAAGTTCATATTCCCTCGCTCTTTCAATTAGTTCTCTCAGTACGTGGATATGATCTATTGTGCTGTAGCCACTCCTGAATCCAGCTTGTTCTCTCGGTTGAGCCATGTACAGTGTTACCTTCAAGCGGTGTGAAAGAACTTTAGTGAAGATTTTATAAACCACTGATAGGAGGCTGATAGGTCTGTAGTTCCTGAGATCCTCAATGTCACCTTTGTAATGTAGCAAGATCATTGTAGCGTTGTTCCAATCCTCAGGAATTTTCCCTTTATTAAGGCATCGAGTGAAAATTTGGGCGAGTACTGTTTCGATTTCTCCACTTGCTTCTTGTATGATGTCTACAGTAATTCCATCTTCTCCTGGAGCTTTTCCCTGCTTCATGTTCTTGATTGCATGTGCAACTTCTGCTGGAAGGACTTTAAGAACTCTGGTACCTTTCATGATGCCTGGAGTACATGTATCATCCCTTTCATATAAGTTGGAGTAGAAATCTTTCACTCTTGTCAAAATTTCGCCTCTGTTTCTTGTTACAAAACCATCTTCTTTTCTCAGTGCCATAATCTGTTTTTTTCCCTTACTGATATGTCCCTTTGCTATCTTTAGGCTTTGGTTGTTTTCAATTGCTTTCCTTACTAGTTCACAGTTGAATTTCCTTACGTCTTCAGTGATACTTTTTCGTACTCTCTTGCATAGCTCTATATATTCCACTTTGGAAGTCGTATCTTCTTTAGTTGTCCTCATCTCTCTTCTTTTTTGCATCAACATTTTGGTTTTTCCTGATAATTTGTTCACATGCAATTTGTTCTTAGACCCAGCTAATTTTGTTGCTGTTTCCATAAGAGCTTTGGTTTCTTTTCTGTTAACTTCAGAAATATCCTCTTCTTCCGATGTTAGGCCTTCTAAAGCAGAGAATCTGTTCTTCAGTTCCAATTTGAAGGTATTATGGTGTTTTTTAAGGTTGGTTATGCCAATACATTTTGTTTGTCTTATGAACTTGCTACGTTCGAGTTTAGTGTTGAGGTGTATCTTACATCTCACCAATCTATGGTCACTGCCTGTGTTGAACTTGTTTAGCGCACTGCAGTCTTCTATGACGAATTTTTTGTTACACATAATAAAATCAATTTCACTTGTCGTCCCATTTGGATGTCTCCATGTCCATTTCTTGTGTGGCTTTTTCTTGAAAAAGGAGTTCAAGATGAAAAACCCTTCTGCCTCTGCAAACTCTACGAGAGTATTTCCACGCTGGTTTCTGTTGCCGTGACCGAATTTACCTACTGAAGTTTCATTCTGTTGCCGTTGCCCTATTTTTGCATTGAAATCTCCCATAATTATCTTTAAGTGCTGCTTACCTTTATTATTTAGATCACGAATTTCCTCATAAAATTCTTCAATTTCTTCTTCAGCATGACTTGTGGTGGGTGCATAAGTTTGAATAATCTGAGCCTGGTATCTTCTCGAGAGTTGGATAACGAGTCGTGCAGCTCTGTCAGAGGAACTTTCAACTTCTACAACTTTATCCTTCAGTTTCTTGTTTATTATAAATCCAACACCACTATTTCTGCCAGTATCTGTCCCACGATAGTAGAAGAGATGTCCACTTTTCAGTTCAATGAGATCTTCTCCTTTTCTCCTTACCTCACTTAGCCCGACGATGTCCCACTTGATCCTTTGTAGTTCCTCTTCCAATTCAAGAAGATTTGAATCAGAAGATAGGGAGCGTCCGTTATACGTAGCCAAGGTCAGCATCAGATGGCAGCCTAGTCCGGTCCTCCGGGGATTCTTAGCACCCTCTGCCTTCATGTCGCACTGGCCGCTGCCTTGGCCAGGTACATTCCAGCTGCCGGAGACTGAGGGCCAAGATTTAAGTTGTGGAGTCATTTTGGAGGGGTTTGGCCATAACTCACCACGCTGGCCAAGCGGGTTGGTGAGTGTGGGATATCATTTCCTCTAATCCCGATGGTATAGTTATACCGCTATTGGCGGTAGTCAGAGCCCCTTTAGTGGGAACAGGATGTACCACGAGAAGGCGGGGTTGACATTTGTCAAGGAGAGGCTGTGATGTTACGCATCACCTGACCTTACATCCCGTATGCAATATATATATATATATAGGAAGACGTACATAAACACTGGTTGCAATTGCTAAGGAACACCTGCATGCTATTTCAATGTGAGAGATTTGGTATAAAGTTTGGCAGACTGAAATCAAAATGTCCTAAAAACTGATGTAGAATAATAAATTTCCTCATATACACATGGAAAACTTGTGAGAAACACATATTTTGATTATGATTTTGTTAAGTGTTTGAAGCTCTTTAATTAGCAGCATAAACAAATATTTATAAAAGAAGCGCATCGAGAGCTGCAGGCAAATAATACGCTTCTCTCCCATTGAAATAGCATGCACGTGTTCCGGGTCAATGGTCAACCAGTGTACCTGCATATTACAAACAAACCGTATCCAATGCAACTTTTTTATGGTCATATTATGTTTCAGCACAACGAATTCATTAAGAAATGGCTATTTTTTTTATCTCGGAAGCTTGATCTTCATCAAAACTTGTTGTCCAGTGTTATACCTCGCCCATCAAGCAGTGTTTGTAATCCACAGATGTAATATTGCATAGAACCACAGATCGCTCCATTCCACGTGACAAACGTTAAGGCATACTGTCGTCCGGGAATCCGTCTTGCGTATTTGTATTACATGGCATGAGCTGATTTCAAACTAGTAACGGATAAGATAACCATCTTTTATTATTTATTCAGTACTCATCGGAAAGAACGAGCACTTTCTTCAAAAAGTATCAGAAAAGAGGCACAATAAACAATAATTAGATAGCTTATTTAATTGTAACTAATTTTTTAAATTCATTACTGGTTGTTTAAATGTTTGATATACAATTTTACACATATATTATAATGAAGACCTTTTTTTAATATAAGGTACCATATTCTTAAGCTCTAACATGGGATTTTACAGACTGACACTTAATTTCCATTAACGATATGGTCATATCAGATTTATTATTTTATTTTTCTTTCGAAATGAAGTTCCTTTGTCCCTAACCTGTTAAGGTTTCATAGTGAATTGCAAGGTGTCCAACCTTCGAATTAAAAAAAGATTTATCTTGAGAACTAAAAATTGTTCAAAAATAAAATATAAAAAACAAATAACATACAAAGGGACGAATTGCAGATTTTAATCAATTAATACTTTCTGAATACAATGAAAGACGAAATTCGCAAATCATTTAAGTACAAGCCGTATAAATTCGGTGTCCTTCTGCTCTTTTGTATATATTTAGAATGGTGACTACTCTGGAGGACATGCCCCCACTGTGAACCACTCAGGGAAGTACGAATACTGGTGTCGCAAAGGGGGCCGAAGTAAAAGGGGTTGTCGGTTTGAACTACTACTGGACTCTGTTTCACTCATCATCGTCATTCCACCACTTATGGTGTATTAAATGGTTTACTATATGCGAGAAAAAGAAAATATGCAAGTACTGACATCCCAGATGATGAGGTGTGATGATTATAGATGACCATGAGTTTTGATTATTATAGATGACCATGAGTTTTGATTATTATAGATGACCAAAGGTTTAGCAATTACTAGAATAATCCAAATCATCACAATAAAGTACTGTTACAATTCTTCATAAAATTGATCATTGTTTTTGGCGTTGTGCGTTGGATCAGCGCCCAGAAATATTCATTTATAGTGTATACCTTTTATCTGAAGCTGAAGAACTGTAAAATTTAGCAAAGATACAAAAGGTTTGGGTTGTGAGTAAACAAATATTTTAGCACATAGTGCCCCCTGGCTTCAATCCGCCCTAGAAACTAGAGATGTGCCGTTCACGAACGATTAGTTAGAAAAGTAGGTTTCAATAAACTCAGACATTTCCCAATGAAGCTTTTCTAGAATGGACTGTTTCCATAAAAGAGCTGGTTTTCTGAATGGATCAGTGAGAATTATTTTTTACTGGATATAAAAATTCAACTATGATGTTTCGCAGAAATATGAAAATCGCAGATAATCGTAACTGTGTTTAGAAAATCGTACTTTAAGAAAAATATACAAATACAATAAATTGCGTGTAGTTTCGATAAAAACTTGGATGAAAACAAAGGGAGAAAACTACTTGTAAAAAATAAAAACAAATGCAATCTTATAGAAATTCCATTAAACCGAAGTGTCAATCATAGATTCAGCTCCAAAATGTGTATAGCTTCATGAAGTCAACTCCCAACGAATGAAATGATCCGACTCAGCAGGTATTCCTTTCAGAGAAATCGTTTTTTTTTTGTTTGATTGGAGGTTTAACGACCACCGTGAGCAACTCAATGGGCTATAAGCAGTCGCCCGTCCCTAATTTAAGGTCACTGGTTCCAGGGAAGGGAGAGAGCCAGTGCTGTAAGCCAAACACAACATCCATGCCTGACCGGGATTCGAACCGGGACCCCTTACGGTCGAATGATCAGAGGCCAACGCCTTAGACCACTGCGCCACCGGGGCGGCAGAAATCGTTCTCTAAACCGGAAAAATTTCCGAAATAATAATTTTAGTGAGTCGATTCTAAATAATCGATTCTCCCAAATAGACCAATTTTCCCATCTCTACCTGAAACTACTGAAAATTTGTGATCACCAAATTCCGAAGATTGTATGTGTGTTTCAGAACATATTTCAGCTCGTCCTTATTTAGCGCCCATTGGAATTTATTTTATAATTACAGTTCACACTTTCCGTGTAAATTTTATTTTACTATGTAAAAAGTAAATCGAGTGAACTGTGAGTCATGACCACCAATATAAATATTGGAAGCGGCCTGATGACCACGTTATTCCTAGCGGGAGTTATGAGTCAAACGACGTAGCATATAACAGGCGCGATTGAAGCAGTACAAAGTAAAATTCCGAAATTAATGGCCAAACAGGAGGACTTATCGGACTTTAAAAATTCACAAGTTATGCACCTTGGAGAGTGAATTATAATTTGTCTTTTTTCCCTAAATAACTGAACTTGTGCATTGTTCGCGACCCAAGCAAGTTAAAGTGTATCATGACTAGCCTTAAAATTTTCAAACATCAACCTGTAGGCAAAACACCGTAGGAAAACTCAACGTTGATGTGAGAGGTGTACGCCGGGTTCGATGTCAAGTACAAGATATATGTCATTCCGACATATACACTGAAGAGCAATTGAATTAGAGATACCTGTCTAGTAACGTGTAGCATTATTTTTTGCCTTGATGACGGCGGCGATTCGTCTCGGCATGGACTCGACAACACACCGTAAGCGTTGGGAAGCCATACGGATCCAGGACCCCTGAACAAGCTCCCACAGTTCAGGAAGATTTGGTGGAGGTGGTCAGAGCCTTGAACATTTCTCTCGATGACATCTCAGATGTGCCGGGTGAGATTGAGATCAGGTGACCTATCTTGCCAAGGAAGTGAGGTCACGTCGGTGGAGTGTTCATCGAACCATTCGGATACAATTCGGGAGCGATGGCACCGTGCATTGTCTTGTTGCAGGATGAGGTCGCCAGTGATATGTTGAAGACGCACAAACGGGAGCAAATGGTCGTCCAGGATACCCCAGTAACGTTGACCTGTGAGGGACGATGTCACACGTACCAGGGGTCTCATTGTAGTCCACGTAAACAATCCCCAGACGAGAACGCCACTCCCACCAGCTTGATGGGTACCCTGCTCGCAAGAAGGAACCATCGCTTCATGTGGTTTGCGCCGTACTCGTATCCTGCCATCCGCATGTACCAACGTGAATCTCGACTCATCGGTCCAGGCAACATTTTTCCACATGTCTAGGGTCCAGTGGCGATGGTTCCTCGCCCATGCTAACCTTTGCCCCCTGTGATGTGCTGTCAGCAGCGGTACCCTCGTGGGATGATGGCTTCTGTATCCATTAGTGAGGAGATGGTTCTGGATGGTGTGGCTGCTTACACTTTTTTGTGCACCAGCGTTAAATTGCCGAGTAATTTCTTTCACTGTGGCCTGTCCATCCGCTGTTACAATGCGAGCTAGCCGATGATGACCCCGCTCATCCACACGCTGATGTATACGGCAGTAGGCCCTTGTATTGATGATTTTACCGGATTCGATATACTCACGGTGCACCCGTGACACAGTGGCTCGTTAAAATCCTAGTGCCTGCACGAATTTCGAGATGCAGTGACTCATTGTCGGGCCTCGACAATTTGCCCACGATCAAATGCGCTTAGATCCTTCGTCTTACCCATACTGAGTCTGACTCTTACTGATTCCCGTCGCATTACTCTTTATATTGTCGGGTCGGTGCATACGTCCTGTCGTTTCCGTTTACAGGGCCGCCCACAGCGCCACATTTGCATAATGTCAGTTGTCTCTAATTCAAATGCTCTTCAGTGTATGTTACCTTTGTTAGGATACAACAAAGGTATAACTTACATACCCACTGTTTTTTTTCTCGCACTGCTTCTCCTTACAACTTGGAGTTATGTATGATCCCAGGGTTAGGGACTTTATTGCTTCTGATATGTTGTACTTACGTAAGAAATACTTCAACCAATACACAAAACCTGGGAGATATGTGATGTGTCCTCCGTATGGGAGATATGTGATGTCATTCTTACTAGATAATTTTGTTATGGGAGACACTGTACCGTTTCTTACAGATCTCTGTATTCTGTCTATTCATATTTCTTCTATCCAGCCTTTAGACTTTCAATATGAATATCCTACATTTCTTCATTATATAAGTACTCAGGTTTGCATACCTTTTATGCAATGCAGAATTAATTTGGGCAGTATGAATAAGGAGAGAAAAGATTCGGTGCTGTGGCTGGTTTACAACAAACGACAAAATCGAAGTAAGATGTTTCATTTCTTACAGCAAACTGCCAGTTGCTGTCTACCCTCCTTGAAGAAGCCATTTGGTTGATGTGCAAATGCTCTGAAATTTTGATTTCTGTTCTACACCAAGAAATTTGGATTACAAGTATAGTTATACTATGTTACGTATAGGGGGTGTACAGTTCCTCGTTATTAGTTAGGTGTACTCTATATTTACGTGCAAAAGCTTTTAAGCGTATACAACTATTAAGTCTTATGTAAAGGCATCTGCATTAACAGTCATGTTATTTTCTTATAACTAGTCTATGAGACTACTCATAATCTAGTGTTTTTGGCGTAGTGGTTGCGTAAACATAATCCACTATCAATAGAGGAATCAGGAGATTCTGTATATTTTGTTCTACGGAAAGCGTAACCAAATAACTCTCATCCCGGTATATATTAATAGTTTTGGAAAACAGCATGAATGTGGGATCTCCTACTCAACATGTTGAAATGAAAAGTCCCATCAAGGAAAAGTGTCGCTATCACCAGTAGCAAAGACAGGAATTACTCTCAGATATCCAGCAGATGATCCTCTGTGATGTATAAGTATAACATTATTAAATGTCACAGAAGATCATTTGCTTCAATTGATAAGAGATACCTTCATTTACTCCTCGATTAACTTACTTCTGTAAACGAACTTGCGTCATCGAAATTTGTTTATCCTTTCCAGGTATGCATATCTTGTTGTCATTGACACATTGTATTATGCATCGAAGAAGATACGAATGGCAGGTAAAATCTTCATAAAACTCTCAAGCCTTGCTACGTATGACGGAGTAAGCTTCACACTGTAGTTATTGGAATTTAAAATAGTGGTTTGTTAAGGAAGATCTAGAAACATGAGGAAATAATGACTGCACAGCAATCGGCAACCAATACAGATAAAAACGTTGATTTTAAGAAATAAAAAATAAACGGAAACTTTAGAGTCCATGTTATTTTAGACTGCAAAATCTTTGTAAAGTTTCCTTTATACATGGACTATAAACGAAACTTTATAGTCCATGTTATTATAGACTGCAAAATCTATATCAATGTACATTGTGTGCGTTTGAAATTTCATTTTCGAAGCTGAAAGGTAGTATGAAATACGTGAATTTATTAAATCTCTTATACAAAATTATGATTTCAATTCAATGACTTTATTTTTTGGGGAATCAAGAAACAAAAACAACGGATGTATTTTACATGTATGTTTTAAGTGGAATGTAAATTTTAATCAATCTGAAACCAGAGTATCATTTTACAATAATTATTCGTCACATGTTTATTGTGTCATAATATGAATATGGAAACGTAAAACGAAGTCTTTTGCATCTGACATCGCTAAAAAAACATATACTTTGGTATATCTTATACGTACATGCGAACATGTCCTATTCCTGGTTTTTTGCTTTTATTATGTGTAAAATCTTGATGAAAATTTCAATGTTCTACATAACCAAAAGTGTTTAGTACTTTATGATATGAATTTACTTAAAACTTGGTTTTTACAGTTTACAGTTCGTTACTTGTAAAATATAATATAGATACTTTTAGCAAAAATAAAAAAGCATTTAAAATGTAAATTTGTTTCCACTAAATTTGAAAAACACCTTTTATTAGGTTTTAGTGTTATTCGGTTGTCTAGAGGGAGTCAGATTTCTTACCCTTGCTTGTTCTTCAAAATGTTTCGATCTATGAGGAACGAGCAATAGTCACCCTCAGTCACTATTGTTGTTGTTATACAAGCACGTTAACCAAACAGACAGTTTCGGGCGTTATGATATTTAGAGTGATACAGTATTTTTGGGTAACGGTCGTCAAAGCGTTAAAGGCGAACATAAATTGCATTCTCGGTATGTCTCACAGAGAAATGTGTGGGTAATTCTTTTAACATAATTCATGAACCAGCGTTTTAATATATGTGTTTTTCAAAAAAAAAAACTCATTTTTTGTACTATATGAGAATTTAACGATCACATTCAGTAACTCTGTGTGCTATAATCAGTCGCCTGTCTCTAATTTAGGACAGCTTTTTCCAGGGAAGATAGAGAGCTAGTGCCGCAAGAAAAAATGCCACACCCATACCTAACTGGGATTCGACTCCGGATCCATCTCTGACGAATGTACCACCGGGATGCAACATTTATAAATAAAATATTTATTTAAGGACCACCTTTTACAATGCTCGTTTAAAACAATTGGAAACATTTAATAATAGTTTTCTGTCTTAGTGAGCAATAGCTAAAACTTTCGTCCGCCCCGGGGGCGCAGTGGTCTAAGCGATGGCCTCTGATCATTCGTCCGAAAGTGATCTGGGTACGAATCCCGGTCAAGCATGGATATTGTGTTTGTCTTACGGTACTGGCTCCCTCCGTTCCCTTGAACCAGTGGCCCTAAATTAGGGACGGGCGACTGCTTATAGCCTATTGAGATGCTCATGGTGGTCGTTAAACCTCCAATAAAAAAAAATAAAAAAAATCGGTCAGGGATTTCGGTAATTCGTTGAATTAGCAACTAACACTTAGAAACTTTACTCAAGACTACTTTAATAATTAGCTTTCGCAAATTACGAAACCCTAAGAGTTTAACATATGTAAAAAAATGCTGATAACTTCCATTTCACATCCCGGAAAATGTAAAAGAACAACTTTAGTCCCAGGAAAATTTTAGGGACATTGGTTAATTTATGAGACTAAAAACATTGGCAGTCTGGAAGAAAAGCTCATAGGTTGTGAATGCGCTTGGCAGTTTTTATTTGCAATACATTCTTCTTCTACGTAAAGTACATTCAAATAGCATTTTCCAGGATTTTTGTTAACAATTGTGCCAGCAGCATCAATTTGGGATCTCCCGCTACACTACATTGAGTTGATATGTGTTACCTGGGAAAAATATCGTTATTACCAGAGGAACTAGAAAGGTTTGCTTGGTGTCCTGGCTATAAACAAAACCTTGATGCGGTATATTATAATACTGAAATCCGTTGCATTGATGAAAATACTTCTAAAACATCCGCGATTAGGTTGCATATTTTCTCGAACTTCCGTCTTAGTGTTTTGTTTTGGCTTTCCAGGCTCGCACATGATGAATTTTTCATGACATTGCTACTGATCCTGAAAAGTTCCGAATAAGTTCTGAAATTTTGATGATACTTTGAAGCTTTCCAAGTATCGTGAAACAAGTTGCGTACTGCAATACACTTAAGATCTATTTGTGTGAAGTAGTTGTTAAGTAAAATCTAGCGAAAAAGGAAACTACAGATTGCAAAGGTATCATCAAACAATAAAAATAAAAATTCTGTCTTTAAGAAAAAAGAAAACGAAAGGAAATATTAAAAAATGAAAAGGTAACAAATTAACGAAGCATTCCATTTTAATTCCAAAACATTAATTCGAATAATCCACACTATTATAGACAACGCAAGAACAAATCAATATATATTGTGTGCGTTTGGTGTTTCATCCTCGAAGATAAAAAAAATAGGTGAAATACCGTACTTTATTAAATATGTGATCCAAATTCATGATTTGAACGCAATAAATTTATTTTCCCGTGATACAAAAGACAGAAACAATACACCACAGAAATTATCAAATGAAACGAATATTTGTATATATCTGAAACCAAAATGTAGCCCAACGTTAGCACCTTTTTTAACATGTTTATTGCATTAGAATAGGAATGTGTAAAATGGAACAACGCACTGTTCCATAAAACATTTAATGCCTTGATGTATTTTGTCCAACTGGCGATATTAAAATGTCTTCGTATTTCTTACTTTTAGTCATACCTGATATTGTGATGAAAAATACAATTTTTAATTATGTAACCAAACATTTTAAAGCATGACATTAATTCAGCAAAATTTTAGTTGTTCAAAATTTGCAGTTCATTACATATAAAATGAATAAAATATGTGTTTTCTTAACTTTTTTGATTCGCCAAAGCTAAGTCCTATTTAAGGAAAATAAAAACACCTTTCACTAGCTACAAATTGTATAACGAGCTACATGATACAGTAACATAATTCAGATAACATTTTCAATTATGTTCTCTGTAACCTAACCTTTTAAGAACATGATATGTATTCAGTAAACTCATTAATTAGTTGTTCAAATTTGCAATTCATTATTAATAATATTAAAAACATATATTTTTGCTTAATAAGGTTTTCTGTTTCCAACTCCTGGACTTCCATACTGGAAACAAACACCTTTGAGTAGGTTTAAATTGTATAACGAGTTATATGATACAAATGTAATATTTTTGTAGGGGCTAATTGGATGAAGATATAGAATGTATCGGTGATACCAAACAGTTTTTTTGTATGGTGCGTGGTCCTTTTACTCCGTACCCTGCTTATTTCAAATTTATTTCAGCTTGTTTATTTACAGGCGTCCAGAGGCAAAGGTTCTTGCAGGCTTTTTTCACGGTTCACGGATGTAATTTCTTCCATGAGAGAATGTGCGAAAATGAATTGAACGTGGAGTGTAATAGAGGGAAAAGGTAGTATAAAAGGAGACGTGTGTGTTTAAAACAAAGTTTGACCCTCAAAGCCGTTCCAAATGTTGAATACCTGAGAGGGCTTTACAATTGATTCTGTGTAGTTATCTTAGTGCCCTTCTCCGCCTTCGGGAAGAAAGAAATACGAGGACTTCAGAGATCCCCCTTGGGGGACACACTGAAGTATGTCTCACAGGGTGCTTTATTCTTTGAAGACAGGTTTACATCTTTTTCTTTTAAATATCAATGCTATGAGCGTTAAAATTGGGTAGGCTGTAAATCACCTTTGCAGGAGCGGGGTAGATAAATAACATTATTTAAAGTTCTCGCCCCAAAATAAGAACTAGAATTACTATTGATACTACATAGCTCATGAACCAGGGTAATATGATTTTTCCCTAAGGCAACTTAACTAAAATCCGCGGGAAGTGAAGTTAGATATCTTTCCAAAGTAGGTGTTCATGGCTCTCTTAGAGCGATTTCTAATAAAAACAATTTTTGGAAACTGAAGATTATACCACTCCTTCTGGCATTTGGGAAAATTGCAGTTTTGCTTATAAGATCTGTCAACAGTATTTCACCTTTTTCCATCACCCGGCTGGTGTAGTATCATTATGGTAATATAAAGAAGAAAAGTGAGGGCCAAGGCTTCCCTGATAGAATGTCGGAAAAACAAGAAATATTATAATAAAAATTCTTCAAGCTTCAGTTTAACCTCACTGGTTAAGCCCTCCTTCAAAAAAAATGTTCGCAGGAACAATTTTGATTATCCTACCTATCTGGTGCCTTAGTGTCATAATTGCTTACAAGTCGTTTCTTACAAATCATGTGTCAACTGCTTGACAACAGCGTTCGGCTATAAAGCTTAAGGGCCTAACTGCTTTGTAACATACGCACACCATGGAAAGTGGACAATCCTGAGAAAACAATTGCACTGAGTGTCCGTACAGATGAGATGTTCTGCTTTTCTACGGTTCTCACCAAAATAACGATTAGTGATCTTGTCGTGTGTGAAACCGACTTGTCTCCTCCATTTGCCTTAGATTTTTCCTAAATATAATTATGTTTCTACGTTTCTCTGTCAGTACAAGCTCGAAAATTTCTTCACCGAGTAAGTTTAGTAAACGTTTTAAACAAATTATCCTGAAGAGAAGAACGAACAATGGTAGTGCAACACTGTACCTCTTGACAATATGGTGACACTCTAACAAAACGTTTCAAACGTAATATAACTATCCTGTGCAATACGTGGTATTTTGCCTCCGATTCTATTTGATGAAATTTAAGGTAAAAGTTTCGTGGTGTCCCGTAAGAGATAGGCAAAAGCAGTATTACTTGTGTTAGGTTTATTGTAGGCTATTTTGAAATGATTGGGGGACAGAAATTGTTTTACCATAAACACTAGCACCTGTAAGAGAACCATGCATGCAGTGGCAATTTGTGTCTGGAGATAATGGAATATTGGATCAATGTGACCACAAACTGCAGCTGATTTTGGGCACCATTCAGACATGTTTAGGTGCCCAAAATTGTAGTTTTGTATCTTGTAATCTCATGTCTAATCACTGTAGTCTCATAAGGCTTTATACGAAAGGCAGTGTTATCTTCTTACACTGGATATTTGCCCAGTACCAAATGACAACAACCAGAACATTTTTTCAGTTTTTCCATTTTGAAGTTTGTGATTCAGTTTAACCTTTTCAGGGCCAGCGTGTGGGGGGTGCTCTACTAAAAATTACCATCAAATTTACATATCGTCCGACTTCTTTAGGAGCCTCGATTGCTGAAAACCTCTTTGATGTTCGAAATTTACATTGTTGTTTACTCTTCAACAAAGGGACTAAGGCTTATGAAATTTTCTAAGATACAATGTAGATCTGCTTTCATAACCGGTTTGCCTCAGGTGTAAATGAAAAATTTGCTACGTAAAAATAAATTTCTTGGTGTATAAATAAAGCTTCACCATCTTTACATGTGTCGGAATAAAACGATAACGATTTTTGTTATTTCTTTTGTATTCTACATCCAATGTATCAGAGATATAAGCAGTCAGCATGCAAATCGCGTCAAATAACTTATGTATCAAATACAATTTGTTCACCCTCCGAATAGAAAACAAAAAAATCTCTTTACGTAGTTATGGCTGTCAAATTGATAAGAGTGGCACATAGTGCATAGAGTTCCTAAGGATAGCTATCATGGCTATTTTTCGGCAGAAACGCTGCATCCCCAAAATTAGAGAACGATTCTGGGTTTTATTTTACGTGAAAAGTGTGATCTACTTTCGAATAAACTTTTGACTGAAAATGTAACCAAAAATAACTTTGGTGTGATATACATTTTTTGTTTTACACATTGTCAAGTCCTCTATGTGAAAGACTGACTCTTTGGAAAATTTAGTTTAATATCGAATTTGAAGATACATTCGTGTTTTTACAGGTATTAAGTTTTCGGTAGAGAGTTTTGCTATAATATTGGTAATTTTGTTACAGAAAATATGGGACAAACCCTTTGCATTTCTGTTTAATACGGGCTCGAAAGTTCATGCTGATGTAACTGATGTTCAAATGTATAGGTGAAACTGCTTCCTCTGAATTGGCTTTGACAAAAATTGCTCATAAAATAAAAATACAACGTTTATTACAATCAAAGGTCTATTATACATCGACCGTAATTTCGCCTAGGGTTTGTCACTGCATCCTCAGGACGAATGGATCGGAAAAACATTCAAATCATTGTGACTTCTTTAGAGTTTTGAGGTTCAGGGTTTTTTGTGAGATATTTCCACGCGTTTGAAAGAAAGGGAGTCGACGTCATGTCATTTAAAAATCGTGAAGAGTTACGGTATATAAAAACCTTCAAATGCATTAAACGTGATAGTCGAAACAAGTTTATCGATGAGAGTAGCATTGCCAAACAAACATTTATGGTGTTTATCCTGACAATCTTGGGCTACAGACGACCTCTTCAGTCCATTATATTTGTACGCAGATCATGTGCTCCTCCTTCACACAGAAATTTAAAGCCCTGCAGGTCAGCCCTATATATATGAAAGTCCACATTTAAAAGGTTTCGGATAAATTTCCCCGGAATTTATGTCTCCGACACAGCCGTTTGATCCGTAAAAATGTATCTTGTTTATGTGTTTGAAAATAACTTTCAAATTAAATCTCTTCATAAATTTTGAAATTTGGAAACAAATGTGAGAAGCAAATGGGAAAACCGCCCAATTCTGTCGTATTGGGTGGTTTACTGACGTCAGCGAGTAGACAGGCTTCCGTTTCATAAACTTTTGGACAGCTTTGTCTGTAACGGAATGAGTACATCCTCTGTGTACTGCAATTCGTTTAAGAAACTCAAGTTCTTTCTGCAAGGAATCCTCAATTGAGCATGTACGTATTGCACGATATACGTATAGTGCGTCGCATAAATATAGAGATAAAACAAATTCTCGAATAAAATAGAAACAACAACGAGCTGAAATGTACACCTCACATTTGTAGCAAAAATAGCATAGCACACGCAGCTGCACAATAGTTTGAAGGAGACATAACAATTCCGACGCCAAGTACAAGAAAGAAAACAGAAATACGCTGTCTCAAAAATATAAAGACTTACTAGTTATGAGAAAATCCGGTACGAATAGTGGAGCCGTTGTTCCGAGTAACACCGAAAACCTGATTGGGTATGCTGTCCACCAAGTGACGTAAGTGTTCTGCACGGAGTGCTTACCAGCTTCGTTCAATCTGCTCTTCCAATGCCAATGTAAGAGCGAACTTGTCGTCACGTAACTTAGCTCCGCCTCCTACTTGGGGATCAGAGGCGCACGTGCTACTTGGGCTCTCATAACAAGCGGAGAGTGGTTTATTCTTCCCGGAAACACACTCTCTCTCTCTCTGTTCAAGCGAACAAACGAAACCTCCCCCACTTTTATATGTATATCTGTGAATAGGGGAGGTAGAGCGACAACAGCTGGTTATACGAAAGCATATTCACCTTCAGACATAATAATTTGAAAAGCACACTTGGTTAACACATATACGAAACATTTATTCTTCATCAAGTGGAAGTTTGATGGCGACGGATTACTCGCTCTTGAAAGTGGCCTCGTTATGACTGTGCCGGGCAAGGATCGTGGAACGCGCAAGATAAGGTGATCGAATTCGGTAGAAATTCCACTCTACGTTGGCGTCCTAACTTAAAGTCTTCTTGACACTAGATAAACCTCTATCACCTCGATGCTTCAGGAATAGTCTTCTAGCTATCCTTCTCTAATCGAGGTTTCAGTAGACTGTACTAAGTCCGTAATGCAGTAGTATATCATCAACTACTCAACCGGAATCCCTGACTCCGGTCGATTCCTTTTGTAGCGGCGACCTACCTTTTCTAGGGTCGGTGCCCGCTCATTCACGTTGGACTCCGAGAGTCCACCGTACCATCAACGCAACCGCGTTCCTTTCTATCGGAGGACTATCACATCCGCTTTCCGAAGATAGACTGACGAGCAGATCCTGTCGGAGTGACCTCTCCGCTCCCCCCCCCCTTCACGCTGCTCCTCTTTCAAGGGCGATGGCGCTGACCTTCCATTCCGCTGGCCGGTCCATGCTGCTCTCCTCTCTGGCCACGTGTCACCTCTCGCGGCCTTCACCTGCCCCGCCCCTAGTCGTTTTCCGGGAATCGGGCTCCTGGGCCTTTAAATCTACCTTGCGTGTCCCCGTTTTCGCCGCAGGCCATTCTTTCGTGAGTACCTCCTTCCGAGAAAGCAATCCTGCCACCGTAGTACATCCGTAGCAATACAATACACATTGTTATAATTATACAAAAGAGTATGTCTGCACTTCAGACTTGTAGGCGCCAAGTGAAAATGAATAATGTATCTGTGAAAGTCACATGGTCCTTGGCGATATTCTCAGTTCGTAGAACAAGTCCTGGCCCTTTCTAAGGCGTGAGAACCTGAAGTCTTTTGTCATACATCTCGACTTCACAAAAAAAAGGATTAAACATATTTGCGAACTCTCTGTCGCCATTTTGGGAAATTGCGATGTTTTCTTTGGTCAAAAAAACCACATAATGTTTATCATTGAAATGAATTAACTTCGTTAATGTGTCCGTTCTTACAGGCCCCTACTTCTGTGACGAAACATGTGGGATGTAATATTTCACATGTAGAGTCTTAAACCTCATGAGCAATGTTTGCTCGGTGACCTCTTCGGCGTCTCTTTAATTAGACACACCCACCAGCTTCTGTTGTGACACACATATATACATACATACACTGGGCAGTACCACCAAAGGTCCTAGCGGGGTTACTACCTGAGAGTTGACTCCTCCCCCTCTTCAGTTTTATAGGGTGCGAAGCTCTCCTCCTTCTTCCCTAAAAGCCAATTGTGATAGAGCATCTGCATGGGGAATTAATTTCCCTGCGATGTGCAATATGGTTAAATTAAATTGAACTATGGCTAAGCTCCACCTCTGTAGTTTGGAACTCTGTGAAGCCGCACTGGTCAAATACATTAGAGGGTTGTGCTCAGACATAATCTCAATCTGGTGTCCGAAGATCCACCCCTCAAACTTCTGTAACTCCCACACTATCGCGTAGACTTCCTTATGGCTCGCCACCCAGCGTCCCTGTGTGCTAGTAAGCTTTTTACTGGCGTACGCTACTGGTCGGACCTTCCCAATCTCGTCTCTTTGCCCCAAACAACACGCTACTTCATAGGCGCTGGCGTCCGTGTGCAATACGAACGGCGTATTAAAGTCTGCGGTAAACATCACGGGTGCCGTACACAATAGCCCCTTCAGAATGGTAAACGCCTCCTCCAGTTCTGATGTCCAAACTACCTTCTCTGACGCCTTCTTTCCGGTCAGATCGCTCAACGCTTTAGCTATCTCTGCAAATTTAGGTACATAATCTCGGTAGTAGTTACTCAAACCGAGAAAGCTCCGTACCTCCCTTTTCGTCTTGGGGGGTTCTAAATCTCGTACCGCCTGCAGTTTCTCGGGATCTGACTGGTGGCACCCTGAACCTACTACATGTCCTAAATAACGCACGCTCTCCCGGGCGAAACAACATTTCTTCAAGTTGCCCGTGAACCCGGCTCATTCCAGACCCTCATCACCAATCTCCCATGCGGCGTACGCAATAAGCTCCCCGATTTAACGGTAATTATATTCTCCACTCCGGTAGCGGCTCTTACATCTCCGGAGAAAAACTTGCCCCTATCACTTGCTACCTCCGGTCACTCCTGTCATGGCTCCCGTGCTATCGTTAGGCTTCTTACTCGTGCGCCCGTCGGGTACGCCCACTCGTCCACCGTTCTCCTCGTCGACACTTCTTGCATATCCCCTAAATCCGCGTCGGATTCGAAGACGCCCCTTACGACGTCGATCCTGGGCCGGTACTCCCTCAGTTCTCCTACGTGCGCGTGGCGCTTGTGTCCCAGACGCAAATCGATGGCGTAGCTATCGCTCCCTTGCTTCTCTAAAATAAATGCCGGACCCGTACATCCCACATCAATTTCATTCCTAGAGTCGGGGGTAAGTGCTATGACGTGGTCATCTACTTTGAAGGATTTCGGCCTCCGCCGTCGCTTATAATACGAGGCGTCCCGTAGTGGTTTACCCGCGTCTACTTCCCTTGCCTGCTGTGTCATCTTCTCTACTTTTTCCTGTCTCTCCTAAAGGCATTGGGTGGCCGACGCGGTACTCTCTATGGGTCCCACAATTCCTTCTTTCACTTCCTGAACGGGTAACGCTGGCCACCTAACTGGGGTTATGGGAACCCGGTCGTCCTGTGTGGCTGGCCTCCTAAGTTGGCAAGCCTGGCAGTCATCACAATATTTTTTAACGTCCTTCTGGTCGGATGGCCAATGAAATGAGTGGCGGACACGCTCTTAGGTCTCTTCGTGGCCTAAATGAGCCGAACCCACTGAGCCGTGCGCCAAATTCATTACTTCTCTCCTCCTACCTTCCGGCACCACTAGCTGATTGACTGTTTGTCCTAACCCCTTCTCTCGGTGATGTAGCAGCCCATATTCCAAAAGAAATCTTCCCTATCCTTCTATGGCTTGATTAAAGGCTTCTTTCAACGTCTCGTCGCGTGTCTGCTGGTACTTGAAAGCTACGTAGTCTAAGCTACGAGCATCCCAGTCTATGGGAATCCTATCTCGGCTAGCGCTGGCCTTGCTCTCTGTCGACTGCAAAACCTCTGTCTTTGGACCTGATTGGCTGCCTGCCGCGCGCTCCGCGGATGCCCCACCTATCTCAGCAACCTCGCTCCCTGACGCCTGGGGCGACAACGGCTCTTCCGACGCTTGCTCCTCTCACTCTCCCCTCACGACGCAAACATCCTGGGCTTCGTCTGGATCTATTCCCGTAAGCTTTTCCCCTTCTCGTAAATCCCCTTCGTTGTCCTCCGCTCCTGAAGTGGTGAACGCCCCCTGGGTTGAAACTAACCACTCGGGACTCGCTTGCCTTTGTTCCTTCATCTTCGCATAATCTAACGGCGCAATTAATGCATCATTACTAAGCTGGGGTACGATAGCACAAATTTTTTCTGTCATACCCATTACCTCTTTCCCGGCATTTTCCAAATCTGGGTCTATTAACCTAACTTGTAGTTGTTTCACGGGAAAGTTGGCAGTTCTCCCGTCGAAACCCCTCAAATTAATACGCCCGATCTCCTCCTCATCTTCTTCCCCTAGCTTACCCACTTTTACACAACAAAATTAGGCCCCGCTGTCTACAATTATCCCGGCCTGAATTTCTTTCGCTGTTTCTATCTTTAACTGTCCTCCTACAGGTTTCTCCATAATCTCGCCTTGGCTACTCTCGGATCCCCGTATCCTTCCTATTTTTGCATTTAACTTCTTAGAGTCCTCTTCGGGTTGCGTCTCGACGTCCCTTACTTTGGTTACTTCCCTTCTCTCCTCTCTATTCGCTGACCGGCTTACTTTCTTATTCCCATCGCTTATCCAATTGCCTGTCGATCCCTTATTATCTTGTCCCGTAGTACCTCTCAACTGGCAGTTCACGCGTCGGTGCCCCGCCTTCCCGCAAAGAAAACATATGATACCCCGATCAAAATTGGAGTTCCCGGGAGGTCTATTAAGTTCCCCCCTATTATGGAACCCTGATCCGGTCACTGGGAATTTCCCTTTCTGGTGTAGCCCGTTATTAGGCGGATTTTCCCTCTTTATCTGTGTTGTCCCTCCTGCATTATACGGACCTCCCTTCAAGTTTGAGCCCGCCGCATAGTTGTTTTTGGGTCTCCCTTCTCCCAATTTTATCACTTCCACATATGTCTCATACAGGTCACATAACTCTCCCAGTTCGCTCGCTGGAACCAATTTCCCTATGGCGCCCCTGTGCAGCAGATAAGTTTTCAAACTTGGAGAAAGCAAACCTTTGAATTTATCACATATTTATAAGTTCATTAACTGCTGGAATTCAGATACTCCGCTCTTCTCCACGTAGTATTGGAGCGCTCGTCCAATACGACCTGCTAACTGCTGGAAGCTTTCCCCCTTGTTCCGTTTCATTGTCTCAAACTGTTTGAGATAGATATCGGGGGTCAAGTGGCACTCGGCCAAAATAGCTTCCTTGACGGTGCTGTAGCAGTCACACTGCTCCAGGGTTAGTCGTCTGAACAAGTGGTTCACGCATTCGGCGTTAAATAAAGCCACGACTAACCGTCCCTGCATCTCTTCTGGAACAGCATGTAATAAAAAGGCCCTCTCTACGGTGTCAAAGAAATCTAGGATTTCCTCGGGCTTAGAGGGACTCTTTGGAATTATTCTCTCTATTATTCTCATGTAATCGGCTAGGCGCCCTTGATCGTTCCCTTTCTTCGCCAGAGCCGGACTTTCTGAGGATAACTGTATCTTATTCAGCTCAAAGTCCCGTTCTTCCTTTCTATCTGTTAACCGCAGCTGTAGCATCATCTCGGCCCGTTCGGCTTCTAGCTCAATTTTTCTCAGCTCCCTCTCTGCTTCCTGCTCGGTTTTCCTCATTTCTCTTTCCGCTTGCTTTTCCTGCCATTCTCTTTCTGCTTTCTTTTCTTGTTATTCGAGCATACGTAATTTCAATTCCATTTCTATCCTAGCGGTATCCCCTTATATCTTTCTTTGGTTAATCTGTACCTCGTGATTAGAATCTGAGCTGTTATCTATTATTTTATCATTTTCCCTTTCACTTCCCTCTACACTCTGTCCTTCATACGCCTGACCCTTTTGCCCGTCCAAAAGCTCATCCATATTGCATGCAATATTCAAATATAATACTCATGAAATAAATATACATATAAAAATACAATTAAATTTTCGATATCAGCCTATGCTCTCAAACTGGTTAGCCTACACAGTCCTAACATTCCTACATGCTTACTTCAACATATAATAATAAGACACAATAAAATTCCTGACTTAAATAATGACCTCAAATTTTACACATAAATACACTTTGACAATTGATAATTTCTTTGACCCTATGGTCTCTAACTGATCGCACCCTAACGCGAATTCTACGAGCTTTAGGTGGCTAAAATACTACAGGTAGTGCCTTGGAAATACAATTACGGTTCCAAAGTGATACTTACCCGCTGAAGCGATTCGAGTTTTCTTCTGCTTCATTCTGTGTCCTGTGAAGGCCGGGCACTTCACTTTGAGTTCTTTTTTACTTGATTCACAATTCAGTCCTGTGACACCGTGAGGCACTCTGGTTACGAGCTCTCCTCACTATATCCACTCTCTCGCCGTCCGCTTTCGTCGGTCGCGTCCTATAGAACCGTGAGGCACTCTGGTTACGAGCTCTCCTCACTGTATTCGCTCTCTCGCCGTTCGCTTTCGTCGTTCGCGTCCTGTAGATACGTGAGGCACTCTGGTTACGAGCTCTCCGACCTGTATCCGCTCTCTCGCCGATCGCGTCATGTAGCACCGTCAGGCGCTCTGGTTACAAGCTCTCCTCACTGTATCCGCTCTCTCACCGTCCGGGTCGTAGGTCTCCTTCGATGATTTTTTCTCTCGTCCGCCGCAGCGTGTGAGAAGCATCCTGGTTGCGGACCTCCTCTAGTCGTCCGTCGTCGGATAAAGCTCTGCCGATACCTTCTCTTTCACCTGTGGGTACCGGGATTTTCTCTTGCCTAACTAACCGAATTTTTCCTCAGCCTGTCTCTCGACACAAAGTTCGTTTGTTCTATATCCTGTCGACTGCGCCAAATTTCTGTTCTTGCTGTAAGAGCGAACTTGTCGTCAGGTGACTTAGCGCCGCCTCCTACTTGAAGATCCGAGGCGCGCGTGCTACGTAAGCTCTCACAACAAGCCGAGAGTGGTTTACTCTTACCGGAAACTCTCTCTCTCTCTCTCTCTCTCTCTCTCTCTCTCTCTCTCTCTCTCCTGTTCGAGCGAACAAACGAAACCTCCCCCACTTTTATATGTATATCTGTGAATCGGGGAGGTAGAGCGGCAACGGTTGGTTATACGGAAGTATATTCCCCTTCAGACATAATAATTTGGAAAACACACTTGGTTAACACATATACGGAACATTTATTCTTCATCAAGTGCAATTTTGATGGCGGCTGATTACTCGCTCTTGAAAGTGGCCTCGTTATGACTGGGCCGGGCAAGGATCGTGGAACGCGCAAGATAAGGTGATCGAATTCTGTAGAAATCCCACTCTAAGTTGGCGTCCTAACTTAGAGTCTCCTTGACACTAGATAGACCTCTATCTCCTCGATGCTTCAGGAATAGTCTTCTAGATATCTTTCTCTAATCGATGTTTCAGTAGACTGTACTAAGTCCGTAATTCAGTAGTATATCATCAACTACTCTACCGGAATCCCTGACGCGGGTCGATTCCTTCTGTAGCGGCGACCTACCTCTTCTAGGATCGGTGCCCGCTCATTCACCGTGGCCTCCAAGAGTCCACCGTACCATCAACGCAAACGCGTTCCTTTCTATCGGAGGACTATCACCTCCGCTTTCCAAAGATAGACTGACGAGCAGATCCTGTCGGAGTGACCTCTTCGCCTCCCCCTTCACGCTGCTCCTCTTTCAAGGGCGATGGCGCTGGCCTTCAATTCCGCTGGCCGGTCCATGCTGCTCTCCACTGTGGCCACGATGTCACCTCTCGCGCCCTTCACCTGCCCCGCCCCTAGTCGTTTTCCGGGAATCGGGCTCCTGGACTTTTAAATCTACCTTGCGTGTCCTCGTTTTCTCCGCAGGCCATCCTTTCGTGAGTACTTCCTTCCGAGAAAGCAATCCTGCCACCGTAGTGCATCCGTATCAATACAATACACATTGTTATAATTATACAAAAGAGTATGTCTGAACTTCAGACTTGTAGGCGCCAAGTGAAAATGAACAATGTATCTGAGAAAGTCACAGCGTCCTTGTCGATTCTCTCAGTTCGTAGAACAATTCCTGGCCCTTTCTAAGGCGTGAGAACCTAAGGTCTTTTGTCATACATCTCGACTTCACAAAAAAAAAGGATTAAACATATTTGCGAACTCTCTTTCGCCGTTTTGGGAACTTGCGATGTTTTCTTTGGTCAAAAAACCCCACATAATGTTTATCATTGAAATGAATTAACATCGTTAATGTGTCCGTTCTTACAGCCACCACTCTTGATAACTGTCGTCCATTCGCATAGAGATCACGAAGTAGGGTACCCCAGAGGTTCTAGATAGGGTTCAGATCTGGACTGAGTGCTGGCCAGTCCATTACGGTCGCATGGTGAGTGTTAAACCAGCTTTTCGTTGATGCAGACCGATGGATAGAGGAATTGTCTTGCTGGAACAGATAATCAACACCTGCTAGAGTTTCGACAAACAGTAGAAGGTGGTTGCTGAGTGTGTCCTGATACGTTTCGGAGTTTTGCCTGCCTTACAGAAAAGCGATATCCGTTGTCCCATTGAACGCAAAAACTCCCCAGACCATCACTAATCGTCCTCCTTTCTGTCTGCTGACGAAGGTTCGTGGCTTGCGTCGTAAATCATGCCAATAGCAGTTCTAAATATCCTAGCAGTCCAGGTTTAACTTTTTCTCATCGGAGAAACAGTTGTGATCCACTCGTCCATTCAGTGCATGTGGCTGCTTTCCGATAACAACCTAGGTTTCTTGTGGCACCGCGTGAGGTGTGGCAGACGATGCATTTTACGGTGCACAATGTTGCGACTTTTCTTGAGTCGTCGATGAACTGTGTCCTTTGAGACGGTGACACAAACAGTCCGGGGAATATGACGTAGTGATAACCTTTGTGACGAAACTAAAAGCATAATGGCACGATCATTTTGTTTGGTTTTTATTCGAGGCCTTCCAGGCCGTTTTCTTGCAGTTAACGCACCGCGTTTCGACAACGTTTTATAAATGACTGCCCTACGCCTCCCCATGGCTTTAAAAATGTTCGCTACAGGCAATCCATTTGCTCTCAGCCGCCAGATCTTCTGCACCTCTTCATCAGAAAGATGACTGCTGCTTGACATTTCGGCATTATTGGGTGACGGCAGGTCCGCTGTATTTTGTAGGCTGTAACAAATTACGGCCCATGGGAGTGCGTACAACATGCTAATTTATACATCTCATTTTTATATTTATGACACACCAAAATTTACAATATTTCACTTTGTGGTGTTATTTTCACACAATTCGGTCATCTCGACAGATCGGAACGTTTGTTCTAGGGTTATGATCAGTACCACTTCAGCTTCCTATCTATATTTGCATTGCGTTCACGGCGCAATGCAAATATAGATAGGAAGCTGACTGTCTCTATATTTATGCGACGCACCTTATGTGTAAAAAGCAGAGATTTTAGTTACCATGGGTGATTTGAGTTTGCATTGTGGGAATTAGTAGACAGCAAATGGTTTTCGATAAACTGTTGTACTAAAAGATCATTCAGAGTGTGACACAAGGACTTCAAGGAATAGTAAGCAGCCATTATTGTAGTCTCATGCGTGAACTGTACACTGAAGAGCAATTGAATTAGAGACAGCTGGCGTTATGCAAATGTAGCGCTGAGGGAGGCCCTGTGTACGGAAACGACATGACGTATTCAGCGATCCGACAATATAAGGAGTGATGCGACGGGAATCAGTAATAGTCGGACGCACTATGGGTAAGACGAAGAATCTAAGCCACTTTGATCGTAGGCAAATGGTTCGGGCCCGACGAATGGGTCACTCCATCGCGGAAATCGTGCAGGCACGGGGATTTTCACGAGCCACTGTGTCACGGGTGCACCGTGAGTACATCGAATCCGGTAAAACCATCCCTGCAAGGGCTAACTACCGTGGAGAACAGCGTGTGGATGAGCGGGGTTATCGTCGGCTAGCTCGCATTGTAACAGCAAACAGACGGGCCACAGTGCAAGAAATCACTCGGCACCTTAACGCTAGTGCCCAAAAACGTGTAAGCAGCAACACCATCCAGAACCATCTCCTCGCTACGGGGTACAGAAGCCATCGTCCCACGAGGGTACCACTTCTGACCGCAAATCACAGGGTGCAAAGATTATCATGGGCGCGGAAACATCGCCACTGGACCCAAGACATGTGTAAAAATGTTGCCTGGACCGATGAGTCGAGATTCACGTTGGTACATGCGGATGGCAGGAAAGGAGTACGGCGCAAACCACATGAAACGATCGATTCTTCTTGCCAGCAGGTTATTCTTTAAGTTGGTGAGGGTGGCATTCTCGTCTGGTGACTGTTTACGTGGGCTAAAATGGGATCCCTGGTACGTGTGACATCGTCCCTCACAGGTCAACGTTACCGAAATATCCTGGACGACCATATGCGCCAGTTTGTGCGTCTTCAACATCCCACTGGGACCTCCTCCTGCAACAAGACAATGCACCGTGCCATCGCTCCCGAATTGTATCCGATTGTTTGGATGAACACTTCTCCGATGTGACCTCGCTTCCTTGGCCAGCTAAGTCACCTGACCTCAGTCCCATCGAACACCTCTGGTATACCATGGAGAGCGATGTTCGAGGCTCTGACCCCCTCCATCAAATCTTCGTGAACTGTGGGAGCTTGTTCAGGGGTCGTGGATCCGTATGGCTTCCCAACGCTTCCGGGGACTTTTCGAGTCCATGCACATACGAAACGCCGCCGTCACCAGGGCGAAAGGTGGTGCTACACGTTACTAGACAGGTATCTCTAATTCAATTGCTCTTCATTGTATATGAGGTTTAATATAATTAATAAGTTCAACTAATTTAGGTATTTTCAATTTCTTGGACGAAATTGTCATCTAACTAACAAATCCTCAGATCAAATGCAACAAGGTGGAAGAGTTTGTCCTCAAAGGGACTCATATATACTTCACATAAAATAGACGACAATGGGCTACCCATTGTAAGGCCTTTCGTCTGTTGGGAAATTCTTCCGCGACAAGGGAAACTGTTTTGTCTGGTACAAATTTCACTAGCCTCAATATATCTTTTACTTCCGGTTGGCTGAAATGATGTTCAGTGAGACTAGGTTTCAATGAACCGAGGGCTCTATTCAATGGGATGTTTGTGAACATGGATTTCGCATCAAAGAGTAACATGAACTGATCCCTCTATGGATGCCATTTTAGTCGATAGACAAACTGAATGGAATTTTTTACAGCTGTTTTGTTTGAAGAAGTCGATAAGATGGATAGTTTCGAAAATATAAATATGGCCAACTTATGTGTTGCTGATCCGATAAGATATACCAATCTTATGTTTTTTTGGAAACGCATAGAAACGCGGTCAATGGGCATATGATGCTTTGATTGATCTTTTCATATTTGGTCAAGAGTTTCATAACTTAATATCAATTTCCGAACTTGTTTTAAATGTTTCTCCGATGGATAATTTTTAATCTCTTTATAGGGTCCTTCGGAAAAAAGTTTTGGACTTCGGTCTCATAATGTTGTTTTTTTTTATCAAGAATTACATAATTGATTTTATGTTACAATTCGATTTTTTCTATTTCGAAAAAGGTAAGAGTATCCAATATCGTTTCGTCGGTTGAGAAATCTATGATAAAAAGCGACATTGATGAAAAAGCAACAATTAGGCATTGTGTCAGCCAGTAAATAACATCAAAGTCCTTTCCACATTTCAAACCCAATCTCAACATGGAAGAATATGGTTCTCTAACAGAATTACAGTCAAATCTGGATATTAGCGTTACCAAACCAGACAAAGGCTGACAATTTGAACTTCAGGACAACAAACATTATGAGACGGAAGTTAAAAAACTTATATCCGAACAACCCCTTTAAGGACTAAAAAATGATCCATCTGAGAGGCAATTAAAATAACTTCGGAAATTGATATAAATTTGTACAACACTTGACCAAAGTTGAAAAAGTAATCTAAAACCCTCATTAGCCTGTGGTCAGCGTTTCCATGCACTTTCTAAAATACATAAGATTGGTATCCCTCTTCTGTCCCATAGGCAGCAATAATGGCTTAGCTACACATAAGTTGGTCATATTTTAATCTTTAAAAATATCCACCATAACAACTTCTTCGAACAAAACAGCTGTAAAAAATTCCATTGAGTTTGTCAATCAACTAAAACGACATCCATACAAGCATCAGTTCATATTTTTCTTTGATGTGAAATCCATGTTCACAAGCATCCCACTGAATGGAGCCCTCGAATGTTTGAACGCTAGTCTCACTTAACATCATTTCAGTCAACACGAAGTAGAATATATTTTGAGACTAGTTGAAATTTGTACCAGACGAAACAGTTTCCTTTTTCGTGGAAAATTTTTCCAACAACGTAAGGCCTCGCAATGGGTAACACACTGTCGCCTATTTTATGAGAATTCTAAGTGCGTCACTTTGAGGACAGACTCTTTCAGTTTCTTTTGCATTTGAACTGTGTGTCTTATTTGTAGATTACACTTTTGTTCTCTGGAATGGCAAAAACTCGGAAATACTTAAATTCTTTGAACTTATCAATTCAGTTGATCCTCATAAACAGTTCACATATGAGACTGAAAATAATGGCTGCTTACCATTCCTTGAAGTCCTTGTGTCTCACTCTGAATGATCGTTTAATGCAACAATTTATCGAAAACCATTTGGTGTTCCTTTACTCTCATAATGCAAAATCAAATCTCCCATACAAACAAAAAATCTCCACCCCTTAAACATACGTACATCGTGAAATACATATAGGCGCAAGTGAAGATTCCTGGCAGAAAGAACTTGATTTTCGTAAACGAATTGCAGTACACAGAGGATATATTCCTTCCGCTATAGACAAAGCTGTCCAAAAATTTAGGAAACCGAAGCCGGTCTGCTTGCTCACAAGAAAAGACCACACAATACAACCTAATGGGCCGTTATCCAATTTACTCCGCAGATTTGTTTCAAAATTTCAAAAATTCTTAAGATTTTTAATTTTAAAGTTATTTTCGAACCCATAAACAAGATGCATTTTTACGGATTAAAAGACTTCGTCGAAGATATACATTATTGGGGAATTTTTCAGATACCTTGCGAATGTAGACTTTCATATGTAGGACATACCCATAGCGGTTTAAGTTTCCGTGTGAAAAACATATGACCTACGCACGGAACTAGGAACTGAAGAGGTCGTTTATAGGGCACATTGTCACGAAAATAACCATATATTTTTGCTTGGAAAAACTAACCTCATTGGTAAACCTGATTCGACTATCAAGCGTAATGTGTTTGAAGCTTTTTACGTATAGCGGAACTCTTCACGGCTTGTCAACGACGTGACGTCGACTCCATTTCTTTCGAACGCGTGGAAACAACTCACCAAACACCGTGACCGCCAAAACGCTGATGCCGTCGCAATGATTGGAATTTTTACGCTCCAATTGTCCTGATGATGCCAAAGCAAACGCTCTGGGAAATTGTACTCAATGTATAATAAACCTTTGATTGTGGAAAACGTTGTGTTTTTATTATATCTCAACACCGTAAGTATTGTAGTCGTAAATTAATTATAAAAAAATTGCTCAATCGCGTTATCTGTTTCTAGATATGGAGCATGACTCAGTAAGCTATAAAATTTATACACATTTTTTGGTAGCCTTGGAGATGCAGAAGTCGAAACCTAACAGTTAAGCATTTTCAAACTCATTCAAGAAATTCGTCGTTTGTCTCATTAAATTTTTGACTGAAATCTTTTCGCTGGTGAAAAACAAAATTGATGTGTCACGGTGATCACCGATTCTTAATAGCTAAATATTTGCACAAAAGCTTTCCCTTTTGAATTTTAAGGTTATAAGGTTAAAAATCTATTGGAAAGCTTTAGTGTAAATATTTAGCCACTAAGAATCGTTACCAGGCAGCCTACTATCTAGGTCTATAACATGACACGTTCTACAAAATTTATGAAAACAGTCGTAATGATTTCATATGCTAAAAAATAAACATGTAATTTTAAAACTTGGAATTAAAATGTTACCAGGTAATTTTAAACTTTGGAATTAAGTGTTACCGCTATATAGAATAAACATATTTTTTTATTAATTTAAATTTAAAAATTGTACGTTACTGTTATTAGGAATTCCTGAGCTATATTCGCGTGCCGCATATCGCATAAGAGGACGATATCACAGTTAAGCTGCATTTCTGCAAAGACAATCCCATTAAAATGCACAGGTTTGGAGTTAGCAAACTTTCGTACTTGAACGAAACACCAAAGCATGTAAGAAATTTTGGCATCATTTTTTTTTACAGAGCGTGCGCTGACTACATTACCTGTGTTAAATTTAATGGTGCAATTGTGACTTCGCAGTTTCTAATTTGTTAATTTGTGAAATCATGCTTTTGGGAACAAACACGGTTTTCGAAAATTTCTGAATATTTAAGCATGACAAAAAATTTCAAAATTTGTGAAACAGAGGGAAAATTCGTAGATTTAACAATATTTAAAAATGTGCATAGCCACTCTGTGTAGATCTAAAAAAAACGTAGGATTTAAACTAAACCCCTCTATGTTCGTTTGATGTTAACATATTATAGTTGAATGCGGAAAAACACTCTTCAATGTGGCACATAACCCTAAATATGTGCAAGGACAGTTTAATTTAAAACTGATGTTGCCAGACAGCCTACTCTCTAGGAACTTAAATATCAGAATTAGTAGCATTTAAGCACGTCTTTTGTAAAAAGTAGGAGAATTTAGCATCAATTTGTCCCAGCGTCCTTCTGTGTGTCTGTCCATCCGCATAAGAACACCATGTCTCTACAACTGCTGGTCCGATTTTAAAGATTCTATTTCGACTTGAAAGCTTGAAATATGGTAACGGTGATTGTTGTTTTACCTTTTTTTTCGACCATTAATTTGCCACTAGATGACGAAAAATATATATTTTTAAAATCAGAAGCCAATATAAGGAGTACAATTATTTTTTTATAATTCAAAAATAATTTTACCCCTTATATTGGATTCAAACTATCCAATTGGCGATTTTTTTATTCATTTTGATGGCATTTAAAATTATGATAAATTTGTGTAGAGTTCCTTTTACAGTGATTCATAGATTTTCCTCTATGAGCGAAAAGCTTAATTCGGACTTTACAAATATCTGTGCTCCTAAATATCCTATTGGAAATATTTTTTGCATAGGATACCATTAGAGTTGGGAAATGTTCTGCACAACATCTAATTTTTGGTGAAGAATATTTGGTCTGCCAGCAGGGGGCGTAGGAGCTGATTTCTCTGTTTGATGTATTTGCAGAATAATCTGATGATCTGACAAATCGACTGAAAAATTGCTTCGAAGAGAGGTACTGCTCACCTCGGAAAACCTTTTTAAAATATCCTCTGCATAAAAATATGCATAGGTTTTACGCAAGGGAAGGCAAAATTAGTTTTTATTGTTGTCGATATCTTTGTTTATATTGTTCAGTTTGCAAAATTCTTTCATTATGGGAAAGCGTTTCGTGTGCGACATGTTTCTCATACCATTTCTAATTTTCTTAACTCACACGTGTGCTACTAGAGGGCGTATTATCCAGTTTCGTTGTACAGCATGTTTGCAGAAGTGCCAACGGGAATAAACACCCGATATCGAAAAAAAAATATTGGTCAGATATTCTCTCAAAATACTTTGTTTGTATTTCCTTCTATAAATGATGTGCAGATTCATCGCTAGGGACGCATATTTCAGTCTGTTTTACTTGATAAATCTGCTTCTAAATGTGTGATTTAAAAAAAAACGGCCTTCTAACGCCGGATGAAATTTAATTTTTGAAACACTTTTGGTTTATTCTGGAGGAGAGCCTTGTAGTTCAAATTTCTGTCGTTAGGTGGTGTTTGTGTGCTTCTTTTGTAGCTGTGTTCCCGCACCAAAGACGCCACTGAAGAAATCCATGTTACCTTGTACGGCATTTAATACAATATAATTAGGGAACGTTATACTCTATAAAGAATGAACAGCTTTCTCACTAGAAACGTAAAAAACAAAAAGCCTTTTCTTTTTACCTTCCGGGAGGGGCATATTTAAATGTTATTTTTGCTTTGCGCAGGGTATGCCATGGAAAATACTTTTTTATACTCTCAGCCTTTCCATTATGCAAAATTCTCCCTCAAGGAAGCGTGGAGTCATATCACGTTTCGCTCTACTAACGATCGATCTGAAAAAAAAAAAAATTGGAGTAATATCACTTTTAGCTGATCGATTTGAAAATATGTTTGCTTCTGGTAACTTTCTTGTACTATTAGAAAATGTCGATCAATGCCACCTATTCTAGGTTTAGAGACCTGAACCCACAGCGCGCTGAGCCTTTTGGCAGGTAAAAAATAGAATAAATAAGGAAGCAGGAACAGAGCGCCCTGATAGTACAGTAAGAAATAAAAATACGGAAGAATTAGAGTGTAAGGAGTATACGGTTTCCCGTTAAGAAGTGAAGTTATAAGCTCCCCTATATACTTACCAGCATACTCAGAGCAAAGACGTCTCCACCAACACTGCCCGGCAACACACCGTATTAATGAAGGAAACCGAAGGAAAGGGCCAGGGGAAAGGGGAAGGAGGAACTTGACATAAAAAAAGACAGCACACACAAAATAAGTTTCAAAGAGGGATATCGAAATATGGCACCTGTTAAAACAAAATTGCCGTTTGCTCAGTGTTCCTATGATTGTGAAATTTACCATCGCTAAGGTGGTGTAAACACAAAGATTACACCGATTGAGTTTATAGTTACACTAGTTCAGTTAACAGTAGAAACCACAGTAAACCAAATAAAATAAGAGCCAATCATTTTTACAATACTACTAATACCAATTCTCATTTTTGTTACACATGTGAAGAATACCTTCCCCCTGGTCCGAGTTTTTTTTTTTTTTGTAGGTATAGCTGTGAAATGGATTCTTCTCAGGAATTTTATGTAAAATAGTTTTCGGCCTTTTAAATTTGTCAGTATATTTGACAACATAACTAAGGGCCTCCCTGACTAGAGGATTGGGAGGTTCCTTAGCTATTTCGTAATACCTCTTTGCTAGATCATACATAGTGTAATGAATAGAATTAATATTAAGCATGTTACGGATAGCATTGCTTGAGGTTTTTCCATCAAGTCATACGAAGGATTTTGTTTTGAAACCAGGTAATATTATTTTTTTGTTGTGTTCTGTAGTTACCTCACATAGGACAGCCATAAGTAATAACAGGGCTGAAACATGCTTTCCATAGCAAAATTTTATTTTTTTGCTGAGCCTTTTATTTTTAATTATGGGTTGGAGACAACCTCTGGCTTTTAGAGCTTTAGCAAGGGTTTCTTTGATATGTTATTTGGTGGGTGGTCTTCTCTGTCGTGTCCTTATTTTATAGTTCGTACGGGACATCTACTAGAACATCAAGGGCACACAAAAATTGCGTGTGCGCTGCGTTTGTAAACATTTGCAAATACTCATATGACTTACACATTCTTCCAGCTTCAATCTGTTCGCTTATGCTTTTCTTCATGTTGCATTTTCAACAAACACAATGACCGAAAAGACTGTAGAATAAATTACACGAAAAGATCTACTAGGAAAAGAAGTCTTTAAGTGTTAATTATCCGCAACTTAATAGTGTAAAAAACAAGGATTTCATCTTTCTTTAAAAAAAGTATGGTATGCTTGTTATGTAAAACTGAAGTTTTATCTTCCAATCCCGTATTTTTAAAAATCAGAAAGATCTAGAGGATGATCTTCTAAATTTATTTCGTCAACGCTTTATGTTTCTTTGATAATTTAGCTGAGAGTTTCCTTTCAAATGTTTGCCATGGTTTCTATCATTCGATATTCCTGGATTTTTATATAAATGATATACGTTTAATACACATGTAGCACCCTGTATCTCATGCTCTTTGGCACATATTTTCTTAATAAATGAATAATTTTTGCTATTGGGAATTCATTGTAATTTTCAAGTGCCGTATTCTTGAGATACTGCTGAATAACAAAGAAATCTGCAGTTTTATATTAGAAAAATATTATATATATATTTTATATTAATTTATAAATTACTGTATTAAAATGTGTTGCTGTAATGTAGTAAAGCCGTCTTAGGCTGGAAAATATCAAAACAACCGTTATTCATCCTTAACATTCTCTTCAGATGAACAGAAAATGATACACATAATCGTTTTTAAAAACTGAAAACAAATTTCACGTTCCTGAAGTGATAGTCACAAATATAGTATAACCAAGTTACGTTACTTTTATTAATATTACAAAAACTAAACATTCCGGCTCAATCGTTTTAATGTTGGAGTAAGAAACCTTTGAAATAAAATGTAACTGAAAATATGATATTAGGTTGCGTTATTTTTAATACACCACAATATGAATATTCAAGAAACGCATATAGCGTATTAAATCCGTTTATGTCTTATGGTGTAGTAATCAAAGAGATTCGCCAAGCTTTCACACTCCACTGGGAGGCTTTTTCAAGGCAACGGTAGACATTTTTATGTTTACCGTTGCCTTGAAAAAGCCTTCCAGTGGAGTGCAAATGCTTGGCGAATTTCTCTGATTACTACACCATAAGAAATAAACGGATTTAATACGCTATATGCGTTTCTTGAATATGATATTATGTTTATAACATATATTATTACTTATCTTTCATTTTTAGGGTTTTACTACACACATTTTTGATTTGTTCTCCAAAAATGTTTTCAAACTTAACGTTATTTTTTCGCACTGACTGGCAGTTATTTGGCAACAGTCTTAAGGTCGAGTCTGAATGATGTGTGAAGGTTTTGCCAAGAAAAGGACAATATATATAATGAGCGAGAGAGCAGTATTAAGTGGGAATATTAGTGCAGCCTTGGGTTGTGCGTTGTACCTTGAAGGCCAGTTATACATGTATTCGATGGAGTTGTACTTCACTAGCTGTTTCCCTGTTCAGTCATTGCGATGTTTTTCAATCGGATATGAATTTGCACGATTTAGATTCTGTCACTTGCCAATGAAATCAGCATCTGTGCATATTATCATCCATTCAAAGCAGTTTTTATGATCGATTGCTGGGAAACGAATGCTTCCACCACTTTCTCGGGCAAGGTATTGTATTTCAGCAAAACGCGTTCAGCATAATATACTTCTGTGGCAATGAATCGTTTGCGTTGTGCATCTCAGTATTCGCTCCACTGGAACGTTTTGAAGAGTTTATGATCCTTATTTTTACACTTTCCATGTGGCACAACATTGATTTTTTTGCATTTTGAAAAGCTTTTATCTCACATGCACCTAATACAAAACTTAAAGAAGACGAATGCTCCAGACCTGCGATTTTGAATTTCACACGAAAAGTTGCTGATGATAGATCATTTTTCTGCTTCTGTTGGTTTCATTAATGGAAATATCTTTTTCCGAAAACATTTTCTTCGTGAACAAAAATCGACCAGTATTCTGAAATTCATATATCTTCCGCTCGGTCAGTAAGAAAACCCTTAGAAATTTCGGGCATCATCTTCAGGAGAGAAGGAAAATTGTGTTTTCTACTTCCACCGCCAGCACAAACAAGCATAAACAGAAAAAAAAAAGAGTGAACACAAAAAAGAAAGATATAATTACAAAATTACCATTTCTGGAAAACTTCGAACACAAAACGTTTCACCGGTAACAGCTTGGAGTTTCTGAAGACATCGGTGTTTAAAGTGTTGTTTTAAAAGAATATTATAGGTCCTGCATTACCCATCTTTATTCCTAAGGAAGTAAGTATTTATTGTCCTGCATATATAAATAAAATCTGAAGGACTGGGATTATGTCACTTATTATATACTTACTTTTTCAAATGGATTCTTAAATACGAAGGTTATATTTCTTGTTCCCATTCTCTATTCGTATCTCACGTCTATTATTAAAACGTGTAATCTTAAATGTTATGTAAATAAAAATTAAAAAAAACATAGAACAATTATATATTTTTTTTATTGTTAGATATATTTTGTTAGAATTCTAACGGAAACCTACTGGCTGTACATGAAGTATGTTAGTAGATATTTCATGATGTATTTACCGCATGTGACATTTGTAATAAAGCTGAAGGATATACACGGATGGCCACCCAAAGTGCAGAACCAAGAAGAAAGCATCCGATTGGCCTGAAATTCGCAGCATGCGTCGCCCGCGAGAGGACCTGCAAACAATTAGCATTGCAGGGCATATGCAAATCATGTGTTCCCGGCACGGCACCGAGAAGCACTATAAGAAGGGTGCACAGAAAGCGGGGTGTAAGTAGTGGAAGCGTGTTGTGCCGCCGGAACTGTGCGTGGGAAACTTCCTGATGCCTCGTCGCAGAACACGGCAGTCATTCCAGCACGTTTCGGAGTTCGACAAAGGACGAATAGGGGCTTATCGCGACAGCGTTTCATGGTACCGAGACATCGGCGCCCGTGTTGGACGACATCCAGCCACAGTGAGGCGAGTATGGAATCTTTGGGTGCAGGAGGGACGGACGGACCGACGTCAGAGATTGCCGCAGCCGCGGCACACCATCAAACGAAAGAACAGCCATGTTGTGCGGCGGGCATTGACGGCTCGCACCGCCACATCACGAACGTTAGCGCAGGAATTAGGGTGTGTTGCGCAACAACCTGTGTCAGCACGTAACGTTCGACGACGTCTGCCGGAGCGGGAACTTGTCACACGGCTCCCATTGCTCCGATTACCATTGACGTTACACCACCGGCGAATGCGGTGGCAGTGGGCTGTTGAACACAGCACCTGGACTACGGAATGGCGCGACTTTGTCTTCTTTGACGATTCCCGCCTCTGAATATAATACCACGATGGTTGGATCCGCGTGTGGCGGCACCGCGGCGAGAGACTGTATGCTGCTTGCATTATGCATCGCCATACCGGTCATTCGCCTGGCGTTATAATTTCGCCCCGCTCTGGTACGCATCGCCGGTACACTCAACAGCCACCACCACATCTCCGACGTTTTGGAGCCTTGCCTGCAGGACCTGCCGGCGGCCACGTTTTAACAGGACAACAAGCGCCCGCACGTGACACGCATCGTGCTACAATTCTTCACGGCCCACCAGGTGTCACTGCAGCCGTGGCCCGCCTGTTCTCCCGATACGACGCCCATCGAACACGTAAGTTCGCTGATTGGCAACCGAGTGGCCCGGCAAGCACCACCCGCTGCTACGCCTGATGAACTGTGGCAATTTTTGGAAGCAGCCTGGACCGACATACCCGAAGCCCACATCCAAGGCCTCTTTCGTTCAATGCCGCGGCGTGTAGCGGCTGTTATTGACAGCCATGGAGGCCACACGAACTATTGATGTCTGCATGTTCCGCAAGTCGCACGGGCCTGTAAGCTTAATCGTTTCATCTTTGTATCTTTTGTTATGTGTCTGGTAAATCTGGCTTTGCTATCTCGTGTCCTTCTTGGTGTTGCATTTTGGGTGGCCAGCAGTGTATGTACGTATATAAATACTGACATGAATGTACTTTCTACACAAAAAAAGGAAACAAAATGTCTGCATAAAATTTGTTTTCTGTAATGTTCTGTCTTGTGTGAGAAAGGAAACTTTAGAGCCTGCAAATAATCTTGTGTAAATAATTGGTAATGGAAGAATGTCTCAAAAGCTAAGTTAATTTTTAATATCTTGGGAAGTGTCACACATTTATTTATAAAATAAAGTTCTTTTTTCACCTGATTTATCTTTATAGTTTAAGCAAGAACATTAATTCTAACAGGCAAATTTTTGTTGACGATACCTTGATTGATAAATTTAATATGATACATGTCATTGAAGTGACATTAAAAATAAAGTAAAAATAACCTGAGTACAATTTAACCATTTTAAGTTTAATGTCTGGAAAAAAATATATATACATTTTTAAATTTTTTTTTATTATCAATAAGCATGTTGTGTATTACATTTTTGCCTTGAATGGCCTCCTTTGTCAAGCATAACGGTTTTTATCTTTTCTAAACAGGGACATGATAAAAAACAGATCCCAATTCAAAGTAAGTTTCTAGGTTGATTCAAAAATTGCATACTGTTAAGTTTTGTTTTAGAAGCCAGGAATATTACGACTTTTTAACAGAAAAGAAAAAATAAACATTTATTTCCCATGTTTTCAATAAACAATGAATTACAGATTGGAAACGCTAGTGATCGTTTAAATTTTTACATGCATCCATTAATGGACACCACTTGACAAGGGTAACCTCCGAGCAACGCTAAGTTTAATTTGGTTCCGAACAGGTTCCATAGGATTAACGCAGTCGACAAACTCCGAAGAGTGAAACTTCCTACCAGCGATCAACGGACACCTGAAAAGAAAATTCAATATCTTTCACCGATATTGTAAAATATATACACTGGCGGAAAGTGAAAAAAGAACACCAAGATGAAATTGGCGGACAATCATTAAATTTACATATGTTAATGGAGTCGATATTACGTAGGTGTGATGTTACGCCACAGCACGGCATAATATGCACATTATCGTCGGTGGTATTTAAGGAGTTCGGCGAAGTGAATGTAATCAGTCGTCGGCGTACGGACACGTGCGAAGACACTGAAGAAGCTGCAATGCCTGGACATGGAAGACGTGTACCATTTCAGCAGTTATCGGACTTTGAACGAGGTTGTCTAGTCGGACTCGGCGAGGCCGGGTGGTCGTATCGTCGTATGGCGCAGCGAATTAGACGTGAAGTATCGGGGGTGGTACGATGGTGGCGTAGATAGTCCGAGGAACATTCCCACACGAGAAGACGTGTAACCGGTAATCACAGACGGACTGATGAGCGGACCGATCGACGCATAAGAAGAGCGGCGTTGTCAAGCAGAACATCCACTGCGACGCAAATCCGAGCTGCCGTTGGGCCTGAGGGGACTGTGTGAACAATCCGCAACCGTCTACTGGATGCAGGACTACGTGAACGTGTGCCTCTGGGATGTGTACCTCTGACTCCAGCCCACCGTCAGGAACGGCTGCAGTGGTGTCGCCAACGTCTGCACTGGAGAACGCAATAGCGATCAGTCGTGTTCAGCGATGAAAGCAGATTCTGCTTGGGAGCCTCCGATGGCCGTATGAGTGTTCGCAGACGCACAGGAGAGCGTCTCCACCCTTCTTGCATCCACCAGCATCACACTGGGCCTACACCTGGTCTCCTGTTGTGGGGAGTGATGGCATATCGCTCCCTTACACAACTAGTGTTTGTACCGGGTACGTTATATAACACCTCCTACATGAACAACATCATTCAGCCCGTTGTTGTGCCATTTGTAAGGTCGGTCCATCGTGGTGTTTTCCAGCAAGATAACGCACGCTCACAGATGGCACATGCAGCGCAAAATGCACTTCAGTATGTGAGACAACTTCCATGGCCTGCACGTTCACTGGATTTTTCCCCCATTGAGCACGTGTGGGATTTTATGGGACAACGACTTATCCGGTCTCTACGTCCAGCCACGACCATCCCCGAATTACGCGTCCAGGTTGAGGATGCTTCTAACTCAATACCCCAAACTTACATCCAACATCTTTACAACAGACTTTATGCCAGAATTGCACAGTGTGACGCAGTTCATGGTGGTTCCAACTCGTGCTAACCATGTTATGTGGAAATGTTATTTTTCAGTTTACAGGCAAATACAGCTGTATTTTGCCATACTGTTTTGATCTCGTTATCCTCTGTATTCCGTTATTAAGCTGTATAAATATCGTTGGTATCAAACGTCTCCTTCTTGGTGTTATTTTTTCATTTTCCGCCAGTGTATATACAGGGTTCAAAGGAAAGTCCTTATTCAGGGAAATAACTGCGGAAACAAGGGTCCGAGTGGTACACAAGTTAGGTCTATGTATAAGAAAAGGACGATGGCCGATCGAATGAAAGCGATTGGAGGGCCTCTAGCAGCTAAAGTAAGAAGTTAGGAAACCTAACTCAGGAACAGCGCGAGGTAGATATAAAATTCCAAATACAAAGTTGTAGCGCATCGTCTAATTAATAGGAACGACATATAATGCGCACGAATTATGTGCATGGACGGCTCAAAATGTTGTTAATTCGAAATTGGTAAAGCGGGTGAAACAGACACAAAAATAATGACACGAGACAGAAGCTGTGCAGGCTTATTTATAATACTGAAAAATGTTTACAGCAGATATGGCTACTTACAGGCACAACGCACATCTGCGCAAAGTTAATGTACTGGCGGTTCGAAGTGGCTACAATACACATTACAAGGCGTATAAGAATAACTTTTCGCACATTATCTAGCACGGCAGGTTTTACTGTGTTACTGGCGCATACAATGTGGTGCCGTAAATTTTCCAGACTAGTAGGTTCTGTAGCATACACCTGTTCTTTCATGTAACCCCACAGTAAGAAGTCCAAAAGTGTTAAGTCCGGTGATCGCCTAGGCCATTGCACCGTGCAGCCAACGAATAAAATTTCCTGCCTGAAACATTCCGACGCCAGATGACAGATTATCTGGCGTCGGAATGTTTCAGGCAGGTAATTTTGTTCGTTGGCTGCCATGTGAGGTGGTGCATTATCATGTTGGTACCACATGCGCAGCAGATCTCTGAAGGGAAGATCATGCATAAAGTCAGATATCGGGCCCCGTAAGAGATGAAGATACCGCTAACCTGTTGGATCCAACTAGTGTGTTTCGCCAAATACCACATCAAACTTTAGTTGCCCAACACCGTTGATGTGGAGCAGCTCGCCCCTTAGATTTGCTGCTCAAACCCAGTAATGGTTCTTATACTGATTGACTATTTCGATCCGTGTAAAACGGGATTCATCAATCAACAAGATATCGGCCGGGAAGTTTGGATTAACCTCCAACGTGTTATGTAGAGAGTTGCAGAAATCGAAACGCCTTCCCTGGTCTCCTTCCATCAAACCTTGGACTAGCTGAACGTTGTACGGGTGAGCTCCATGCTCGTGCAGGATTTGCCAAACACGTTGTGTTGTTAATACGCATGTTTCGGTGACTGCTGTGGTACTAATGTTGAAATTAGCAAGGACATATTCCAGGACAGCCTCAGGATGCACTGTAACACCCGAACCCATAGGTCTTCCCGATCACGGACGTGCCTGCATGTTTCCCGTCTCTCGGAGGCAGCGAACATAGTTAGTTGTAAATAGTCGCTGCAGTTGGAAGTTGACCAGTCGGAAAATGCTCGGCATACCGCCTTGCGCCTTCGTGAGCATTACAATGACATTCGCAATAAAGCAGGACCATTTCCCAGTACTCAGCTTTCGATTAGCCCAACATCAGTGTTTGCAAAGTGCACGTTGACTGACGTTCAAGTCCCCAGGCTCAGTATTTTACCTCACCGACCGGCTTCTACGTCATTATCAATAATTACATACGCATTTGAATCGTTCTCTATCGTGGGCCGGTATTTTGTATTGCCTAACCATCCAGCGACCACGTTCACTTTATCAGCATTTTGACTCGTCCATGTGCATAATTTGAGCTCACCATATGTCGTTTCCTACTAATTAGACGATGCCTTATAACTTTGTATTTAAAATTTTATTTATATCTCTAGTTGGTCGCGAGTTCGGTTTTCTAATTTCTTACCTTTGCCTCAATAGGCGCTTCAATCGCTTTAATTCGATCGGCCAACGTCCCTTTCCTGTACTTAGACCTAGCTTGTGTACCACACGGACCATTGCTTCCGTAGTTATTGCCCTGAATAAGGACTTTCCTTTGAACCCTGTTTATCAAAATACTGGGCATATGCATTAAGTTACAGCTGAGGGCCAACAACACAGTTTTTTCACCTCCTTGTACCACATTATGTAAGAACACTGCAGATATGTTGAAAATACGTATGTTTAGTGAACGTTATTTCTCTTCAGATTTTCTGTGTTATTGTTTATCCTACATATTTTTTAAACGATTCAAAAAAGTAATATTTTAACACCCAGTTACATAATGCATTTGTCATAAATTTGAAGCAAAATGACATTATCTCACCAGTGAGATGTGGGTGGAGTTTGAACATTTTTTCTGTTGTAATTTTCTTTATCTCGTATTTACAGCACACTATGTAAATAGTTCTACTAGAAAAGGGGAATAGGGCGCTATTTTGGAATTAATTCCTAGGTAGCTAAGACGTGCAATTTATCATAGGCCCAACACTGAGCCACCGTCTTTTGGTAATAGAAGACGGTGGTTGAGTGTTGGGCCTATGTAAAATTACAAAGCTGTGCTACCCGGGTTAGTAATAAGGATAAATTTAGAATGTGAATTCTTATAAATTCACAACCAGGATTTTTTATAGAAAAAATACGGGATCTATATGAAACTCGAACTGAAATGGAACTGTGAATGAAACTATGAAATAGTTTAATGCAAATCTTATATTCCTAAGATTTGCTCTCAATGTAACAAACATGTATTTAGGTGCTTTTAACAAATCTGAAGGTTTTATAATAAACAAAATACAAAATGAGGAGGTCGTACAACACTCAGCTCAGTATTGGTTTCTGAAAAGCAGAAAGTCCAATTAACCCTTTAAGTGGCCGGAACGAGTTAACTCGAGGTTGACAAAATGGGCTGAAGTCGGCTCAGACGAATATATTCGCTGTCTAAACAAGTGAGTGAAATGTGGCTGGAAATAATTCTATGTTGCCATGTTTAGTGGTCTTAGCATCGCTCCAAGGGCTGACCTGAAAAACCAGATGAACAGAAAGTGTTGCTGCCCCCCCCCGTTGCTTTGCTATTCAAAGCGGTGATATAGAGAAGTGATTGACAATGATCCTTTCTGACTGATTAGATGCTGAAAGTGCCCCAACAATGGCGATGAACCTAAGAAAGAAAACAGAAGACGTTTGAATTCTCTCTTTCTGTCCACTGACATGATATCTGTGTCTGGGGTAGTAAACTTTCTCCATCATGTGATGGAGTAGAGAATAAAGGGCTTAAAAGGAGAGCTTATCACACGTGACAGGTTTATAATCTGTACTTCTCAGATGAAAGTATGAAAGGAATTGTTTTCCCTTAACTTTCGTGAAATCAGTCGTTATGGAAACATCTGTGTTAGGGGAGAACAGAAACGTTTTGGCACCATTTGATTCAGGTACATCGCCCGCTTAAAGAGTAAAATCTCAGTTTTAGTAATCAATGAGAAGTACACTAAATAAAATATTCGGTTAATGTGAAGAACATTCAAGGAAGAACATTTTCAAAAAAACTGTGACGTACATCTTTCAAGAAATCAAAAATGATATAACTTAAAAAATATTTACGATCTCGGAGTCATTTTTGAATGCCTTTCGATAGCTCCCATAATTTGAAGTGTGCCTGTCCTGCTGCATGTTTGTCGTCGTTCAGCCTAATACCATTTGGTCATATCCTTCAGTGCTCACAACAGTTACTCAGACTTGCCGGTCGTACCGCATGTGTGTAGTACCTGAGCCTAATTTGTTTTGCAGATATCCCTCGGCTCAGACCACGTGTAGACGTGGCAGATGGTCGGACAACAATCTTAGCTTCGCCGTCTCGGGAAACTGCACCTCCGCGTGTCGTACAGATAGGTAAATGTTACCTTACACCCTTTCAAAAATGACTGTATTACGGTAATTTTGTTTATTTTATGCCACTTCTGATTCTAAAAAGATGTAAGACATATTTTTTCGAAATGTTTCATCTTTGAATTTTGCTCCATATTCATCACGTTAACCAAATATTCTTGGTCCAACTAATCTAGTAATGCCCAAACATTATTAGATCGGGACATTTTGTTGAACTTCATACCTTTCAGATTCGTATTCCATACATTTTGAGCTCTCTTATCTTGTTACACTTGGAAAGGTGGGGTGCAGAATTTCTAATTAATAATAAAAAAAATGGATAGAGCTGTGAAAGCCCAATTTTCGCAAGTTCGAGAAATGCTAATAAGATCATTCGAAACAGAAGGAGTATATGTGTTGAAAAACACACTAGTCGTAGAAAAACAGACAATCGAATTTTTATATACACTTGCGCCACCCAGTCATTACAAATTTCTTTGTATCACTCCCAGTGTTAATTTGTAATATTCCACGCTACAATATTACTTCCATAATAAGTTTCGAAATTTATAAAAAAAAATCATATTTACAATGCGTGTATTCATAGAAGCAAACACAAAATATCTTGAAAAACCTTTTTGACCTTCAAGCTACAGGTTACTTTTGCAACCCAATAAAGCAGAACACTGAAAACGAATAGGAATGTCGTTGATATTGTTTTCAGAAATTTCTTCAAAACTTAGAATATAAAATTAAACAAATTATGTTGTGTTTAAGTTTTACGATAAAGCATACATAAGATTTAAAATAGTGTGTCCCGCCACAAATTCCCTCGTTTCATATAGCTCTCATATTAAGTTGAGCATATAACTAATTCTACCGATGTGAATGCTTTATGGAAATCGGTTTTTGTGTATTCAGATTTGATCCTGGACATGTATAGCCGCATGTCTGCTTCCTGATCGAGTTTAAGTCTTTGTTGGTCTTGTGTATTTTGGGGATAATATTATGTAACAATTATACATTGCAGCAAAGAGCACTGTTTGTTTTAGAGAATGATCGCAAATTCTAGGTTTAACATTTTTAAGCTGACACCAAAATTTCAAATGAATCCCAACAACTTTTGAAGTAGGTTTTAGGTACCTGTCAGATATGTCGGTAAACTCGTCGATTACCTTGAGCAGTAGTTCTAAATGCTCTTGAGAATTTTTTTTTATTTTGGCATTCGCTCTTATCTTCTTTCGGTGGTAGGAAATATTATTTTATTTGCAGTTGTAGGTGTTTGAGATGTTCCACAGTTTATTAAGCATCTTCTGACGAAAGTGGAGTTTCTGTTTCAGAAACAATATCATAAATTGTAAAGCAATACTCAAAACTTCCTTTCTCGACCCAAAATTCCCAATGCAGTATCTGCTTCAAATTAGCTTCAATTTTGTCATAACAAGAAATTACTGTCACAAGGGTAATAATTGGGGCTGTTCGTTGAGACTGAAAAAAGTTTTCAGCGTGATAGAATAAAACGTTGCAACCACTCGGGAGCAAACAATCAATTAATAGTCCAAATAAAACTTCTGAAAGAAACACCATATTTTCATTCCGCAGAGATTTTGAAACAATAACTTTTCCCCGAGACAAATACCTTACAGTATATGAATGAAACAATAGATTCTCTTTCAGAGGGTGGAATTCTGAAGTTCATTAAATTTTTTAGCTTTACTAAGGATACTTGAACATGTACTGTTATTTCTAGTATCACTTTCACTAAGATTCAATGTCTGTTGATGATCTAGTAGTGGTCCCTGTTTTGGGTACACAATTAAAGTAGTAGTTTTTTTTAATGAAGTTTTAACAACCACCGTGAGCAACTTGATAGGCTGGAAGCAGTCGCTGTCCCGAATGTAGAGCCACTGGTTCCAGGGAATAGAGAGAGCCATTGCCGTAAGGCAAGCAAACACAAGATCTAGTCCTCCCCGGGATTTTGACCCGGACCCTTCGTGGACGAATGATCAAAAGCCAGCGCTTAGACAACTGCCCCACCATGGCGGCTTCCAATGGTTTTCAGTTGCACGTTATCGCCTATGTAGAATGGAAAGATGTTGTGGACTTCATAAACATTTTCAGTCATAGTTGTTATTACTTTTCACGTGAATATCAATGCTCTGTATTCCGGAGCAAATGTCAATAAACATCTCTTTGCGGGTGATGTGCATATAGGGTGACAATGATGACATCCCTGCATATACAAGGCATACTACGCTTCCTTATGCGGGCAATCTGAACTTTGCCTACTTTCTAGGCTAACCGATATATGCAGTATGTTGTTAAAGTTCTTTGATAGAACAGAAAGATTGATACTTTTGCATGTGTAAGCTGTGAGTCGTAGCCATAGCACTACTTTCCTACGAGATACAGGTTTTGATGTGCATAATGGTTTGTGTGAATTGCATACTCAGTGATTCATTCTTCCCAGTTGGATGGTGCAAACACAAAATAAATTTGACTTTGTTTACCATTCATTTTGGTTTAATCGAAGAAATTATCTTTGGAATCCAATTACTAATATGTATGAAAGTTTCCTTGTGTTTCTGACTTCCCATTATCTCCGTATTTTAGGCTAGTAGGGGACATTTTTCTCTTTGAAAGTGCCGGAGTTTAGAATTGATTTTATATAGCAGTAGAGTATCCGAAAAATAAATTACATATAAGACTTTCTTGACATATTTTAGCTTGATTTTTGAGACTAAGTTACCACAGCAATTCTTTTGATCTACACTTTGCTCTCTAGAAATCTAGCAGACCTCACCAAGCAACTCCTGAATTGTACACCCAAACAATAGTAATTCCTCCTCAAACGTGAATTGATTTAGGTGCATAGCAAACGGCTGCTTGAATGCGTAAGACAACAAAGCAATAGCAACATCCATGGATATTTATTTAGTATTTTCGAAGATACCCAGATGATTGTTCTAAAGCAGTTATTTAAGGAAAGTCAGTTAATTAAAAATTGCACTTTTAAGGGTCTTACCTATTTATTTTCTTCAAAACGTTTACCTATCGTAAATTTTCTGCCGATGGTTATGATTCGACGTTAAAAACTTTTCGTGCTGAGTAATACCAATATACACTGAAGTGCCAGAAAAACTGGTGCACCAGTCTAATACTTGGTAGGTCCCCCACGAGAGCGCATGACTTCAGAAATACGACAGTGGCATTGACTCCACTAGCTTCTGGAAATATGCTGTAAGCAATACACATCATACTTCCTGCAGAGCATTTCAAAATTCGGGTGCATTCTGAGGGCTCGGATTCCTATGTTCGATAGCGCGTTGTATGGCATCCCAAATGTGTTCTGTCACGTTCATATCTGGGTATTTGGTTGGGAATGGCAACACCCCAAACTCAGATGAATGCTCTTCTAACCATAATGGTGCGCCCCGACACTTGTATGAAGGTGCATTGCCCTGTTGGAACAGGCCCAACCCATCAGCGTGAATGCAGGACATGAACGGGTGTACCTCGTCAGAAAGAATGCGCACATAGCGTTGGCGTATCACAGGCATTTGTTGACGTACCAGTTGTCCCAGTGAGGTTAAGCTAAATGCATGCCATACCATTACGGAACCCTCACCAGCCGGTACAGTTCCCTGTTGACAGGCGGGATCCATGATTTCATGAAGTTTGCTCCACACACGAATCCTTCCATCTGCGCGATACAGTTGGAAACGCCACTTGTCCGACCAGGCGACTAGTTTCCAGTCATCAAGTATCCAGTGTCGGTGTTGCCGCGCCCAAGCGAGGCACATATCTGTGTGTCGTGTACCCATCAAGGGGACTCGAGTTGGGCGTCGGCTCCGAAAGCCCATATCGTGCAGAGTAATTTTCACAGTCTGGACGCTGATGCTTGTTGAGGCTCCAGCATTGAATCCCGATGATACCTGTGAGAATGTTGCACGCCTATCGCGTGAAACGATTCTTGACAGCCGACGAGGGTCACCTTCACCCAATGTTATTTTACGGCCACACTGGTATCGTAGGATTTAGGTTTTGCCGGAATTCTTGAAGTCATAGTACACCCTAGCAATGGTCGTCCGTGAAAATCAGAACTCCGTTTCTACCTCCGGAATACTGTGGCCCATCTCACGAGCGCCAACTTTGACATCGCGTGGAAAATCGCTTAAATCGTTATTACTTGTCCTTCTCAGGCCCGAAAACAACTCTGACAGCTGGCAATGATGTCTAACGCTCTATATACGCACTGGCGGACGTAACCAAGCACACGTATCGGTGACGTTGCGATGTATTTTGCATACGCTCGTTTGTACCAGTTTTTCTGGCACTTAAGTGTATATTAAACATGCTGTCTGAGCACGATATTTATGAAAAACTCAAAGTTTTACTAAATAAAAGATGACATTTATTTAAAGATTAAAAAACACTAAAAAGTTAAAAATCATGACAAGACTTTCCAAGGCTTACAAAGCCCCATATTCAGGTCGAGTGCACGAAATGATCACAGAACACGGGTACATATACAGTCAAAGGCAACCAAAGTACTTTGCAGGTGCATTTCACCAGGACCCCCCCCCCCACCACCACGGAATTTTTTAATTTTTCAGACACCATTCGTTTGAACCACGTATGAACCGGAATGAACTCGTTTTTTTTCGTTTGAACCGCAATAGTTTTGGAGATATTTAAAATACAAAGTGGGGAGCTGGTGAAATAGTACCCCCACAAATGGAAATTTCAAATTTCAGCATAGCCATTCGATAATAAATCGTATGAACCGGAATGAACTCCATTTTCATCGTTTGAACCGCAATAGTTTTTGAGATATTTAACAAATAATATTGAGAATTTACATATAAATATAGGAGGCCGACCATTTCACCAGCCCCCGCCCCCCTACCATGGAAATTCAAAATTTTAAAATAGCCATTCGTTAGCAAATGAACTCCATTTTCATCGTTTGAACCGCAATACGTTTTGAGATATTTAAAATATCATATTGAGAATTTGCATATATACAGAGAGACCGACCATTTAACCCCCCCCCTCCATGGAAATTCAAAATTTCAAAATAGCCATTCGTTAGCAAATCGTATGAACTGAAAAGAACTCCATTTTCACCGTTTCAACTGTAATAGTTTTTGAGATAATTTAAAAATAATGTTAACAGGCCTTCCATTTTACCCCCCTCTCCATGAAATTTCAAAATTCTAAAATAAGCATTCGTTAGTAAATCGTATAAACAGGAATAAACTCCTCTTTTGTCGTTTGAACCGCAACAGTTTTTGAAATATTTAATAAAAAAAAATTGAGATTTTACATATACACACAGAGACCGACCATTTCACCCCCTCCCACTATGGAAATTCAAAATTTCGAAAATGCCATTCGTTAGTAAAGCGTATGAACCAGAATGAAATCCATTTTTAATTGTTTGAACCGCAATAGTTTTTGAGATATTTAAAAAATAATATTGAGAATTTACATATATAGACGGGGCCCGACCATTTCACCAGCACCCCACCACGGAAATTAAAAGATTCAAAATAGCCATTGTTTAGTAAATCATATGAACCGGAATAACCGCAATAGTTTTTGAAATATCTAATAAATAATAGAATTTACATATGAACACAGAGACCGACCATTTCACCAGCCCCCCCCCCCCCCCGGAAATTCAAAATTTCAAAATAGCCATTAGTTAGTAAACCATATGAACTGAAAAGAACTCCATTTTTATCGTTTTAACCGTAATAGTTTTTGAGATATTTAAAAAATAATGTTACAGGACTACCATTTCATCCCCCCCCCTCATCATGGAAATTCAAAATTCCGAAATAGCCGTTCGTTAGTAAATCGTATTAACAGGAATGAACTCTATTTTTATCGTTGGAACCGCAATGGATTTTTGAGATATTTAAAAAATAATATTGAGAATTTGAATATATAGAGAGAGACAGACAATATCACCCCCCCCCGACATGGAAAATTAAAAATTTAAAAATAGCCATTCATTAGCAAATCGTATGAACTAAAAGGAACTCCATTATCATCGTTTGAACCGCAACAGTTTTTGAGGTATTTAAAATCAAATGTTTAAATACCTCAAAATCCCCCTCATCATGGAAATTCAAAATTCCGTAATAACCATTCGTTAGTAAATCGTATGAACAGAAATGAACTCTATTTTTATCGTTTGAACCGAAGTAGTTTTTGAGATATTTAAAAAATAATATTGAGAATTTACATATAGACACAGAGACCGATCATTCCACCAGCCTCCCCCCCCGCCCCCACCATGGAAATTCAAAATTTCAAAATAACCATTCGTTAGTAAATCGTATGAACCGGAATGAACTCCATTTTCAATGTTTGAACCGCAATAGGTTTTGAGATATTTAAAATATAATATTGAGAATTTGCATATATACAGAGAAACCAACCATTTAGCCCCCCTCCCCCCACCATGGAAATTCAAAATTTCAAAATAGCCATTCGTTAACAAATCGTATGAACTGAAAAGAACTCCATTTTCACCGTTTGAACTGTAATAGTTTTTGAGATATTTTAAAAATAATGTTAATAGGCCTTTAATTTTACCCCCCCCTCTCCATGAAATTTCAAAATTCTAAAATAGCCATTCGTTAGTAAATCGTATAAACAGGAATGAACTCCTTTTTTACCGTTTGAACCGCAACAGTTTTTGAAATATTTAATAAATAATATTGAGAATTTACATATACACACAGAGACCGAACATTTCACCAGCCCCCCCCCCTCATGGAAATTCAAAATTTCGAAATAACCATTCGTTGGTAAAGCGTATGAACCGCAATAAAATCCATTATTTTCGTTTGAACTGCAATAGTTTTTGAGATATTTAAAAAATAATATTGATAATTTACATATATAGATAGGGACCGACCATTTCAATAGCCCCCCACCACGGAAATTAAAAATTTCAAAATAGCCATTCGTTAGTAAATCATATGAACCGGAATGAACTCCATTTTCATCGTTTGAACCACAATAGTTTTTGAGACATTTAAAAAATAATATTGAGAATTTACATATGCACACAGAGATCGACCATTTCACCAGCCCCCCACCATGGAAATTCAAAATTTTAAAATAGCCATTCGTTAGCAAATCGTATGAACCGAGGGGAAATCCATTTTCATCGTTTGAACCGCAATAGTTCTTGAGGTATTTAAAAAAGAATGTTACAGGCCTACCATTTCACCCCCCCTCTCATCATGGAAATTCAAAATTCCGAAATGGCCATTCGTTAGTAAATCGTATGAACCGGAATGAACTCCATTTTCATCGTTTGCACCGCAATAGTTTTTGAAATATTTAAAAAATAATATTGAGAGTTTGCATATATACAGAAAGACCGACCATTTCACCTCCCCCCATCACCATGGAAATTTAAAATTTCAAAATAGCCATTCGTTAGCAAATCGTATGAACCGAGGGGAAATCCATTTTCATCGTTTGAACCGCAATAGTTTGTGAGAAAAAAATAGCAATATTGAGAACTTATGTGTATATATATTCGAGACCGACCATCCCCCCCTCTCTCACCATGTAAATTAAAAATTTCAAGATAGTCATTCGTCAGTAAATGGTGTGAACCATAACAAACGCCATTTTCATAGTTTGAATGGCAATAGTTTTGGAGATGTTTAAAAAAGAATGTTAGTAGCCCACGATTTCACCTGCCTCCCGCCCCCCCCCAAAACCTGGACATTTCATATTTCAGGATAGCTATTCGTTAGCATGGTGTGATAGCATGGTGTAAACCGGAAAGACCTCCTTCTTCATTGTTCGAATCTCGATAGTTTCTGAGATATTTGTAACAAGGATAATGGAGGATAATGAAGAAGTAATTTGTTTTGTACAAAGTCTTTCATTCGTTCCTGTCATTAGCTGAAATAACTCCCCGTTTCTAGCTTTGAACCGCAGCAGTTGAAAAGACATTCCAAAAACAATGTGATGTTGCTTTATTAGGTATCGAGGACTAGTACACAGGAAAACGGAAAATACATGGCATGATAAAACAATTAAGAATAACGGTACTGGATGAGCAGCACAAAGCACTCTGTAAATGTCAATCAGGACATACAAAGATCAACGAAGCTGAACGAGCAGCACAAGGCAATCTGTGATAGGCGAAGCACACTGGAACAATTACTGAGCAGAAGGAACGACGGACATGGAGATGGAGAATACATCGAACTGGAAGCTGCTTTTCATGCTCCGGGGTGCAGCATGAAAAGCAGAAAACGAGGTGCAACAGATAACACTTGCAAAGATAGCATGGTGTAGGTAACAGCACGGGGCAAATTAGCATGAGGCAAAGAAATAACGGCAAGTATCTGACGAGATGAGTCACACTCGATGAGCAAGTAACATAGCACAACAGTAGAAGGTATGCTGAGGCACATGGCATGGCATAAGACAAATACTCGACGAGACAGGAACAACAAATCCACGGAGCACCTGAACAAACTAACTGGGTGCGAACAGCAACATAGGGCAGCAATCCAGGACAGTGACGAATGGTATAAGAGGAGAATCGCGAATAACAATGCACACAGGAAGAAGCTCTGTGAACAAAACGATGTGACGGGTTCACGGAAGTAGACACCGGGCGGATGTTTGAAAGAACCAAGATGAGGAGAAAACATGGCATTACATAGGATACAGCGGAAAGAAAAAAGGTTGGGTACAACACATAACAGAAACATGCAAAGGAGTAAGACGGAACAGCAGCAAGGCAAAGACGGCAGGAAGCGAAACATCATGCAAGAGCAGACAGAAGCTAATCGGTCAGAACCAGATCAATGAGGCAATTTTGAGCATCACCAAGGTAGCAATTAAGAAAACTGTAATAACGGAATATCTCAGGGGTAAGATCTCGTGAGTTCAGCGAAAACTTGGAGGAAGCAGCGAATATCCTCGATCATATTCGAGTAATCAGCCGGATCATGTGAGTTAAGAAGGTGATCCAAAGCAGCGTCACAAAAAGAGGCAAAGAACAAGGGTTGGCAGCATCTGGGAAGAGAATCTTTGAATACCCAGGGACAGCTTGGAGGCGAGCGACAATTGCAGTGGAAACGGAGGGAGTACCAATAAGGTCGGCGAAAGCAGCATCAGTAGAATCAGGAGGGGAACCTGTAGAACGATGAAGAGAAGGCTGAGCGACCGCGGTTCGCTTAGTACGAGTCTTTCGACTAGAGCGACGACGGCGCTTCTTATTAGAAGCAGTACCAACAGGGACGTGGTGATGAAGCAGAGCAGACGATGAAGAAGCAGTAACCGACAGCGAGTGAGAAGTCTGACAAGGAAGATCTGGATCATGTGCGGATAACGCAAGCAAAGAGGCAATTGATGGGGCAACAGGAGCTGGTGAAGGTGAGGCTTCACACAAATCCAGAAGAGTAGCTGTGCTGGAAAGCGGGGACCGACCACGGGAGCAGAAATCGAAAGGAAGGCAACAGCACTAGAGGCATCAGAAGAGCTCGGAGAAGGCGAAACGGGCTGAAGAAAAGATGAGCGCCTAAGGGTGGCGAAGCTGACGTACACAGCGGAGATGATGGAGCAGAAAATCCCGGGGTTGGGATTGACGAGGTGACGTGCGAAAACAAAGAAGGCACCACCTGAGCAGGCGGAGAAAGGTCGGCAACGGGATGTGACAAAGCACAGACAACAGACGTGAAGAAAAAGCAAGACAAACGAAGGCACCGAATCAGGAACAGTAGATACACATGTATCCACAGCAGGCGACGCTAGTGGAGAAGGAAAAAGACCTACAGAGGAAGGCAACGACAATCAAGATAGAGACTAAGAAGGTGGAAGCGAAAGAAGCGAAGGCGTGGTGATCGGAAGTGAAGAAGGGGGTTCTGTGATGGGCACTTTAGCAGCCGTTGAGGAAGAACAAGAAGAGGTGAACGGACACTGCGAGAGATGATGACCAGGCGTTTTACATGAGAAGCAATGATACGCAGTGAACACATTTATAACGACGTTGTGATGAACACAAAGCACCTGGAAAGCAGTGGGGCATAAAGTAATGGAGTCCATATCAGGGAAGAGAACTAAGGCTTGGCATCGGAAGCCTAAATAAGGGCGATCACCTTTATCGGCGGGAAGCGTGAGAATAACACCAGCAATGCGCCCACACCGAGAAAGAAATGCACGCAAAACTGTCGTCGGGGCTCACGTTCGCAAATGGAGGACTTTGCTATGACATTTGGTACAGTTCAAACTGTGGTTACGAAGACACTGCAATATCGGAAAGTGTGTTTACAATTAATTCCGCGGATGCTGACTGACCACCATAAGGAAGAATATATGGGTTGGAGTTTGAACCACTTGCTGCGTTACAAAGCAGAGGGTGATGCATTTATATCGCGCATAGTGGCAGGTGACGAATCGTGGTGCCACCACTTTGAGCCATCCAGCAAACCAGCGAACATGCAATGGAAACATCCCGGTTCACCAAAACACATACAGTTCAAGTCACAGGACTCCGCCGGTGAGGTTATGCTGACCGCATTTTTTAACCATGAAGGGCTTTTGTTGGTGGACTTTAAAGATCCTCACGTGAACAGCAATGCCAACCAATACATCGACACAGTGGACAAGCTGCATAAAGCCATCAAGAATGGGTGACCTGGCATGCTTTCGCGTGGTGTGGTTCTGTTGCACACATTATGCAGGATGCCTTAGCATGGAAAGGGTGAGAGGTTCTGCACCACCCAACCTATAGCCCGGATCTGTCAACATGTGACTTTCAAACCATTTGGATCTGTCAACATGACTTTCATGTTGACAGATCCAAATGGTTCAAGGAGAAACTAAAGTTCTTCTTCGCAGACGGTATGCGTCGTCTTTCCAAGCAATGGGATGCGTGTTAATTCTACCACACTTGCGGATGTAACTCTTCGTTCGTTTATATATATATGTATCATCATCATTGTCAACTGTTATGAATCCACTACTGGATGAAGGTCTCCCCAAGTTTCTTTCACAATTGTCTGTCTGGAGCGTGTCTCCTCGATGACACACCGGCATGCTTTCTAATTTCATCCATCAATCTCCCATAGGGTCTTCTTCTGGGTCTTTTCCTGCCTCTCGAAATTCATTCTAAAATTTAGGTTTTCTGTCGGTCGTCCGTTGTTCTGGCAACATGTCATGCCCTTACCATTTCAGTGATTTCATTGTGGTCATGATGTCTTCAACTCCTGTCGTTTTCCTTATCCATGAGTTCCTCTGCTTATCTTTCCTGGTTACACCAAGCATGATTCTCTCCAGGGTTTTTTGCGTTACCTGCAGTCTTTGTTTGTCTTTTTTACGATTTCCAACCGTTGGTTGAAGAAGCGTATATGCTTCAGCTTTTTCCGTCCGTCTGTCCGTCCGTCCATCTGTCGGCACGATAACTCACGTAAAAATGGTCCGATTTTGATGAAATTTTAGTAGGTGGTAGGGGACCACCTGGGGACAAATCCTATGGTAAATAGACAAAATGGTGTCAAAGGTTAGGACACAGGAGCGGGAACTATTTCATAGCTCTTATGCATCATAACTTACGTAAAAATGCTTCGATTGCGACAAAACTTTATCATGTTATTTTGTAGGTATACCGAACCGGTTCTGTTGAATATCATCGAAATGGGATCAAAGGTTAGGGCACAGGTCCGAGATTTATTCCACAGCCATTATTCTCATGTCTTGAGTAATTATTTCTGGTATGTTGGAAAGCGTATCATATTCAATGCATTGCATCATTTTACTAACTTCTTTAGTTAAGGTCCATGTCTCTGCTCCATACGTAAGCACTGGCAGGATGAACTGATTAAACCCTTATCTTTTAAGACATAATGGCATACCTTTCGTAAAAATTGTACTGTTTCTGCCAAAAGCTATCCATCCAAGTTTTACACGCTGATTAATTTCTTCAGCAATGTGTCTCTTACTTCATATCTGCTGCCCAAGATAAATGTAGGTATCGGTTGTATCAAGCTTTTCACCATCAATAAATAAATATTCGTTTCTCGTAAAAGCAATATATGTCAGTTTTGCCTTCTGAAAGTTCATTTTTAATTCGAATTCTTTACTCTTGTCAGCAAGTTCTTGGATCGTATTCTGCGGTTCAGAAGCCGTAGTTGCAAAAATGTCAACGTCATCAGCCAAACGAACCTGATTTGAATTATCTGCATACATTTTTTTCTCTTTGTCACAGTTCAGTGATTAAAAAATATTTTACAATATGGCATTAAAGTGTTTGGGATTTAAGATTTCACCTTGTCACACTAGCTTTCCAATTTTTATTAGTGCTGCATCCTCAAATATCCAAACTTTTGCAGTTGCATTTTCATAGATACTATTAATAATGCTAATGTATGCATCTGCAATACCACAGGATTTCAAAGCAGTTGTAACTGCTGATGGTTTTACGGAATCGAAGGCCTTTTCATAATCAATAAAAGCCTTGCATAATGGGAGTTCATATTCTCTTGTTCTTTCAGTTAGTTCTCTAAGTACATGGACATGATCTTCAGTGATGTAGCCACTCCTGAATTCAGCTTCTTCTCTTGCTTGAGCCATGTCCAGTTTTACCTACATGCGATGTGAAAGAACCTAAGTGAAAATTTTATAAACAACTGATAGGAGGCTGATGAGCTTGTAGATCCTGAGATCCTCAACGTCACCTTTTTTATGTAGCAGGATCATTGTAGCATTATTCCAATGCTCAGGAATCTTACCTTCGTTGAGACAGCTGGTGAAAACTTGGGGGAGTGAAGTCTCAATTTTTCCACTTGCTTCTTGTACACTCGTGGACAAGAAATTTACACACCTAGAAGAAAACATGCTACAACCGCGAAACTTTGCAAATAGCTAGGGTGCGTTTGGTGCGAGTGCTCATAACAGCACACCCTGCGGCGGCGCTGCTAGCACGAAACGGTAGCCTTATAAACCGGCGTGTAGTCGATGCCTCATGAAAGAGAAAAGCAACGGCCGGCGCAAGCAAGAGTACAGTGACAAGAATGACGGTTAGACACCAGAGACGTCGACGTACGCAAATTACGGGCTTAAATTACGGGCTGAAAACAGCAGGTTGGTCGGCGCGCCGTATAACCACCACGTGGATCGTTCTGACCATACCGTCCGACTGTGTTGGAAGCAGTGGGCACGTGTCGGCACTGCCACACGAACCAATAGGACCACCCGTAGAGAGGATCGACAGATCGTGCGGCAGGCACGAATGGATCCCACGCGAACCCTGTCCACTCTTCAGGCAAATGTAGAGGCTCTTGTGTGCCAACGAGCCATTTCCTGAAGCCTCGCGGAAGCGAATCTGCGATCTTAGTGCCTCTTACGTGTTCAACCATTAACACCGGAACATCGCCGGCTCCGTTTGCAATGGTGCCAGGCGAGAGCGACGGGGAACGCCACAGGCTGGCGACGTGTGGTGTTCAGCGATTAGTGTCGGTTCGTTTTGGGGACAGATGATCATCGTGTCCAGGCGTGGAGCTCCCGGGGTCGACGGCTCATTCCAACCTTGCTGTCGAGCGTCCCATCTACCCCACTGCAGGCATTATGGTCTGGGGAGAATTTATGGTCTATTGCCTACGATAGCCGATCAGCTCTAGTAGTGGTACGTGGATCATTGTCGCGCCAGCGGTATGTGGATGAGGTAATAAGGCCCCATGTGCTCCCACTCCTGGTAGGAATTCTAGGTGTGCTATACCAGCAGGATAATGCCATCTCGCACACGGCTCGGGTTTTCCAAGACTGCCTACGTCATGGCCATACAGTTCCATGGCCTGCCCGCTCCCCGAATATGTCCCCTATCGAGCATGTGTGGGACCAGTTGAAACGCCGGTTGACTCTGTGCCGCAATATCCGGGATTTGGAGCACACCGTCCAATAAGTGTGGGCCCTCTTCAGCAGGACATCAGGCGTCTGTTCGCCTCTATGCTGGACCATATTGCAACATGTATCACCGCACGAAGCGGTGCGACGCGCTATTGAAGATGACCGGACTGCGTGCCACCGATGCCTCTGTAATTGTCCAGCATTAATACACACAATTGACGTGGATTAGGAACATCAAACAGAAGTCATTTCTCTTTCCACGTTTTTAATGAGTCACGGAAAATTATTATCGGACGCCACCGGGAATTGAACCCAGGTTCTTCCAGTTACACGCTGGACATGCTAACACTGCACCACAGCGGCCTCTAATCTCCAGACTCACATGTGATTAATTGCCAAACCACATGGCTGGTTGCTTCTTGGAGACCCGCACAATGGTGGGGATTCCCGAAAGATGGTAAGAAGCAACTGGTGCAGTGGTAGCATGTCCGGCGAGTAACTGGAAGACCTGCGAGTAACTGGAAGACCCTGTCAGATGATAATTTTTCCGTGACTCACTTAAAACCGTGGAAAGAGGAATGCTGTCTGTTTGATGTCCCTAATCTACGTCAATTGTGTGTATTAACTATTCATTCGCATGCTACTTATTTGTTCAGTTGCTGCCTACGATCTTTGGTAGGCAGCAACTGAACAAATAGTACTGAGATTTGAATGGACAAAATCTTCTATAGATCTAAAAATAAATCAGTTATCTCCTGCAACATAAGGAATCTGTGATATAAATTTCTTTTGAATAGCGCGATTCTTTTTTGGCGTTGCAATTTTCACAAAGAGTAATATTACCTATTTGCTCGTCGTAACAGAAAAATTCCGTAATACACTGGAGGAAAGTACACCAAGAAGGAGACGTCTGATACCAACGAAATTTATACAGCATAATAACGGAATACAGAAGATAACGTGATCAAAACATTATGGCAAAGTACAACTGTATTTGCTGGTAAACTGAAAAATAACATTTCCATGTAACATGGTTAGCACGAGGTTGAACCGCCATGAACTGCGTCACACTGTGCAATTCTGGCATGGAGTCTGTTGTACAGATGTTGGATGTAAGTTTGGGGTATTGAGTTCCAAGCATCCTCAACTTGGACGCGTAAATCGGGAATGGTCGTGGCTGGCCGTGGAGACCAGATAAGTCGTTGTCCAATAAAATCCCGCGCGTGCTCAATGGGGGACAAATCCGGTGAACGTGCAGGCCATTGAAGTTGTCTCACACCCTGAAGTGCAAGTTGCGTTGCACGTGCCGTGTGTGGGCGTGCGCTATCTTTCTGTAAAACACCACGATGGACCGACCTTACAAATGGCACATTAACGGGCTGAATTATGTTGTTGATGTAGGAGGTGCTGTTTAACGTACCCGGTACAAACACTAGTTGCGTACGGGAGTGATAGCTGATCGCTCCCCACACCAGGAGACCAGGTGTAAGCCCTGTGTGTTGCTGGCGAATGCAAGAAGGGTGGAGAAGCTCCCCTGTGCGTCTACGAACACGCATACGACCATCGGAGGCTCCCAAGCAGAATCTGCTTTCATCGCTGAACACTACAGATCGCCATTGCGTTCTCCAGTGCAGACGTTGGCGACACCACTGCAGCCGTTTCTGACGGTGGGCTGAAGTCAGAGGTACACATGCCAGAGGCACACGTGCACGTAGTCCTGCATCCTATAGACGTTTGCGGATTGTTCGCACAGTCACCTCAGGTGCAACGGCAGCTCGGATTTGCGTCGCAGTGGATGTTCTGCTTGACAACGCCGCTCTACTTATGCGTCGATCGGTCCGCTCATCAGTCCGTCTGTGACTCCCGGCTCCACGTCTTCTCGTGTGGGAATGTTCCTCGGACCATCTACGCCACCATCGTACCACCAACGATACTTCCCGTCTAATTCGCTCCGCAATACGACGATACGAGTACCCGGCCTCGCGGAGTCCGACTAGACGACCCCGCTCAAAGTCCGATAACTGCTGAAATCGTACACGTCTTCCATGTCCAGGCATTGCAGCTTCTTCAGGGTCTTCGCACGTGTCCGTACGCCGACGACTGATTATATTCACTTCGCCGTACTCCTTAAATACCACCGACGATAATTTGCATATTATGCCGTGCTGTGGCGTAAGCTCTCATCAGTTGGTCCCGAAATTAAAATCACACCTGCGTAAACTGGACCCCATTAACATATGTAAATTTCATGATCGTCCGCCAATTCCTTTTTTTTTTTTTTTTTTTTTTTTTTTGATTGGAGGTTTAACGACCACCGTGAGCAACTCAATGGGCTATAAGCAGTCGCCCGTCCCTAATTTAGGGTCACTGGTTCCAGGGAAGGGAGAGAGCCAGTACCGTAAGACAAACACAACATCCATGCCTCACCGGGATTCGAACCCGGACCCCGTTCGGACGAATGATCAGAGGCCAGTGCCTTAGACCACTGCGCCACCGGGGCGGCCCGCCAATTCCTTCTTGGTGTTCTTTTTCACTTTCCGCCATTGTATTAAGATACAATAAGCTGTACGTAAAAATGGTACATTCAATAGGCGTCGAAAGTGTTTCAATCTGATTTTTGAGCAACGATATGAAGCAAAATATATTTTGAAATCGGTGGAATTTGCATTTTGCTCTTGGCGGCGAAATTATGGATCAGATAAAGATTAAAATGCTAGTATCATCGTTCTCACTGTTGTAGCTTTCCAATGCAAAAAGAGGCTGATATTAAATCAGACTTAGAGGTCCACAGATAAACGTATACAGACAGATACATGTATATAGTGAAGGTTTAAGTACATCCTTTAGTTTTCAAAGAACGTGCAGGAAACTTTTCCACTTTAACACGCTTCGGTCGAAAGGAAGTGCTAAGCATAAGCACCGTTAAATTTAAAACAAACATTCTTGAAATGGTCCCATCCAAACAATTGTCGCCACCCCGGTGGCGCAGTGGTCAAAGCGATGACCTCTGATCATTCGTCTGAAAGGGGACCGGGTTCGAATCCCGGTGAGGCATGCATGTTCTGTGTCTTACGGCACTGGCTCTCTCCCTTCCCTGGAACCAGTGACCCTATATTAGGGACGGGCGACTGCTTATAGCCCATTGAGTTGCTCACGGTGGTCGTTAAACCTCCAATTAAAAAAAAATGGATGTTGTGTTTGTCTTACGGCACTGGCTCTCTCCCTTCCCTGGAACCAGTGGTACTAAATTAGGGACGGGCGACTGCTTATAGCCCATTGAGTTGCTCACGGTGGTCGTTAAACCTCAAATAAAAAAAATTGTCTTTCTACCATATTTGACTCACACAGCATTCCGTCACGTTGCTCTGCTGGCCACGCCCTTTGGAGCTCTGCAATTTGTGCTCTGCCTGTATCTAGCGCCCACCGCCCAATTAATTTGTGTTGCTCTCGTGCATGATTGTCTGCTCTCTCTTCCTAGTCATTCGTTCGAGTTGGTAAGTGCATATTTTGCAGGTATTTCTTTATAATTCATCTCGTTGGGCCTGTTTACAATCTGTCCATCGTGACTCGCCTTGACTTTTTGCTCTAAAACTGTCTGATGCATGCAGTAGCCTTCCTGCTGCTGTGTCAACGTTTGCGTTACGTGTTTGCGCTCCCATAATCGTTAATGGTACTCTGCGCTGCCTTCACCAGTGTGTCGATTACCTTCCTGGTGCTCCATCCATTGACAGTGGTTCTCTGCGCTGCCTTTTTCGGTATGCTGATCCCCTTCCTGGTGCTCCACCTTGTTATAGTAGATCTGTGTGCCCTTCGCAGTGCATTTCTACACATTGTCCATGGCCTGTGCTTCTGCTTCTGAATTCTATTTCCCTCTCACGTCACTACGTGCTGCTTCGATGACTTGTCCTCCAAGTGTGTTGGATGCGTCCCAGGACTGCTCTTCTCCTCATCCTGCTACAGATCTGTGTTCAACGTCTCCGACTTTCCTCGCGACAGCCTTGGACTCCTATATTTCACGTCAAGGTTCCACGCTTATTGCACACGTACAATGCTTTCAACTCTTAGTTAAGTGCCAAGTTCGAAGCCATAACCAATTTCAAGTTGCACTTCTATACAGTGTATGTCTGCATTGTCGTTTCTCCCTTCCGGTGCAATTGCACATTTCGCCAGAAAGCCTAATTCCGTTCTTGTATATTTGTTTTCACCTGAGTTTGTTTCTCAAGTCCTATCGACTAGCCTTTTCGTTGGAGATCATAGCGTGGTCCCTATCCCCCTTGCACATTCTCCCGTTCTTCTTAATTTGTATCCTGTACCTACGGACGTTTCCGATGAGTTTTTACATGCTTTTCCTTCTCGGTGTGGCCGCGTTCTTTGTGATATCCGCAAGATCCCCGCAGCCCATGTTGATCAAGCTGATCGTCCTTATTTTAGCTTCCGCCGCCAAGCGTTAGATTTTTTCCCTGACACAGACTCTGTTTCTTACTGCCCCACTACTTTTCTGGTGATTTGTTGTCATCACAACTTCGTAATCAACGTATTCACTGCCTATCATTGCATCTCATGTAAACAGCCTGGTCACCATCTCTCGCAGTGCCCCCTCATTTCTTCCTAGTTTTCCTCAACGGCTGTTCCCGTCGCAGAACCTCTTTCCTTGCTTCCAGTCACCACGCCTTCGCCTGATCCGTTCACACCTTCTTAGTCTCCATCTCCATCTTCGTTATCTGCCTCCGTTGGTCTTTTTCCTTCCTCGCCAGCATCGTCTGTTGTGGGTACATCTGGATCTACTGCTCCTGTTTCGGTGCCTTTGTCTGTATTTCTTTCTTTTTCATCGTCTGTTGTTTGCGCTTTGTCACATCCTATTGCCGCACCTTCTCCGCCTGTTCAGGTGCTGCCTTCTTTGTTTTCGCAAGTCACCTCGTCTATCCCGATCCCGGGATTTTCTGCTCCACCGTCGCCGCTGCGTACGTCGGTTTCTCCACCCTCAAACGCTTATCTTTCCTCAACCGGTTCCAGTACTCCGGTGTGCTCTCCGCCCTTTTCACCTTTTCGGGGCTCTTCTGATGCCTCTAGTGCCGTTGCCTTTGTTTCACCTTCTGGTCGCCATGATCGGTCCCCTCCGTTTTGCACAGCTCCTCTTCTAGATTCGTTTGAAACCCCACCGTCCCCGGCTTCTGTTGGTCCTGCAGTTACCTCCTTACATATGTCATCCGACTTTGTACCGTATTAACCTAGCTAGAATCCCGAGACGCCGCCTGTTGTTCCTTCTACGTCGTCTCGTCCTCTTCGTCAACATTTCTCTACTGGTATTGCTCCTAATAAGAAGCGCCGTCATCGGTCTAATCGCAAGACTCGCGCTAAGCGTGCCGCTGTGGTAATATCTCCTCCTCATCGTTCTTCTCCAGGCTCCACTCCTGATCCTCCTGCCGTCACTTTTGCTCGCCTTCTTGACAGTCCCTCTGTTGTGCCTGATCTTGTTGCTCGCCTTCAGGTTGTTCCCGAATTTACGCAGACTCTTTCTCTAGATGCCGCTTTTCCATTGTTTTTTTACTCTTCTCACGATGCTCCACTTAATCACTTTATTGCTTCCAATGATCCGGCAGTTTATTCATCTCTGGTTGACAATCTTAGCGCTTTTTACTTTGCCTTTTTCACCTTTCGGGCTCTCACCCGGAAGTTGAACGTTACTATGGTTGTCTTGACGTCTTCATTTGTCATGCTCAACATCGTCTCCTTCTTCGGTGTCCACCTGATTGGCTCTTGTGTGGTTTTGTTTGATGATTGATTTCTGTTGTGTTTTCTTAGCTCTGTTTCTCCCTGCCTCTTCCAGCCCTTGTTGTTTCGTTCTCCTTTTTGTGAAGTGTTTTCTCTCGTGCCTCGTTTTTTTTTTCTTATCATTCTGCTTTGTGACTTTTTTCTGTGTGTTTTGTTTTACGATGTCATGACTGCATCCGCTTTACATGACCATCACCAACTGCCTCGTACCGTTCGTACTGCTCCTGTTTTTTTGTGGTTCAACCATGCCCCCTGCCCGATTTTCTCGGAGTGCCATGTGTTGCTTCCTACTCTGCTATGTTTTGTATAGTATGTCTAACTGCTATGCCACTGTTAGACAGAAAATGCCAATTTTAAAGAAAGTAATATTTCGACGCCCGTCGGAGACACGGTTTCGACGCTCGTCGGGGACACGACGCCCGTCGCGGACAAACTTGTGTTTTCACACGTTAATAGTTTTTCCTTAATGTCGTGTTTCTTTTCAAAGTGGCATTAATACCATTATTTCTCTTTTTGTCGGAGGATGGCGCTCAATAAACACAGATGGACAGCAATAATTTCGCACCAATAATTTCGTTTTTTTCTTAAAAGGAAGAAGGAATAGTTCCTCGGTTTTCTACTCATCATGTTGTTCCCTGGTTTCAGGTATGGTGCTTTCTCTATTTGCTGGCTCAGCCGTTCCTCTGCTCAGTCACTGTTCCCTGTGTGCTTCGCCTCGTGTTGTATCTGCCACCGACTACCTAGCACGATTGCAACAGACTGCTTTGTGCCTCTGCCATGCTCCGTTTCTTTCTGTGATGCCTTGTATGTTTACTACAGACTGCCTTGCGTCGTTTGTTTCCGCTCCGAGATTTTTGCTGTTTTACTATGCCATGCATGTTCCTGTTCTCTTGTGTACTGGTCCTTGAGACACATTAAAGAGATGTTGAAACCGTTACGCTGTTTTTGGAATGTCTTTTCAACTGCTACATTTCAAAGCTAGAAACGGAGAGATCTTTAAGATAATGACAGGAACGAATGCAAGACTTTTTGAAAATAAATTACTTCTTCATTATCCTCCATTACCCTTTATACAAATATCTCAAAAACTATCCAGATTCGAACGATAAAGATGTAGCTTCTTCCGGTTCACACAATGCTAAGGAATAGGTATTTTGAAACAGGAAATGTCCGGGGGAAGGGGCAGCTGAAATCGTGGGACATTTTTAAACATCTCAAAAACTATTGGGGTTCAAAAGATAAAAATGGAGTTCTTCTCGTTTCATACGATTTACTAACGGATGGCTATTTTGAAATTTTGTATTTCCATGGGGGGGGGGGGGGGGGGGCGGTGAAATGGTCGGTCCCAAATTTTCTTAATCCTTTTTTTTTAACTATCTCAAAAACTATAGCGTTTCAAACGATAAAAATGCAGTTCATTCCGGTTCATACGATTTACTAACGGATGGCTATTTTGTAATTTTGAATTTCAATGGTGGCGGGTGGCTGGAGCAATGGTCGGTTTCGAATTTTCTTCATCCTTTTTACTTAAATATCTCAAAAACTCTTACGGTTTAAACGATAAAAATGGAGTTCATTCCGGTTCATACGATTTAGAAATTTTAGAATTTCCGTTTTAGGGGGCTGGTGAAATAGTCGGCCTGTCTCTGTATATGTAAATTCTCAATATTATTTTTTAAATATCTCAAAAACTATTGCGGTTCGATTTACTAACGAATGGCTTTTTTGAAATATAAATTTCCATGGGGGGGGGGGGGGGCTGGTGTAATGGTCGGTCTCTGTGTCTGTATATGTAAACTCTTAATATTATTTTTTATATATCTCAAAAACTATTCGGTTCAAACGATGAAAATTTAGTTCTCGTTTCATACGATATACTAACGAATGGCTATTTTGAAATTTTGAATTTCCATGACGGGGGGGGGGGGGGACGGGAAATGGTCGGCCTCTGTCTGTATATGTAATTTTTCAATATTATTTTTTGAATATCTGAAAAGTAATTGCGGTTCAAACGGCGAAAATGGAGTTCTCCTCGGATCATGTGATGCACTAACGAATGGCTATTTTGAAATTCCATGGGAGGGGGGGTAAAATTGTCGGCTCCAAATTTTCTGAATCTTTTTTTTTTTAATATATCATACACTATTGCGGTTCAAACGATGAAAATGGAGTTCTTTTTTCGGTTCATAGGATTTATTAACGAATGGCTCTTTCGGAATTTCGAATTTCCATGGTGAGGGGAGAAGGGGGAAGTAAATGGTGTAGGCCTGTAACATTCTTTTTAAAAACCTGAAAAACTATTGCGGTTCAAACGATGAAAATGGAGTTCTTTTCGGTTCAAACGATTTGCTAAAGAATGGCTATTTTCTTTTGAAATTTTGAATTTCCATGGGGGGGGGGGAATGGTCGGTCTCTGTGCGTATATGTAAATTCTATTATTTATTAAATATTTCAAAAACTATTGCGGTTCAAACAATAAAAATGCAGTTCATTCCTGTTCATACGATTTACCAACGAATGGCTATTTCGGAATTTCGAATTTCCATGATGAGGGGGGAGGTGAAATATTAGGCAATGTAACATTCTTTTTTAAATACCTCAAAAACGTTTGCGTTTCAAACGATGAAAATGGAGTTTTTTTCGGTTCATACGATTTGCTGACCAATGCCGATTTTGAAATTTTGAATTTCCATGGGGGGGGGGATTGGTCTGTCTCTCTGTATATATGCAGATTCAATATTATTTTTTAAATATCTCAAAAACTATTGCTGTTCAAACGACGAAAATTAAGTTCTTTTCGGTTCAAACGATTTGCTATCGAATGGCTATTTTGAAGTTTTGAATTTCCATGGTTAGGGGTGGGGGCTGGTGAAATGGTCGGTCTCTCTGTATATATGCAAATTCTCAATATTGTTATTTAAATATCTCAAAAACTATTCCGGTTCAAACGATAAAAATGGAGTTTATTCCGGTTTATACGATCTACTAATGAATGGCTATTTTGAAATTTTGAATTTCCATGGTGAAGGGGGGGGGTTGGAGGTGAAATGGTAGGCCTGTAACATTCTTTTTTAAATATCTCAAAAACTATTCCGGTTCAAACGATAAAAATGGAGTTCATTCCGGTTTATACGATCTACTAATGAATGGCTATTTTGAAATTTTGAATTTCCATGGTGAAGGGGGGGGGGGTTGGAGGTGAAATGGTAGGCCTGTAACATTCTTTTTTAAATATCTCAAAAACTATTGCGGTTCAAACGATAAAAATAGAGTTCATTCCTGTCCTTACGATTTACTAACGAATGGCTATTTCGGAATTTTGAATTTCCATGATGAGGGGAGGGGGTGAAATGGTAGGCCTGTAACATTCTGTTTTAAATATCTCAAAAACTATTGCGGTTCAAACGATGAAAATTTAATTCTTTTCAGTCAATACGATTTACTAACGAATGTCTATTTAGAAATTTTGAATTTCCATGGTGGGGTCTGGTGAAATGGTCGGTCTCTGGGCGTATATGTAAATTCTATTATTTATTAAATATTTCTAAAACTATTGCGGTTCAAACGATAAAAATGGAGTTCATTCCTGTTCATACGATTTACTAACGAATGGCTATTTCGGATTTTTGAATTTCCATAATGGGGGGGGGGGGGTGTGAAATTTTGAGGTATTTAAACATTCTTTTTTTAAATACCTCAAAAACTGTTGCGGTTCAAACGATGAAAATGGAGTTATTTTCGGTTCATATGATTTGCTAACGAATGGCTATTTTTAAATTTTGAATTTCCATGGTGGGGGAGCTGGTGAAATGGTCGGTCTCTCTGTATATATTCAAATTCTCAATATTATTTTTTAAATATCTCAAAATCCATTGCGGTTCAAACGATAAAAATAGAGTTAATTCCTGTTAATACGATTTACTAACGAATGGCTATTTCGGAATTTTGAATTTCCATGATGAGGGGGAGGGGGGTGAAATGGTATGCCTTGAACATTCTTTTTTAAATATCTCAAAAACTATTTCGGTTCAAACGATAAAAATGGAGTTCATTCGTGTTCGTACGATTTACTAACGAATGGCTATTTCGGAATTTTGAATTTCCATGATGAGGGGGGGATGAAATGGTAGTCCTGTAACATTATTTTTTAAATATCTCAAAAACTATTGTGGTTCAAACGATGAAAATGGAGTTCTTTTCGGTTCGTATGAGTTGCTAACGAATGGCTATTTTTAAATTTTGAATTTCCATGGTGGGGTAGCTGGTGAAATGGTCGGTCTCTCTGTATATATGCAAATTCTCAATATTATTTTTTAAATATCTCAAAAACTATTGCGGTTCAAACGTTAAAATTTGAGTTCATTCCGGTTCATACGATTTACTAACGAATGGCTATTTGGGAATTTTGAATTTCCATGGTGGGGGGGGGGGGGGGCTGGTGAAATGGTCGGCCTCCTATATTTATATGTAAATTCTCAATATTATTTGTCAAATATCTCAAAAACTATTGCGGTTCAAACGATGAAAATGGAGTTCATTCCGGTTCATACGATTTATTAACGAATGGCTGTGCTGAAATTTGAAATTTCCACTTTTGGGGGTACAATTTCACCAGCCCCCCCCCACTTTGTTTTTTAAATAACTCAAAAACTATTGCGGTTCAAACGAAAAAACCGAGTTCATTCCGGTTCATACGTGGTACAAACAAATGGTGTCTAAAAAATTAAAAAATTCCGTGGTGTGGGGGCTGGTGAAATGCACCTGTACTTTGCGGCTTCGAAGACCACGTGTTGCAACCAAACACCGTGTACAAGTTCAAGCAAAAATAGCAGTGATTTTTTCAAATGGAAGCTCAGTTAGAGGATGAAATGGACAACTGCTACAGTTCTAGGGATTATTATCTCCAAAGTTATTCCAGTGTTACTTCCCCATTTCATTATTATTCATTACTTCTCTGCTATAGTCTCGTAGAAATCCATTTTCGTTTGCATCAAACCCAGCCATCTCGTTATTCCTAAGATTGGGTCGAAAAATTTCACTTCTGCTGAATCCACAGTCTCAAGAAATAGGTAGTGGGCAGTTCCTTGCGCAGCCTGCTTCTTGATAGTTTGAGAAACTCCCTCCACACTGATTTTCTATTTACCTCCTTGGACGTTCACACCAATATCTGCTCTGGGGTTACAGTTCCGTGCTGTATGCTACTATTTGTTTTCCTCCTTCCTAGGACAGTGGGCAGCAGATTTTTCAACCAGAGAAATTTGGCATCACATTAAATTACGCTACTTCGTTTTTTTAACCTACCATTTTTATTTACTTTGCGTGATCATTAAGTCAGGAATTTCATTGTATTTTGTTCGCTGAAACCGATCATTTGCTCCGAATTAACTTTGTCCAAGCAGATGTTCCTATTTTTTTCGTTTAATCCGTGATCTCGATAAAACCGTGCGCGTTATAGGGGTGTTGTATTATATATTGGAACTTTTATGATTTATTTTGTCAGACGTTTTCTCTGTTGCAATCACGAAAGTGAAATGAAATACTCTAAGTTGTGTTAGACATTTCATAGTTCACAGTAGGAGTGTCCAGATGCACAACGAAAAATGTACCGCAAGATAATGTGTTAACAGTTAATGTCGGGAAAGGCTCTTTATTTCGTGCTGTATCTCCCTTTTATTTTATAGCAATTGATTATTAGAAGTGTTGTGATTTTAAAACAAATAAAGAATCCCTTTCCGCTGATTGTGATGCAACACTTGACGTTTTCTGGAATTTAATCCCTTTCAATTAGCCTTTTCTTCAATATTACAAGCAAAAAAATTTGGGGAACCTAATTTTTACATATATATTATTTTCGTGTCAAATAGTGCACACAAGTGAATCAATAAAAAATATGATGTCAAATATTGTGAAATAATCGGAATTACCTGAGTGCTTATGATCTCGTCCGTATTTCTTACGATTGATGCGATAGAATGTTTTACCAGTATAATGTCGGGAAGTATCTAAACTTCGGAACAAGCTCTAAGCTGTTAGTGTCCACGTGTCGTTTCCCGTCCATTCAGAATATGACCGAAGTGCGAAGACATCCTCCAATCCAGTCGCCAACAACTACAGCCTACTTTAATTAATTATGTATAACCAGGCGAAATTATCCATGAAACTGTGCAGTGCTTCAGAGCTACCATTGGTTTCAGTGCATACCATAATAATTATCGAGAGTAGTGACTGTGCCTTTGCTTTTGCTGTCTAAAAGAATTTTCGAACAGTGTGTTAACCGTTTGTTACTCCGGCCTGATATCAGACACTATCTCTTTAGCTCTAAAGAGACCTTATCTTCCCATTTTTGTGGTACTAACAATGATAATGGTAATACACGTAAAACATTATACCACATTTAATATAAAATATTGTGCGTGAATCTGTGGACATAACCATTGTTACGTGTTAGATATTTTAAATGTTTTTAAATGAATTTAAAGTTTTGTGTAATTCGGTAGTTATAGAATGGTTTATTGAGTGTTTTTATGTTTATAAAATAATATCTTGTCAATCTGTTTCCCTGTACGGAGGCGAAAGCTGAACATGTCGTCTGTGGAGCTAAGGCATAACATAATATCAAATCCAGACACAGTGACCTCCAAAAGGTGAACTTCTGCAGCAAAACGTGAATAGAGATGCAGATCAGCATTATTTATCGATAATATACATTCAGTAATAACTTCTGTTGTTGTCCGTAGAACGGAAATCAATTTTCAGTATATTTAAATTGCAAAGGCAAGAAAAGCGGAAGCTAACTCTTTATTTACTTCCAAATATGTAACTAAATTTTAGATCTCTTTTTCTTTTATAACATTCCATACATTTGCTTGATAACTAACGTTTTATTTCTTCACTAAACCTAACTTCCGCGGATAGAATGGTCCAAATTCTTATGAAGCAGTGTGAATAGCCACAAAAAGCAATCACTCTCCGCCAAATTGTTAGTATTTCTCCAACTGAGAAACACCTTTACAACATAAAGTTAATTTTCTGTTTATTATACTGGCTTTATAGTAAAAACCAAACAACCGCTTTGTTTCATTAAAATTGTTTTTTTCTGAAGAACATCTTCTAATAAAAATATTATTTATAATGAAGAAAATAAATTTCCGGTGGTATTGTGGAGAATTTCAGATACTTCCATAAACGCTTGGAAAAGCGAAAAGTCTTCTGATGTAGGAAATTTTATTTGTCACAGTTTTAATACAGAAATAATGTGAAGAGTATACCCCGAAAAGTACCATTGCATCATTATTTTTATTTACACTTGTTGGATTCGTTTAATGTACAATTGCAGAGTCAATTTTTCTTTCGCTACCGATACCAGCTGCACATACAGCTTAATAGTCCTATCCGTTTAAAATCCCCGTGGCCGCCCCGGTGGCGCAGTGGTCGTTGAACAGACAAGTCGCATTTTTTTCGGCTCCTGCGTAGAAGTCAACGTTCGTTTGTTTACTTGTTCTTTTTGTGGTATTTTGTCGTTTTGTGTTTTGGTTCCTGTGTTTCGTAACCTCGCTTCACGAGCAGTGAGGCTGAGTGCCGAGTGGGTGCTCATTTTTTGTTTTTTTTTAATTTTCGTGTGTCGTCAGTTACGACGCATGAGTTTTGGTGGGCCAGTGGTCGAGAATGTCCACTACCACTGTGAATAAGTCACTGTCGTCTACAGCTGCTTCGTCGATTGCTGATATGTCTTCGCTTCTTAGTACTGTGTCTTCTTCGGGGAATGTTGCGTCGACTAGTGCTGCTAGTTTTCCAAAGACTGTGCTTCTGGCCACCCGTGTGCCGGCTGCGTCTAATATTCCTGGTTCTGCTAATTCTACTTCAACGTCGTTCGCACAAGCTGTGGGAAGTACCTCATATATTTCTAGTGATTCTGCACCACATTTCAAACGTGTAGCTTCGGCGTTGAAAATTATTCTTCCAAGTGACTCGCCGCAAGGTAAGCAGTTGTCGTCTGGCTTATTATTAAGTGTTTTCATTCCTGCTTTGCGTGACACCCCCTCCCCCAGTATCTGCATGCTGTGTCGAAGGTTGTTCCAGCCGAAAGCATTGTGTCCATTATTCGCTTGGGTGGAGGGGTGGTTGTTCACTTCACCCACCAGCAAGCAGTAGATTTAATTATAGTTCATGGGGTTGATATTGGGTCCTTTCATCTACAACCTGTCGCTGCTGCCCAAAGACCAGTTACGGTGACCCTCTCTCCTGTACCAACGGCTGTTCCTGATTCTCTGTTGATTGATGCCCTCAACACGATGGGTCGTGTTGTGGGAGTGACCAAGATTCTTCCAGCTACAGCCCGTGATTCCCCCCTGAAACATGTGCAGGGTGGGCGCCGCCAGTACCGGGTTATTTTTCCAACTTCTCAGTCAATTGCGGAACGCCCTGCAACTCTGGAATTAGTCACTGATACCCGGACGTACATTTTTAATCTTTTTGCAGGGGTTCAGTGTTTCCGCTGTAAGGGGGAAGGTCATCTCGCTTCTGCTTGTCCTCATGCTACTCCTGGTGCTAGATCTGATTCTTCATTAGCTACTACAGTTCCGGTGGCCGCTGCCCCTGCGGATGTTGTGCAGGCCGCTGAGGCACCTGCTCACATTCTACCTTCATCAATTTTGCCTGCTGTTTCTCCAGTCGTTCCTTCCCTCCCGGTTCCTGTCGTCGTACTGGATGGTTTGGAGCCCTCCAATGAGGATTTCCCATCGCTGGAAGTGTCTGCACCTACATCACAACGTAAACGCCCCAGCTCACCTGGTGTTTCTACTCGCTCTTCCCGTTCGTCTCAACGTCTTCGGTCCAAGAAACCAGCCCATTCTGCCTCGGTTTCACCTAGCCATCATAAGCCTAATTCTGAATTACTAGTTTCGAACCGATTCGCATGTCTCCAGGATGATGATGTTATGGACACGGTTGCCCCTGATCCTGATGACACTGCAATAGTTGACTCTGACGATGATTCTCCTTCTCCTACACTTCTTGACATTTCTACTATGTTTGAATAACTTGCGGTGCCTTTGCACCCTCTTACCTTATCTGATCTGTATGCATTGACCACTCGCCCGCGTAAGGCGAAGTTGATCACACTACCTTGCATTAAGAGTAAGCTTCACTTGCTGCCTGAAATGATTGCACAGCTAAACCAGTTCCATGCATTTATAACTAATGTTACTTTGCCTGGCGGGACTGAGCAATATGCTCGCCGTCTGGGATACTTACTCAAGATTTTGAGGGCTGAACTGGAAGGCTGGATGCAACCTACCAGTGATGTCCTTGTTAACACTACTTAGCTTTAATTGTAGAGGGCTTGCGTCTTCTGCGGCGAATGCTTTGGTTTACGAGGACGTTCGTTACCTGGGGGCTAATATCCTCCTTCTCCAGGAGACGAACTGTTCCCTGGATGCCGGGTGTTCCCGCTGGAGACGCTGGCCGTACATTTTTTATCATAATTACCGGACCCATCTCAGGTCTGGTACCGCTATAGCGTTTCATGTGCGTTTTCATTCTTCCCTTTCTGATCTTGTTGAGTCACAGAGTCTGCTGGGTTCTTTTCAACATATTTCTTTTTGTTTTTGTTCTAAACGTATTCATGTTTTCAATATCCATATTCCGCAATCTGCTACGGATGCAGAAACTCTCTTCCAACATCTTTCTTCTATCCTTTCGACCCTCCATCCAAATGATACAGTCATTGTTGCAGGCGATTTCAATTGCACTTTGCAACCCGGTTTTGACCGAGATGGTTCAACCGAAAGCCGTTTCGACCTTGTTTCCAATCTCACTCAACTCGTTGTTAATTTTGATTTGATTGATGCATTCCGTTCACTCCATCCCCGGTCCAAGGAATTTTCCTGGTTCCCCCGGCTGCTTCACGCTGCGTTGCAGCACGCCTAGATAGATTCTATGTTTCCAGTTTTCTCCATTCCTCTCTAGTTGAAATTACTCATCATCCTTCCGTTTCGTCAGATCATCGCCCCGTTCTTTTAAAACTTTTTTTGCATTCTTCCTCTGTTCCCCCTTCCCCAGTCTGGTCGCTCGACGATTCACTTTTAACTGATCCTGTTTTCTGTGCTGAAATTCGCTCTATGATCTCGTCTTCTGTGCAACAACTTTCTTCGTCTGACGACCCAGTGGCTCTGTGGCTTTCCATGAAAATTTCGATTATTTCTTTCGCACGTCAGTTTTCTTTCTCTTCCCGTACTTCTCGCTTTCAAGATATTGATGTTCTCCGTCGTAAATTGCAGACTATTTCTCCTTCTGATCCTTCTTTTCCCGTGTTTCAAGCTCAACTTCGTCGTATTCTGTTTACTTTTGCTTCAACAGCCATTACTCGTCTGAAATTCACTCACTTGCGGTTTCACGACGACCCCTTTTCTAGTTTGAAGTCCCTTGAGGAGTATCATGTTAAAAGCAACACGATTTCCTTTCTTTCACTACCTGACGGATCTACAGTTACCGACCCTTATCGTATCTGTGAACTTACTTTTTCCCATTATTCGGATCGTTTTCAACACCGACTCCTTTCTCCTGCAGATACCTCCCCTCTTCTTCATGTCCTCCCTCAGGTTCCACATTGTTTTTTTTTATTCTCTTGTTTCTCCTATCTCTCCTTCTGAAGTCCGCTCTGCAATTTCCAGTCTGAATGACCGTTCTTCCCCTGGCGCGGACGGTCTTCCGCTCTCATTTTATAAGAAGTTTCTTTCTTCTCTCCTCCCGCTTCTGGTTGCTTGTTTTAATGCCGTTTTTACTTCTTCTAATTTTCAGTCTTCTGATTTCACTTTTGCTATTCTCCGTCTCATCCCCAAAACCGGAAACCTTGGTCTTTTTTCTAACTGGCGTCCTATCTCCATTCTTAATACTGACTACAAAACCTTTGCTAAAATTCTCGCTTTTCGCCTCAATCCCGTCTTGCAGCATTTAATCCACCCCGATCAAACTTACACTATTCCCTCCCGTTCGATTACTACCAACATTTCCACCATTCGCAACTTATATTTTCTTGCTTCCCAACTTTCCGAACCTCTCGCAATTTTTAATATTGATCAGAAACAAGCTTTTGACTCCATTAATCACTCATATCTCTTTGCTGTTCTTCGTCATTTTGGCTTTCCTACTATTTTTTGTCAAGCTCTTATTAATCTTTACTCTCACTCTTCTTTCCGTATTCGCACTTCCACATTCATGACAGCTACCATCCCCTTTGACAACGGGATCCGGCAGGGTTGTCCCCTTTCTGGTCAACTTTTTACGCTTGCATTTGAACCTCTCTTAATTTGTCTGCGTTCTCGTTTGTTTTCTGTGATTCCTCGCAGTATTGCTCCTACTCGTCACCACCGCATAGTGTTGTCTGCATATGCTGATGACCTCACTCTCTTTCTTCGCACTGAACGTTCTTTCGGTGTTGTCCTTTCTGCTTATCGTGAGTATGCTTCAATTTCCGGTTCCGAACTTAATATGTCTAAATCTGTCGGTCTGTGGGCCGGATCGTGGGTGACACACGGTGATCGCCCTTGGGGTGCCCGTTGGTCATCCTCGGTCATTAACCTTCTTGGTGTGTACGTTGGAAATCCCGTGGCGGTTGCTGATGCCACATGGATTCCTTTGGTTCAGCAGCTCAATCGCCGTCTTGCTCCATTTTGCCGGTTCAAACCTTTTTTGTCCTTTTTTAGCAGAGCACATCTGGTTTCTTCCTTTCTTCTTCCCATTCTGACACATTCGTGGTTCGCTTATTTTCCCTCGCCCATTTTTCTCCAATCCGCTCAACGTTTGATTACTGATTTCATCTGGAATAAAGTTCACTGGGTTCATCGTTCTACTCTCGTCCTTCCTCTGTCCTTTGGAGGTCTTGCCCTCCCAGATCTTTTTTTAAAAATCTAATGCTATTCACCTTCAGAACTTTCTCCGTTCTTTTTCTCATCCTCAGATTTCATCGCTTACTATTGTTGATACTTTACTTTTCCCTCGCAGTCCGTTTCTCACTCTCGCTACTTTCCTCCGTATGGATCTGTTCCCCCTCATTCCAGATCACTTTCCCGATACTTATCGCACCGTTTTTTCCCTCTGGCATTCCTTATGTCCCGTCCGTCTCCCACCTACCTCAACTAATGATCTGCTTGCGGAACCTCTCTTTTACTCTTCTGCACTCCGTTCTCCCTCTTCACCGTACTTGTGCTTCTCCACCTGGTTCGCCAGTGGCGTGGTACAGGTATCCCAACTTGTAAATGCTTCTCTCCGCTGGAAGTCTCTTTCCCAAATCGACCCCCCTCTTACTGACACTCCCTTACATCGCGCCCAACTCCGGTTGCTTCATTCTCAGCTTCAACGCCTTTACCCATCCCTCGTGAATTCTTTTGGGTTAATTGTTTCTTCTTCGGCGTCCCCTTGCCTTCCTTTTCTGGTTTATTTGAATGATGTTCCCTTTATGGTGCATCAAGTTACTGCAAAACTCTTGTACCGCCACTTTCTTACTTATTTTCGAGCACCCCTTGCTATTCCTTTTGTGCCTCCTGATAAAACCTCTCAGACATGGGTCGATTCACACATTTCTCTGGCTTCCCCAAAAGCAACTGATATTCATTGGCTACATCTTCATCGCCGCTTGCTCACACCACGAACTCTTCATCGTTTTGGTCGCCTGTCTTCTCCCTTGTGTTTTTTCTGTTCAACGCTCGGTGATGTTCATCACGCATATGACTCCTGCTTAGCTTTACAGCCTCTTTTTTCATTGATGTTTGCTCTTCTCTCCAAGGTCTGTCCTTCCTTTCACTCTGTTTCACATTACTATTTTCTTCGCCGTCATCATCCTTCCGCTGCTGTTCACAATCCGATTTGCGCGTTTTTAATTTTGCAGGCCAAACTGACTATTTATTTATACTATCATACCAGTGTTGATCGGCCTGCTCTTCGTCGATATCATCCTGCGAGAGTTTTTCTGTGCCGTCGGTTTCGTTCCTCGATCAAGTCCGTCATCCAACTTGAGTACGAGGTAGCTCTGGCCCGGCAGGCTGTTCCTGCTTTCTTCTCGATCTGGTCCCCCCACCTCCCCTGGTTTCGGGTTGAGCATGGGTTGATTCAATTCGTTTGATCAGTTGTTTTTTCTTGTTTTTGTTTTGGTGTACTGGTTTCTTCACTTTGTTTGTTTTTGCTTTTCTGGGTTGTTGTCTTGTTCTGTTTTTGATTGAGCTGCAGGTTTTTTCTTTTGGCTTGTCTTCATTCTTTTCTTCTAATCCTGTTGTTTTTCCTTTTTTTTACCGTTTTCCTTTTCTTGTTTTTATGATGGCCCTTTGGTAATGTTGTACTGTTTTACTTCCTAGAGATTCCGGTCTTTTTGTTGTTTTTTCCTCTGTGCTTTGTTAGCTCATTCTACTGGTCGGTATATTCTTTCTTGGATAGTGCTTTTCTATACTTTCCTCTTACTAGCGGCCTCGGCCTCTTTGTCTGAATTTCCTTGTCGTTTTGCGCTGTGATTGGATGTTTTACAGCTAGTTGCTTTGACTTTTTTCTGTCCGGAGTCCGTGGGCATTTGTGTTCCTGTGTTCTGTGTGTATTTTTTTCTGGTTCTTGGTGCTGCTGTGCAATCGGTTATTGTATTTTGTGTCGGTATTTTTGTTGAGCTGTTTGTCTATGTAATATTGTGTGCTTGCCTTCTATGTTTTCGTCTGCCACAGTTGTTGGTCGACGCATTTCTTGTTGTGGTGTTTTGTTGTACTGGTTGGCCACCAATTGTTTGTGATCACTGTTATTGTTTGGTATTAGTGTGATGCTTGTTGGGTGTTGTTGCTTTCCGTTGGGCTAGTCTGTGTTGTCTAGTTTTGCAAAAATTGTTTGGTGTGTTGTGTTTCTTTCTGTGCTTGTTTGTTTGTTGTTGTTCCTGATCTTCTTTTTTGTACTGTGTTTCCTTAATGTGGTATTATCGTGTTTTTGTAATTGCTCTTGCTTTTTGCACGTGTTGTGTTCAGTTGTTCGGATGGCGGCTGTCATACTCGCTCTGCTCCTGTGTGAGTTTTTTTAATACTGTGATTGTATTTTACCTATACTGCTAATGTGATAATCTTGTTTTTTACTTGTTTGTGTATGTTCTACTTTCGTGTTTCAGTTGGCTCCGCAGTTTAGGGAGCCTCTTTTTTCTCATGCCTTGTGTTTCATGTTCACTTGTTTGTCTATTGGGTTACGTTGACCCAAGGAGTTGGTCAACGCTCTATTTGCCTTGTACTTTTTTTTTACTGTGCCTCTTGTGTGTTTTCTTTTCTTGACTGTATGTGACTACATGTGTAGTGAAGTAGTCAGTTGAGGCAGTTTTGTCTTTGATTATGTTTTAAGTGCACTTTTTGTGTTTTCGTTTTTGTGTTTCTTTGCACTCAAGCTAGAGTTCTACGTCTTGCTTCGTGCTTCTCCTGTCCGGGTTTTTCCTGTAATATTGTATTTTTCTCTGCACAGCCTTCTGTTGCCGTGCACGACTGGACGTACTTTGTGTTGTTTTCAATGTGTATGATGCTATGCGATCTTGTTTCCGCGTGATTCTCTCTATAGCGCCACGTCGGCTTCTGGGGTTTGTCAACGCGCGTCTTCTTGTTTTGAGTATGAAATTTGAATTGAGTGCGATTTTTTTGTGAACCTCGTGTGCCTGTTTGGCTACATTTATTTTGTGTGATGCAGCGGTTTTTCCCCTTAGTATCATGTATTCTTCTGTACAGTGTTCCTCCTGACTTACATGCGTCACTTCGTATTTCGTTTTTAGTTATAGTGGTTGGTTAACACCCCTCTTTATGTGCACGGTTTTTTTTTGTTTTTTATGTTCTTCTTGTACTAATGTTTTGGCCGCTGCTGCATGTTTTCAGAAGTACAGTTTTGTTTCTCCTGTCACTGTCTTGCAATGTCAGTGAATTTGTGTTGTGTTGTATTGTTGTTGTGTTTTTTTACCTGTCACCTTTGTCTTACGCGCTGCTATGTACTAGTTTTTGGAATGTGTTTTTCTTCCCTCACTCTAGGGTTTGGGTTTTGTAATGTGTGTGTTTTTCGTTTTTTGTTTTCTGTGTTCCTTTCTTATCTGTATATATTTTAATTTTGTTCTGATTTTACCAGTTTTCCTTCCTCCTTTCTTTTGTGTTGAGACTTCTTGGCCTCGTCTCTTTTAATACAGTCTCATGTGACTGAAGCGTATCACATGTACCTTGCTTTTAGACTAATAAAGGTTTATTTTGAAGGCAGTGGTCTAAGGCGCTGGCCTCTGATCATTCGTCCGTAAGGGGTCCGGGTTCGAATCCCGCTCAGGCATGGATGTTGTGTTTGTCTTACGGCAATGGCTCTCTCCCTTCCCTGGAACCAGTGACCCTAAATTAGGGACGGGCGACTGCTATAGCCCATTGAGTTGCTCACGGTGGTCGTTAAACCTCCAATCAAAAAAAAAAAAAAAAAAAAAAAAAAAAAAAGTTCCCGTGTACCGTTTCAGGAATCCTGCTGTTTCGGTAACTTCAAAGTTTGTTCCCTCGTATTCCTCGGAATCCTCTGAAATGAAGTTATGATAATTTAAAATGTAACGTACCAGGAGATGTGACGTACCTGCCAGAAGGACGCACACGACATAAAGGCAGATAGGAATCAGAATAAAATGTCTGCGTAGCTCAATTGGTAGAGCAACTTATTCCGGAATGAGGGGACCCGGGTTCGAATCCCGGCGCGGATAAAAATGACGGAGAAATTTTCTTCGTTATAAAAACAATATGGAGTTTTTGATATGGGACTCATGTCCTGATATGTAAAGGAAATAACATGTTGCAAATCATTGTGAATTTCTCAGATTTTGGCTAAAAAACATTTTTCTTATTGTTTTCTAAAACTAACGGCCATCCAATAATAAGAAATGTTACAATCTTAGTGCAACTCCGTTTAACACCAAATCAGTAAAAGAACATTAACAACACAGATAACAAAAACCCAAGACCACAGCAGCAGTTTCTCTGGCATGCTTGAAGATACCCTGTCTAAAAATCATGCGTAGCAGCTCCTACTGAGAACATTTGCATCTCCTTTAAACAACACCTATTTGTAACAAACACTCGAAATACATAAGGAGAAAGATAAAATAATTAGGTTTTGCATAAAGAGGAGAGAAATAATCTCCCAGTGGCCTATTCTGTTCTTACTTTAGGATCAAGAACACAATCTTTACATACACAAGATATGCTGCAGAATGTGAAGCGATAATTGGATAATTGAAAAACTCAATAGGATACAAAGGTATAGGAAAAGATTACGAGACACTTGTCTGGATGAAATTCCGAAATATGCCTGAGTGACAAGGAAAAAAATTGGAATTTTAAGTGTGGTTCTGTTTCAGAAGTGAAAATTCAATGCATATTTTTATTGTTAATATATATTTCCCAATAAGTGTACACTATTGACCTAGGTTTCAGCAAAATATTTTGAAAATAAAACCAATAAAAACGCAAGTGAAAACCGCATGTTAATATATATTGCGATATTGGTTTAGTTTAAGGGAAGTAGTTTTCCCAAACTAGACTCAGAATCTGGTGTAACGTTTCGACGTCAAGGATCAGCACGAATGGTACAGATTGCGCATTTCAAATTATTTTTTTGTTTCAATTTTAATAAAAACTCATTGCGATAATTGTCTTTAGCATCAATTTGCAAAAGAGTTGCGGTTGATTTCTCAAGTGCACTTTTTATGATGATGATCATGATGATCATAAGTAGAGGATTTTAGGAAGAGAGTATCTGACCCCAGGTCTTAAACAACATTTAGAAATAGGAAGCTAGGAGATTTGGGCTAGAGTGGATAGGAAAGTGACACGGAAGCGAAATAGAAAGGGGGAAGAAGACGCCCTTATGTATTATCGGGGGCCAGTACCCGGGGTCCGACGGCTTAACATGACCATCCGACGCACGGCGGATATTTAGTGGATCGAGCATTCGTACCAGCATGGGATCGTACCTGAGGTACTCTCCGTGGCAATCACGAACGTTTGTGCACTTTTTATGCAGTGTATCACGCACTTATATTTTGACATGTGGGACATTAAATTATATTTGCCTGTTCACCTGCCTTTTTTGTGGTCAGATCAACAAACCTATAGGTCGATTATACATTTAAACAACACTGTGTGTATGCATAGAGTGGTTACTTTTTGTTGGCTATGTAGGTGTGTAGTAACTTGTTTGGGTACCTCGTTGTACCTCACCACTTCAATAGCAGAAGGCCCTAGGGGCATAGTTTCCCTGTCTCTAATTTCCTTTATCATCTTGTCTGAAGGGAGCGCTAAGGTGATGTTTCTGGCTTCTTGATACTATAAGTTATTTTACGTACAAGATCAGATATTTCCATCGTAAAGATCTGCTGTGGTCATTGAACATTCTACTCTACTTACACTATAATTTGGGTACCCTAACCCTACCGTTTTCTCGAAATTTTTAGCAAATTCGGGGTGAGTCGAAAAATGGGAGTTTTTGAAATCCACCAGAACAAAGTAAAAGTTAATGAAAAATAGAAGAAAATATTAAAGCATACATTTCTAATAATGTCAATGCTATTTCGTTTAATTAAGAAAGTGTTTTTAATGTAGGCTGAATTTTAAAAAAAACCCATAAAAATATTTAATATTTTCAAGAGGGGATCAAGGCTCCTTGATCGCTCTTTCTCTAAGTGCACCACTGATACATGTTAAATGTACTTCTTTTTATAACTGTACTTCGAATCAGATAAAGATTGCTGTAGGGAGAGATAACAATTCTGTACCAAAAATGAGTTTTTTCATCATCTCATTAATATTTCCCTGAAAAAAAAAGCTGCACTTTTTCAAAATATGTTTTGTTCTTACCTGAAAAACCTGAACAAAATTAAATATCGCCTACACTTATTTGTGTCTTTTAAAAGAGTGTGTCTATAAGCGTTCATCGTGCAATAACTGTATTTTGAAGAAAACTGTATGAACAAATATTAAAAAAATGATAGAGATAAAAAAATTGCGTCCAACTGAAATGTTAATTACCGTCACAAAGCGGATGAAATATCTGCCTGTCACACACAGTGTAATTTTGATAAGGCACGTAATCCATCCAAGCATGATAATTAACCATAATGGAGCTCGCAGCATCCACAAAACTAAACGTTTTTTAATTAAATTGCAAGTACCTTTGGACCAACTATTTGTCTGTCTTCTGGCTTGGAGCAAACAGCTGAGGACTTATAAAGTCTTGTTTGCCGCATACATGAATCTGATTTGTATAGTCAGTTCACGTGGTCAACCGAATGGAATTCAAGTCATGAAATTATAATTTCAAGTAATGTCAATATACTTATCCATGCTGGATTCCATTTTCTACTTCGCAACCACACTTCTCCAGGGCAAAGGTATGTACTTCAAAAGTTCATATTTACAACATTATGGTGATTTATGGAAGATATGCAGACTTTCAGTAAAAAGTGTACTCTTTTTGTCCGGGTGCTTGTTAGGATCCGCGCCTCTTCCTACAGGGGCAGGTGGGTGCTGTTGTTTACAGTTCTCGCAAATGCCGTTTTAAATGAATGTGATCTAACGTCATATTGGTGTTCACTCAATCTTTGATTTAAGGTCCTCGTGTTTGTTCCGATACATAATTTGTTAACAACCTCTGTATCAATAGCTTTTAGTGGGATATGACAAACGCCCTGTTTGTATCCCATGGGAGTACTATCCCTGTCTTTTTAATAAAGGTCTTGATGGGGGTGGTCTGTAATCCTGAACACCATCTGGTATTTTCTGCAACAATTCTTGAGAACATTGTTCATTAATTGAATATGTTTCATAGCCCAATGTACACTCGCGAACAATGACCTTTGCGCACCAAGAAGAAAGCATCTGATTGAACTAAAATTTTCTGGACGTAAAGATACAGATGAATGCTACACATGATGGCAAAAACAAATCTGCAGCGCAATTACAGAGGGATATCGGGCATTCAGTCCGGGAGTCTCAAATAGCGCTTCGCACCGCGTCGTGCGGCGATACGTGCTGCAATACTGTCCGACATGGAGGCGAACAGACGCCTGATGTTGTCCTGACTCAGCCTGGCCCAAACGTGTTGGACGGTGTGCTTCAAATCATGGATAGTGTGGCAAGACGGCAGCAGGCGTTTCAACTGGTAACACACATGCTCGATAGCGGACATGTCCGGAGAGCGTATAGGCTATGGAAGTCCTTTGACATGACGTAGGAAGTCTTGGGCAAACTTAGCCGTGTGCAAGCGGACATTATCCTGCTGGCACAGCGCACCTAGAATCCCGGACAGGAATGGGAGCACATGGAACCGTAGAATCTCATACCCCTAGCCCGTCAATGATCCACGTACCACTACCAGAGCTTATCGGCTATCGTAGGCAATGGCTCCCCAGACCATAATGCCAGCAGTGAGGGAGGTGTGACTTACGATAGCAAATTCGGGATTACGCCGTTTACACGGGGACCGACACACCCGGGCACGATGGCAATATTTCCCCAAAACGAAGCGGCATTCATTGCTAAACACCACATGTTGCCAGTCTGTGGGGTTACACATCGCTCTGGCCTGGTACCAATGCACACGGAGCTGCAGATGTTCCGGCAGCACACGTAAGTAGCACTGGGATCGCAAATTCCTTTCCGCGAGGCGTCGGGAAAAGGTTCTTTGACGCACAGGAGACGCTACATCTGCCGCTATGGTTGACCGGTTCCCCGTGCGATCCGTTCGTGCCTGGCGCACGATCCGTCGTACCCCTCTACAGGTGGTCCTCCTGGTCCGCCCGGAGCCACTCCGCCGTATGGCTCTGTCGTCATGTGTCTACTGCTTCCAACACCGTCGGACGGTATGGTCAGAACAATCGACGTGGCGGGCTATACGGCACGCCGATCACCTTGCGGTTTTCAGCCTGATGATGAAGCCTCTCTCAAAGTCCATAAGTTACGAATATTAACGTATCTGGCGTCTACCCGTCATTCTTATCAGTCTGTACTCTTTATTGCGTTTGCCAGTGCTTTTCGCTTTAATAGGGCATCGACGCCACGCCGGTTTATAAGGCTGGCGGTTCGTGCTTGCAGCGCTACCACAGGGTGTGCGATCATGAGCAATCGCACCGAACGTGTATTATTTGCATAGCATCACGCACTGCAGCTATTTGTAAAGTTTCGCGGTTGTAGCATGTTTTCTTCTAGATGCGCAAATTTCATTGTCTGTGATTGTACCTCGTTTTTACTGTTTCTCAATTCAATGTAGTGAGTGCCGCTAATCCAGTCTTCCGCTGCACACTTCTAACCTCTACATCAGGATAACCACAGTTGTGTTTAATTGCAGTCACCTCGTTCATTTCTTCTTTTTTACGTTTTTGGTTGGAAGTGTGTGTAAGTGTGTGTAATAGCCCTCATGAAAAGAAAGAATAAGGTAGATAATTTAAGCCGATTGGTTGTGCGATGTCATGAGGAATGAGCATAAGAGGAGGTGACAGGTTTCTGTACAGGGTAAAAGGCAATCGATTATGTGAGTAATGACGATGCTGGAGGAAATTTAAAACTAGAAGATAACTGTTTTGTTGGATTTCTACCGTGAACTTAGTGGAAGGGTATTTACTTGACGCAGCTTCGGCAAATTGGTGAAGAGAATCTTTGTCATACGGCTAAAAGTCGAGAACGTCATCAATGTGTCTTGAATATAGGCACGGTACTATTGTTAATTCCTGCAGTTTTTTCTACCAGGGCTTGCGGTTTAATTTTCCCCAGAACGTGTGAAAGAGGTGAACCCATATATACTACCCAGTCCTGGCAATATATATGACTCCCTCAATTTTGATATAAGTTCGTTTCTTTACCAACCTCAGGACATTCATTACTGCTTGTACTTGTTCGAAGGAAAAATAATTCAAACTGAACAATTTTGATTCAATAGCCTCATGTGCTAGTTTGACTGGCACGTTAGGAAATAGTGCTACGACGTCCAAAGACGCCATAAGATAATCGGCGGTAGGGTTGACTTGAAAGGCATTAATGATATTAAAAGCTTGAGTACAGCTGTTAATGTAAAGGCTGGAATTCCTTGTCAAAGGTGGCAGAAATGTGTCCAGGATTTTTCCAGCGTGGCGATTTATATTCCACTTCACCGTCTGAAAATTACGGCGTGGAGGAAGAATGCGTACACGCAGGTAGAGGTGTTGGGATGTGTGTTATAGCCAGGAAATAAACCAGCGAAAGACTGCTGTCTTCCCCATTTGAAGAACAAGAAACACACTGATTAACAGAGTTCAGTATGACATCACTTTTATACCCTTTCATAACCATCACACGTGCCGTCGTTTGCCTGCAGTTGCTTCGATATATGTAAAGAAACAGTGTTTTAATATTTGGCTCTTCGATGTATATAGTAATGTATGGTGTTAGGTGATGACTATTTCCTTAAACTAAATTCAATTTTCCAAAACAATCTTATGGCATATATGTGATTCTGGTTCACAAACACTGATATAGCGAATTGAAGATTCAAAACGTTTGAAATGTTCTGAGTAATAAGATTCCCCACCCTTTTACTGAATCTGAGAAATGCGTGTTATCAAAACACACAAAATAAATGTTAAATTTCAAATTCATCAAAACTATCAATATATGTGCCAATATTGTACAAATTCAATAACCACAAAAAATGTGGCTATGCGTCAGATCAAAGTTTTATAAAATTTCAAATGTCACTGTATACGAGACAGCTAGCTACCTTATTACAAATGATGAAAATTATAGTGCTTTAGGACTGAAACATTAATCCTTTTTAAATTGCACGACTATTCCCTGAATTTCCATTCACTGTTTTCTATTATAGAAAGAAATGGATGTGTTTCAATTATATTATAAATCACAATGGTGATATGGAATTTCTCATGTGCTCTGAGCAACACTAGATGCGAAAAGTAGTTAAAAATAATGACACAGAGAACAAAAACGCCCAGATATATCTCGGCTGCCGTAGTACTTCTTGGTGGAAAGATTATTTTCATTGGATTATTTTCAAGAATATTTTCATTGGTACACTCACATTCATAAAAAAACAGAACACCAGCAAAGACTAGGGCTACGACTACGAGTTTTACAGGATATGTTCATCAGGCAATATCACAGAAACCGTAAGCATTTGGCGTCATAGGTGGATGCCTACCGCATCTAACCAAATCAGATCGTGCAATGTCATAGACCAAAATTTGGGGGCTTTTCTGATTTTTAAACACAGCGTAGATGGATCGGCATATCAGTGCTAGGTCAGTAGTGAGTAAGGACGCCTATTCGTCTTGTAAGACAGTCGTACAGTCACATCAGCGAGTTTGACAGATGTCGCGTTCTCGGCGTGGTGGATTGCAATGCTCAGTCAGGGATTTTTCAGGTCGTGTGGAGTGCAGTGTGCCAGTTAAAGCACCAGTGTACAGATAATCGTACATAGAGCAGCGTAGGGCACAAAGAGAAGGTTGTTGACATCATGCACATAAAACACCGGGGCACAACCATCATCTCATGGTGACTGACTGTTCTGTATCAGCGGCCGTGTTTTCGCAGCAGATGCATACTATGACGCATTATCCCTTACGATATGCAACAGTATGTGGTCGGTCATTACAGTTGGCAAATCAAGCTCGTGTTCCGCATCTAAGTGTATCATTAACGCCAAAGTAACGGACCGCCACGGGGCAGTTGTGCATTGAAGAAAAAGATTGGCGTGACGATTAGCAACGTATCATGTTCTCGAAAGAAACGCACGCTTCTGTGCAGGCGAGAATGATAGTTGCATTTATGTCCTTCGACGACAGGAAGAGAGACTTTAGGAGCAGTGTATTTCGACCAGTCATACATAACCAAAACGAGACATTACGTCCTGGGCTATTATCGGGTAAGAAACTAGATCACCTCTCGTGATGGTCCGTACCATCGTTAGAAGTGGCTGTTACGTTAGTGTCATTCTGCGGCGGATTGCCCTTCCGTACCTGCAGAACTTCTCCGGGGCAAATTTCAAAAAGGCAATGCCACACTGCATGTCGCAAAAAGAACACTTGCATTATTTCGAAATAATGACGTTCCACGTTTTCTGTGGCCATCTAATTATGCGGATGTATCATCCATAGGAAACCTCTCGGACGTGCACAAAAAAGCAAGCGTAACAGTACGACCGTCCGCTAGCAAACCTTGATGAACTTTTGACGCGGCTCAATAAAGACTTAATGGCTCTTCCACAGGACACCATTCACATTTTACTTGATTCGATGCCTCAGCGCATACAGTATGTGATGCCAGCCAGTGGTGGCCACGCTGATTAGTTGATACGTCAACGCACCTGGAACGTATGACACTGATGCTGATCATTTGTTCTCTATTGCCTAACGTACATATCCTGTAAAAATAAAAGTCTTAGCTGAAATCCTTTCAGATGTTCTCTTTACTTTGAACATGGGTGTAATTCTTCAGTACAGTACATGCAGTTAATACTGAGGTCATTCATATATTTGCAGTTTTTAATCTCCACTACGAAAAGAAACATGGCGTAGAAATTTGTCAATGAGACACTTTACGTATCATTCTTCAAAAAAAAAAAACAGTAAAACCCTTGTTCAGAAGGAACCCTGACCCCAGAGCAAGTATACATCCTCACTCAGAGTAAGAATACATCCTCACTCAGAGTAAGTATACACCGTCCCTCAGAGTAGGTATACATCCTCACTCAGAATAAGTATACAACCTCACTCAGAGTAAGTTTATTGTGTTCAAAAATCAACCCCACATTAAAAAGATATTATTTTATCAACCGAGATCTGAATTCCAGAATACTACAAGACTGGAATGTACACTATAACTCATGTTTTTGAAAACACATCATTGTGTGCCAATCGAGGAGAACTCTCCGTCTGCTTGAAATAACAGGAACGTTCTGTAAGGGATCAAAATACAACATAACCGGCTCTAGTGAAATATTCAACCTACCCACCCTTGTTAGAGAACGATACGAATTGTCTTGCTTTGTTCCTCAACAAGAGACAGCCGTGGAAGGTATTCAAAAGCAAAAAAACTCGGGCTTTATACAGAGATTTGGACTCAACTGCAAAGATCCCAAACTTTTAAGAAAATATTCTTAACTGATGAGCTAGACTGATTCAAATTGCATAATTACAAGTTCACTTACAGGCTTAATTAAGCTGTTCTGAAATTTGGAACGGGAAAGACAAAGAAAATTCCTTCTCATGAGTATGAGAAATTAATGTTTTGAATAAAGAACTGCAGAAAAGTGAAAAGCAATTGAAGAACACAAAACAAATACTAAATTTAAAATTCATGAAAACTGTTATTAAAATATGTAATTTTGTGCTACCTGATTAAGTAAAATTGTTACTATGCGTCAGTGCACGTTTTTCTAAAAACTTTAATTGTCAGAATTTAGGAGACAGATGTATTACTATACATGATGTAAATGAATGCGCCTTACTACTGAAACATAAACTATTTTTCACCGACTGTATTATCTAAGAGACATTAAAATGCAGTATGAAATTCTTATTACTATTACGAAGTTACATAAATATACAAGTAGCAAAATATTAGGAAAACCTACCCAATGACTCATTTTGCCTGTTATGTGCTCATCAAATGCAAACATTCTTTTCTGTCACACACTGGTTATGATACAAAATGGTTTTCGAGTATTGGGTTCTCAAGGTAAGCCAAGATTTTTCCAGGAGGTGTTCTGTAGGGACATCATATTTTTATCAATATATCCGTGACCAATATGGAAATTGAGAAAAAAAATATTTTTAGTGTTCTGTTGGAGAATTTAGTGCTATAGATTTAGTGAAATTTCTTAACGGATAATTTTAACACTAGGCAGCATAAAATTATATATATTTTTTAACCTGCTGGCAGTCGTATTTGAACATTTCACAGCACGATGAAAAACACTACTTTTTGTATGATATTGCACGAAATCCCTTTGTGCAAAATACCTGCGGAAACAATGCTCAATTCATCCTGTAGGGAGAACAAATGTAGTTCGCTTATGCAGGTTGCTCATATAATCATCTTTCAGAAAACAAGAAACTCACACGCATTGTTACATAGAGCTGAAAGTCAGTAAATAAAGACCTTTGTATTTCTTGTGGATCTCTTCTTTTATTTTCATCTCCACATATTTCATCGAAGGATCAGTAATGAGGTGCTATATGAGGAAGTTAATAAAAATCTTGCGATTACTTGTGATGTAAACTGGATGAAATTTCGCGGCTAATCGTGCTATAAAATTAAATTCCTGTGAAATATTGATAATATTATTGTGATATGTTGATGAAATTCCAGCCTGGTGTTGATAAAATCCCTGTGAATAATATATATTTATTTAATTTGGACAAATGGATAGCATATTGGCTACAGATTCGTTTTGAGTTTTTCCCTTCGTGTTCCTTTCCATATGCACACCAATTATGACATAAAGCGAGTATGAATTTCAAGATTTCTACATTTAGACAGGCATTTCCATTTCAGCCAATCTAATGCAAAATGTGCTCTTAAACAATGACCTCAGATTATGATAACATTGCAGATCTAACAGTTCCAACTTTAAATTCTTCTCAGCATAAACTTAACAGCTGTAAAGTTAAATAGGCCTCATCAACTGTAAATTTAAATGGGTTCTACATAATCTGGAAATGATTTTCGTGCTTGGAAAAATCACCGAACGTCTTTCAAAGTTTTTAAGAAATTAATAATTGTAACGCTGTGCTCAACATCAAAAACCCATTTATCACACAGGTTGGCCATGGTTTCCTATAACTTCGTCCGTGTTCATTTCGTCCAACGTTCACTTTCTCTACTGTTCACTTCCTCCGCTGTTCACTTAGTCCACCGTTCATTTCGTTCACATTCATTTCGTCCTCCGAATGAATGGAATACTGTGAAAATTATCTGTTTTCATGGAGTTTTTGTGATAGGTAGAAGAAAAAGTCAGCGGGCATTGCTTGCATGCGATTTTTTCCCTGTCTGAGTTTCTCGATTAAAATATAACGATTTTAAATGTTACTTAAAGTAAAATAAGGAACTTAATTTTGAAGATAATTTAACTCTTTTGTATGGTACGACGTCGATCACTATACCATGACTCACGCTATGTTCATAAAAAGAGTGTAGGGTTTTTTAATAACGCTGCACTTTTACTAAGGCACTAAACATTTACATATCAACTCAAGGTAACATTATTGCGCTTTTACTTAGGCCTAAATATTATTTCAGTTGCCCTAGGCTTTTTCACAGTTTTTATTCTAATCACGTCATATTCATAACATTTACATATCAAATCATGGTAATAAGACTGCGCATTTGCTCAGGCACTAAATATCATTTCACAATCCCTAGGCCTAGGCCTTTTTTCCAGTATTTATTCTACGGATGTGATATTCATAATGTTTATGTATCAAGTCAAGGTATTAATATTGCGCTTTTGCTCAGGCACTAAATATTATTTCATAGGCGCTAGGCCTTGGCCTTTTTCACTGTTTTTATTTTAAGTACGTCATATTCGTAACATTTTTTATCAAATTAAGGTAATAATATTGCGCTTTTTATCATGCACTAAATATTATTTCATAGGCCCTAGGCCTAGGCCTTTTTCACAGTTTATATTCTAACAATTTTGTATTCATAACTCTTACATATCAAGACAAGTTATTAATGTTGCACCTTTCCTTCGGCCCTAAATGTTAATTAGTAAGCCCTATGCCTTTTTAACAGTTTTTACGGCATTATTCTAAATATTCATAGTATTTGCATAAAATGTCAAGTTATAAATTTTGATCTTTTATTCAGCCATAAAATATTAATTACTAGGGCCTAGGACATCGGTATACTAAATATTAATTCTAGGCCTAAGGCCTATGAATTAATATTTAGTGTCTAAGTAAAAAATTATTACTAAACTTTTATGTCATGTAAACTTTATGAATATGAGATCCGCGGATTAAAAACAGTTAAACAGCCTAAGCCTAAGGCCAATTAATTAATATTTAGTGCCTAAGTAAACGCGCAATATTATTACCATTACTTGATATGTAAACATTATGAATATGACATCCGTAGAATAAGCAATGTAAAAAAGGCTTGGGTCTCAGGCCTATGAAATAATATTTAATGACTGCGCAAAAGCGCTTTATTATTACCTTAATTTATTATGCAAACGTTATGAATAGGACATCCGTAGAATAAATACTGTAAAAAAGGCAATGGCCTGGGGCTTATGAAATAATATTTAGTGTCAAAGTAAAAGCGCAGTGTAAATAAATTGAGTTGATACGTGAACGTTACAAATATCATATGGTCAGAATAAAAACTGTGAAAAAATGCTAGTCCTAGGGCCTATTAAATTAAATTTACTGCCTGAGCAAAGCGCAATATTATTACCCTGACTTGACACGTAAGCAATATGAATATGACATCCGTAGAATAAAAACTGTTGAAACGGCCTAAGCCTAGGCTTATGAATTAATATTTCGTGCCTCATTAAAAGCACAATATGATTACCTTGAGTGGATACGTATACGTCTTGAATATGACATCAGCAGAATAAAAAATGTCAAAAGGGCCTATGCATGAGGCATAGTAATTAATATTTAGTGCCTAAGTAAGTAAAAGAGAAATATTAATAACTTGGCAACTTATGTAAATATTTAATGCTTAAGTAAAAGTGCTGCGTTATTAAAAAAATCCCACTTTACACTCCTTTTATGAACATAGCGTAAGTCATGCTATAGTGATTGACGTCGTACCGTACAAAAGAGTTAAACAGTTCTTCAAAGTTAAGTTCCTTGTTTTACTTTAAATAACATTTAAAATCGTTATATTTTAATCGAGAAACTCAGACGGGGAAAAAAACACGCATGCAAGCAGTGAACATTGGACTAAGTGAACAGCGAACGAAGTAAACAGTGGACAATGTTCACATTGTCCACTGGACGAAATGAACTAGACGAAGTGATCCGTCACCGTTGGCCACATATTTACCGAGGGCCGAATCACAGCTTCCGGACGGCCGGATTTGAATGCAAAAAGCCCTAGTTTGGGGACCCATGTGCTAAAGTTATTCCTATTACGCAGTCCTTTTTTCTAAATAATAAAGTATACAAAATTTAAATTACAATAGACTGAACTTCACTTGAGTGACAATTGATCTAAAAAGCTTCATAAATTTGGAAGCTAAATTTCGAAACTGGGACATGTTACAAAACACACTTTGGCGTACTAAAAGCGAACATAACGCAAAATGCTGTAGCCGACGTTGGTAGTCGAATGTAAAATATTCCTCAGCATTCGATTTCTCATACCGTGAAAGAAAGTAGCCAGTTCATTACCTTCTCTGTGAAATGCGGATTTAAGAGGATACGTATGAAAACAAAATATTTTGTATGTGTCATGCATCATTTCTCAAGATGATGCTTTGAGAAAAATCTCCAGGGAACATCGTTTTTCGAAGATGATTGATATTCGAAGTTCTTCATCGGGATCAGTGATTTTTCTGGGTGCTGATCCCGTGTAACATAATTTTCCAGTTTGATGTTTATTTTTCTTTCATTTTCTTTATCTGATCTCCAACCTGTTGCATTTCTTTAACTTTCAAATAATCTTTCCGATATGTTATTTGTTAACTCTTCAAGGTGAATTATGTATTTTATCTTTGGTAACATGTCACAAATTGATTTAAAAAACTTAATATCCTAAAGACCAGGAATTTTGAATACAAAAAGCATGCAAAACTCATGATAATACCTTCGGGAAATATTTGTAAATATACCACAAAGTATAATGCTTATAATACAGCTTTTCATCATTTAAGTTAATGGGTTTCACAACCGCACATTATTCGTAGTGGAGAAATTGGAATATTCTTTCGAATCATGAAAACCATTGTGACCAAATTTCAATATGGTGAAGATGTAAATTATCTGAATTGAAATATTTCCATTCTATTTTGATGCTGAATTTCCTTCATCAAGACAACAGTTTTAATGTCCCTCTAGAAATGGCAAATATTTAATATTTATTTCGAAATTATTTTTCAAAATGAATTTCAAAAATACCTGACTTTTAAAATATTTTTGAACTAAACTTCTTGAAATAAACCACAAGGCTGTTTTCACAAGCGAATGCTTTTCATGAAAAAGTGAAAATCATCTGAATACGTGGCGTCAGTTGAATAAATAAATATATCGCTCTTTCCACGTTAAGTAACGCATATCAACCGAAAAATTGTTATTCGAACCCGGTATAAGAAATCAAATTTCCCGAATGCGGCCGAATAACAATTTTTGGGTTGCTGTGCGTTGCTTAACGTGGAAAGAGCGATGAATACTTTTCGGTTGCTGTTTAAAACTAAACTGCCTCCAAGTTGTTTCATGAAATATAATCAGAAACAAATTCTTAATATTGTAGAATTGGAATAGTATTTACGTCATTTTAAGTAAAATAAAGTGGTGTTTCCTTTTCTCTCTTTTAAATTTTTTTTTCAACATGTGCAAATATTTATTGTGTTTCGTCCCCAGTTGTTGTGCTGCCCATTACCCCCTGCAGATTATTTTTCGGAACCAGGATATCCGTCGCTGGCTAAGCCTGAACTTTCTGCTATGGGGTTTGAAGTCGCTGACCGCGTTTAACCTTTATCATCCCACAAGGCTTACTTTCACAGAAATTCTGGAACACAATGGATTGTCCATTATCATTTGATTTTTGTCGAGCTCCTCTCATTTCTCTGCCTTTTCCATCTGAAGAACAAATATAGCACTCATTAACAGAGATCAGTATCTGGTGATTTTATACCTTTTCATGAACTCCTCATATGCCGTTCTTTACCTACAGTTCCTTTCATTTGCATAAACAAGGGTTCACTATAATGTTTTCGTTTTTCGGTATATTTTTTATGCTTTTAAAGAACTTCGAGTAAATCAATTTTGCATGTTGGATCACGTTCGCACAGAAAATAAATTGTGAAGCATACCAGATAACTACTTTCGAAATGAGTAACAGGGAATATTTTGTGTCGAACAGCACATTAATTGTCTTTAAGCTATTCGTCATCATTATTTGTAGATCGTACATGTCTAACCAAGAGAAGTTCATACAAAATAATAATGTCTGATTTCATTTTGCATATTGATTTTAAACGGCATATCTTTCGTGGACAATAAATTTGAAAACTGAAAATTTCAAAATATATAAGTTGGTTTCGGAAATAAGAGAAATATCCTGTGAAACCAGGATTTGCAAATTTTCCTCCCACCAAAAGGTTGTAAAACTGAATTAAATAAATAAATAAAACTTCTTTGGAGTAAGGAAAAAAAATTACCATCTCAAAAAAATTTTAAACGGTTGGTGGGGTGCTGCTTATAATAAATACTCATAAGCTTGACTTTGGATCATGCGAATGGTCAGTAGAAATTTCTTACAAGTCAGGTGAGCTGGTCTCTGAATAGGTAGGGGAGTTGTTTGTGTCTCTAGGCTGTACTTCCAAAAAAGTATGATCCCCTACCATTTGACTGTAGTGATCGCACATTCCTGGACTACAAAAGACGCATGTGAAATAAAACAAAATCGTTTGTATGCAGACTGATATACGTGGTATAAAAATTCTCAGAAGAGAAGGTTGTACTTTCAGGGGCATCGATTCCCCAACTAAAGGTAAATATTATCCACTGGAGCAATTATAAAATTTCTAGACTGCCACGGAGACCAATGTATCCCATATGTGTTCTTAATCCCCTTACTCAAATCATATTATTAAAATAAACTTTGTTCAGAATATATTTCGTAGCTATATTAGGCATCCGAAAGTTACTGTATGGCTGAAAAGAAAACAGTGATTTTCCTGTTCGCTGACCGATGCAGGCATTATAATCACAAAACATTTGAAGATATGCTCTTATTCACCTTTTTTCCAAAAAAATCTCACTTTGCTATTGCTGCAAAAGATAACTTCAAATGCAGAAGACACTCAAACAAATGGAACCTTTGTGTGTTGGCAAATATTGAATTGTTTCCCAGAACGTTTCTTTCTTTGGATGAAACATAAAAGAAAATCAATATAGCAGCAGCACAAGACATTCTAAACAACTCTTTTCTGAGTGTGCAACCGTAGTCAGACTGGCTGAAACTTTACGAAATCTGTAGTCGTTTAATTCAGCCGTTAAAGCATATTAAAAATACTGACTTATAAGCACATAGAAATCTTTGAGTTTCAAATATGTGGGTAGAAAATCATTAAGGGCAAAATAAATTGCAAGTCGTAATCTTCAAGAAACTGTGCAAAGTCTTTCAGTTTATAATCTGAAAAACTTAATTGTTGGATAAGAAAATTGTAGATGATTGTAAAGGGAGTTTCGGAGGCCGTTACCGAGTAACAACGATGCTTTTCAGGAGCAGATACCTGTGGAAAGTCCATTATCATCGTGTGTTGTGGGACCAAGCTACATTTGTCCAATTGATTCTCTTTCTTTGCGCATGAACTTCTCTCAGCACCCGGTCGATACATTAACTTCATAAGGAATGAGATGTTGAGTCCTCCAGGTACCCTGCTTGTAGTCGATAATTTCATCAGTTACTGAAATCAATAGCAGAAAATTCCGTTCAGCGACCACTGACCGCTCTTCGTTAATACAAAAATGAACAAGTTCGTTCAAAATATTGGAGAAAAGAATTTTAGGTTGTTCTGTTAGGCGGAAAAATTATTTTTTCTAGGGAAGCCAACGTGAAATTGATTTCAACTAAAAAACTGAACTTTCTTTTTACACATTAGGAGCAACAGTCTCTGATCGATATGTTTCAAATTATACAAAAATAGAGAACATTCGGCATTTTGATATCTCGTGTATCCAAGCATGGTACAGTACCTTTTGTTAAAAATTTAACAATAAGAAAGAATCGCGCTGTTCAAAGGAAATTTCTCTCAGATATTCCTCATGTTACAAGAGATAACTTTTGCATTTCTAGAGCTATGCCAATTATTTGTCTTCAAAACTAAGTATCGTGTGAAGCCACCTCGAGAAAAAATAACTGCATCTACACGGCGTGGCGTTGAATAGAAGAGGTTTCCTGATAATCTTCTTGGGGAATACCCTACCACGTAGCTTCTATGCGAGACCAGAGTTGATTCCATTTTTAGTGACTGGCAGAGGCGCTGGATAGCCGGTCGCTTAGTCACCATGACAGAAATGTCCGGTAGAGGACATATCCAACGAACGTGCAGGCCAGGAAAGATGTATCTGCCGTGCATGGAACAGGCCTCAGACATTCCGGGCTACATGCGAATGAGCATTGTCCAGCAGGGGTATAGGGCAAGGATAACTCTGAAGAAAGGGCATCACCTCTACTCCTGAAACATTCCTAAAGTATCGCTGGAGGTTGAGTTTTCCCTCAATATCTACCCTTTACTTTGAACACGTATGCGACCATCACGGTGCATCAGGCGGAATCGCGAGTCGTCAGAAAACAAGACTAGTTGCTCATCAGCCAACCAATGTCTGTATTCGAGATAGCATTGCAGCCTGAGGTGTCAGTGGTTTAGGATAAAAAGAATGCGTCGCAATGAGTCTTCTGTTAATCAGACAACCCAGAACTGTGCTGCAGAGCAAACCTGACCTGTGACAGTGCTCCACTGATGTGCTGACATCGTGGATTTTGCTGTGCGCTCGGTGCGGAAGAAAGTCAACCATCTATAGCAGTCGTGCGATTTTGCGGTCAATTTCATGGAGTTACGTGTGACCATGTGTCATCTGTCCACTGACGCCATATTCGCATCACTCCAATGGTGGTTCGTCCCGTAGAAGTGGTAATTTCGCAGTATGAAGATTCAGTATCTCACATCCCAACAATCCTTCCGCGCACAAAGTCCGTCAGGTGTTCATGATGCGACCTTCTTCTGTGACGGAGCATAGTGAGTCACGAGAAACACCGTTTTAACTGAATGTCAGCTCTTCACTAATTGCGACGCCTCGTTTCAGCCAGCACTTTATACTCAATACGGGAGAGTTCAAAGGGCAATTATTCTTAACAGCATGCACATTTTGACTGAAATTTTAATCATTTACATATGCTAACATGTTGTACATATCCTGCAAGTATGAAGCTAACACCACAGTTTTCATGGTGTTGCTATTACCACAAACAGTAACGTACAGAGTGATCATATTTAAAATATCCCAAGTGAACACTGTGTGGAGAGATATCTAGCAGTCCAAATGCAACCAAATTCGGTATGCTGACAATTCAGGACATGAGGAAGAGAAATCCGAAAAAGAAAAAAATGCAACAGTCACCTCTAAAGGACTCCTGGTTCTGCTAGCTGCTATAATATTGACAGTTTTTGGTGCTACTAAGGAAAACACGCAAAAATCGAAGCAGAAGACCAACACAAATGTTGCGTTCAAGACGTTTTATTGTCTCCGGTATCTAATTGTACAAGGGAGAGATAGCGACCTTAACGGTGCAACCGGTACTGCTCAATGTCGGCGCCATTGCTAAATTTCAGAACCCGAAGTCAATGAGCAGTGTGATTAACGGCCGAACGTAACTGATTTTCCGTTATGCTTCTCACATGCAACGTGAAACCGCCTTGCAAGGCTACCAGGTTAGGAACGTCGCCTTGATTTACCTTACGTTTTAAGTGTCCCCACAGCTAGACCTCACAGGGTTTAAGTTCCGAAGAACGAGGTGGCCGTGGTGTTGGAAAAAACCTACATATCACTCTGTTCTTGGTGAAATGTTGTCGCAGAAACATCTGTACGAACCGTCCGAAATGTGCAGGCACCCTATTGTGCATAAAATTGTCGACGCAAGGCACTGTCGCTGCTGCATTTGAGGTAGAAATTTTTTTCAGCATCTCCCGATACCTCTGGGCATTAACGGAGCAAGTAACAGGGCCCATGGATGTAATTTCTTCCAAGAAGAATAGACCAAGGATAAATGTGGATGTAAAGCAACACCACACTGTGACTTTGGGCGAGTGCCATGGAATCTGTTGAAATGCATGAGGATTTTGCAATACCCAAATGGGACAATTATGCGTGTTGACTCTTATATTGAGTAGAAAAAATACCTCGTCGCTTCAAAAGATCTCCCATGGCAAAGGCACCGGCCACTTCTATTCCAGCAGGAAGATACCCATCCATTTTCGTCGAAACGGGCAATCATACTTCTCAGAGCACCTGGAATCAATGTACCTCGCCGCAAATCCTTACTACGTAGGAATTCATGAAGCGAAGCGGCAGCAGTGCTCGCGTATTCATAAAACAGCTTGACATAAAGAGCGCGTTCCGGCAAGGTGATACCCATTTCGGTTGATGGAATACGAATGGCATTCACTATTCGTAGGAGAGTTTTATACCTAGGAGTCGCCAGTAGCGCGTGTGCATTATACGAATGATACGCTTTCTTGTCCCTCGTAGCGCCAGAAGTATTAATTTCCCTAGCAGAGCCTAAAATTGTCTACAGTGTCTCAACTTGCAGCACCAGCAGTCTCCTGGAGCTGACCTTTGGAACTTTTGTTTTTATTTTTTGCGGAAATCTCTTCCGCATGTCCTGAATTGTCAGCATACTAAATTTGTTGGCGTTTGGACTGCTAGATCTCTCTCAACAGAGCGTTAATTAGGGATACTTTAATTATGATCACCCAGTATTTTCAACTGCTGATAACGGAAAAGGGAAATCAGACGGAAATCAACACCCTATTGACATCATGCATTTTGTGCATTAAATCGAAATCCGAAACGTCGGGTTGATACATTCCTATAATTTCTGATTTGTTAATATCATGTTTTGTGAAGAAATAATTTTGTGAAATGTTAGATCCATATTTTGGTAAAAACTTGTATTCTATCCAAACAAAGATATGGGGTTAATTATCATCACATCTTCACTAAACTTGCACATGAGCACATTTCCCACAAGATTTGAGGCAAAAAGTTATGTCATACTTAAGTGTGGGAGGGTGCGCTAATTTGTAAGAAGAAATGGTTCAGTTTTGCAAACGATGAATGAAACTGAATCTTTTAAAATCAACAGCAAATGTTATGTTTCAATTAGCGCAGTTTCTTTTGACAAATGTACACAGTATCCAGCGCAACAACAATGCCATGTTTCTGCTGTTCATATTTCTTAATCGAAATGCTTGATAATTATATTTTAATTAATACTAATGATTTTTAAAGGATAAATTATAAATCCATGTAGTTCATGCGCCTCAAGATATGTATTGATATTGTTATCAGCTAAAGAAAAAAGGGGATAGCGTCCGTATCCCCGTGATTTAAATAAAGTTAACATGTATTTTGTCGATATACTAATGAAAAAACTAAGACAGGTTTGAATTACATCTCCCTCTTTCTACATTTTCATTCCAGGGCACCCTTCCTGAAACTTGTTATAGATATAAATATTTTGCTGTCATCGGAGGTAAATGCACAAATTCACTTTTACGCGTACGTATCATCATATAATAAATGTGAAATTAATCAGCAGATGAAAATTATGCAAATTCGAAAAGGTCGGTGAATTATTTTGTCGATGTAGTTTCCTTATTTGTTTCAGTAAGGTTTTCAATCTTCTAATCCTTTTGGTATTACAAACGCTGATTGTAAGCTGTTTATATTCGTTAAAAATTCATTCGAAATGGGAGTTCTAAATTTTTTTTTATTTAGTAATTGTATGAAAAGATGAAAAATTAAATTGGAAAATAATTTCTGCTTTTACTTACAATCTTTGAATTATCTGTTATTGCAGGTGTACAAAGATGAACGCTGCGTCATCAAAAGGAATAGCCTATAAGAGCATAGGTTTTTCACAACTTAGAGATTGTCTACGAACCTTGATGAGAAAAATGGAGAAAAAACGGGAACATATCCCATCTAAATATTTGCACCATTACTGCTGCATGGGTTATTTTAATATACGATTTTCGAACTTTAAACAAGATAAGAAGTTTAACTTTCTTAGTAAACGATTTTGAAAGCATTTAAAGAAATTATCCCAGAATGGCCAACAATAAAACAAAACATTTCAAATTTTATCATTTAATATTTTAGACACTTCTGAATTTTCAAACATTTTCTAGTTCTAATTAGTCCAAAATATTTACAAATTCTCTTCCGCAGGAAAAAGTTAGTACTGAACGAAACACTCCCATGTTATGGGATCTTACAGCTCGTTTGCTGTTGTTAACTTCGGCAGACAGATAGGGAAACTCTGTTATTAGAGGGCTCAAAGGCTATACATCCTATACATCAGCATCTAGGTAGACTTCCTCACTCGGCTTGCTCTGCTAAGTTCCCATTGGCAAACTTTTATTCTGTGTGTTTCCGCTGATTTTCCAAACTATCGTCTGACTGCAGTCTTTCAGATAATTGAATTAGAGACTGTGTATGAAAACGTTGGGCGACTAGGGCATGTGTGTTGCGTTCTGAGAAAATTTTTTATATCTATTAGTATCAATGGAAAAGTGATGTTCCGAGAGGCTGCACGTGACACTCCGAAAGGTGACGGCCCATTGTTTAGGGCAATTGCGGTGCTATTTTGAGTTTTACTGATAGGCGCCCTACAGAGCACGTACGGAACGGTCCCCGTTACCCGATTTCTACGAAAAACTGAAAACCACATCAAGGTATCACAAAACCTCTAAATATTAAATTTAGTCTTTATAGCTGTAATTGAACCACACAAAAACACGAACGCACACTCACGGGGTCAAAGGAGACATGGAAAAAATGTTATTACAAAAAAAAAAAAGTTTTAATGTTTTTCTGCAACTTTCAGGTGTAGATGGAGAAAACAATACAATTTGCGGAATTTCCTGATATTTATAGCTAGATTCCATAGTCAACAACGGACATGTGCGACGCTGAGCATTAATCAGCAGGTGACCGTCTGTCAAACAAAATAATATCGCCTACGCTGGTCGCATTTTTTGTTTCAAACTTTTGCAAGAAAAAAAAATTCAATATGATCAAACGAAAAATCTCAGTATTTTTATTGTATTATATTTTTTGTTAACTGGAAATTTTCAAAACATGCGACATCCGCTTAAAATTACCATGCGTAATTTTAGCACGTCTTTTGTAAAAAAAGATCGTGCTTCTGTTATCGGTTTGTCCGTCCGTCCGTCTGTACCCATGATATCTCAGCAACTATTAGTTCGATTCGAAAAATTCTTTTTGCATTGGGAAGCTTGAAATATGTTAATAATGATCCTTTATTTCGTTTTTTTACGGTCTACAATTTCGCCGGTAGAGGGCGTAAATGCAGATCATGTCGAATTCAAAAATACGTTTTATTCCACATATTTGCTTCTAAACATCCGATTGAAAAAAAATTAAAATATCTTTCGATTCCATTTATGTCGAAGAGCATTTTAGATATAGTTTCGTTTTTAAATTACGCATAGATTTTCCGCTTGGGGGCGTAAACCTAAATAACATTTTCCCCGATAACTCTTCTTCTAAAACTCCGATTTCAAAAATATTTTCTTCAGCAGATACATCTCCTAATGGAGACTCTTTTGCATATAATTTCAAATTTTTGGTAAAGAATACTTTGGCCACCAGGGGGCGTAAGGGTTAATTTTTGTTTCTGATGTATTTGCCATAAAATCGTAGCTTCTAAAATATCGATTAAAAAATTATTTCGTGGACTGATGCCACTCACATCGATAAACCTTTTAGGAATATTTTCTTCTTAAAATATTCCACAGTTTCTCCGCCAGAGGGCGTAGATGTTCATCTTATTTTTGTCAAAATCTCTACTTCTAGGAGTCCTATTTGAAAAATTCCTTTTCTGTTGGATAGTGTTTCCCGTGTGACATGTTTTTCATATACTTTCAAAATTTTCAAGTAAATCATAGACTTTCCGCTAGGGGGCGTAACGGTTAATTGCGTTTCCCCCTATATCTCTGCTTCTAAATCTCCGATTTGAAAAATTCTTTCTACACCGAATACTGCTCCTGATGGGAAATCGTTTGCACATAATTTCTAATTTTTGTAAAAAATAGTTTGGCCACCAGGGGGCGTTAATCTTAATTTACGTTTCTGTTTATTTGCAGCAAAATATGAGCTTCTAAATTCCCGATTGATAAAAACGTCGTTTGTTGACCGATACTGCTCATGTCGACAAACCTTTTAGGAAAATTTTCTTCTTGAAAAATTGCATGGTTTCTACCCCAGGAGGCGTAGATGTATATCCTATTTTTGTCAATATCTCTACTTCTAAGAGTACGATTTGAAAAATTCTTTCTTTGTTGGATAGTGTTTCCGAGGCGAAATGTTTTTCCTATAAATTCTAAATTTTCAAGTAAATCATACACTTTCCGGTAAGGGGCACAAAGGTAAATTGCGTTTTCTGCGTTATTTCTGCTCCTAAAGCTCTGATTTGAAAACTTCTTCCTGTATCGTATACAAGACCTGATGGAAAACATTTTTCACATAATTTCTAATGTTTGGTAAAGAACGGTTTAGCCACCAGGGGTCATATGCGTTAATTTCTGCTTCTGAAGTATTTGTTGCAAAATCTGTGCTCCTGAAAACTAGACTAATTTTTCTTTTCTTCGACCGATACCGCTTATACGGATAAACCTTTTGAGAATACTTTCTTCCTAAAATAATGTATGGTTTCCCCACCAGGGGACGTAAAGTCACATCTTATTTTTGTCGATATCTCTGTTTCTAAGAGTTCGTAAGTTCACGATTCCGTTTACAGCAATATCTGAGGGATTAAAATCCCGATTGAAAATATTCTTTCTTTGTTCAGATCAATTGTTTTCCATACCGGTTTTATTGACTTTGAATAGCTTTGATAAATTTAATTTGCGTCAGAACGGATTCTAAAGACGTGCTTATTACACCCGAAAATTCGGTGTCAACTTTCTTGTTTTAAAATCTAAGTGACGCAAACACCTTTTGTTTCTCTGGCGTGACGTATAATCTCAGTTCCAAAATACATAGTTTTTTAACAGATAATCCGATGATTACATAACCAAAAAATACGTTCGCAAAAGTTATATTTTAATAAACACACTATCTAGAGAGCCAAAATTCCGAGTTACGTTCTGAAAGATATCCATACCTACCATCGTAATACACTGAAGTGCCAAAAATCATGTAATAGCAGTACAAAATTTTTAACTAGCGTTGCCCTAGTATAAAGGATCCGACGCACATCACGATATTTATAAGTTGTGAGGTATAATCTCGTCAGTCAGGCAGAACAACCGCCAGTAGGATTATGGCAAGCCGACGTGAACTTTCCGAGTTTGAACAAGGCATGGTAGTGAGAGTCAGACGGATGGGATATTCAATTTCCGAATTTGTATGAATCTTCAAAATTCCTCGAACCACGGTGTTACGTGTGTACCAAGAATACCACATGGAAGGCATTACCGCACTTCGTTAGCAGCGCAGTGCCCGACAACGGGTGCTGAATGACCGTGACCAGCGGTATCTGACCAGTCTTGTCTATGATAACAAACAAGCGACATGGGCTCAAGAAACATCCACAGTTAATGCTGCTGGTTCAACAGACATATACATTAAGTGAGCGTTGCGTAGTTTAGAAACCATGGGGTATGTGAACAGAAGCCCAAGCAGAGGGCCGTTGTTAACACCACGACATCGGACACAGCACCTCACCTGGGCTCGTTAATACGGTAATTGAACCCTGGAAACTGGAAATATGTGGCGTGGTTCGATGAGTCAAGCTATCAGTTATTACGAGCTGGTGGTAGGGTTCGGGTGTAGGGCAGACCTTATGCGACCATGGACCCAAGTTGTCAACAAGGCATTGTGCAAGCAAGTGGTGGTTCCACCATTCATGTGTAGGATGTCTTTACGTCCCACGGTTTGGGTCCTCTGGTCCTCATAAACGTGTCACAAATCGGTAATGGCTTTGTTGTTCATCTGGGTGACCATTTGCAGACCTTCATAGACTTCATGTACACCAACAACAATGGGATTCTTCAGGGGAAACAGTGCACCATGTCATCGGGACCAATGTTTACTAAATTAGTTCGAGAAATATTCTGGACTGTTACGACAGAATGTGTGGCCGCCACGCTCCCCACACATAAACCCAATTATGGGACGTGGTGCAATGGTCCATTATCCTCCAAGATCCTGCACCTACAAATGCCATGGAATTGTGGGTGGCTGTTTGAACGGCATGGCTCAACATTTCTCCAGAAGTCTTACTGACATTTTTGGTATGGTTGCCAAGTCGAGTTGCTGCACTTCACCGGGTAAGAGGTGGTTCTACAGCATATTACTTACGTATCCCTTGGATTTGGGCACTACAGGGTGTAATACGTGCATTACAGACTGAGGTTCAAGTAGGAAAATATCGTATGAGATGAAATTTCCCTAATTAGAATGTGATTTACCTTTTTAGGATTTAGTATATTGTTTAATTCCTCAGAGGTATCTTCTCAGTAAGGGGAACCTCGTGAAGGTGTGAAACCATACTTTACCGAGACAGAGCATGTTAGGTTATTTATTCTTAAAAGATCACAAAATCAAAAGTTCCTGTGAAATTTCCTAGTGATATTTTAATCCATCTTAAAATCACTGTCACCAATTCGCCCCTGCGTATACTTAGTAGAGTTCAGATTAGAAGACGTGTTTTGCTGATTTAAAGTTTCTTACTCTATTTATCTGTAATAAAAATAAAGAAGGTAAAACCCTCAAGACAGAGGATGTATAGCACAAAGTCCGCATCAATTTACAAGGAATTAATTCGGACAAATACACATGGGCAATATGTTTAGGAATCTATCAGATATTACAAAGAAAACCATCATAAAAAGCTAATTATTTCTTTCAAAGGTGGAGAGGAGTGTCATATCGCAATGTTTGATAATTGGAGAGTACAACACGATAACCGCCACTTTCTCATTGCCAATATTTTCGAAGTGAAGCATAAACGTCTGATAATTGATATTAATTTTAAAATGGTGTAAACAATGCAAGAAGATGGAACAACAGTAAGTTATAAAATAAGTAGTTCCGTTAGCAGAGCCGATGCCATGCATAACAGCTAGAGGGAATGATTGCCGAATAATTTCCATTTGGCAGTAAATATTTCTCCACGCTTCAAGGGTAATGAAATATGCTAACAATAAAATATTCCGTAAATATTAGTGCCTTTTCTGTTTTATTTGGCGGCTTAATGTTCATTTTAAGCAATGGATGGACTGTAAATAGTTGTCCTTTTCATAATTTAGGGACAATTGTGTGTGTGTATGTGTGGGTGTGTGTTGGTGGGTAGGGGTGAGAGATAGTGATGTATAAAAAACCAAATTCATGCCCACCAGGATTACAAGCCAGTCCTATTTCGAACTGGGAAGGAATTCCATTCTTCATATGGTTTGAATTTTTTTGTGTATGTAGACAAATCAAAACAAAGTGGTGATGCCACTTTTTGGAGTTTTTGTTGTGCGCAATTGAAAGATCAAGTCAGATCTAATGCTTTCAGAAAAATACGTCTTGAATGAAAAATCAAAGTTAGCTTCTTTTTAAAAATTCAAGACACGTCTGAAAAAAAAGCCCATTGGATTCCTCTTGAAAATGCTTACCCGACAACCACAAATAACGACTTGTATATATTTGTTTTATTTTATAGCTGTGAAGGCATCATTTACAACTGTAAACACAGCAAAATGATACAATCATTCTGAAATGTGTAGTGTTGCCAGGAAAATGAGTGTTAACTTCGCCATCATGCTGCAGGACTATCTGTTTATAAAGCAATGCTATACGTTTACTAACAAAATTATCTTAAATTTAGTTAACTGATATTAACCATACTTCATATACAAACTATATTTAAGGCATTTTCAGGTAGTAAACTTTGTTTATTTTTAATTTATTTAGTTTCATTTCAGGGAAATTTGTGTACTAGAATGCAGCACTGTCGCGACGTTGACATCATTTTTCATGTGCGTTCTCCCCCCAAAAAAAAATTGAAAATAGCTGATTAGAAATATGTGAGATAAATTCTTCAAGAAAATGAAGACTATTTTACTGGTTAATTACTGTGCGTTTAAGGTTATAAAAGTAACAAATATTTCTTCAGCTCAATGTATTTTTCGAAATACGCTCGTCTCCAATTTTTTAGAGAAGTCGTTGTGTTTAAACAACCTATTCAATTGTAGGGATTTGTTTCAGATTTCATAGTCAAAGTTTCGATCTCACAACTTAATACATTTTTTCCTACTCAACATTTTTTTTTATATTAAATCCAATTTCTGACGCCGGAGCACATAATATTGCTCCAATTTTGGGACGAACATTACAGTAAACAACCGAATAGAGCCAATGACAGCTTTTTCAAAAAGATTTATTAAAACTAAATCAGAAAGTAACCCAAAAAACTCACCTCAAACACTCCTTTCACTTTAGACCTATTTAAAGGTGTTTAATTAGATACGAGTAGTAGACTTAGAGCCTCACAAAAACCTTAAAGAAAGAAATTTATGTATATTAATTTACTCGGACATTCATTTTTGATATGCAACTTATGTAATCCTTTCAGATAAGAAAATAGAATTTACAATAAGTGTACATTACACTGACTTTGGAATGATCAATCCTTTCAACACAAAAAGAAAAAGAAGGTAGTCTAATTAGGAATAATTTGAGGGAAAAAATTTGAATTTACTAAGAATCTTTTGACCCGCTGCGGAATTACATGGAGCTGCTTTAGTGCCAAGGGACAGTTTAAAATAATATCTGTTCTATTTCATTTCTCAGAAGCATTAGTAGTTAGGGGCATAAAAATTATATTACTTAATTTTCCTTACTTGCAATGAAAAACAAATAAGTTAGCACACATATGGATAAGAAAGATAAATTTAGAGGCATGCCAATTTTTCTCCACACGCAAAGCAGAATACTATTTTTTTCTGTTACCTGCAATAAGATAAACATAATTTATCGGATAATATTCTTATTTTACTTTTCCTAGCATTATCTTCTGAAGCATGCATCATTTTGGCATTTATTGATTGCCTTAAAATGAAAAATGTTATATGGAAATGAAATAAAGTCAAAATTTCAATAGCATTTCTTATTCAAGATATCGTTATGCATGTATTTATATTAGAGTATACTTTTAAATTCGATGGCTCATTAAATGGGGGAATGTGGAACAGGATGCTCTCCTAAAAGCCTGGGGTGTCTACTATCTTGTGGCATGCAACCCGCGATGTAATACCCAAAATTTGGGATAAGTTGTCTGATTTAAAAATGTATTAAGCAACATTTAATAAAGCAAATTAAGAAACAGTCAGCAGCCTGGACCATGTTGCTTTCTTTGGAAGCAGCGTAGTTTTTTAAAGCATTTTCAATATATTATTTTTTTTTATTTTTCAAACATTTCCAATAATACCGGAAATAATTTTCTCTTTATTTTCAATTCAGCTGGATTTCATAATGCAGCAATGAGAAACAATGTACTCCTCAATTTGAAGTCTTCTGGCGTTCAAATCAATCGAAAATTTGTACATTACGATTAGAAATACGCAACAATAGAAGTAAACAGTTGTAATTCGCTTCACTTTGCGTGTAGTTTTTGTCGATTCGTTGTGAGTGAAGGTAGATAAATAATAAATTACAAACTGCTGCTCGAGATTCCAATACGATGGATAGCAAACTTTCGAGGGAGTCTTCGTCAGTTTGGGTACACATGCACTTGTTATGTATTGGAAGCCACGTCTTTGGTTTCTTTCCAAAATTGGAATTAGGCGTATATTATATTGTTTGAACATACAACGTTTTCTTGAATCCTGTTATGATCGGCACAAGGCTGGGCGAATGCAGAGAAAGTGAAGAGAATGATAACTTTATGTTTAGCGTGGTGTGTCCTTTGTCTTAACGCACTGTACAAATTTGCAGAATGCTTTGGGCTCTGATCTTACAAACAGTTAGTATCAAACTTGGAACCAAAATCGGCAGCTTTAGTGCATCGATAATCAGGCTTCATTCATTGATACTTTTCTGTACATTCATTTATATTATGAAACATTTGCGATAAATATTCTGTTGAGAAATTCCACAACGGCGTGAAGTGTCAGTGCGTGAAGTTTGAGACAAGTATATTGTTGATAAGAATCCAAAGTCAGTAAAATATGAGCAGTGCTTAAAGCGTCAGCTGCTGATCATTCATCAGAGAAGGGAAGCCGCTCGACTCCCGGTGAGCCATAATGTTATGTTCGATTCGTCCTTCGGCACTAACCGACTTCCTTCCCTGTCACAAGTAGCCCTAAATTACGAACGGAATACTGCTTATTCCCCTTCGATGTGCACACTGCATTCGTTCAATAAAATGTATCTAATGCATTCGTCAGCGATAAATGCCAGTGAGTTTTGTATTTTAAAACTTTTTAATGCCTGGGAGAGTCCAGTTCAAACTCTGTTCTTACGGGGATGTGAGATGAAACCTCACTCTATTAGACGTGGTTTTTGCTTCAAATTATATTTCAGAACATGTATTGTTACCTTGTTATACATTTTTCCTTTTCTATAATCTACTACTTGTTTTATGAATAATCAGGCAACTCAAAGTAACATAATATTTATTTTGTTAAGAAGGAAGTGAAACCAAATGTTTCACGTGTGTTCAAAGGTAGTTTCGAGTTGTAGGATGGTAGTTATACCACAAATAAAACGAAAAGTGCAAATAATATATTCGGCATGTTGAAGAAGATTTTGGCCAACCAGGTTGCAGATTGGTTTTATGGGTGCGAACCTGACCCCTTGTCCGGGATCGGTAGGTGTATAAGGACCGAATAAAACATAGATTAATGTTGTCTCACCGTACTGTCTCTCCCTCTTCCCTGGAAACTTTGGCCTAAATGAAAGAGGGACGACTGCTTAGAGCCATCAGAGGTGTTCGTGATTGTCTTTAAACATCGGAATACAAAAAAAATATTACACAAAAAACGATCATATTACATATTTTGCGATGTATATTTTGAGTATTGTAGGATATACATTTTCTTGCACGCAGTTACATGGATAAAACAGAACATTAAGTGGGTCAAGTATTAATTTCTATTACATAGACAATCGAACATATTCCTTACCTGCATTAATGTTAGCTTCATTTTGAAGGCAGAGAATGCCACTGGCTACAGGGAGCGATCCCTTCCATATTCAGAAGATTTAGTAAGTAAATATTTTCACGTTGAATCGCATATTTTCGAAAATTTTGTGGGCTAATAGATATTTTCCGCAATTCCGTGATAAATACAAAAATGTGCATATTTATTTCATTTCTTAATGTAATTAGACTCAAAAAAATTCATTCAGCACACCAAAAAGGAAAGAAAATGGAAAAAAAAAGGAAAAACGACGAGTATGGTAACAAGCTGGTAGAATTTACTCTCCTTATGGAAAAGGACGAATAAGGCCCAGGATTGGAAAACGTGGAAGAAATTTATGCTTCTATTTCCCTTCCATATAGACGTGTTTTACCGTCGCCAGCGTTTTGGCGAATGGCATCTTTTTTTCTTGCACGTAGAAGTAAAATCCGAAGTCCTGCACCCACGAAAGTTAAAGTAACACATTGATAGCTCTCAAAGTCAAATACTAGTCTCAATATTCGCAGTTCTTCTTATTGCGATTTCTGTTGATGTGCTGCTATGGAATAGCTGTGTTCAGTATTTTCTTCTTTCAGCAATATTATTCTGCTCCTGCATTACGTATTAAAATGTGGTTTTAAAGTCATTCAAGTTAATTATTTCTACGAATTGTGTAACTGGGCCAAATAAAATTATCTGCTGAGTTTTAACCACTGTTCTGCCTCTTAATTGCGAGTTTGTCAGTGAAAAGTATTCTTAGGATCTGAAAACAAAGGAAAAGGAAAAAACCATAACAGCATTTTGTAAAAAAATTATGGTGGATGTGTCACCATGCCATCATGCACAAAACTAGGTCGAGACCAAAACTAAAACTACATGCTTCTTAATTTTACATCGCGTTTCTCACACCTATTGTCAGCGTCACTCCACTGAATTGTTCCTAAAAGACGATTTTCACCAGTTGAAAGTTTGATTTTGGACCAGAGACGACATTCATTTGGTTTCAGTACTCCTTCATTACCTTCATTCGTGATGTGGTCAAAAGCTTAGAAAATTAAAAAGGCGTATGTCAAATAAAATTATGATGGCTTTGGTCAAATCGAGTTAAGTTTCGGTTTGTAGCCATACCTTGTGTAATTAAAAAGTACTCTTACTTCTGATGGGAAAATACTATTTTGGCACCTTTGTCAGAAATCTATAAATGCAAATCAGTTTTCCTAAATAAGAGGGCATTTATCTACTAACAAACGTATCATAGCTGCTTTGCGATTTAAGATATATGCCAGCCCTCGGAAAGTTTGCATGCACTCAATCGCATCACCGGTGTATATACATTAAATCAAAGTTCTGTTTTTATCATCCATCCTATTTTTGTACGATGTCTTGCCTTTAATACATATTAATTCCTTAAATTGATAAAATCTCCAAAATTCCAGCTGGTAATATTGAGTTCTTTAACCAAAGTAACATAAATAAGACTGGTACAACAATGTTCGGTTTATTATAGAAAAAAATTATTTATATGAAATATAGAATTCAGAATTTTTTTATTGTAAAATACTTTTTAATGGTATTTCACAATTCGCACTTCAGTGTGCTTATGTTTTATAGTGCATTTTTCTTGATACAATGATCGTTTATTTCCCAAAAGTAATAAGAATCGATGCAGTAAATCAATATAAATGAATTTAAATACATTGTGCTGGTATATTTTATTTCGTTTCAATATTGTTCTTACAATGCGTACTGCATAATTACAAGAAAATAACCCACAATTATTCTCTGATTCGAAATACATAGAACATTAAATCCACACTAAAAACCCCAAAAGATTTTTGCTTTATGATCTGCTACACTTTCTGTTGTTATATAGAAACAATTTATAATTTCCTTTAAATATACAAACAACTGCAGTAAACGATCATTCGTATTAACGATAATACTAAAACTAAGCAATGAGCAGATTAAACAATGTGCAAAAGGTAATGAAATGATCCAGTTGTGAATGTTCTGCATACTGATATCCTCTTTGCAGTCATGCGACGGATAATTTTAAGTATCATTCATGCCATACATATATTAATATATGATGCGAAGTCACCAAATGAAGAATCGCGATACATTTTATTCCTTTCTTTCATCAGAATGCTGCATTTATTTCCATTAAAATTTATGAACACAGAACTTCCTAATTGTTATTTCTAACCAGAGAACATGCAATTTGTTTTCATTTTTTCCCATTTGTGAAATAAAGAACGATTCTTTGGAATGTGGCAACATTTTTTATATCGCTTGACATGAACCACATCTGTTGTCTTTTTCATGGAAATTACAAAATCTAAACATGCTCAAGAAAGCGTTCCACTTTTATCGTGCAAGACAAAGAAAGACACCGATTTTTTTAGTTTCATGTTACGGAGGAGTTAATGCAAATTCAACAAAGCATACATTTATGAGTTTTTGTTTGTTTTCTGCCTTATCTAAAATTTGGCATCTCATGGTTCTCATGTGGTCATGTCGGATGTCAAAAGTGTTGCAAACGAGCAGAGCTTAAAATAGAGCCGACAGATGCATAACCTTCTGAAACAAATCTTTAGCTGCCTAATATACAAAAGAAAGTCTGTTATGGATTTTATTGCATTCTTGCAAGTATCTACTAATCACAAACGTATTTTAATTCACAATTAGTATGTTTTTAAAAAAATAACTTAGACTTTTGTTCATAGATAATACATGGTGTGCCTAAAGTCTTTCCCTGATTACGATTAATCTTATAAAATTAACGAAGCTAGTTAGACATAGCGGTATCTTGAATTGATTGGGTCATATTCTCAAGTTTTTTGGTCGTTGTACTTTTGGAACAATAGGTGGCGCTGCACGTCTGAAGCGTAGTTTGTTGTTGAAAGCGTCAGTCGGCGAAATGGCGTCTATGGAGGAGAACGCTAACGGTGTTCTCTGGTTTCATGAAATCGAATTCGCAATTTCAGTGCAGCGGAAGTTTAGACGTGAGTATGATATAACTCACATTGATGTGAAGAACATTGGGTACTGGAATCAAAAGTTTAAACAGAAGGGCAGTGTCGATGACCGTCTAAGAAGTCAAATACCTTCCATCTGTGATTAAACTGTCTACGCCGTGCGTGATGCATTCCTACGAGGCCCGAAGAAATCAATTCGTGATGCCCTTAGTGAACTGGGAATAGCTATGAAGACAGTGCGCCTCATTTTAAGAAAGGGGCTTCGTATTTTTTGCATAAAACGTGCAAACGGTTTAAGCCTTAGAAGATAATGATAGGCCAAGATGTGTGACATTCGCTACGGATATTCTTGAACAAGTAGACGAAGATAATGACTACCTGAAGCGAATTTGTTTTTGAGACCTATCAACTTTTCATACCTCAGGTAAAGTGAACACGCACCTGAGGTATGAACGGATGAGAACGCTAACGGTTTTCCCTGGTTTCATGAACTCGAATTCGCAATTTCATTGCAGCGGAAATTTAGACGTGAGTATGATATAACTCACCCTGATGTGAAGAACATTGGGTACTGGAATCAAAAATTTAAGAAGACGGGCAGTGTCGGTGACCGTCTAAGAAGTCAAAGACCTTTGATCAGTGATTAAACTGTCTACGCCGTACGTGATGCATTCCTACGAGGCCCGAAGAAATCAATTCGTGACGCCCTTAGTGAACTGGGAATAGCTATGAAGACAGTTCGCCTCATTTTAAGAAAGGGGCTTCGTATTTTTTGCATAAAACTTGCAAACGGTTTAAGCCTTAGAATATAATGATGGGCCAAGATGTGTGACATTCGCTACGGAGATTCTTGAACCAATAGACGAAGATAATGATTACCTGAAGCGGATTTGTTTTTGAGGTTAATCAACTTTTCATACCTGAGGTAAAGTGAACACGCACAATGCCCGTATCTTTAGTTTAGAGGACCCGCATGTGGTTTTGGGGAAACAGAAGGATATCCGTAAAATCAGTGTTTGGTGCGGACTAATGCACAACAAAGTAATTAGACAGTTCTTTTTTATTGAGCCCACCATTACAACTGGGTATTTACCTCAACAAGATACAGAGGTATATTGCACCTCAAATCGAAGAGCTGCAACCGTGGGTGATGTTCCTGCAGGACAGTGAGCCCCCTTACTGTGGTGTACCTGTCTGTCAATTCTCAGATGACAAATTCCCTGTCCTATACCGTAGCCACCAAAATCTCCAGACATTACACCCCTTGACTACTTTTTATGGGGCAACAGTAACGATCAAGTTTATGCAGCACGAGTTAGATGTCACCAGAACTGAAAGTTCCCAATCTGTCTTTGGTGGCGCTATTAACATTTCTCTCGAGCATCGGATATGAAGAACGTCATTTATTTGAAAATGACTAAGAGAGCACTACCCCGAACTCAAGCTGACGTTTAGAATCTTCTCAATAATGTGTTACCAGCTAATAATGAGGAACTAAACCCCAACTCTACTGAAAATAGTATAACTATACTAGAAAATAAACTTCAGGTGAAGTTCTGTTGTTGGTGATATACCGAAAAAAATATTAAAAGCCGAGAACCGTTAACTTTTGTAAAGAACATATTGCCTTCGTTTTGGAAGTATCATTTTAGTCGAAATTTTCAAACCCGATTATTTAAAATGTCACTCGAAAAAGCATATCGAGGAAATAATGTTCATGACTTTATCTTGGGCAATATGTTAAAACCTAGTTTATTTCCAGACTAAAATGCGATGTAACTCTGAAGGCCTCCACACAGTCTTTCTCCGGTATGCGAATGCTTATTCGCAAATCTAAACATCTTGATTGAATTTGACACAGACCGGAAGTAATGCATTTGCAAGACTTATTTCCTGGAATTCATTTCGCAACAAATTTGGGGGAAATTCCTATGAAACTATTAAAACCAACAGTTTTCGTGTGAGGATAAACTTTTTCTTTTAGACCTACATTTTATGGGTTCTGTTTCTCTCAGTTCTGGGCGTAATGAACTTCAAAACAATTTAAAGTGATAAAGCTATTTCCTCCCTCCCAAGATTTAACGCATCTATTTCAATAACAGGATAAGGAACTGCTGAAAAACTGGATATTCTATCGCTTTCATTCGGTGCAGAAATCAAAGTACCGACGCGAAGAATGCACTAAAATAATGTAAAATAAAAAAATACGTATCTGTCAGTTATAGGCTCAAAATAATCAAAACGGGAATTCTAAACATTTAAAAGTTCGTCAAGGATTTCGCAAAATCCAGATTCATACTCATAGAAAATTCTGAAGGGTGTTTCCGCTAGTACCACATTATGGATCCCCTCTGCCGTAGCTGTACGGGCCATATATTTTTCAGGAGGTATGTTTTTAATTCGTGATGAAAAAAGTGCAATGTAATACAGGATTGGTTAATACAAACAAATACGTGGAGATAATGTAAATGGCATCGTCCATTTGTAATAAAGGAAGTAATGTAGTTTCTCTCTCTAATTCAGAGGTAAAAGCGAAGGAAATCGTGTTTATTAATAGTATGCTTATTTGACCGTTAAAAATGCTAATCCTATGATTTTCACAGCATTTTTTTAATTACAAAATATTAATATTTTTCTGGGTAAAAACCAAAAATGTAAACTCCAATTCATAGCTTGTTGTCTTGTACCATATTCTTAGTAGACTATTTTTAATTGCAGAAGATGTTTCTTTCGTTTATATCTAACACACTATTGCCCATTTCAATTCTTCGAACTCCTTTAGTTTTTGGTAATTTCTTATCCAAAGCGTTCTAAAAAGATAGGATATTCCTCTGCAATGAGTGGTACGACTGAGGTTGACCGGGAAAAAAGACTGTCAAATTGACGTCTGCAGTAAAGAATTTGGTTTCTGTAAGATTAGTTGCAGTGATTTCCCTCATATGCCCCAATTTTAATTCTGAGACCGCGCAAATCAACAGCAGGAGGCAAGCCTCCAACAGCAGAAGGCTACGGTGTCTAGAAACGAAGGTGGCACAACGGATTCGACCTGCAGAACTGGAAATATGCCGATCTCTGATTACCCGAAAATTACGTAATGGGAAGATTTACGTGGCAAACTTTTAACTCCCGGAGAAACAGGAACGATTTCGATCAGTTTGCGTCTGTAAACGGGAATAAATTAATGACCGGCTAACTCTGTGTCAGCTCTCCAAAGTTCTTGGTATCGAGTGTTTACTAATGATTTAGCCGGCTTAACAACAGAAGCGACGTCCATTTTTTTTAAAAACTGTGTCAATTTTTGCAAGCTAGCTCTGAACTTGTAAACGTTTGGGCAGAATTGTTGCATTAAACCGATAACGCCGCGATGATTTAATTTTTTGAACTGTTGACCTTATTTATTAATTTTAATTTTTTTTTTTTGGGGGGGGGGGGAGATGTCATCGTGTTCATAATAAGGTTTACAAGAGCAAAATAAGTGAACATATGGTTAGCAGAACTGACAACACTTCAGAACTCAAATACTGGACTTGATATACAGGGATAGGAGTAAAACATAAAGTGTATGAGGGAGTGAAAACAATATAGAAACGATTGAAACAATATCATATGTTATACAATTCCGTTTCATTATCATAATTTGCTATTTAATAATATTTGAAGTAAATTGTGAGTTAGAATCAAAATATTAGCATCAATAAAATTGGTTTATTTTCCATTGAATGTAGGTATCTATGAGGAAATTAGTATTAAGAATATCTTCTGATAAATTAATTAATTAAAATCATGACGTAAATAATTTTTAATAATTTTTTAAGAAATAGCCTAACTCATCGAATGTGGTGTCCTTTCAACAGAACCCACCTGTAATACTACCGCTGAACTTCAGTTCATGCGATTTTCAATTATGTACGACACATAAAGTCTGTTAACGCATGATATGTTCTTTTTAAACGTGAAGTTTTTTTACTGTCGTTTTCCACAAATTCCCATTTTCTGAGCGTTATCCAACGAGATTTACACTCATGTGCGATAATCTTCATTACTATAAAATTAATTATAACTTGAACTACTTTACTAACTCCCTAAGTACGTTTAACGTGGCATGTCTATAGAGAAAGCATCGAGTTCAAGCAAATAATAGCTTGGCTGTTCATAAGACAAAATCAGTCCTGGTTTTCAAGTGGTGTTGGCAATTAAATAATCAAATCAGGAAAAAATAATGTTTCGCCTGCACAAAACTGTTTTCCGTAATAAAGATACTCAACAGACAATTAAACTTATACAAATCGAGGTACTTTGGATTACTTTTCCATAGAACAGATGGCATTTCGGAAGACTTGTTTGATATTACATGCCACAGTCCAATGAATAGGACTGATCTGAGTGTCTTTGTAGGAATTAAAGCTAAGAAGCGCACACTGAGATAATTTCGGTAACTCTGATCAATGAGAGATAAAAGATTGACTAGACAGGTGTGTGTTCTGTGATGAACATCAGATTATGGTTTGAATATAAGAAATAAGCCATTAATGATAGGGCTTGAACTGTAATACAAAAATAATTGCATTTAACAGACAGGAATATTTCAAAACGAATTTTGTGTGCCGAAATATATCTGAATAAAACTATCTTTCCACTACTACGATGTGCTTTGCTATTGTTGCGGAACACGGAAAACGAACGTATTAGATTAAACGTGAAGTTTCATCACACGCAATAGGGGAGTGCAAGCTCAAAATATTCCGAATTAGCTTTGTGATTACCTTTACACATTTTGTCAAGGCATTCGATAAAGCTCACGCAATGATAAAAAATATGCACGAGGAACAAGAAAATCGCCGAGCGCAGTATTGAGTACAGGTCATTTCATACTTTTTTCCAGAATAAACTGTAATTACACAACCGCCTTGAAGAACGAAAACGTTGCGGCTACTAACATTTCGGAAATATGATAATAAGTTATTTGTGTATCTCCAATCGGACAAGCTCGTTTAATATTTGCAATTAAATATATACACAGTCGTATCATAATAAAATGACCAGCTACGTAATAATGAGAATAACCACCCTTGACCCTGATGAGAGCGGTACGACATGGACGCAGTGAGGCCCTGGAAGGTTGCAAAAGGCACTCGTGCCAATTCGAACTGAAGCTGAGCACGTAGGTCCTGGAGATCAGGTGGTATTGGGTCGGCACCTCGCATTTATCGATTCAAGTAGTACCACAAGTTTACTATAAAATTGAGGTCGGGTGATTTCGCTGACAAAGGGACAACGGAGGCAACGCTGTTGTGTTCCTGGAACCATACACGCACCCCTTAGGCGATGTGGCAGGGCGCATTGCGCTGTTTTTAGATACCATCACCACCAGGGTGAACGTCTAACATCAGGTGATGCACGTGGTCACCGAGGATGGACAGGTAGCCGTTTGCGTTCTGGGACTCATCCAGTGGTACCAACACAAATGCACACTGCCACTGTTGCCCTGTACTTGACCGGAAAGCATGCCCGACTTTGCTTCTCGTCTGCCTGATGCCGAATCTGCAATCGCCCGTAACTTCTGTGGAGTAGAAATCTCGATTCGTCGGATATGGGAAGCTTTTTTCACTCTTCTACGGTTCAATGACGGTAATCTCATGTGAATTGCAGGTGTCGTTGCCGATGGACCTCGGTTAACATGGACACCTCGACGCAGCGTCGACTCCGGAGACTCATGCGTAACAGAGTTCGCTCTACTGTTATCGGAGAGACTTACCTGGGTGCACCAACCATCATTTGTGTGGTCAATTGTTTTACAGTTGCGCGTCTATTTCACGTTACTAGTCGACATAGGTGACCTTCTTCTCTGGCGTCAATGACCTTTAGGGTTCCACATATATAACGTAGGGAAGGCACTCAATGTGCCAGCGGTAAATTCCGGGTACACTTCTACTATGGCACCTTATGAACATCCCATGAAATTTGCTGTTTCTGAGATGCTTTTACCTTTGTTCTAGCAGCCGAAGATCTTTCTTTTTGAACGTCCGTCAAATCTCTATCTTTTGCCCATTGTGCTCACATAACGCAATGTAGCTCATCTGTCCTGACCGCCCGCTTATGTCTCCGTGTGGTTTATTTTGTTACTTGCATTCTGTGACGTGCCTGGGTTTGTACACTGGTGGTCATATTATTCTGATACAACCCAGCAAAAACACAAGTGCTGGGAAACTGCTGGCCACCAGCTGGCAGTGATGGGTCACTGCTGGCTTAAATCTGCCGCTCACGGCCCGGTAGTGGTCCGTTAGTAGCAACGCTATCAGTTGGCGAGCCATTGATGGCCCTGCAGCATCGCCGTGAGTTGTGGGCCTTGAAGAAAGTGCCACTAGTGACCCGTTGCTGGCAACCAATGCAACCCCCAACAACAGGTGGAAGCATCGGGACTGCGCATGCGCAGAAGCAACACTTGCTGTGTCTCTCATGGTACCAGTTAGTTGAAGACGACGCTATCGCCATCGTGTTATTTTAGTGGATGTTAAGAAAAAAATCCATATGTGGAGAGGCGAATTAATTTCCTAATAAAATTTTACGTCGACGAAGATATCAGATTAAGCCGTGAAATACTAGATTACATCCATGAAATACACCCACTCCATTCCCATGAATAACAATTCATGGAATGGAGTAAATGAATAACAAGAAAAAATTTGAAACCGCTTGAAACACATATCCTGGAAAACCATTAAAATAGCGTTTGTTGGGAAAAAAATTATACGCGTACAAAATTTATTAATTATTTGAAAGAAAAAAAAAGCAACGCTATGTGGTGTACTCATCCATGGGTTGAATACACAAGACTGGGAGGAATTCGATTCTAAAAATAACGAGAAGTAAAATAAAATATATTTTACTCTTTAAAACAAATGTAGCTTCGGACAACGAAAAGGAAAGACACAACGTTAAAAATGTAACAGAATGTGACATGAACCCGGGTAAATATATATTTATTCAACAATCTCTTTTCAAGACGGCAAGGACAGTACACAACTTTGGAAAGCGACTCTAAGTATGTACACGCCTTGAAAATGAGTGAAGTTCCCTTAAGGTAAAAAAAGAAAAACTATCGTTACGTTGAAAAAATTAATTTATCATATATATGAAACTGACTTTTATGAAAAATACCTCGCAATATTATAAAATGAAAGAGGGAAGCATTCGATTACAAATTGCATACCAAACAGATAGCTTCCAGCACGTAACTGGCAGTCGTGAGTTAGTCCGGTCGGTAGCGAGCGCGGCTTCCACGCAAACGGCTCAGGATCGAATCAAGTCAGATGCCTACGGCGTTTTTCCGGTCTGTCGAGAAAATTTCCCCAACGCAGTGCGTTAATTCGTAAGGGTAGAAAACAAAAATTGTAGCTTTAGGAAATTGCGGTTATCCTTGCTTTTTTTTTTTATTATTGCTACTACTGGGAAATTGGCGGACAAGATTCGGCAAGCCACCAGTTACGTCACGTGGTTGCTGGCTGCCACTAACGACCCACTAGCGGACCACATTAGGCTAGCCATCATTTCTAGCACGTACTTGCAGGGCCACTGAAGGGCCACTTGTGGCAGCTACTGCCTGTGATGGACCACTGATGGCCCTGTTGTGGCATATGACACCTGATGGGGGGCCAGCTGTTGGCCTGAACTGCTGGCCCTTCTGTTGGCCGCCCGGACATTTTATTGACGGTTCGGCAGCGGCAACATAGTGCTGGGCCATTGCTAGCAGTGCTGGCTGCCAGAAATGGCCCACTGCTGGCCCAGCAATACTGTTTTTGCTGGGAACTGTGTATTTGTCAAAACATAAAAATGTATGTATAAAACTCTGTGAAGCGTTTTTAAGAAATGCCATACAGCCTATAGAAATTCAAACTGCATTTCAAAGTAATACTTTTCATGCGTTCCCATACATATGACCTGCTTCCAGTGTTACTACGTAATATAAAAACACTTAGAAGTTACTTTTGAAGTGTCTAATAAAGAGATAAATGAAATTCATTTAACAGGTAACAATAAAAACGGAACGTTAAATACGTTATATACGTCAAAATCATCATTCAGGAGTATAATTGTTTTCAATGTCTGTACGTGATGAACAATGCTGAACCTTACATTTCTCCGAAGAGCCCGTCCTAGATTTACCTGGATCTCGTTGTTCTATGGCAGAAAGCGTTTAGGGGGCAAATATCTGTCTGCTTAAGTTGCTGTGGCTTGTTGGGAATTTGTCTGGGCCTTCCTGTTATTGTTCACATTTGCTGGAGAAGACTGGAGATAATTTGTCTCTACACATTCAGCCATCTTGATTGCTCTATTCGCAGCAACATATATTTTAATAATACTTCTAATCATATAATGGAATTTTTAAAAAAGTACGAAATTTCACATAATTTAAAAGTTATTTACAGAGTGTAGTGCTCACTCATCAGATTGCTTGTTAAGTATTTCCGTAATTAAAAATTTAAAATCACGAAATCACGATGGTACCGTGTCATTTTTTTCCGCCTCCTCAAATCATGAATTGAAAAATGAAAATTCATAACGACCAAGATTGAAACCAAAATAGCCGGATGTATCTGGTTGAAGTAAAACTATAATTTATGGCTGCGTTCCGAAGGTCCAGAACGATAAATATGTACAAGTATATACGTAATTCTCTAGGTTGCCGCACTTCCATGTAATGACATTAAATTTTAAACTTGATTATTGTTATAGCCTCGAGCAGAGCATGTTAACGCTTTCTTTTTAAATGAACTGAAGTTTACGTGCTGATAAAACTACAAACTCTGTAAAAGAAACCGTCACACACGTAACTCACTCGAAGAAACTCCGTAGTGATTTTTAAGAACTTTAATAAAAGTCATAGGACTTCACAATCCGTAAGATCTTTCAGGACACCTTGTTCCCATCTTCAGACAGATTGTCTCAGTCCGGTGCGTCCCCTATATATACACACTGAAGTTACAGCAATGACGTATGTCACAAATAAGCATGCGCACACAGTTTTACTCCCCCTCCCAATGTTCTCAGATTAGGTTGAGACCTAAAGCATTAAAAAATTATAATAATTGTAAACACACGTACATCACCCACCCATTGGCAGCCGAATACCTAATCTATTCGGCCAGATAAAAACACATAAACATGGATTTCCCAATACGTGCTTTGGTATCTGGGCGAGTTAAGCCTTCTAGGAACTTGGAAAGTGCCCTTGCTAGATATTTAAAACCACTGGTCATGTCTTCTAGATATTCTGTCACCAGGTCGACACAAGCTTTGAGTAAGATTCGTTCCTACATCAACCGGCCCATTCCTTTCAGGTTTGTGTCATTGGATGTGGTCTATCTCTTCCCTAGTATACCTTTGGATCAAGTACACCATATTATTGAAAATAAGTTGCGTGCACTAAATGTTGAAGAACCAGAAATTAAATACATTCTCAGTGCACGTAAATTGTTTCAAACAAGAACTTATTTTAAGGTAAATGGTGTCATTTACAGATAGGAGAGTGGGTCACCTATGGGCTCACCGCTATCACCCGTTGTTGCCGAGGTTATGATGCAATAAAAAGCGGATAGCGTACTTACAACCTATCTGGGAACTCCGTTATTGTATATCAGGTATGTTGATGACATTTTAGTATTTTGGCAGTATCCGTTGGAACAGTTGTCGTTATTTACCGAAAAAAATGTCTTCGCAGTGTTCTTCTACTCAGTTTACTTCGGAGGTAGAAGTTAACTGCACACTACCTTTTTTGGACTTCCAGTTGTTCAGACATCCAGAGCGTCAATCTATTCAGTTCTCAGTTTACAGGAAACCGTTGGCTATTCCTTCGATAATACCAGCACAGTCGGCCCACCCCTTTGGCTACAAATTATCTGGGATATGCTTCATGGTCGAAAGGGCGATTACCAATTCTTCAAGTGTAAGACTTCGTCTTATAGAACTTAGAAAGATTAAAGATATAGTTACCCTGTTTGCTTATGAGACTGATATTGTGGACCGCCTATTTTCCAGTTTGAAGGGATAACTGAGTTCTACGTTGCAACGCAGTCAACCATATTACAGATTTGTGGGTTCCATTAATTATTTCAAAGCTTCAGTGACAGGGATAAAGAACTTATGTAGACGATTCGGTTTGGATGTTGGCGTGAAAACAACAAATATCCTTACTTCAATAAAGAAAGATAGGGACAATGCAGGTATACAGGAACGTCATGGTGTTTACAGTATACCCCTTCCACCCGTGGACGATTCCGTGTAACCCCAAAAATACATTGGTTACGCAAAGCATGCGTTACAATTTCGTTTATTGGAACATAAATATGCTGTTAAGAATGGAGCAGGGAACACAGCATTAGCACGCCTGACTCGAGATGGATTACATTATCCAGACTGGAGTCATGTAAGTATACTGTTTTCACAACCTGACATTCCGTCATTATTGTTAGCTGAGTGTTTGAGCATTTATGCTAACAGGGACTCCGTGTGTAATGATAATTACCCTTGTGATATACCGGAGAACTGGAAACAACTTGTTCCAGTACGCAACACCAATATAAATTTTTATTTTTTGTACGTTTTAATTTTATAGTTTGAATGGCTTGAATTTGTGTTATGTGTATTCTGTAGCAGGTGTTTGATTGGTGTTTGTATATGTCTGTGTTGTAAAATGATGGCATTCTATTGTGTGGGTGATAAACGTGTGTTTACAATTATTATAATTGTGTATTGTGCAATGTTTTAGGTCTCTACCTAATCTGAGAGCATTGGGAGGGTGGGAGTAAAACTGTGTGCCCATGCTTATTTGTGACATACGTTACTGCTGTAACTCCAGTGTGTATGTGACGCACCAGACTGAGACAATCTGTCTGAAGATGGAAACAATGTGTCCCGAAAGATCTAACGGATTGTGAAGTCCTATGACTTTTATTAAAGTTCTTAAAAATCACTACGGAGTTTCTTCGAGTGAGTTACGTGTGTGAAGGTTTCTTGTACATATTTTGTAGTTTTATTAGCACGTAAACTTCAGTTCATTTATTACGAATCACTAGCCATAAGTACTATATTTGCTTCGGGTCTATTTCTCGAATCATAGTATGAAAAATATATCACCTTTCATTTGTATAATTCGCTCTTATCTTGATGAGAAATAACAATGTTTTCCTTTCCCAAACCACTACGTTGGTACGAATATCGCCTTTACAAAAATTTTTTTAGCGTATCGAGCAAAGCTCTCTCTCCCAGACAAGGATATCTAAGTTTGAGTAAACAACATGCTCCTTATTTCATCATAAATATATTTAAATTTTAAGAACGAGAAACTGACAACTAATAACATTTCTGCTATTATCCCCGTTGAATAAGCAGAAATTTACCTGAAAATCTTCCGAAATGAGATGACTTTCACAAGAGACGCAAATATCGTATTAAATCCGTTTATTTTTGCGGCGTATTAAGTACAAAGATTAGCCAAGCTTTTGCACTCCACTGGGAGGCTTTCTGAAGGCAATGGTCGACATAAAAATGATGGGAATTGGAACACGTATGGAACAAAGATGATTTTTGAAAATAACGCGGGTGACATCACAAGTGTATTACACGAATTTTCATCACGCAATTATACGGTGTGTCGCGATGTATTTCCATCTGTTAATAACGCATGCCAAGCTCTTGGTTGTTCCGTATAAACTATATCATTTCACCCTAGTTTGCTGGAGAGGATTTCGACTGTTTCCCTGATGGCAGTCTCTTTTAAGTTCGCGTATGAGGCAATTCTTCTAATGGTATTCCACAGATAAGCGGTATTAGAAGAATTGAATGCAGGTGTGAGGAGTATTAGAAGAAGGAATGCAGGTGTGTACGTTATACCGTTGGTATATCTTAACAACACAGAAAAGATATATATCGGAAGACAAAGCGATCCTTGGACGCTAGATGTCAAGAGCACGTGCGAAGTGTCAAACATGACATGCAGGTTACAGCCCTCGCCAGAGAAGTTATGCATTCATTGGTCACTCCTCTATGGAATAGTATTAAAAGAATTGTCCCATACACGAATTTTCAAGAGACTGCCATCAGGGAAACAGTTGAATTCCTGTCCACCAAACTAGCGTGCGATGGTATAGTTAATACCGAACTACCAAGAACTTGGCATGTGTTATTAAAAAATGGAAATACATCGCGACACACCTTATAATTGCGTGATGAAAATTCGTGTAATACGCTGGTGATGTCACCCGCGTTATATCTCAAAAATCATCTTTGTTCCTAACATGATCCAATTCCCTGCATTTTTATGTCACCATTGCCTTGAGAAAGCCTCCCAGTGGAGTGCAAAAGCTTGGCGAATCTTTGTACTTATAACGCCGCAAAAATAAACGGAGTTAATACGCTATTTACGTCTCATGAGTATTTACAGTGTGGTGTATTTATAATTACGTTAAAGATGCTTTTCTGTTGCATATTTCTTTAAACATATAATTTTTTAAGCTTTCTCTTTTCCACGTACTTGAAGCGATTATTTCTTCATTTTTGGGTTATCATGTAGCTATGAAATGATTATGAATTCACACACATTTATGATTATACAAAAAAGTGCAGTGGAATTGTTTTTGTGAGTAGTTCACCATTTAAAATGATATTTGTAAAACATGCTTGGATCAGTGCAAATAAAAAGTGTTCACGCTCTTAAGAACGGGAAATTTATGCATTTAACGAGCAAAATTTCAGAAAAAGTTCTGTTCAGATTTCAGTGACCGCATTACATCAGAGCAGGATTTTACTTTAAAAAATGTTTTAAAGATCACTTTGAATTTTAAAATGGTTAGATTATAATAAGCATGTAAAAAACAGCCTGAGGAAAGAGGTCTGGTTGTGAAATGTGACCTATATGTTCTAGAACATATATGGTTATTCCTATATGTTCTAGGTCACACCTAACTGAGAGCCGGAATGGGAATAAGAAGGACAAATTAAGAACCTATAGTGAATAAAATTCTCCGGCTGGACGTGTAGTGCAGGAAAGCTTACGTTAAGTCACGTTAGGGCTATTGAAAGGTTACTTGACGTAGCTAAGGTGTGCTTAATCTTCAAAGTGCTAGAGTTTGTTTAGGTAAGACACGCACGTGCAATAAATTCCAAGAATATGGAATTTATTTTTTACTCAGCGTTCCTCATTATCTTGAATATCAGTAATATAACTTCGGTTTTAGTACATTAGTACCTTGAATGCTCCTTATTAGAGCGGTAAACACAATATACCCTGAACTTAACGTAAACACTCAATGAAATAGACTTAACGGCCAGACAGAGGTCTGACAAAAAAATGAACTAAGAAAACGTACTCACTTTTAACCTTTTATTGGGGAGCTCCTGGTATTACTCAAATACACACTCCAAAATAACTCAACTACTGATAGCCCGAACTTTCGTACTATCGTAATATCGTAGAAAAGTAGGTAAATCGCATATCAATAATCAGGAAGAACCTATCACATATAAAACGAAGCTCCTCGGTATACTGGAGCGCGCCTATATATACTGCATACCACCACGTCATGACTTACACTCGTTGCCACATATAATTCAGCGGAAGAAACAACATCTCGTTAAGTGAGAAGCTAATTTGCATAGGAAAAATAAAATAACAAGAGATAGTAAAATCAAAAAGAAACTGAATCTAGAGTATACGTTACAAACCTCATTTGTCAGATGTCTTAACTAACGTTGAAAGCTGGTGGAAAGCAAGGAAATGGGAGTTCGCTATTTTTCAGATTGGTCTATTGTACTCATTTCTTATTTTGCTTTCAATCAATGCACAAAGAAGGTATTTTAGTATCCCATTCGCACAAGCTGTTTCAGTTCCGTACATAACCAAAGCAAAGTTGAAAAAAAAATTTGACATTGCCCATGAATTTCAAGGGAGACTGTTACAGAAATATCCAAAGAAACGGAGCTCCCATTACGAAGAATTTGACATTACCGATGAATAAGAAAGGGAGACTAATGCGGAAATATCGAAAAAAATATATGAACTGTCATTAAGAATGACGTTCACTCAGCAAAGCAAAAGATCTAAAGACAGCAACTGAAACACACTGCGAGTAAATTACAAAGGCAACTGTGAGATTCTATACTGTGATCCAATATATAGGAAAATACAGTTAAACACGTTTACATCGAAATCGAAGGGGAGAACTTGATAGTTCGATATGTACAATAATTCCATATAAAGATTTTACCTCTCTACCACTCTCAGTGGTGTTCTTATGCATTCAATAGGTGAACGTGCAAAACTAAGATTTTTTACTTCCGTATTAAAAATTGTGAATAGAATTACATAATCAAATTAAGGACAGGATACACAGCAATATGAGAGAAAAGGAAGTCTTACCGGAATCGATGCTTATGGAAATAAAATAACTAGCCATCTTTTTCTACTTCTTAAAATTTATTGTATTTGTCCAAATGCTGTTTTCAACCTGTTCCCTTTTCTGAATCAAAGTGCATCCGGTACCCTCAATTGTTTCACAATACTGTCGGAGTATCGTAGTTGCTCCAATCCCTCCTCTTCCTCTGATTGTTAAGACCATGGATTGCAACATCTCTCTTCCACCAGATTCTCCCTCCTTCACTCTACAGCAACATCTCTTATCAACCAAGTCCGTAGAAGACAAAGTCGTCCTTATTCCCTATTTGCCTCAGTGTGTTTCAGAGGAGGTAAGCGAGGGGAAAGGAGGTCGTACCGTGGAAACGTTCTGAAAAGAGAGGGTCTATTAGCCAATGAAAGAAAAGGACTGCTTCCAGTTTGGAAACGTTGGAAGTGCCAGGACTAATCCAAAGTGAATTCCCACTTACTCTTTATAAAAGGTGATCTTGCTTGACGAGATTTGTTTCCTGGAAATGCTATGAGTGTATTCGAAAAATTCGGTATATATAGTAAAGCTGCTTCAACTCGACTGATATAGGAAAATGCGTTACATGATAATTTTAGGCAATTTTGAAGGTGATTTTCAAAAGTTCGTTGGTGATTTCCTGACGTATTTTTTTCACTTTTTTGAAAATACTGTTTGCCTCTAAATATGTTTCATCATATCGGTGCTCCTCAATATCACTTAAAAAATTAGATAAATGACATGCTGTTTTTCTAGTGGAGGAACTATGAGCATAATCTGCTTTTCTCATTTTTTACGCTTTCAAACCGTAGGTTGAAGAAGCGTATTTGTTCCAGCTTTGTCCGTCTGTCCGCAAGATAACTCGCGTAAAAATGGTTCGATTTCGATGAAATATTAGTATGTGGTAGGCGATCACCAGGGGACGAACCCTGTAGAAAATGGGCGAAGTGGAGTCAAAGCGCAGGATATAGGGGCGGGATGCATAACATTGTCCTTATGCGTCATAACTTGCGTAAAAATGGTTCGATTTCGAATGAAGTTTAGTATGTGGTAGGGGTCCACTTGGGGATGAACCCTATTGAAAATGTGCGAAATGAGATCAAAGGGCAGAATATAGGAGCGGGATGCATTACACTGCCCTTATGTGTCATAACTTGCGTAAATATATGTCGACTCAGACAAAACTTTATCATGTTGTTTCGGAAGAATACTTTACCGGTTCTGTTGAATATCATTAAACTGGGGTCAAAGGTCAGGTCATAAGAGCGAGATTTATTCTACAGCTATTATCCTCATAACTTGAGTAATAACTTGAGTACTGATTTCTGCTATGTTGGAAAGCGTATCATATCAAAAGCATTGCATGGTTTTTCTAACTTGTTTGAAAATACTGTGGCCACTAAATATTTTTCATCATATCGGTGCTCCTCAGTATCACTTTAAAAATTAGATAAATGACATGCCGTTTTTCCAGTGAGGGGTCTATGAGTATAAATTGTTTTTTTCTCATTTTCCCTATTTTAAAATTACTATTTCTAGAAATTGCAGCGAAAGCGGTTACTTCGTGCAAGATAATTTGCATAAACCTTCTATTTTTTCGTTACGCGCAGTTTGTTTTACCAAGGGTGCATAAGCGTTAGATTTTTTTGAAATATCTTCGCAGCTCCATATACCCTTCTTTAAACTCTTTTGCTAAATAAGGTAATTTAAAACTCACCCCTCCCCCTCAAAAAAATGTTCCATCACTGGAAAAATGTCTGCAACAGGAAAAGAAATGTACGTAAGTAATCCGGTCAGTTTAAAGCAAAATAACCCCGATAAACGCGTTAAAAAGCAGCCAATTTCTTCCTGATCAAAACATTAAAGCTAACGCTTGTTTGCGCAGCGAAACCGCACTTAATGATTTGAAAGGATTGTGTGTTATTCAAAATCCGTTGCAACATTTCATTCCCATTAACTATAGAACGTTTTGCCTCCTTCAATAAAACCTTAATAAATACAAGAACTGTATTCAAACAAAGCTTACTAATAGCAGTACGCAAGAATATTCGGAGAGAGAGAGAGGGAGATCACAATTTTTAATATAAGTAAATATTCCTTTTAAAAATTTATAAAGAAAGTGACTATGATGGTTATCTTTTACAGAAGTTTGATCATGAGAAATAATTCTTAAGGAATCTGTGGTACGTTTGGAAACTCAGAAATCCCAAATATTGAGATTAAAGGAAGAATTTCCAATTTTGGACATTTATTAAGAACCATGATAGTATCCGTTATAGTGTGTATGTGTCCATGTAATTATGTCAATTTTGAACATTAATTCAAAGGACAATTAAAAACCCGTTCAGCTTGTAGTTTATAACCGTCAAAAATTAGGTAGACTCCATATGTACCGATAACAATGGTGCTTTCGTCATGGATTACTTGAAATCTGAAAACGGAGCTGCATTTTCCCAAAAAAGTATTAGGGGATCGTTGCGTGTTCTGCAGGGATCCCTGAACGTTGTTGCCACTCCAGTCCGTCCTGGAATGTTAATTATATCCAGCAGGTAATGGCTGTTTCATGAACCGCATTGCTACTGTCGGTTGAGCAAGATGGTTCAGCAGTAGTTCCGAGTGCATGGAAGAGAAATACACCATCTTTCCTGGCCAACGCAAAGCTCTGACTCTTCGCCATTGAGAATATATGGGACTTGTTAGAAAACCAGATCGGTCAGCAAATTCCACTTACTTCAAATTTGAGCCAGTTAAAGGACTGTCGGGCCAAGGTCTTGGTCTTGTATACTCTATGTGTAATAGATGCACTCCAAAATGTTCTGCAATGTATTCAAAATCCCATGAGCGCTGTAATTCTGCTAAAGGATCCGGTACTGATTGAATTTTCTAATTAAGTGCCCGATACGTGTACATTCGTTAAAATCATCATTCCGAAAAGAGTATTTTAGTTGCTAATATAAATCTCTTTGAATGTCGTTGGTCCTGTACTTGAAGTTGAAAATCTGAGAGTCAATGTAAAATTTTCTTAACAATGTTGAACTACATTTACGTTGGATGGTTTTCTTTATAGAAGTACTGAAATTATGCAGTATATGAGACAAATCTCCATAATAGGGAATGTTAAATTTTGGTTTTATCATTTTGGACTTTTCAGAAAAGCAACGGTGAGAGTTGGTTCCTAAAGTTCGCCCCATGTTAGTAATTATTGTAATCAGATATTTCTTAGTCAATATGCGCCACATTTTGCATATCCGGCTCCACGTCTTGGATTGTGACTTTTCCATTACATTTAACTGCAATTTTTAAATTTGGTGTGAAAAATAAAATGTGGAATATGCTTTTTTCAAGGAAAGGGTTACCTTTCGAAAGTTTCAGGTGAAGACAAACAGGAGTACATGAATGAGAATTTTCCCTTTCTTACTCATAGGCAGTTTGCGCGTTTCGAAACAAGTAAACTGTCTATGAGCAGGTTTTTTGATAATTGTGACGCAGTGACTACAAAATTATGATAAATGGAGACGGTCATCAACTATTTCTAAAATAACAAGACTGCTTGGCAAGCATTTCTCCTCGTAAAACTCATCGATTGATTAACATCAATTTTGAAACGTGTTTCTCTAACGGCAGTGTCCTACCTTTTTTCAGCTTTCAATCTCCTCACGTAATTGTGGTATTTCTTACAAAATTATTAAGTGTGTCTAATTATATAATTTATTCAATGATTTTTTTCTCTGAAATATAACTTTTAGAACTTTAGGTGTAGTAACTGTCCTGCTTAAACGCAAAAGCGTGGCGAAATTAGAAATTTTCCATTAGAAATTTTCCAATAGTGTTAGGACACTTTTCATAACAAACAGCAAAGTTGTTCTCCAAAAACTACTAAAGGAATTAAACCATGAAATTCAGAAACAGGTAGATTATATTGTGTAAAAATTTGCATAAAAAAGGAGGTTCTTGTAACTATTTTGTCAATGAGCTATTAAATACGGAAATAGAGAATTATGAATGCATAATGAACGCTAAAGGACTAAAAACCTGTGATTGTAAAGAACTACTGTACAAGGATTTAATTCAGAAGTTCGACGAACTAAATATATTTTTTTATCCCACCAATTGTGGAATTATATGACTTTATTACCTTCAGTTTATTCTTTTTACTTCTGTATTTTGATAATTGTCTAAAACGTTATTTTCAATCCAGTGACGAAGTGTAATGAGTAAGTCTAAGAATGAAGTCTGTCGAGCAAGAATTCGTTCTTGTAGTTTTGAAGCAACAGGAATATAATCTTGGTCGCAGTAACTGAATATAGTTCCATTATAATTTGTTACCAAAATAAGTGTTACAAAACGGTGTGTTTCTCTCACTGCAGTATTCGAATATCCACCTGACGACTTCCACGCCAAATTATTTGTACTCTTCATCCGTGACTTTCGCCCCTAGACTAGTCTGTCTGGCTTCGAACTGCCTAAACAGGATTTCTCACTGGAAAGAACGCGTTTTTACTGCTCCAGAAACCACTAACGTGTCCCAGAGTTACATTAATCCAGGCGAGACTTGGCGTTGATCTTCCGGGCGTAAGGTTTGCTTACGGCTACTCGCTATTAAAATCCATTCCCTTTAGCTCTAAACGAATCGTTCTGGTTCTCGCGATGCTTTCAGCGGTGTTTTGGAACTCGCTGGTGAGTGTTGCTGCCGATGTCAAGAGATTTTCCAACGCCATCCTCTTCAGCACTCGACCCAACCGCTCTGTCATTTTCCATGACCTACTATGTAGCGATTTCGTTCTCTTTAGTGCTAGGCGTTTTATCTTCACAATAACATCACTTGTAGTTTATAAGGACAGTTACAGCGTGCCATAAGTTTCTCGAACTGACTTCTTCCCAAGATGTCACCCTATGATCATGTCACGTTGAAAGACACTGGCTCTGCTATACGGCGCATTCTCACCTGTGACAGATGCCAAGAAAGAGGAGTCATTTGAAATCTGTACGGAGCATGTATGTGACGTGTATAGATAAATTTACTATTCAAAATTGGCGCCCGGATATTTTTAATTAAGAATTCGAATGTTTTCAATTTGCATTCATTTTTATATTTGTGTAGTATGTAATGACGGCTGCAAAGTTCATGGTTCTCGCATAATGTTTGGGGCTTATATACTGGGAGATATTGAATTTTTTCATAGTCCTAAGTTGACAAAACGCTTTTTTTCAAACGAAAAGAAGTGGTTTTAGGAGTTTTAATTAAAAATTATTTTAAAAATATTAAACTGAAAGCACTATTTTATACATGGAATAATGTACTTGGATGACAACGGCCTGCAAGATAAGATACATGCGTTATGGTATATAAGATGTAAGAGAATCCCCTTTTTTCAATTTGTTTCTTGACACGTTACATTTTAATTTCCTCACTCATTCGAGAGAACTACAGAAGAAGTACCGCTTCTCACATACTATTCTTTCATCTACAGATAAGAGATATATTCTGCAATACGGATTTTTTCGGCATTAATGGATACAGGGAAAACAGAATGGAAGGTCCTACATCGCCGAAAACTGGAAATCATGAAAGTTAATCTAAAAACGTAAGAAAACGTCAAAGTTGAAACCTAGCATTTCTCATCACATTAGAAAAATTATATTTCTTGAAATTCTTCTGTTTCGTTTCCCACACTTGCTCAGATTATACTTAGATATTTTATGTAAATATTTTGCGCAAGAGCTAAATGAAAAAGGTTATCCTGATTTTAAAGCAAACGTACCTGGAGATTATAATTCGAATTAACGTTTCTTCCTTAGGACTGACCATTCTTGCCTGCATTGTACATTTAATTACCTCCTTCCGATTCCATATTGTTTTCTCAAATACACCGTTTTTAGATTTTGCGAGAGAAAACTATGCCGCGGCTCTTTTGATTTTAAATAAGGTATGTTTATTATAAGTTCGAATTCTAATTTCGGCAAAATAAGAGGCAACAGTTTACCATGACATTCCTTGTAAAATTCTTACCTCTACTGTCGCACTGCGTTGCACCCCAAAAGTAGTATTCCGTAGTCTCCGGTAATAAGTGCACTATTCATATGAAAAACAGTTAAAACCAAAGGTGTTCAATCATCGTGACACCGATTCTGGAGCAGGATTCGCAGAGAGAAATAGTATAATATCTTGAGTAAGGTTTTCGGAAATATTTAGGATGCAAGTATTCAAAACATAACGGTTTCTTTCTCAAAAATCAAGGTATCTTCTCAGACACGCTACAAAGTTTGTCTCAATTGGGATACTTGACATTCCTGTATCCCTCTTCTCCAGAGGCAAAGGGAAGGACGGATATTAATACACAGAAACAACGGTAAAACCCTCTGAGTCATTCAGCAGTTGGAACGTCCTTGAGAGTCGGCTTCTGTTAAACACACACACTTTCATAAAACCTTAAATTCTTCCATTCGCACTAAATTTTTGTAGCTTCACACTAAGGTGGACGGGGAACCCTTGTTGTCAGACCGGCGGGAAAACCCACCGGCACGGATGTCCCTGGACACATGCAAAGAAACAATCTCCAGAGAGTGCTCTGCAAGCACATATTACAGGTGTGTATGTGTGGGTGAGGGGGGAAGGGGTTAAGGAATCCCACACCAGAAAAAACAAACCAAAATGCGCCAAACATTTGTATCTCTAATTCACTTCACTATATCTTTCTACGGAAGTTAAGCTTCAGATATATTGCACTAATTACTGCATTGTCTATTCCTACACAGTGCGAGATCAAAAGGGGATAATATTTACCTCATAATCTTAGTCTAAGTTCACTACCTGCACACGCTGCTTGTTGACAACCGGTGATGCCTGCGTTACACGTTGAAAATTATTATACTCTAGTAATTTCTAACTGAAGCTGAATAATTATAATATTTTTCAAATTTAATATGAAACTTTAACTGGAATAATGTTTCTACTTAGCTTAAACCTTTAGAGAATTACGAATGTATTATCATCATCATCATTGTCAACCATTATCAATCCACTGCTGGCCGAAGGTCTCCCCAAGTTTCTTCCACAGCGGTCTCTTTGTGCCTGTCTTCTCCATGTTACTCCCGCATACTTTCGTATTTCATCCACCCATCTCCCATGTGGTCTTCTTCAGGGTCTTTTCCTGACCCTTGGAATCCAGTCTAAAATTTCGGCTGTCCATCGATGGTCCTACCTTCTGGCAATATGTCCTGCCCATTGCTGAATCGGTAAACACACAATATTATCAGAATATTACATATCTTAGGCCCGTAAGATATGCAACATTAGGCCTCCACATTTATAGTACTATCAGAATGGTCACACATTATAGGCCCAGAACAAATCAGGCCTTTGCATTTGCAGTGAAATTAATAGTTTCTAAAACATGTTATTAAAATTGTTGTGCAACTTTTACATTTTTCGTACAAAATTTATCTTCATTTAAATATTGGGTTTGTCGGCAAAAATTATCTTCATTTAAATATTGGATTTGTCTTTTAAAGCTCCAATTTACTTCCTGGCTGTTTCCTTTGCTTTTTTTTCGCTATAATAGACTCTATTCTTTTCCGTCCATATTTGGAAACTAGTCTCTACAATTATGATTAAATAAACCGCATTCTTTTTTGGTGCAACTGGATACTATACTCGAACACTTTAAGTATTCGAGTAACTAACGCAAGGAATTGTTTAAATTTCATATATATGATGTGTTTTGTCAAGAAAACTATTGAATAAACCAATACATTCTCTTCTTTTCGAAAAATTTTTTATCCTTATATATGCCCTGATCCATTGGAGGACAGGCCTGGATGGATGCACTATTCTTTAATCGTAGATAGATCAGTTTGTAGATGCATGTCAATGCGATTGTAGTAAAACAATAAAAGCGAATTATATCTTATACCTAGTGGCGCCAGGCACCTTCCTGGTTGTTGATTAGCCTCCTGGCGCCAATCATCTTCCCATGGATTTTGATTATTATATCAGGTGGTAAAGAAAGTTTCGGGGAAAAAAATTGTATATGGCGTATGTAATTCATGGTACTGCGGGCATCAGGTGATTTAAACATCCCAAAGTGCTATGCGTGGAAGACGAGATTCTAAGAACAGGATGTACGCTGAATTGGTAAAATTATTTGCCCTTGGCGATGATACGAAGGCGATATCGAAGGAAGATGCGTGCGGTATTTTTCTATGAACATTTGAATAGCCTGAAAGTTATGAAATCAGTTGGAAAATTGCGAAACGCCTTTGGTTACGACAAAATCAGGCAGAATTCTTACAATGACTGGTATAGGAAATTCGACAGTTGTGTACGTGATCTGTCTGATACGCCGAGATGTAGCAGACCCAGTAAGTTTGAAGATGATGCACTGCAACACGTGCAATGGACCAAAACTGATGCAAAACAACGTGATCTGGCACAGAAACCGGAGACCTCGCATATGACTATAAACAACCAATTTCTGAAGTTAGAATATTTCTGTAAACTGCGCAAAAAGGTAGGTGCCGCATGACCAGAAATTGAGTACCGTTTCAATCGATTCTGTTGTCTTGCCAGAATGGATGCAACGGTACTCCATTGCTGTTACTCTGCATGAAAGAAGAAAACCGGAGGGCTTTTTGCATCGGTTGGACACAGGTGACGAAAAATGGGTCAAGCACGTGAACGTTACTCGACCAAGATCATGGACTAAGAAGTGGCAACCCCTGCCGAAGGCCGCTGAGCTACCCCTTCATGGACATAGTTTAATGCTTAATTTCTGGTGGGATTGTGTCTGTGTGATATACTGCGAACTCTTACCGTCGAACAATACCATCATAGCAGAAGCTTGCAGCCAACCGTTGGATCGTGTCTCCATGCTGCACTGAGAGCATGGACGCGGTACAACTGAAAGTACCTATGGTTTATAAATCGCCATGAGGTTTTCTTCACTAGGATAAAGCTGTTTTTAAAGTGAATGCCACTCAAGCTCTCGGCACGATTTTAACCAGCCAATCAGCTGCGTAGCAGCGCTGTGCTACGAAGGTTTAATCAATGGGAGATAAAAAAGCTGCACCCATGGTAATTTAATAATGATTAGGATGCAATTGAAATACATCTGCCACTTCAAGTACGTCACGGAGATTTCAGGGATATTTATGCTAAAAGAAATTATTCGTTTCACCATCTTTTAAACACATTTCTTAGTGAACGGAATATAACATTTTGTACGCTTCAGGAATTTCTAAGGTATAGGAATATAACATTTCGTATGTTTTAAGAATGGCTTCTTCTGAACGTAGATTTGCGTTTCGCGTGCTCGACTTGCAAACGAATTTAAGGCAAAATCCCTTTCCACGCTTTCATCATCAAGCAATTCACAAACACCTGCCTCATAATGCATTAACGTTTCGTTTTTTCAGCGTCACAAAATATTTTAAAACAATTAAGGTGTAAAACAACTATTAACATTTTATATTTATATAATAATTTATATGAAAAAAAACAGTAGTAATGATATGATGTTTCTGTCAAGATGGAGCGATTATAATATTTCCATTGCAAAAACGTTCAAATGAAGAACAGGGTTTTGTGTTTTAAAAAAATTGCGTCATAGGCGATATGCTCTTTCAGCGTATGTTAAAAATATCACAAGCAACATAGTATTCTGGTGACAAAGATGTGAATTCCTGAACTTTCGGTTACTATCTTTTAATTTGCATCGGCATGGAATTGTTTCATAATGGGTCATTTCACGTGAAATCACCAAATTTCAGAATAAATTGTTGTTTGACCATTTTATTTTCTTATATCCTCTCCATAGTTAGAGCCTGCAGTATGTAGACCAAAACAATTTTTAGTTTTTTTCTTTTTGCTTTATCTGCCACCATTTTGGGTGTGAATCTCTGTTTTGAACGGGTTTCACAATTTCAATCCAAACCTGTTCAATAGGGTTAAGGTCTGGAGACTGTAAGACCTATTTTTCCACTCTAAAAAACGTTTTGGGGCTACTGGAAGCATTATATGCGGATCCCTGTAATATAGTAGACCGCATTATCCTGTTAAATGTATCGCTATCGATTAGGAAGCACCATGCACATATACAGTTATGCCTGTTCTGAAGGCATGTGGAGATGCCTCGTAGCACAGAAATGATGTTCCAGTTGTACAAAGGAACACAATGTCCAGTCTTAAAAAAAGGAACGAGGCTATTACAACGCCATCCTGATTTTGTACAGTTCACACTACGAAGCAGGTATTTATTGTTTCGTTCTGTTGACACCATATTCAGGCAAATTTCTTTGCCAGGATTTCACTGAAACCTCATTCAGCGACGCAGACGACCTTTATCCGAGTTATCCAGATTCCAGATGTATTAGTCCTGTGCTTACTGCAGACGGCTTGTGCGATTCTTATCATACAAGAGCGAAGCACGAAGTTACACGCGTTTTGTTATAGCCCAATCGCTGTAATTTGCGGATGGATGCGTATGATAAAATTGTCCTCTCGATGCAGCTGTTCTGCTGCTAGGATACTTGACACAAAAGAGTTGGTATCTTATTTGATACACCAACGGGCACTGAATTAAAACATTTATACAGATGCACGTAAAGGTCACTTTCGCAGCGTATATGCAAAACACAGGAACCGTACGTCCCTGCGTGATGCAGGCCACTATTTAGAACTGCTCCTTTGTAGTATTCGTCCGTAGATTTGATCACAATGGAAAAAACGAAGAATCTTCCGGATTTTAGTGAATATTTTATTTAATTGGAGCGACAAATTAGAGAACAAAAAACCTGACTAGTTTCTCAAATCGTGAGGTGTCCCACGTGTTTAATTAGTGGAAACATAACTTGTGTTGCTAGGCCAAGCTGCGAAACTGTGGTCCAAGGACAATCTGTCAGGTTCGAAGTTTTCGTCGTCTGATAAGACTTATACGAAGAAACAGATCTTCGTGCTTTCCGCTATTCACCGAAGCATCGAATGAAGGCAGTTCCATTCCAATACTTTAGCGAAATAAGAGAAATGAAGAAGATCGGTATTGGCAGTAGCATACCTATAAGGAAATCACAGATTTCTGTGAACAACCGGGATTTTTTCTACATTGGTGTCAAAAACAAGGTGGTTGGTTGGTTGGTTGGTTGTTGGATTTTATTGGCGCAAGGGCCAGGTTTGGCCAAAGAGCGCCAGACAAAGAACTATCAGCCACAGATTTTTAAAAACGTGGAATATGATTAAGAGCAGACAGGCTTGGGAAAAGTTGAAAAAAGAGTATGATGGAAGCTGTGAAGACAAGGTAATCAATTAGGTCTATATAAAAATTTATTAATTTACTATTATAATTATAATTTTTTTTTTTTTTATTTTTTTTTTAACACAACTACACAAAGGATGAGTCACTCTCCTCCCCCACACTCCTCTGCAATGCTGGCAGAGGGCGGGGACGAACTGTCACTCTCTTCCCCCCCCATGTTCCTCTGCAATGTTGTTTGAGGCTGGGGACGAACTGTCACTCTCCTCCCCCCTATGTTCCTCCACAATGTTGGTTGAGGGTGGGGACCTCGCTGAGTCCGAGACAGGTGCAATGTTCTTCAGGCGGACCGCAACAGTTGGATGGACACTGCACACCTTTGCGGATTGAGGGCCGGGTCGTCCGCACGTGCAGGCTTTCTGCGTTAAACTGGAAGAGAGGGTCGGCTGCAAAAGAGAAGGCCCAGAATCAGGTAGTCGAAAAATCGCGAGCTCGGGGAAAAACACCTGTGTCGCTTGGTCAGCTGTAGATCGCTTGGCAAGCGCTGCGAGAGCTACAGGGCGCGGAACAAAGGGCTGCACGGGTTGTGGCTGAGACTGAACAACTGCGGCAAAAGTACGCTGGCGGGTGGTGGGAATACCCAACTTGGCCTTGGCAGCAGGGTACGAGAGGCCTTCCAGGGTCTTGAGGCGCTGGATCGCCATCTCGTCCTTCCATTTCATACAGTTGCGGGAGTAAGCTGCATGGGCCTCACCGCAGTTAACACAGCAGGCCGCAGAAGTGCAACCTTCCCCGTCATGTTCACTGGAGCCACAATTTGCGCAACGAGCGGAACTCTTACAGAAACGTTGTGAATGCCCGTACCTCTGGCACCTGAAACAGCGCAGAGGACTGGGAATGTACGGGCGAACTCCACAGACCAAGTAGCCAGCCTTGATTTCGGTCGGAACTTTCGGGGAGTTAAAAGTCAAGATGACATTTTTTGACTTAATCATGGAACCATCACGCCGGAACATCATACGACGTGCAGCAATAACACCTTGATCAGCAAGTTCAGTCACGAATTCGTCTTCACTGCATGGCAAGAGATCAAACTCGAAATAACACCCCGAGAGGTGTTAAGAAACGGGTGAGGTGTCACTTTTACAGGAATGCCTTGAAGACTAGTGAGGTTCAGAAAAGTGTTACTCTGAGAAACACTGCAAGTTTGGACAAGCAGGTCCCCAGAGCGAAGCTTTCTCACAGACTTCAAGGGGCCAACCGCAGCGTCCAAAGCTTTAGAAATGAAAAAGGGAGATCTGGTGGACAGTCTCTCATGCGGATCGATGGATTCTACAAGCAAGTGAGTAGCATGCGTAGTCACAGCAATCGAGGGGAGACGACGCTTCGGAGCGACTGGTACAGCTGCCGAAGAAGAGGTTCCACATTCTTGGTCCAGGTCAAGGTCTAAAGACCGTTTACGGGTATGAGACTTGGTAGGTTGAGAAGACGAAGGACAGTCGTTGTCAACTATCATTTTGTCAGGTGACTTAAATTTGGAGTTTTTGTTCTTTTTACCCATGGAAAAAAAGGAGGAAGATTCGTCTGCAGACTACTCCACCCACCACCGAGCCCTACAAGGGAGAACTGGAGGTCCGCAAGCCAAGAAAACGACGCTGGACACAGTTCTGGAGCTTATACGTTGCAGATATAGTCCGTTGGCTGTGATCACACGCACTCGGCGGACACTTCGGCCTCCGGGTACCGTCATGCCAACGCCTTTGGCATGATCCCACAGCCCCCGGGCTCACCCTGCCGTGCCATACGACAAAAAAGCCGCTAAAGCCCTGCACACAACTTGGTACATGACTTCTGACTAGAGGTGGGTTAGTCTCTAGCCTCCCGTTTACAGCGAAGCCGGGGTCGAAGAGGAGTGTTGGTACACAGGAGGCACTTATCCGGTCTCCTGCGACCTCAGCCGCCAGACATCCCATTTCCGCCTCACGGGTCTCCGCACGCGGTAAACATGCAGGTAGGTCTAGCACCCAAACCAGCTAAAAGGAAAAAAAAAGAAATCTAAAGAAGACAAATCCTGGCAGGGAACCTAAACGGAATCTCAGCAACCTACGAACTGAGCGGTTAATATAAATCAGTTAGTGGTGGAGGGTAACAAAACCACAAGACCGGGGTGTTAGTACATAACGTGGTAGCGATTAGGTAGAGAATACAACACGGGCAACTAGCCAGTGGAGAAAATAAATACAAAAAAAAAGCGAGACACAAGACCAGCTCGGGATCGTGGGGCCGCGACACCCCAACAGCTGGATGAACAGCCGTCCCTGCAAACACCAACAGCACCAAAATAAGAAAAAAACAAGCTGTGGCATGACATCAGATGTCGACCAGTCACAAGGTCAGCTCGGGCCGTGGGGGCGCCGCTCCCCAAATAACTGGCAAACCAGTTATCCCCGTGCGGGGCAAAAACAAGGTGTCTGGACATTGAAAGACTGCAAAAAGTCATGTGGTACGACGATTCACTGTACGCTACGTTCTGTACCGACTGACGGGAGTTCTGTACCGCTTGAGGAGAGTTCTGTACCGACTGACGGGAATTCTGTACCGCTTGACGGGCGTTCTGTACCGACTGACGAGCGTTTTGTACGATTTTCTGTACGCCAAGTTCTGCCGCGATTGGCGGAAGCCCCGAGAAGCAATAGACCCAGATTGCCTTGTAAACCCAAAGGAAGTTTAAAAGGTGGAGTCCTAGTGTGGGGCACGTTCTGTTTGTACGGAGCTGGTCCCTCCATATTGTTGGCAGGTTGGATGTTCTTCAAGCATTATCTGAAGATTTGTAACAATAAAATCCATCCTACGTGTTGAATTGTTATGTAGTAAGTAACGGCTGTTTCGTGAATGACAGTGCTACTGCTCATCACGCAAGTTGTTTTCAGCAGCGGTTCAGTGAACACGGTAGCTACTTCCACCGGTTTCTTGGCCACAACGAAGCCCGGATCTGAACACCATTCAGGACGAATTGGACATTTTAGAAAAACAAATTCAAGACAAAAGTCAATTTTCGTCAAATCTGAAAAAGTTTAGTTACTGTCTGGTAAAAGCCTGGTATGGTTTGCACGAAGATGCATTCCAACACCTTGTGGAATCAATGCCAAACCTCATACGTGCTGTAATTCGGCCTAAAAGAGAGCTTCTAATTATGTTGCTAGTATGTGTACATTGACTGGATTTCAGTTAGTAGGCACAATCTGTGTTCCTTTACATTAGAGTCTGCGTCTGTCTGAGGTAGCAACACGTCTCAAGTGTGCGGATGCTTGCATGTAGCTCTCGTATGTTTTCGCCAATAAATACGTATTTCTATACGCCATATTTATTTTACTTTGGTGTATTTTGCTCATAGATAACACAGATTATTTGGTAATTTGAATCGTTTTAACACTTGCACACACACATTTGAAATCACCTTCTTATACGAAAAAATGAGTGAAAATGATGATGTACCACATTCTAGAAGATAACCAGGGTAAATATAAAATAAGCCATTTGTACAGTGTTCATCCTGGCGAATGAGATCAGTTAAGAAGAATTATTTTCCCGACAGGATTCCTACAATCGCTGAAACATTCATAGATGGAAATGCATTCTTATGGCAAATCTACCTGTTGCAACAAAATTGCAAATTTTATGCAGAACGTATAACTTTGCATAACATGGACGGCAAGACAGTTTTTCATTTTTAAGAAGAAAAGCAGAGGTAGAAATGTACGCAAAACGTTACATACAGTAATGGTATCGTGCAAAAACAGTGTTTCTGCTATAGGTACTTAAAATTCAGTACTATTTCAAATTAAAGATATCGGCATGCGCGTAACAAGACCGCAATTTATGAAAAAGTGGGAGATATTCACTAAATATTCTTTATAGCGAGAGTTATGATAAAAAAGAGTTCATTTTAAATAGTCTTTTAGAAGCAACCAAGTAGTAAAAGTTCTGTTACTTTGCACGCAAGTCACCAACTGGAGAGGCTACGCGTTATTTACTTTGGAAAATGGTTGGTATCTTTTTCCTAGCCGAAAACTTAAAAGCCGAAATGAAATTTTTAAATATGAATTCACAAGTGTAGCTCATTTTCAGACTGAATTAGGAGCTTACACCACCTACTGCCCGAAGTGCATCGATAAATGAATAAAATATGTGAATCACATTCTATGATAAGAAGGGTACATCATGATAAAAAATTCATTAGTATCCGAAATTTAAAGGGGCAGGTATCAAGAATTTGCAATATATTTTCCTACCTAGTTGGTAGTGTGTACATTATTTTGTATGGTGATATGCATAAGAGTGTTTCATATTTAGGGCTGTCCTTCCAGAAAAGTATTTTCCAGTTTAAGTTTTCAGACGCGCAGAGAGATCTGTAAACATATTTAAAACAAATATCATGCTACGGTGTGGAAACAATGCTTTCGGAAGAATTTCAAATTATATACAACTTTTTCACAATGAAAACAGTCATAAAAAATAATTATTCAAATACGACCTATAGAAGAGGTGATATCAAGAAAATCAAGATATACGTTTTAACCCTAGTGGAAGACCTCCGCACTATTTCAAGCTGGAATATGTGCAAAATGTATTTTGAAGTGAATGGTATCAGACAAAAAAAAAAGGTTTTTCAGTCGAAATAATATATATATTTATACTGTTGTAAATAGATTGCAAACAAAAATGAGTTCTTTAGTGCACTTGTCGCAAAACAAAATGACTCGAAAACTAGTATTTATATGCAAATCAATCCTTTTTCTCTTGCAAAATCAGGTTTTCAAATTAAGCATTTAAACGTAGCAATAAAGTGAAACCAGCAATATAATGTTCTGCCTCCTATACAAAAAAGGTCTCCATAATTTGAAAAAGAGCCTTTGCGCATCTTAGTCTTCGCATTAAAAGTCATGCAAATGGAATTTTTTCATCAAAGGGGATATTTACAAATGTCATTTTGAATTCTACTGTATCTTCTTCATGTCGTACAGAGGGTGAATTATGTCTTTTAAAAGGACAGAAATGCATTGTCTGGTGTTTTCGCAGTTCACGCATTCCAATGCAAAATGATTCTTTCCAATCGGTTTAATAGGAGGTCACATATGGTTCCCAAAGCTGATGTACGTCCGTGATGACTTATTCGTTTTGAGATGTGACAGACATTGCTTACATAGAAAATATACGAGCAAAATAATATACGATTCAACACAGACGTCGATGTTCAATTTTTCATGTTGTGTTTTGGTTGTTAACTCTTTAACCTCTGGAATTAATTAACCGGTGTTTAGCAAAATGAGATGGAATCAGCTTGAATGAATAAATCTGCTATTTCTGATATGGGACAAACTGGATGGAACGAGTAAACCTGCTCACCAGAAAACTATCCTTTCCCCCTTACCTTAGTTATTCAACGTGGTAATTTAGGGAGATTATTGGCATTAATCTTTTCTAATTGATGACCTTCTAAAAGGTCCATAAAATGGCGTCAATCCTTCAAAAAGATGGAAAATGATTGAGTGACCTGTGCTTTCCCAGTGGCATGATGTCCGTCCTGACGATTGGACAATGATTTTTGATGTCCGTCTTATGTTGATGAACAATGAGTGACAGAATGAAGGACTAGAAACAGACTCATATTACCGGTAATCGGTTTATGCTCGGTACTTATGAGAGACGAGAAGCAAATAATTTTTTTTGCCGAAATTTCCGTAACACCCGGCCACTGTGTGAACGTTCCTGTTCTGGCAGCGCAGAACAGTTTGTTCACCATTCGGTTCATTTAAACCTGCCACTTAAAGGGTTAATATATGGACAACACTAAAAATGAAGAATCCCTTCATTCACCTGACAATCCTTGCGTGTATTGGAACTTTTAATACCCCTCCAGCACGGAGAAGCAAGAAAATGGCTGAGATTTGAATAGATATTCCTATTGATTGTTTCCCTTTCCAGTGCGATTACCCACCATCGGTCACAAGGTTTTTCTACCATTCATTTATCACGGACGAACTGTATACAAATAGCCGTGGTTTAAACCATTTTTTCGGTAATAGCCATGTTGTTCAGACAGTTCGATAAATTGAAACCAGTGTGTTTGACACAGATATTTTTAAGTATCTCTTAATTATTAGTTCACAAATTCATTCAGGTAAAAAAACTAAAGCCCTATAACTTAGAAATGGAATGGTTCTACTCGGAACTTTAAATATAAAATAACGCTTTTTGCCCAGTTGAGAAATCATGCCCCCGAACACTTATATTTTTATCAAATCGGCAAAATTCTTAAAGATGCCTATGTTAAAAGAACTTACTTTGAATTTGGGTTTATGCGAGCCAAAGATAGGGAAAGAAAATATCATTGTTACATTATTTATTATCAGTAAATAACTGCAATAATAGACATTTATAATTTATTTCTTCAATTTACTTCATTAAAAAAAAAACTCAAGTAGACACGCTTATCACTTGACTGTGATGGGTTGAAACTTAAAATATTGAGTAGAAACATTTTGAGGATCAATAAACAAGAGATGCGTTTTGCCTCAAACAACACATGAAATTATCAAATAAAGATTGCAACTGATAACGATGTAGCACAGAACATGCTAGAATGCTTAAAACATTGTTTTAAAAATATAGCGATGATATCAACCAGAATTTCCTTTTACAATTTAATACCGAATGAAAAAAACACCTGTCGCAGTTTGTTGACATCTTCATACACGTCATATAATATATCAATACTTCTAAGAGGGTTTATCCCGATTCTATTGAAAAATACTGCTACAGATGTTAAATGTGGTGTCATATTGAATTTCTCTGTTATTTCTAAATACGCCGTTGTACTTGTTTGTGAACGTTACTGGAATTTTATCGTTTTTCTTAAAGCAGTTTCAGAATATCAAATATGTAACTGTTTGACCTTTGTTTTGTGGTTTAAAAAGTTTGAGGAATAATCTTTTCTTAAAAAGAGAATTATTTATCTTGAGAACGTAGATACGACGGTAGTTTTCATTTCGAAAGTTCATTCATGTTTCACGAATAGGATTCGGTCACTTATCCATTATTTTGATACAGCAAAGTCAAGAGTGCCAGCTAGTAAGAAAAGCGCACTGCGCATGCTCCATCCCGGCGGGAGATACCCCATCTCGGGGTAATGGTCCTAAGCCAGTACCTCAGACTACTGCGCCAGATAGTACGGCTATCTTACTTTCAACCATAATAATGACAGTATAGAATTTCTGTTAAATCATTCACGTATCGCTTAATTTTCTGAAGGGAAAACTTTACTCTAATAAAGACATTATCCTACCTGTCTTCCAGATAAATTTCACAAAAAATGGAGGCGTTTTGCAAACGCGGATGTTTCAGACACCTACAGTATGTAAATTCTAGTTCCATTAGTTAAATATCTTTCTGGGCGATTTGTCTTTCATTAAAGGGCTAACCTCTGAATCTCAAAGATCAGCTTAGTGATATGTGGGCATGTGCAAACCAAAATTCCTCAAGAGAACTTCAGATAAATAAAAGGAATATCCAGTAAATGTTATCCGACTGTTTCCAGAGCGTTGGAAGAAACATATGTACATTTTGTTTCGTAAGAGAAAAATCAATTCCCTATATCTCTTTAAAAATATGTACTTCACAGAAACAATTCCGCAGAACGATTATATTTTTCGTTTTGGAAACTTAATTCAAATGCAAATTTTGAGGAGAATTTTAGAAAGAAAGCTTAACTAGGAAACAAAAAAGTGTGATGTACATTATTGTAGTTTTTTGCGTGTATCCGTGAAATTACTTGGCTGATGCAGATGAATTGTCCGAAACGCGAGACCCACTTACAAAACCTAATACAAATAACACCTTCCTGTCGAGCTAGTCAATGTGCTACAAGTCTCCACCAATATACTACTCCCAACTAGGTACTCAGGTCCACGACCATAGTACTCGGGCGTCTGGTATGCAATCTTGAAAGTTCAACTTATCAAGCTAATCTTTAGTAAAGAAACCAAATAGCCGTCGTTACAAGATAATAAATAAGGAACATATCACTCTCACAGTCTAATAATCTTTTAATAACTAAGACATATGTACAAGATCTGTCCGAGAACCATGTACTCCATCCTCAGGTACGAGAATCCACAGAAGAGATGAAACAAAGATTCAAATTGTAACAGACAATGACTTACATTACGTATGCGCAGTAGTAAAAGGACTGTTAAATCGATGAAAATATCATATGCACACAATGCATGTTAAAATCGATAATATGTTGATTGAGATTAAGAAAACAGAAATATTTCTATTAAAAATAATAATAGCAATATTATTATTTTTATTTCGAGGATCGATAATTCAGGCGCATATCATGCGGAGTGGAACCCAGTAAAGATTTTGGCTCTTGCATATTCTAAGGGATCACTATTATTAATACAAACCTATGGTTCCTGTTGCAATGAAGAGTTACCAAGATTCATATCATTATCTTGGAAATGTTAAATCAAAATTTCTTCATTGAAAATGTTGATACTGAACACTAACTAATTGTTATAATTTAGTATAAAATAATTTTAGAACATGAAAAAGATTTTGGAATCTAAATAAATCATTGCAAAAAATATGTGTACACCGACGGTTTATTGTTAATGTTCTAATATTAACATGACTTTTTCGATTCCATTTAATGATATTGATAGTATGCGTGTATAATTATACGTATTTTAGTTGTTATGTGTATCATTAGATTTCAATAAAAACATTTTACCTGTTTGCAAGTCGTCTATACAATTCCATTCGTACGGTAATTTTGCACATATATGTAAAATTGAGTGGTAAGAATAACGTGAAATTGAAGGAATGTGATCTGAGATGTCACGTATAAACACGCTTTACGAAAAAAATAATTGAAATGAATTAATACAGGACAAAACGTTTTGCTGAATTTTTTATTATTATGGTGTACAACATACATACAATTTCAAATTGACTTCCGTTGGTTATAAGTAAATGATACGTATTTGCATATTCGTTTATGTGAGTTAGGTCTGCACTACGAAGACACCACGTAATTCGACTATATCTGATTTATGTGACGGCTGCTCAAATCAAGTAAATGTAAGTACAATGTAAAGTGCAAGATATGAGTTCCAGAAATACTTAGGTTTGAAAATACTGTGGAACTCTTTTTCTTTAGCTGTTTCAAAATATGATATAAATAAAATACGTGTTCAATGGCTACTTTAATAACTGATTTACCTAATGCCTGTACGCAGGTAATCAGTATTACTGAAAAAAATATTTGTTGATATTGCCTTGCTGTGAGAAAATTCGATTTCATACACGTGAAAAAAAAAGAAATGTTCAGTAGGAAAGAATGTAGATTTTATCATATTCAAGCGAACTTGAACAAAGGTAAAACACCACAGGTGTCAAATTTAGAAACGCAATTTCTTTTATGGACATTGATAGTTACATTTCATTTTCACACTTTTGGGGAAAGTAGAATGTACAATGGTTTAAAGTTTGGTTTGCTTCACCAGACCACCTAAGGTCTTATAGGAAAATTGCCTTGCAAATAGCTATCAAATCTTAAGTACAGCTTTGTAGTAATTAAATTAATTTTATTTCCCTGGTTATTTACAGTAAAGCAATGTTCAAGAATTCGGATATTAAGAAATATTTTTTTCTTTGAAGTATTTGAAATTTATGGACATGTGAAATGATATATTTACCATTTTAATAATTTCATGCAAGCATTCTTCAGCTTCTGACGCCACCTGGTGATATTATTCTTTTCTTTTCTGTTTCCTAATACTACGAACAATATCACCATAATTTCTGTATCTTGCTATAACACGAAAATTACATTTCGTATGTTTTACAAATGTACCACATAATACCTTTGTAAACGCACTATCTGGAGTACGATATTTGAAATGAAAATTAATAATTGAAAATATTTTGTGAAATTAACACATGCATCCTCTGTAACTAATGAGTAAATCAGTGTTTTCTTCTGTTGCACAGTGAGTTAATTCGAAGATTATCAGTGTGTTCCTGCGCTTTATGTGTTAAGCGCCACATGTCACATATTGTATTGAAGAAATAATAATGGCCTTTGAGGTTTATTTGACAAACATGACAACCAATGCCTTGGCATAACTGGAAATCGCTGAAATGTAGCAAAACAAATACGTTTTTCAAATTCCTTTGTAAAGCAACAAAAGGCACCGACAAGCAGTTAGTACGTCGGTGAACTTTCTGTATTGAAAGGATATCAGGTATTCTATAAGCTAATCATATGTTTGAAAATTTTACGGACACAGGAAGGGAGAAGGGAATCTGTCTGCGAGAGAACGATTTCCACAGTTTGATTAATTTCTCTTCCATGAACGAGATATAAAATGCAAACTTTAGGCACTTTTCTTGTTATGGATTATATTTTTTTATATTATTATTTTACTAATAGGAACTTTTACGGTGTGTCCAACGTTTAGAAAAATGCGTTATTTTTACACGTGTTGTAGGATATTTACAATGCGTTCCATTAACCAAATCTTCCGATAAAAATTGATTTTGAGGAAACTTTTCGCTGTTTCAGTTCCGTGGTCTACGAAAAATGTGTCACATTTGACACAATGATTTTGCAGCAAAAACAGCTAGAGTTGCAAAAGAAAAAGGTGGATCAATTATTAATTTGCGTCTTTATCTGATTTTATGCATAAGGGCGATTAATCACATATATTTCTGTCTCCGGCATCCGTTATTATTGTAAGGAGTAGTCTTAATTATAAGGAACTTAATGAACAACAAAATGTCACTGGATGAAATACAAAACAATATACCATCAGCTTTATGTAGGGAATGTGTGGCACTAGGTCCAAAACTGTTCTCGCAGAAATTAGAAGCTAGGAGATCTCAGAAATTATATCAATAAGTAAGAAAAATTGAAAGGTTATAATCAGAGTGAGAGACCAAGACTCCTGTAGCAATTACGCCTTCACGGTCAGTATAAAGGAGACTAAGAAGCCAACTTGAGGGAAACAAAAAGTTCAGGAATTTACAAAAACGATCCAAAAACACTAAAGCCTGGTGAGTGAAACTCCTGGAAACCTCCGTTGCCGCGACATCTGTCATTATTTCCGCCACCCCCAAATCTTAAGTAACATGCATTGACTTGTCCCGACATGTCTGGAGGTATGTCTGACAGTCATCAAGCAAATTCACAAGGAATCATCGCTCCTTTGTCAGGTAGTTTCTCTTGTCGAGTCGCAGAGCTAGTTGCCCTGTGCTGTTCTTTCCTCTTTTTGTTTGGCGTTTGTGTTGGATGCTCACAAATGTCAACTATATATTTTCAGAACCAGGTACCAAGCAAAGGTTACCCCCCGTGATTGCGTCTTATAACCATTTCCAATACTCCTTAAGAAGATTCACCGAAAAACAGCGCACTGTTCTTTAAGGTATTGATTGATATCTGCCAGCCGTAAAGTAACTTCCCAGTCCAAAAAAGAAGACCTGGATATGAGACACTGCTTTGAATTTATGCACTGACCCCAGTACAACTGCTGAATCATCGGCCCATATCATTACCCTCCCGTGCTGGATACGGGAAAGGCATGCAGATGTATTGATAACAGCATCGGTTCAACATCAGAACCCTGAGTAACACGCTCCTGCATTTGACATCTCTAAATTTTGGAGCACATGTTCCCGGATTTTTCACTTTTTCATAACGATTCCTATTTAGTTGCATTACCCACGAGCCAGAGAAGATGAAACGTAGTTTTCTGCGACATTAGGGCATCTTTAAGAATGCAAAGACATAATGGCACAGGTGGGCTCACATTATCAATCCATACTTCATCTCCTGTTAATTTAAAGAACTATCTCTTTGCTTACAAACACATAGACCGTTCTGAAAATATCAACAACAGGAAAACAAACCATCCTTTTCTGTCTTTTTGGTTGGCTAACCTAGTGCTCTGGCAATATAAAAAACTCGTTTTGGCACCCTCATTCTTTTCACTAACCATGTTTTTCATGCTATTCCGGTTTAGTTTGTAGTTCTGAGCCGTCTGCGGGAGTCATACTTCTACTTTGTTTTGAAGATCCTTCTTTTTAGCAGAAGTAATACGCATATGCACAACCTGTTATGAAATAGTGGCGTACATATTAGAGAAGATAGTTATTAGGTCCGTAGCAGTACAAGATCAAAGTCATCACCTTTCACATTTAAATTACACTTCGCCTTTTGCTGTGTGTTAGATTATATTGAGGCTGAATAGAAAATGCCCTCAACGTACCGAAACGGTATTAGTGTGTTGACCCTGCTGCAAGTAAAAGGCACCATATGCACGTATGCAAAATCACGTTCTGACTATTGGAGAAACGTTGTGCCGGCCTAACTAGACAAATACATCGATTGATAAGCAGTATAAGCGAAAATACCACCGCGAAGGTTTCCGTAGGATTATAAAGGTAAATTCGTGACCAAACCTGAACTACATGCACGAACTACTCCCTAAACCAGGTAGACCTGTGAATGAGTGTACGAGCTTAGCATTTGAAAAGTTGTGTCCATTTCTTAATAAAATTGACGAATGTCAATGTAGTATAGAAAATCTGATATGGGAAGATAAAGTGGTTATGTAGACAGGATTACGTGTACGCAGGAAATCAGCTGAAAATGAAACTTAAACCTTATTACAGAGTCAGCATCCTCATTAAAGACATTCCCGGCAAAAAAAGGTATAGTTACTTTAAAAGACAGCCTTTGAAATTTTGAATTTTGGTACGAAGAGCATAAATCTGATCGAGAAGTGTTTAAAAATTGTTTAGTGAGCTTTCAAAGAATGTTGCCTGGTTGTCATGCATCTGGCCACCTGAATTATACTAGAACTGTGCATCTTTACTTGCAGCAAATGATGAATCGGTCAAATACGGTTTCGCCAGATGCATACGAGCGTTTTGCTTCATAAAGAGACTTTGTCATTCGTAGGACGGAGAAGCTGTGGTCAGGTTTTTGGAATGACATCGATATAGAACAGGTGCTGATGAGATCAATGAAACCAACTAGTGGTCTGACTCATAGTAGAGGTGTCAAAAAATGTACCCTAGCGAAATGAACCATTTGTATGCTATAGGTGCAAACTGGAAATTTAGTTAAGTGGCCAGTAGGTCCAAAACATGCAGTGGCCAACCATCCCCTTCTATTCCCTCCCCTCCAAAAAAAACTGGCTGGTAAGTTAAGATTTCTTAGTAGGAAAAAATGAGTCATCAGCATAAAAAAGAGAGGGGGAATGTAATTCTTATTATTTACCTATATAGTTTTATCTCAACATAAAAGAAGCCACTCACTGAACAAAATAAAAACCATTTTGTAAATCTTTCTCTTTCCTCTGTGTTTACTTATTCCCAAAACATCGATAGTATCGGTGGAAATTTACCATGTATCAGTGAAAACATCGAAGTTTCGATGTTTTTGCTAATAAGGAGATGAATTCGCATTTTTCAATCTGCAGCAGTAAATAGGCAAATCGGTGGGTAAGACCTCTGCTCAATATAAGGGTGAGTACGCACCAATTCAAATCGAGTAACCAATGCTTTTTTGATGTATCGGTTCCTGCAGCATCGTGGAAAAGAACTCGACTCCGTCGAGGAAACATCACCCAAAACATGTCAATTCAATACACAAAAATGTGATATTCCCTTTCTCTTTACAATAATGCAACAAAAAGAAATGTCTTTACATTACGTAGAAAATATTCTTTATCAGTTTCAAACATCGTTAATGAAACATCGATGTTTTTTTCGATTTATCGGCTTCTGAAACATCGAGGTTTCTGCCCTTTTAGTGCTACATATGGTGTGTGTGTATATACCAGAAATGCTAAGCCATTTTCAAAGAAATAGCAATCTTCAATAAAAACCGCAGTTATTTCCATAAATTTTAATATTTTGGGCCAAGATTTTCCCTTGAAAGTTATAAGATTTTTCTCAGCGTTTCTATAAATACATATATACTGGTGTGCAAAAATTAAGGACGAAGAGGTGAAATTAGCATAAAAGCGGAACGAGCAGGCAGAACGGACCGAAAGACCACTCAGGAGATAGACTAGGGTCCGGTACGGTAGGGCATGCGCATATATGCTGCATGACGTAGGGAGGGGGTGTCGGAAAGGTAGAAAGCACACGGGCGGTGTACGCTCAGCAATTCGGTAAAAGTTTTTGCACGGTGTACGTCGGTTTGAACGACGTCGAGTTAGTGCCACCGTGTGATATGGCCAACAAGAAATCAAGTAGACGACATCTGGATGACTTTACCCTAGGTCGCGTCATTCGGAAGTTGGAAGAAGGTCGACGTGTACCTAGTCTATCCGAGAAGTTCAGGATCATTCACAGCATCGTTTCACGAGCTTGGAGAGCATTTCAAACGACAGGAACAGCTGTCAGAGAGTTTAGCAGTGGTCGTCCACGAGCAACCACGGCAGCAGACGACAGGTATATTGTCCTACAGGTGAGAAAAGACAGACGGCAGACAGCGGGAGAAATCGCAAGGCACGTGCAGCAGACAACTGGGCGTCCATTATCGCGTTTCACGGTGTCCAAGAGGCTGCACAAAAGTCGTCTATTTGCACGACGACCCGTACAGTGTGTGCCATTAACGCCTGCTCATCGGAGTCGGCTGTTTATGTGGTGCCAGGAAGACAAGAACTGGACACATCAGCAATGGGGTCGAGTTCTCTTAACGGATGAGAGCCGATGTAGTCTGACGAGCGATTATGGACGTATACACACCTGAAGAGTGCTGCGAACACGCAATCACACCTCCAACATCATCGAAAAGGACCCGTTTGGGGGTGGCGGAGTTTTCGTTTGAGGCGGTATCGTGCTTGGTAGCCGTATTGACCTCGCCATCTTTCAAGCAGGTTCAGTCACTGGTGTCCGCTTTTGTACCGAGGTTCTCCTTCCTCATGTGCGTCTGTTTACAGGTGCTGTGGGTCCTGAGCTCCTCTTCATGGACGACAACGCTACACCTCATCGTACGGTGGCTGTCGCAGAGCTGTTGGAGAGTGACGATAATCAGCACATGGATTTGCCCGCATGGTCCCCGCCTCTAAATCCAATCGAACACGTGTGGGACCTTCTCGGGAGACGCTTGGCAGTACGTCACTAACCGCCAGCAACGATTCCGCAGCTCCGATTGGCGCTACAAGAAGAATGGGCCACGATGCCTCAACATCTCCATTACAACCTCGTCCTCAGCATGGACAGACGTTGTAAATCCTTCAACGCAGTCAGGAGTGATCATATCCCCTACTAAGGACTGGATTTTTCTTGGCAGCCGCCTGTCACATGGATGTTTCTGTCCAGTTGTGCTCGAAGCTACCTCTTCAATAAATTGTCTTTGTATCCTTTGGATTCCTTATTTGTACGGTTTTGCTCACTTGTCCCATATTCTTACATCTTGGGGATCTTATGGTATGATTTGAGTCGATGTGGAGCACTTCTGCACGACGTTACATTCGAAAAACCGTCTCGTCCTTAATTTTTGCACGCCAGTGTATTCAAATATATTACATTGCAAACAACTGAATTTTGTTTAAAAAATAACTTTACGTGAAATAATTTTTTTGGAATATAAATTGCAAATCCAAAACGAGTTTTCAAATGTTACTCTAAGGTGATTCAAAACGAATGTCTGCAAATACTGAGGAACAAACTATCATATAAAGTTCGTCCTCAGTTAACACACGAATTTGGAAAAAGTTGTGGGGGATTCGTAATTCGCTGAGTTTTGCGATTGTGTAGTTTAGGAAAAAGGAAACGAATAATGTTAAGAGTTTCCAGTAATAAAACACATTTCGTTCTCCTGGGTGGCGCAGTCCGCAAGAAAAATAAACACGCCACTGTCACTGGACCACTAGTTGCGTGTTGTGGCACTTTGAACGGGGCTCGAAAAAGTGATTTCCGATAGTGTGACGTTCTGTAATTACCACCAATCCCTTGTGAACAGCCATGCTTCAACTGCAGTAGGAAAGTTTTGGCTAAAAGTAGCCTTCCTCACGTCACGCGGTGAAAGTGAGTCGGCTTCCGCGAACTAGTTACTATACGATTCTTAGTATAGTTTCATGCGTTTTTCAATAATATTGCTGTTTGACGGTATGATTAATGGTGATTTCATTTCAAAGCAATGTGATTAATAAATGATATGATCATTTACGCCGCTATCTGCTGTCTGATTCGGTCACTACTCGGGTCAAAGTCAAAGGCTGATTATTCAGCCCACCGTGGTTTTGGCACAGCAAGCGCAGGTCGAAATGACCGCGTCGCACTAAAAGGATTCTGCAACGTCGATTGTCTGTGGCAAAACTTCGATGTTAAAAGACACCAAGGTTTTTTCCCATCCGTAATGAGGACTGATTTCACTCCTTTTTACCTTTACTTCTGAATTATTGTACTTTTGTAAATTGGCACCACAAATAATAAAAGGCCAAATTGGCGACCAATAAAACAAATTTAATCACCAAAGTTGCCAATTCATCGCCATCTGGCTAGCGAATGCTAATTTTCATCTATATATTGTATGCCATCCAACACAGGAGTGGCAAATGTCCTGGAGGAATACATTGTAATCCGCAGATCGGCATTCTAGAAGGACATTGAAATGCGACAGTCACGAAGTGATCATGAGGCTACAGTCATTCGGAATTTTGACGTATGGTTCCAACAACATCCCTCTTTCACAGATACAGGCGATACCTTTGCGCCCCTCTCCATAAGAACTCTGGGAGAAGACGAGGATTACTCCGATTTTTCCTGTGAGTGCGGACTTCAAGTCATATCTGCAATGGTGGGCAAGAACATTTTCACTGTGCAGCTCACACAAAATCACAAAGTGAAACCTCTGTCGCTTGTGATTCAAGCTATTACTTCAGGAGATGAAAAAATTCCAGTAAAGTTCATGTAAATTTTTTACAGAATGTTGTGTGTTATTTTTTCTGACAAAGAAGCCTCCAACTGCTTTGCTTATGAACTCGTTCCGTACCCACCATTCATGTTTGAAAATAGTTTAACGAAGAAATTTAACAAGTCTGATATTGTCATTATGTTGGATCAAAGCCTTCATTTCAGCATAAAATTCCTTACGGTGTTACTGTGGTTGATAGAGGGTACTTTTTGCACAAGAAATGCAAAAGTAGAAATGTGACAAACCGTGACCTATATTGTGTGTATTTGTCATACTATACATTCATAATTACTATGAACCCGAGTGACAGTAGTATTTGATGGATATGAAACGTCATCATTGAGTACAAAATTTGAAGAACACAGGAGAAGTATGTGAACATCACAGGCATAAATTATCTTTGAGGAAACTATGACCGTCTATGTAGCACAGGCACTGTTCTTAAGAAACCATTAAAGAAACGTTCTATTTCATTCAAAGCATTAAGTAAATACCTAATTTACTCTGGGATCGAATCGGTCCTTGTTGACTCTGATATTGATCGTCTGATTATCATAACAGCGATCGAAATATCTGCTTCAGATAACCATGTTGCAGTTGTGACTGAATACATAAACATCCTGATCATGTAGCTCGATCTTTCTCCGTATCATCTAAACATATCCTTTCACAAAGAGGACGAACTCCATCAACCAGTGAACATGATCAACATACAGCATTTGCAGAACAGTATGGGAAGTATGTGCAATGTGGTACACTTTAAACACGCGGTTTCAGAACGTCACACTATGTCGTCCGTGCATCAAAAAGGAAAGAAAAGGCAGTAATATTCAAAATCAGGTGAGTGTTCACATCACCCATTTCAAGAAAACTAGATACCTCTATTACATGTAAAACATCAAACATTAATATCTAATTTTATTGCAACTTAGTTTGAAATAAAGCTGAAAACTAACAAAAACGTTTCTTAAGATAAAAACCTATTACTACATAATACTTCGCTGTTTTATATTAGCTATTAATTTTATAAAGATATGGATTGAATATATTTGCGCAATAAGGTGTATTACTTAATCACTCGGAAATACGGCATTTCCTTAAAATGAACTTTCTTTTTATAATTCTCCTGTCATTCTGGCCCTAACAAGAGGTAGAAATTACGTGATATTCATACCTTTTTGCCTTCCTTACTGTAATAAACATACCAATATAACTACCTCTTTCCCTGTGCGTGTAGAAAAGTTCGGAATTGAGATATAGCGACAGAACTTGATAGGTAGCACATGGAACGAATGGGAAAAATGATTATTGAGTGAAAAATAGTTCAACATCTTGCCGATAATGAAACATTAGCTGTGCTTACCCAAGGAAAAAAACAGACATGTGCGCTGGTTTCCTTTTACTTTTTTGCATGAATAGTGGTTTCTGGACAAAACCTGGTCATTACGGTGACAATCAGAAGAGATAAATACGTCAAAACCAGACCGGGATGTGATACGATTTCTCGCTGTATATCGCGGTCGATGTTGATTCACTTTCCGTCTGACCCTCGTTTACAGATCTGAGAGAGAGAGAATACGAATCCCGAAGAATTCTGCCATTCAGACCAGAAATCACTAAACGCATGTTACAGTCAACAGGCAAGCTCAGATGACGAAATCGTCGAGAAATTATGCGTTCTTTGACGAAAGTTCCACTGAACAATTCTTTCATTTGCTTACCGTTATGAGGAGGTGCGCAGTACCATTCATTAGTTACAATGCATATGGGCCCACAGGTGTGATGGTCTAAAAAAACCGCAGTGAAATGAAGAAACATCGTGTAAGGCCGTACTATACGACGTTAAGAATTCCATTTATGATCTATAGATAAAACTTTCTACTCTATCAATTTACGTTAAGATAATTCTTTCAGTTTGATATTTTGAAAATAATAACATCTAAATTTTACAATGTAAAATATTTTAAACCCCTTTGTATAAGAATGTTACACAGTTGGAAAATACTTTCATTAGGCTCTAAGTTTAGAGAAGAATTTTTAAAGGAAATCCTTATGTTTGGATTATGCTTTTTTTATTCACCGTTAATATTTCATTTGTTTACGAGTCCTTCAAGTTGATTTTATTTGCGAACAATTTGGTGATTCTTTGAGCAAGATATCGTGAAGGTTGATCCTCAGTTTAAGCTGCACATCTTGTTTTGTCTGATTTCGACTTTGACAAAATTATAACACATTCAGTCCGAATAAATTCTGCTTAAGATTAATATAACAAAAAAATACAAGAGATTATGAAAACATATGTATATAAGAATGAGCCATTCCAATTTGAAGCGGAGTAGCTTCTATGTGCATTTAGATTCGAACTATTTAAGCGAGCAAAGTAAGACCTAGAGCAGCAGAACTATGAGGAAATATTTGACTTGAAGGTATGTTTCACACAATCAATTCAACATTTGTTACATTGAAAAGAAAAGTACTAATAAATATATTTATTAAAGAAATAGTACAAGTCATAAATATTAGCTTAGCAATAATGTTTATACTATCTGCAAATTCGTGAAAAATGCTAAATAACAAAGAAATAACTGTCTTTAGGATGCAAAATTCCTTTCAAGTAAAAACTTTAAATGTGTGGGCTGCTTGCAATGCAATTATCTTTTTTTATTTCCGCAGCAGTTCGTTCTAAATTTTATCGTCGATAAATTTATTCATCGGCTGAAACTTTGCTCTGTTACTCTTTGAAAAAGCTTCGAAAGCACGGTACCATACATACAGTATATAACCTACGTTAGAAATGCAGACCCTCATTGTTGCAAGACGTAAAGAAAAGGAAGGATCACGTAGAATAGAGTAAAATAAAGCACACAGGGTGTTCCATTAAACAATGATATACATAGTGGGTGATCTTCCGGAAGCACTGTCCATTATGTGAAGTGAAATTCCGAGAACAGAATGTTTGACCATTGTAATCCCCGGCAGTTGCACTGTTTATTGAACATTTACAAAAACAGTGAAATACGTAGTGCGGGATCTTCCGGAAGCATTGATCATTATGAAGAGCGACTTTCAGTAAGCAGAACGTCTGAGCTCTATTGTCGCCGGAAGTGGAACTGTTTATTGAACTTGTAAAATACACGGTGATATACATAGTGAGGGATTTTCCGGAATCACTCTCCATTATGTGCAGAGAATTTCCAAAAACAAGATGTGTGACGACTATTGTCCGCGGCAGTGGCATGGCTTATTTTAACGTGATTAAAAATTGACGTAATCTGTGAAAATAAACGGCTCTATAATGTACATTATTCAATTGCTGTGACTTTTAAAATAAATCCATCTCAGGAAATTTTCTTCCAGTACGTCTAATTTAAATGTCTTTCATTCTGTGATGCGCAGGAAACAAAATCAATAATGCAAATTACTTCCCAATGCAACACAATTAGGACAGGACGATACTCGTCAACCATTGCAGTGCATATGAACTTGAAGCATGAAAAATGATTTATTTGAAGAATTCTGTTCATTAACATTCAGAAGGTTCTAACATTGTGTACTGTTTGGTATTTTTTTCTGTGTCTACGTTCGCATGCTTAATGCACTTTGGCCGACCTCAAGATTTATTTTAAATCAGTGTATTCACGAATACTAATGCAGAAGGATGGGATATGTTTCCTTGTACACGGTTAAATATTTTGCTTCAGAAATACTGAATTTTTTGGTAGACCTGCTGCGTCAAGTTCCGACTTCACAGTTTTCCAATGAAAATATTAAATATCTTCGAGTCCTTAATGTGTATTACTTCCGTATTCTCCTGTACACTGCAATTGATGTGCATTAAACTAAAGTTTTCCGAAAAGTTTAATGCTTCCTCACATTATATGAAGTTTGAAACCCTATCCCCGTCATTTCCGATAACTTATTAGGGGTATGCAAATGTTTCCGCCGTTTTAAGGAGAAAAAGACAGGAACAATCAAGAAATCAGTACACATTTCTCCAACGAAATATTGGCCGTTAACATTAATTACATTTGGCTTTTTTTCAGGTAACAAGTGAATACACCTGTGATAGAAGGACTCTGGTTTTGAGCTGAAGAACGCTATGACGAAATTTTCCACCTCTGTAACTGTTGTGAACCGCTGTTGGGATAAGGTACGTTGCATAGGGCAATACAGATGAAAGTCTGAGGATACAATGTCCTGGGGGTAAGCCTGGTACGGTAAAACCTCTGTGTAACTATTCAATGGTTGATGTCGTGGTGGTACCGACATGTGGTCTGGCATTATCGTGTAACAGGATGACAGGGCGGAGTCATTCACCTGCCAATGGACGTTTTTGCACGATTGCGGCGTTCCGTTACATCAACTGATCGATATATCGTTGTGCAGTGATTATTTTGCCACGGTATTTTTATTTTATTTTTTTTTGATTGAAGGTTTAACGACCACCGTGAGCAACTCAATGGGCTATAAGCAGTTGCCCGTCCCTAATTTAGGGCCACTGGTTCCAGGGAAGGGAGAGAGCCAGTGCCGTAAGACAAACACAACATCCATGCCTCACCGGGATTCGAACCCGGACCCCTTCCGTGCGAATGATCAGAAGCCATCGCTTAGACCACTGCGCCACCGGGGCGGCTCGCCACGGTATCAACAGTTTGAAGTACATCACTCCATGTATATCCAACCACACACACCTCACTATTTTCCTGTGAATATCTTGTTTTGCAGTGGATGTTGATAGCTGGCCTGGGTGGACCCATGATCGCTTGCGTACTAGGTTGTCGCAATAGACCCATTTTTCAACCCCGGTGACAACATTCCACTAGAAATTCTTTCCTTGAAACCTGTTCAGCAACGCCATTCCGATTCCCAATCGTTGACCAATATTACGCTCCGTTAAAGTATGCATAACCCACTTACCAATATCCCCGATCTTATACAGAGCCTGTAGAAGAAGTACCACCGTTGATTGAAGACGTTAAATTGACGGTGGTAGGGGGATTTTCAAACGTTTCCCTAGTTGCGTGCACGATTGTATGGCATCCTCTTGCAACGATTCCGGCTCATCTTCTGCACGTTTTTGCGGTCTACCTGCAAGTACTTGTCCTCCAAGCTTAGATCACCATTTTAAAACCTGGCAAACCATTCTCGACACGTCCGCTCACCCATTTACGTTTCGCCATACGCCTGACATTTTGAACCGTATGCTTCACTCGCACTTTTCCCTAAATTAAACATTAATAACAAACAGTGACGCAAATGAACTTTATAGACCGCGATGCTTCGCTTTATGTACGAACTGACAGCACGGGTCGATAGCCGGTTAGATCGCTACAGCGTCCAATAGCGGGGGCGGAGGAAACTTTTGTATTCCCCTAATTAAATAAAGTTTATCCTCACTTTTCGAAATTTACAGTACGAATCAATATTACTCTGCTGGCCAAAGAATTGCATCAAAATGGTATGGAAATTTCTAACGTCGATTACATAGTACACCGTGGTCAATTGACCTGCAAAGTAATATTGATATTAGACCATTTTGCAAATAAACTACAACGTATCATATTTTTAATATTAACTTTTATTCCACCATTATACTGCATGCAAAAAGAAGTAACCAGCCAATGATTTTAAAAGAAATAATAAAATATCAATTTCAGGCGAAATAACATTTTCTGTGTGAATAAAAGAAAGCTGTTTGAAAAAAAGTATTGTGGACCTTATGTAATATTAAATATAGCCATACATTATACTGCATGGTAAAAAAAGTGACTAGCAAGTGATTTTAAAATAATTAATAAAAAATAAGTTTCAGGAGAAATAACATTTTCTGTGTGGATTTTAGAAAGCTGTTTCATGAAAACTGTTCTAAACTTTACGTCCAATAATTTTAAATTACTTTATAGCCCTTCCGATGAAGATATTTGAGTGACACTTGACTGAGAAATAATAAAAACATGAAGCCTTTCACTAGGCTGACATTTACAACAGAACATGAGTTTGTACACCCACAATAACACAAATGCGTTTCCTCTGAAATTCTGTGTACATGCGTTCAATAGTTTGAAATACGCGCACTGTAACATACCAACTTTAGCTGCATTTAGATATATACAGCGGTCATCCCAAACATAAATACCATCTACCTGATATGATGTAGGTCTTCCTCTCGCAGCCAAAAGCACTCTCACCCGATTAGGCAAAATTCGAGAAATTTTGATAGGTGTCTCATAATATTCGACGCCATGACTGTAACGGAACATGCCACACTTACCGAAAATTGGTGTGATGCTGTTCGTACCCATTTCTATAAATCAAACATTAAATGTTCCATACGATTCATGTTTCACGACTTTGGGGGTAATGCCAATAAACAAAATTCCCCTTCGGTTCTTGGAGCCATTCTTGAAGTTTATTCGCAGGGTGGCATGGAGCATTGTCTTGTTGAAAGACGCTATCTCCGTCAGGGAATACAATCGCCATAAAAATGTGCTCTTGGTCAGCCACGAGGTTCAAGTACGTGACTGCTTTGAGAATTCGCTCTACAGGTATAATGAGTCCAAGTGTTCCCCAAGAAAATATTGCCAAGTTCCCCACACACCCTCCAGTAACGTGGATTCGTCCCACAGTGCATACAGTTAGTTGAGATTGCTCCCCTGGGTGAACGTAGCCCACAAGCACGTACGTCGACCTTTGTGTAACAGAAAACGGGATTCGTCTGACCATTAGAACTATTCCAGTCTTCTACTGTCCAATGCCGATGATTTTAGACCTACTGCAAGCGTTGACAGTGGTGAACGGCTGTAAGTCTAGCCACATGAATGAGTCTGCTGCTACGTAGTCCCATGCCCAAGAGCGTACGCCAAACTGTGTGATCGGACACTATCGGCTCTTCACCGGAATTGAAATTTACGAGTAATGTCAGTCTCATTAGCACTCTTGGTGCAGCGGACAAGACGAGATATTCTGCGCAGACATCTAGCACCAATGAAGCTTAATATACATACGCTTTATAGACGGCTCCAAGTGTCACCTGGTTCGGGACGTATTTGATAGGTACTAACTACTGCATAGCGTAAGCAGCCTACAATCGTCATTGTTTTGGAGATTACTTTACCAACATGTGATGGCATAAGGATTTGACCTTTGTTGAAGTCAGATAATCTTTTGCTTTTACGGTGTTGAAGCGAAATGAAATTCTGACTATGACAGCTGTGTCCCAGGTATTATGCATTGAAACCCCTATTTTTCGATTTTCTGGTGATATGCATAAAAAGTCATACGATGCGGGAAAGCGTAAAGCCGGGGTAAAATAAATTATACAGGTATACATATAGTGTACAATAAATAGAAACCAATGTACACTATTAGTACAGTACTATACTAGTACAGAATATGTATTGTACACACATTTGCGAAATATCCCCCCAAAAAAATTCAGGATAACTACCCACGCGTTCGTAAATCATGTTTTTTTGTTTTTTTTGTTTGTTTGTAAAACATGTGTTTTGCTTTTGCTTTCTATTTTCAGTTTATTAGCTCAAGCAAAGTTCCTAAATAACTGAAAGGCTTTGCAAGTGTTTTTCTTGAGAATCATGACCAAAGAAAATATTTTAACAAGTGTTAATCCATTTAAAGCCGCTGTGAAAGAAGGCGTTAGTACTGCAATTTCGGTTACATTGTCATCCTCATTATCTCCTTCCGACAAATAATCCATTACATCGTAGATTGAACCACTGTAATGAAACAAGTTAGCATATTTTCGACACATGGAGCATACATAGTTAGACATTTTCGTCACATGCTCCAGTTAGCACATTTTTTTCACATGCAGCATACTTCTCAATATGAGCTGCAAGTTTATCAAAGTAATCATCGTCTGGCTCCATAGGAAAGTCAAGTTTATTTGAATCATGCTGTGCTTTCATGGGCACTTCATGTAATGTTGAAAATCCGCCCTCCCCAAAACAATTATAAAACAAATGAAAGGGCTTGTCACGCTATTCCATGAAGAAGATATGACATATATCACTTCCAATAAGTTGAATTTTTTGCTTCCACGCATCTTCAAGTTTTCGTGAATCAATCTCAGCCACTACATTTTTACTGTTTCTCCGTGAAACCCTTTGAATTAGAGAATAGTCCTCACATCGCACGGCTAAAATTTCCTTCTGCAGTTTAGTGGAAAAATCTGTGTACACACATTTCGAACTTTGAAATCAACATAGGCCAAACACTAATCAAGAAATAAGATGATGTTTCGCTATTGCATTATCATGCTGTTATCTAGACTTCGAAAAAAAATCTTGAAATGTAATTTGCGTCATCTAGGCATTTTTGTTTGCTTCAAAGTTCGCAATTAAACTCTTCACATTTTTGAAACAAAGTAGTTTTTTAGAATTGTTGATTACTAAGAGTGTTAATTTTCACTCACTTCGGCATTGCAGCATAATAAGATAGTCAATAGCATTTTGGATAATTTTCCATCGTGGCATGATTCTCCCTTCGCAACATAGTTTAAAAAAATAAGTCGAGTCTCACCGGCGTTGAAAGTGTCTTTCGGAGCATAATTTACGATAAAAGCAGGTAAGGTCTTTGTGTTCCATTCATCAGTTGTAACCGGATTAACACTTGCAGTTCATAGCAAGGTTATCGTACGTAGGGTTGTGACGTTTCTTTATTGGATCCGTCGATCTATTTGAAGCTGAGAAGTGGTTTAAACGAAGCCGAGCAGCAATTTCAAAGGCTTTTTCCTCTAATATAAATACATTTAATGGTACATTTGCGACTCGAGTTGCCTGAATCGCATCGGTAAAAATTGCTTCCAGTTCAACTTATGGCGAAATTTTCAAAGGCATTATCTTCTTAGCATGAGTAATTTTGAGGATTCTTTCTGTTTTAAAATTCTCTATCCAAAGCAATTTTGAATGACTTTTGTTTTCAGTGTTAAAACGGTAATCCAAGAGACTTGGCAAGTTTAACTTTTCTTCCATGAAATTCACTAGCTTTTTTTGTAAAATTAAGGATATTTGAATTATAGAAAGACATTTGTTCTTCTTACTCACCGCTTTTACTCTTAAGCTCAAAACATCGTGCTTTACACAGCACACTTAGTGAATTCCTTTCATAACCTCAGATCGTTCTTGCCACGATGCGAAGCATGAACCTTTTAACCCGGGGAGTTTCGACACTAGCCGAGGCGCTGCAGCGATGTTCCAAAAACAAAATATATACATTCAGAGGAATCCGTCACTGCTCCCGTCCAATTCTGGAGAGGAAAAACCAATTTAACGCAACCTATCGACAGATCCTGCTGATAAATTCTGCAGGAGGGGAAGCAATCTAATGTGTGCGGTAACCAAGAAAGACACCAAATTAGAGTAAAATCATGTTTGGCAACAACATTTTAAAAGCCGTTCGATGAGGAAGACCGAATGATTGAAAAAACGTATAACATGGGGGATATATAGGAAAATTATCGGGGCTTCAGAAAACCATCGCTCGAAACGGTAAACTAGAAACGTAAAATGCGGGACCCCGATTGTCCCTATTGTACAGTCTTGGATTTGCTGTATAATAGAAGTGACGCAAATCATTATGTGAGTGAGTAATGAGCAGAACGCTAAGATAAAGTTATGAAACGTAAGAATGTAAGCGACAAGTTAATGATGTTCATTCACATTTTGTACCCGTATTGTTTCTCGTTGCGCATAATTCATCATGAACGGTGACTGCTTTGGAGATCTCGCTCATATAGCCAATTTCCCAGAATATCTGTGAATAATCAGTTATTCCTCCTTTATTGCGACTCACACAGAAGATGGATAACGTTCAACTTCCTTCAGCCCGGATATCTTGGAAAATGAATGTCCAGAACGAAACATAATGTGCGAAATCAATACATGTCAACGTCCAAATGAGTAAGCAATAGCAGACAGCAACCAATTAATTGTTGAACGTAAAAAATAAAAATACATTTAAATGGCAATGATTTGAATGGTGTGCTCAATCATTATCCACGTACCTTCTGATTAATCATTCATAATGGACTGCGAATATTTGAAATGTTCGCTATCTTTTGAGATTTCCAAATTGAGCTATGACCTTTAAAGCCCAATGCTGGATTCCTACAACTGAAGATTTAGGCATTGAGCGTAACGACATCAAAAAATTTTAACATTTCGTGAATGACTGATTTGGATGAATAATAATAATTAAGAAAAAGTAATTTATGCGATCACTAGTAGTCATACGACGATTCCTTTCTTTCCAGTATTTCACACTGGGATGTCATTTTCCAAAGATGTACTTCTTGGCTAAAATCTATCTTCTTCTGGTTACAAACTAAGATTAATTTAGTAGAGTAGCAACTGATTCCCGTGGAGTCAGTTTTTGGGACATTCGCGAACATAATTTTACAGGAAACTAAAGAAACACAATGCATTTTACAACCTGCGATGTTGTGTTTCATAGTAAACATGTTAATTGAATTCTTACTAATCGCTGCCTTTTTAAAGGCGAGATGCTGTAAAGTTAGATTTTATACACTGAAGGGAAAAAAATCCAAAGACCACGAAAAAACGTTGTAGAGAAATGAAATGGTGATAATACATTTGTATAGGTAACGTATTTAATCGATTAAGGTTTCAAGATCACAGCTTATTATAAGCGAGAGAAAAATTATTTTAAATGTGAAATGCTGGTACATTAATAACCGGTGTAACCGCCAGAATGTTGAATGCAAGCACGCAAACGTTCATGCATTGGGTCGTACAGGTGCTGGATGTCAGTTTGTGGGATGGAGTTCCATGCCTGTTGCACTTGGTCGGTCAATACATGGACGGTTAATGCTGGTTGGGAGTGACGCTGGAGTTGTCGTCCAATGATGTCCCATACGCGCTCGATTGGTGAAAGATCTGGTGATCTAGAAGGCCACGGCAACATGTCGACACTCTGTAGAGCATGTTGGGTTACATCAGCGGTATGCGGGCGAGCGTTATATTGTTGGAAAACACCCCTGGAATGCTGTTCATGAATGGCAGCGCAACAGGTTGAATCACCAGACCGACGTACAACTTTGCCGTCTGGGTGCGTGGGATAACCACGAAAGTTCTCCTGTTGTCATAGTAAATTGCTCCCCAGACGATAACCCCAGGTGTAGGTCCAGTGTGTCTCGGCCGCAGACAGGTTGGTTGCAGGCGGTCACCTGGCCTCCTTCTAACCAACACACGGCCATCACTGGCACCCAGGCAGAACCGGCTTTCATCAGAAAACACAACAGATCTCCACTCCGTCCTCCAATGAGATCTATCTTGACACCACTGACGTCGCAAACGGCAGTGGTTTGGGGTAAGTGGAATGCACGCTACAGGGCGTCTGGCTCGTAGCTGTACTTCAAGTAACCTATTTGTAACAGTTCGTTGTGTCACTCTGGTGGCAACTGCAGCTAGAATTGCTGCAGCAGACGCGGTACGATGCGCCACGGCCATACGCCGTACACGGCGGTCTTCCCTCTCAGTAGTGCCATGTGGACGGCCTGAACCCGGTCTTCTTGAGGCAGTACCTTCCCTAGACCACCTCAGTTAACAATCATGCACAGTGGCTACATTCCTGCCAAGTCGTTCCGCAATATTGCGAAAGAAAATCCACCTTCTCGTAGCCCTATTACACGACCTCGTTCAAACTCTGTGAGCTATAGATAATGGCTTCTTCGTCTTCTTGAAGGCATTTTTGACGAACATCAACACCCTACGTCAAATCTCAACGACAACTAACGCTCACGAACGTTACAGCGCGTATTTACAGCACACCTGCTTTGCATGTTCCGAGCGGCGCTACTAGCGCCACACGTATGCGCCGAGCGCGAAATTTGCATATACCTCATCTTACAGATGTACTCTCACCGCCTACCAACTGTCGTTTATCTAACACAACACCTTCTTGGTGTTGGGATTTTTTCCGTCAGTGTATGTTCGCACCGAAAAGGTTGACTTTCAATTATTTCAATAATCTATTACGAAGATGATAAACTGCAAACTTTAAAGTATTTTGTTATTTACCAATAAGTACAAAAATAAACTATTCCATGTGTTTTATAAAATTTACTTACGTAATGAAATAATACATATAATGGTTTAAAAAGGTTTTGCCAAATAATTAAATAAATCTGTGATAATACAGTATGATTACATGCAGGCAATACGGTATAACGTCAATAAACTTATTCGGAAATTGTCAAAATTTATAACACATCGTCACAGTATCTCAAATTAGGCAATTCGTGTTAAATTTCGAACTGAAGTTACAAACATTACGCTCAATGTGCCAATGATTTGATGCTCATTTCAATTTACACAGAATTATCCCTATTTTTTCTCGATTAGTCTTTCTGTATAACAGTCTTGGAAAATTTCAATAGATAGGAAAATTCCAAAATTAACATTCTAGATGTCAGGAGCTTGGAAAGAGGCTGTGCGAAATTGTGTCACATATGTAACAGAACACTCACTCCCCTAAAGGCGTCCTGTCTTTCTGTAGTATTAATCGTCGATAAGATGCACATATATGCGTTCATGCTTCTACGAGCCTGAAACCTTTTTCGACGCAATCTTGCGTTCTCGCGGATTTTTAACATGTTTGTTTTCGATGAACGTTGTATTGCGCTATTGCCGATTTGTACACATAAATCTCCTAACGTGTATATGCGTGCTTGCCACCTGGAGGGATAAAAAATTACTTCATGTTTATATAATCTCATGTTTTTCCCATTCCGTATCAAAGATGATAGAAAGGAGGACTTCTTAGCTGACGTCGGACCGTCCGTCTCAAGCAGATTAATAATTCGGCTATAGAACGCACACGAAAAAGATGAAAGTAAATAGTCTTCTCTTCAACGCAGCACTCATACCTCGCATAAAAAAAATCATATCTTGGCGAACAAAGAAACAAATGACGTCTTACCCTGGACACTAATATTAAAACCAGAAGCCACTTGGTAATAAATAACCATTCACAAAAGAAAATTTAATAAGTAATAAAAAATATAAACACTTCTCCAAACCCATTAATTTAAGAAATATTGCAAAAGGCCAAGAAATCTGCATATGTCCTGGTTCATGAATATCAGCTGAGCTTCTAAATACATTCCATTCTACGAAAATATAACGCAATGCTCTTTATGGTATTAGATGTTTCTGAAATACGTGACAATATTATACTATTAGTTCAACGCGACCTACCATTTGACAGCAAAAGTGAGTCTCTTGTTACCAGCTTTTTAAATATATTAACCGAAAGTTAGATCATTTTCTGATTATTTCCTTATGTGTTCTATACATTGTTTCGAAACTATGATTAGATCCCATGACTTCTGATCCACGCAGTGCAGAAAGTTGAAGAGACCTTTCGTTTTAAGAAAATACCTGATTTTTAAGTAGTTGATACCCAACGAACACAAATCTGTTTATGAAAGATATCAAGATAATACTACACACATTTTTCAGGTTTTATGAACAGCAAACTTCAACTCTAAATTTACTAAAATTTGCGCGATTCAGTATTTGCGAAATAATGTACATATTATTTCATTTTATTTTATCGTATTATTTTATTTTAACGAAACGCTGAACCATGTTACTGATTATGCTTCAAACAAAATCACATTTCTCATATTCCACAAACCTTTAAAAATGAAAAGTTTTTCTTTTTTTAAATTTATCTGTTCTCAGACCTTCGATTCTAAATTGAAGAGGCTATTGCGTAAACAGCTACATACCCTTTGGAAATCCTGTGGGCCGCATATAAATTGCAGAACTCATAGTAAGCTGCAAAGTTGCAGGTCTCAAATGTCGTTGCCAATCACAGGATACATACAAAGACGGAGGAAGCCCTGATTTTGTTAAACATAACTTTTCAGAAGCCTGAGGCCGAGCAAAGGACGAGTGCAAATAGAAAGTGCAAGAGTTGTTGCACGAAAATAATGTGATCAGTTTTTTGAAAGACAGAAGTTTCTGATTATAAAACTAAAACCTTTTAGTGTTTTAAAAAAATCTATGACTGCACACAGCTTCGTCAATTTTCATTGAATCATTAATTAAAGCAAATGATTTCACGTACATCAGGAAGATTCATATCTTTGAAAATAACTGTGGGCGGAATACAAATTGAAGTACCCAATGCAAGCTGCGAAGCCTTAAGTCTATTACCGGATACACATGCAGTCGTAAGTGCTCAAATTGTAAAAAATAACTTGAGAGGAACCCTGATTTCCTGCGTACGATGAACGTTATTAAAAATATAACCGATATCCTAAAGTAAATACGAACTAACACTTGCAATCATGTTTTATAAATGGAAAAATTTTCTGTAAAAAGAACTGAAAGATCTGAATGTTGTAATTTTTGATTGATTACACGTACCTTCATCCCTTAGAATTGATTCATTAGTGCGCAAATAACTAAAATAATTAATTTCGGATGCATTAGGAAGATGCGAAATAACGTTTTTAAATTGAAATGCTCTTCTGCGTTTCAATTAGTAAGATATAGACGAATTTACCTAGGGAAAGGGAATCACATGATGTTCACTTGGTGTTCTGTTAAATTACATATGAGATTATTCTTTTTTTATTTTCGTTATATACTGTAACAAAGATCCTGATTAAATTATAGGAATTTAAAAAGTCGCTCTTTTGTAAATTACAACGCCTCTTTTTTTCAAAGAAGGGTTAGAGCAATCGAAAGCGTTTTTTCCTATCTGGACAAGCCACACTAGTGTACCTTTCATATTAGATTATAAATCAATGTAATTCATCAACAGGCCAGCTGGCCAACTACGATATTTCATTTTAATAACAATTTCAAAGAGATTCACTCATTATGAAAATATTTCAAGATACTGTTGTTACAACATTTGGACACCTTGATGGAATTGTTTGCTGATGCTCGCAGTTTTATTTCGACGTTATTTTGTTTAAACAGCGTAACATAGCTTTTTTCAGTAGATTACTAACTTCTGGTACAAAAAAAAGATTGTCCCCTATTTACTGTATCATAAAAATGTTTTAACTTCCTCATTTATAATTACGCCCAATTCAAAAGTCACGCTTTATGAATTTTCTTTCATTTGGTTTTGCTTGTAAAGTAAGCTTGAAAAAGAAACAGAAGAGTGTCAATTTTAGTCAAATTCTTGTGTTTTTGTCGCTTTAGGTAAAATGTATACATGGTTTTCTTGGACTATTTGTTACATTACTAACGCAGGTTTTCCAGTTTTCTCAGATTTCCCGATTCATTAAAACACCATTCTTTTAGAATATACCATATTATCTATTATCCAACCAGGAAATGCAATAACTATTTGTTAGTAAATAGGTAGGAAATATATCTCACTTTGTTATTCTATTGAAATATTTAATCATTAATCTCAAAAGATTGAGGTAATGTTTGTTTTTCTGAAGCTGTGGCTTTCTTATGCCGGAAAAGAAAATTGTTTGTATGTAGAACATTAAGTCGTGAGAATCCATATGACGCTAACAGATGTCAATAAGATCATTATGGTGATAACATAGTATCAGTACTCCAAATCGGGGATTCTCGGCGCTGAAAACGTACAAAGATTATTTTATGAGAACCATATGTTTCTTTTCTACCAGCAGCACATGGCAGATACTCCACCGCTACGACATTTTGCGATGAATGAAATTCGTCGCAATGAATGATGCTATAGAATTTCTTTCTCAGTCATAGCAGTCTACAATCCGTGTTTGCATGCGGATCTCCGTATCAGCTCGTAACCTCGTCGAACCTCGTCTGCAGTAGAACGTAGCGTTGTTACTGCCTGCAGTAGAATGTGGTAATGGGGACTAGTGGAAGTCCGCCTACGTAACCTAATCCCACTAAGGCTATGCACGGTATTTTCCGTGAAAAATTGTTCATATATACCGCTATAAGTTAGTCCATCAAGATGCGTTTGGTTGGCTATGTGACCCGTGGACCACGCAGCCGTACTTTGTCTTATGATGACAGCCCTGGTGAAGGTGTCTGTCTGCGTGATTCTAGGATTTCCTATGACATCGGCCATGAATTTTCATCTTTTAGAAGATGAGCTTTCGTCACCGTTATCACAATGACACAATAGCTCGCACGCTCAGGTGAGGACGACAAAGACTGGCCACACAGAGAAGTTTTGCCTGATTATCTTCTTCACTGATCATGTGATCGGTTTGCAACCGCAATCGTGCAGATAGCCCAGCTGTCGACACATACCCGCGCATTTGCATGGCGTTTTGAAAAATAGGTCCTTGCGACGTATTTTTCATGGCGAGGAGTGTATTTTTACTTCATCTCCTATATTCACGCCCAAATAGTAGCACAGAATATTTCTTAGGCGAATATTTTGAACACACGTAGTACTGGCGAAGTACATTTCATGGCGAGCAGTGTATTTTAAATATGTATCCTATATTCAGGCACCGTTAATAGCAGAGAGTATTTCTCAAGTGAATACTTAGAACACGTGTTGTGAAGTACCCAAATGTGTTTCTTGTGGAAGAAGCTTTTCTCCTTCGTCAAGAAGAAAACATATATAGGAATTTCTGGTGATTAAGCAGTGATTATCAGAAAATAAGTAGACATTACTAACAATTCAGCAGGTATTACTAGAAATTACATTGGGATTAGTACGTCCATAGGTGCAATCTATATGAGCGAACATCATTAATCTCAGAGAAAATATCGATTTCGGAAAACAATAAATACATATTAATAAAATTTAAAATTACCAGGTCCGGCTCTCGGTCGCCTACACAAGAGGCTGCTAGATACAGAGAAGGAAATTGGTACCTCAGAGGGTTCTCTTTTCTTTTTCTTCTTTTTTGATTGTGGGTTTAACGACCAATATGAGTAACACAATGGGCTATAAGCAGTTGCCCGCCCCTAATTTAGGGTCACTGGTTCCAGGGAAGATAGTGATGCCGTGCCGTAATACAAACATAAAATCTTTGTCCGAAAGTACATATCTTTTTCCACTTCCTAAATATGTTAAATGCAGAATGAAAAACATCTCATTTTTAAAAGCTCACAGCATAATTTTGATGGCTTGAGGAACACATATGAGATGGGTACGTTTTATTTAAAAAAAAATCTGGAGAAATACAGGGGAAAAGCTAACATATTCCCTGCGTGTTTTAAGTAGATTTTAAAGAATGGATGATGCTGCAAGTCTAAATTTACTTCTACCTTGTCCTCAGAAACAGCTATATATTCAATGTTCTATAAAACTATAGTATAGATATGTTCAGGCAGGAAACTATATTCTAACACCACAAGACAGACTTCTACTAAGAAGTGAAAGCTGTAATACAGCGAGTCCTATATGTAGCCATGATCACCAAGTACGATTATGTCAATTAAGATTAATATTCCACGAAAGAGATAAAACGTGTTGGGATACATTGAACATGAATCGTAGTGAGTGCGTCTGATCCTGATAAAACGAGTGGTAATAAGAGGGGTCTGCCTTTTTGTGCACGTTTATCATTAATTGCCTATGTTTATTTTGCAAAAGCTGAAATGGTGAAACATTAAAGACATATCTTTCCTCCAAGTGCAGAATAAAAACGTGAACCTTTTATGGTTTTCCTAATAAAACATTGTTTCACCAGGTTTTCCGGTTTCCCTCAGTTGTGATAAAGTTACACCGTTACAAATTGGAAGAACAAAAACTAATTTCTACTCCTTAAAACGAACAAATTGCTCTATATACAAACTGTACATATATAGTACATTTTTATTTCATAAAACAACATTATCCAATAACATACTTCCGACGGTATTATAAATGTTAACACCAAAGAACGAAAATATAGAGTTTGTAGTTTAATTTTCTGAATATAATATTTAAATATAAATCTATTATGAGATTTGCTATAAACTTTGTAGACAAACAGTGGTTATTTAATTCAGCATTTTGCTAGGCTTAAAGATTGATAATTAATTGAACGTTTTCATATTACACAATCAGAACGATAAACTGCAGAACTTGAAATATCTCATAGCCAATTGTAATTTACACCTAACAACTCGTTACCATCAGGAACCTTTCTTGTGAAAATCGAAAAGTAAGTTTTAATGATATTAATTATTGCTGCCAGCATTCATCAGAGGACAGTTTGTGATATGAAGAAAGATTATGAGCTGCATAATCGAAGGTTAACATTGCTAATTGCAATTTTACCTGGCAACCGGTCTATGTCTTTGTACGTCTTTTTTTACTTAAGGTCCATTTTTTGCTCCAAATGTAAAAACTAGAAATATGCATTGGTTAAACACTGTTCTTTTAAGACTTTAAAGACATATTGCTCTTGAAAATATATACATATCATATATATATTTTTGATGTTGTTTCTGCCTACCGAAAGAAAGTTTGAATGGTATTGTTAAATATTTCTGCAATTGTACATAACAGGTCTGAGTTCGAGATACTTAGGATTTAGATAGAAATATTTTTCTTCCAGTTTTGTGCAGGTCTGTAATTTCGGATTTAGAGAGAAATATTTTGTTTGCAGTTTTGTGTAGATCTGACTTCGTAATATTTAAGATTTAGAGACATATATTTTATTTTCAGTTTTGTGCTACACAACTTTGAAAACTTATATGAAGCACAACGAACTGTGGACTGTAGATATGTGTAAGACATAAAGATGTGTTGTATCTTAATCGATGAGAGAAGCATTTATTTTCTTAAACACCAGAGAGCATACTCATTTAGGAGTGCTTAATGTTTAAAATATTTTATTTATATTTTCAGTAAAACGTAGAGTAATCTAACTAATTTAACAACATAAAAATTAGACACATAGTTGAAGAGCTTTTTAGCTTTGTAAACTCTTTGTGCAGAATCATTATAATTTCTGATCTGTTCTACACTCAGAAATATTCGTCGTCCTAAAGCAACCAAGACATTATCGAAATTTCACTTAATTAATATCAATTATTTTAAGAAATGTGCTTGAGCTGAAGAAACAGTGTGTTCCACATTTCGGAACTTTCGAAAAATTTACGGAATGCTAAACGTTCCTTTGTAAGACGCAAGTTACTTACTACTTGTCCTCCTGGTTATCTGCAAAGATGTAAACATCAGTCGGAGCAATAAATTCATATTGTTTTGAAAAATATATGTTTTTCCGTTCAACCAGGTTTAACGTTTTTTGGATATTTATTTATTTCCATTGGGCTTCTGTTTCACACATTTTCTCTTTACACGAAAGCGAAAAAATACATAATGTCGTAGAGAGAAAAACGTTTAGGTCTTTCTTTAGGAGATTTGACTTACAGAGAGTTCTATTTACCTCAGGAACTGTTAGATGCCGCTACGTCTCTCATGAGGAAGATATCGCTAGAGAGTGCTATTCCTTACGCAGTTATTGACGTTCTGGCTAAATGCAAACAGACTGAAGGAAATAAAAGCCATTAACCTCCAAAAACATAATTTCATAAGAGAAGAACTGTAAAATAACAATCTCGAATACATCAGATGTGTCTTTTAAAACAATAAAAGAGCTTCTGACAATATCATTGGCCCTAATAATATAAGTTTCCCATTTAAACCGTACCCCTACCGAGAGCAATATCCTATGACATTATACAGACATTTCGATGTTCAATTTGGAAGAACACCCCGTTTAACCGTAATGATTAAAACATCAGTGAAAGTACGCCTGCGGTTTCTGAACAGCGTGGACTGAACTGTTCGGTTTTATTAATAACGAGCTGGTCAAACGAAATGTTCCAATCAGAGAAGAGCCGACTCTGAATCGAAATGGTTTTGCTTGTATCTGACTATGCCCTGTCGCTGAAGCAGTTCGCATTATGAAACCCTCAAGGATATTCAGCGAGGAGGAATTATTGGGATCAGAGAAGCTGAATTTCCCTACGCGAAAGTGCCTCTTGTATTGTACGAAACACCAGTACAGTGGTGCGAATGTGGCGTCAGTGGACAGACGAAACTCGGGAAATGGACCGACAAATTTCACGACTGCACAAAATTACAGACAGTCTACCGCATGGCAGTGACCGATCGCAAACCAACAACAAAGGTATAAGCGGAGCCATGGAGTACTGTCCCAAATCAGGCTTTGTCCAACAGTACATTTCAAAGACATGTGCTTAAAAGAATACTAGTAGCTAGCAGCCTATTATTGCACATTCCTTTAACTCTCAGACACGGACGTCTGAGGAAGCAATGTGGTCTCAAACACAGACGCTGATTTGCAACAGGTCGTGTTTTACGACGAGTCGCAATTCAAATTGATGGATCAAGACGGTCGCATACGTGTTCGAAGACATCGTAGTGAACGCAGTTTCCAGGGTGCATTTTGCAGCGTCATTCCTGCCCAACGTAAAGCGTCATGGTTCGGGACGCCATTGGGTTCAGTTAACAATAACACCTGATACGAAATAAGGGTAACCCTCAACAGCCGCCGATATATCAGGAATGTTTTAAAAGCAGATGTGATACCGTTTTTTCAGAGTTGTTTCCTGAGGTGCTTCATGACATTAGAACTTTCTTAGTTGTATTTTTTATAAGAAATAAGACAGTTTAATTCTGATTGATGTTCTTCCAATAAAATGATTGGCAACAAATTATGTATTCAAATGTGTGTTCAACATTCTGAAGTAGGAACGGATTTCCTCTCGTTTATTTGTTATAATTTGTTCTGAAGAAAAGTGTCCGGTATTTTTTGATGTGCCGGATATTTTTTCCAGAACAATGATGAATGGATTCTGATTTATGGAGGTGCAGGAAACATTCTAGAATCAGGCAAACTAAAATACACAAATACAGTAGCGTCTCCATAAACCGAGGTAATCGGGACCGAAATCAACTATTATTTGTGAAAACCCAGATTAAGCTGAATTTCAAAACACGAGCACGATTCTCAACGAAGGTAGTTAAATATGAACCTCCTAAAACTCACAGAAACGACTTCTAACGATCAATGAAAATGTTAGCAAAAATGAATAAAACAAAGAGTATGAGAAATACACTGCTGGACAATTGCTAAGGACGGATCATAAACGGCTATATAGCGCATAAAAAGGTAAGTGTGGTTGGATGCCAAGTGAAATAAAATAATGTCAGAATGCCAGGACATTACAAGAAAGACAATTTATTGTGCTCTGAAATCCAGAAGGCTTTGGAACGTGTTCAAGGGACAAACAGGCCATTTTGTGCAGAATACGTAAACGTGAAAAAATGCAATTACCTTCCGCAGGCGTTCCGGCGTAAGATGTCAATACGGGATATGGCCACCATGGAAGGCGATGTAAGATTCCACACGTCGTGTCATGCTTTGCACAACATTATCAAGCAGCCGGTGGGGTAATTTACCCCATTCCTCTGTCAGTGCACGGATGAGGATGTCCTTGTTTATTGGTGGGCATTGGCGACCAGCAAGACTCCTCCCCAAAGCATCCCACACATTTTCAATGGGATTCAGATCTGGAGAACGTGCTGGCCATACGAGGCGTTGAATATCCTTGCTCTCAAGACACTCCTGGACAGCGAGGGTTCGATGACATGTTGCGTTGTCGTCCATGAAAATGAATCTATCACCGACAGCACCACGGAACATGCGAACATGAGGTAGCAGAACATCATTTTTCGATGACATGTTGTGTTGTCGTCCATGAAAATGAATCTATCACCGACAGCACCACGTAACATGCGAACATGAGGTAGCAGAACATCATTAATGTATCGTTGGCCAGTCATATTCCAAGTTGGAAGCACATAGAGGGACTTACGGACATTGATCATGATGCCAGCCCATACCATGACACTACATGTCGGATATCGGTCCCTTTCCTGTATGTTTGCTGGACAATATGCAGTACCACTATCACGCCAGATCAGTTGTCGTCGACAATCAGACGATAGACTGTATCTACTCTCATCTGAGAAGAGGATCGCAGACCAGTCGTTATCAGTCCAATTGCGATGTTGATGGCGCCATTGCAAACGGGCGGTGCGGTGACGTCTGGACAATGGGATGCACACAACAGGACGGCGGGTGCATAGTCCTCCTTCATGCAAACGTCTGGCGACAGTTTTTCGGGAGATCCGCTTGCCAGTAGCAGCCATAAACTGATTTGCTACCTCACTAGCTGTGCTGCGCCGATGTCTTTTTGTTGATAGCACTATGTACCGATCTTCTGCAGGTGTCGTACTGCAAACACGACCTCCCCCGTGACGTATGCTACACTCTCTATTTGTTTGAAATAATTTCCAAAGCCTTGAAACAACACTGTGGCTGACGTCGAACTCCCTGGCAACATCTCTTATTTTTCGCCCTTCTTCAATTTTGCCAATAATACGGCCACGCGTAAAATCATCTAGGTGATGTCGGGAAGACATACTGAAAATTGCAAGTTCGTCAATTGATTCTTTCTCTTTCAACTTTGCGTGTGAACAACACCGGTCAATACGCGTCAAATCCGTTATATCCCTTATCAGCGCTATGACGTCACGAACAAGTTCGGCAATCAAAAATTTGCATACGCACAACACGTCTTACTGTATCCCGCACTTTTGCTAATTTCCACATTTTCCTGCCTTCCATTTTATGGTTGCTATCGTTGCTATTGTCATCCGTCCTTAGCAATTGTCCGGCAGTGTATTATCCTACCTTTGGGATGATGTGAATTGTTTCACTGACAGATTTATTGATGCAGACTGGTTAATAAAAATGGCTTTCCGATCGGACCTTTTCCGTTCGGACCTTTTTGAGAAACTGGATACACTTACAAGACAGCAGTACCAGCATCTAGCAGCTTTCAAAGTTTAGCAAGAAAATGCTTTCTTGGAAAAGCCGCGTAAGCAAAGGGACTATAAATACCTTTTACTTCACTGGATTATATGGGTATTCTTTTTTTCTTTTTGTTCGGGTTCGTTTTTTGAACCAAGAAAAAAAATCAGAGGTTCTTGTTTGTAACTGTTTTATTTGTCAAATGACACAAAAAACCTAAATTAGGATATAGGTGTGGCAACTCTTATTTTTGCCTAGTATGATTCATTAAATGATAAATAATTTCAATCACAGAAGCATTGTATTTGTCGAATTCGATAGGTTGCTATTACGTTAACTCCTTTTCTTGGGCTTCAAATTCGAAAATAAAAATATTTTACCCAGTGAAGAAAAAGAACATGCATTCAAATCAACACCGAAACTCAGTCCGCACCGCTAAATAATTCTTAGAATTAATTACCTATTAGCTCCTTTGTAGCACGTAATATAGCAGCAGTGTAATATATAGGCTGTAAGACCAAGTTAACTGTCGCAGTTGAATCATCAACAACGAGAACAATAAGATCAAATCAAATACACAAGAACAAAAGTTTCAAACTTTGAGACGAAGCCCCAATGGCTCAAACATGACTTCGAATATCTTGCCCCTAACAAGGTTTAACCGTCTAAACGATCGGTGATCACAGCTCTGTCAGACGGGAAAAACATGACGCCTTGATTATAATGTAAAGATGTTGAAATTAGAATTGCAGAGTATATGCATTGCCTTAGGCTAAAAGCGAAATGATAAAGGAAGCGATATTTAAACTGTGCTGATATTTAAATTGAATGTCTATGTGGCATAGAATAAGCGGAAGGTAATTCTTATTTCAGCTACGCGGAGGATTTATATGGATATATTTTATAGCAACTTTACTCTTCAGGGTAGCAATTTATTTATTTTATTTATTTGTCCTGCTCTTCTTGTAATTAAATCATTATGCATTTCAATTTACTATGCAGCTGTTATCTAATTAGTTGTATTATTGGAGGTTATATGAGTACCATTTCTGAAGGGCATAATAATTTTAATTTGGTGTTTTGTTTAGTTTTTCCTGGGTAACATAAGCTTCTGGAGCAGCGCTTTTCAAAGCAAGTAATTCCTATTATTTGATTGTCATTGCTTTTGTCTTGTATAACTTACGCTTCATGTGCTGCCCTTCACAAAGCAAGCAGAATCCTGTTAATATCAGCTGAAACGAAAATATGTGTGTCACAAGGGAGTATTAGAATTGTCAGAATGAGCGGGAAAGCTTAAGAAGGTACGATCCCTCAAATCTACAAACAACTTAAAAATTACCTGCCCCCTTGGACCTACGCATGAGTCAATCAAGGGACGAGAAGAGTGGAGCGTGAAAGAAAATATTTGTACGGGGCTCCTATACTCGTTATGCAACAGCCCATTCTAAAAGATGGTTCACCATGTACACTGAAAAGCAATTAAATTAGAGACAGCTGACGTTATGCAAATGTGGCGCTGTGGGTGGCCCTGTAAACGGAAAGGACATGACGTATGCAGCGATCAGACAATATAAGTAGTGATGCGACGGGAATCAGTAAGAGTCGGACGCAGGATCGGTAAGTCGATGGATCTCAGCGCATTTTAACGTGGGCAATTTGTCAGTGCACGATGAATGGGTCACTCCATCTCGGAAGTCGTGCAGGCACTGGAATCCTCAAAATAAACATATCTCTTTAGTACCTGTGTCCACTAAAATTTTAGTGAATAAATTAATTTATCGTACATTTTTATGGTGACATATTGTAATATCGTTTTACATGAAAATAAAGTAATTCTTGAAAATTGTGTTTGAACATACCAAGGCATTAAACTTTATTTGTCCCATCAGTCACTTTTCCTGTAACCTACTGGAGTTTATGTAAATCCATGATGTACAGAACAAACTAATGTCACGAAAAATATAAACATGAGCCTCTCACATCAATTCACATTAGTTTGCATTGTAAAAACATTCCAACTAAGTAAATACGTTTACTGTGCTCAATAGCGTAAAATTTGAAGAGTTTTTAGAACACTGCAGGATTACTAAATTAGAGAATAATTGTAGCTACCGGTTACACCGCTGTTGTCTTATAACGCGAGTCGTATGCCTAAACGTTATAATTAATTTAGCTAACATTGTAACTAATTAGCTACGTATCGACATTGCAAATGGTCATTTGTGAAGGTTATGATAGAAACGTTGTAACTTCTATAATTTTCTCCGGGGAAGGACAATTTTTTACATCCATAACACATTTAAAAGAATGTCTCATAATTTCATTTTAACACCACCCGCTGTCAGGTTCGAAAGCATATTTGCTGTAATGGATTCTGTGCTTTGCGATAATCTATCTGTGACTTTGACATGTCTAATAATGGAATATTTTTCTGATAATGCTACAGCACACCTGTTCGGCTCGCAAAATTTTTTCTATTCCAAAATTCCCTTTCAATGTAATTGAATATGATATCAATTACTTACCAGCAAATTCAGAAAATTGAAAGTGATTGTTCTCAGTGTGAACAAAGTGAAAGGCAATTCTTCTTCACTGCTGGATACCTGAATAATCCTTATTAAAACCTGCTGAAGGACAAGGTGGCTAACTTCAATGACATTGAATTGCATTGTATATTTTGTTAAATACTACATAAAATGTAAAACATTTTTTTAAAAATTTACGTTTTCCAGTTAATATTATTTTCAAACATGCATGTTTTGTTATTTATGTAACCCACATTAAGATAAAAGAAAAATATTCTTTTTTTTTACACTGTAATATTCAATAATATGTAGTCACTAAAATTTTTGGAAATACAGTACATGTCTACAGGGTGTTCGTAAACTGGTTTGACAAACGAAGGTGGGTTATAGTACCCCTGAAGACGAACAATATTACAATGGAACCTAGGGTCGCATTCCATTCTGAGTGTCAGGAAAGAGTAACTTCGAAATATGTAGAACAAGCACAAGTCGTCACCTCAGACGTCATTTCTTACGTGTCGGAGAAGTAGCACATCGCCAGAACATCACCGTCAAGCATTTACCGTATGCAAATTGTCAGAGAAAATACGCAGCATCGACAGTTGCAGATGATTGGCATAACAAGGTGCAATAGACACTTCCTAAATGCCACATATCCCGCACGATGGATTGGACGTGGTGAATCTGTGGCATGGCCTCCACGTTCACCGGCCTTAAACCCACTGCACTTCTTCTTCTGGGGGCACATGAAATTATTAGTATACAAGACGCCTATGGACTCTGTGGAAGATCTCGTTACGAAAATCTTTGTTGCAGCAGACAGGAAAAACACGACTCCAGGAGTCTTCGAGAGGGTGCGCCAGTCTTTCATTCGGCCGTGTATATTGCGCAACGTCACCCGCGGCCGCCACTTTGAGCATCTTCTTTGAGTCTGTCCCTGATCTTCATAAATGGGATTGTGCAACTTATGATGTCGTTATTTCTCTTTCTTTGCACTGTTGAAAGTTCAACTTGGACATCTAACTTTACTCTTTTCTGTCACTCAGAGTGGAATGCGACCCTAGGTCCCATTGCAAATATTGTTCGTCTTGATGTGTACCATCACCCCTACTCTTTTGTAAAAACAGTTTACGAACACCCTGTGTAATAATAAAATTGGAAAAAGAATTTGATCTTGGGGTAAGCCGTCCTGCAATTATTCTGGAACGAATCTGCGGTTTCACCACTGCTTATTTATTTGTAATACCGCTCTTGCACTTTCTACAATGAAAAGAACATTCGGTTCCCTTTTGGTTGCTGGAAATTGCTTTTATTTAATGGCGAAGAAGATAAATATTGCAATGACCGTGTTAAATCTATTTCTGGGTAATTGGGTTATTAGATGGCACGAACAATAGTATTCATCGACTCAGCCAACTACACTATCTACCAACAAGTAATTGTACACCTGTGGTAGCAAAGAAAAACGAAGTTTATTCAACTTCAATAGTTGGTGGAGCCTCCACGAGCGGCGATTACAGCTGCAACCCTCCGGGGCATACTCTCAACCAGGCGTTGTACGACGGCTAGCGGTATTTTTTCCACTCGGTTTGGAGAAGAAAGGTCGGACGGTGGGGACACTCCTTAAGTCGACGCTCCAACTCGTCCCAGATGTGCTCGATAGGGTTAAGGTACGGGCTCTGCGCAGGCCAGTCCATTCGATTAACCTCATTGTCACCATACCAAGCCAGGGTGGACCTCGCAACATGACAGGTGGCATTGTCATCCTGAAAGTAACATGGGTCCACTCCGTAAAACTGCCACAACGTAGGACTCACATGGTCATCCAAAACGGAGCAGTAGGTTTCGGCGTTCAGTCTACCAGGCATTGCAACCAAGGGTCCCGTGCCATACCAAGAGAAACACCCCCATAGCATAATTCCACCGCCGCCGAACTTCACAGTTGGCACAAATCATTCCGGCAGGAGGCGTTCTCCAGGCAGACGCCAAACACAGACCCTTCCATCCGAACGGTAGAGGGTGAACCTTGATTCGTCGTTCCAGAGAACCTGTTTCTACTGTTCAACGGTCCACTGTCGACGTTCTTTGCACCACGTTAGCCGAGCAGCGCTACTGGACTTGGTGATCAAAGGCATGTGGACGGCAGCATGTCCATGATCACCAAGCAGATGGACTTCCTTACGGATGGTATTCATCGAAAGAACATTCCCGGATACCTGTTGAAACTCCTCCCGGATGTGGCCCATCGATTTGATGCGGTTCTTCCGAATTTCTCTGGCCAGAACCCGTCGTTCTCTAACTCCCAGTTTTGTGGGTCTGCCGGGTCGGGGCATATTCCAACAGTCACCTCTCTCATCTTCCACTTGCCAACCACGTAGGCAACTGTCGATTTTGGGTACTTCAACTCACTGGATATGTCACGTATGGATAGGCTATTTCTGTGATACCCGACGAATTACACCTTTCTCGAAATCAGGGAGCTCCGAACTGCGTGGCATCTTGCATGCGACTGGTTGCGTTGTTGTTTCCCACACGATATTTAAAGGCTGCGGCCGTGACGTGTATCAGGACCGCAGATATCGTCGATTGCAGTGGTGTCCAATTACTTGTTGGTAGATAGTGTATCTGCGTCTTTGACAGCTGTATGAGGGCCTTCGTCAATGCTACCAATGACGGCCTGAAAGCTACTGCGAGTACGTAAAATTTGGGTTGTGCCTATTATGTCTTGTTAAATCTCGCCCTGTCATATGATCTCAATTTGAACAAGGGAGTGTTCTTTCTGAGTTTTTTATTTTTATTTTGACGCTTATCCGAAAAATTGCATAACTTGTGACAAAATGAGATTTCTTTCTGCTACTGGGATATGTTAGGAAAGTTAAAAATGAAGTCGTATTGAAAACCCTACAGTGGATTATCTTAGGAGATTTAGATATGATAAAAATACAGAGCTTTGTAGAACTGAACAGCGCGCTCGAAGTGGCGCAGCATGATTTCCAAAAGTCGTATTCATGTGGAAAAGATGAGGAGTCTTACATTCTGTTTCCCAGAAAGCTCCTGTTTATTACGTTTACTACACTTGTGTAACAAGTAAACCTTAAATGAAAACAACAATACCAATAATGGACAGCTTCAAGATGGCTATTATGCTGTTTTGCTATAGAATTGGTAATTACGGAAAATAATATAATATCTGCAACGTAACAATAAGGGTGCAAGAAACAAAACAGTATTAGAGTATATAGGTATGTTTCTCCCGTCGCCACCTCTGTCTACGAAATACTCTGAAAAATATAAAATTGTCATATCGGCTGAAGAGCCTATTATGTTTTTTTCACATATGGAAAAGTCTCTTCCAGGAAGAGTAAAAGCCAATCTTAAAATCGCGCAATGTAAGAGCCAGTGGAAGAATATCTGAGAAAACTCGGAAAGTAACACAAAGCGATTGTACGGAGTTCGACATGAAACACCATCGACCAGAACAAACATAGCGTCGTTAGGTGAACAATGAAAATATTATTTTCGTAACACGGTATGGCAATTAATTCAGCTCCATGTTAGGAATGCCCAGCTTCAACATCCGTTGCACGAAATATGGGAGAATTATTGTCCTACAAAGAGGTGGTTGCAGTCATTTTTGTCAGGCCACTGATAGATTTCCGAAGTTTACTGTAAAATGAAATTTCATGAAATTTGAACAGCGCATCTTCAAAGACCACTTGCATTCATTAAAAATTATTTTTTTATCATTAAACTGCAATTTTCCCGTTCACACCCTCCCCCCAAAAAAGCCTGTACTTAAGATTTCCGTTTCCGACAGTGCATAAACTCATGGCTGACACATCGTTAATATATGTAACGGGTTTTCCGGTAATCAATGCTTGCACATGTGTGTGCGGACGTTAGTTAATTTAGAAATTTTCTATAATATTGAAAAACCATGTAAACCTTTCTATAAACGTATTAGAATTCAGTTTCAAAGTCAGCAAAAAAGGTAGCAACCAGTTCAATATCAATTTCATAGACAGTGAGCTTCAAAGGAGTAATATATATTATTGGTTGAAAACTGCGTTCTTTTCTTTTTTATTCTTGTTTCCAGGTGTTCCATCTACTGATTTTTCTGTAGATCTAGTGATTTTGTCTCTTTTCTACTGATAGATTTTCATTATTTACGGATTTTACTTGTTTTTAAAATCACCTCCTGAATTGTCTACTGTTATACCTAATTTTTTGTATTTCGGAGTAATTGTTTTTATTATTTGACAGATGTTTAATCCCTATTAAGTGTAGAAAAATTTTCAATATTTAACTCTGATGCTAACATTATATAACCTTTCGAGCCCATACTTATAGGTTATTTTATCGAATGCTTTAAAGAAGTTACAATGTACAATGAAATGAACTGTATTCGAAGCAAATCTGAATCCTTAGAATACGGTATGATGCAAGAAAAAAGCAAAAATGTGCAGGAATGAGTTAGAATGTATTCAGGTTCAAATGCTTACCAATAGGGAAATGAAGTTTTGGGTGAATACCGAAAAAATAAAGTTAAGTGGGAAATGATTGCGAACGAAAGTTTCCTCAATGCTCCCAGACTGAGAAACAAAAAGAGCCAAGAAGGCGTCACAGGTATTATATGCATTATCTACTGCAGTGAATCTGTAAGCATATCATGGAAGTTGATCGAGTTAAAATTTTGAAATGTTTAAAATGTAGGATGATATTTATTTAATTCAAGTGCTACTTTTAGGCGAAATTTCCAATATTGCTTCTCACAAATCTCTAAGAAAATTTCTCGTCACCTTTATGTTTTAGTAGTATTAAATGTAGTATGTATGCAGCAGTTTTGTTTCTATTATGTGTGTACGTTGCATGTCAAATAAGCTGCAGCATGCCATTGCTTTCTTCCATATCTTTTAGTTCCTTGTTTGTTTTTACGGTACTATTTCCTCAGGTGTACTACTAATGAGGAAAAGTGGGTACCACATGAGATTGGTACGTGCTTTTTCTTAATAGTATAATATTGCGGAAAAAGCTTACCAAATGTTTTTTTTTTTCGCATTCGTACCCTCTTAATGCGAAAAAGGAGGGAACAAATGCATCCGGTTCCTGCTTTCCGCATTTACAGTGCATTTTAGGAAGCAACACTCGCGCAACTAATATAAATTTTAGTTGCTCTCTATTCCAATGTCAGTATTAGCTTCCTTGGCGGCATCTGGCGGACATTAGAAAATTCACCGAATTCAGGAATTCACTGTTTTTTTCATGTCATTTTTAAACATCAATCGGTTGTCATTTTTAACAAATGTCGGAATCACAAAAGCTCCATCGTCACGTATTTTTGAAAACCGTAGTATTAAGAATATCAACGAGTGAATGCATGCCAGAACATGGAAAATAAAGCAAAGGATTCATTGAATTCGAAAAGAAATGGTGTAGTCTTTTCACATTCATCTATGCACGAATACAAAAAATTGTTTTATTAAGGTTAACTACACTATTTGCAAAGTGTTCTTCCTCTGCGCATACATCCGATTTAAAAAATCAATCTGAAAAGTGGAAGGAATTTGAATTGTGCATCCAATAAGTAATACTTTAGAATTTTGTTCGAACGATTTGTGTTAAGGTGTATGAGTATTTTTGCTCTTATTTAAATGGCGAGCTAATGTTTGGATGTTTTTCTTAGTTGACTACCGTTCATATTCATTACACTAATTTGTTCTGCTAGGATTAAATTACTGTGAATTTGTTAGGAATAAACGATTTCATTCTTCAAAATTACACAAAACACGATGGTTTAGCTAGAAGTTAAAAACCCAAATCAGAATTTTTTCTTAAGTTACATAAACCAAATGTAGAAATTCATTTTTGGCAACTCATAGAATAAGGATTAGTTAGGAGTACGCATGAAAAATCCATTAGTTTTGGGACAGGATAGGATAATGTATGCATTCCACAAAACTAATGAATAAGGATTTTCTGGTAATGTGCTGGAAGTAAGGGAGATAATTCCCAGTTAAATAACAATTATTCCAAAACAACATCTGCAGAATTTTGACGTAACTAAATTGAAAAGTCCTTGATATACGCTAGTGGCCAGGCACTATCTATTTAACTTTCTCATGAATTTCGATGTATTCTGTTGACCTGACGTCAGAACAAGTATTACTGGAGTGATGAAGTCATGTTTCTTTTTTTTATTTCATAAATCATCATAAAACGCATCAGAACCGAAAAGCATTGCTATTGGATGAAAGATTTCATCTACGATAAATCAAAACGCTAAAATGTTTGATTTGAACTGCTGTGATTACCCTTTCATTCATTTTCAATTCAATTTCATAATTTGTCTGAAATATGTCTTCTAGAAGTATAAATATATTGTTTTCTGTCTTTTAAATAGTAAAAAAAAATTAAGAAATCGATTATGTAATTTCTATAGTATTAACATTACACACTTAACAAGAAGTCTGTATGTTTGTGAAAAACACTTCACACGTTATTCTTGAATAGCTAAAGACATTTATGTACGTTGAAGCATACCACATCCAATGTACGAAAGCAATAATATCTGCGACAATTTGCAATAGGCTGACTTATTACTGACATAGTAGTATCTACGATCATCTGCTACAGGCATACTTTTTCCTTTTTTTTTTAAATATAATGCCATTTCGGCAGCTTTCAGGAGTTGTGGCATGCATACAGCTTGGTCATCTGTGACTGCAAAGAAGATTATTTCGCATTTGTGATTTAGCCTATTTAAATTTCATCTGACGTTTAGTATCATATATATGGACTGAGGGATGTAAGGTCAGGTGATGCGTAACATCACAGTCTCTCCTTGACAAATGTCAACCTCGCCTTCTCGTGGTGCATCCTGTTCCCACTAAAGGGGCTCTGACGACCGCCAATAGCGGTATAACTATACCATCGGGATTAGAGGAAATGCTATACCACACTCACCAACCCGCTTGGCCAGGGTGGTGAGGTATGGCCAAACACCTCCAAAATGACTCGACAACTTAAATCCTGGCCCTCCGAATCCGGCAGCTGGAATGTACCTGGCCAAGGCAGCGGCCAGTGCGACATGAAGGCAGAGGATGCTAAGAATCCCAAGAGGACAGATCTAGGCTGCCATCTGATGCTGACCATGGCTTCGTATAATGGACGCTCCCTATCTTCTGATTCAAGGCTTCTTGAATTGGAAGAGGAACTACAGAGGATCAAGTGGGACATCGTCGGGCTAAGTGAGGTAAAAAGAAAAGGAGAAGATCTCATTAAACTGAAAAGTGGACATCTCTTCTAGTATCGTGGGACAGATACTGGCAGAACTAGTGGTGTTGGATTTATAATAAAAAAGAAACTGAAGGATAAAGTGGTAGAAGTTGAAAGTTACTCTGACAGAGCTGCACAACTCGTTCTCCAAATCTCGAGAAGATACCAGGCTCAGACTATTCAAACTTATGCACCCACCACAAGTCATCCTGAAGAAGAAATTGAAGAATTTTATGACGAAATACGTCATCTAAATAATAAAGGTAAGCAGCACTTGAAGATAATTATGGGAGATTTCAATGCAAAAATAGGGCAACGGCAACAGAATGAAAATTCAGTAGGTAAATTCGGTCACGGCAACAGAAACCAGCGTGGAAACACTCTCGTTGAGTTTGCAGAGGCAGAAGGGTTTTTCATCTTGAACTCCTTTTTCAAAAAAAAGACACACAGGAAATGGACATGGAGACATCCAAATGGGACAACAAGTGAAATTGATTTTATTATGTGTAACAAAAAATTCGTCATCGAAGACTGCAGTGTGCTGAACAAGTTCGACACAGGTAGTGACCATAGATTGGTAAGATTTAAAATGCACCTCAACACTAAATTCGAACGTGGCAAGCTCATAAGACAAACAAAATGTATTGACATAACCAACCTTAAAAATACCATAATACCTTCAAGTTGGAACTGAAGAAAGGATTCTCTGCTTTAGAAGGCCTAACATCGGAAGAAGTGGATATTTCTGAAGTTAACAGTAAAGTAACCAAAGCTCTTATGGAAACAGCAACAAAATTAGCTGGGTCTAAGAACAAGTTGCATGTGAACAAATTATCATGAAAAAACAAAAAGGTTGATGCAAAAAAGAAGAGACACGAAGACAAATAAAGAAGATGTGACTGCCAAAGTGGAATATACAGAGCTATGCAAGACAGTACGAAAAAGTATCACTGAAGACGTAAGGAAATTCAACTGTGAACTAGTGAGGAAAGCAATTGAAAACAACCAAAGCCTAAAGATGGCAAAGGGACATCTCAGTAAGGGAAGAAAACATATTATGACACTGAGAAAAGAAGATGGTCCTGTAACAAGAAATTGAGGCGAAATTTTGACAAGCGTGAAAGATTTCTACTCCAAATTATATGAAAGGGATGATGCATGTACTCCAGACATCATGAAAGGTACCAGAGTTCTTCCAGTCCTCTCAACAGAAGTTGCACATGGAATCAAGAACATGAAGCTGCGGAAAGCTCCAGGGGAAGATGGAATTACTGTAGACATCATACAAGAAGCAAGTGGAGAAATCGAAACAGTTCTCGCCCAAATTTTCACTCGATGCTTTAATGAAGGGAAGATTCCTGAGGATTGGAACAACGCTACAATGATCCTGCTACATAAAAAAGGTGATATTGAGGACCTCAGAACTACAGACCTATCAGCCTCCTCTCAGTGGTTTATAAAATCTTTACTAAAGTTCTTTCACACCGCTTGAAGGTAACACCGGGCATGGCTCAACCGAGAGAACAAGTTGGATTCAGGAGTGGCTACAGCACAATAGATCATATCCACGTACTGAGAGACTTAATTGAAAGAGCGAGGGAATATGAACTTCCATTGTGCATGACTTTTGTCGATTATGAAAAAGCCTTTGATTCGGTGAAACCATCAGCAGTTACCAATGGCTCTGAAATCTTGCGGTATTGAAGATGCATACATTAATTTTATTAATAACATCTATGAAAATGCAAGTGCAAAGATTCGGCTGTTTGAAAACACAACACACATAAAAATTGGAAAGGGAGTGAGACAAGGTGACACCACCATATCTCCGAAGCTCTTTAATGCTAATTGGAAAATATAAATTCTGGTTAAAAACATCTATGGCGGAGGCCACGTCTGTTCTTAAATTTACGTGCATACAAATATAATATTTACAAATTTACCTACCCCTTTTAACATTTCACCACACGTTACATTCTTTCTGCCGTCATGCTTGGTCTAGGCCTCCGGTGCGGTGCTCTATTCCCAGTCTTCAGGTTCTTTCAAAAGCTTTACCAACGCCAATTCCGTGAAGTGCCTTGTTTTCCAGGTTGTAAAATTGTATCCTCCCCCTTCCTACCCTTCCCACCATCTTATAAAACCCAACTTTTGTTGCTAAAGACCAATTACCAAACACAAAATCTTTGGATATTTTAGACAACTACGAAAACGCCTATTTACACACATACAAATTCCGAACGAAAAAGTTAAAAAAACGTATATACAAATATTTACACACAACTAATTCCTTGAGCTCCTCACCACCTCATGAACAACCAATCACACCCGAAGCCATTCCCTAGCAGATTGCCTCGAGTGCTTTCTACTCTCTACTGAGTTATCTTCAGGAGGTGTTTACTCTTCTGCTACTGCTGCATGAGTGAGTGACACGCCCAGCTTTTTCGACCCGCCTCATCGTCTTCCACGAAACGCTTCCACCGTGGCTCCATCTGTCATTGACTTTAGTGAACTCTTCATTTTCTCTTTCCCTTTCTGTGTTTTTGGGTTTTTTTTGGTCAATTTTTATTAATTCCTTCCATTTTTTATTAAGTACATTAGGGTCATTAATATTACAAACTCGGTATCCATTTTTTCAATTAATACAGATTCTGAAATACGAAGGTGTGTTTCGTTGCAACATGTTTTTATTATTTTAATTTCCTCAAAATTTGGATATGTCCGGTTATCTAGGCAGTACTGTATCAGTGCTGTTTTTGCTTATTTTTTTGCCAATTTTTAACATGCTGTTGTAATCGATGTTTTAACTGATTTTTAGTACTTCCAATATATGACATTGGTGGGATTCCATTTATGGGTATTTCATACACACCAGCTTTTTCCAAGATACTGCATTTTTCTGTGTTATTAATTATCATATCTCCAATTGTCATTACTTTGGTTCCCATCTGAATTCCATATTTATTGCATAATTTATTGATTTCCATAAAGATTCCTGGTAGGTAAGGTGTTGCTCCGACATATTGTAATTGTTTTTTTCTGTTAGGTGAATAAATACCCTGCGTCTTTACTAGTATTTCATAAATCCTTTTATTTATCTTCTGTGTAGGGTATCCAGTGTTGTATGTGATTTCTTTAATATAATTTATTTCTTCATTACGAAATTCTTCTTTAGCGGAATGTGTGGTAACTCTTTTATTTAATGTTTTAATGCTATTACATTTCTGTGCATAAGGGTGTGGGGAGTTATATGGTATCAGGACTGGGACATATGTTTGTTTTCTGTGTACCTTATACTGCAGTTGGTTATTTTGCTTGATGATCTTGACATCCAAGTAAGGTAAGATATTTTCTTCTTCATGTTCTACTGTCAATTTTATTGTAGGATAGACATTACTAAGTTGGTGAGTTAAAGATTCCTGTTCATCAATTTTCATTTTGGTCCTGATGAAGATATCATCAACGTATCTACAGTAAACCAATAATGGTTCATCCAATGTACTGATAATTTGTTCTTATATGCTGTTCATAATTACTTCTGCAAACAGGTTTGACAGAGGTAATCCCATTGGGCCACCAACATTTTTTGCTTGTATATTTTTTCACCATATTTGAAGATATTATTTTCATAGATGTATAATAAAATTGTTTTTAACTCTTGTAGTTTTGTGTTATTAAGAGATTGATCCTGTTGTAATTGTTTATTAAAAATCTCAATAACTTCTGGTACAGGGGTACTTGGGAACAGTGCTTTGACATCCACGCTAGCCATTCTGTAATCTTTTAGATCTTGGTTCAAATTTTTTACAATTTCAGTAAATTCATATGTACTCTTTACATTGTATTGTGTTTTCATAAATATCGTTGCCATGAAATTGTAAATATTCTTTTCAAGATTGATCAATGGAGAGTTCCTCTTGGACACTATAAGTCTCATGGGGTTACCATCCTTGTGTGTTTTAATTTTTGCAAACATTCGTGGGACCTTCGTACCCATTGGTGGTTTTCCATTTTTGATCTCATCAGGCAAGGTGCTGTGGTTCCTGATGTTAGCCAAATATCTCACCTGATTATCAGTTGGGTCCCTTTTCACCTCAGAACATTTCAATTCTTCTATTGCCAATTTCATTTTTTGGTTATATTCTTCTGTATTCAAAACCACTATTTGGCCTGTTTAATCAGCTTCACAAAATGTGATATTTTTGTCTTTTTTAAATTTCAACAGTTGATTTATTTCAGATTTTAACTTCGTTAAATAATAACTTTTATGATTTTTTTCATTATATTCCTTTAATATAATTCGGAAGAGTTTACCACTAAACTCTTCCTTATCCCCATTAGGGATATTTCTGATGATATCTTCAAAATTTGGTATTAAATCTTCAGTTTTTGTTATCTTCTGTGGGAAAGCATATTTTTCCCCCGTTGTAATATAGCTCTTTGTGAATAAGTTAGCTCTTGTGATGACCTGTTCTGGTAAACCTCGTAGTTATTTTCTTTTTGTTCATGTCCTGTCTGTTGGTCTAATAGTCGAGGTAATTTTGCCGTAACTCTTTTTTTGGCTGTCTTTCTTTCCGTAGTATCCAAGATTTCATTCTTCCATGATCCATTAAAATTATTATATTTTACCATAAATTTAAACAGGTGGTTGGTAATCCAAAAATTCTTCGCCTTTTATTTAGTATCTCTGCACTTAATCTTTTCTTTTGGCATGTTTGTAATATTTTCTCATCTTTTTTATTCATTGAGGAGTTCGTTATTTTTATATATTTTGGGGTTAAGTCAAAGTCTCTACATGCAATCAAAAATTCGACTTGGGTTTCAAATTTTGTTAATTTGATTTTCTTTTTTTTTTTTTTTTGAATTCTCTCAAAATATTCAATTCCTGTTTTTCGGGTCGTCTCAGCCGTACATTCACCTCACTTCGGAAAAATTTGCATGTATTCCTATATATAAATTCTGGTTAAAAACATCTATGGCGGAGGCCACGTCTGTTCTTAAATTTACGTGCATACAAATATAATATTTACAAGGTTACCTACCTCTTTTAACATTTCACCACACGTTACCTTCTTTCTGCCGTCATGCTTGGTCTAGGCCTCCGGTGCGGTGCTCTAAAAATTACAGCAGGATCAATCTCTTAATAACACACAACTACAAGAGTTAGAAACAATTTTGTTATACATCTATGAAAATAATATCTTCAAATAAGATGAAAAAATATACAAACACAATTTTGGTGGCCCAATGGGATTACCTCTGTCAAACCTGTTTGCAGAAGTAATTATGAACAGCCTAGAAGAACAAATTATCAGTACATTGGATGAACCACCATTGGTTTACTGTAGATACGTTGATGATATCTTCATCAGGAAAAAAATGAAAATTGATGAACTGGAATCTTTAACTCAACAACTTAGTAATGTCTATCCCACAATAAAATTGACAGTAGAACATGAAGAAGAAAATATCTTACCTTACTTGGATGTCAAGATCATCAAGCAAAATAACCAACTGCAGTATAAGGTACACAGAAAACAAACATATGTCCCAGTCCTGATACCATATAACTCCCCACACCCTTACGCACAGAAATGTAATAGCATTAAAACATTAAAGAGCTATCACACATTCATCTAAAGAAGAATTTCGTGATGAAGCAATAAATTTTATTAAAGAAATCACATCATCATCATCATTGTCAACCATTATCAATCCACTGCTGGACGAAGGTCTCCCCCCAGTTTCCTCCACAACGGTCTGTCATGTGCCAGTCTCCTCCATGTCACTCCCGCATACTTTCGAATTTCATCCACCCATCTTCCACGTGGTCTTCTTCTGGGTCTTTTCCTGTCACTTGGAATCCAATCTAAAATTTCGGCTGTCCATCGATGGTCTGTTCTTCTGGCAGTATGTCCAGCCCATTGCCATTTCAGGGATTTAACTCTGATCATGATGTCTTCCACTCTTGTCATTTTTCGGATCCACGTGTTCCTCTTCTTATCTCTCCTGGTTACACCAAGCATGCACCTCTCCATGCTCCTTTGAGTTGTCTGCAGCCTTTGTATGTCTCTTTTAGCTAAGGTCCACGTCTCTGCACCATACGTAAGCACTGGAAGGATGCATTGATCAAACACTTTTCTTTTAAGACATAATGGCATATTGCTCTTGAAAATTATGCTGTTTCTTCCAAAAGCTCTCCAGGCAAGTTTTGTACTCCGATTAATTTCTTCACGAATGTGACCCTCACTTGATATCTGCTGTCCAAGATAAACGTACGTGTCTGTTATCTCCAGTTTTTCTCCATCAATCGATAAATCTTCATTTCTTGTAAAAGCATTGTACATCACTTTTGTCTTCTGAAAGTTCATTTTTAATCCCACTTCTTTACTCTTGTCAGCAAGTTCCTGGATCATACTCTGTAGCTCTGATGGGGTAGTTGCAAAAATGACTATGTCATCAGCAAAACGAAGGTGGGTTAGATAATCTCCATTAATCTTTATCCCTTTGTTTTCCCAGTTCAGTGATTGAAAGACATTTTCCAATGTGGCATTAAAGAGCTTCGGAGACATGGTGTCACCTTGTCTCACTCCTTTTCCAATTTTTATGTGTGTTGCATTTTCAAACAGCCGAATCTTAGCACTTGCATTTTCATAGATGTTATTAATAATATTAATGTATGCATCTTCAATACTGCAGGATTTCAGAGCCATTGCAACTGCTGATGGTTTCACCGAATCAAAGGCTTTTTCATAATCGATAAAAGCCATGCACAATGGAAGTTCATATTCCCTTGCTCTTTCAATTAGTTCTCTCAGTACGTGGATATGATCTATTGTGCTGTAGCCACTCCTGAATTCAGCTTGTTCTCTCGGTTGAGCCATGTCCAGTGTCACCTTCAAGCGGTGTGAAAGAACTTTAGTGAAGATTTTATAAACCACTGATAGGAGGCTGATAGGTCTGTAGTTCCTAAGATCCTCAATGTCACCTTTTTTATGTAGCAAGATCATTGTAGCGTTGTTCCAATCCTCAGGAATTTTCCCTTCATTAAGGCATCGAGTGAAAATTTGGGCGAGTACTGTTTCGATTTCTCCACTTGCTTCTTGTATGATGTCTACAGTAATTCCATCTTCTCCTGGAGCTTTTCCCCGCTTCATGTTCTTGATTGCATGTGCAACTTCTGCTGGAAGGACTGGAAGAACTCTGGTACTGGTACCTTTCATGATGTCTGGAGTACATGTATCATCCCTTTCATATAATTTGGAGTAGAAATCTTTCACTCTTGTCAAAATTTCGCCTCTATTTCTTGTTACAGAACCATCTTCTTTTCTCAGTGCCATAATCTGTTTTTTCCCCTTACTGACATGTCCCTTTGCTATCTTTAGGCTTTGGTTGTTTTCAATTGCTTTCCTTACTAGTTCACAGTTGAATTTCCTTACGTCTTCAGTGATACTTTTTCGTACTGTCTTGCATAGCTCTATATATTCCACTTTGGAAGTCACATCTTCTTTAGTTGTCCTCATCACTCTTCTTTTTGCATCAGCATTTTGGTTTTTCCTGATAATTTGTTCACATGCAATTTGTTCGTAGACCCAGCTAATTTTGTTGCTGTTTCCATAAGAGCTTTGGTTACTTTTCTGTTAACTTCAGAAATATCCACTTCTTCCGATGTTAGGCCTTCTAAAGCAGAGAATCTGTTCTTCAGTTCCAACTTGAAGGTATTATGGTGTTTTTTAAGGTTGGTTATGTCAATACATTTTGTTTGTCTTATGAGCTTGCTACGTTCGAGTTTAGTGTTTAGGTGCATCTTACATCTCACCAATCTATGGCCACTGCCTGTGTTGAACTTGTTTAGCACACTGCAGTCTTCTATGACGAAGTTTTTGTTACACATAATAAAATCAATTTCACTTGCCGTCCCATTTGGATGTCTCCATGTCCATTTCCTGTGTGGCTTTTTCTTGAAAAAGGAGTTCAAGATGAAAAACCCTTCTGTCTCTGCAAACTCAACGAGAGTATTTCCACGCTGGTTTCTGTTGCCGTGACCGAATTTACCTACTGAAGTTTCATTCTGTTGCGGTTGCCCTATTTTTGCATTGAAATCTCCCATAATTATCTTCAAGTGCTGCTTACCTTTATTATTTAGATCACGAATTTCCTCATAAAATTCTTCAATTTCTTCTTCAGCAGGACTTGTGGTGGGTGCATAAGTTTGAATAATCTGAGCCTGGTATCTTCTCGAGAGTTGGATAACGAGTCGTGCAGCTCTGTCAGAGGAATTTTCAACTTCTACAACTTTATCCTTCAGTTTCTTGTTTATTATAAATCCAACACCACTAGTTCTGCCAGTATCTGTCAAGCGATAGTAGAAGAGATGTCCACTTTTCAGTTCAATGAGATCTTCTCCTTTTCTCCTTACCTCACTTAGCCCGACGATGTCCCACTTGATCCTTTGTAGTTCCTCTTCCAATTCAAGAAGCCTTGAATCAGAAGATAGGGAGCGTCCGTTATACGTAGCCAAGGTCAGCATCAGATGGCAGCCTAGTCCGGTTCTCCGGGGATCCTTAGCACCCTCTGCCTTCATGTCGCACTGGCCGCTGCCTTGGCCAGGTACATTCCAGCTGCCGGAGACTGAGGGCCAAGATTTAAGTTGTGGAGTCATTTTGGAGGGGTTTGGCCATAACTCACTACGCTGGCCAAGCGGGTTGGTGAGTGTGGGATAGCATTTCCTCTAATCCCGATGGTATAGTTATACCGCTATTGGCGGTCGTCAGAGCCAATTTAGTGGGAACAGGATGTACCACGAGAAGGCGGGGTTGACATTTGTCAAGGAGAGGCTGTGATGTTACGCATCACCTGACCTTACATCCCAAAGAAATAACATACAACACTGGATACCCTGCACAGAAGATGAATAAATGGATTTAAGAAGTACTAGTAAAGTTGCAGTATACTTATTCACCTAACAGAAAAAAACAATTAGAATATGTCGGAACAACACCTTACCTACCAGGAATCTCTATGGAAATCAGTATATTATGCAATAAATAAGGAATTCAGATGGGAACCAAAGTAATGACAATTGGAGATATGATAATTAATAACACAGAAAAATGCAGTATCTTTGAAAAAGCTGGTGTGTATGAAATACCCATAAATGGAATCCCAGACACGTACGTTTATCTTGGACAGCAGATATCAAGTGAGGGTTACATTAATGAAGAAATTAATCGGCGTACAAAACTTGCCTTTAGAGCTTTTGAAAGAAGCAGCATAATTTTCAAGAGCAAATGCCATTGTGTCTTAAAAGAAAAGTGTTTGATCAATGTATCCTTCCAGTGCTTACGTATAGTGCAGAGACGTGGACCTTAACTAAAAGAGACATACAAAGGCTGCTGACAACTCAAAGAGGCATGGAGAGGTGCATGCTTGGTATAACCAGGAGAGATAAGAAGAGGAACTCGTGGATGCAAAAATGACGAGAGTGGAAGACATTATGATCAGAATTAAATCCCTGAAATGGCAATGGGCTGGACATACTGCCAGAAGGATAGAACACCGATGGACAGCCGAAATATAAGATTGGATTCCAAGGGACAGGAGAAGACCCAGAAGAAGACCACATGGGAGATGGGTGGATGCAATTCGAAAATATGCGGGACTGACATGGAGGAGACTGGCACAAGTCAGACCGTTGTGGAGGAAACTTGGGGAGACCTTCGTCCAGCAGTGAATTGATAATGGTTGACAATGATGATGATATGGACTGAACATATTTGAGTGCACTGGACTTTTGATGGCATTACCTCCAAGTGATTCGTTATGTCTGGTTAAATATACGTCAGAGAATAGTATTGTTATATAAGATATGGAAAATAAATATTTAATATGCTAGAATTTACGTAGTGATTACATTATATATATATATGGAAGAGAGGGAAAGGAAACGAGAAAAAAAAAAAAAAAAAGGAAAAAGTCTGCCTGTAGCAGATGATCGTAGATACTACTGTCAGTAATAAGTCAGCCTATTGCAAATGGTCGCAGATATTATTGCTCTCATACATTGGATGTGGTGCGCTTCAACGTACATAAATGTCCTTAGCTGCTCAAGAATAATGTGGGGAGAGTTTTTCACAAACATACACACTTCTTGTAAAGTGCGTAATGTTAATATTATATATTTCTATAACACGTTTTGATCAAATGATACTAATATCCTTAGTATCACATTTGATGTAATTTCTTTTTTTACTTCTTGTAGAATTATGATATCAAGTATAAGACCCTTTCATTCATTTTCAATTCAATTTCAAAATTTGTCTTAAATATGTCTTCTAGAAATATAAATATATTGTTGTCTGTCTCTTAAATCTTAAAAACAATTAAGAAATCGATTATATAATTTCTTTTTTTATTTCTTGTAGAATTATGATATCAAGTATAAGACAGTGGCATTGTTATCATATGTTGACTTGAAAATTTGTCGTAATATCATTTCGGCAGCTTTCAGTATGAAACTGAGCAACTAGATACCATAAAATCTTACTTCATATGTTAAGTTGAGGACTGAAGGCAATCGTATTTGTTCCTGTAAAAGGGAATCTTAAAGGGATTGCCGATACATTGGATGATCATCCAGGTTTAATTAACGAAGTATGAAACAACTAAAAAGTATTTTCGAGTGAAGTAATGAATATTCGTTTCTTGCATATTTATAAAGAGTAGAATATATAAACTTTCTTTGTCAAAAATTCACGACTTTTTTTTCCGATTTCGTGGGATATAAATTCTTTTTTTTCCGCTTCCGCGGGAATATCGGAATTTCGAACGCTATATCTACTGTTCTAACAAATATTATTCGCAACTTGTCGTTGAATTGTTGAGCAACATACGATATAGAGAACAGAGATTTCACCCACCATTCGGCTTCTTTAAAAGAATACCAAGAGAACTGGTAAAGAAGGAATCCATAATGGGATTACGTACGACGACCTCTCTTGTAGTATGACGTTTGTTGCTCAGCAACCTTCACCGCGACCTTAGTATGCCATAACGCAAATCAATGAAAATAAGACAACCGAAGAAATGCACCCTTACTGACTTTCGAACCACTCACCAATGAGGTGAGTGATGTTTGAAATATCTCAAAGTAACACTATTTCAAAATAAGCCTTAAATTGGAAATTTAAATTACATATTTGATTTTTCAAAGAAGGAAACCAACATATTCGAAGCTAGCTGTAGTTTATTGTAAAGGTTTTGTTTGCAGCATGAGTTATCTTAAAAAGCTATTATTTTTAAATTATCACCTTATGGGAGATATTATAACTTAGTTGGTGCAAAATTAAAGAACGAGAGGTTTAAAAAATAATGACGTTCCACGCAGAAATAATATAAAGAGCAGCCGCCGTTGCAAAGTGGTCTATGCTTTGGCTTCTGACAATTATTCCGAGATGACTTCTGGTTCGAATCCCTGTGAGCCACAGATTTTGTATTTGTTTTACGGTACTGGGTATCTCACTTAATTGGAACCAATGGGCCTAAATTATTGACGGGAGTCTGCTTGTAACCAACATATTTTCACATGGTTGTTGTTAAACTCCCAAACAAAAATTAAAAAGTCACTCTATTAATAATGAAAAATTATGAATGATAAAAAATGCAACAATAATCCCTTTTTCTTTTTTATTTTGAGAAATTTTCCTTTGCTTACATGCCACCTATTGATGGATTTTGGATGATAATGTGTTTTGCATTGAGAACAACCTTCACTTTGCTTCGGTAGTCTAAACGGTAGAACAGATGATCACCAATGATGAACTGGAGTACGCATAATGAAAGAGCAAGGAATTTCTTTTTGATTATTCTTAGGTATGGTACTCCAGAAAGAACGCTTGGTTTCGAATATTCCAAACCACGGTGCACACTTAAGGACGGAACATCGCGCCAAAAGTATGACATAGAAACATCGTCAAAGAAATTGAAATTGAATAAAAAAAGTTGCTGAGACAGAGCGACTTTTATTTTTATGGAAAGATTTATCCGCTTTTATTTATTGATTTATCAGTGAGTAAAGACATATACCTACATCGTTCATTAAAAGCATTGCTACAGGAAAGTGAGGATATAATTCAAATATATTGATGGTTATAACAAATATGGAGCACAAATTTGTTTTTCTAAACCTAATTGCAGGGGAAAACTCACGGAAAAAATCAAACCTAATTTACTTTAACTGGTCAAAATATTTCGCCTTGAATTAGACACTCCTGTGTGTAATCTCGTATTTCGCTCCAAAGCTTTAGAAATTTTCTAATACTTTCACAAAAGGAAATTAACATTAATTACCTGCAACTGTATGATAATAATGGCAAACAATTTCAAACACACACAAATGGATACAAAGCTTGCCCACGACAAGAGCTGTTTTAAATTGCAAGGAATTTGGGACATTGTTTAAGAAAGAATAAAGCTACTGGAAAGTGACATTACCTTTTCCCTGCTGGTAAAACTACCTTGTTTTACCATTCACCAGACAAATTTTTAAGTATTTTAATGTCTATCGTTCTGTAACGAAAAATAAAATATAATTTTTCAACTGAACCTTCTGAAAAGTTAGAACAAATATCAGTACTAGTTTACATATTAGTCTGAATGAGTATTACCCTTATGACACAGAAAGTGTATTTCTTATAAATCTCTAAGATAATGCGATATACTTTTATGAAATGATGTCGGAATGAAGATGTCCTTTCAGAGTTCTGAGAAACCTAAGTTTGGGAGTTTTAATTGCTGGTGGTTGTGGAACCCTGGTGTACTTCGGGTTATAAATGATAAAACAGTTGAACCGAGGCCATGTTTTTTATTGGGTGAGGAAAAACTAGTGCGTTGGCAACAAAATGTCGTATGCTGGTGAGCTCGTCCTGCGAAAACACATTATAATTTCCCTCTCTTCCGGCTGTAATCGTTAGCACTAATATCTCAGAATAAAATTTAGCGGCTATGTACTTTGAAGTGCCAGAAAAACTGGTACACCAGTCAAATACTTGGTAGGTCCCCCACGGGAGAGCAGGACTGCAGAAATACGACGGGGCATGGACTCCACTAGCTTCTGGAAATATGCTGTAGGTAATGCACACCATACTTCCTGCAGAGCGTTCCACAATTCGCGTATATTCCGAGGTCTCGGATTCCTGTGTTCGATAGCGCATTGCATGACATCCCAAATGTGTTCTATCACATCTCGAAACTAGATATGAGGCAGATTTAGCAAAGATTCATATTACCAACTGTGACATCACAGAAAATATTTTTTTTGTTTTTAGGTACATAATTACGCTAGTTCGGCAAGTTCGATTTTACTAATGTGCGAGAATATAATTCTGCTTGCTTGTCGTTTTATACACGGAAATCTCGTTCAAATCAGATCCTTCGGGGAGGAGCACAAAGTAACTGGGCGCTTCACAACCTGCTTTCAGCTAGTATGCCTGCGGACCGAGCGAGACATGTCAGCGGAGTGATGGTATATAATAATTAGGAACCTTCAGTTTCGTAGTAGATACTTTGCTGTACGGATATGTGATTTTGCAAGCTACGTATGTATGATTCAACGTGTTACTGCACCTTGCGTTCAGCTAATGCGAATTTACTGACTCCCAATCGCCTGCAAGTGCATCTACTATTGCTGAAGCAGTAAGTAAACTGACGAGTGCTTTTTAAATCCAGGAATGATGTTATAATTTTTATGGCGCCGTGACGCTGGAGTAATGTTATTCGAATTTCCGCGGGCTCTCAATCTAGGGAATCAACCGTGGTTAATATAGAGAGGAATACTCAAAAGATCCGCACATCTGTGAGAAAGAATACACGAAGATTAAAAATTGAACAATGATGAAGATGCAAAGAACGATGACTTTCCACATTGAAGGCCAAACGAATCAATTAAGTCTTAGTAACATGGCGCTTAGGACCTAAACTCTCAAAATTTTTGAGCGTGTTTAGCAAGGGTTCTGTTCAATCGCATGCGAAATTGGAGCCCTTTACAGGGGTAGATTTCTCCTCCATCCTTTGTAATTTCGAAAGAAAGACACTGGTATAAACAACAGCTCCCAAGTGACGGAATTACTGTCATTCCAATACGAGTAGAGGTGAAATAATTATGTTTCACTACCGTTGTATTTCAGCGTATTTTTGTGAAAGCCTGCGCTTGAAATACATCTATACTAAACTCCATTCGACGTTTGGACATAGAGCAAATTGTCAAGTAGGTCCATTCCACATTGCGTCCTAACAAGAACCCTCATCTTCCTTATCAAATATTGTTTAGAAGAGAAATGTACAAGTAATGTGCACATTATATAATTAGAAGGAGTAAAGACAACGGATTAACATTAAATTCAACGGAATAACATTCTTCTCTTAAAAATGGAAGTGAGAAGAAAGAAACACATATGTTTAATAACAAGGATTAATTTTAACTTATGAAAAAAAACGGAAGAAATATAATATCTATCAATAACAAATCAAAAACAACAAAGTGAAAATATTTTCGGTTGTAGGAAGCAAAACGTAAAAGGAAGAGATTCATTTTTTTTTTACCTTCCTGAAAGCTCTAAATCGGGTTCGATGGAGTACCAGTTGAAGTACCCAAAATTGACAGAGGCCTACGTGATTGGCAAGTGAAAGATGAGAGATGACTGCCGGATTGTGCCCCGACCCGGCAGACCCACAAAACTGGGAGTTAGAGACCAACGGGTGCTGGCCAGAGAACTTCGGAAGAACCGCATCAAATCGATGGGCCACATCAGCTAGGAGTTTCAACAGGCATCCGGGAGTGTTCTTTTGATGAATAACATCCGTGTAGAAGCCCATCTGCTCGGTTATCATTGACGTGCTGCCTCCCACAAGCCTTTGATCTCCAAGATCAAATAGCGCTGCTCGGCCAACGTGGTGCAAAGAACATCGACAGTGGACCGTTGAACAGTGGAAAATGGTTTTCTGGACCGACGAATCAAGGTTCACCCTTTACCGTTCGGATGGCTGGGTTTGGCGTCTGCCTGGAAAAGGCCTGCTGCCGGATTGTATTGTGCCAACTGTTAAGTTCGGCGGCGGTGGAATTATGTTATGGGGGTGTTTCTCCTGGTATGGCACGGGACCCTTGGTCGCAAATCCTGGTAGACTCAACGCCGAGACCCACTGCAACATTTTGGATGACCATGCGCTTCCTACATTGGAGAAGGTTTACGGATTGTACCCATGTTACTTTCAGGATGACAATGCCACCTGACATGTTTCGAGGTCCACCATGGTTTGGTATGGTGACAGTGGTGTTAATCAAATGGACTGGCCTGCGCAGAGCCCGGACCTTAACCCTATCGATCACCTCTGAGACGAGTTGGAGAGTAGACTTAAGGGGTGCCCCCACCGTCCGAAATCGGTGAAGGAACTGGCCTGTCTTCTCCAAGCCGAGTGGAAGAAAATAACGCTAGCCGTCGTACAACGCCTGGTTGAGAGTATGCCCCGGAGGGTCGCAGCTGTAATCGCCGCTCGTGGAGGCTCCACTAACTATTGAATGTGAATAAACTTCGTTTTCTTTGCTATTACAGGTGTCCAATTATTTGTTGGTAGATAGTGTATATATATATATTTGAAACTTATGCACCCACCATAAGTTATTCTGAAGAAGAAATGGAAGAATTTTATAAGGAAATTCGTCATCTAAATAATAAAGTCATGCAGCATTTGAAGATAATTATGGGAGATTTCAATGCAAAAATAGGGCAACAGAAACAGAATGAAACTTCAGTAGGTAAATTCGGTCACGGCAACGGGAACCAGCGTAGAAATACTCTCGTAGAGTTTGCAGAGGCAGAAGGGTTTTTCATCATGGACTCCTTTTTCAAGAAAAAGCTACACAGGAAATGAACATGGAGACATCCAAATGGGACGACAACTGAAATTGATTTTTTTATGTGTAACAAAACATTCGTCATCGAAGACTGCAGTGTGCTACAGAAGTTCAACACAGGAAGTGACCATAGATTGGTGAGATGCAAACTACACCTCAATGCTTATCTCAAGCATGACAAACTCATAAGGCAACCAAAATGTATTGACATAACCAACCTTAAAAAACACCATATTAACTTCAAGGTGGAACTGAAGAACAGATTCTCTGCTTTAGAAAGCCTAACATCGGAAGATAAGAATATTTCTGCAGTTACCAGAAAGTAATCAAAGCTTTTATGGAAACAGCAACAAAATTATCTGGGGCTAAGAACAAGTTGCATGTGAACAAACTATCAGGAAAAACCAAAATGTAGATGCAAAAAATAAGAGAGATTAGTACAACTAAAGAAGATACGACTTCCAAAGTGGAATATATAGAGTTATGAAAGACAGTACGAAAAAGTATCACATAAGACGTAAGGAAATTCAATTGTGAACTAGTGAGGAAAGCAATTGAAAACAACCAAAGCCTAAAGATAACAAAGGGACATCCCAGTAAGGGAGGAAAACAGATTATGGCACTGAGAAAAGAAGATAGTTCTGTAACAAGAAATTGAGGCGTAATTTTGACAACAGTGAAAGATTCCAACTCCAAATTATATGAAAATAATGATACATGTACTCCAAACATCATGAAAGGCACCAGTATCAGAGTTCTTCCAGTCCTCCCAGTAAAAGTTGCGCATACAATCATGAACATGAAGCGGGGGAAAGCTCCATTATAAGATGGAATTACTGTAGACATCATGCAAGAAGGAAGTGGAGAAATCGAAACAGTACTCGCCCAAATTTACACTCGATACCTTAATGAAGAGAAGATTCCTGAGGATTGGAACAACGCTACAATGATCCTGTTACATGAAAAAAGTGACATTGAGGATCTCAGGAACTACAAACTTATCAGCCTCCTATCAGTGGTTTATAAAATCTTCACTAAAGTTCTTTCACACCGCTTGAAGGTAACACAGGTCATACTGCCAGAAGGACAGACCATCGATGGACAGCCGAAATTTTAGATTGGATTCCAAAGGACAGGAAAAGACCCAGAAGAAGACCACATGGGAGATGGGTTAATGAAATTCGAACGTATGCGGGAGTAACATACTGGCACAAGACAGACCGTTTTGAAGAGGCTTGGAGAGACCTTCGTCCAGTATTGGAATAATAATGGTTAACAATGATGATGATGATATATATATATAAAGTTTATTAATTTGCGTGATACCTTTATTGTGCCTTATAGCTTTTCATTTTTTTATTTGTAGCTTTTGCGCGATTTTAGTTGAAAACTTTGCTCGTGTTTTAGGTTTTTCTTTTTTTAATTTTCTTTCAAATGTCAGTTGTTTTTATGTTTGCAGGTTAGCCACCAATAGGTAAGAAATGGGAAAGGACTGCAGACTCTGGTCTGTTTATCGTTTTTGTCTGAATGCTGTATTTGTAACATTGATAGGGATGGAGTCAGATTAAAATTTGCCTTTTTGCTCCAACACAGTTAGGCTAGCTCCCAAACCCATTGATTTAATTAATGCTTGCAGAAGGACTTAATATTATGAAATGACATTTGCTGTCTTACCTGTAAGGCCGCCTATCCCACGTTATACTGCTATCAACGGCAGGCACAAGGTAATAAGTTTGGCAGAGTTTTAAATTCAGTTTATAAGCTTTCTTTCACTGTTTCACTGTATGTGGTCTTGCATATGATGGTCAGTGAATGAACCAACTGCACCTTTGGATCAATGGGCACAGGACTCAGGTTAGCAAATTCCAGGCTGGCAGAGACCTTTCACAACAAATGTCCACCCTCCCGTTTTCACCCACGAGCTGGAGCCCTTGAACTTACATGGATATGATAAGGTACAAATTGAAGTGCTTCACATTATTCCAAACCATTAAGACAGGCTGCCTACTGAGTCCATTGAAATCCTTAAACAACAGTCACTTTACCCTTATGGGCTTAATTCAACATTAGCAGATAATAAAATCTCTAGTATTCATGTAGCAATTAGATAACTGTTTTCTTTGCTGCCCCGTAATTCTTGCTCAAGAGGTAATAGGGGTAAGAGGCCAGTTAAATCTTCTAGTCCAATAGATTTTAATGTTTTAAAGCACACTTTTATTGACTTCAAGAATAATCTCAATTTCATGAAAAATACAGTTTCACTTCTTAAGATTAACAAAATATAGTTCAAAGGTATACATTTGCAATGTCTTAAACCTACGTAATAGAATAAATATATCTGGAAATTCTATTACTGCAGATGATTGTATTCATCTTGAAAAAGGAAAGAATATAATTTCGTTTCTTTTCAGCTTTTAAGAAAACTTTGGAGAAACACAAAGCAGATGAATAAAATACTGGTACAATATCCAACTCTGAAGCGACACAGCCTTTGTCTAGGCAAACAAGCTCTTCAACACAGTGAACTATGTGAAACCTAATATGCTGATAATAAAAATAAACATCTTTCAGTAACGCACGGTTACGGACACGTTTTCTGCATTATCCCAAGTTTCCATATAAGAAACATTTTTCAGAAAAAAAATGATAAATGTTTCTCTTTGGCAGCATTATACAGCAAAGGTGAAGTTCGAATATAAGAACAATGTATACTCTCTCATTCTGGCCAAATTTAGTTTTTTCAGCATGAAAATATGTTTGTCTGAAACTACTTACGCAGAAACTCCGGAAAAAATCTGTATTAACAATAGGTGTGATTCCACTCCATACACGAGCATGACTGTCAGGGAAGAGCGAGTGTATTATTTCATTACCTTTTTAATTAACAACGTGTTCATTGGGAAGTACTGAATACTATTTATTTACTTTATAATATTGTCATTCTCACAGCATTTTCAGAGCTGTGAAGAATAGAAGAATATCATTTTTCAAATCCTTATTTTGAATACTACTTAAAGCATACCCCAGCTTTCTGTAGCAATTTATTGTCCTGTGGTGACTTGAAAGCCTTCTACACGAGAAGGATACATCCGTTGGGTTTTGTGCTCTGCATCATGAGGCAGTAACTTCGACTGCCTTTTTTAGACAATGCAGTTCATTTTTGGCTAGTAAAGCGGAAGGCGTAGTCTTCCGTATAAATTAGAAATGGCATTCAGTTGCATGTTGAGTTCTCTTGCTGGTGGATTTCGTGTTATCACCATGACTGGAAGGGTAGGATCTTTTTGAAGGATTTGGGACTAATGAGGAAGTAAATGAGAAGTGGGGGTAGAAGGATATCGTAGCTGCATTCTTTCGCAACTCTAACCTGCATCATCAAAAACTATCAGAAAAAACTAAACTTGTATGATCAGGATCTACCCCGAAAGCTTGCTATACTTTTGAATAGCTAGTACCTATAAGTCATGCTTTCACAAAACAGTTTCGTTTAGGGCCTTATTCATATTTCTCAGAAATATTGTACTTCACGTTGAGTTTAGTACAACGATATCTTCAGGTACATCTGTAATAGAAAAATAGAACTTTCCAACATTGGCGAATATTGAATTTTACACGGTAATTAATCATCACAAGAGAATATTTTAAAAGAAAAGCACGTTAGATGCAAATGCCATTTTTTGTTCTTAGCTGTTCGTATCAGTGTCCACATACGAAAAAGCAGTAAATATTTCACGATATGGCATTTTATATAATCCACATCTGTACTAGCTTTTATTTCAAAATAACAATGTATATACGCCGATATATATATATATATATATATATATATATATATATATATATATATATATATATTTCAAATTTGCAAGTGTAATAATAAAAAGTCAAAACTATAAGTCACCAACTTACCTTAAATTTATTGATCAACAGCTTTCACTAAATAAACGGAAAAAATATTTATTAATTAAAGAATTCTTAAGAGTTGTTTTTCACACTGTTGTTTAACATTGTTTAAAACACACAAATGGGTTCATGTAGAAATTACACTCCATTGACTTTATTTAATTCTGCTGTGTTACAGAGGTTTTGAAAAATTTGCATATGAAACCATTAAAAGGTATTCGTCATGGACAGCACAGTTGTTACTTAATTTGATGGAGATCAACATGTTGTCGAAACCGAGTGAGTTTTGTATATCTGTCTCTTTTTTCTAACTACTACGTAGACACCAGCACGAGGTAAATGCCAAATCTAAAGGCAAAGGAAACTGACAACTTTCTTGCACATCACGTGGAAATTTTTACTGGAAAAAAGTTTAATTGAAATGGTGGAGAAGTGTTTCTATTTTAAACTTGCGTAAATTTAAAACGAAGTGAGTCGCATTGAAACTTGTGTTGCAAACATTAAGGGAAGCAGCATTCGAAAAAAATCGCAGTTATTGATCTGCAATTAACAAGAACTAAAAGGGCATTACCCAGAACAAAATCTGAAATTTGGGCCTGATACTTAGATACTAGGTGCAAGGAATACACGAACAATTCTGTAAAACTCTACATGCTACAATAAGGAAAGAAAAGGTAGCGGCAATAATTGTATTAGTGATTAAGTGCTGAAGTTAGTAACAATATGGAAAATGTTAAAATCCTTAGTAACATTGTCAATTTCGAGTTTCCGGCACCTGAATTAATTGTGAAAAATTAAAAAGCCCTAAGATCGAGTTTCTTCGTGTTCAGACACTGCAAAAATAAGTTAATTTTAGAATGGACTGTTCTAATGGATGAGTACTGGAATGAAGAAAACATTGAAGAAATTAGTTCATTAGAATTACTTTCAGAGGAAGCATAATAAAAGACTAAAGAGGAGAACTCGAAATACCCATTATATCGGCGCAGTACTTATCTATGACTGTGTCTAACTGCTTAACCGAAACGAAAGACAGTACACCTGACAGGTAATCTGATCCGACAGATACTGCAGCTGTTTGGAGATCATTCATGAATCGCCCTATGCAGCGACAGCTAGACGTAGAACCTGTTTAGAATACATTGATACCTTTAAATAACATCATTGCTGGGACCGCTAAGTAATTACAATTCATGGGAGGGTCATGTTTAAGTTAAGATTTGTTATCAATTTCTTTTGTGTAAGAGAACAAGAAATATGACACGGAATTTTTGGGTGTAATAAGCACGTCTTTTGAATCCGTTCTGACGCAAATTAAATTTATCAAAGCTATTTAAATTCAATGGAACCGGTACAGAAAACAATAATATCTGACGGAAGAAATAATTTTTTCAATAGGGTTTTTAATTCCTCAGATATAGCTGTAAACGGAATCGTGAACTTACGCCATTTTGTTTTAGACTTGTGCGTTAAGAAAAACATGAATTTATATGAGAAACATTTATCACCGGAAAGGCTCTCCAACACAGAAACAACTTTTCAAATCAAACTCTTAGAAACAGAGATATCGACAAAAATAAGATGTGACTTTACGTCTCCTGGTGGGAAAACTATGCATTATTTTAGGAAGAAAGTATTCTCAAAAGGTTTTTCCTATGAGCGGTATCGGTCTAAGAAGAAAAATTAGTCAAGTTTTCAGGAGCCCAGATTTTGCTACAAATACATGAGAAGCAGAATGTAACACTTATGCCCCATGGAGGCCAAACCATTCTTTACAAAACGTTAGAAATTATGTGAAAAATGTTTTCCATGAGGTCTTGATGCGATACAGGAATAATTTTTCAAATCGGAGATTTAGTAGCAGAAATAACGCAGAAAACGCAATTTATCTTTGTGCACCGTAGCGGAAAGTCTATGATTTACTTGAAAAGTTTGAATTTATAGAAAAAAATCGTATCGGAAACACTATCCAACGAAAAAGACATTTTTCAAATTAGACTCCTTCAAGTTGTTATATTGACAAATATAAGATATACATCTACGGGCCCCTGACGTAGAAACCATGCATTATTTCAAGAAGAAAATGTTTCTAAAAGGTTTATTCACATGAGTAGTGTCGGTCAACAAACGACGTTTTTTTCAATCGAGATTTTATAAGCTCATATTTTGCTGCAAATACATCAGAAGCGTAAATTAAGATTTACCCACCTGGTGGCCAAACCATTGTTTACAAAAAATTGAAATTATATTCAAAGGATTTCTCATCATGAGCTGTATCCGCCCCCTAACGGAAAGTCTACGAATTATCTTAAAAGTTTGAAATTATGAAAAAAATGTCACACTGAATACACTATGAAACAAAGAAATAATTTTTGCGTATCGGACTTCTATAGAAGTAGAGATATTGACAAAATAAAATATACATCTACGTCCCCTGGCGTAGAAACCATGCATTATTTTAAGAAGAAAATGTATCTAAAATATTTGTCAACATTAGTACCATCGGAATAAAAATGATGTTTTTTTCAATCGAGAATTTAGAAGCTCATATTTTGCTGCAAATACATCAGAAGCAGAAATTAAGATTTACGTCCCCTGGTGGCCAAACCATCTTTTTACAGAAATTAAAAATTATGTGCAAATGATTTCCCCTCAGGAGCTGTATCCGGTGCAGAAATAATTTTTCCAATCGGAGATTTAGAAGGAGAGATATAGGAGGAAACGCCATTTACCTCTACGCCTTCTAGCGGAAAGTCTATGAATTACTTGAAAATTTTTAAATTATGTGAAAAAACATGTCACACTGAAAACACTATCCAACAAAGAAGAATGTTTTCAAATCGGACTCCTAGAAGTAGAGATATTTACGAAAATATGATATACATCTACACCCCTGGCGAAGAAACTGTAGAATATTTTATTCTTAAAATATTCCAAAAAGGTTTATCTATGTGAGTGTCATCAGAAACGAAATAATGTTTTCAATCGATATATTAGAAGCTCAGATTGTTTGGCAAATAATTCAGAAGCAAAGATTAACTCTTACGCCCCCTGGTGGCCAAAGTAATCTTTACCAAAAATTTGAAATTATTTGCAAAATATTTTCCATCAGGAGGTGTATCCGCTGAAGAAAAAAAATTCAAATCGGAGTTTAAGAAGAATTATCGGGAAAAATGGCATTCACTCTTACGCTCCCTAGCGGAAAATCTATTCGTAATTTGAAAAAGTAACTGTATCTAATATACTCTTCGACATAAATGGAATCGAAAGATACAATATTTTTTTCAATCGGATATTTAGAAGCAAATATGTGGAATAAAACGTATTTCTGAATTCGACCTCATCTGCCTTTACGCCCTCTAGCGGCAAAATTGTACATCGCAAAAAAAAAAAACGAAATGAAGGATCATCATTCGCATATTTCACGTTTCCCAATGCAAAAAGAATTTTTCAAATCAGACTAATAGTTGCAGAAATATCGTGGGTAAAGGCGGACGGACGGACGGACAAACTGGTAACATAAGCACGCTCTTTTTTTACAAAAGACGTGCTAAAGATGGGTGTATCAAATTTATGCGCATAGATAACTATTCGAGCATATTTTCTTAATGATGAGTAAAACCGACTTGAAATAATGGACATATTCGATTATAAATTACACTAATATGTACACATCACATTGTAGCTGGTTAACTGACGGGCGATAAAGTCATACATAATCTTCCTGGAAGCCATCTGCCGCTTTTTCTGGCATCAGATTGTGCATACAAAAATTTGTACAGTGCAGACTGCTATAATGTTAACTTACGGAATACTGAGCTTAATTTGAGATTGAAAATTCCGAGGTTTACAATAGTAAATAAGTAAGAATTGAGGTATTTTATGCTTATATTTTAAGAGTGTAAAATCGTTAAAAAAATCTTAGCAGTTTTTTTATCATAGTGTGATAGTGTAATTGTTTTCAGAAATCACTCGCGAATATTCTTAAGAATATTCTGTTTTGCATTTGCATTAATTTCCACATATTTGAATAAACTTATTTAACAGCTTAAATTCCATGATTTCTCCAAGTTTCTATTTGCGCAATGATTCGGAGATTTACTTTTGTTTTCAATGAGGGCCTTTGAGAGGCTAAAAACTAACATCTTATAACCATACTTTAATAAAAAAATGCTTTTTAAATATGATATATAAATATTATTTTACAAATTTTAAACTGAAATCATTATTTTATACGTTGTGATAAATGAAGTACTCGGATGCCATGTAGGAAGAACATTGTCCTGGAAGATGGGGTGCTGAATGATACACAGTTTTTCAAAAATGACGAAGCATCACAAAACATCGTTCGATCCTGACGAAACTCCACATGCAAATTCCTCAAGCTCTAACATTCAAATATTAGGAAAATAAAAACCAGTGACAAAATAGTGGCCCGCCACAAAGCATGCAAGCTGCGCATTGATGGGAAAATAGTAAGATCAACGCTCTCACGCAGGGACAATTTTGACAGCGAATTGCGGTTATAATAACCTCCACGGACTGAGAGGACTCCTCGACGTCTGATACGTGCACACTAGGAACAGATGAACCAATTTGAGAGAGGACGTGTAGTTCAGCTGACGGTGGCCAGATGGGCAAGTAACCGTATCGCAAAGTATATGGAACGGAGCGACGCGGCAATCGCGCGATGCTGAAGCGAATGGTTGGAGGAGGGTGCAGTCCAGCGGCACTCGGGCAGTAATCGTCCGAGGATAACGACGGAACGCCATAGTCGATCAAATGTAAGAATCGCCCAATAGAATCGAATTCGTTTTTCTCAACTAACCTTCCAATGTTTCGTCGTCTACTGATACTAATGTAGCCATTAGGACCGTTGTGTGACGATTTGCCGCAAGGAGATAACATTCAAGGCGGCAAATCCGCAACCAACCACTGAAAAACGAGCATATCCGCCAACGGTTGCAGTGATGTTGTGCCCTATCAACGTGCGACAACGTCGAGTGGTGTCGTGCCCTATCAACCTGCGATAAAGTCCAGTGGTATCGTGCCCTATCAACGTGCGATAAAGTCCAGTGGTGTCGTGCCCTATCAACGTGCGATAACGTCCAGTGTTGTCGTGCCCTATAAACGTGCGATAACGCCGAGTGGTGTCATGCCCTATCAACGTGCGATAACGTACAGTGGTGTCGCTCCCTATCAACGTAAGATAACGTCCAGTGGTGTCGGTCTCTATCAGCGTGCTATAACGTCCAGTGGTGTCGTGCCCTATCAACGTGTGATGAATTTCAGTAGTGTCGTGTTGTCTTCATAGTTTACACTTGGCGAGGATGGCCAGCGCATACGCGTCTGGAGAGGTGCCGGCCAGTTCACGGATCCTACATTTATCGTGGAACTGTACACCGCTCGCATACCGGGAGTGACTGGATAACCATTTTCCCCGATAACCGGACACCCTTGTTTATCATTCCTACAGAACTCACTGATCAGCTGTACGTCGACGACAATCTACGACCTGTTGTATTGCCATTCCAGTCGCAGCGTCACCGAGCAAATCATCCGCAGGGCAATGTCCGGTCAGTCACACCACGGCTGCACCACTTCTTCTTCCTTAATATCGAGACACTTCCGTGGCAAACAGGATCATTCGACGACTCACGGATCGAACACATTTGGGACATGAAGATGTGTAACTACTTAGGAAAATTATGGAAATGCTTGAAAACAAAGGGAAATTACTGGTGTAAGTGAGACGTCCTACTATGAATGGAAGGATGCTAGCAGGATGGGTTTTCTGTAATAAGAAAAGATTTGCCATGTACACATATTTGATAAGTAGGATTACTGTGGTACATCGTGAGTTTATATCAGCACAAGATACAGTCATGTCCAAAACATAAGGCCACTTATATTTTCATAGATTATTTTCATTACAACGGGATGCAGATGAAAATATCTTGAAAAGGAATAAAAAAGATGAAAACGTCACATAAGTAAGCATGCATTTGGGCTTATTAATTGAGAAAATCCATAAAAGAACAAAACATATCATTCTGTCAAATTGGCTCACAATAACTAAAATTGACAAAAACATTTATATTTTTTCATGGATAATTTTAATAGAGTATATGTCCAGGCCCACAGATGACAATCTTAATGGAGTAAATGCATGGCCAACAGATTCAAATCATGCATTGCTGACTCCATTGCATGATTGGCATTTGTGGACCATGCTTTTCACGAGATGTTCCAGATGATCCTAAGGGAGGTTCCTCCGTTCTTCTTTCAGAGCCATCACCAGGCCTTTTGGGTGCCAGGTGGGGGATCGCTTTCAGCAATGCGCCTCCCCAGAGCTCCCAAGCATTTTCCATGTAATTCAGGTCGCGGACGTGTACGCAGGCCACTCCATTCGGTTGATCACCTCCTCTCCAACGGTTCTTTAACACGTGATGATGGATGAGGACGAGCGTTCTCTTCAATGAAAAGAAAAGAATTTCCCATATCCCCAAAGAACGACCATACATGTTCTAAAATGACCTACAGAAAATAACAATCGGCATTAATTGACTATTTCTGCTTTAGTAGGAGCTATTTACGCGAAATGATCTTGGTCCCACACTAGAGCATTAATCACTCCACCGCCTGTGTAATGTGAAATTTCCACGTAAATTCTGCCTGTATAGGCAGTGCAGGGTTCTCTCCTGACGTATTGCCGCCTAATCAAAGACGATAAACCAAATCAACATTTATCTGTCAACAGGAAGTTAACCCATTCCTCAAGTGTTAACGTCAGCAGCGATAGCGAGTTGTTCTGCATGTTAGGATCTACAGAAAGAACGGTACAGGTTTCAGAAATAATTCAAATGCCCTGACACCGGTCGATGAGATATTTTGGTACACATGCATTCTTTCAGTTATTTTTCTGCCTTGCCGGAAATTATTCGGCCACATATTGTAGCCTTTAGATAAGAAAGCTATCTTATGATGTAGTGGTTTAGCGTGGTCGATCACTATTGAATTTTCTGGTAGTTATTCCATGTTCAGAAAATTGTTTCCAGGTTCGTGATACTGTATTCTCCGGAATTCCGAACTCCTTTGATACTTCTCTCGTTTTCCGGCTTTCTTCCAGTTAGCAAAAAGTATCCTACGGGTAAATTCATCCAGATGAGTTATTTTATATGTACATACTACATGTCTCGTCAAATCAACACAAAAGGCAGGTTCGCACTTCAACACCTGTAAAACGAACAATTTTTTCCCACTCATTCTTCGGTTGTTATCGTCATTCGGCAGTATATTTGGGTCCCTCAACCAACTCCCTCTTTTAAATCATCCACTTGACTGCCAAAATTAAATTAAATACAGTCGTGCCAGAAACGTCTAAATAAAATGACACGCTACCATCTTAGGCACGATAATAACGTTGCTTCAATCATATCTAAGCAGTTATCACTGACTGTTACATACGTCCATATGCACAGAATCAAATGATGATTTTAAAAGGATAGTAACTAAAACCACTATATAAAATTCAATAGAACACTTCAACCATTAGCACTTTCAGCTGTACTGCACAGCCTTCATCAGATGGATCTTAAAAGCTATGTGCCAACAGGTAGCAAACATGTCACAAGTTATAGATACAATAACGGAGAGTTAAAAATCTTGCTCATGCGCAATGTTCTAAGCCACCCCGGTGCCAAATTTTTAAACTCATGTTGATTAGAATCCAGAGCAAATTTCTACGAGTTGAAAATTTTAACTAGATATTTTTCATTACAACAAAAACTCGGAAAGCCATAAATGTCCAAACTTTCACATAATAATAATTGACATTTAGTACGAGGGGTAGTCAAAATATCAACTTACTCCCATCAAGGGTAAAAATCACCATCTGTACATAGTTTTGATAGGGTTGTAGATGAAGATTGAGTTTTTACACTATATTTATGTTCCGCTTGGCGTAAGCGCAAAGCTCTCGACCTGTATCCCACATACATGAGTTGAGCACAGCTTCCATCTCTTGGCAGTAACCTAAGTGAATAAACTACGCATCCGTTCAGTTTCTCAATATCCTCTCGATCCCTTCTTATGCATGGAAAAATGTTCTTAGTTGATTCACAAAAGCCCAACCCCAAATTTTTGCAGATATATGTATTACGAAGAGGATTTGTAACGGTCAGAAAATACGGAATCGAACCCACGTACTTAATAGTTCTACGTGAGTGCTGTAGTGTTGACATATTTCGGCTTTCCTGCCGTCTGATTAGCTTATTTACTAGGTGGATAGGGTAGTCAAACAAACAAGCTAACGTCTTAATGTAACTCAATTCCCTGTTCCGCTCCTTCAACGTAGAAGAATGTGTGGAAACTCTCCCAATGTAAGTCGTCAAAGCTTACAGTTTTTGAGAAATGGGTGAAACGAACTAAATGGAACTAAAACCGGGGTACTGCTCGTTTTATGAAAAACAGAGAAATAAATATTATTTAAACACTCATTTCTCGTTAGCAAGAGGTCCAAAAAAGGTAACTGAAAATTAATCGTCAGCTCAGTGGAGAAGAGGAAATAATAAAATGATGATTTTTTTTTAAATCTTCATTTTGTTCTGTGTGTTTTGGACGTATGTGACAGTCAGTGATAACTGCTTAGATATGATTAAAGCAACGTTATTATCGTGCCTAAGACGTTAGTGTTTCATTTTATTTAGCCCTTAACTGTCTCCCAATAGCTCAAATTATTGCTCCGGTGTAGTGTTTTACTCCAAGAACTGGGGTAGCTTATCTTGGAGATTTGGGGAAGCCTATGGGACGTACTTTCGAGTTTGGGGTCTTGCTGTTTTCTCATAGAAATAATCTTTCTAGATTTCTTTCCAAGAGGTGCAAAAACTATCCAAATGTGCGGCAGCCGAAACAAAACTTTATATTACATCTGTTAGCCATGCAATACAGTGTCAGTTACTTCGGGAACAGTTCGTTTCCTGATTTATATTGACTAAGCATGTTTTGTTTGTCTCGATGAGTACTGCGTTTGTTTCCATTTATGACCGACACTTTTGAATCACCTTGTATGTTACAAACATCAGCACAAAACGTGTGTTGATAATTGATTTAAAAAAAAACCCAACTCAGGCTGGCACCAATCTGAAAATTTGTACATAGTAGAGGAGAGTTACTAAACTTTGGTAGTCTCTACTACTTTGCACAGTAACGTGTAGTTAAAGTTGTTAAATAGTAAAATTCAGGAAGTAAAAATTCCTATTAAAGAGTGTCTGTTCCAAACTCTGTTGAGAACACAGGAGTAGCAATTCCACAAAAGAAGATCATCAGCGATAATTATTTCACGTGCAGCAATCTCCGAACTAATTAAAAATGCGTAATGAAACGGGACATAATCTTATGATTTTTCAAAGAACATAGTTCGAATAAAACACGATAAAAAAAGAGGAAAAACGCTTGCGCGAAGTCAGCTGACACGGATGAATTAACTCTTATCAAAATCTCGTTTGTGCGGTCGGGTGTTCTAAATTCCTTCTCGAGTACACGAGTACGTATTTCAGGATTGCTTTAAACTTCTGATATTTTTACTGTACAATATTTACTCCGACCACTGACAACTCCCAAATGTCCATTAAATTACATGCCAGTTTCTCATTGGAATTCTATTTGAAATTGAATGTGTTAGACTGACCGGATATTTCTGAGAGTCTTCAGCCGGATATGAAGTTTCGGGCGGAGGAGTCCTATGCAATTACAAGCAAGGATGTCTTTGAATCAACTTAAAAGGTATTTAATCAAGGATAACATATCTTTTGTGCAATCTTTGAGAAGCCAGATTTTTTTTTTTTTGAGTAACTATCTTTTTGCCTTTCAGCCGCGTCCTAGAAATTATGCATGCGTCTGTGAATAAAAACATCTGCAATTAAGATTCCTTGTTTTCTACATGTCCAACATAGAGGTACCTAATCAATAGTTGTAGTTAAAGTATCTGAACAAAAGTGTATATAGATACATTCAAGTGGTAAAAAGAAACATCTCTATTATTCACTATGCTTTGCATTTCACATTAAAATAAGAAACGATAACAGAATAGTTACAAAAAATATTATCAAATACGTATTAGAAAAGTAATGCATTTTTAATTCTGTTACTTTGAATTTTAAATTTCAGTTTTTTCTTACTGTTTAACAAAACTTGAAATTATTTACGATTTTTTATTCTAAATAGTGTAAATAATTAATGACCAATATATGTTACTTTCTGAGTAGGATTATTTTTAAAAACGCTTGAGGAAGCGCATGTTTAATGAAACAAATCAGGGTAGAACATACATAATACATTGAAACAGTGAAAGCACGGCATATTTGTGCCAACGAGTACATCACTAACAAGGTTTGGAAAATATTAAAAGTCCTTTTACCATATGTCTTAGTTTGGAAGTTATTTCGTTCAAGCATATTAAAGATACCTCTTCTTGCGTTTACTGAATTTTTCACGTAAAAAACACATGAGATTGAGCTCCGTTGATCACTGTTATTCTCACCTTTTAGAAGAGAATGACCGCGGACGTAAAGCAGTATTACAAAGGACAAATTTTAATGGTAAGACGACCGGGTCAGAACATTTCGGCAGCGACAATTACTGTGAGCTGCTCATGGTCAGCCGTGGTTTGTAAGTTCAAAAAGTGGTCCGAGGAGACCAATTATAAGAACTGCAGGCAGGGTATTCCCTGACCACAGCTCATCAAGCTATGGTGAGCGAACGCTATCCCGTATGGGTGATAGCAACAGAAGAGATTCTGCGGCGTAACTCTATTGTTATTAAAATACTAATCACGGCAGTTATCTGTCACAGCAGACAATACATCTAATCTTATTTAAAATAGAGCTACGTTGCTGCTGAGTGTTTCGACTGGCCATGGCAGCCGAGATTTACAGAAAAGAGCGCATACAAATGGCATACGAACATTAAAACTGGTCCTGCTATGATTGGAGAAATGTGGTCTGACTCGATGATTCTCCTTATCTTTTGTGCCATGCGGACGGTCGGGTACACGTGCTTCGTTTACTGGGGAGATTATAGCAAAAAGATGAAACCTTAGACGACGTGCAAGCTTTGGACACTGCTCTAATAGGAAATACCGGATCCAGTCGTACTTACAAGCATCTTTTGAGTGTGTCAGGTCAGCAAATCCAATCTCGGCAGCTGAACCACGTAACTTAAAGAGTGAAAGATCTCATGGTAACGTTTAACAGATGCCACAAGGTACAATTAGAAATCTCTTACAGCGTCCTTACATGTCGTGTAAGAGCTGTACTACTTTTTCCGAAGAGGGACAACCTCATATTTTACAGGTTGTCATATTGTTTGGTATTTCGGCGTGTTTTTATCACGACACAAATTGTACAGTTAAATGAAACCAGACGAAACCACAAACACTGATGTCCAAAAATTAAGAACGAATAGGAGAACTGAGCAAAAAAGCAAAACGAGTGGGCAGGACGGACCGAAAGACCACTCAGGAGATAGACTAAGGTCCGGTACGGTAGGACATGCTCATATATGCAGCATAACGTAGGGGGTGGAGTGTCGGAAAGGTGTAAAACACACGGGCGGTGTATGCTCAGCAATTCGGTGGAAGCTATTTTACGGTTTACACCGGTTTGAACGACGTCGAGTTGCTGCCACCGTGTGATATGGCCAACAGGCAATCCAATATACAACATCTGAATGACTTTACCCGAGGTCGCGTCATTGGGAAGTTGGAAGAAGGTCGAAGTGTGACTAGTGTGGCCGAAGTGTTCAGAATCGCTCACAGCATCGTTTCACGAACTTTGAGAGCTATTCAAATACCAGGAACAGCTGTCCGAGAGTTTAGCAGTGGTCGTCCAAGATCAATCACGGCGGCGGACGACCAGTATATTTTCCTAAAGTCGAGAAGAGACAAACGGCAGACAGCGGGAGAAATCGCAAGGCACATGTAACAGACAACTGTAAGTCCGTTATCGCGTTTTACTGTGGCCAGAAGGCTGCACAATGGTGGTCGATTTGCACGACGACCATCACGGTGTGTGCCATTAACGCCTGCTAATCGGAAACGGCGGTTTCTGTGGTGCCAGGAACCTAAGAACTGGCCACATCAGCAATGGCGTCGAGTCCTCTTTACGGATGAGTGCTGATTTAGTCTGACGAGCGATTCTGGACGTATACACATCTGGACATAGCGAGGGACACGCAATCACACCTCCAACATCATCAAAAGGTTTGGAGCTGGCGGAGTTTTTGATTGGGGCGCTATCATGCTTGGTAGCAGCACTGACATCCACATCTTCCAAGGAGGTTCAGTCACTGGTGTCCCCTATTGTACCGAGGTTCTCCTGCCTCACGTGCCTCTGTTTATAGGTGCTGTGGGTCCTGAGTTCATCTTCATGGACGACAACACTACACCTCATCGTACAGTGGCTGTCGCAGAGCTGTTGTAGGGCTAAGATATTCAACGCATGGATAGGCCCACAAAGTCCCCTACCTAAATCCAATTAAACACGTGTAGGAACTTCTCGGGAAACGTTTTGCAGCACGTCACAAGCCGCCAGCAACGATTCTACAGCTGCGATTGGCGCTACAAAAGTAATGGGCCGCGACACCTCAACAGCTCCTTGACAACCTCGTCCTCAGCATGGTCAGCCGTTGTAAATCCTTCAACGCAGTCAGGAGTGATCATATCCCCTACTAAGGACTGGATTTTTCTTGGCAGCCGCCTGTCACATGGATGTTTCTGTCCAGTTGTGCTCGAAGCTACTTTTTCAATAAAGTGCCTTTGTATCCCTTGGAATCCTTGTTTGGACCGTTTTGCTCACTTGTCCCATTTACTTACATCTTGGGGATTTTATGTTATGATTTCAGTCGCTGTGGAGCACTTCTGCACGACGTTACTTTCGAAAAACCGTCTTGTCCTTAATTTTTGCACGCCAGTGTATAAACAATAAGCTTCATCCAATAATCTCCAGTGAATGGCCCACTACTATTTCGCTGCTGAAAACGGTAATTGAGAGGATAGCGGCTACGATGTTTGCTCTGCCGGAAAAAGCCTTGTCAAGGAAGTTTTTTTTTATGTAAGCAGATAATCGGGAACAGAACCTTTGCAAAAGTACTGGACACAGTGAGGTCTAACTGTTGTCCAAGATACTGTCATTTGATCAGTTTGCAGTATACAGTCAAACGATTTGAGGAAACTTAGAAATTTCCTGTTCCGCTCCTGATTGGGTAGACGACGTTATGAGATTACAATTCAAAAGCTTTGGCATCCGAATTTGATAAACTTCTAAAAATTCTTCTCTTGTGAAGTTCGAATTATGTTTCGTATTTTCTCCGAAAAAGAGATATTACAAGATAATGTGGTCTGTCAGTTTTCATGCTTGTCACACAAAATTTTAAATAAAGTGTAATTGCAGTTTTATTTATGCTTGATTTGGTGGACATTTTGCAGTCGTTCTGAAAATATAGTTTTTGACCCTGCAATTTGTGATATTAAAACATAGTTATGGCCAACAGGACACCCATCTGAGAAAATTACAATTTTGTTGCAAATATCAGCTGCTATTGCTTTGCGAACCACTAAAGCTAACGCAATCCTAAATACTGTTTAAAGAACAGGGCTGGAAGTCACGCCCTTAGGTTTTCTTATAAAAACACTTAAAAGAAGAAAACGAATCACCCAGACGGAATCATCCAATCGAGATGAAAATGCATGTGTGCAAAGTCTGTATGCAAAGTAAATTACCAGAGGAGCTGAAACTTTCATGTAACCACTATTACGTGCTTGAAGAAAGCACAGGATTTACGTTGCTTTCAGCATTTTGTGCAGAAAAAAATATACTTAAACAATAACTTTTTTTGTTTTACTTGCATTCGTTTATGTATTCGTTTTTCTGTAGTGAAAGTTTCCCAATAAACATAATTAAAGTTGGTGAAATTATCTTTTCTGTTCAAAGTTTCTTCGATGATTTGCGGTAGAAGTATTCATATATTTACCCATGCAAGTAATAGGTTTCTTCCGAAAAACGTATTTTAGCTAAATATTATGTACTTTCACAGCTTGTTTCAAATTTAACAAATCAGTTCACACATAAAACAGTGATTGAGAGCTCCGTACAAATCTGCGAAACATAAGCATTGATTTTCCTTAAATATGACTACCAGAAAAAGTATAACCCATTGCTAAAGTAGATACACGCATTGTTTCTGCCTCCATTTGATTTTTGTTTGGTGTTGCTGAATCTCTCATAAAAACACAAATGTGGCACACATTTTAGCACGTCTTTTGTAAAAAAGATCGTCCTTATGTTATCAGTTTGTCTGTCCGTCCGTCAGTCAGTGCGTCCGTCCGTCTGTACCCACGATATCTCTGTAACTATTAGTCCGATTTGAAAATTTCTTTTTGCATTGGGTAGCGTGAAATATGCGAACGATGATCCTTAATTTCGTTTTTTTTACGATGTACAATTTCGCTGCTAGAGGGCGTAAACGCAGATGATGTCGAATTCAAGAACACGTTTTATTTCATATATTTGCTTCTAAAAATCCGATGGAAAAAATTCTTTTATTATTCGATTCCATTTATGTCGAAGAGTATTTTAGATACAGTTACTTTTTTTTTTTGATTGAAGGTTTAACGACCACCGTGAGCAACTCAATGGGCTATAAGCAGTCGCCCGTCCCAAATTTAGGGTCACTGGTTCCAGGGAAGGGAGAGAGCCAGTGCCGTAAGACAAAGACAATATCCATGCCTGACCGGGATTCTAACCCGGACCGCTTATGGACGAATGATCAGAGACCAGCGCCTTAGACCACTGCGCCACCGGGGCGGCATAGTTACTTTTTCAAATGACGCCTAGATTTTGGCTAGGGGGCGTAAAATAAAATTACATGTTCCCCGAATAACTCTTCTTTTAAAACTCCGATTTGAAAAATGTTTTCCTCAGCGGATACACCTCCTGATGGAAATTCTTTTGCATATAATTTCAAATTTCTGGTAAAGAATATTTTGGCTACCAGGGGGCGTAAGCGTTAAATTTTGCTTCTGATGTATTTACCATAAAATATGAGCTTCTAAAATGTCGATTGAAAAAATCTTTGCTGCACTGATGCCACCCACATCGATAAATTGTTTTAGAATATTTTTTTCCTAAAATATTCTACAGTTTCTCCGCCAGGGGGCGTAAATGTACATTTTATTTTTGTCAATATATCTACTTCTAAGTGTCCGATTTGAAAGATTCCGCCGCCCCGGTGGCGCAGTGGTCTAAGGCGCTGGCCTCTGATCATTCGTCCGTAAGGGGTCCGGGTTCGAATCCCGGTCAGGCATGGATGTTGTGTTTGTCTTACGGCACTGGCTCTCTCCCTTCCCTGGAACCAGTGACCCTAAATTAGGGACGGGCGACTGCTTATAGCCCATTGAGTTGCTCACAGTGGTCGTTAAACCTCCAATCAAAAAAAAAAAAAAAAAGATTCCATCTTTCTTGGATAGTGTTTTTCATGTGACATGTTTTCTAATAATTTCAAAATTTTCAAGTAATTAATAGACTTTCCGCTAGGGGGCGTATGGGTAAATTGCCTTTCCCCCTATATCTCTGCTTCTAAATCTCCGATTTGAAAATATATTCCTGCACCGGATACAGCGCCTGATGGGAAATCGTTTGCACATAATTTCGAATTTTTGCAAAAAAAAATGGTTTGGCCACCAGGGGCGAAAATCTTAATTTCCGCTTCGATGTATTTGCAGCAAAATATGAGCTCCTAAATTCTCGATTGTAAAAACGTCGTTTGTTGACCGATACTACTCATGTCGACAAACCTTTTAGAAACATTTTCTTCCTAAAATAGTGCATGGTTTCTATGCCAGGGGGCGTAGATGTATATGTTATTTTTGTCAATATCTCTACTTCTAGGAGTCCGATTTGAAAAAATCCTTCTTTGTTGGATAGTGTTTCTAGTGTGACATGTAGTTCATATGATTTCAAAATTTTAAAGTAATTTATAGACTTTCCGCTAGGGGGCGTAAATGTAAATTGCAATTCCCCCTTATATATCTGCTTCTAAGTCTCCGATTTGTAAAATTCTTTCTGCACCGCATAGAGCTCCTGATGGGAAATCGTTTGCACATAATTTCTAATTTTTGTAAAAAATGGTTTGCCCACCAGGTGGCGTAAGTCTTAATTTCCGCTTCTGATGTATTTGCTGCAAAATATCAGCTTCTAAAATCTCGATTGAAAAAAAGTCGTTTTTTGACCGATACTGCTCATGTCGACAAACCTTTTAGGAAAACTGTCTTCTTGGAATAATGCATGGTTTCTACGCCAGGGGCGTAGATATATATCTTATTTTTGTCAATATTTCTAATTCTAAGGGTCCGATTTGAAAAATTCCTTTTTTGTTGGATAGTGTTTCCGATGCGAAATGCTTTTCCTATGAATTCAAAATTTACAAGTAAATCATAAACTTTCCGCTAGTAGGCACAATGGTAAATTGCGTTTTTCTGCGTTATTTCTGCTCCTAAAGCTCCGATTTGAAAAATTCTTCCCGTATCGCATACAAGACCTGATGGAAAATATTTTTCACATAATTTCTAATGTTTGGTAAAGAATGGTTTGTCTACTAGTGGCCATAAATAAGTGTTAATTTCTGCTTCTGATGTATTTGTAGCAAAATCTGGGCTCCTGAAAACTCGACCCAATTTTTTTTTCTTTTTGGACCGATCCCGCTTATACGGATAAACCTTTTGAGAATACTTTCTTCCTAAAATAATGCATGGTTTTCCCACCAGGGGACGTAAAGTTACATCTTATTTTTGTCGATATCTCTGTTTCTAAGAATTCGTAAGCTAACAATTCCGTTTACAGCAATATCTGAGGGATGAAAAACACGACTGAAAATCTTTGTTTCGTCAGATCTACTGTTTTCCAATCCGGTTCCATTGACTTTGAATAGCTTTGATAAATTTAATTTGCGTCAGAACGGATTCAAAAGACGTGCTTATTACACACGAAAATTTGGTGTCATCTTTCATGTTTCTTTTCTTTGTTCATATAACGAGGCGTTTAAAATTATGTTGTTTTCATATGCGTCCTGGCGAAACTTTCCAAAATATGAATTCGTGAAATAAAACCGTAATTACAACCTTGATACCCGTGCCTTAAATCTGACAATCGTAAATTATCCATTCCGGAATTTATGCAAATAAAAAAAAAAAAAAAAAAAAACAGGAAAAGAAGAGAATGAAAGTTTCAAATAAATAGAATTGTTGTACAAACTGAATTAAACTGGTTGTTTCTTTTTTGGCTATACCTTGAAATTATGTTGCAAAGACTGCAAACTATGCAAAATGAAATATTAAGAAAACACGTAAAAACACGCCGCACACACACATACCACAAATGGTATGTAAACATTGAATAAAAGTATACCCCTATACCAATAAACGCAAACCTACTCTTACTGGAAAGAGTTTTCACTCACAAAGGAACTGCCTGCAGAGTCACGTAGTTTCCCATTGCTTATGAAACATATGAACCAGAAGACATCGACGTATGAAGAAATTCTGGTTATTGTGGAATTAAGGAGAGCTTATGTAACTGCTTCTTTCCACTTATGGTAAATATTTATTTGTGAGATGTTATCTATTTTTTTGTTTGGGGGTCTTACGTGCAGTGTCAGCAGCTCAGCGGGTTATAAACAGTCGCTCGCCCCTAATTTAAGGCCACAGGTTCGGCGGAAGGGAAAGAGCCACTGTCGTAATACCAACCCAACATCCTTGCCGCCCCTACCACAAATACTGAACCCGGACCACCAACTTCAGGCGAATGTTCAGAAGTTAGTGCTTAGGCCACTGCACCGCAAAAACGGCTATGAAGTTGTGTGGTGAAGGCCTTAACAATAAGAACAATGACACTGACCATACTTTCAGCGACGTTATTAGTGTTGTAGATACTGATGTGAATGAAATGCAGCAAAATACTTCATTACTAAAGCTGACACAAGAGCGCATGTGAATTATAGCATAGAAAGCAGTAGGAGTATTTTTGCCATCGTGGCATAGGCACCGAAGGTGAGATAAAGTACGGTGTGGGCTAAACTCTTATTGGCAAATCTGTGGTAAAAGGTCTTAAACCGATACATTGGAATTTCTTGTTAGAACAATTTTTATCACCATATGACCACCTCATTTCTGATTTGCTTCGCAGGTAACTGCATTTTAAAGTGAACGTGAGGTACCATTGCAACCTAAACCTTTTGTAAAAATTTTGTATTTTAATTTAATTTTTCAATGTATACACTAAACTTTATATAAAACATTTGTTGGAAGTCGTGCGTCTTTTTTGTAAATGGAAAAAGTTATAGCGGAAGGACAGTTGATTGTAATGAAACAATTCGAAACTACATTTTCAGTCAAACACGAAACTAATGAAGTTCCCCGAAATATTCTTCACTTGAATTTATTGGGGCGAACTTCTTAGAAGTTCAATATAGTGGGCTCCATAACCACTTAATGTCTATTATATAACATTTAGAACACTAGTGAAACCGAAAATAGCCCTGAATACTTTACTAACACTTTCAGTTCAAACTGCTGGGAATTCGATATTCGTTTCATTCCTTACATTAGTTTGATTCATTATAAAGCAAGTGGCTCATCGGATTACTTATTTCTGATTTCAGCGATGGGCAGTTAGAAGGACCTTGAATTTCGCAGTTTCTCGTCACTGATAAAGAAAAATTTCCTAAACCATAGTTCAGGCTTTTTTTATTTTGAAATGTAGCAAAGGAAAAGCATTGCATACCTAAAACACGGTAGGACCTGATCGTGTGCTTAGAAATGGGGATTCTTTTATGGCTCCTAGCACAGAACGGAATATTGTGCCGCTTGAATTCGGCACAATATTGTGAGCAGGCATCAATTGAGTGGCAATGAAATTTCCATGCACAGAACCAAAAAATCCATTACTTCACATATGGGCAAATATTCTGATATTCGCTTATTGTTCGATTTCTTTAAAGGAACACTTCTCGGACATTATTTTAAGAATAAACTCTTCACGGAACGCAGATGATCCTTGAACAAAATTTTCCTGAAGAAAGGGGCTTTTGTGTAAATGTGTTTTTAAATAAGGGACATATATGCGATCCTTGGTAACAATTACCCGCTATGCATCATACACTCATCGCCAAAAAAGTAGTTGCACCCAGAAGGAAGCAACCCACAGGAATCAAACATCTCGCTCGACCGCGCATGTTACGCCGGCAAAGAGGTGTCACAGCGATTTGTTTGACCGGCTATATAAGATCGTTCCGTTGCGCGTGCTTTCCATTCTGACTCCTGCCGTTGTGTTGCTTGCATCTTTTGTAAGTTAGGTATGCCTGGGAGAAAAGTACCGAAACAGTTCGAGCAGCTGGAGGAGTTCGAGAGTGGCTGCGTCGTCGGGCTACGGGAAGTGGGATGGCCTTATCGCCGTACTACGTGCCATGCGGTTGTGTGGATATCACCATAGCAGGTTATGAGAGAGCTGTGAATAGAACAAGGCACACAGAAGCGACGGGAAGATATCTGTGGAAACTACACTGCAAACGCTCGGCACACATTTGGAACACGTTGGGAACGCTTTTTTTTATAAATGCGTTCCAAATGTGTTTCGGTTGTGTTCTGTTGACGACAAATGTGTTCCCAATGCGCTCCAAATATGTTCCTCATGTGTTCTTCTCCTGTACAATGTGCTCTAGTGTTAATTTTTAGAACATATTATTTTCCAGATCACATTCGGAACACTTTGCGCGTGAGAATGTAACACATTCGGAACACATTTAGAAAGCATTGGGAACACATTACGAATGTGTTCTAAATGTTTTCCGAACTGTTATGTCTCATATTTGCTTTCGTTTCGAGCAATTTTTCATCTCTTGGGCGTTCCCATATCAGAAATTTTTGTTCTGGTTGAAACACAATGAAATCATAGCTTAATATAATTTAACAAATCGGCAAATGAGATGGTTGAACAAACGCACCATTACGTGGGCTACAGCACTCGTATTTGCCACCATACGGAGTTTTAATGGGGAGGTGGGCGTACCCCCATCCAAAAAAAAAAAAATATATTTTTAAATCATATACTTTACGGTTTTTTTTTTTTTCGTTGTTTGTTTTTCTTATACGATTACATTAACCCATTATTTACACACTTTCAAGTCTCGGAATGTGCTGTATACGAACAGCACATTCCGAGATACGGAGTTCTATTTGTACAGTTAGGAAAGACACAAAGCTCATGATCTGAATTTTACGAATTTTTACTTTAGTAATTTTTTTCTCTCAATTGCACGAATCGATTATTCCATTTCAGCAGCGCTGCCTCTCACTCGCATTTGCCATGATATGAAGATTTATACAAAGTGCTCAAAAAGTTATAATCCAAGTTTTATTATTTGTTTTTCAAAACAAAGAAAGGTATAATACTGGTTCAAGCTGCATACATACTGACTTTTCATGCCATTTATACGTACATATGCTCAGTGTACCTGCCTGTCAGCGAACATTTGATAGAAGAATTTATTGTTACTCAGTTTACTGTGAGTTTATAGTCACAACATATTGATTGATTCCTACGTAGACTTATTATTTGAAAATCAATAATACAATCGCTGTTGAAACACAATATTTTCAAGAAATTTTGTAATTTTTTCTATTGTAAAGTGTCAGTAATATTTTTCATGAATTGAAGCAGGTGCCCATTTTATGAACTTCGTTTATTATGTATTTTGTTCTTTTTACGAAATCTTGAATTTCATTTCGAGAGAGCTCAGCTGATGAAGGCATTAAAAACAGGGCCTGATTTAAGAGAGGTCATTCGGGGCACGTGCTCTGGGCCCCGAACTTTGAGGGGCCCCTAAGATATAGCTATATATTACTTGCTTTGCAGCAAAGCGATTCACACGGGATGCCGGGGGACCCCTGAAAGCCTCTTGACCAGTGCCCCAAACTGTCTAAGTCGGTCCCCGATTAAGAAAGCTAAGCATGAGATAATAATATGGCTTTTGCATAGACTACTATGCTGCTAGAATAAGTTTTGCGTTCCTCCTAATCCAGGCAGCACACACGCAGGCTTGCAATTTAACGTAGGCCCAAGCAGGGATCGACCTTGGCCATAGTCAAGGCCCTGTGCACATCCTGTGTATACCCTCCTCCGCTCGATTAAAGTTTTCAATCAACCGTTTAAAAGAATATTTGTTGATGATCTATATTATTATCAAGATAGTTCTGACCCCCCCCCCCCCAAAAAAAAAAAAAAGAAATTATGAGGTCCTGTGCACGTGCGGAAATCAGGCTATGGGCCCAACACTGAGCTACCGTCTCTACTTTTCTATTCATAAATTCGTTGGCACAGTGTTTCCGTTGTATGTTGACGTAGGTAGAACAGCCTACACTTTTCTAACAACCACGGTGTGGATTCACTAATCCGATTAGCAGCAAACGAACAAAGTTCCAACCTTTACCACCTGAGGCAACATGCAAGCAGCTTTTGTGGAGCAACATGTGAGCAACACGAAGGCTTTGGTTCCACTGTTTTCCAAACAGCACGTGCTACAACTGGATATTTCCACAATTTCAAGTAAGTAGAATGTATCTTATGGCTAGAGTTTTTTTCATACTTTTACTATACATAAAATAATTTCAAAATATCTGTTTGAAAACTGACGGCATAATTTTGTAGATACTGGATCTTTTTTTTTTTTTTTTTTTTTTTTATTGAAGGGTTAACGACCACCCTGAGCAACTCGATGGGCTATAAGCAGTTGCCCATCTCTAATTTAGGGTCACTGGCTCCATGGAAGAGAGATCCAGTGCCGTAAGACAAACACATCATGCCTCACCGGGATTCGAACCCGGACCCCTTCACGGACGAATAGTCAAAAGCCAGCGCTTAGACCATGCGTCACAGGAGTAGCAGACACTGGTTCAAGTTGTATATTTATTGTGCTTTATTTCTGCAGTAGGTAACTGAATTTTAGAAGATAAACACATCGTGCATAAAATAATATTGATTTAAAAAGCCGCTCCCCGCCACTCAAAAAAAACGTTGCATTACATTCCGAGTTCAGACACAGAATGAGCGGTAAACTAAACAAGCTACTCCGTAAAGCAAGTTTTTCGTCACTTCCGCTATTCTTGATAAACAGGAAGTTCCGCCATTGATGGAGGAGGATGGCTCACATGGCTGGCGTGTTGATGTGTGTTCGCGAAATTTGAATTCTACTGTGAATAACACCCAGCTCTTATGGATATGTCATTTGTCAGGTAATTTAAATTGTTTCGCTCACACTGTCGTTTATACGCTGTTAAATGTGTAGATTAGCGTCCTCTTTAGATAGCCGTGTTCAGGCTTTTTATTCAAAATTTTCAACCACTCTGTAATAATTTCCCTCACTTCTTTTGCATCACTCCTATTAGTAAGAAAAATATATTTTTAACCTGATCTACGAGAATTTATCGAAAAGCAGATTAATTCATTTCAGAAAGGTTGTGTTGCAGTAATAATTAATATTGCTAAATATTCATGATATCAAGAAAACTAGTTCATATTGTAAGTTATGTGCCCTTCAAAATCCAAAATAGCATATCATGTCTTGCAGTGACTGTAGATAGAGTTTATTTCAAATTACACTGACTGTCCTCTGTAATATGCTTTGAAACTGATTTTTCAGAAAGACTACAGCATGTTCTTTAATAACAATAAGATATTTTTAACCATCCCGGTGGTGTTTACATGCTCATCACAAGACAGCTGGATAATTTCCAGTCTCACCCTACCAGATAAGCTTTTCTTATCTGGTAGGGTGAGACTGGAAATTATGTCCCTTTGACTTCCATTCAAATAATACATGGTTTTTATTTTCTTACACGTTGCGGTTATATAGGAAGATATTATGATCATTCAAGAATTACACATCAGGTTTTTGATATAATTTTATTAAAAATGTAAAAACTGAGTAAATACTCAAGGACCACAGGTTGTAAATACCAAATAAAGTGTAAATGTTGTGTGAATGCCAACAACACAACACGCCACAGAAATGAATAGCGAAAAACAAACCAGTGCAGAACAAATGAGTACCGGATAGTGACAATGCCACCCTGGTGGCGCAGTGGTCTAAGGCGTTGGCCTCTGATCATTCGTCCGTAAGGGGTCCGGGTTCAAATCCCGGTCAGGCATGGATGTTGTGTTTGTCTTACGGCACTTGCTCTCTCCCTTCCCTGGAACCAGTGACCCTAAATTAGGGACGGGCGACTGCTTATAGCCCATTGAGTTGCTCACGGTGGTCGTTAAACCTCCAATAAAAAAAAAGAACGTAACAATAGGAAAAAGCTTTAGGCGTAGGGCTTGGGGAAAATTCTGTTAAAGGTTAAACACTGGGATAGACTTCTTGCAACAGAGAACAAATGATAAATTAGGTCTTCATCCCAACTACATGTTTGAAAAGGTCATGGGGGTCAGGCATATCAGCATTTGATTTATGGGCTTCCACTGTTTTAGAAAATTCCTTTCCTGCATATATGAGGTATTCACACCTCATAGTGTATGTTACTCTTTACTGCATGGAATGCTGTATGAGACTAAGTCAAGTCTTTAAAAAGAAAATACTGAAGGGTATACCTATCTTTTTTAGTTAGAATGTATATTTTTTACATTTCCCAGAGCATGAATTTATGCCCCTGGAATGACCATTCTCCTTGCCCTTCCTGTAGCTATGGCTCTGCAAGTCGGTGGAGAAGGTATTCTTAATAAATACCATAGGCACAATACACCACAGAAGCAGAATATAGAAGCAAAATTTCTTTAAGCAGTGTATGAAGAACTTCCACACAAAAGATTGCTTTTGAATTTCAAACACTATGATAAATATTTAAACTTATGCAAATTTATTAAAAGCAACAGTGCTTTTAATAAATTAAAAGCAATAATAATAGACTATCTAGTTACATATCTTCCAGCTGGAAATTTTTTTGTCTTATAAAAATATGTTTTTAAGAAGAAAAAGAAAAGCTTCCTTTCTACCATTTTGTTCCTACTGCAGTCAAGTCAATTTGCTGACACCGCCTCAGTGGCGCAGTTGTCTTAGCGATGGCCTCTGATCATTCGTCCGGCCGCCCCGGTGGCGCAGTGGTCTAAGGCGGTGGTCTCTGATCATTCGTCCGTAAGGGGTCCGGGTTCGAATCCCGGTCAGGCCTGGGTGTTGTGTTTGTCTTACGGCACTGGCTCTCTCCCTTCCCTGGAATCAGTGACCCTAAATTAGGGACGGGCGACTGCTTATAGCCCATTGAGTTGCTCACGGTAGTCGTTAAACCTCCAATAAAAAAAAATAAAAAAATAATCATTCGTCCGAAAGGGGTCCGGGTTCGAAACCCAGTAAGGCATGGATATTGTGTTTGTCTTACGGCACTGGCTCTCCCTTACCTGAAAAGAGTGACCCTAAATTAGGGACGGGCGACTGCTTTTAGCCCATTGAGTTGCTCACGGTGGTCGTTAAACCTCCAATAAAAAAAAAAGAAAAAAAAATACAATTTGGTGACTTTTAGTTCATGCAAAAGATCGAATCATTGCAAGAAGAAAAACAGAACTTATTCATCACCATTTCAATCTTTCAGTGTCTATCCTATGCCATTTTCTTCTTTTTGATGTTTTTCAAGAGAACTTAAATAAAAAATTGTGTTATAACTTGTTCCTCAGCAAAAAAAAACAAAAAAAAACAAAAAAAACAGAAAAACACAAGTTTAGTCAAAGAAAAAATTTAATTTAAGAAAGGCATTACTACTTACATGTATCAGTTAGAGGGAGTGATATATTAATTGTTCACTTGTCTATTTACTTCATATGAACATGTTTATGAATGATCAAAATCAAAAGTGCTGGGTTATAAAATTAGATGACATTGAGTGCTTTTTTGTTCATTCGAGTCATACTGTATGTAGAGATAGCTGTTAAAATTATAATTCATTGAGTATGAAAGTAGCACTGCAATTTGGATGTCTGAGGAAAAGCAGCGATGGTCTTGTAAACTTAAAACATTTATACCCCCTTTATTTCTTATACTATATGTAATATTTACTTTGCATCAGCTCATGGGGTAAAAATATTTTTCAATAACAGTTTTAGGAAGTTAAGAAAAATATGAGGGAAAGATAATGCAGTATACTTAAATTTGTATTTCTGCAACTTCATGTATTAATGTTCATGCTTGGTGAGCTTATATACAGGGTGTCCGAGAATTATTGGACACATTACAAAATTGTATAAAACAAAACATTAAACAGATACAAAGAAACTGACTGTACTAACTTATGTACAGTGTAACCACACAAGTTAATAAATTTCAATGTGAGATCCCTTGGTTGCTCGTAGTACGTCCAAGCGATACTCAATTTCATGCCATGTATTGGCAAGCATCTGAGGAATTATGGAATTAATAGCAGCTGTGATAGGCTGCTTCAGTTCCTGCAAATCAGTACAAGGCGTTTGACAGACGCAGTCCTTCGCATAACCCCACATGAAATAATCCAATGGAGTTAGATCTGGAGAGGCCACGGAATTGGACCACCATGCCCAATTTATCCGTTGGGGAAATGCTTATTTAGGCACTTACGTACAAACGTTGACCAATGCGGTGGCGCGCCGTCTTGTTGGAAAACAACGTCATATCTTTTGATGTGGGATATAGCAAAATTTTCTAGCATATCCAGGTAAATGCCACTATTTATGGTTTTTTGCCGAAGAAGAAAGGGCCAATCACTTTTCTTTTTGATAGAGCGCACCACACATTAACTTTTGGAGAATCACGTTCCAGTTCAATAGCAGCATGAGGCAGTTCACTGCCCCATATCCTACAGTTGTGACGATTCATAATATCTGATACATGAAATGTGAATTCATCACTAAAAATTACAGTACTGAGAAAGTTTTCGTCGTTTTCCACTCGATGCAGCATACCCACAGTGAAATCGCACCGCAGAGTGTGATCATTTACATGCATCTTTTGCACTATTTGAATTTTATAATCATGAAACTTTAATTTCTTGTGCAAGGTATCGTGAACTGTCAATTTCGGAATGCACAGTTCTCTGCTTGCTTTATTAACGGATTTCCTGGGGCTTCGTCGGAAACTTTCATTAACTTGGTTAACATCCTCACCGCTGACGCTAGGCCTGCCGGCTCCTCCACGATGTTCCACATTGCCAGTTTCTTTAAACTATTTCATCCACTGCTTAATTGAATTCATTGGTGGAGGATTACAACCATACTATAAACGATACCGTCTTTTAACTTTAATGACAGACTTTAATTCCGCAAGCCATAACATACACATCGCCTTCTGCTGTACGGATGACATAACTACTGATTGCGCACTTCTCACACATTCCTCATCAGGCCCCAAATAGCGCCATCTATCGGATTCTGGGAATAACAATTCTGCAAAACAAAAATATAGAAACTGTGTTAGTAATACGTGACATAGAAAAACAGACAGCGCTCATAGTTTTTTTTTTTGTACATAATTTTGTAATGTGTCCAATAATTCTCGGACACCCTGTATAACACCGTATTTTCTATTTACGATAATAGCTGATTTTTGTCAAAATTGAGAACTTGTTAATTGCAATTTGATTTTGAAATGTGTTCATACGTGAATATTCTTTCTGCATTATTTATGCAATACTTTATGAGTTGAATCAAATGCCGTACCTTTCTAATAGCCATGTATTTTCCACCAACTTCCACAATCGCAGAGGGCTATTGATTTCCTTCATTTTTTTTTAGAAGTGACAGCATTACATTTGCCCATCTACCTCCCTCCAATGCATTTGGTTTCATCCCATGGTTATTTTTTGTTATGTTCAGGAAGTAAATAACTGTACCTGTGCATGAGACAACTGTCTGACATGAGACGATCCTGCCTGTGTTGCAGCATTTCGTTTTAGTTACTTCGACAGTATCCAAAATTTAAATCAGGGTAAGTTTGTCAGTAATAATTTTGCAAGATTACTTTATTTGCTTTGGCTTTTTAGTTTTTTTTCATTTGTGTGTCAGAAAACATAAAACAAGTTGCATGCTTCTTTTTCCCATCTGCTGTTTGATACACTATATGTGTAATGATGGCAGCAAGTTGCTTGTGCTGTCTGCAAACATTTTACTGTTCTCAATTCTTGATATTTTGGCATACTGTTGTCTTGCATCAAAGGACTGGCTGTAGGGGTTTAGTTTTCTTTGGGGAGAGTTATTTAAGGCTAAATTTTTTTGTCTTGAGTCTAAAATATAATTTTGAAGAAACTTATAAATAATTTATCTGACATAATTTTAGGATGGTAATTAGTAAATAAAAAGACACATTAAGGATTTATATCTTTAGGTATGTTTTGCACTGTTCATTCTTTCAAAAGGCATGAATCCTTAATATTGCTTGTTTTAACGTATAATTGGAAGATAAACAACTATATGCATCAAACTATTTAGCAGTGGCTACTATGCATTTATGATGTAAAACACTGTAGGGCTATTTTATCCATTAATAAGTGACAAGAAACAGTATGCTGAGACAACTAGCCAAATACAGATGGCAAATTAACTTGATTATCCACTTATATATATATATTTTTATTTGTTGAACGCAACTGATCAGATCAACTTAGAGCTGGATTCAAAATGTAGTTTTCAACACCTGTTCAGTTAATATCATCAGTTGAAACGCAATTTGTATTGAAAACAGAATCAAAACCCCTTTTCATGCATATTTCTTTACTTTCAGTGTGACTAGTTTAACCAATATACACACTTGAGTTCATGCAGAAGTGAAAATTCACATAATTCGAAAATTTTATATTCTTAGATTTCAATTCCTTAAAAAAATTGTGTGTGCTCAGTAAAAAAAGCAAAGAAAATTAATTTCAGTAAATTTTAGGTTATGGTGTGAACGGACTTCAATGATGCTGCATGCTTTGGAAATGCCTCCTGTTTTAATATTACCTCGGTGAGAGAGATTTTTGCAAATTTAATGGTAATACACCTTTTGGACACAAAACATACAACTAAAAATATTTTCTGTGGTCAATGAAATTGCATTACTTTCATGCAGTCAATGATAGGAAATGTGAATATTTTTCTGTGCTGTCTTTAGCACAAAAGTGTACAGTATGCAAAAGTTTTGAATGAAAACAGGTTTTCTGTGGTATTTTATGATATTAACACAGATTTTTGCAGACACAATTTATTTGAAGTATCTGCAAAATCAGCCAATAATTTAGAACGTATCTGCAAAATCTGCTAATAATTTGAAAACTATCTGCGTACGTCTACATTCTGCTACTCTAACCATAACACACAGCTTTGTTAAGTACAGTGTATTAACAGATAGTGTAACTTTTAGATCATCCTGCACAGACACACACATACACACTTTTGCAAGTGGATGTGGTCAGAATATTTTGAAAAGTGAAATATAAATAGAATGAAAATACCAACATTCACCACAATAAAAGGTTTATTATGCATTGACTATAGTTCCGTAGAGCGTTTGGCTCGACATCATCAGGATGAATGGAGCATAAACATTCAAATCATTGTAACATTTTGTAAACATTCAAATCATTGTGAAAGATTTTCCCAACAGACGGAAGGATTTGCAATGGGCAGACCACTGTCGCCTATTTCATGCAAAGTCTATATGTGTCACTTTGAGGACAAACTCTTTCAGCTTGTCGCATTTGATCTGTTGATTCGATATGTAGATTATACTTTTATTCTCTGGAATAGCATGAACTCTGAAATACCTAAATTAGTTGAACTTATCAATTAAATTGATCCTCGTACAGTACATATGTGAGACTGAAAATAATGGCTGCTTACCTTTCTTTGACGTCCTTGTGCCACGCTCTGAAGGATACTTTAGTACAACAGCTTATCGAAAACCATTTGCTGTTCCCTTACCCCCACATGCAAAACCAAATCACCCATGTAAACAAACAAATCTCCGCCTTCTACACATACGTATATCGGGCAATACACATATGCCCCACTTGCTCACGGTAGTCGTTAAACCTCCAATTAAAAAAAATAAAAAAAAAATAAAAAAACAACAACATATGCTCCACTGAGGATTCCTTGCAGAAAGAGCTTGATTTTCTTAAACAAATTGCAGTACACAGAGGATATAGCCTTTCCGTTATAGGTAAAGCTGTCCAAAAATTTAGGAAACTGAAACCAGTCTGCTCGCTCATGCCAATAGACCTCGCAATACGAGAGAATTCGGCGGTTACCCCTTTTGCTCCTCAGATTTGCTTTGGAATTTCAAAAATTCTCAAAAGTTTTAATTTCAAAGTGGTTTTTAAACCCATAAACAAGATAAATTTTTACAGATCAAAAGACTACGTCGAAGACATAAATTCCTGGGGAATTTATCAGATACCTTGTGAATGTGGACTTTCATGTATAGGACAGACCCGCAGGGCTTAAGTTTCTGTGTGAAGGAACACAAGGCTTGCGTACAGAACTGTGAACTGAAGAAGTCATCTGTAGCCCAACATTATCACAAAAATAAATATAAATTTTGGTTTGGAAACGCTACGCTTATTGATAAATCTGATTCGACTGTCAAGCTTAATGTATTAGAAGCTTTCCACATATACCGAAACTCTTCACGGCTTGTCACCAACATGACATCAACTCCATTTCTTTCAAGCAAGTGGAATCAACTCACGAAAAACCGTGACTGACCAGAACTTTGATAATGTCACAATGATTTGAATGTTATGCTCCATTCGTCCTGATGATGCCGAGCCTAACGCTCTGCGAAACTATAGTCAATGCATAATAACCCTTTGATTGTGGTAAACATTTGTATTTTCATAAACATTGGTATTCTCACCACCACAAGTTCTATAGTCACAAATTATATATATGTGAAATATAAATCTCTTCTGTTAAAAATGTTCATACCAAATTGTGATCTTAGTTTTTCATAATGAAAATGAAAAGCCTAATGCAGAGTATATTGATGTAAATAAATTCTATAACAAATTGAAATAGATTTAAACTAATGAAAGCTTCAAGAAGAATGTGATGAAGTAAGTGAAACTTTATTCCATTTATACATTGTTGCTAATGTAAGAAGGTTCACAGCTACAGTATATTTTGGTAAAGTAAAAATAAACGATCTTTCTGTGAAAAGAAATTAGGTTTCTAGGTGAAAGTGTACTAATATAAATGGTTACTAGATGTGGATGTTTTTTGTGTTCATTTATTGTTTTTATGTACTTCATCATTCTAAAATTAGATTTTGAATAGATTCAATAAAACCACACACACATCCAGCATTTTTTCAGATTCTGAAATGTCTTGCATTTACTTTTTCTGTGGAAAGGGGTGTTCTGTCAGAACTAAATAACGATAAAAAAGTTGATAATCAGAAAAGTTCGTTAATGCCCTTTTTCTATTCTCTTCTGTCCAGCAGCCCAGATGAAAAGAAATATTTATCAATCAAAATATCAAACCCTTTGAGCTTTTACCCAGGAATTTTTCCTCAGCAAAGTTATCTAAAGTTAGATTCGTAATACTTTGAAAATTCTTTTTGCTGACTATCACAACAAACATTTTCTCTTCAGCTGTTTTTGTAGTAGTGTCTATACGAAAAATAATAATTTAGGTCTCAGAGATCCTAAACAAAAGTATATTTAATTTGATTAACAGAACATGGCTTCAATTAATTACTTCACTGTGTGTACAAGGGAAGCTTTAATTCGTAACCATTTCTATGATATTTAACACCATGTGTGTGCATCAAATTGCAACAATCTCTGATGCCTGATTGCCTGTGAATACATAAGTCATATCTTTGTATTGTACAAATGAAGGCAGGAAATAGAATAGTGGTGAAATATTGTACATTAAGATTCTGTGAAAGATTTTGGTAAACTTAGCCCCCAGAAAGAACATGTATGAAGTGCAAATATTATTTTTCTCCCTATACTTGTTAAACTGCAGGTTTAAAAGCATACCAGTTTGCTTCCATGATAGAAAGCTTGATTTGTATTGTTTATTTTTCATTAATGCCATTTAAAAAAGGCATCAGTGAAATTATTTCCTTTATAGAAAACATACACGGTTGTATCAGATTAATATGACCACCTACCTGATAATGGGAATAACCACCCTTGGCCTGGATGACAGCTCGGCGAGACGGAGTAGTATGGACACAATGAGGCCCTGAAACATTGCCGGAGGCACACGGGCCCATCGGGACTGCAGCAGAGTACGAGGGTCCTGGAAATGGCATGGTTTGTGGGTCAGCACGTCAAACCTGTCAATCCAAATAGTTCCACAAGTGCTCTATGGGATTGAGGTCGGGCGATTTCACCGGCCAACGGAGAACAGAGACACCACTGTCATGTTCCTGGAACCAGTCATGCACCCCCTTAGCGACATGACAGGGCACATTGTCCTGTTGGTAGACACCATCACCACCAGGGAAAACATCTAACATGAAGGGATGCATGTGGTCAGCGAGGATGGACAGGTAGCCATTGGTGTTCAGGGACCCATCCAGTAGTACCAGCGGTCCCAGGTCATACCAGGAAAATATATCCCAGACATGCAAACTGCCATTGCCAGCCTGTACTTGGCCAACAAGCGTGCCCGGGTGTTAGTTCTCATGTGTCCGATGTTCTATCGCCACTGCCAGTCACTTCTGTGGAGTAGAAACGTCGATTTATCTGAGAAGGCAACCTTTTCTCACTCTTCCACTGTCCAATGACAGTAACCCCATGTGAACTGCAGACCTTGTTATCGATGGACCTAGGTTATCATGGGTGCCTTGACGGAGCGTTGACTCCAGAGACCCATGTGTGAGAGGATTGGCTGTACTGTTATTGGGGACACGTACCTGGGTGCCCCAGTGCGCATTTGCGTGGCAAATTGCTGCACTGGTGCGCATCAATTGCCCTTTACCAGTCAACGGAGGCGACGTTCTCCATAGGGGTCGATGGCTTTGGGCTCCACAGTTATGACGTCGGGAGATATTCAGTGTGCCAGCGGTCCATCCTTAGTACACCCTTACTACAGCACTTTGCAAACAGCCCGCAAATTGTGCTGTTTCTGAGATGCTTTCACCTTTGGTGTGGTAGCCAATTATCATTCCCTTTGAACATCTGTCAAATCACTGCCTCTGTCCATTGTGTTTACTTAACACACTATGGCTCATCTGTCCTTACTGGCCGCTTATATCTCCATGTGGTCGTCCTTGTCACATGCACTCTGTGACACGCCTGGGTGGGTACACTGGTTTGTGATGAATTGTCCAAGCTGGGCACAAGTTCAGCTCCTGGATACGGCACAGGTGATGTGTTTTACTATCTTACAGCATTGACTGTCTTTCCTAAAACCACTTACCAGTGGTCCTTAATTAGGGATGGAAAACTGTTTATAGCCCTCAGAGTTCCTTAAGTGGTCATTAAGAACCTTAAAACAAGCTCGGAACAAAAGTATAATTTTTTTCTGGTGTATTGTATGTACAGCAGGGCCGTAGCTAGATCTCCACCAGGGAAGGCTGATGATACATTGGGATGGGATGGGAAGGGAAGGGGGGAGGTCATTGTTCAAATGGCAAAGTACATTCATTCATGAATACAAATACAAGTTTTGCTTTGTGTTTTTATTCCTTTTATGAATATTTCACGACCCAATGATTTCTCCAGCCGAAAAGTAGGGGGGGGGGATTAGAATATGAAAAAGAGGAGAAGGATAAAGGAACATTTGGAAGGGAAAAAATAAATTGCATTTTCAGAATTCGTTCAATGGTGGCTAAGTGTCAGGTTCATTATCACTGGAGGAAACATAACTTCCAATAGCATGAGAAAACGATTTTTTTAGTTTACTATTCTGTTTTTTTTTTCATGAATACATGCAATGGCATCAAGGAGTTGATGCCAAATTTTGGCCCATTCTTCTCCATCATTAATCATGCATTCTCCTTTGCTGGTGCTCAGAGGTAACCTCTTCTTAACAGGATGAGCAGTCAAACATCCCTACCCCTACTCAAAAACCCGTAGATTCCTGCCGATAAACACTTCTCCCACACATGCATCGAAAAACTCGTACTGAAAAACAATCGACAGTAAGAAGTTAAAAGCTTTCTCTCTCTCGTACAAAAAAAAAAAACCTCTTTAGTACTGTTCTACATCACCTAGAAGAATGTTTAGCTAAAACATTCCCATGACAACACTTCTTTGTAGGAGTATGAAATTAACCAACTGGAACTTTTTTAACAACAGTCTAACATATGTCATAGTCAACTACCTAATGATGATGAAATGTTTTATTCATATGGCAAACTGTGCTTTTGCCCTGCCCCCTTTTTTACGTCCTATTACATTTCCTGTTTCTCAAATAATAATAATAACATTAATAATAATGCTCTAAACAATGTAGGCTAGACTAAAATCATGCTGTAAGAACATAACAAGTGTAGCTTTCGCCATCTTTACATGATATTTCAGAAATGATTAAAACATTTAAATTCTAAAATTTAATGATAGTTAAAATCACGTGTTCTTTCAAAACACTTTGCGTTTCACCATCAGGTAAAATGACATACAAGCACAACAGGGAACACTGTTTTATAGACATCAGCCATGGGGTTCAAGAAATGCATGCCAACAGCTACAATCAAGATCTAATCTCATTAATCGCAAGGCGTTTTGAAGGATCTGATGATTTTAACTATAATTAAATTTTGGAATTTAAATATTGTTTTAATCATTTCTGAAATATCGTGTAAAGACGGTTAAAGCTAAACTTTTAATAATACTTTTTCTGACCCTTAGCAGCAGCAAGTCTGGTGCCCATATGGCAGAGAATCATTGGCACAGCTGTTCCTACAGATTCATTTCCAGAAGGAATTTTTTTCAGTTATCCATTGTTCATGGTGTATCAGTGCAGTTTTGCTTTTTTTAAATTACATGAATATACAAAGCAAAATATTTGTGCTTATAATGAAATGCAAAAGGAATTTCCATAAACCACTGAAAATAAAATTGCAGATAATTTACGATAGCATCAACTTTCCAGGGGAACTTTGCTTGCCTTGTGGGGGAGGGGGCTGAGCTTCCTCTGGCTCCCTGCTAGCTATAGCCCTGATGTACATTCAACTCAAATCTTTTTTATATTTACTGTTGATACTATATACTTAACGTAAAATTTATTTAAATGAAATTACTCTTTTCAGATACTATAACTATTGTTTATAGCCCTATGAGTTGCTTGTGGTGGCTAAAACCACCACAAAAGAGGAAGGTTTGATTTGACAGCTGTTACATTGTAAAGTAACTGGTCATAGTCCAAATACCTAGAAAGATATCAATTGATGGTGCAAAACTAGTTTGTCTGCTAGTGGTAAAGGAAGCATATTTCCAATAAATATTGCAATGAAAAGAAATAAGAGAGTTGGGATTAATCTGATTTTCAATTTTTTTGTATTGGTGCTGTTTGTTTTGTGCCCCTCCAATCTGAATACCTTTGGATGAATGACAGGGAAAAAGTGATGTGGAAGAATTGCATGCCGACGCTTTTGTACTGGTCATGTTGGGCTTTAAAATACTGTACCATTCATTTTTAAAGCTTGTATAGATATTGGCTGGTTAAAAAATACCTCTCATAAATATTTTTTGCAAATTATTTAAGACACTTTTTTTCTGTGCAAGAAATGGGTTATTTATGTTTGAATAATTCTTGATGTTCACATATCACGCATAAGTTATGTAAAAATTACAAGTGGTGGGACCTTTCGGTAGTGACTTCTACCTTCATCAGCCATGGAATGAAACATGTGGTATAAGCATTAGTTGTTGCCAGATTTCAAAATAGCTTTACAAATGATAAGTATGTTAAAAAGTGCATCTGTATTGCAGGTGTTAGGAGTACAGAAGATTTCAATGCTTTTGCGGTACCAGAGGGCTTTTCGATTGCTGAACGGAGCGATACATTTAACATTTTGCCAATCGGGAATCGCGGACGTATCGCTGATAGTTAAAATTGAAAGGGCGGGGGGGGGGGGGGGTAGAAGGGTTGCTTTTCTTAGCATCAGCGATATGTTTCACCAATCACAGGTTGATGCTTCGTTAAGTAAGCTACCAATATAGTGGGTAACGCTGTGGAAGTGTTGACAGGGATAGAGTAGATACCTTGTAACTCTAGGGGTTTATTGGGATCTCTGTCAATAAGGATAAGGTTAAGAAGATGTGGAGGTAGTTTAACAGCAATCCTGTAGCCAAAAGACTTGAAAATAGAGCAAACTTTGTGAGTGAAGGCCAGGCTAAAGGGCAAAATTCCAACAAACTGAGTGGTGGAAAGTTCAGGCAGTAAACTAGTAGACCTATTCTGTGATTCAAATTTTTTAATTAGCCTATGTGCTAAGAGAGGTGGAAAGCCATGTAATTTGCCAATGTTGATGATCTGATATTTGTTTTGAAGAGCTGAAGGACTGTTACAAATAAGGTTAGCTCTGTGGATGTATGCCTTTAATACAGTCAATTTGTATTTTCCAAAGGTGCAGGAATGGTAAGAGATGATATTATGGGTGGCAGAAAGTTTCCTGTAAACAGAGGGACCAAGTGAGAAGTCTGGGTTGATGTTAACATCCAGAAAACTAATGTCGATCTGTTCTTGATACGAGAATTTTATATGAAGGAATTTGGAAGTTATAGAGGATATAAGTTCAAACAGAGAGTGTTTCTGAAAATATTCTAATGTTTCATGTGTTACGTGTTTCATTGCCAATTATTCTCACTAGGGTTATTTATGTTAAACCAACAAAGCATTTTCAACTTGACTACCTTGGATTTTCATGAAACTTTGCAGTTTTGTTAGCAGAAACAAGGCGTGATTGTGTGTTAAGTTTTCAGCCCCATAATTTTTTAATTAACAAACTGATGAAGTAAAAAAAATTAGAAAATCTGCCAAATTCTTACATTAGAGAAATATAAATCAAGTTAACTTTACCGCCGAGTAAGGAAATTGGTCTCTCTTAAGTGCCTTTTTTCAGGCTTCAAAATGATACTTTAGTGCACAATTTTTTTATTTTAAATTCAGTGTCATGCAATATTAAACTTGATGTTGAGTATCTCAAAAACTGGAATTTTGATTTTTTTTATTTGTGTAAATACCCTAGAATGATAATTTGCCATAAACTGTGAGTTAGCTACTGAAAAATATTACAATTTATAGGGAATCAAAAAATTACATGATGGGGTCAACATGTGACATATTAGTTTAGAAGAAAACTAGGTAATCTTAGGGAAAATGTAAAATCTGCTCAGTCAGTATCATGAAAGGAATATTTTAGCAGTTTAACTTGAAATCACAGTATGCATTGTAAAGTGTTGATTGTTAACATAACAAAGGCTTGAAACTTTGCACAGATCAGTGAATAATTTAAATCATGTTAAAAGCATTTAATTCCTAGAACCATGGTAATATTACAATGTAACTAAAGAACAATATTTGTATTATAAGTAAAGCAGGGATTAGAGTTGTCCTGAAATTCTTGAATTTTCTTTTTCGTGTCCTGAAAAATCCTTAGATTTTACCATTTTGTTCTGAAATTTTGAAGATATAATAATTCACTCTTAAAATTTGACCTGTCTTTTTTTTTTAGGCAGCTACAAATAGCAATAGTGAAAAAAAGAACTTGCCCTAGATTAGAATGTTATAACTACCACTTGCAACACTTCCCACTTCCTCTCCTCCACAAGCAATAACAGGGAACAATAGTTCCTGCCAATAAAAGTGTCAGCATTTCTAATAATGGGCCAAAGTCTGGATATTAGTTTCCTCAAAACATGATGCTCCAAGCTATAATGGCAGTGTTTCTCTAAATAGCAACCTAAAATTTGTTTGTGTAATTCGATAAGTTTTCATTGGATTTGAGTAAAAATTGAAGGTTAGCCTTATATAATCTAGTTACAGAATCTATAAAACTCAGAAGATGCAAATATCTGTAAATATTGGTTCGAGATTCCAGATATTAAAGATTCAGCTGGTGGGTCCTTATTACATCATCATATACATATTACTAAGCTGTTCTCTGGGATTCAGAGGTTAGCTCCACAAAGAAAAAACAGATAATTTTTAACTGATTGCTGTATCAAACTTCTCCAAGCAGGTCAAACACTATTGTCTGCTAGCATACAGCTGGAAAGGAGCTTTTCATAAAACAATTGCATTGTTACAAAGGAAAGAATTTCTTTTGGATTCATGCATCCACTCCGTATATCTGTAACGATGCAATCTGACTGCATAAAAACTCCATTAATTCTATTCCAATTCCTAAACAGCTCTTGAATTATGTGAAGCAGTCCCATGCTATATATATATGCTTCATACTTAGAACAGCTAAATGATAAAGAAAATTAAGAAAAAGAAATGGAAGGCAGATAAAATAGCTGATTTATGGAATGCAGAAAGGTTCTTAGTGATCTAGCAAAATGCGTATATCACGTTACCGGAATTGCCTTTTTTTACTGTGATTATAACTAAGAATATTTCTATAGATACTAGAGAAACAACCTGGCATACAGTACATTTTAACATAATGTATTATATGATATCCGAATAAGTTACAAGTGCAAAGCCTGTTTGTGTATATCCATAAAAATCATTGTATACAATTGTGGCAATGGAAAAAGTGGTGAAATGTAATTACATTAGCACATACTACTTCTCAGTACCACCTCATACAATCTATAACTTTTGTGTTTGTAAAAAGAACACATATTTTAGGGGAGGAGAAATAACACAAATGAATAGCAGTGTTGGATTTCACATAAAATATATGTGTTTCTGTAAATATACTTAAGAGGAAACCAGACTATGGGAGAAGATCAGTTCTCTATTAAACAAGTGATTTGCTCTTAAACCTGCAAATGCAAATTGTGATTTTTATTTTTTATTTTCTAAGCATGTTTGTCCTAAATTTTATTTTTAAAAAGTGTCAAATTTAATTTTGCTATCCATAATTTCAAATATCTTAAGTCATTGTTCAGAGTGGCATATACAGCTTATTTGTTTGTCTTTTTTAATTTCAGGATGCTGTGGAATTCATAGAAAAACTGCAGAGTGTGGAAGAGTATGTTTTACCCTATGCGATAGTACAAATAGAGTGGAAACAAACAACAGATGCTGCTGTTCTATTCCAGGGAATTTTATCGCTATTGCCCAGAGGCTGTCGCTGTTAACTGTGCTGCTAACATTTTACTACACATTTGAACTGAACTACCTAAAACAAAAAAAATATATATATAGGTCAAAAATCAAAAAGGCTATCAGCTCATTATCATAAAACTTACAGAACAAAAAGAAACCCCATATGTTGTTTGGGAAACTAAATAAAGTCCTTATTAAAAATAAAAATGTCAATAAATTATTTTGCTGTATAGTGGACTGTTTGTGTTACATTTATATGAACATTTATTTTTCATTCCTATTAAAGCAATATGTTATTACTTTATGGTGAAAATTCCATTGGTAAACATAGTTCAAAATTTACCCACAAACATCCAAAACATATTTCATCACTCAGCACTATTAATTTCAAAAGAATAAATTTAGCTTGAGCAATTAACTGTCTTAGATGAACGTTACCCATCCTTAAGAGAAGTTTCAAAATTATCATCAGTTTCCAGAAGCAAATATCTGAAATAAATTTCTAATCCACAATGCACACTTGGAATTCAGAGTTTGCTGACATGGTACACCTGTATTTCACAGCAATCCATTTTGTCAATGAGTTGCCCAGAATGTGTTCAAAATACGTTTTGAATGTCCCCAATATGTTGGTAATGGGCTCCTAACATATTTTGCATGTATTCCCATTCAATTATGAATGTGCTCCTAATATGTTCTCAATGTGTTCTAAAATTTACACCCGATGTGTTCTAAATTCGAACACATTAAGAACACATCAAATGTGTTCTTAATCTAGCACAGAATGTGTTCTGCATTTTACTGCTATTGTGTTCTGATTGAAACACAATGGGAACACATTTCAGAAGGCATTTAAAAATGTGTTCTAATAGTAACACATTGGGAACGCATTTCATTAATGTGTTCTCAGCAAGAGCACATTGAGAACACATTAATGTGTTCCTAAACTGGAACAAAATGTGTTCTAAAACTTACTCCCAGTGTGTTCTAAATAAGAACATATTGGGAACACATTAATGTGTTCTCAAAATATGTTCTTAAAATGTGTTCCAAATATGTTCTAAATAAGAACACATTAAAGTGTTCTTAATCTGGCACACATTGCGTTCTAAAATAAGGACCTAATGGGTTCTTAATGTGTTCCAAGGATTTGCAGTGTAGACGAACCACAGGGAGTGTGCCGGCGATGGGTTGTCCGACATGCGAAGAGAGACTCAACAGCTACGATTGCGGATATTCAACGTGCAGTGGTGAACCCCATGCATCGTCCGATTAGTGACAACACCATTGGCCGACAGCTGCACGACGTAGGACTCCACGCACGTAGACTGTTACGACGACTGCCCTGAACACCATTCATCGTCGCGAAAGACTGCAATGATGTCGTGCCAGACTGTCATGGAGCCACGCAGAATAGCAGAGGGGGGTCTGCAGTAACGAGACCCCCTTTGTCTTGGAGGACACGACCAACGAATCCGTGGGTGGAGGTACCGAATCAGCGCCAAGATGAATAATTTGTTGTCGAGCGTCATACGTCCATAAGGCCTGGTGTAATGGTGTGGGGGGCAATTGCCTACGATGCCAGATCACCTTTGGTGTTCATTACAGGCACTTTGACAGCCCAACGTTACGTTAATGAAGTCCTGCAGCCTGTGGCCCTAACTTTTCGGAACGCTTACTCCAGTGCGATTTCACAACAGGACAACGCTTGTCCGCATACTGCTGCTGTCTCGAGAGCTTGCCTTCAAGGCATAGACGCTTTGCCATGGCCAGCCGCATCGTCAGACCCATCGCGGATTGAAAATGTGTGGGATGCTATTGGACGCGCTATACACCCTCCACCGCTACAGTACAATCTGCAGGAACTGGGTGAGAAGATTCAAGCTGCATGGGATGGCTTACCGAAGGAAACAATTAGGAATGTGTATAACTCCATGGCGAGACGTATGGCATGTTGTGTGAGCAATCATGGTGGCCCGACAACATACTGAGAGACACTACTCATTGTCGTGTAGCTCAATAAATATTGTATATATCAGTCTCGATGTTTAAACATTTATTGTTCCTGGTAATATTTACATTCTACTCGAATAGCATTACAATCAGCCTCCTTCTGGGTGCAACTATTTTTTTGACGATGAGTGTAATTTCATTAAAAAATAATAAAATCTACTGTATTACACCGAATAAAACTAAAACGAAACTTTAAGAAATTTCATATGTTTGAAATTTCTACGTATATAAACGGATTTATAAGAATCCCTTACGTGGTGGTCGTTTGCTCACAAATTTTCAGTCTGATGATCCTCAGGTATTGTAACACCACATAATGTTATTTTTAATTTTTTTCAAAAGCGTTACAGTTATACGCCAATTGTGTAAACTGTATTTAAGTCTCGTTGCAGATTAATGCTGGAGACATTTAGTGATTGACGCATTTTTTTAATTATTTGTTCATTCAAATCCTATTCATTTAATTTTTCATCATAAAGCAGAATCAAGACACATTTAGTTTTTGATTTCTGACATTGTGTGTGTGTGTATGTATGTATATAAATATAACGGTTATGTCGAATTCTGAGTGTGACTGACGTCTTCAAAGAAACTTGTATTACGCCATTAATAGTCTTGTTAAAAAGTGGGATGTTTTGTTGTGTTCGGAAGTTGATATCGTTTTGTTTTCGAGAAATTCGAATTTATTAATCGCTGCAAAACGGAGAACCAGAAGGATGAATAAGACATCAGAAATCCGTGGATCTATATATTTCTGTTATTTTATTCATTCTTCTGGCTCAGATTTCTGAATTCTTAAATCTTATGTCTTATTTATTTTTGTTCCACATTTGTGTGGCACCAATGGTCGTTCCCTGAATAGTAGCATTTGGTTCGATAAACATGCACCCTTCCAAATAAAAAACAATTAATGTAATTGAAACATGACGCATGCAATGACTCTGATTGAGAGTATTCTGGTTAACTAAGTAAATATTAATACCAAGTTTACATTCAGGAATATTTATCATTCTGCAGCTAAAAGGAGCGGTGAACTTAAGACAATGAAATGAGTCAAAATAATTTTTAGATTTTACGACGTAATTGCCGAACAGCTTTCCTTTTTGTTGTGTTTAGTGTCATGTTCAGATCCGGTGACCTAATCTTACGTCTGGCCAACCTGCAATCGTATCAGACCAGCAGAATACCATAGAGAAACTTTTTTTTTGTAACTGAATTTTGCAACAAAGAAACGACAAGATATATTACATCGAAATTCCATGAAAAACTTGTAAAAACTTCATTTTCGATGCAAAATTTAACAAACATATTTTACTGAATGGCACCTTTAGGGACACATGGAAATGCGACTGACGTCGAATCATCTGTTTAACAAGCTGCTTTTTTGGGGTGGGGGGTACTACTGCTAGCTGAATATGTGTTTTTCAAAGATTGCGGTAAAATTCCACGGATCTGCTGAAGGACAGAGAACTTGCGGAAAGGCTTTTCTAACATTTCCGAATAAATATTACACCTTATAAAATAGCGGGAATTTATATTGTTTTATCCATATATTACCATAAGTTCGTATTGCATCCAACATCTACCTTCATGGATTACAACTGTGGCAACAAGAAAGGATGGATATTTTTGTGCCTTGCACTCGGACGTTAGAGTCTTCCATTTAGATCTCTCCGTATGATATGGATACCGTCTTGAAGTATCATTTCAAGAATAATGAAGATGGTTTTATATATATCTCGATCTTTTGCTTGTGCTCTGTTTTTAAAGAAACAGGATCAACAGCCCAAATTTGTACTCCAATTTAAATTCCCCAAAAATTGCAAAGGCACTTTTTACAAATGAATTACTTTTTTTAAATACAGAAACAGGTTTGCTAATTCGTTAATAATGTTAGGCAGTAATTTCAGATAAGAGAGAGTTTAACTACTTATTGGAAAACGTGGTGTTATATAACCTTGGAAAGATATTATACACATTAATTTTGCAATAGCAAAACTTAGTTCTATCTCTCTATCCGTGGAGTTGACAAGGTTTGGCAGCCGGAGTTTTCAAGAAATTTTGACCAATTCAGTTTTGGGTATTTGTTTATGGACGCCTTAACATCAAACTGGCCGGTTTAAAACCCATTCTTACATAACGGGTTGGAGCTTTTAATTGATTTATATATTAAACAGCCTCTTCTTACAGCAACTGTCTGTTTAAAGTGACTGTGATAAAATAATTTTCAGAAACACTACTTTAAAAAGTAAAAGTATTTATTTTGTGAATAAAAGAGTGACATTAACTCTGTGAATTGTAGGATTTAATGGGAATCTTAACATAAAGAACTCTACTTCAGAATATCTTTCTCTGCATCTAAAAGTGTCCAGAAATAAATGACACTGTCCTTTAAATTCTTATTTATTAACAAAAAATATTCCTATAAATCTAATTTAAAAATAAGTCATGCACACATGTCATAAATAAATTTATGGTTTCATACAAAATTAGTCAAATATTTGTCAGATTTACTAGAAAAAAATATATTTGGCTGCCTATAGAATTGAAACATACTTTTTTGCAATCGTTATTCATTCCTTTTTAGCTATCTGTACTATTTCACATGCTGATTTAAAACGTACGGAATAAAGAAAATGGTTCGGTGCTAACGGTGAGGGCTGAAAACATTGACATACTGTGACTTTATGAATTGTGTTTCCTATGTAACGAGATTATTCGCTGACATCTTCAAGTGTTTGTATGTCATTAATTGTGGAGAGAGGACGCTACATCGGCCATTAATATCGACGAAAGCAATTGTTTTCAGGATGGGGAAACATCATCAATTTTCAAAAAGATTTTTAATTTTCAGTTAGTCCTACGGTCTTACGTGACTGCAAAATGTCTTACTTATCCAAAAGAGCGATTTACTAATCTGTGATTTCCCAGTGTTGATTTGTACAAACTTTCATTGAAGAAATATATATTTATGTCTGTGTGCTGAGACGTAACTTTATTCAGATATATTATGTTTATGTACATTAGGTGATAAAATTAAGACTCACAGCAAATTCAGTTGTAGTGCTGTACAATCAATTCAATATACGTTTAAAGAAAATATGTTTAATACGCAACATTGCTCTGATGTAACAGCTCCCTACAGCACGTGCTGAAAATGTCAACCTTTAACTTAAACGCAGGTTTCGAGCACCTTTCACACTATTGGGAGACCCCTTGCGTAGAAGATGCTGTACGTTGATGTGGCCAATGGCAGCCTTAATGTAATTTCAGATTCTTGTAGGTTGCCTGGTTTATTTTTGAAAACCATACCTTTCAGTCACCTCCATAAAAATAAATCTGCCGGCGACTACTCAGGAGACCATGTAGGTCACAGTCCTTGAGAAATCAGAGAGTATTAGAAAAATTCCCTTTGGAAAGTCGTGGTTGTGTTTGGCGTGTGACATATGGTGCCATCATTTTGGAACCAGCTGTAACGCTCTTTAATCCAAAGTAAGATAATCAACTGTAGGATTACATCTTGGTACCGTTCAGTATTCAATCTCGTCTTTACGAATGGGGACCGAAAATGCGACCTCGTAAAATCTCTCACCGTACACAAATCTTTTCAAAATGCAGAGGTGCTTGATGCATCACATGTGGGTTTTCAGTGGACCAATACCTGTTCATTTAATTGTTTATATATCCGCTGAGATGAAACCACGCTGGAAAATATGCTGTACAGGATCCTAAATTATTTTTCTGGGAATTACAAAAAAAGTTATACACTTACTTTAGAGAGTGCAATTTCATAAGTAATGGTGAAAATGTCTCTATTTTTCACCGCCTTTTAAAGATGGTTACCATTAAATTTACCTGCAAGCTCGGTAATGCAAATGAAACCTGCGGCAAGCTTAGCATCAGCACCGCCGCGAAGTCGTCTGAGGCTCCGCAGAAACGATATTCGGTTTGTGCTGCGGTGGCCATTTTATTTTCAGAAAATAGAGACAGAGCAAACATTTGCATTGCACAACAGTGTGCTTCGCTGTGGAAAATTCAAAATTTGCCATTATTCTCTCGAGAAAGAGCGTTATATTTTAGTCTTTAAGGAGATTACATAATCACACAAAAATAGAAAAAAAAAAAAAAACACGATCGTGATCTTGTTTTCCTCAGATCTACAAAATGGCAACTACAGCACGATAAGAAGCTCATCGTTTCTGCGGATCCTGGGAAAACGCCGCTATTGTACCGGAAATAAGCTCGACGCAGCGTGCGTTAACATATCCGTGCTTGCCTGTAAATTTTACTGAAAAAATTTAAAATGCGTTCCAAAGCCTAAATTTGTTTACTCTTTCATATCAAATTACATATTATAAAATTTGTATATAACTTCTTTCTCGAAATTTTCAGCCAAATAAATTAGGACGCTACACTACATATTTAACAAATAATGATATGATTTAACTTGTGTCTGGTTTTTGTTTCGTTATTTAGCAATTTAGTTGCTGGCATAGGAAAAAGAAAATCTACGGAATAGGAGGAAAAGAAAGAAATGGTTTTAGACTAGTGAACAACTATTTGAGATATTTATGAAGATAACCGAACACAGCATAGTGTTTTTTTTTGGGGGGGGGGGGTATCATTATAAAATTATTTTAACTGACAATTCGAAAAGATATGTTCTCATTCATTTTAATATTTTCCAGCTTTTAAAACCAGAGTCACTTACAAACTTCATTTTCTGTTTCCACAATTTAAGTATTCATTAGCCGATTGTGTCCATGCAGGCCAAAATTTTGAGCTTCTACAGTGGCGGAGTAAGGCGTTGAATTATGATCATTCATACGAAAAAAGGGAAGGGTTCGAATCTCGTGCGTCACAGATGTGTCTTTTGTGTTGCGGCACTGGCTCTCTCCCTTCCCTGGAACTAGTGGTTATAAAGAAGAGTTCAGGCGTTTCTTTTAGTGTCGGGTAAATTAGCAAGCAACAGCAAAAACATAATTTTGAAATACATAGTGAATATAATAAGAGAAAATTATGTTCAGCAGCAATTATTTGTTTACTGTCTTGCTACCATTTTAGCTTATCTATTCCTGGTTTTATATTGCTCATAGAGTTGAATGATGTTTTTAATTAGCCGCTCCCGTTGGGGCTTAAAACATCATACTGCTCTTGATAAGCATCAATTTATATTCAAAGCAACGTTTTTCATTAATATGCAAATTTAGAGTAACATCTATGCATAAGGTCAATCCGTTACAGCAAAACACTAATACATTCTATATACATACGCTTCTTTACAGAAAACTAAATTCCGTCCTTTCAATCACCAACTAATAGAGGGACATCACAAAATTCATTTGGCATACGTATTTTTGAAGATATGTTTATCTAGATGGAATTTTCTTCGTTCCTCAGAAAACTGCTTTTAGATGCTGAATTGCATGACCAGATAGTTCTTCCCTGGAATGTAAACAATTGATTTTAAATTTACGAAATCAGTCGATTTAAATGTAATCATTGGCACACATGTGCCGTATTTTCCCTGTTGTCAATGTAGCTAATATTTCAGAAAACTTGAAAATATATTGCTCTGAAGAGGGAATCAAACAAGCACGTCCCGATTACCGATCGAGCATGCTAATAGCATTGTAATCGGGAGGTACGGGTTTGATTCCAGCTCCAGTGCAATGTAATTTTCAAGTTTTCCTAAAGAGTGACTACATGAACAACCGTGAAAATACGACTCATCAGTACCAATGATTACATCTGTATCGCCGTTAATGTATTTGCGAAAAATTGTTTTTTGGGGAAATTGGTTTTCCATTTACGTAGGGTGTTCAATCAATTTAGTTTGCCAGATAGACACTTTCCCATTCACGAGGAAACAAAACTTTGCAGTCATAATCAATGTTTTGGAGTATAGACGCCCTTCGTCATCATAAACAACAACAACCATGAGTAATATTCCCGTAGGTTCCTGTAGCCAGAAGTCATCAGATTTCATTTGCCTTACATTGTTTTACAACCAGCGCTTATACACTCATCTAGAAAACCTAAGGAACCTGGGGAAAGACGTTAACGGACAAACCGCGTCCGGTGCCGACTTCCAAGGGAACAATCTACGCTTTCACGTCTCTAAACACAGGGAAACTGCGGAAAACGCCCGAAAAATCGCAGACTAGATGACAGGCAGGATCCGGGTTCGAACACCAGTCATAAACGTCCCCCTCCCACACAGTGCATAGCGACTTCATCAACTGCTCCATTCCTGTGGTATGGAAAATTTAAGGGTCAACCAAAAATAATCACGATAAAGGTTTATTACACAACTCACGCAGAGTATCGTTCTGAACGGTCGATAGATGGCAATACGCTAGGGCCAATTGGTAAATCTCACAGAGCGGACCGCAGTTGGAAATATAACCTATAATTATTTAAAATTTACTTTTTAGTTTTTTATTACAATAAATAATTACTTTTGTGATTAAATCTTTAATTAAGTGAATTAAATCGAATTATAAATCATTTTTGTTTTGCCTTTAGCTAGGTTTGAGATTTACTAATGAAAAGAGCTCTGGATAGTCCAACAGACGAATTTTGTATGCTATTTCCTAAGGGATGCGCTCAGAGTGATTTAAACTCGGTAGGAGCGGGGTTATTGAACGAGTTCTTTACCGAAAAAAGGGTACAATTATACTCATCACTTCCACGAAGTAAAAACGTGTTCTCGTATGGTAATCGAGACGGAAATGGATGATTTCCACTTTGTTTTGCTTTATTTTCTTTGGCTGGAATACTTTGGTGAGGACTTCAGAAAGCATGAACTTCGTCAAGTGTCAACCACTTAGCATTCGACCTTCTCTTACCTGAAAGATTGCATAACCTGTTGATTTTTTGTCTGCTTCCTGATATTCAGTGAAAAAAATTAATCCACTTAGCATTCGACCTTCTCTTACCTGAAAGATTGCATAACCTGTTGATTTTTTGTCTGCTTCCTGATATTCAGTGAAAAAAAATTAATCCTGTTTGCCAATACTCCAACAGGACTTTATTTGTTAATTTCGTTTCATCGTAAATAATAATTTAACAATTTCATTTATAACACAACAGGAGATCCGCTATCAAACACGGAATGAAAATTGTGACATACAAAGAACAAAAAAATGTGTTGATAAGCACTAATCTAGCGCCATCTGGCAAACAAACGGCGAGTGAGGGAAAAACAGCACAAATCTAGGGCAGAAACTGATTTCCCTCTGATTCAACTCAAGTAGTACCTGAAACACGCATACTGTGCATTAACATAATATTTCAAACTTCCTTGAAAAAGCCATCAGGTTGATGTGCGAAAGCTTGGAAAACTGATTTTTATTGTACGCCAATAAATTCGGATTACTAGTACAGTTATACTATTTCCTTCATAGTCGGTGTATATTTCCACGCTATAAATTAACTAACAGTATTTACTTATGAAAAGGAATTTATGTAATTCAAATGTCAAAATCAACATTCGTTACAAAATATCTCCGTGCGACCATGTGAGTGTGTATTTAAATTGTTTCAAAATAGCACTTCGACCTTAAATTTCAAAGTAAAATTCGATTAATTGCAAACAATTCCTCACAGCCGGAAATAGTATGACCGTTCGCAGTTGCTCATATTTTTCTCTAAATCTCCACAGTTATTTGAAGAACTGCAATGATCTCGAGAACTTCGACCGGAAGACTGATTTAAGTAATTTGTTTTGCAGATATTCACGAAAACCCAAGGAACTAAAAGAAAATTTCCATACTAGGAAACAACATAGTAACACATGGAATTGATCCATGCTTCAAAAGCAATGCTTCGATCTTCTACAGGCGGTCGGATTCTTCTATATTTTTTCCTGTACATTAGATGCTAGGAAATGGGAAAAATGTTGTGTGGAGGGGTGTATTTTCCGCTTTGTGTTCTTACCGAGCCACTCAAAAGTGCCAGTGCGATTTTAGATGAGTGAAATTTGTACAAAACCAGAAAATCGTAGCTCTCAAGGACAATTTCTATGAATATTAATACTTTAGCACTCGTATAAAGTATTAATATTCATAGAAATTGTAGAAATTGCCCTTGAGAGCTCGTAGTGGCTCATATTTTTCTCTAAATCTCCACAGTTATTCGAAGAACTGCAATGATCTCGAGAACTTTGACCGAAAGAATGATTTAAGTAATTTGTTTTGCAGACATGCACGAAAACCCAAGGAACTAAAAGAAAATTTTCATACCAAGAAATAACATAGTAACACATGGAAATGATCCATGCGTCAAATGCAATGCTTCTATCTACTACAGGCGGTCGGATTCTTCTATATCTTTTCCTGTACATTAGATGCTAGGAAATGGGAAAAATGTTGTGTGGAGGGGTGTATTTTCCGCATTGTGTTCTTACCGAGTCACTCAAAACTACTAGTGCGATTTTAGATGAGTGTAAGTTGTACAAAACCAGAACATCGTTATAAGCATCTAATGTACAGAAAAAGATATAGAATCCGACCGCCTGTAGTAGATCGAAGCATTGCTTTTGACGCATGGATCAATTCCATGTGTTACTATGTTATTTCCTAGTATGAAAATTTTCTTTTAGTTCCTTGGGTTTTCGTGCATGTCTGCAAAACAAATTACTTAAATCATACTTCCGGTCAAAGTTCTCGAGGTCATTGCAGTTCTTCGAATATCTGTGGAGATTTAGAGAAAAATATGAGCCACTGCGAGCTCTCAAGAACAATTTCTATGAATATTAATACGTTATACGAGTGCTAAAGTATTAATATTCATAGAAATTGTAGACGGAAATTTCCCCACATCACCTTCATGTACGAGAATAAATATAGGCAAAATTTTGATATTTACTAGTGCTCCAGTGACCAGATATGGAACTACGTTCGCATCTGAAACCTGATACGAAACAAGAGGACGTAAATCTGGCATCTCAAAAAGAGTTGATACTCTTGAAAACATAAATCTGGACAATTGCGGTTATGATGCATTTGTTCCACCTTTGCAAACTAGCGTACAGTTCAAATAAGATCTTTTTGTCATTTTAGTTAAACGTCTCTCACAACCTAAGAAAAAAACGTGTTCAGTTAATTTATTTTAGAGGAATGTACTTGAAAGAAATAAAAACTAAAATAAACTTCGGTAATGTGTGCAAACATTGCAAAAAGTCATATTTATATTAATGATTCTAAACATCAGGGCAAGATGCAGTACTCAGAAAAGCAAATTATAAAGAATTCCGATGTTCAGTGTGATCAATGTCAACATAATTTACTACATGAGAAGCAGAGTAGGCACAATAGATACAATTTCTTGGATAGACGGTAAATGAGAAATAAGTAATAAGAATATGTTTCTGAATGCAAAATTTTTAAATGTAAATTTATTTTAGAAGAATGGAGATACAATGGATTTCACCTTGCTGAATGAATATGCATTGTAAAACAATCAAGACGATTTTAAATTCATATATTTATAATAAAAAATACGCTCGATATAAAAAACGACAGGCAAACTACAATTCCATAATTCCCACATTTGCCAAACGAACAAAAGAGTGAGTAAGACACAACTCAAACCTATCGGTCTCCATATAATGCAATACATATAATGCATATAATGTACAGTGAAAAAGAACTCTCTCGACATAGCGTCCCTGTGCCTGCGTCAAGAAATAAGCCGATGAAATTTTTGTATGGTAATTTATGCAATACAAATGAAAGAATCCATCAAGCACACTTATTGAATTTCGGTCGGAACCGAGAATCCGATTAAAGATAGAACTCCAGATCCACAAACCGAAACTAATAAAATGCACAGGAAAATATTTTATAACGAGAGTTTAATTTCTTTCACTATGCTGTTGGCACAAAAATTTTGCCTACTTAACGGTCACAATCCTTTAGTTTGGCTTCGTACTTCTGCCAGCAGTAATCGTAGACTCATGCGATGGCCATTGATTCTATTGACGTATAACTACGAAGTTTTGCGTTGTCCAGGGAGCCTACTGAAAAATGCTGACGGTTTGAATACCATTTGCTGGCTGTAAAAAGTACCAGAAGAGAACCTTTGCCATTTTATGCTACTGTGTTTCTTTGTGATATTTTATTAATATGTTTTCATTTTTATTTTAGATAAATCACCTCATACGTATTTCACATTTTAATCCTTTCACACTATTGAACTCAGTCGAATTTCAGTATGAACATTCTCTGAATATAACATGGCGAAATGCTCTGCAGGTGAGAAGATCTACTCTTTTCATTTTCAGTGATGTAGAAAGACAACCGTAGTTGTGCGCATTTCCAAGTTCCCGAATTATCTGCACACGTACTTGGTGAAGTGAACTTGCCGAGTGACTTCAGATATGTACTAATTTATCAGAGGGGATGCAATAGGAAGAGACTGTGTGTGGTGTGACGAAATAGTTGTACAAGCTGTGAGCGTAAAGTTTCAAAAATAATTTAATTCAATTTTTTGCTGTATGCTCATTTTATTAAATGTTTGTACCGCAAATTGGTTTTGTTTCATCAATTAGTCTCGTTTTCACAGAAGACGTCACAGCGACAATGCAGCAACTGATATGGCCTGGAAGTGATGTTTGGGTTATTTTAAAGCAGCAGAAATTGAAAACGTATCTCATTTTGACAGTCAAAAAGTGAACGATAAAGTATTTTATCACTTTTTAAAAGTTGCAAAAGAAAAATAATGAGCGTGGGGAAATGTTGAGATTCAATCAGTAGCTGTGTTCCCGGCACAACTAAAAGTGAAGTAAGTCGTATCGGATTTTGACCCGTTTTTTGTAGGTTGTCAAGAAGACGATAGAAACATAGATCTTTGTTTCATTGGTTGACGGTGGACAATTCATCATACTAGCTAATCTTCAGACAGTAAAATAACATGATATTTTTTATTTTATCTTCTGGGAAAATATTCAAAAGCAAGAAGGTAGTCGTAAAATATCAACTGGCAAAGCTGTGTTTCATAATCTGACACCTTTGGAAGTTATCTATGTTCAGTATCGTCGGAATATAAGGCAAGCGAGCACACCCCATTATTTAAAAATGATGTTCCACATTTTAGTTTTTAAAGGCAGAGAGGCGGTGTGCATAAATGCAAATGTTTCCGAATGCCACGATATCGTTTCAAATGAATAACGTACTTTCGCCATGTTAGTCTTCAATTTCGTTAAATAATTCTATTATTTACCTGAAAAATAATCAATTTTTTTTTATATATGTACTTAACAGCGTACAGCTAAAAACAAATATATGATAATCCTTAATAAAGTGTGTCCCAGCGAAGAACGAGTAGATAAAACGGTGTATAATAACATTGCTTTTGATGTATTGCCAGGAATGTCAGTACTATTGTTACAACAGTCTTCTCATGACGTCACAATAGGTGCTGGTAATTTTCGCCCGCCTTGTTACTGCACACTACTGTTATCTAGAGCATATTGTGGAAAATATCTCGGTAAGTCTTCCGCCGTGATGCTGTTGTTAACTTTTGTTACATTGGTCTTCAAATCAACTAGCGTGTTTGGAATTTTTCCTTAATTTTTCCTTTAAGGTTACCCCACAAATAAAAGTCCCATGTGTTCAGGTCAGGAGAACGAAGCGGCCGCCGCTCATTAGGCACTGTTGTCTCATCACTGAATATCGTATGCATTTGATGCAAAGATGAATGTTTGGTATGCGATGTTTTCCCCGTCTTGCTGAAAGTATGCGTACAATTTCTGCTCTTCTGTGAACTTCTCAATGTACATGTTGAATAAGTCGTTTATGTACCGCTCTGAGTAAATGACGTTGGTGAAGAATATGGATCCAATGATTCTTCGTGCGTACAGTGCGCACCATACTCCATTCTTTTTAATTGTGGAGTTCGGAACATTTCTCTGGGATTCACGGAGGACCAGTACAATGTGTTTTGATGTTTTGGCTTTTCACATTACCGGAAAGGTTGAACCAAGAATCGTCCAACATGAAATACAGGTAAAGTTTATCAAACCTTGTGCAATTTTGTGGTGTATCCACTGACAGTTTCCCAGCCGCTTAGTGGTAACTCCTGGGAGTAGCTCTTAAACACTCATTACTTTGTACAGTTTTGCTGCAACCCACGAGCTACACGATTACAAGACAAGCGCAACGTGCCACTTTGTTGCGAAAGCAGGGGCATAGGCTTCTGTGGACTCACACATATTCTTCTGGCAATATCGTGCACTGCTTCAGGTGTGCGTACAGAGAGATGTCTGATATGTGTCCGATTTACCACAATTCCTGTTTCCAAATTTCTACACCAACAATCGGATAGACCGTACCGTAATTACTGACGTTGTTGGGTTGGGAATTTTGCAGCAAATTGCTTTCCTGTGGACTTGATGGCTTTCGATGAAACGTCGCGCTCCACCACAAACAACCTTTCTTTTAGGCTCAGTGACATTCTAAACAGCTCAAATGTCATGCAAACCACAACACGAAGTTCAGCTACAAAACATGTAAACAAACGTTCACATTTAATACACCTGCAAAAACGTTTCGAACGCCGACATTAATTACAACGGGTGCTGTACTACCTTAGAGCTGTGACACCCTGTATTAATTCTCTCCTATTTTTGATGAAGTACATAAGCCTTGACAAGTTCGGTGCTCATATAAATCGTTAAGCCAGATTAAGAGTACCCATGGCCGTAAATGAAGGTATTTGACAGCAACCAAATAGAAAGTCACCCAAAACATTTATTTATACAACACGTAATATTAACAATATACTAAAAAAAATGCTTGTATGCCACAACTTTCACCGAAGATAAAGCCTCATCAATCTCATATATATTGTTTTATTTTGCAGTCCTTTTTAGAGATAGGAATCACCCGATGAATTAAATTCCATAGGCGATTTGGATACAGGTAAAACAGTTTTATTGAAATTTAATTATGTGCATAATACTGTACTTCATAATACTTCCTCTCGTTCATTTGCATTTCAAGTAAATTTACCGAGAGGCAGGTAGGACAATATAGATAATAGAAATAATAAATCATTTTGATCTAAGCTAACCATACTTTCTCGGAGATGCTTGTAAATGTGCAATTGCATTTTGAAATAAAAGCAGAAAAGGTATCGTTGAGCACGTTCCTGTAAAACACTCGTTATACAAATGTTTTTAAAATATAATATTTCATTCGATGAAAATAAGTGTGTGCAATATTTTCCAGTTTAAATGTCAGATGGTTCTTGATAACATCATGGCGTAATTTTCTGAGATTATGACTTCTTTTTCTGACGTTCTGTTAAAGAATTAAGTTATTTTCGGATTTGTTGTGAAAAATATTTAATGTTATATGATAATTTATCTTAAATGTCTTTTGAGATACTTTAAAATCCCCGAGATACAAATATATATATCCTAGACGTAATTTAAATCGTTGCTATGTAACTTCTTTCAGACTTATACACTGGCAGATGGGGAGGTAAAGCACTTATATAAAACGTTCTTTTCGTGAAAAACACTGAAGCCGTGATTTTATATCAATACTTTTGAGCAGAATACCTAATGTTCAAAAATTATATACTGTGATTTCCAGATATACATTGGAAAAAATTATATGTTACACGAACTCTGTTTCCATGTATCGAGCAGATAACTTTCAATCCAAGTTTTCAAACAACTTACTGATTTGAAAAGTATCCTTTGTATCACTGTATATTTCTTTTTTATTTTGATTTCTACAAATCCAGGAATATTTCCATCGCCAGACATTTCAATTTTCGTGTTGGCATTTTTGCAGTGTGCGTCTAATATGGAACTCGTTAAAGCAAACTCGGGAAGGTTGAGTCAAAACTTTCCCTAACAATTAATTATTTCATTTTGTCTTGCATGTTTTTGCTCTAACCAGATGGATATCTGTTCAAAGAAACCATTACTTATTTTTTTTTTGAAAATCGCATTGAACTTTTCGGATCGCAATTTTTTCTTTAAACTACCTAATATCGAAATTATCATCCGTTGTTGAAATAATTTGAGGAAATGCCACCGTAGAAAATTATGAATGAACGATTTTACCTTTTAAGAATAGCAATTGTTGTTATCTAGCGTATACCATGCGATGACGGATTGCCCAGACTGGATACTAACATTTCACTATTAATTGCTAGATATCCGGTAGCGGATTGCACCCATATTTGCACAAATTTCTTATTTCGTCAAGGATTTTCGGAACATATAGTTTTGTAATATATGATGGACGACATTAGAAAACGATTGCTGCATGCTCTCTATCTTCAAGTACGTTGGATACAAATACCTTAATTAAACATATCTAGATCATTCTTTAAGCAAATACCAGTTAACAGCACTCAAAAGCAAAAGGGCGCTCTTGGAAGTGTAGATTTAATTCCAAGTATTTCAATGGAACATTCTTTCCAACTTTCGTGGGTACATTTGATGTATAAAACAGAATTCAGTATTACACACCTTCTTGTCAGATGTACGCATCAGTTTGAAGTATGATTTGCCCGTAAAATACTTTTTGCATAAAATGATGGGTGAAGAAGATTGTTCTACTTCTTTTTTGAAGCACATTTATGGTAAAAATGTTCATACCCATGAACAGGACTTATATTTTCTCCGCGTAAATACGAAGTCATGCTTTGAAAAAGAACAATTACAGGATATAACTTAGATTTTTTGCACACCATTTGAAAACGGAATTTTTCGGCTCGTTGAGCTGTGTGTAATATTTTTGGACGAAGATATGGAGAAGAAACTAAACATCAGGCCCCCTGGTGCGATACATCAAGCCCCGTGGATGGCAAGAGCAATTTGTTCCTTTAAAAATGTTTTTGCTAAGGTCTCAACTTAAACGACAAACAGACGAATTTCAGCAGCTTTTGTTGGTGACCATTGCTTTCCACGAAAAACTATTTTCAGAACAGTGGCCGATAGAAACTGGTCTGCGTATTTGTTAGTTTCATTTACAATGTGATCCACTAAATCATCAGGAAAAAACAAAGTGAAGAATTCCAAAGGATATTCCTTGTTTGACACGTTGGCTTTTGATCCAGGATTTCATTTGAAAGGGAATCTGGGAGCAGGATGTGGCATTGCATATAGGTGTGCTTTGTACCACATTCTAGCATCACAGAGTCCACCGTTCTCTTCGAAATCACATTCAGATTCATCAGTACTGGTATCCTTGCTTGAACTGGAAGATGAAAAAAATCATTCGTATCACTTTCCATTTCAACTGAAAAATTTGCTTACATGAATGCAGAAATAATAGTTTCCCGTAAAATAGCAAAGATACGTACAGTTTAAAATTCACTTTCAAGAAAAAGCTAGCAATACAAAATCCCTTTACCAAGAAAAATTAAGAAGTCAAAGGATTACAATTGGAGAAAAAGGATTGATTTTTCACTGCGATTTGAAATGTGCTCATGTTAAGAAATGTTAAGACCGCATTTAGCAGAAAATCAACTACAAATAAGAAGTTTAGAGTTTCGATTGTTTGTTCAGATAGAATGTAAAGCTGTTCATAGCAGGGATAAATGAAGCTTAAAATTCAGAGAAACAGTAACCTGCGGTATAATGCGAACTTCCACTTCCGCGTGATTGAAAATTCAGCTAGTCCAGGTGGAACACTGATTACAATCTCTTAATTGAAAATAACCATTGACAAAGAACGAGATGAACACGTTTAAGCCGCTGGCAGAGTAATCCCACAGGACGATCGCACCTCGTTTATGCCGCTATAAGTGATAGCGGGTGGCCCCGTGATGAGCACATTGAAACCGGTAGGGAAACAGATATCAGGGAATGACCTATGCACGTCTAAGACGCTGTGGGATCAGATTACTGTGAACGAGCGGAATACGTTCAAGCCGCTGGAAGGAATAAATTACTTTCCTGCACGATTTAAAATGTTACATAGCTAAATATTTGCATGACTCAAATTTTCATGTACTTAATAAAACCCAGAAATAAGAGATAAATTAAAAAATATTTTGTCATAAGAGTTTTCAGTACTTTGTCGGAAAACACAATTTTTAGTACCCTTAAGATTTATTATTTTTTTTCGGGATTCAGTTCGCACTAACATTGCCTTCTGGAAAATGAGTTTAATCTCACTTCATCTATATACCTTAAAAATGTGTTTGCATATTTCCAGCTTCCACTTTGCTAGAAATAAAATCCTGCTAATATTGTCATCCTAAATTTTCGCATGCTCCGCTTTAAGGTTTATAGCGTGCTATGTTTAAGCAAAAAGCGTCATATCTACTTTGACCACCAGCAAATTAAGTAATGGCCCCAGTTACAAGTTAGTAAAAAGACCATTCCATAAAAACGTAGAGTATTTTTTTTGAGTTGGCAACACTGCGGAGATGCAAAATAACCACGCATACGACTAAGTGAATTAAGGAGGTATCTACGGCAACATTTAATAGCCGTGGCAGATCATTATTGCGTAATTGTTTATGGTAAGTCTGCATTTCGCCATACATTTATAGAGATGAAGGATTCAGACTTAAGAAGTGAAATACGTCGTGCGATAAAATTTTGTTATCGTTTGGGTAAAACGGCTCCAGAAACAGTTGATTTAATAAAAAAGCTTACAAAGATAAAAGTTTGGGTGAGTTAACAATTTTTAGATGGCATTTTGATTTCAAAAAAGTTAACAATTTTTAGATGGCATTTTGATTTCAAAAAAGGGCATTTGTCTGCGGAACTCGCTCCTAGACCTGGTGTACCTGAAAGTGTGGTTACGGAGCGTATTGTTAACGCAACTTGTGCAATCCTACAATAAGATTGACGAATGACATCTGAAGACATAGCGGCGTCAACTAGTATTCCAAAAACGTTGGCATTGCGTATTCTACGTGACAAATTACTGCTGCATCGTGTGTTTTAAAGATGGGTACTTCATCACCTGACGAAAAAACAATTGTTGCCCAGAGTTCAGATATCTAATGAGTAGAAACAAATGATTGTAAAGGATGCAAACTTTTTAAACGCAAATATAACTGCTGGTGAAACATGGGTCCACTATTTCAACCCCTCACGGAACGCGCAACGAGTGTTTGAAATACACAGGCTCACCTCCTCCGAAAAAAGTTAGCCAAGCCAAATCAGCTGGGAAGGTGGTGATGATAATTTTCTTTGATCACAAATTTGTAGTCTACCAGCATGCCGTTTCTATACAAACTACTGTAAATGCTGAGTATTGCGTTTCAGCCTTGAAGCATCTGCGACGACACATATCGATTAAACGATCGGATCTGGTGGGCCGGTGGACCCTACATCATGATAACGCTTGCCAACGTGTTGCTGCCCTCCGTCAACAGTTTCTTACGAAATGCAGTATTAAAATCATTCCCCATCCTGACTACAATTCTGACCTCGCCCCGTGGGATATCTCGTTGTTTCCAACAATGAAGGGGATGTTCCGTCGTGTAACATGCAATACAGATGCTGACGTTATTCAAGCTGCACAGGGGTCGCTAAAGCAGCTTCCCCAACATGCCTTCGCCACATGCTTTGAAGAAATGACTGAATGATGGGATCGTTGAATATCATCCGAGGAATGATTCTTTGAGAAAGAATAGCATGTATTTTGTTGTGCCTATATTTCTTTATTTTGCGTTATTTTACTCCCTGTTTTTATGGAATTTGAACTAAAACCAAGCTGGCATTAAAAATATTTATAGAGAGCTCCTTTAATGTTTGGAATGCCGCCTTGGATTTAGTTCATTATATTATTTTGCAACAGTTGAGCTGTTGCTTCTCCTTTTTCTCCCGATCTTTCACTAAATCTGGTTAGTCATATATCTCCAGAAATGTATTAGATAGCGATTACATAAAACATTTTCTGCCGTTCTACGCTGGCGGAAAGTGAAAAAAGAACACCAAGAAGGAATTGGCGGACGATCATGAAATTTACATATGTTAATGGGGTCAAGTTTACGTTGGTGTGATGTTAATTTCGGGACCAACTGGTGAGCGCTTACGCCACAGCACGTCATAATATGCAAATTATCGTCGGTGGTACTTAAGGAGTACGGCGGAGTGAATGTAATCAGTCGTCGGCGTAAGGACACATGAGAAGACCCTGAAGAAGCTGCAATGCCTGGACATGGAAGATGTGTACGATTTCAGCTCTTATCGGACTTTGAGAGAGGTCGTCTAGTCGGACTCCGCGAGGCCGGGTGGTCGTATCGTCGTAATGCGGAGGGAATTGGACGGGAAGTATCGGTGGTGGTACCATGGTGGCGTAGATGGTCCGAGGAACATTCCCACACGAGAAGACGTGGAACCGGGAGTCACAGACGGATTGATGAGCGGACCGATCGACGCATAAAAAGAGCGGCGTTGTCAATCAGAACATCCACTGCGACGCAAATCCGTGCTGCCGTTATACCTGAGGTGACTGTGCGAACAATCCCCAACCGTCTACTGGATGCAGGACTACGTGCACGTGTGCCTCTGGCATGTGTACCTCTGACTCCAGCCCACCGTCAGGAACGGCTGCAGTAGTGTCGTCAACGTCTGCACTGGAGAACCCAATAGCGATCTGTCGTGTTCAGCGATGAAAGCAGATTCTGCTTGGGAGCCTCCGATGGCCGTATGCGTGTTCGCAGACGCACAGGGGAGCGTCTCCACCCTTCTTGCATCCGCCAGCGAAACACAGGGCCTACACCTGGTCTCCTTGTGTGGGGAGCTATCAGCTATATATATAATTGTTTATACCGGATACATTAAACAGCACCTCCTACATCAACAACATCATTCAGCCCGTTGTTGTGCCTTTTGTAAGGTCGGTCCATCGTGGTGTTTTCCAGCAAGAAAACGCACGCCCACACACGGCACGTGAAACGCAACCATGCACTTCAGGGTGTGAGGCAACTTCCATGGCCTGCACGTTCACCGGATTTGTCCCCCATTGAGCACTTGTGGGATTTTATGGGACAACGACTTATACGGTCTCCCCGGGCAGCCATGACCATCCCCGATTTACTGGTCCAGGTTGAGGATGCTTGGAAGTCAATACACCAAACGTACATCCAACATCTGTACGACAGACTCCATGACAGAATTGCACAGTGTGACGCAGTTCATGGCGGTTCAACCTCGTACTAACCATGTTACATGGAAATGTTATTTTTCAGTTTGCCAGCAAATACAGCTGTATTTTGCCATAATGTTTTAATCACGTTATCCTCTGTATTCCGTTATTATGCTGCATAAATTTCGTTGGTATCAGACGTCTCCTTGTTGGTGTTATTTGTTCACTTTCCGCCAGTGTATATACCACAAAATATTCCATTCATGCTTCATTTCAAAATATAACACCCGTTGTTGTTTTTTTCAGAAAAACCACTTTTAAAGTATCTCAGCTTTATTTATTTTAACCTTACCATCTCAATGTACAGGTATTTTGAGGAAGCAAATGAAATCAATTGGTACCTGAAAAGTCTGAATCTATCTTTTAAAAATGCGATATGTGCCTTTGGGATGTCGTAACAAAAGCTATTTGGAAAAATGAATGTTATCTTTATTTCAATTAAACGTATCACCCACTCGAAGCCCCCAAGTCCCATAACTAATTTCTAATGTTAATTATGAAGCTAGGCAGAATGAGTCATCTGATTTACTTTTCAAGAAGCATGACAGTTGGTGACGTAGGTGACCATTCGAGGACACACGCAACCATTTTTGCCATTTGACACACGTAACCCTTTTTGCTGTTCAACACACGCTAGAAACTTCCAGCAATCGGTGATCCTGTGGATAAAAGATATGAAAGAAAAGTTGTAACAATAGAGCAAATGAACGGACTGATCACATCCCGGCGAATCACTGCAGAATTCAACAACCGTGTGCTGAGTTGTGATGGACGATTCGTTCTCAGAAATCCTTCCCTGCTAATGATAATTGATCGCTCTCATCGCTGGGAAGGATGATTCAATCCCCCTTCCTGGGCCACACGCTAAAGTTTCTACGTATTGACTTTCTATCCTGCCTATGATTTTTGAAACAAATTCCCTGTAATATAATTAACGTCGCTGATTAAAAAGTGTCAGTTTTTATATGATTGAGCAAAAACACTAAGCTATAAAATATTATGAAACTAAATGTAAGAATGAAAGGCGAATGCCATTCATTTGAATGATATGTTCTCGACCAATGAATATTCATCATGGACAGTGAATGGACCAACAAAACACCTACGTTTTGGGGCAGTTTGCCAATATCCGCTCTAGGTTCTCTGATTCTTCAGAGCAGAGAATTATGGCTCCGTAACTTTGGTGAGACAACCGGGACCGGAAAGTAGATAACAATCACATGAATGATGATTGGTGAATGGTTCTTCTGCCTTAATGTTAAATGACGAATTAACACCTTAGAGGGAATGGTTTATGCAATCATTATTGCCGAGATTAATCTCCAAAGGCAAAACATATCGCACCGCAATTCTAGTGGGACACAACAGCTGAAGATTATGTTGCAGTGTCCTTTGACTCCTACGATCCACGTTGAAATGAGAGAAACCATTCAGTTGGAATAGCCACTTTTATCTTAGGAATGTTCGTGACCGGCACTTTCTACGAAAGCCGAATGCTACTCGAAAAAAATAAAATTTCCCGAAATTAATTAAAATAATGGTCCTGAATTACGTGTTCACAAGTTCTAGAAGTGGTATTGTTTTTACATTTCCTTATAGATTTCATACGTCAAATTAGCAGAAATTGGAAAGATAATGTTCAATGTAAATGAAATTTATTAAAGAGGAAAACTTGCTTTTCACAACCAATCGCGTGCAGAATAAATATACATATATATCGATCTTTGGAACCGTCATCCAAAGTTACATGACCCTTAGGAATTACGTCTTGGAAATCGACTGGTCTGGTTAAGGAAGCGGGTACTTGCATGACGGTTCCAAAGATCGATATATATGTATATTTATTTCATTCATTAGGAAAATTTCGAACGACAGACGGCTTCAAATCTTCTGCAGAACATTTTGAAACTTTATTTTCTAAGTCCGTAATGACCGACAAGCGCTCCTGCAAATTTCCTTCGCCCTTTTAGGAAATCACGAATCATTTATAATGATTTTGGAATTGTTTGACCGTGGGACGGGTAAGTGCTTCAAAGTCTTCTTGCTCATCGTGAAATGAACTGCCATCCGAAATTTCGTCAGCTTTGGCATGCATTAGCGGGTATTTTTTAAATTCCCTTAGTATTTCAATTTCGAATGAACACTAACGTACTCCTTAAATTTAGTTCCTCTGGTAAACATAAATATTTTATATGTCTTAAAGCATCTGCTGTGTTCATTACTTTTGCTTTTGTCTTTAATTTGCCTGGTGCAAACATTCTTTCACTCTTGTCAGATGCTTACCAGAAACAGTGGAAGGCGAAAGATCACTTCGTAAGCTTTTCATGTTAACAACCGGCAATCATTTCTTGGATTACTGTTTGCCAGGCTTCAGGTTTTAAATGAATCATGACTAAAACATACAACGTGATTCATTACTTTCCATATCAATGATTTAGCTTTTGAGCAGCATTTTCAGGTACTTTTTCCCAGATGTTGTAAAGAATTCCATGATAAAGTTTATCAAGCGCTGAAGTGGAAGAGATTCTATTTAAATTACTTGTAAGTTGTTTATTTCAGGTTGTACTGTACAATTTTCAATGATCATTAGGATTTTCCATTAATTTTTCACTTTGGAACTGCATCTTCAAATTTTTCAAAATGTTGTCTTATCACCTACGCCCTTCTATCGGGTATATATGCCAAGGCTAAGAACCTTCCTCCTTTGAAACAACGAGGTTTATCCAAAGTAACTTTTCATTCCATTACATTTTTCTGATTCCTGGAAAAGAGACTTATTCACAGTTTAGCAAGTTTCCCTGCACCACGACAGCAAATGGGCGTGGCGACATTAAGCAGTAACAGAAGTATTATAGTATCCAGAGAAATCCGATAAGAAAGGCTGTCCTAGCATAAGAAAGAAATAATTTCTTATTTTTTAGTAAAAGTTACGGATGTCGCTCTTTTATGGATCTTATAAAGCGCTGTAATATCGCTAAAGGAAGTAAGCTGCGCCTCCACTGTGTTTCACAGTAAGCAATTTCGATTGTTCTTTATTTCGTCAGAGGACAGAATTCACATTCTTCAAAGAACCCTATTGGAGCTCTGTTCTTCATTCAGTTTTTTTTTCTTTTTTTCTTTTCTTTACCTTCCATACATTTGTTTCACTAATTGTATATTATTTATATTTCATTGATTCATGAACATCACTTTCGAAAAGAATTCAAGAAATATAAAGGATATGAAGTGCAGCTATAAGCTGTTTACCAATTTCCGATCTAGGACTGAATTTCTCGAATTTAAAAATAATCGAAAATTCAATACCAGCTAACGATCAAATCCTTCAAATAGTATTTATTTAAATAATAACAACTTAATGAATCACCTACATTAAGAAAATATGTAAGAAAACTACAGTGATGGTAAAACATATGATCAAAATTTAAAATGCAGGTGTATTGCATGTGCCATAAAAGAAGTTCTAAAGGTAGATGTTTAAGGAAAAGGTAATTATTCTAAATTGTGTTTCAATACTTAATGATCTTCTGCTGTAAACAAATCGCTCACTAGTGCTTTTGTAGGAGTTGGTACACATGCTGTAAAGTTAGGATATAAAACATTTAAGGTGCTAAAAACGGAAATTAATTTTCAGGAACATTTGCATTAATTCGATTCTTAAAATCTGTATTAAATCTACGATTCTTAAAGTCTGTAATTAATCTTCGACTCTTAAAGTCTGCATTGAATCTTCGATTCTTAAAATCTGTATTAAAACAATTACCTGTACTCGGTATAAACGAAGGAGTTTCAATTACAAATTAAAGAACGGGACAATCGAAACTCTTTCTATTATCAAAAAATATATTTAATAATTGCAAACTCGTTTTCTGCAGTAAAAAAATATAGAAAATAGATATATCAAAAGAAAATTGGTTTAACTGCTCACATAATTTGGGAACAAAAATGTCATGGTGGAGATGTTTCTTGCAGTTCCACAAAGAAGTAAAGGAAAAAAATAATTACCATTCGACTGTTTTCAAATCTTCTTAACGGAACTCACTTCATTAAGTTGATTTCACCTACCTTATGTTTCCAATGGTAAATATTCTCCACATATGTTCTTCGCAAATAATGTATTCTCAAAAATGACAATTTGCCCATCGATAAAACTAACTTTAAGTTATAGCACTGGATACTGAATACGTGCTAAAACATAGCTAAACTTAAGCAATGCAACATTTGTTTGTCTACTGACATTATCAGTGTACAAGTCGCGCCATCTATTAACTGGTCTGAATATTACACAAAGAAAAATGCTTGATCTTTACTATAATTATGATTATGTTTTAGCACGTATAAAGTATCCCATGCTATAACTTAAAGTTAGTTTTAACGATGTACAAATTTTATCTTTGGGAATACATTGATTACGAAGAAAATATCTAAAGAAGTTTTGCTATTGGAAATATAAAGCAGATATTTTAGAAGGAACCACCTTAACAACGGATTTAACTGTTTTACTTCAGTGATACGAACAACCAAAATATCGCTTTCGTAAGGCCAATTCTGCAGAAAAATATGTCTCCCAAACATATTTAAATGGATAATACACAGTCTATGTTATCCAAAATATCCGGACACCAATTTCGAGTAGTGAGTTTACCGAGATACGTCACATACATGACCCATACAATAATAGAATGACGCATTCTTTATTCACAGCCCATAAATTTGCTTATGGTAGTCACTGAACACCGATATTTAGAAAAGGACGAAAAAAACTCATCGTCTCCTTTTCTTTTTGTTTTTTAAATACATGCTGCTAATCATGTTTTTCACAGCAATTGAATAACACATCTTTGGGAATACATTTGTTAAAATATCTAAAGAAGTTTTGCCATTGGAAATATAAGGCAGATATTTTAGATGGAACCGCCTTAACAACGGATTTAACTGTTCGGTAGATTTTTTCAATGCTATTCGGAAACGAAAAAGCAAACTCGAATTTTTAAATTCTTTTAACTTTCTATTATTCCATCTTCGGTCAGATAACATCAGTTTCACGAGAAATGTTTTCAAAGGGAATAATTAGATAAATGCGGAATATAAGAAAAAATAAGAAAAGTTGTCAATCCAACGACCCAAATTCAGATCTATATTTGCGTGATTAATACACTGCTGGACAATTGCTAAGGACGGATCATAAACGGCTATATAGCGCATAAAAAAGTAAGTGTGGTTGGATGCCAAGTGAAATACAATAATGTCAGAATGCCAGGACATTACAAGAAAGACAATTTATTGTTCTCTGAAATCCAGAAGGCTTTGGAACGTGTTCAAGGGACAAACAGGACATTTTGTGCAGAATACGCAAACGTGAAAAAAATGCAATTACCGTCCGCAGGCGTTCCGGCGTAAGATGTCAATACGGCATATGGCCACCATGGAGGGCGATGCAAGATTCCACACGTCGTGTCATGCTTTGCACAACATTATCAAGCAGCTGTTAGGGTAATTTCTCACATTCCTTTGTCAGTGCACGGATGAGGGTGTCCTTGTTTATTGGAGGGCATTGGCGACCAGCAAGACACCTCCCCAAAGCATCCCACACATTTTCAATGGGATTCAGATCTGGAGAACGTGCTGGCCATACGAGGCGTTGAATATCCTCGCTCTCAAGACAATCTATGACAGCGACTGTTCGATGACATATTGCGTTGTCGTCCATGAAAATGAATCTATCAGCGACAGCACCACGGAGCATGCGAACATGAGGTAGCAGAACATCATTAATGTATCATTGGCCAGTCATAGTCCCAGTTGGAAGCACATAGAGGGACGTACGGCCATTGATCATGATGCCAGCCCATACCATGACACTACATGTCGGATATCGGTCTCTTTCCTGTATGTTTGCTGGACAATATGCAGTACCACTATAACGCCAGATCAGTTGTCGTCGACAATCAGACGATAGACTGTATCTACTCTCATCTGAGAAGAGGACAGCAGACCAGTCGTTATCAGTCCAATTGCGATGTTGATGGCACCATTGCAAACGGGCGGTACGGTGACGTCTGGAAAATGGGATGCACACAACAGGACGGCGGGCGTATAGTCCTCCTTCATGCAAGCGTCTGGTGACAGTTTTTCGGGAGATCCGCTTGCCAGTAGCATCCATAAACTGATTTGCTACCTCACTAGCTGTGCTGCGCCGGTGTCTGTTTGTTGATAGCACTATGTACCGATCTTCTGCAGGTGTCGTACTGCGAACACGACCTCCCCCGTGACGTTTGCTACACTCTCCATTTGTTTGAAATGATTTCCAAAGCCTTGAAACAACACTGTGGCTGACGTCGAACACCCTGGCAACATCGGTTATTTTTTCGCCCGTCTTCAATCTTGCCAATAATACGGCCACGCGTAAAATCATCTAGGTGATGTCAGGAAGACATACTGAAAATTGCAAGTTCGTCAAATGATTCTTTCCCTTTCAACTTTGCGTTTGAACAACAACGGTCAATACGCGTCAAATACTTTATATCTCGTATCAGCGCTATGACGTCACGAACAAGTTCGGCAATCCAAAATTTGCATACGCACAACACGTCTTACTGTATCTCGCACTTATGCTAATTTCCACATTTTCCTGCCTTCCCATTTATGGTTGCTATCTTTGCTATTGTCATCCGTCCTTAGCAATTGTCCGGCAGTGTAAATTGTCGCTCAGAAGCCCACGTCACTTTGCCAGTGAACGACGACGTTGAGGAGAATCGAACAAACGACCTAGGATAACAGTTTCACGCTTTAGAACGAATTTCTCATCCGAAACCAAAGTGACACCGTGTTTTCATTCAATACAAATCTGAATTTTAAAATTTTATATTTCAAAGGAATTCCGGTTATCGTGATAGAGAACCTATTGGAAATCATTTTCCCAATACCAAGTCAGTCTAAGCCAGGCCGATAGATGTTTGCTTAATTACTTTATGTGTAAGTTGAACACTTCGCTCAGCTTTCAGCAGCAAAGGGATTATTGGAAAAAAAAATCAGTAGTATCAAAACATTTTCCATCAGCTAATACCGAATTTTTGCGCGAGAAATCATCCTTTGTGCTACAAAAGAAGTAGCTACAAAAAGAACTGGTAAAAAACAGTAACCTATAATAATGTTAATACTAATTGTTTCTATTAAATACTAAAAATAAATTTATTGCGCCTTCAATTCCTAGGTAGTGAAGCACGGTAATGTTAAGGAGGTCTCCATTTTGATGTTTTTAAAATATGAAAAGATTTTTTTGCATTTTTTTTATTTTAAATCTAGAGTTGGTAGTTCCGGTTCATAATGAACGAAGAATGAGTTTAACTGCATATGGAATAACAAAAAACAAGCAAACAAGAAATGGAAAACTAAAATTGTATTCTCACCAAAAACCTACCTCATTTGAGAAAAAATTATATAAGTATGTACAGTCGAAGTTACTTTAACAAGAAACATGAATTTTAAAACCCAGACTACGCTGATATCTGGAACTGAAGTTGAAAAACTTGCTTAAATGTCCAGCGTTTTTCATGCTTTGTTGAAGTAATTTAACGTTAACTAAAAATCAGGTAATCATGAAGCACTTACTTGCATACCTATTTTGTAAGAAACAGTAACACAACTTACAAGCACTTTCTGAATGAGTAAATTCTTTAGTACCCTTTAAAATAAACGTCTAGAAGAAACATAATTGTTCAAATATTTATACAAGGAAAATTTATAAATATACAGATGAAGGTATTACATGACATTCATAAGAGTAGAAAGATGAATCTGAACAAAAAAATCAATGCTTTATACAGAAAACGAATATCGTACAATATATATTTTCTCGTTTGAAGATTACTTGCGCATGTAACTTTCTTCTGAAATGTCTTGTGTCACGTAGAGGATACCGCTCTTCAGTTATTCACAGACCTGCCAAAGGAATAGGCAATGATTTTTCAAAATGAAAGTCACAGTATTACTAATCAAATCTAACAGAACAGTGCAGGACTCGATTTTTACCCATCATCAGAATGTAAATTATCTCAGTTTTCGCCAACGAATCAACTGAAACAGTCAACAGTAAAGTGATACTTCTTTTCTCTTTATAAGAATGTAAAAAAAAAAGGAGTGCATTTACTTTTCGAAGAAGATATTATCTGCCAGTTGCAAATATCAGTCAGGAAATCTCGATGATTTTCGATGTATCGGCTTTTGCAACATCGAGGTTAAGACATCGATCATAGCTGACAAAACATCGATATTCAAAAACATTGAGGTTTTTTGCCCATCCTCGGCCGTTCCAAGTTTATTAAATCTCTGAGAGAATTACCGTACTTTCTGTGTATTAATTTCTTTAGCTCTCTCCCCTTCAGCAGAGGGATACAGAGCCTTCAGAGATCACCAACGGGATACGCTCCCTAGTGTGTCCCACGGGTTGCTTTGATCTTTGAAAACAAGGATCTCATTAATCGCATTGTTTTTATTATTATAATGCCGAGGGAAAGCTTTGCCTTCAACAATTAAGGCGCCTCATGGAACACACTATAGAGTGTGCCCCGTTGAGGATCTCTGAAGTCCCTGTAGCCCTCTCCCCCGAAGGAGAGGTAGTTACAGAAATTAATACTCAGAAAACACAGTAGAACTCTGTCAGCCATTCAACACATGGAACGGTCTCCAGAATCAAAACTCTGAATAAGACATTTATTCTTCCACTTTCACTCAATCTTGCATTCTCTATTATTCGACACTTTCAAGCATGTAACTTCCTTTATCTGACCTTTATTCGAAATTTCACCTCGGCAGTTCAAAAGGTGGCAGACGCCTCAAAGTATTACACCTGAAAGTAAACCAGCTCCAAAGTGGATCGAGAAGCAGTTTGTTAAAACGAAGTCAAAACTCCTAAAGACAGAGCAAGCTCTCCCCCCCCCTCCAGGAAACCAATTGGTCAAAGACCGTTTGGTATCTCTATAAATCTGTTAAAATCGGTCCTACTTTCCCCCAAAAAATATTTAAGCAGCTAAGTTTAACACTATGAAAATTCAAACACTGTTTACTAGTTTGAAAAACTGTAACTATTACTAAACTAAAATTGGTTGTACAATACTTCTCTTATACAAATAAAATGGAATGTTTAATTTTTTTTTTTGAAATCTAATTAATACTATGATAGGAGACAATACTGTAAGAGAATAAGAACTTCTAAATCTAGTATCTAACTTTATAACGCATGTAAAACATATATTCTAATTTCTAACCTAGGTTCAGAACATATTAGCCTCTACAGTCTGGCTGATTCTCTCCATGGTGACCTTTATATTTTGGAGAAGCCACTATTTTTATTAAAACTCTTTTTTACTAACTCCAAATAAAATTTGGAGACTGTAGGGTTCCACTCACAATCCTCCTCCAAGGCATCCATCTCTTTTTAAAATGTTACTCTGTCAGTTTATCATGATCTGTCATCATTGTGTTTCTAATCATTCGGTTCTGTTCATTCTCTTGATACTCCATATAACTTTCTGGGTTTTCATTATGGATAACTATATTTCACTCTAACCAAGTCTGGTAATTCGTTTCAGCCACAATTATTAAATACACAATATTTTTCCCTTTAGAGGCCGACCATAAAGTACGTCCGATATTTCAGGGGAGGGGGGGGGCTGACAACCGGACAAAATGTGGCATGGAGGAGGCGGGAAGTATAGTAATTCGGACGTCCAGCGGCAAAAATGTGGTATATGGTATTTTTTCGTTATGTTTCCTCTTTTTTTACGCTTTCCAACAGTAAGTTGAAGAAGCGTATATGTTCCAGCTTTGTCCGTTTGTCTGTCTGTCTGTCTCTGGGATAACCTAGGGACGAATCTCATTGAAAATGAGCGCAATGGGGTCAAAGGTCAGGACATAGGATCGGGATCCATTCCATCGCACTTATGCGTCGTAACTCACGTAAAAATGCATCGATTGCGGCAAAACTTTATCATATTGTTCCGGAGATATATGGAACGGTTCTGTTGATTATCATCGAAATGGGTTCAAAGGTCAGGGCACAGGTGCAAGATTTATACCCCAGCCATTATTCTCACAACTTAGATAAAAATACTTCGATTGTGACAAAACTTTAGTATGTTGTTCCGGAGGTATACTGAACCAATGCTGTTTAATATCAGGGTAATAGGGCCAAAGGTCAGGGCACAGAAGCGAGATTTATTCCACAGACATTATGCTCATAACTCGAGTTATCATTTCTGGTATGTTGGAAAGCGTATCACAATCAATGCATTACATGATTTTACTAACCTTTTTCTTCTTTTAATAGTTAAAAAAAGATACGAAATATTTCAGATTTGTGATGATATTTAGCTAAATCAGAATATTAATATTAAGTTCTCGTATTTGCACTACCAAATCTATCGTGTTTTGTAGATGATACAATAGGGATTGTTTACAAACTTGAATGCGTGAGTTCATTTGTAGATCCCTTTTCAGAATTATAAAGTTCGGGTAGCATTAGGTAATAAATTAATGCCTAAATAATAAATATTTTCTGAAGCAAACGTGTAAACTTTTGGAAGATTCGTTTAAATAATTGCATGTTTTCTTTCTCTTTCTCAACGAACTTCTAACATCAGTCGTCAAAAATAAACAGGGTTGCGGGAATTAGGAGGTACTTTTTAGGGGGAGGGAAGTCAACAATCGAACAAAATGTGACATGGGGTAGGGGGGAGTCAAAAATAGTAAAAAATCACGGACGTACTTTATGGGTGACCTCTTAGGGACTGGAAACGTCTTAATTCTCTGAGAAGCACCCGGGAAACGAAGCCTGCCCATGTCGTTACCCCCAAACCAAACACACAATTCCAGCAATGAAAATTAGATCTCACTGCCCAGCGGCAGGTTCTCTGTCTAGTCGGGAACACATCATGCGTCAGATGAAAGACAAAATCTCTTCTTGTAGAATACAAAAATCGACCTGTCACGTTTTCCTAAACTTTCTCATTACAAAATGAAGATGGAACAGCAGATTCAAGTATTTCTAATCTACGAGGTGGTATCTTTTCAAAATTTAATTCCTTTACACTTTTCAAATTCTCTATATTATTACACTGTATAAAATTTAGCTCTTTGCTGTAAAAAACAGGATTACAGCCTTTAATTGGTCCTTTCCACTGAACTTTAATGCCCTAGCCAATTAAGTATCTCATGAAATTATAATTTGGAGAACTACAATTATTTAGCCATTTCCTAATCAACCAGAAACCTATTGATTTAAACCATATCTTTAAGTTCTTGATGTCCAACCCACTGTTACTAATTTTATGGTACAAAATATTACGACCAATAACTTCTTTTATTAGTCGATAGACATGGGTCTACTAAAAGCGAGATTGATAAGATACACTTTACTCCCAAAATGTGCGATTTTTTGTTAGCGTACATTTTACCAGCTGAGACGGTAACGAATTCAATATGTCCGAAGAACCACATTCATGATAAAAGAGGATACTTTGCTCATACGGGAGAGATAAATAAAAACTTAGTAATATTTATGTCGAGGTTTCTTAACCCGTCATCGGTCGCGCTTTGAGCAATTATCTCACGCTTCGCACATAAGGAGCGTCATTTATTCGAAAATGACCCTACTGGCACCACTCCCTTTTCAAGCTAACCTTTAGAATCTTCTCGGCAATCTGTTTTCAGTTTGGCAAGTCTTTGTCCTTCAAGCAGACTGCTCTAGTTCCCGTGTAAAGATTTCTCTCAAGAAGAGATCACTAAAGACTGCGCCACGTCAGAGCTTTCCTAATTAAGTCACCACTGGCATTTACGTTTTGTATTTTTGCAGATAATGAGGTGGTACGAGTGCGTTCTTCCTCTAATTTGATTTTAATTTTGAATTTGCTGTCAGCGCTTTTTGAACATACACAGTGCGTCAAATAATTTTTAAGACTGGCGCTAGATTTCAGCCTACGGTGGCGCCACCAGTGTAATCGGGAATGCGTTGTAAACCGTGACCATCTGCTTGCTTTCTGCCAAAAGTACTGCGCAGTTGTTAAAGTATTTCAAACGAAACGGGCGTTCATTAGAGAAGCAAAATTTTTTTCATGTTGAATTACTAAGATGGAACAAAGGGCTATTATTAAATTTAACGCAAAACTTGGTAAAAGTGCCTCGGAAACGTACCAAATGATGAAAAACGTTTACGGTGAGTTTTTTTAAGTAGATCAAATGTTTTCCTGTGGCACAAACGTTTTTTGGACGGAATAGATACTCTTGAAGATGATAAGCACACCGGAAGGCCAAGTTCATCTAGGACACCTGAGATTATTGAAAATGTGCGTAATTTCATGGCAAACAATTGATGTGCGTCACTAAGAATGATGAAGGAGTTTTTAAACATCAACAAAGAAACGATTCGAACTATCCTGCATGAAGATTTGGGCAAAATAAAAGTCTGTGCTAAATTTGTTTCACACACGTTTAACCATTGAACAAAAATCAAGGAGAAGTGCACATTGCAGAGACATCATTTCAGCCGCTGAAAATGATCCAAACTTCTTAAAATCGATTGTTACTGATGATGAAACATGGTGTTTTCAATATGATCCTAAAACAAAGCGACAAAGTGCGGAATGGTAGTCAAAAAATTCGCCACAAGCCAAAGAAACAAGAAAAGTTCCATCGAAAATCAAAACAATGCTCATTACATTCTTCGATAGTAAGGGCATGGCAATCCACAAAGAATTTGTTACAAGAGGACAAACAATTACTGATGAGTTTTATTTAAATATTTTGAGGTGTTTGATGGGCAGAATTCGTCGCATTCGTCCAGAATATCGAGATGAAAACTGTTGGTGTTTGTTGCACGATAATGCACCCAGTCACACTTCACTTCTTGTTCGTAGATTTTTGGCGAAAAATAACGTCCGTGTGTTGAATCCTCCACCGTATTCGCCTGATTTAGCACCCTGCGACTTTTCTTTGTTCCCAAAACTTAAAATGACTTTAAGAGGGTGTTATTTTGATGATATTGCGACCATACAAACAGCTACGACGCGTGCTTTGGAGGCAATTCCGCAAAGTGAACTGGAGCAGGCAATCGAATCATTATTAAATCGCTGTAACAAGTGTATTGAAGCCGGAGGGACTTATTGCGAATAACAAACCAAAACAAATTATAATTTGTTGTTTCTATTTCATTTCACAGACCCAGTCTTAAAAATTCTTTGACGCACTGTGTATGTACCGTTGCACACTTTTGAGGAAAGTATCGGAAATATATACTATGAGAAACCTCTCACGTACTTACTGTGGTGTTGTCCAACGTGAAGTAATTAGCTTACTATCTCCGAATTTTTCGACACAAAGGATATGTTATTTTATGCGCATTTTATTTAGCACATGAAAAATCCCTAAATCCTAAATATCGTCTACATCAGATGATTCATAGCGAAGATATGTGCAAATAAAGTTAGAGGGACCCTCATAAATTTACATCTGGAAAACTCACTTGGAATGCTTTCTTCCCTGCAAGAACAGCGATAATGCTGTAAAGTCTGCATCTTCCCTTAATCTCCGACAATTTGAACACAGAGTACAGGTGAGCACAGGATCATGCCCATAATCTGTACAATAACTTGGACACAGCCCATCTAGGGACGGGGTTCATTTACTCTTGTTGTTTTCTTTGTAACAACTTCATTTATTCGTGCTAATGATTTGAATTAGTGTTAGAGTAAACAATATATATTTTTCTAATAATCGAAAACCCGAATTTGTGCAAGCTGAAATTTGTTTCGAATATTCTTGTTTCCGATCATAACATTTTCTCGGGGCATTATATATTCACTTATCACTGAAAGGTTGTTTCATAATTAAAAATTGAAACAGAACCAGGTAATCAGTTTTCTTACCGTCTTTTGTAAAAAGGTCGTGCTACTGTTACTGGTTTGTCCGTCCGACAGTCTGTTGACATCATATCTCTGCAAATATTAGTCCTACTTAAAATATTTTTGTATTGGGAAGCTTGAAATGTGCGAATGATGATACTTTATTTCGTTTTTTTTTGTTTTTATGATGAAGAATTTCATCTATAGAGTAGGTAAGTACGGATATCGAATTAAAAATACATTTTATTCCATATGTTTGCTTCTAAACATCCGATTAAAAAATACTTTTAGCTTTCAATTACATTTCTATCGAAGACTATTTTAGTTGTAGTCACTTTTTCAAGTTAAGCACTGATTTTCTGCTATGGGGACGTAAAACTAAACTGGTTTTTATCCGATATCTCTGCTTCTAAAACTCCCATTTAAAATATTCTTTCTGCTGTGGATGCAGCTACAGATGGGAAACTTCTTGCATATGACAATTAATTTTTGGTAAAAATGGTTTGGCCACTAGGGGACCTAAGGTTTAATTTTTTGCTTCTGATGTATTTACAGTAAAATCTGTGCTTCGAAAATCTCGACCGAAAACAATCGTTCTTGGACCGACACCACTCTCATCAATAAACATTTTCGGAATATATTCTTCTTAAAATAGGGCACGGTTTCCTCTCCAAGGGGAGTAGATATCCGTCCTATTCTTGTCAATATCTCTGCTTCTCAGAGTCCGATTTGTAAATTTCCACGTTTGTTGGATAGAGTTCCCTGTGCGAAATGATTTTCATATAAGCTTAAAATTTTCAAGTAACACATAGAGTTTCAGCTAGGTGGCGATAAGATAAATTGCGTTTCCCCGATATCTCGGCTTCTGACACTGCGATTTGAAAAAATTCTTCCTGTATTGCATACAGCTCCCGATTGAAAAAGTTTTGCATAAAATTCCTAGTGTTTGGTAAAGAACGGTTTGAACACCACGGGGCGTAAGTGTTAATTTCTGGTTCTGATTTATTTGCGGCAGAATCTGAGCTCCTGAAAATTCGATTGAAAAAATTATTTCTTGGACCGATACCACTCAAATAGAACCTTTGTAAAATACTTTCTTTTTAAAATAATGCACAGTTCTTCCGCCAGAGGGCGTAGCGTATATAATATATTTGTTGATATATTTGCTTCTGAGATTCCGATTTGAAAAATTATTTCTTTCTTGGAGAGTCTTTCCACTGCGAAAAGTTTCTCATATAATTTCAAATTTTTCTTAAGGCGAAATCTGCCAGCAGAGAGCTTGAGTTCACATTTCGTTTATAATAATATCTGTGGGACTAAAAACGGGATTGAGAAATTTCTTTCTTCGGTCAGATACTATGAACTATGCAAACTGTGTGTGCGTATTACCTTCCCAAACTATTGTACAAGTTCGCCTCGAAGGGACACAAATATCTGATCTGTTGTCTCCAATGTCTCTGCTTTTACATGTGCAATTTAAAAAAAATATTTCAACACCGGCAGTAATTTACTTTGGAGAACACTTTAGTCTAGTATATGAGGAATTTTACAATTTACAGTTCTGTCGGTAGGTTGTGTTCGTGTACTCTTGTTTGCAGCTGTATTTTCGCTTCTAAACACCCTATTGAGAAATTACCTTTTTTGCCGTACGCCATTCACGACAACAAGGATGTGGACCATTATCCTCTTTAAATAATGCACAGATTTCCCGCTACGTGGTGTAAGGGTCAATACATTTCTCTTTTTTCCCCTATCTCTGTTTGCAGGAGACGTAGCTAAAATGGTATTTTTCCTTAGCAGACTTTTTTCCTCAGCAGACCTTTTTCCATGCAGAATGTTTTAAGCCTGTTTTCAACATTTCCACAATGCAAAATTCTTCCGCTAGAAGGTGTAGAGTTATATCACGTTTCTTTCTGTTTTTGTTATTTTAACTGTTTGATTTGAAAATCTGTTTGTCTTGGATATCCTGCTATGAAAAAACTGTTGAGCGTCATTCGTTAATTTTTGTAACATATGTTTAAGCCGTTGTCGGAAGTAATGCAGCTGTCCCTCCCATCTTACTCGACATGGCTGTTAGACTGGAAGCGATGATGCGCGCTGATTTGAAGAATTCCTTTTCCTCGCGTTTTCAAAATGCTTTTGCTTAAAGCATTGCATAAATAAAGCAACAAATAACTGTTTGTTTTCTTCCTTTACTATAAAAATGAAGCCTCCTCCAATTTCGTAGTTTATACAAGACAACCGCGCGGTAATCTGTGACCTTGTACACATGAAAAGTACGTATAATGAACACGAAAACAGCTGGCTGTGTTTAATGAACAGGAAGAAAAATATGTAATCATCTGGAAAAAAAGCAGTGTTTACTTTCGTATTTTGAAAAATCGAACTCTGAGAGCATACTAGAGAACCAAAGAGTACCATCGCAGAAAGGGTACATAACTTTCTTTTGGGTGCACAAAACAGTTATAACACTCTGGCAGTGTGCATTTTCGATTTTGGAAAATTGGCACTCCAAGCACATGCTCGAGAGCCACAAAGGAGAATAAAAAGTACCACTTCCAGTGGCGTACAAAAATTTCTTATGGGTGCACAAAACTGTACAGCACTAGGACAACACTCTGGCAGTGTTCGTTTTCGATTTCGGAGAAGTGGCATTCCAAGTACTTTCTCGAGAGTTACAAAGGATAGTCAAAAAGTACCATTTCTGGTGTTGTACAAAATTTTATTTTGTGTGTAGTAAACTAGTACAAAATTTTGGCAGCGTTAATTTTTTATTTTGAAAAGGTGGCACTCCAAGTACATGTGCCCGCGAAAATCGCTGACATTGCCGGAAGGGTTTTTCAATGAGGACCGTTGTGACGACGGTACTCTTAAGGGCCCGTCTGCAAATTCAGTTTGTAGCAGCAACCTATGAAACATAATCAGGATTGCTAAGAAGGTGCATGCAAATTCAAATCTGACTAACTATTTTGATAGAAAAGCATTGTACTCTATTATAGTGCGATGACGAATTTTGTCGATACACTTGTTCATGTCATCACCGCTATCAATATCAACGTCATAAAATCAACCGCTGGATGAAGATATCTCCAAGTTTTTTCCACAACGAACTATTTCGCATGCTTTCGAATTTCAACTACCCATATCTCATGTGGTATTTTCCTGTGTTGTCTCTTTGAATCCAGTCACAAAATTTCGGTTGCCTTTGTAATCCAATTTGAAATTTCGGTAGACTTTCGGGGATCTGTCCTTCCTCATTAAGCAAATAAACATGAAAATTTCCTCTCTTCCTCGGAAGTTTTCCATAAAAGAGGTATGCTATTTTATACGCATTGTAATTATTTCATGGCAAAACCCCTTAAACTGGAATGTTGTCCAAATCGGATGATCCAGAGGAAATATATTTGCCAACAAAGTTACAGGAAGAACCCATATATCTACATCTGTAAAACACATTTGAAATATATACAATGATAACGATGATACTGAAAAGTCTGTATCTCGACCGAGCCTCCGATACATTTTCATTGTTTTTTTCTCAGGACGAAGAACTGGGTGGAGGAAAATTGCGATCCTTTTCCTAGGAGTGGACTGAAAATGCTTGTTGTTAAAGTTCCTGTTAATTTTAAAGATGTATAGATGTAAGAAAGTGAATGGTGTAACAATAGTAGATGACATAATCCAAGTGATCCGGAAATTAGTTGATATTTCGTCAATCACTAAGCGCATGAATAACCGTCATTTTGTACGAATTATCCACGGTGTCCTCTGGCACACATCAGGAATCACGGATTTAGTTTCCTCTTCCTTTGATAACCACTGATTGAATATGATGTCTTGGTCGGCGAAGTTCATGTGATCTAAGGAAACATGTAGGAATACATTGCCGTGACTCCAAACAAAAATATGTCGTCTGCGTATCTTAGCCATATCTTTGAAAATACTCCTCCGGATTTTAAGATGGAATCTTCCATAGGTCGCAAAATGACTTCTGCAAGAACAGCTGATAAGGAGGAACCCATTTGTGCTGCTTATATTTGCTGAAACACCTTTGAACGAAAAGTAAAAAAAATCGAATCAGTTAGAACTATCAAATTTTTATGATGGCTAGGAGGGTAACGCAGTTGAAAACATTGGAATTTTCAATGAGGTTTTTCAGGCTATCGGATGCTTCCTGCACTGGAATAGACGGGTACATTGCTGTGACATCGAAACTTCCCGTAATGCCATCCTTCCCTAAGCGAACGTCCTTGATTCTTGCGATGAAATCTTTTAATGAGGACAGGACTCTATCCGAAGGTGGTAGAAATATCTGCAAATATTTAGACATTGCTTTCTCAGGGTTTGATGATGGCGAATTTCTCCCGGAGGCAATGGGACGGATCGGCCTTCCTTGCTTATGCTGCTTCACCCGCGTAAATATCCTGGGAAGATAGGTGTCTGGGAGTGGTTTTGCCGATTTCTTGAGCTCTTGTGGCAGGGCTAGAAATTTGGCAACTGCTTTCACCCTTGCGACCCAGCCGTTCAAAGGGTCGGCTGAATTGCAGGTTTGACCCGGATTGGTTGATATAATCATTGAGCGTATTATTTTAGTCCTGCTTGTCCATCCCACTGATTTTTCCGAAACGATCAGCATAATGAACGTGTTAGTCTGGTCCTTTTTCAGTCGATGCAGAGTTTTTCCGGCATCTGCCGACCCGCTATGCCCATCATTTCGTAGAATCCTTCTGAGCTGGGTGGTGCAGTTCACCCAGATTTCATCTCTCTCATCTGGTGGAATGCTTAGAAGAATGCTCTCTACGGCTGGGATTATTTCTTTAGTTCAGATTTTATCCTGTAGCGAAAATGTCGGACCTTTGTTAAGGATGTTTAGTTCTTTTTTGGAAAATGTCATACACGATAAATTAACAATAGGCTCGCCAAACTGCGACTGATTGGATCGCTACATTAGACAGAGACGATGTGGTTTGTTCTGGTGCCTTGTGTGGAGCAAACTGAACTGTCTATCGGCAAGCATATTTACACATCGGAAAAGAATATCGAATTCTAAAGGATTGACTTTTGTAGCCAGTCGTTTGTATAGAGTCCACACCATGAACTAGAGCGACATTACTTTGTCTCTTCTGGATCGGACAAGGTGATTGAGTGTTTCCTGTTGAAGACGCTGTTTCTTCTTCTGAAAGCAGTCATCTTCCACGATAGGCTTGAATTGAAAGAATTTGGGAATTACACCCCAGTCTTTTCAAGTCTTGAGAAAAAGCTGATGACATTGCTCCTCTTCTGATCTGAGTCTGCATTTTTTAAACTCGTGAACGAACCCATGACGAATTCCCCGAAAACGCATTAATATGTAGAAAAGGGGATTGTGGGTTATACGCAACTTACAATAATACGATATAATACATAAATATGTATTTTTTGATTCGTTAATAGGCTTAACATTACAAAATTACAGAGGTTTCGCAAGCTTTTACTGCCAACGGGCAACTTCTTCAGGCTTCTGCACACAAACACTTAACAGAACAGATTAAGAATAAATGCAAACGTAAAAAAATTAAATTCCGGAGGACTGTTTCAAAAGATATGGCCAAGATACGCAGACGACATCTTTTTTTGTTTGGAGTCACGGCAATGTATTGCTAAATGTTTTCTTAAATCGCATGAACTCCACCCACCAAGAGATAAAATTATTTGATGAATATGAAGAGGATGGAAGCCTCCCGTTTTTAGACACCCTTGTGCGAAGGAAAATATCCGATAATCTTTGAACACGAGTGTATTACAAACCATGTTACGTTTACAATCCGACTCTCTCTTTATCTGCAGTGCCCAGCTCTCATACGTACGCCTTGCTTCGAGCCCCAGCAAAGAGAACTTACGATCTATCTTCGGATAAAGAGGATCTACATGAAGAAATCCGCAACCAAATACAGTTTGCCACTGCAGCTGGTTTAAACATTGAATCTTTCGAAAGGATAATACATAAAGCATCCCTGAAAGGAACGGGGCTCGCAGAAAAGTTACCTCCAGAGAAAGTAAGTTTTGTCGGATCCATACCATATATCCGGGGATTTTCTTACCAACTCAAGAATAATTTGCATAAGCTAAGGCTGGATGTAGGTCTAAGGTCCCCGAGGACAATCGGGGACCATTCTCACCGCTGATCGTGAGAGGCAACCACTGTCCACCCAAGCCGGAGTATTCGGCATTCCATTCATATACCCGGACGCATTCACAAGGTGGTATATCGGAATGACAAAGAGTTATTTCCACCTCAGAGAGACAGAGGGCAAACGGGATATAAAAAACCGTTAACTTACTACCGCGTTAGCACGGGACGTGAATGTTAAGAATGCCCAACTGATCTGGAAGGATATCAGAAGACTTGCGCCCTATGGAGGTCCTAGTTGAACAGCCATTAGAGAATCAATCGAGATTCTATCATGCAGTTGCGTTTGTAACACAGACATAACTACTGAAATTTCACCTTTCTCGAACAAGATGTTAAGCATCAAGAGCTCACTGGACAATCAATGAGCGCGCGGCGTAATACGAGTATCATGCCATAAGTGATTTAAAATTTGTACATTTGCATTTATTCTTCATCTGTTCTGTTAAGCTTTTATATTCAGAAGCCTAAATAAGCTGCTCTTTGGCAGTGAAAGCTTGTGAAACATGTGTAATTTTGTAATTTGAAGCCCATTAACGGATAAAAAAATAAATAACAATGTGTTGTATCATATTATTGAACAATACAATTCAGAGACCAAAAGAAGCTGCCCATTGGCAGTTAAAGCTTGTGTAAGTTTGTAATTCTAAGCCTATTTACGGATTAAAAAATAAATTTCCATGTAATATATCATATTTTTGAACAATATAAGTATATTAATCGAAATTTGACTTGAGCAATATTACTTTCTGTCTCCTAAAAGTTATAGTACATTTTACACCAGCAGGAGCAAATCATCAACATTTGAAAATTCTACACCCGTAGTTCAATGTATGCTAGACAAAATTTCTGAGAGACTTTGGAAAATGTTACACTGAAGTGAAAACGCCCTCAGTTGTTTCAGGGTAAAGATTAGAGAGACAATGTCAACAATTATAGTACATTTTGTATTTCACTGCACTTATTGTCAAATGTAGTAATACTAGTGTGCATGAAAACATCCCATTAGAGCCAACTTAACATGGTGAATAATAGTTCAAAAATACTTCTGGTTTATTTGTGATTATATGTCCTTTTATCTTTGGTGTTAGATTTAACGAAAGTACGTTTGGGTCGAATAAGTGTGTTCCTAGATACAATTTTGTTTATTGATTGACTATATACTTAATAACCATATTTATTCTTCGAGGATAATACCTATTTAAAGGCGTCGAGATATGCAGATGAAGGTAAGAGTGTGTTTAAAAGTTTGTTTTAAAATAATATATATATAAATTAGTTTTTTTGAAAATATATCGAAACTAAACTTTTATAGGACGAGGTAATTTCTATTATCAGGAAAAATAACCATTGTTCAAGATGATTCTATATGACATATAATTTAGTACATGAGATATCCCTCCCATCTAGTTTCTTATTCTTTCACATAATAGTGTCATCACTCATTTGATGAGACCGGCACAAAGTTTCTTCTGTCTCGTTTTTATCTTGTACATGCTTGGAGCTATGTAGCTGCAGAAGTGAAAGTTGTTACTTCAGCAGTTATTATGGTCTCTTTCTTGTGGTTCGAAAATTTTAACAGGTTTCTCTTAGCTGAATCTTTATTCCGAACCTTTTCTAAATTCATATTATTTTATCAGAGATTCCGGTAATTCTGCTTCGTTGTATGGATATGATATGCACCAACTCAACCTTATTACACTTTCTTAGAAAATGTGAACTTGTATACTAGATGGATGTTCCTACAACGAAACTTGAGTAATTCTAAAAGCATTATTTCTATTCACCGTTAGTACGAGGTCTTATCAAAATGTTCCGAGACCAGGCCGATATACAACAAAGTACTTACGTTACTTAAGTCGGACTATGATCTCCCTCAAAGTAATCTCTTTGACTAGCGATCCCAGCATTGTTTTGGGGCTGCAAAACTGGCGTGTTGCTAATGCTCTGTGAGTTAATGCATTGTCGTGATGAAGCCAGAAGTTGCCCTGGCGACACATTTTAGGTCGTTTACGATGATAGCAATGTCTTGAAAGGTTCTCCGATGATCCTCATGCACCAGTTCCCTAATTTTGTGCACATTTTCGGGGGTTTTGCTAGTGGATCGTTGCCCTGACCTCTCGACGTCTTCCAGTGCCGTTCTGCCGCCCTTGAAGCGCGAGTGCCACTCAAAACACTTCTCACGATTCATTGCTTCATTGCATAGGTCTGCCAGAACATTCCATGCGCCTCCGTTCTCGATTTGCAGACGTCTGACGCAAAACTTGATGTTTGCTCGCTGATCTAGTTTCAGTCCATATAGGAATAGCAGCTGTGTTCTGCACGTGGTGACCAAATATAGTGTAGCACAGCTACCGATGTTTACAGAACGACGACACTAGGCACAGTGCCTCATGTAGGACACTGCCGGCAATCGCTGCTCGTGAATCTGCGGATTTGTAATGCATCAATTCTCATTTGATGCATCATAAATCCTACGTCTGGTTTGGGTAAATTCTGTTTCCGTGGAATTAACCGTTTTATCATGATTCAGTGCATCACAGTAAACTGAAGCAGTTATATATAGGAATACGACTTCCAATTTCTTCTGCATACTGCATTCTATATCCGGAAGTAAACGAATTTTTCACATAGAAAAATATCTGCATTCCGAAGGGTTTCCATGGAGTACAAACACTGAGTGTACACTTTATTATGACCACCCCCTCAGTACTTTGTTGGGCAACGTTTTGCCTTTAATATTGCGTCGATTCTTCGTAGCATGGACTCCACGAGATGTTGACAGGTGGTTTGTGGAATCTGAGACGACGATTGATGAATAGGACTTTCCAGGAGTGTGAGAATGCAGGGTTGTGGATCCAGCTGTCTGACGGCTCCTTCAACTTCATCCCAGAAATTCTCAGTGAGGTTGAGATTTGGAGATTGTGGGGTAACCTAAGCAAAGTAAACTCACCGGCATGTTCCTGAAACCAATCCTGTACAACACGAGCACTATGGTAGGACGCATTATCTTGTTGACAATAGCCATCGTCATTGGGATAAACCATCCACATGACAGGATGCACTTGCTCCACAACGATGTTTAGATATGATGTGACAGTCAGACGTTGATCAACACGATTTAAAGGGTCCAAAACATGCCAGGAAAACATTTCCCAAACCATAACGTTGCCTCCACCAGTTTGAAGGGTTGTAGAAATGCATTTGGGGACCATGCTTTCGTGCTGTTTCCGCCAAATTCTCACTCGGCCATCGGCATGGTGCAACTAAAAATGACATTCATCGAACCACATAATTTGTTTCCAATTATCTACTGTCCAATCTTTGTGCTCCTGTGCAAACTGGAGACGTTTTCTCTTTTTAACTGCAGACAGCAAAGGTGTTCGAACAGGCCTTCGGCTGCCATATCCCATCCGATGCAGTGTACGACGAACAGTGCCTGCAAAGATCATTTTGAGGTAAGCCTTGATTAAGAAGGTCTGTAATTTGCTGTACTGTTGCCCTTCTGTTGTCTGTTACCAGTCTGTGCACTCTCCGTTCCGCCCCAGCAGTCACTAGTCGATGACGACCACACTTTGCACGTAGAGACCCAGTTTTTTGTCTGACAGTCCAGTCTTTAAACACTTAAACAACATCTGCTCTGGAACATTTCACGAATGCGGCGGTTTCGGTGATACTCGCTCCGTGGCTCCGAGCTCCTACAATCATCCTACTTTGAAAGTCCGTCAAATCGCATTTTTTACCCATCGCGTCACCCAAAAATCACTTTTACTACTGTCGCAAGCACTAAGCTCTCCCTTTTTATAGTAGCCTCGCCCTCTGTAGTTGACAGCGTGCAGTAACAGCTTCTTTGCTTTAAACTGTCAGTTGGTCATAATAAAGTGGCCACTCAGTGTATATAAATGGTATTCTTCATAGAATTATAGTATAGATTAACACAAATGACCAAATAATCATTATTAGCCTCCCACTTTGCTAATTTCTCACATGTCGTGACAAGTAAAATCAGTTCTGAGGAGCAGCCATCTAATTCCCAGAAATACGAAATAAAATGTCTGTGATGCAAATGTGCAAATCTTCGGCACGATATGCTTGAAAAAAAATAGAGTAACAAAAATGTGGAAAACTCGGTAACAAAAAATCTAACCCTCGCATTCTTTACATTATATGTATCTTAATTTGGTCAATCCAAACTAAGAAACGTTAAAGAACGTTTCTCTTCGAAGATAATCCGTTAGTTCTGCCGATATTCCAATGATGAGTTTAGAGGCTGAAAGCAATAGCACAATAATGATCTTACAATTTCAGTTGTAACCTTGGTGTGCTTAGAAGGACACATTTTTGGGGAGGGATGTCTCTAATTGAAAATGTACATTTCACTTTCGTGTCAAATAATATTTAATTTCATACTGGAGTTTTGTTTCCGGATTCTTCAGTTCCCAGCAGACTTCTCATTAAAATGAAAAGACGCGTAACATTACCAATCCATTGAAAATACTGATTTTACATATACGATATTATATCCTTTTTTTTTCTTTTTTTTTTCGTTTTCGATTGGAGGTTTGACGACCACCGTGAACAACTTAATTGGCTATAAGCAGTCGTCCTTCTCTAATTCATTAACACTGCTTCCAGGAAAGAGAGAGAGACAGTGCTGTAAGACAAACACAACATCCATACCTCACCGGGATTTCAACCCGGACCCCTTTTGGACGAATGCTCAGAAGCCATCGCTTAGAACACTGCTCCACCGGGTCAGCCCATTCTTCTTCTTTTTGTCTAGGAGATTTAACGACACACTGTGCAACTCAATTTGCTAAAACGAATCGCCGGTTTTTAATTTACGGCCAGTGGCTGCAGGGAAGGAAGAGAACGAGGACCGTAAGACAAACGCAACACGCATTGCTTCACCGGGATTGAATAATATCGGACTAATTACCAGAAACCAGCGTTTAGAGCACTGCGCCACCGGACGACATAACATGTTCACTTATTAAATGAATACAGAGTAAACATTTGTTGAGGAATAATTTCACTTGCAGCTACCAATTTTTAACTTTGCATAACTTTGCCTGGGACTCTCGTTTCTGACATCGTCGATTTATTTACTGCTTCCCGTCAGAAAAACAGTTTAAAACAATAGTTAAAGCTTGTGATTAAAATACAAAACACATTCGATTTGACTTCTATATATATTTTGTTTTTATAAATAATTACAGTACTTTTTTTAGAAAAAATATATTCTACATATTTTGTGTGTGTTTCTGTATATTGGTTGTGGAATATAACAAAATAGTAACTGCAGTTGTGTGCAAAGACATTTTTAAATTTTTTCGACAAGTTATTTTAATGAAAGCGAAATATTAAGCAGAATTATCTGTTAAATTGCTGCGTTCTGCTCAGTCATTGACCATAAATTATTGTGTACGCACATACAAACAAACGATTACCAAAAATTAAAAATGATCTCATCCATATCATGGAAAAAAATACTTTTTTTCGTCGGGAAACACATTTTTTTTAAATGTATCGGTAACTGTGAATTATTTATGTATATATATCTGTATTTACGACAGCTCGTCAGTAATTGAAGTACCTTTCTTTTTTTTTTCCAAATGATGATTATAAAGAGATAAGTGTGGAATCAAAAAATCAAAAAATAATTTTGTTTTAGGAATGTCTTGTAAGAAACCAGTGGAAACAAAATTTTGACATTATTTCTCATTACATGACAATAGCAGCCAAAAAATTTTATTCATACGTGTGCAGTTAATCATTCATCTATCAGATCAAATAGGAATATTCATGTGTATGTGCAAGCATCAAACGCACACTTGTTCGAATAATTCACTATATCAGAAAGTCTTTATAGAATGCGAATGTATGTGATCATATCTAGAAGCTTATAACGAAGTAAATTTCTCCATCATTTTTGTCCACGCCGGGGCTGGAACCCGAGTTCCCTCATTCCGGAATAAGTGGCTCTACCAATTGAGCTACGCGGACGTTCGTTCTGACTGCTATCTGCCTTTATGTCGTGTGAGACCTGCTGTCAGGAACGTCACCCCACCCCCGTGAAAGAGGGCCGGGGCGTGGCCAACGGGTCAGCCGTGACCATGAATCGTCGCAGACAGCCATACGCTGTAGAACGTACTTGAGAAGTCCCAGTCAATCGGGTGTGTGGAATGCAACGTCACACACATATATTTTTCGAAGCGCTGGAGAAGGGATTCTTTTATTTGTCCTCTCTCGCGGTGTGGAAAGAACAACACACCATTGCGAGATTTTGAACGGCCGGGTCATCCGAAAAGTTTGGTCGCCATTATAACGAAGTAAATTTCTCCATCATTTTTGTTCACGCCGGGGCTCGAACTCGGGTCCCCTCATTCCGGAATAAGTCGCCATACCAATTGAGCTACGCGGACGTTCGTTCTGACTGCTATCTGCCTTTATGTCGTGTGCGTCCTGCTGGCCGGTACGTCACACGCTTTTGGATTTATAGCTTTACACTTTTAATGTAAATAATTCCAAAGAAAAATGAGATAGTTGTACGTACTAATAGCCAATGGACTACATTTTCAGTTTTGGAATATATTTCATTCAGTAAGAATGAACTTTGAATATGTGTAAATGACTATAATCTAAAGTTTTCCTGCTGCGTAGTTATTTTTCAATTGCTTGTTTTTAAATTTTACTTATTGAAGCAGCATGAATACTTAAAAAGCATCACAAGTTCTAAGTACATAAATTACTTAATGAAGCATCACAAGTTCTAAGTTCATAAATTACTTAATGAAGCATCACAAGTTCTAAGTTCGTAAATTACTTAATGAAGCATCACAAGTTCTAAGTTCATAAATTACTTAATGAAGCATCACAAGTTCTAAGGTCTACCTGTGCAGTCCTAAGTATTTCAAAAAGCACAAAGTCACTGATAAATGAAAGATAACATAAAATTTAAACAAGATTCTTCCGAAAGGGCCTTTCCGTTTTAATAAACAGTATACTCCTAGTGTTTTAGTGACATTTTTATACGTCATACAATTATTTCAAGCAAAACAAAGACATGGTGGGGGACTTAAACTCAGATCGCCTGTACTCCGAATTAGAACGCGTTCAGCTAATTCCTGATTTCGATAGCATGGTTCCGCTTTGTTTACATAGAACCAGAATACACCCAATGTAAATGAAAGTAATTCACTATAGATGCATTTATTTTATTACGGAAAATTATAATACATTGATTACGTATCACAAATATATGAATCATAATTCCATAAAGTGTCATAATGGAACGCCCTTTTTCATGTGGTGTAATAGCACGAGATTAGTATGTTTAGCATATATTTTACCAATCGGTAGAACGAAGTACTTCAATGAACCATTGAAATGGATCTGAATTTAGTTATTTACAAAATCGTCGGAGAAATATTCCATTAGGCTATCGCCAATAGTTCTTTCAACTTGGAAGAATAGCTTCTCAGATTTTTCCGAATGAAAACAGACAGAAAGAAACGTATTACTATTATTCGCCGTATTTTTCTTCATAAAATACTTTTACAAATAAAAATAGTCATTAAATCTTTTACAAAACCGAATCTGTAAAAAATATCGGAGTAAAATTTATTGTGAACTACTTTCTTTCACGTTGTATGTGATCAGGTTTGATATAAGCAAATAGGAACGTTAAACTCTAAATCGGAAGCTACTTGAAAGCCTTCTGATTCGGGAGCCCAGTCTTCAGGTCAATGTTTTTGGTTTTATTTTACAAAATAATATGTCATTGTTAAAAAAACGAAAAAACAGTAATTTAAGAACGTAAAAACACAGTACATTTTCGAAATATTTTATAGTATCCCACAAGCCTAAACAAATTTAGGATAATTTCATGTTGAATGTCTGATAAATCAGCGCTTAGAAATATTTAACTTGTGATTGATCACCGTCATTAATCACTCGTTTGGAACTCTCTGTCGTAAAACACGATACCTGCGTATCAAGCCATGTAACACGGGAGTGACGTCACAGACGGAAGGGACTCATCTCTCTAATGTACTTTCTAAACGGCCTTATTTTAAGGCTCTTCATTCAAACAAAAGCTTTAGTTTGTCTCCCAAAATATATGTACCAGCGAAACTTGTTTCAGGGGAGTAACCTCTCATATTATGTTCAGATGAAATCGTGTAAAAAACTTTAAATGCTAACTGACGTACAAATATACGTGACTGGTTGGGTATGTAATAGCAACGCCTTAAAAAGAACTCTCAGGATGTGTTTCAACCTCCCTTCCAAATGACAGTACCGGTATATGCCACCAGAGAAGTGCAGTGCTGGCGATGCAGGATTCTTCCACTGCATTTTGCGTGTTGGCAATGCAGGATTCTACCACTGCATACTGCTGCGTTTTGTTTCCGGTAGAAAGAGAGAGCATAAAGTTTCATACCTGTCACTAATCTGGAACGGAAAACAGGATCTTTCTAATACCGCACCAAATGCTTCAGTGAAAGCCCCATTCGAAGGCATTTTTCTTCATTAGACAACAACTTTGACACCCATTTTGCACACACGTTCCTGTATCCCAATTTCTCATGCACAACTGTCCACATGGTGTCATATCTCACATTGAATGTCTGTTCCAGGGAACGTATACTCACCCTACGATCCGCCTTCACTTGTTGATCTACTTGTTCCAAGATTTCTGTTGTGACAACAACTTTGGCCTTACCAGGTCGCTCATCCTCCAACAGGATGTCACGACCTTGTCGGAAACGTGTGTTCCAATTATGGACAGTTTTTCGTCACACGCAATTTCCCCATACACGAGAACATCCTCCTATAAATGTCCGTCGTATGGAAGCCCTTGACCAATAAAAAGCTTATGACTGCACATTGTTCGCTTGCCCACACAGTTCGCAGTTGAAACATGAGTTTCAGGTAACCCACGTTTTAAACTCACCTGTTGATCCCACTGGACGCCAGCAAATGCTGCAAACTGCACTATTGCGCACGGTCCTTCTTCGTTGCGTGACGTCACATACATTTTTCTCTCCCATCACCGCCACTACGGTCGCGGTTGCATTTCCATATCCTCATTGGGGAAGTTTTGCGCGTCGACATCTCCTTTCCATATGACCAAACCTTATATTTTTCCTACGTGCTTGATTTGTCACTCTTTAACAAAAATATTAAATGTAATAAATTGCTCTGACTTTGCTAAACCCCAGTAATTCTTGTTTTCTTAAATAAAGCCTTTGAGGCTTTCATGGAAAATTAAAAAAATATTTCCACCAGAAAAAGTTTATTGTATATTTATATTTGAATTATATTTTACGGAGAAAATGCCGAATGTTGCTAATTTTGCAACATTTTTAAAAGATAAATTATCTTCCGAAAAACGCGATTTATCAAAAGAAAAATATCAGTACAAGTATCGCGAATCATTTTTCGGTGGGCAACTTACTTTTCAATGACGCCATAGGTGTTGCAAATCAGATGTAAAATTCGCCACAACATCTGATCGATAAAGAAGACACCGAAATTTCGGTTGTAATGAGCACGACATTTGAATCCGTCGTAACGCGAATTAAATTTTCCGGAGTTATTCAAAGTCAATGGAACGGGTTTGAAACCAAAAGCGGGTTTCAACAAATAATAAAACATTAACAAACAGAAACAGCTACTGGATGTAGTCCCATAAGCGAATAAAAAGCACATCACGAAAGTTAACAATCGGCGCACAAAATTTCTCTCATGCTTGAAGGTAGGTATCAAAGTCGAAGAGAGTTTAAATCGAACAGTTAACAGCAGAAATATAGAAAGACACATAATATAAGTCAAAGTGTGCTTGCGGAAGAATTTTTCATAACGGAAAATTTGAAAATATGTGGAAACTACATTCAAGGGAAAAACTGTGCTAAGGAAAAACAACTTATAAAATACGGCTTCCGAATGCAGAGTTAACGGGGAAAAGGTTTGGACCTTTGCCATTATTTTAAAAGTATAATGCTCCACATTTCTGTTGCAGCGAATGGGATACAATCAAACAGACATTTCTCAATAGTGGATTTAGGAGCTGTGATATAGGTGCAAACTAAAGATATTAACTCCACCTACCTACCCAACTGTGAACTCATAGACAAGACTAAAGTATCTTACAAGGAGAATGTCACCCGGTGTTAAAAAACGTTTTAAATCACACATATAGGTGCAGTGATATTGAGTAAAACAGATTAAGTTTGCATCCCCTAGCGGCGAAATTGTGCATTATTTGGAGGATAAAATACACTCACAAGGTTTAAATAGTAGTATCTGATTCAAGAAAGAAGTTTTGTAGTCGGGTTTATAGTCCCATAGATATTACTGTAAAGGGAAGTATGACCTTACGCCCTCTGGTGAAATACTTGTGCTTGAAGAAAAACTTGAAATTATATAGGAAAAATTTCGCATTGGAAAAGCTATCCAACAAAGAAAAAGCTTTTCAAATCGGACCTTTAGTACAAAAGATATAGTCAAAATAAAATATCTTGTTACGCCTCCTGCAGAAAAAATCATCCATCCTTTTAAAACGAAATTACCCTCAAAACGTTCTCGGACATGAATGGTATCGGTGAACGAAGGAATTTTTCAATCATGTTTTCCGTAGTCCAGATTTTGCTGCAAATACATCGGAAGCCATTCTTAACCAAATATTACAAATTATATACAAAACATTTTCCATCAAGAGCTATATCCCGTTCACGAAAATTTTTCAAATCGGAGTTTTAGGAGCAGAGGCATTGCCCGGATATTTTAAGAATTGAACAGGAGAAAAACACTCAGGTAAACCTGACCTCCAAATTCATTAGATATAAATTCAATCTAGCATCTATGGTTTGTATTGGGATAGGAAATTCTATCTGAGCTAAGTCACGTAACTTACAATAATTAAAGTAGCCGCTGGTAGCGTGTGGGTAGCGGATACCACAAGACACCTTCCTAATGTTCTATCGCTAACGCCTCTTCAGGTAAGAGCTGCTTTGGGGGCACTTGGGGAAACCACATCATATTAATCAGATGATCATGATGTTTTGGCTATTTGGTGTAGTTCCAACTCTCAGGGGAAACATATTTCGTATTGCTCGTGATTTACACAGATCTCAAAGCTTGAACATACGTTTTCTAAGATATGACTGCTTCAGGAAATTAATAACATGACCTTACATTTTATGTAATGTGAATATCACAGATCTGACAAATAAAACCCTGATTTACCTATTTTAAACTGATCATGATAGCACAAACTGTAACGAAGTAACTAGTCCAAAATGAATCAATGCATCTGTCTTTGCTTCAAATAAGAGATCCTAAACATACAGCCTGTCAGGGATATGAGATGATGCATAAGAATATAGAAAATTAAATCTTAAAGATGCGGCATGTCCTAAAGATGGCATTTCTCATACTTGGAAGACAAATAGAGAAAACCAGAGAAGCCATCAAGAAAGTTCCCTTAATTTGAGCACAGTAATTCTTGTTGACGTTCTAGGATAAACAGTTTCATTTCTAGTTTTCTCTATTCAGTCCTTCAAAGAAATATTCTGTTGCATAACTATGACTCATAAATGTTCTACAATTTGCAATTGCCCATATGGAACCCTTCTTTAAAGAATGTACTTGATTTTACCAGTTTGTCTTTCAACTAAAATACACGGAATAATTTTTTATTCTTCTTTGAAGTTTTAAGACACTACGTATATTATGTTATTTTTCTTTCTGCTATATCGAATTCACAGAACAAGATTTAATATTTTGGCACTTCAACAGAGATAACAAAAAAAACCGTTATTTTACTGCAAAAGCTTAGTCGGTGTTGCTGTTTATTATTTCTTTACCTGCTGCCGCGAAATTGTGAATGATAGTAAAAAATGGAATAATTTGCCTCCATAAAGCCACACGAAGGGGTGTGTGAAAGCCTGGTAATATCAGCTATTTACTGCAAGAAAAACAGATCTTACCAAAGATATCATTCTATTCAGTATTATATTGTTCACAAAATAATGTGGATGTACTTGGATTCATAATAGTTGTACTATTTTCTCAGAAACATTTTGGTACTAGTAAATGTTTTAGTTTGGTTTACGACGTATGTTAAGCCCCAGCACGTATTTAAAATCAGAAATGGAGATTTCCGTACGGAAAAATGTTCAAGCACATTTAGATTTCTTTTATCCAACATAATATCTCCATATAGAAGTATGAAATATGTAAATAATGGTCTAATATCATAACGCACATACTTTTTACCTTATATTCAAAAACGGTTCCTTGAAATGAAATGCAATCGACAATAAGTATTACATAAATATTGTTTTTAATGTTTGCATTTCACTAAAGTCCCAGTAGGAAAAGTTTTCGCTCTCTGTTTGAACTAAATTATAAAAATTTCGTCACAGGACTTCCTAAGTTTTAGAGTCCATGGGTTTAAACATATGCTGCAATAGCAGAATTATTATTTGTTGTTCAGTGTCTGAATCTGGTTTCAGGACACGCATTTGACGCATAATACAATGCTGTACGACATTCCACATGAAATCTCTAGGAAATGCTTTATCACCATTCTATTACGGAAAATTTATTGAGAAAATGGTTTCCATTAGAAACTTCGCTAAATATTCTTTTATTCGTAAAGCATATTAAGATTAAGTTAAGTGGAAGGGAATACAAATTAAATGAAAAATGTAAATTAGGAAGATATAATAACATATAATTTTTAATCTCTCATATATATATCTTTTGGAATGAATATTTTTGCTGCAAGTAATCATTGATATTTCTGATTTCATATATTATTTTAAGTTCTGAAAAATAAAGGATAACAAAGACTTTTGACTTAGGAACAGCAGTCGGCATTAATGACACAACCGTGTTTTTCTGTAATTCTCTTTTTTCCTTGCACCTCACCAGAAGAGGATCCAATGCAAGAGGATACAACTAATAATTCTGCTGTAAAACCAGACGAGCCGGGTCCTAGTCATTTGTTGGCCTCGAAGAAAGATTATGATTTTACTCCACGTCACTCTTCAAAACCTAGGTGTCAAATGACACTGTCTGCATTTTCTAGAAAGAAGTGAGATAGGCGAGGCTTCAGCGATCGAGCGGCAGCTGATCTTGCGTAGGCGTTGCTTCATGATGTAAGTGAACCGGTTCAGTAGAAAGAATGGAATGTATCTGTTATTGATAGGCAAAAAGTACGACGCGAAAGGAGAAAGAGACGTCAAACTATTCAAGACGAGGTAAACTTGACTGGTCGCAATATTATAGCTCTATGTTTGGACGGAAGAAGGGAAGAAACTCTTACGAATACTCAGACATTTGATAGCAAGTGGCAAGAGCAAAAAAACTGGGAGGAGCATATTACACTTGTTGAAGAAACGGGTTCGGTCTATTTGGAACATTTTGCACCGTAGAGCAAGAGTGCAAAGGACTTTCCGACGGTATCTTCAGCTTATTGGACCAGAAGGCCTTTAACTGGTCGGAGTTAGTCTTTATTGGAAGTGACGGGAAAGTGACTAATACCGGCACAAATGCAGGTATAGTTAGACGCCTTGAACAGAAACTCAATTCTCCGGTGTTCTGGATTATATGTCAACTTCATTTTAATGAGCTACCTTTACGCCACCTCACTGAAGCACTCGACGGGAAACAACAGGTCCAAGAGGATTCAGTGGATTGATTGGAAAGCGCCTGAAAACGTGCGCAAACCTTCCTATCGTTAATTTCTAGAAAACTGAATTTTTGTTTCAGTCGGACGTTAACTTTGGAGATCGTAGCTCGGATCAACTTTATTTGTGGGAAATTTGTAAGGCAGTCTATACAGGTGATTACCCACAAGATCTGGCAAATCGGGATCCTTAAACACTTGCACATTCCCGTTAGCTGACTCTCGCAAATCGTATTTTGCGTTTGTATGTTGGAACTAGTTATCCAACACCACAACTTGTCTTATTAGCCACCTTCGTAATTAAAGTATATGCACCATCGTGGTTCACGATCAAATGTAACGGTACCTGTAAAGATGATCCAAGAAAACTGCAGCTTTTTATATCTGGATCTCAGTATCTTCCAGATAATTTAAAGGATATTGTAAAAATAATCATCTAAGACAACGTGTGTTTTGCCCATGCAAAAAACTTGCTCGCTGCAATGTTGTTTGAAGACAGAAGGTATGTCCGTGAGCTTGCTGTTCGACGCATCATGGAGGCCAGGAATTCTTCCGGACAAACAACTACCATTAGGAAGTTTCAGATTCATAAGCTGAATTTCCATAGCAGTGATTACATTGACCTAATCGACTGGCAAGAGTGTATTGTGACTGAGCCTCCCATCACACGAAAATGGAAAGAAGATGAGTTTCTGGAATTACTACAGTCGGATAAATATCCAAGTTCTTGCCACGAATTTTCAAAAATAGCCTGCCATTCTCAGGCAGTAGAGAGGATTGTTAAGATTGTAACAGATTCTTCTGCTCATGTGCGCGGGGTTCTTGCAAGAGATGGATTCATCAGAGCAAAAATTTTGGATAGGAAGTTGATGCCAAGTTTTGAAAAAAGTATGATTTCCAAATTAAATAAACTCACTCCCCAAGTTATGCTACTAGGTAAGTCTATCATATTTACATAGCTTATGCCCTTTTCGAAGAAATATGAAAAATTTGCGCTCTTTGGGGAAGCCTAAGAAATTAACTCCGGTTTGCTGAATTTTACAGTATTTTTTTATATTTACAAAATGGAGAAAGCGGCAGTTTTTAAACCATTTTCCCTACAACTTTCAAACTTCGAGGTTCTTGGGGAAGCCTAAGATATCTTCGGTAACAGAGGCCCATGCGCAGAAGGCTGCGATGGACTGTGTGCTGTAGCACACTGCGTTGGTCACTGCTGTTTTAGCTGCTCCATTGTTTTTCCCACTGTGGACGTGCAATCGCTCTAAACAATGCCCGACAATTTTCGCTCCCATTTGGCATCAGTGAGCTGCGGAAGACATACTGCTGGACAACGGTTCGTTGTTTGGCCATATGTGCATTACTTTTGATACGTACTCACTACAGCGGCATATGAACAACAAACACACGTCGCGCCGTTTCCGTGATCGTAATTCTGAGGCACCATCCCATTACAATTTCTCCGTTTCCAAGATCGTAGTTCTGAGGCATCATACCATTACAATTTCTACGTTTCCAAGATCGTAGTTCTGAGGCATCATCCCATTACAATTTCTCCGTTTCCAAGATCGTAGTTCTGAGGCACCATCCCGTTTGAATTTCTCCGTTTCCAAGGTCGTAGTTCTGAGGCACCATCCCGTTACAATTTCCCCGTTTCCAAGATCGTAGTTCTGAGGCACCATCCCATTACAATTTCTCCGTTTCCAAGACCGTAGTTCTGAGGCACCATCCCATTACAATTCCTCCGTTTCCAAGATCGTAGTTCTGAGGCACCATCCCGTTACGATTTCTCCGTTCCCAAGATCGTAGTTCTCAGGCACCATCGCATTACAATTTCTCCGTTTCCAAGATCGTAGTTCTGAGGCACCATCCCGTTACAATTTTTCCGTTCCCAAGATCGTAGTTCTGAGGCACCATCCCTTTACAATTTCTCCGTTTCCAAGATCGTAGTTCTGAGGCACCATCCCATTGCAATTTCTCCGTTTCCAAGATCGTAGTTCTGAGGCACCATCCCATTACAATTTCTCCGTTTCCAAGATCGTAGTTCTGAGGCACCATCCCATTACAATTTCTCCGTTTCCACAATCGTAGTTCTGAGGCACCATCCCATTACAATTTCTCTTTCATCAAACCCCGATAAAGCGGCAGCTTTTCTTATTTTGACGCCGAACACTCTACTAACCGAAAGCCGGTCCTCGGGTTGCCTATATACGGCACTGTGAAAAACATGAAACCCCGATAAACAGACACCAACACGAATACTGTTCAATAATACTAACATCAAACATTAATACTAACATCAAACCCCGATAAACCGGCACATTTCTCATTTTGACTCCGAACACTCTACTAACCGAAATCCGGTCCTCGGGTTGCATATATACTGCACTGTAAAAAACATGTATCCCCGATAAACACACAGCAACGCGAATACTGTTCAGTAATACTAACATCAAATATCAAACATTATACTAACATCAAACATCAAACATTGTATTAACATCAAACATTATACTAACATCCAATATTATTACTAACCTGAAACCCCGATAAACCAGCAGCTTTTCTCATTTTGACTCCGAACACTCTACTAACCGAAAGCCGGTCCTCGGGTTGCATATATGCTGCACTGTGAAAAAATGAAACCCCGATAAACAGACAGCAACGCGAATACTGTTCAGTAATACTATCATGAAACATTATACTAACATCAAACATACTAACATCAAACCCCGATAAACCAGCAGCTTTTCTCATTTTGACTCCGAACACTCTACTAACCGAAAGCCGGTCCTCGGGTTGCATATATGCTGCACTGTGAAAAAATGAAACCCCGATAAACAGACACCAACACGAATACTGTTCAATAATACTAACATCAAACATTAATACTAACATCAAACCCCGATAAACCGGCACATTTCTCATTTTGACTCCGAACACTCTACTAACCGAAAGCCGGTCCTCGGGTTGCATATATGCTGCACTGTGAAAAAATGAAACCCCGATAAACAGACAGCAACGCGAATACTGTTCAGTAATACTATCATGAAACATTATACTAACATCAAACATACTAACATCAAACCCCGATAAACCGGCAGCTTTTCTCATTTTGACTACGAACATTGTACTAACCGAAAGCCGGTCTTCGGGTTGCATATATACCGCACTGTAAGCTTCATCTGCGCTGACGCTCGGTGTCCAGGCGTGCTCATTTCTCAAGACTGGGGGGGGGTCATAATGAAATGGCTTATCGGTGTAGATAGGAAACAGAACTCTCTTACGTGATCTAAACGACATTTCGAGGGATGGCTCGGAACAGCTTTGTTAAGAATAAATGACCTTGTCTCATCGCCTTTGTTTGGCAATATACTTTCAAATACACTACAATTATATTTAATATTGTCTCACAAGTATATGAATAACAAATCTTTCACTTACTCGAATAAATAATATATCGCTTTCATTACGTCTTTAAAGAAGTAAGAAAGCAACAGAAACATTTTTAAAGGTAAGGAAACTAAATATGATTATATATCACTCAAAATTGAAATTATTGTAATTTTCTTACCGTTTTATCTAATTTTATTTTTTACGATGTTAAAATTAGCTTCCAAAATGAATTTCTATTTCCGTGTGACACCGTATATGCAAGAGAATTATACACTGCCGGACAATTGCTAAGGACGGGTGACAATAGCAACGATAGCAACCATAAAATGGAAGGCAGGAAAATGTGGAAATCAGCATAAGTGCGGGATACAGTAAGACGTGTTGTGCGTATGCAAATTTTGGATTGCCGAACTTGTTCGTGACGTCATAGCGCTGATAAGAGATATAAAGGATTTGACGCTTATTGACCGTTGTTGTTCAAACGCAAATTTGAAAGGGAAAGCATCCATTAACTAACTTGCAATTTTCAGTATGTCTTCCCGACATCACCTAGATGATTTTATGCGTGGCCGTATTATTGGCAAGATTGAAGAAGGAAGAAAAATAACAGATGTTTTTAGGGAGTTGGACGTCAGCCACAGTGTTGTTTCAAGGCTTTGGAAATCATTTTAAACAAATCGAGAGTGTAGTAAACGTCACGGGGAGGTCATGTTTGCAGTACAACACCTGCAGAAGATCGGTACATAGTGCTATCAACAAAAAGACCCCGGCGCAGCACAGCTAGTGAGGTAGCAAATCAGTTTATGGCTGCTACTGGCCAGCGGACCTCCCGAAAAACTGTCGCCCGACGTTTGCATGAAGGAGGACTATAAGCCCGCCGTCCTGTTGTGTGCATCCCATTGTCCAGACGTCACCGTACCGCCCGTTTGCAATGGTGCCATCAACATCGCAATTGGACTGATGACGACTGGTCTGCTGTCCTCTTCTCAGATGAGAGTAGATACAGTCTATCGTCTGATTGTCGACGACAACTGATCTGGCGTGATAGTGGTACTGCATATTGTCCAGCAAACATACAGGAAAGGGACCGATATCCAACATGTAGTGTCATGGTATGGGCTGGCATCATGATTAATGGCCGTACGTCCCTCTATGTGTTTCCAACTGGGACTATGACTGGCCAACGATACATTAATGATGTTCTGCAACCTCATGTTTGCATGTTCCGTGGTGCTGTCGGTGATAGATTCATTTTCATGGACGACAACGCAGCATGTCATCGAACAGTCGCTGTCCAGGAGTGTCTTGAGAGCGAGGATATTCAACGCCTCGTATGGCCAGCACGTTCTCCAGATCTGAATCCCATTGAAAATGTGTGGAATGCTTTGGGGAGATGAAACGCCTCCTGGCCGTGTTTGAGTGTTTAACTCTTGCTGTCTGTTTTCTTTAGGCTCTGATATTGAAATTTCTGTCTATCGGCTGACTAACATTCGTTCTCGCCTAACCATGCTAGATCCCGAATTCTAAAGAACGTCACACCGCGTGAATCAAACTCAAACCGCTCCGACAAGCATCAATATAATTTTCTGTACCTATACGTTTTTTCATTTTGTGTGATCTTCATGTCAGATTTTGTGGAACG